>JAQPPZ010000754.1:12032500-14432500 GCA_028583015.1 Wollemia nobilis | reverse complement strand
TCCTCTCAAATCTTGCCAAACATCCAAGAAATTTGTGTATATTTTTACTGCATATTTGTCAAATACAAATTTCTTTGAACCATTTTTCCTTTAAGAAAGCATGATTTTGCCCCTGCACAAATGTTCAAGTTGCTCTTTGCAATATTTTTGTGACATCATATCCTCAACAGAAGATACCCAAGATAAAAATCAATATCCCAAGTCAACATATGAATGTTTATGTCGTAACAGCATAATACAAATAACCAAATAAAACCAAGAAATGGTCAATTGGAGAAGGGAATTAACTTACTCTCAGCATACTTTAGCTTTATTATTTGATAAAGCAAAACAAATTGTAGTACTCAACACTCATAGTAATCACTTATTTGCACAGACTATGGAAACTACAATAATTTTATCCTCCAAGTGTATAATGTTACTTATAGCTTCCTGAGAAATATGAGAAATATTTGCAACTTTGATGACCTGCTCTTTTTTGTAAACATTCTATCAATATACAGGGTAATATATGCACCTGAAATTTTTATAATTTAGTTCTGGTACACCTCAACATTAAACCACCAAGGTACACATAATGTCCCACAGAACGAATGACAGCAGATGCAAAGCTTTTCCAACTTGACAAATCCTAATAATGAAGGCATGTCTTTTAAACACCTTTCAAATACAATAAAAGGTTTAGGTTGATAAATATGTTACAAATACCTTTGCAACATGGGCAGTGGCATTGTCAAATCTCAACAGCCTGAACAACATCGGCCATGACATTTTTACAACCACTGAAAAACCCAAAAGCAAAATGGTTCAAACCCTTGTAATTCCTAACACGTATTACAGTACACGGCTTTGGACCTATGACACTAATTTGGCAAGATTGCTCATGTCTAAAATTTTAATATCAAGAGTGTCATCAAGTTTAACAATTCCATCTGCTCCATCTATACCAATAAGCTTTCCAGTTCCACCACGATTTTCTCCATTGATGATCTTTATCTTGTCCGACTTCTTAGGCACTACAATCTCAATTTCAGAAACTGGAACACTGACTGTATCGCCGTCACCTGAAGGTCCTAATGATACTTTACATGTTCCATCCTGCAGAAGCCAAGAATTATAATCACTCATCATATTAACATCAAAAGATGATGTGCTATGTGTTACAATCAGATTCAGGCATACAATGAAACATTAGCTTTTTAAAAGAAAACAGTAAGATCCATACCAATGAAACATCTTTAATAACACCAATTTGGGGATCATCCCCAGGTCTTCGCACAGTAACCACTATATCTGGAAGTAAACCACCTTCTTGTCCACCTCCTGGAAAAGGAAGTAAAGAGCATAAGAAAGAAGAATGGTTGATGTGCAATGAAGTCTTGCAAATTAAATGAGATAAGGCCAAGAGTAAGACCTAAAGTGGGAGACATGACATCCAATCCAACATTCCCAGGAGTCATTGGTTGACCACCAGGTGTACCAGGCAAATATGCTGGACCACTAGGTGTCATCGGAGGTCCACCAGGTGTAGAGGGCAGATATGGACTAGGAGCATTCCCTGATGAAATAAAGAAGTACATTAAACATGGGCATATTAAGAATACCACGAAATTGCAGAAACTGTTGAAAATCAAAAATTGATAATTACCATAGCTGGGACTGCTATCCCGAGGAGTGCCTGCTTCACTATAATTCCCACCAGGAGTATTGGCCCACCCAGAGCCAGGAGTAGGAGCTTCATAAGGCCTTGATGAAGGAGTTCCAGGCTGTATGTGAAAACAGACACACATCATAACTTCAATATGAACCCTAAATCAACATGACCTGTCCTTGTTAAAAACATACAAATGTACCAAATAGAAAATCTTACCTGATACTGAGGAGTTGAGGCACCCCATGAACCTGGATTTCCCTCCTCCCAATTGTCCCTGAACAAGCACATTCAGATAGCAATTATAAAAATGTGCTAGCCAATGATAATCGTTGTACAACCACATAAAATTACATGTCTATAAACACAAAAGCTCAGACAGAATTTATTTGTCTAATGTTAACATTCATCATAGCAATATAGCATTGTCAATTGAGACAAATAAAATTAACTGCACTATAGTCTGAATGAGGTAAGGATAAGAATGTTTATAGTGATCATTTCCTGTTGGGAACAGTCTAAATGAGGTAAGGATAAGAATTTTTGGAAGAAAGGCACCCCACTATTATTTGGACCCCTTGTCTTACAAGTCCTCAGACTCAGAAATTTACAAATGGTGAGAAGCTAGTTCAAACACAGATTCACATCCAACTAATACTTCACTTTAAAAAATGAATTTAACAAGAATATCCCCACCAAATACATTGAATTGAAATATTTCAGGTTCAGTGTCGGCATTGAGGTGGAAGTCTTTAACCTCATCTTCAAGTCTTTTGGAGGATGCCACTGGACGTTTTAAAGATGCATGACTAAGTGAATTAAGGATTCAAGTGGGCTATTTTTGAAGATAGCAAGGATAATCAACTTCATAGCCCCTTGTACCATCTCAACACCCAGGATTTTCAAAATTTCATCGTTTCATGCTATATCAACTCTCAAGGGAGAACCAAGGGTTGTTTAATAACATTAAAAGGCTTTGAGCTACGAAATTGAAATTAATTAGTAAGAAACATACGAAGGCACAAATATCAAATGGCGTGAGCTCAACTAATTCAATATATTGATTTTCAAGGAGACCCCAGGTTTGAAAATTGTTGCGTGATCCATCCATAATAGGCAAAAATGTTGTTATAATACCATTATGTGGTCACAATGTAATACAGGTGGGGCCATTACAATCCCATTTAACCAATTTAAAAAAGATACAAGGACATAATTAAATTATTTGCATATATTATTGCATTATGGAAAGGTATTGGGAAGTACACATAATGATCTTCAAAATTCAATCTTTTCTTTTTCTACAAGTTACAAAAAAATAATTATTTAATGTCTTATCCATAATCCAAGTGTATAGCAAGGGTTCTGGTACTCATACTCCTGAGCTTCAAAAAAAAAAAATTATTTAATATATTATCCATTATCCAAGTGTATAGCAAGGGTTCTGGTATTCATATCAAGTGGCATTAGCTCAACCGGTTACATTCCTCTACATTTAAGGAGGAGACCCAAGTTCGAATCTTGCCAAACGGTACATGGATAATAATTAATATCCAAGCTTTGTTGAAATACCACTATGTGGTGATGATGTAATACGAATGGGACCCGTTTCAATCCCATATAACCCATTGAAAAAAAAAAGGGTTCTGGTATTCATATTCCTGAGCTTCAAAGGTTGCCTAAACAGTGTCCTAAGCTAAACCTGCGATGTTTTCAAATGTGAATATAGTTGAACTCAAACTCCAATAATCATAAATGATTTCGCAAAAAAGTAGACAAAGAATCCCATTTTTGTTCAATCCAACTTTGGATTGAACTAATAAGGCAGAGAAGCCAACATTTAAAAATAAGAGAATTCTGATCATTTTCTTATCCCATTGAGATCAGTGAGTGAACTGCCTGAGCACTAGCACTCGCATGGCATGTTGCATAGTTGGCACTCCAGAGAGTGCAAATTCCGGACAGATATAGAGACTTAATTATAAAATTCTGGATCAAATGGCATTAGCTCAATCAGTTAGATAGCACTTATAAAAATATGCTAGCCAATGATAATCGTTGTACAACCACATAGAATTACATGTCTATAAACACACAAGCTCAGACAGAATTTATCTGTGTAATGTTAACATTCATCATAGCAATATAGCATTGTCAATTGAGACAAATAAAATTAACTGCACTAGAGTCTGAATGAGGTAAGGATAAGAATGTTTATAGTGATCATTTCCTGTTGGGAACAGTCTAAATGAGGTAAGGATAAGAATTTTTGGAAGAAAGGCACCCCACTATTATTTGGACCCCTTGTCTTACAATGACCAAAGATATTATCCAGAAGGAAAAGAGCATTAACGAACATAAAACTATACAAGTCCTCAGACTCATAAATTTACAAATGGTGAGAAGCTAGTTCAAACACAGATTCACATCCAACTAATACTTCACTTTAAAAAATGAATTTAACAAGAATATCCCCACCAAATACATTGAACTGAAATATTTCAGGTTCAGTGTCAGCATGGAGGTGGAAGTCTTTAACCTCATCTTCAAGTCTTTTGGAGGATGCCACTGGACGTTTTAAAGATGCAGGACTAAGTGAATTAAGGATTCAAGTGGGCTATTTTTGAAGATAGCAAGGATAATCAACTTCATAGCCCTTTGTACCATCTCAACGCCCAGGATTTTCAAAATTTCATCGTTTCATGCTATATCAACTCTCAAGGGAGAACCAAGGGTTGTTTAATAACATTAAAAGGCTTTGAGCTACGAAATTGAAATTAATTAGTAAGAAACATACGAAGGCACAAATATCAAATGGAGTGAGCTCAACTAATTCAATACATTGATTTTCAAGGAGACCCCAGGTTTGAATCTTGTTGCGTGATCCATCCAAAATAGGCAAAAATGTTGTTATAATACCATTATGTGGTCACAATGTAAAGGAGACCCCAGGTTTGAATCTTGTTGCGTGATCCATCCATAATAGGCAAAAATGTTGTTATAATACCATTATGTGGTCACAATGTAATACAGGTGGGGCCATTACAATCCCATTTAACCAATTTAAAAAAGATACAAGGACATAATTAAATTATTTGCATATATTATTGCATTATGAAAAGGAATTGGGAAGTACACATAATGATCTTCAAAATTCAATCTTTTCTTTTTCTACAAGTTACAAACAAATAATTATTTAATGTCTTATCCATAATCCAAGTGTATAGCAAGGGTTCTGGTACTCATATCAAGTGGCATTAGCTCAACCGGTTACATTCCTCTACATTAAAGGACGAGACCCAAGTTCGAATCTTGCCAAACGGTACATGGATAATAATTAATATCCAAGCTTTGTTGAAATACCGCTATGTGGTGATGATGTAATACGAATGGGACCCATTTCAATCCCATATAACCCATTGAAAAAAAAAGGGTTCTGGTATTCATACTCCTGAGCTTCAAAGGTTGCCTAAACAGTGTCCTAAGCTAAACCTGCAACGTTTTCAAATGTGAATATAGTTGAACTCAAACTCCAATAATCATAAATGATTTAGCAAAAAAGTAGACAAAGAATCCCATTTTTGTTCAATCCAACTTTGGATTGAACTAATAAGGCAGAGAAGCCAACATTTAAAAATAAGAGAATTCTGATCATTTTCTTATCCCATTGAGATCAGTGAGTGATCTGCCTGAGCACTAGCACTAGCATGGCATGTTGCATAGTTGGCACTCCAGAGAGTGCAAATTCCGGACAGATATAGAGACTTAATTATAAAATTCTGGATCAAATGGCATTAGCTCAATCAGTTAGATAGCAATTATAAAAATGTGCTAGCCAATGATAATCGTTGTACAACCACATAAAATTACATGTCTATAAACACACAAGCTCAGACAGAATTTATTTGTCTAATGTTAACATTCATCATAGCAATATAGCATTGTCAATTGAGACAAATAAAATTAACTGCACTAGAGTGTGAATGAGGTAAGGATAAGAATGTTTATAGTGATCGTTTCCTGTTGGGAAGAGTCTAAATGAAGTAAGGATAAGAATTTTTGGAAGAAAGGCACCCCACTATTATTTGGACCCCTTGTCTTACAATGAGCAAAGATATTATCCAGAAGGAAAAGAGCATTAACGAACATAAAACTATACAAATCCTCAGACTCAGAAATTTACAAATGGTGAGAAGCTAGTTCAAACACAGATTCACATCCAACTAATACTTCACTTTACCAAATACATTGAATTGAAATATTTTTAAAGTGAATTTAACAAGAATATCCCCACCAAATACATTGAATTGAAATATTTCAGGTTCAGTGTCGGTATGGAGGTGGAAGTCTTTAACCTCATCTTCAAGTCTTTTGGAGGATGTCACTGGACGTTTTAAAGATGCAGGGCTAAGTGAACTAAGGATTCAAGTGGGCTATTTTTGAAGATAGAAAGGATAATCAACTTCATAGCCCCTTGTACCATCTCAACACCCAGGATTTTCAAAATTTCATCGTTTCATGCTATATCAACTCTCAAGGGAGAACCAAGGGTTGTTTAATAACATTAAAAGGCTTTGAGCTACAAAATTGAAATTAATTAGTAAGAAACATACGAAGGCACAAATATCAAATGGCATGAGCTCAACTAATTCAATATATTGATTTTCAAGGAGACCCCAGGTTTGAATCTTGTTGCGTGATCCATCCATAATAGGCAAAAATGTTGGTATAATACCATTATGTGGTCACAATGTAAAGGAGACCCCAGGTTTGAATCTTGTTGCGTGATCCATCCATAATAGGCAAAAATGTTGTTATAATACCATTATGTGGTCACAATGTAAAGGAGACCCCAGGTTTGAATCTTGTTGCGTGATCCATCCATAATAGGCAAAAATGTTGTTATAATACCATTATGTGGTCACAATGTAATACAGGTGGGGCCATTACAATCCCATTTAACCAATTTAAAAAAGATACAAGGACATAATTAAATTATTTGCATATATTATTGCATTATGAAAAGGCATTGGGAAGTACACATAATGATCTTCAAAATTCAATCCTTTCTTTTTCTACAAGTTACAAAAAAAATAATTATTTAATGTCTTATCCATAATCCAAGTGTGTAGCAAGGGTTCTGGTACTCATACTCCTGAGCTTCAAAAAATATATATATTTAATATATTATCCATTATCCAAGTGTATAGCACGGGTTCTGGTATTAATATCAAGTGGCATTAGCTCAACCGGTTACATTCCTCTACATTTAAGGAGGAGACCCAAGTTCGAATCTTGCCAAACGGTACATGGATAATAATTAATATCCAAGCTTTGTTGAAATACCGCTATGTGGTGATGATGTAATACGAATGGGACCCGTTTCAATCCCATATAACCCATTAAAAAAAAAAAGGGTTCTGGTATTCATACTCCTGAGCTTCAAAGGTTGCCTAAACAGTGTCCTAAGCTAAACCTGCGATGTTTTCAAATGTGAATATAGTTGAACTCAAACTCCAATAATCATAAATGATTTAGCAAAAAAGTAGACAAAGAATCCCATTTTTGTTCAATCCAACTTTGGATTGAACTAATAAGGCAGAGAAGCCAACATTTAAAAATAAGAGAATTCTGATCATTTTCTTATCCCATTGAGATCAGTGAGTGAACTGCCTGAGCACTAGCACTAGCATGGCATGTTGCATAGTTGGCACTCCAGAGAGTGCAAATTCCGGACAGATATAGAGACTTAATTATAAAATTCTGGATGAAATGGCATTAGAACAATCAGTTAGATAGCAATTATAAAAATGTGCTAGCCAATGATAATCGTTGTACAACCACATAAAATTACATGTCTATAAAAACACAAGCTCAGACAGAATTTATCTGTCTAATGTTAACATTCATCATAGCAATATAGCATTGTCAATTGAGACAAATAAAATTAACTGCACTAGAGTCTGAATGAGGTAAGGATAAGAATGTTTATAGTGATCATTTCCTGTTGGGAAGAGTCTAAATGAGGTAAGGATAAGAATTTTTGGAAGAAAGGCACCCCACTATTATTTGGACCCCTTGTCTTACAATGACCAAAGATATTATCCAGAAGGAAAAGAGCATTAACGAACATAAAACTATACAAGTCCTCAGACTCAGAAATTTACAAATGGTGAGAAGCTAGTTCAAACACAGATTCACATCCAACTAATACTTCACTTTAAAAAATGAATTTAACAAGAATATCCCCACCAAATACATTGAATTGAAATATTTCAGGTTCAGTGTCGGCATGGAGGTGGAAGTCTTTAACCTCATCTTCAAGTCTTTTGGAGGATGCCACTGGACGTTTTAAAGATGCATGACTAAGTGAATTAAGGATTCAAGTGGGCTATTTTTGAAGATAGCAAGGATAATCAACTTCATAGCCCCTTGTACCATCTCAACACCCAGGATTTTCAAAATTTCATCGTTTCATGCTATATCAACTCTCAAGGGAGAACCAAGGGTTGTTTAATAACATTAAAAGGCTTTGAGCTACGAAATTGAAATTAATTAGTAAGAAACATACGAAGGCACAAATATCAAATGGCGTGAGCTCAACTAATTCAATATACTGATTTTCAAGGAGACCCCAGGTTTGAATCTTGTTGCGTGATCCATCCATAATAGGCAAAAATGTTGTTATAATACCATTATGTGGTCACAATGTAAAGAAAACACCAGGTTTGAATCTTGTTGCGTGATCCATCCATAATAGGCAAAAATGTTGTTATAATACCATTATGTGGTCACAATGTAATACAGGTGGGGCCATTACAATCCCATTTAACCAATTTAAAAAATATACAAGGACATAATTAAATTATTTGCATATATTATTGCATTATGAAAAGGTATTGGGAAGTACACATAATGATCTTCAAAATTCAATCTTTTCTTTTTCTACAAGTTACAAAAAAATAATTATTTAATGTCTTATCCATAATCCAAGTGTATAGCAAGGGTTCTGGTACTCATACTCCTGAGCTTCAAAAAAAAATATTATTTAATATATTATCCATTATCCAAGTGTATAGCAAGGATTCTGGTATTCATATCAAGTGGCATTAGCTCAACCGGTTACATTCCTCTACATTAAAGGAGGAGACCCAAGTTCGAATCTTGCCAAACGGTACATGGATAATAATTAATATCCAAGCTTTGTTGAAATACCACTATGTGGTGATGATGTAATACGAATGGGACCCGTTTCAATCCCATATAACCCATTGAAAAAAAAAAGGGTTCTGATATTCATACTCCTGAGCTTCAAAGGTTGCCTAAACAGTGTCCTAAGCTAAACCTGCAATGTTTTCAAATGTGAATATAGTTGAACTCAAACTCCAATAATCATAAATGATTTAGCAAAAAAGTAGACAAAGAATCCCATTTTTGTTCAATCCAACTTTGGATTGAACTAATAAGGCAGAGAAGCCAACAGTTAAAAATAAGAGAATTCTGATCATTTTCTTATCCCATTGAGATCAGTGAGTGATCTGCCTGAGCACTAGCACTAGCATGGCATGTTGCATAGTTGGCACTCCAGAGAGTGCAAATTCCGGACAGATATAGAGACTTAATTATAAAATTCTAGATCAAATGGCATTAGCTCAATCAGTTAGATAGCAATTATAAAAATGTGCTAGCCAATGATAATCGTTGTACAACCACATAGAATTACATGTCTATAAACACACAAGCTCAGACAGAATTTATCTGTGTAATGTTAACATTCATCATAGCAATATAGCATTGTCAATTGAAACAAATAAAATTAACTGCACTAGAGTCTGAATGAGGTAAGGATAAGAATGTTTATAGTGATCATTTCCTGTTGGAAACAGTCTAAATGAGGTAAGGATAAGAATTTTTGGAAGAAAGGCACCCCACTATTATTTGGACCCCTTGTCTTACAATGAGCAAAAGTTATTATCCAGAAGGAAAAGAGCATTAACGAACATAAAACTATACAAGTCCTCAGACTCAGAAATTTACAAATGGTGAGAAGCTAGTTCAAACACAGATTCACATCCAACTAATACTTCACTTTAAAAAATGAATAAAACTATACAAGTCCTCAGACTCAGAAATTTACAAATGGTGAGAAGCTAGTTCAAACACAGATTCACATCCAACTAATACTTCACTTTAAAAAATGAATTTAACAAGAATATCCCCACCAAATACACTGAATTGAAATATTTCAGGTTCAGTGTCGGCATGGAGGTGGAAGTCTTTAACCTCATCTTCAAGTCTTTTGGAGGACGCCACTGGACGTTTTAAAGATGCATGAAAAAGTGAATTAAGGATTCAAGTGGGCTATTTTTGAAGATAGCAAGGATAATCAACTTCATAGCCCCTTGTACCATCTCAACGCCCAGGATTTTCAAAATTTCATCGTTTCATGCTATATCAACTCTCAAGGGAGAACCAAGGGTTGTTTAATAACGTTAAAAGGCTTTGATCTACGAAATTGAAATTAATTAGTAAGAAACATACGAAGGCACAAATATCAAATGGTGTGAGCTCAACTAATTCAATATATTGATTTTCAAGGGGACCCCAGGTTTGAATCTTGTTGCGTGATCCATCCATAATAGGCAAAAATGTTGTTATAATACCATTATGTGGTCACAATGTAAAGGAGACCCCAGGTTTGAATCTTGTTGCGTGATCCATCCATAATAGGCAAAAATGTTGTTATAATACCATTATGTGGTCACAATGTAATACAGGTGGGGCCATTACAATCCCATTTAACCAATTTAAAAAAGATACAATGACATAATTAAATTATTTGCATATATTATTGCATTATGAAAAGGCATTGGGAAGTACACATAATGATCTTCAAAATTCAATCCTTTCTTTTTCTACAAGTTACAAAAAAATAATTATTTAATGTCTTATCCATATAATCCAAGTGGATAGCAAGGGTTCTGGTACTCATACTCCTGAGCTTCAAAAAAAAATATTATTTAATATATTATCCATTATCCAAGTGTATAGCAAGGATTCTGGTATTCATATCAAGTGGCATTAGCTCAACTGGTTACATTTCTCTAGATTAAAGGAGGAGACCCAAGTTCGAATCTTGCCAAACGGTACATGGATAATAATTAATATCCAAGTTTTGTTGAAATACCGCTATGTGGTGATGATGTAATACGAATGGGACCCGTTTCAATCCCATATAACCCATTGAAAAAAAAAGGGTCTGGTATTTATACTCCTGAGCTTCAAAGGTTGCCTAAACAGTGTCCTAAGCTAAACCTGCAATGTTTTCAAATGTGAATATAGTTGAACTCAAACTCCAATAATCATAAATGATTTAGCAAAAAAGTAGACAAAGAATCCCATTTTTGTTCAATCCAACTTTGGATTGAACTAATAAGGCAGAGAAGCCAACATTTAAAAATAAGAGAATTCTGATCATTTTCTTATCCCATTGAGATCAGTGAGTGAACTGCCTGAGCACTAGCACTAGCATGACATGTTGCATAGTTGGCACTCCAGAGAGTGCAAATTCCGGACAGATATAGAGACTTAATTATAAAATTCTGGATCAAATGGCATTAGCTCAATCAGTTAGATTCCTCAACATTCAAGGAGGAGACCAAGGTTCAAATCTTGCCAAGTGATACATGCATAATTGTTGAGCTTGTTGTAATACCACCATGTGGTCATGATGTAATATGGATGAGGCCCATTTCAATCCCATATAACCGATTAAAAGAAGAAGAAAAATTCTGGAATTAAATATATGCATAACAGTATAAGCATCAATGTTAATAGATGTTATCAATTGCCTATTTAATAGGTATGACCTATTTATACCATGGTATATGAAATAAATTCGGGGGAGAAATTTTAAAATTGTAAATGTTTTCCATATTTTTAGCTATCAAATTCCTTCCAAGCTTATTCTAAGCAAGATGCATGCCTTATTCTTCAGCCTTGTCAAATCAATAATGAAAATGAATGATGTTATTTTTTTAATTGATTATATGAGGGATTGAAACAGGCCCCAACTGTATTACATCATGACCACATAGCAGTATTATAATAATTTGGCAATCATGCATGTAGCACTTGACAAGATTCAAACTTGCGTCTCCTACTTGAAAGTTAGGGAATATAACTGATTGAGCTAATGCCATTGATAAAGAATGATGCAACTTTGATTCCCTAGAAATACAACTGCATTTCATTATTTCATAAATTGGAAAAGGTTTATTCTACATGGAGAACCGTGTTCTAGAATGGAAGAAGTCTTTTCTAGTATGTAGCAAAAGCTTCATGTATAAATGCTTCACCTATTTTGTGTTTTATGGGGACCGCATATAGTCCAATTACTGATTACAAAAAGCAAGCTACATGCAAGATTTGCATTGGTGAAACCATCAAGATTTTAACCATCCGTACAAACTACAGGAGTGCTTGCTGTCTTCCTAAATGTGTCTGACATTCACTTCCTACAAATTGGTATTGGGCTGTTAGTTGTTTCATAGAAGTCACAAAGAACAACTGCATCAGCATAATGCATCCCTACAAAGACAGATCTATGTTCCTATGGTAGTGCTTTGATTTGAAGCTGTGTGCCCAGACTGTAAGTACCCTTGTAACTCTGGTTTTAGTAGATGGATTACGCATAGACATCCCATGTAAATTTCAAGAAGCCATCATTAAGATCAATCTGGGTATAACTTGTGTTTTCCACTTCTGTTTATCAATATTTTAATGCATCAAAGACCCAACAGTCCCTAACAACAACAACGACGCAATTCTATTGTAGGCACTCCCAAAAAGACCACAAAGACATCCCCAAAGCCTGGTACACATGATTAGGCATTTGCAGACCTATGTATGTCCACCTCTGAAACTACGATAGGATGGGATTTGAAACACAATGGTGCAGCTACTATTTAAATGCAAGAAATGGATATTAATAAGAACAAGGAAAACGCACATGGTATTTGACAAGCAACAATTATGTGAAAATTAAATACCTCATTGGAGTCATTGTTGCTTGAGGATTCCATGCACGATCACGCATAGGAGTTCTCATACCATCATGGATCGGTGTTGCTGCAAAGGAGCAAAATAACTATTTGTTATCAAGTCCAATAATATATTATAGTTCTACTAAAAATAAGAATTGCAGTGTGATAAAACCATTGACTACTTAAAACAAAGTAAACACCAATATCAGTTCTTATCTTGATAATCATGACAATTTACACATCACCCTTGTTATGATACATTGTTCTATTTGGTTGTTAAATGTAGGCATACCAGACGGATCCCTCATTGGAGTCATGTAAGGGTGCATTGGTGTTCTGGAAGGATGCATTGGTGTCTCACTTCCATATCCATAACGTGGTGAATCTCTGTAAAATGAATAAATAGAAAACATTACTACAGATGCTCCAATTTAAATCTAAAGATTACTCTCAAGGAAAAGTTGCTTGTTTGGATGCAGAAATGCATACCTAGCAGGGGATGCTGTTACAGCAGTTTCGGATAGATGATCACGATTGACTGCAAAACATTATGTACATGTTACTATTTACATATATCAGGTACATAGGAAATATTTATCATGAACACTCTTCAAAACTAACTTAATGGATGACAACACATACCAGTAACAACTTTCATCTGAGACTCCAGCTCAATCCGCACAGATTGACCATGAACATCGACAACACGCCCTCGATACCCCTTAAATGGACCCAAGCGGATTTTAATAGTCCTTCCAATGAGGACATCCTCTCTCCTCCTTCCTCCCCTATGTCTCCCTCCACCTGGAGCGTTTACAGATTGACAATATTAGTGTAAATAATCGAAAGACACTACTTTAACTAACAAAATAATGTTGAATACCAGTTACATACCATCATATTGAGAATTGCCACCACGAGGTGGCCTTCTCGGAGATTGAAGTGCTCCTGATGGAGGCCTCAAAGCTCCAAATCTTGAGGTTATTGAGCCTGTGCTCTGTAAAGGCAGAAACAGAAGGATGTCAATTCATTGATGAAATATGCATGAAGCAGCTCGTTTAACAGTGAAATAAATCTACAAAGTTGCAAACATCCAAAAGAGTTGTAATACATCTCGATCACTTCCTCCTCGTGTTCCACCAACAGCAACACAGGACTGAGCCCGTGCACAGATGTAACCACCATTCTCAAGGTGATGACGGTCATGAAGGAACACGATTCCCCGATTCATATGCTCAATCGAACCTTGTTTTCCCTGATACAGAAAAATAAATAAATATATATATTTAAAAAATTCAAACATAGTAAAGAGAAAAGCTTCCACTGAAACACACAGCAAACCAGTGCAAAGTATATATATATATATATATATCTCACCTTGAACGGGCCTTCAAGAATTCTGATGACATCTTTTAAAGTGACTGTATTCATGTATTGATCTTGGGCTTTAAAATTTCTATCAAAAAGTTTTTTTCTAATGTCCCTCAATTTGGCTGAGACAACTTCTGATCTCTCTGGAACACCTTTCAAAACCTATCAGTAAAAAGTTAAAATAGTATAAGCCATTTTAGACATTGTAGACATTAGAAATTTTCTCATATAACTTTCTTTAAATTTCATGGTACCTGGAATCCATCACTCTCAACACGTACAATAACGCCAAAGCTAGTATGACTGCAGTGCAAGGAGGAATTAATCATTAAATGTAACCAGAATGTGGCCAAAAGTGACCCAAAATCTACATGACTACTTACTCAAGTTGCACAAGATCATGTAGTTCATAGTCTCCAAGTTTAGTAACACCAGAAGTTATTTCAGAGCTTTCAACGACATTATCTGCAAATACACGAACCTGTACACAAAACGCAAAAGTAATAGACATTTGAACATATTAACATAAATCAATAATGTTACCAGGTAAAATTACATAAAACAGCTACAAGCTATAACAAGTAGTAAAACAGTTACAAGCCATAACAAACACACTTACATAAAAGTATAGCCTAATATCATCCCAAGAATATCACTTGTAAGTAAAATCTTTAAAATGGACCCAAAAATGCAAGATAGTTAACAACTGATGATGACAAGGAAAGGCATAAATAACCTAACTAGTACACTCAATAATAACTCATAATAATTCAAATGAAATATAAAATCAACTCACATCTTCTTTTGTTGTGTCCGACACTATTACAAGAACATGATTTTCCACTTTAACCACCATGCCAGTAGCACCTTGATGGGTGCCACTCACAACCTTCACATGGTCACCAGGTTTGAAGAACTTGCAGAGCTCGTTCTCCTTACAGATCAAAGTCCCCTATAAACAAAGGAAAAATATTCGCATATGAATAAGACATCTACACATGTTTGAATAAATAATAGCATAAAACATAAAATAGCAGGTTAACCATTAAATATAAAATACCTTTATGCCTTTTTCCTTTGGTTTGACATGGATGTTGTCATCCTCCACTTTCTCCACCCAACCCATCAAATTTTTTAAATCTCCTCGTACAACCACAACTGCATCACCTTTCATAAAATGGCCTTTCTTTCGATTTGCCAGTAATGTTGAGAGGCCAGCCACATCACCACTTGCATCATCTCCAGGCTTCTGAAATTTTTGAAGCTCATCAAATGATGGTTGAATGTTCTGGGAACTAATAGATTTCATGGATACAGTTTTGTAGACATATCCATCTTTGAACATCATACCCTCAATTGTCTCAAATAACTCTCCAGTGACTGGGTCCCGTTTTCTTTCAACGGGGATACGCATGTCTCTGACCAAAATAAGTGCAGTCCATCATACAAGCATGTTCAACCCTCTATTAGTGATGATTTGCCAACTTAAGTCATACAAGAAGAAAACAAGAAGAATAAGAAGAAAGATTTGTTGACTAAAAGGTTTTGGAAAAGTAAATTACTTGACTTCACGCATATTAATAAAGCGAGGTGGGGGTACAAAAGCCTTCTTCTTTCCTGAATCCTTGCCTTCCTGGGAGTAAAGTTCAAATTTGAAAATTTAACAAAGTTCAGTTCAAATTTAACAAAGTAAAGTTCAACTTTGCAAATTTAACAAATGGCATCAACAGAGAACCCCTTAAAAGTTTCTGTAACACGGTGGGCAATAAGAAAGGCACACTTTACCAATTTATTTGCCATGGCTTGCAAATCTATCCTAGGAACCAACTTCACTGTTACTCTTTGTCGAATATTATCAACGTCCATGACCTGAGAAATCATGAACATTAGCCTGCCATGCCAAACACCAAAACCAAACAGAATCATTTAAAAAATTTCATGGCACACGCTCACCTTTGCAAGGTCACCTTTGTATGTTCCAATTTTCACGCGCACCCATGTATCCTTGTTCAGATCAACCGATTTGCTTGCTACTGAAAGTACATCAGTCATTTCCTTAATAGGAACAAGCTTCACCTTCTGAGAATATATATTACGAAGGCCCTTACATGCCTGCATTGACCAAAAGATTCAGATTCCCGCAAATTATTGTGCAGAATAAAATAATAAAAAATCACTAATGATTACAATTTATTACCTCCCTAACATGCGCCTCTTTTTCTGCTTCAATATAAAGGTATCCTTTCAAATGATCCAAAGCAACAGCTGCAGTTATATGCAAATCTGTTCCCTGAGACTGCATATCAAGGTACTTTTGCATAAGACAAACAGCTGCCTCACGCTCATGTCCAATCTGAAAGCAAACCAAACAAAGAATTAGATTAAATGAATATCTCAAATTCAAATCATTTGCAAGCATAAAAAGGAATAATGACAGGGTCATCTAAAAACTCCGTTTTAGGCAAACATACCGCACATCTGACCATCCATAATTTTGGATCCTTCACTGAGGGTAATAGTGCTTGTTGTTCAACATCCGTAGTCTCTTCATCATATTCGATATGATCTGACCGTGCAGCATATCTTTGCTGTATTAATCTTTCAAGATCTTCAACATCTTGCTCTTCTGTATCATCTCGAGGAAGGAAGGGCCGACGATGAATTCGAGCATCCTCTTCATCTTGTAGTTCAGCTCCGGCATCATTAATAAAATCTGTTGCAAGACAACAAATAATCCAACCAAGCTTAGGTGATTCGCTCATAGTAATAAATAAAATTTTGAAGAAAGCAAAGGCTCCATGGAACATACAAGAGATAATTGTGAACATTCAAGATCTTGCTAAAGAATTTGAAGAAATCAGTTTTACACATACATTAAGGGAAGGAAACAAATGTGCAGATAGGCTAGCCAATAAAGGGGTTTTAATTGAAGATCGTGAAGTTAAATTCTTTTTTCCATGGTTAGACGAAGTAGTAAGTTTAGCTGAAGCTGATAAGAAAATGTTGACTGTCTGAATCAAATAATGATTAAGATTTACTTTAATGTTTTCCATTGGTAATATTTGCTTTATTTTATAACATTAATGTGTTTTCATATAAACTATTTATTATAATTTTTGTAGTTGCACTTGTGTTTCAGGAAGGAAACTAGCAATCCAGATTTGATAAAGCGGACTATGATAGTGCGATGTTTTGGTTATATTACTCTATTAAGATGCAATGCATAGATAGTAGAGGTGAAGTTTTGGTATTGTGAAGGCTGCTATAGGAAAATGTCAAGAAGGATGCTGAATTCTGGAATATTTGTATTCACACAGAAAATTGAAAAGATCCAGAAAATAAAAATCAAGAATTCAGACATTTTATGTTAAATGACATAGCTATAGCATCTCAATTGAGATGAGAAGTGCATCTATTTGTAAACTCTCAAGCTCTAAAGAAGAGAGTTGTAATTTGTCAAGGGTGGGGGACCCGAGTGCAAAACCTTGTTATCCAGCAAAAAAAAATCCAACCAAGCTTTAGACAAAATAACAGACACAAAAATAAAGTTGCAGGCCCCTATGTTGCCGGAAACTCCTAGGGTGCCCTCACTTCCCCATTTCAGAAACTCGGAAACTCCTCAAAAATTCTAGAGAACTCATCATCTTGACCTTCCATGTTTCTTGGTTTTTCTAAAAGATGTTCAAACATTTCCAAGGTCATTTCCAAAATTTCTTATCATTTTAAAACAAATGAAAAGTCCAAAGGTTAGGTTTATAGAGGTTTCATGGGTATTGCATATGGCCCACATGGGACACACATGACCCACTTTAAAATAATTAAGTTTCTGGAAAAAATCTCTAAGATGGGGAAAAAGGAAACAAAATTAATGAGAACCAGAAAATCATTATAGATAGAGATCGATGAAGCCACAAAATCTAGATAAAGCCGCATGCTCTTCGCCAATAAAAAGGTATCAACGCAAATATGGGTTCACTCACTTGGTGAAGCAAAACTAAAAATGTAGAGGATCTAGTTTTGTTTTGTTTTTTTTAATGGTTCTAATCTTTGTCTTGTATCTCGCAAAAAGAACAGTACACAAAGAGGACAGACAAAAGATTGGGATGTGGACCCAAGAAAACTTAAATTTTTTTTTTTGGCTGGACCAAATCTTGAGGACGATGAAAGTCCTTATACACTTGCTGTTCAAGCCACACAAGTTGGGTCTTCTTTCAATTTGGTACTGATTTTGATGACTTTGACGAGTAAGAAATAGGTTTACAATGTGTCTCATGTCGTTTAGTTTTGCATGGCATGTCTAGCCTGATCTACAAATGTTGAGCTTTGACATTAACCATTGTACTCTATATGAGATTTAATAACTAAATGTTTTCATCCATTTGTGATATCTTTCACTCAATTTTGTCTTCAAAATTTAAAACTAGTCCATATTATTTTAAATTAGGTGTTTCCTTTGTCATTTCTGCATATCCAAAGGGTTTGAGTTGTGTTTCATAAGGCGCTTCTGTTTTAAAAATTTTTACAGTTTCCCAGTTTCGTGCAACTTAGGCTGCAGACTACATACCCATGAAGTTGCAGCAAACACATTGGAAACTTGTTAGACAGTCGAATATTATATTCACTAGTCAAGTTGCCATACGCAACTAGCTATATCATTTAACACATCATTACTAACAATAGACCAATCAGATTAAAAAAAACTGTTGAACCATCCTAAATTCAGCATGTAGCTAGTCCAAAAGCATTTCCCTTAAAGACTAAAACCTATAGACTATAAAATTTTTCACTAGTAAATACTTAAATAAGACCTATGCTCCATGGGGACGCATCAAAGGTTCAAAGACCATCCCAAATACAAGCCCTGATGTTCTGAAAATTCATTCTGCCATCTTGAATATACGTCTCCCTGTTTCACATCATCCCTGTCTCAGAAACTTCATGGAACGTAAAATAAGACAAGATTGCTGAGCCTATGTGTTCCCATTTTAGTCACTTCCCTTTAAAGAGATATTTGTGACCCAAGGAAGTAGCATAAATGGAGTTTCCAAAGTTCCATCTTTCACCATTAATAAAATTATTTACAATTTTTTGTGACTTGAGGGAATAAACAGTTTGCCTGTATCTAATTGATCCATTGTCGAATTTACTATGGATCAATGGTTTATCTTTATCTGAATCTACTTGATCCTATGTCAAGAATAATGTGTTATATGATTAAGTTGCATTCCCAACAACTAACTAAGAAGATAATGATATAGGGAAAGAACAGCAAAACAATGAAAATTCCCAAATATTTTGGAGGTGCATTTTCTTTAATATTTCCCTTCCTATTGCCCAAGGTGTTTGGGGCAAATGTTGTGGAGGGAAGAGTTTCACACCAGAAACCAAGGTTCAAATACCATCGGTGCACCTTAACAATTGTCCAAGGGATTCAGGGAAGTGGTGGGCTGTAAAGAGTTTCACAGTGTAAATCAAGGTTCCAATCTCATGGGTGAACCTTAACATTTTGCATAAGGGATTTAAGACAAAATGGTAGGGAGCAAGGAGGTTTACAACATAAGCCAAGGTTCCAATTTCAGGGGTGAACCTTAACGTTTATAAAATGGCATGAGATCAGGCGCTTAAAATCATGGGCTCCCAAAGTGAAGACCCATGTTAAAATTTTACCGAACAATATATGCATAATTGCCACTATAATTCGTTGTAAAACCATTATGAGGTTCTTTGAAATACCTTAATGTAATATGTGTGGGGCCTCTTTCAATGCCATATAGCCAATTTTTAAAAGAGAAAAAAAAAAAAAAAAAAAATTCTCTTCCTCTTCTTCTTTGACTATAATGTTATAACAACAATATATAATTTGTGATACATGTATAAAAAAAAATGGAAAAATCACATATCAATTAACTCAAATGCATCAAAACATTAAATATTATAATAATAAAAAAGCTAATGCATTCTTATGGGAAATAATTGAGGCATAAAAAAGACGAGACCACAAAAATAAAGAGGCCAAAAAAGGCTTTGAGTTTGATTTCATTTGAGATCTTCAAAGCCCATTTTTCTTATCAAAGATTAATGTCCAGATTATTTATTTTGGCCATAGTTATGTGTCTTTAAGAGAGGATGGCTTTAGATGGCAGAGGCTCAACCAACATCTATAAATTAAATTGGTTGAAGGCTTGCTTTTGATTTTAAGGCACTCTCCTCTCCTCTCAGAGTTGCTCAACCGACCTTTTCAAATTGCTCCCAGATCGAAAGAGGAGGAAACCTTTGTTTTTTACCATCAACTCCTGTTCCCCCACTATCTACCGAGCGGTTGCTGGGTGCAGTGACCCCTCTCCGCCCCGCGTACGACATATGAGCTTAAAAGCAGCACCCCTTCATTGGTATACGCTCGATTCCGGATAGATCCTCGAGCAAGGTTTGTTGTCTCCGAATACTTTCCACTTGGGTGATACATGGAGAAGAAATGAAGAAAAGGCTTGAGTAGGTCATCGACAAGCTTCTTCCATCCATCCTTTTCTCCTTTTCCCAGGTCACAGTTGCCTCACTCAACCTATTGAATTGATAGGAAGAGAGCTGCTCTCAATTTAAGCACTCAACCTATCTTTGATAGAGAAAGGGTCCCAAGTATTATATTCAAGAAGACTTGGTAGTCAAGCACTTGCCACTCAATCATACAGTGCCTCTGTGCCCACTCAGACTCAACTCGATGAACAAAGATTTCATAATTTTGAAATTGATTTCCAGAGAAGACATAGGAAATCTTGTACCTTCCTCAAGACCAAAAATTCTATTTTTTTGAAGTCAAAAGGATTGTCCCATCAATCGTGATAATCCCTCCTTCCCCTTTTCATCCAAGGAACAGAGAAATGCTAGGACCATCCTCGTCATCACTTCTCTCCCTTTCTGTCTGGGGAACCAAGGATTGCCATTTTTTGCTTAAAGAGGATAAACCAGTCATTGCCTTAGAGATCAAACTCTTATAACATTCGCTACCTATAAATAGTTCAAAGGATCTATCTGCAACGACAATCATCAAATCCAGAAAAAAACATAGGATAACAACCAATACCTCTTCTATATACAAATCAATACTCTAAACTTTTAAAAATGCATTATAGAGAATAAAGCTTTGTTGCTCAACTTAGCTAAAATATAGATATCATGATGTTGTTCAAAGTAATATACTAATACACAAAGGATTCCAACAAAGCCTTCATAGAAGCACAAAGAGACCATACGAACGAATTACAAAACATAAATGTGTATCCCACAAACTTGAATATATCTCAATCTTTTAATGTGTTTATGGTAATTAATACCATCAAAACAAAAGAGGTTCAAATCATTCTATCATTAACTTAATGTTGAGATCACCAAGGTTAAAAAGGACCAACTAGTCATTTTTTTACAGATCAAACTTTTATAACATGCACTGCCCATAGACATTCCAAAGAATCTGCCTGCAACAACGATCCTCAAATTTAAAAGAACACATGATATGTAAGATAGCATGTGAGGATGCCCAATTACACACACGGTAGTGTATATATCCATTGCTGTCAATTTCCAAACATTAGTTTATATCAAACCATATTATGAATGGGCACTGGATCCATTTCTAAAATTGGAGACCAAATGAATAAAACATAGACAAATGATTTTGGTAAGTGTAAGTGGAACAGTGTACAACTTTTTCAACAAGCAGCATATCCCCTAACAATTCCCAAGTAATTCTCAAGTACTGCAATGCATACCTCAAAGCAGTTTTAGAAACAATTTTTTTTATTTGGAATAAAGATAGGGAAGTACTACCACCAAGTTAGAAAAATGTTCAATACTCTAAAGCATGCTACCATTAAAGAACTTTTATATTACTCGAGTGCTATCAGTTGCTTAAAGCCTTGAGCAAATCCGGCAACTTCAGTCTTAAAAATCCCAAACAGTCAAATTTCCAAGGAGATTATTCATTCCTACAATATATCCTATGATGGAATACACACACACACAATACAATCAATCACATCTTGATTTTCATGGTCCTTCCTACAATTGAAAGACCAAGTATCAAGTAATGAAAGTGTAGACTTGTCACAAGAATATAAAAAAGCAAGTTATTTTTGTTGAATGTTATTGCTTGTCAAAATTTTGTTCAGCTGTTTGATATTATAACAGTTGCATCAACAAACCTTTACTTAGAAGCAACATATTGCCTAAATGAAATTGCATGATAGTTATGACAGCCTATCAAAGTTCAAAATATTCCTCATGGTTTCACTGATGTCCATGATCAGCATTTCCCTAAAGCTATATCAATACAAAAGTAGATGATTTCAGATAGTTATATTCACCTTCTTCAATAATAGATTCATTAGTGAACAGAAACATCTCAATTGATAGCCACAAAAATTGTCTCAACGACAAGACAAGACTATATCTGATTCATTGACCAAAATCAAATGACTACGAAAACAGTTTTAATTCTTTTGATGACTATTCATCTCTTCTTTTTCTCGTCCATCAAATAGAAAGAGATTGTGGAATCACTGGATGAGGCCGGCCCTCTCTATTTTAAATGGCGAAGCTTTTAAGCTCCACATATAATAAATTTTTAGATCACAAAATACATTTACTTATATTAAAATTCAGAATCAGTCCATAGATTAAATTTTATCCTTCATATTTTTGTGATATAATTTTTATAGGGGTTTCGTCTTTGCTAGAAACACTGACCCAACAATTGCCAGAGATTCACTTTTGATTCAAGAGCATTTGAAATGCATCATGTAAACCAATTCCAAAGCATAAAGCCGAAATCATGCCAAAGCTGGCATTAAACAAATCCAAATAACCAATCTTACATGTAGAGAAGCGTCGAGATTTCTTAAAGGATGAGTCTTATGACCACCTCTGTTAGTCATTAGCCATGGAGGAAATTTTGGAACTAATGATCATCAAAAAGGCATAAATTCTTTGTTAAGTGAGGTAATATTGTGACATGTTGATAAACTTGAAGCCAATGATCTGGAGTTCCAAGATGTAATGCTGTACAATTTCTTTGCTAGGTCTACCTTGGTTGGAAAGAGGGGTTAATTTATAAACTCACATATCAAAAAAGGTTAAAAAACTCTGAACAAAACACCAAAACAATGATAAAATCAAATTAACAGCAGTAAAAACAAATATTTTGCAATTAAGCATTATCAGGCAAAAGTTTTGAAAAGTAACATCTCAGCCAACATCAGAATATAAACAAAAATAATAAAAAAACAGCACATATCCTCAGCCAAGCAACCAAGTGGGGAAATAATATGTGATGTTGAAAATGAGTTTCAAGATGTTCTATTGAACATTTTCTCCATTAACTCTTACCTGAGCAGGAAGCTAAGAGCAGGGTCTCATGCCACAGGAATGCTTAAAATTTTAAGTGAGCATCAATAGAAAATCTCTAGAAGTTCTTTAGTAGAATTTTGGTCCCATGCTATTGAAAAATTTATCCTATATTAAGAGTGGGATAAATTCAGAACTACACGAGATAAAAATAGATTTGAACCATCAAGTGGCATTAGCTCAACTGGTTAGATTCCTCAACATTTAAGGAGGAGACCAAGGTTCAAATCTTGCCTGGCGATACATGGATAATATCCAAGCTTTGTTGTAATATCACTATATGATGATGATGTAATTCGGGTGGAGCCCATTTCAATCCCATATAACCAATTGAAAAAAAAAATAGAATTGAACCTAGTAGCTCAACCGGTTAGATTCCTCACCATTCAAGGAGGAGACCCAGGTTCAAATCTTATCAAGGGATACATCGATAATATCCAAGCTGTTGTAATACCACTATGTGGTGATGATGTAATTCCGATGGGGCCTGTTTCAATCCCATATAACCAATTGAAAAGAAGAAGATAGAGTTGAACCAAACAAATGGCATGAGGCTCAACCAATTTAATTCCTCTACTTTCAAGGAGGAGACTCAGGTTCAAATCTTGCCAAGCCATACATGCATAATTGTCAAGTTGTTGTAGTACCACGACATGGTCGCAATGTAATACAGGTGGGCCTGTTACAATCCCATATCTATTAGAAAAAAATTGAACCAGACTTGAGATATCATCTGGCCCTAAAATGTCTCTACATGTGCTTTAATCCTCGACCCCCTAAGGTTTCCTGTGTACTTTCACTATAGTCTGCATTTCAACAAAAGATTCTAATCTTTCTGTAGCAGTGTGATGTTTTATCCCATAAACCCCATGGGTAGCCTAAGTTAATGAGTTAATAAAGCAAAGAAACAAAAAAATGTGTCACCATCACTAAGCTAAGAACCAAACTAATCCTCAAAAAAAAATAAAAAAATAAAAGTAATATTTCCAAGAGAAAATGTAGCAACTGTCGAGTGGTCTGGTGGTAAAAAGGTTTTCACAGTCTTGAGGATTTCCCAATTTTATGTCCAATGATAGATAGCTCACATATAAAATGTTGTTCATCACCAAAAAAAAATAAAACTGATTTTAATACATTGTTTTCCATATCAAAGAATCATTGAAAAAAAAAGAGGGTACAGAAGACCACACTCAAAAATATGGAAGAAATCAATTTTCTGCAATGTCGACACCAAAACTTATATATTGCATGTAACTCTTTAAAATATGGCATGAAAATTTTGGCTAAGACAAATTACAACAACTTAGGTTAATTCCCTGTGCAAAATAAATAAAAGGTTAACATAACAATCCAAGAGGGACAATTTCAGCCTCTATCAAAAACCTGAGTACTATTCAAATTCCATTATAACATTTCCATAGTAGCCCAAGGTTATGGCGATGGACGCGCAAAGAAGAGAGCGTGAAAGAAAGGAAAAATACCTTCTTCTCCCTCTTCTTCGTCTTCATCTTCGTCACTGGCAACCACAGCAGTGTCATCAATGAAAGCCGCGGCCCCTCTACGCTTCCTCTTTCTAGGGGCATCTTCTTCTTCCTCTTCATCATCATCTTCCTCTGCATAATCGTCTATAAACGCAGACCGCCGCCTTTGCTTCCGCTTGCGACCCAAATCCTCTTCTTCCTCCTCCTCCTCCTCCTCCTCCACCTCCATTTCCTCTTCTTCTTCCAGCTCTTCATCCTCCTCATCATCATAGTGCCGCGCCATGATGCCCTACCTTAACAAAGACCCCAATAAACCAGAAAACCAAAGAAAACCCCCTGATTCCCTGAATTTAACAGTCGATCACCAAAGTTTCCGAACCCTAAGCTTCAAAAGGTTTACGACGTGAGGGTTGATATGAAATTGAACAAGGCCGTGTGGAGCAGGGGTACCGGAGCGTGCCAGAAAAATTAGGGTTCGAATCTCTAGCAAGCGACACCCTGGAGATGATGCTAAAGAGGAGGAACTCCATTCGCTTGTGACTATTGCGGATGTGCCACCTGAGGTACGCAGAGGTTTGGGCACTAAGGTTATTGAGGAAGAAGACTGATAATTGATTTTGTCTAACGTGCGACAAACGTTCCAAGTAAAGTTCTATTTTACAATTTTATAATAAAAAAACACCCATAAAGTTAATAAAGTTTTTTTTCACCTTCCCAAAAAAAAAAAATAAGGGTTGTATTCGGTATCTCATTTTTGATAAATTACAACTTTAAAATATGAGAGTTTATCAATAAATATATTTCTCATATCAACTAAGATATTATAGCTAAAAAATTATATAATTTTGAGTTTAAAATTAAGATGTTATAGTTAAAAATCTACATCATTTTATATTAATTGTTTGATTTTTTTTTTTTTAAATACAAGTATTCCATAATTTAATATTTTTCTTGACATATTCCTATAGCAGCTTTCACAATATAAAACTTCACTTTTACTATCTATGCATTTGGATTGCTAGTTTCCTTCGTGAAACACAAGTTTAACCACAAAAATTATAATAAATAGTTTATATGAAAACACATTATTGTTACAAAATAGAGCAGATGTTACCAATGAAAAACATTAAAGTAAATTTTAATCAT
Organism: Wollemia nobilis; assembly: GCA_028583015.1. Lineage (NCBI taxonomy): Eukaryota > Viridiplantae > Streptophyta > Pinopsida > Araucariales > Araucariaceae > Wollemia > Wollemia nobilis. The sequence continues at coordinate 14,406,410 of JAQPPZ010000754.1, read as the reverse complement.
TAATTGATTAAGACAATCAACATTTTATTGTCAGCTTCAACTAAACTTACTACTTCCTTTAACCATGGAAAGAAGAATTTAACTTCATAATCCTCAATCAAAACCTCTCTATTGGCTAGTCTATCTGCACATTTGTTTCCTTTCCTTGATGTATGTGTAAACCTGATTTCTTCGAACTTTTAACAAGATCTTGAATTTCCACAATTATCTCTTTTATGTTCCATGGAGCCTTAACTTTCCTCGTAATTGCATTTATTACTATGAGAGAATCGCCTTCCATCCATATTTTGTTCCATTTCATTTGTTTGCATATGTTTAACCCTTTTAAAGTCGTCCAAGCTTCACCTTCATTATTTGTCTTAAGTCCACTATTGAAAGTGTAATGAAACAAAATCTATCCTCTATTATTTCTAATTATTTATCCTCCTCGTGTTGGTCCTGGATTTCCTTTAGATGCTCCATAAAAACTCAATTTAACCCACTCCACATCTGGTGGTTTCCACTTTATATTCTTTGCCTTCTTTTTGCTTCTTTTGTACCCAACATCATAATTTCATTTAATGACTTGATTCCATCTATCAAGGCTCTCTACTTCTAGATTAGGGATTGGGTGAGTTGATAGGGTTGGTTTAGACTCCTTTATGGCTAAACATATTTTCCTTTTCATTACCTCTAAATTGCTTTCCTTTCCTTTAAATATTCTTCTATTCCTTTCTAGCCATATAGTCCAAAGTATTGTATCTTTTGATATATATCTCATATTGTCTGTAAAGCCTCACATTTATAAGTGCTCTACCATTGCTTTAACCAATCTTCAATTCTGCTATTCATCACCATGCATTTACCAAACACATTAAGAATCCATTGCCATAGATTCCAGACTATTGAGCATTGTTCCAAGAGATGATTTATACTCTCCTCCTTTTTACAAAGAACACATTGAGAGGGGCCATGAAAACCCCTTTTCATAAGGTTATCCCAGGATAAAATTCTTCTATGACCTACTAGCCAAACAAGCATTTTAGCTTTAGAAAAACTTAGGCTATCCCAAATATCTCTCTATATTCTAGTGATATTATTATTTTGTTGGTGTTGTACATTACATCAACTTCTTGTTCTTGTTGTGTATTCTTTTGAGTTATTCAACTCCCAAATCAATTTATCCTTGGCTCCCCTTAGAATAATCACAATTGTTATCTTTCTACTCAATTGCCTCTTACCATTAATGTCTTGTATACTTGTAAAAATATCTTCTTTCTATTTGTATGTTCCTTCTTGATCCTTATACAAAATGTTTGAAACCCTATCACCATATTTATCTTGAAGCAATCTCGTCCAAGGTTTCAAAATTGGATCTAAATTGAGTGGTTTTTTATCACACAGTATTCATCCAAATAGAAATTTTTCTCCAGTTTCCACCACCCCATAAGAAACCATTCCAAATAGCAGAACCATTTGGTAAAGAGAATGCAGTCAAAATTAAACTTGGGTCATTGGGGTCAACAAACTTACTTAAAAGAATTCTTGCCCATTATCTTTGACTCTCTTTGCACAATCTCCATATTACTTTTCCCCTACGAGTTAAGTTTGCATCTGTAAGACCTCCCCTAGTTTTATCATCACACACCTTGCTCCATTTCACCAAAGGAAATTTCCTTTTATCATGTAAACTTGACCATAAAAAGGATTGCATAATATAGATTAAACTTGTTTCAACTACTTTTGGCATAGAATACAATGACGTATAATATGTTGGAATGGCATGTAAGACTTACTTAATTAACTGCACTCTTCCTGCAAACAATAACCATCTACCTTTCCAAGCTAGAAGTTTATTTTAAACTTTACTAATAACTATAATTCATAATTATATCCTCGTTCTCCCCTCAAATAAAGGCATCCCTAGATAAGTTATTGGCAAATTTGCCTCCTCCATTTGAAGTAACCTATACATTCTTGCTTTGATATTAGTTGGAGCATTAAGGAAGTAAATTTTGGATTTTTTCCTATTAAATTTTTGCCCTAAAGCTCTTTCGTATTCCTTTAAAAAGTTATTCAAAGCCCTGACCTCATTTATCCTTGCCCTTCCAAAATGGTTGTATCATCTACAAATTGTTGATGAGTGATGTTTTCGATGTTATTACTAACCTTAAGTCCACTTACAAGCCCATGCCTTCTTTAAGTTCCTACTCAAAACCTTTGCCATAATAATGACCAAATAAGGAGATAGAAGATCTCCTTTTCTAAGGCCTTTATTGCCTTTAAAGGATTATATTACTAACCCATTGACCAACACTGAATAAGAAATTGTAGAGACACAAGATTTAATCCATCTAACTCATTTCTTCTTGAATCCAAACTTTTCTACAACTGCAAAGAGAAAATTCCAATTAACCTTATCATAGGCTTTACTCATATCAAGTTTTAAGATCATTGCTTTCCCTTTTCTTGAAGTTGTTGAATGTATAACTTCATGAGCTACTTTGATCCCATCCAGAATTTGTCTCCCTTTCACAGATCCTCCTTGCTCTTCTGAAATGATCTTTTCTAACAATGGCCTTAATCAATTTGCCATCACTTGGAGATTATCTTATATGCTATATAACATAGGCTTATGGGTCTAAAAGAATCAAACAATTCAACATCCTCCTTTTTTGGAATTAGGGTTTGATATGTTACATTTATTTTACAAGGTATGTATTATTTTACCCTAGATTGTTCCATTGCCACCAATAAATAATCCTTCACAATATCCCAATTATGTTGGTAAAAAGCTGTAGAGAGCCCATCTGGACCTGGGGATTTATCCTTATTAAAATAGAAAAAGCTAAATGAACTTATTCTAGAGTAATAGGCTCCATCAATTTTCTATTGTCTTCATTCATTATAATTGAAGGAACATCTTGAAGAAGTTTATCATTAAGAACTTCAGTCTCCTCTAATCCTATAATATTATGATAAAAAGATTACCTCTTTTCTAATTTCACTCTGATATTCAATCCAAACCCCTTCTATTGATTTAATTATACTAATTTTGGATGTTGATATTTTTACTATAGCCATCCTATGAAAAAACTTTATATTTTTATCTCCTTTTCGCAAAGTTTGTCTTGATTTTAATCTCCGGAATTTCTCTTCCTTACTCAAAATATTATGATATTCACTAAGCAACTTTGTTTCCTATGAGCTTGGATTATTATGATCACCTTTTTGGAATTTAAAAATTTTATATTTTAGTTCTTATTTCATCTAAAGAATAATTCCAAAAGTGTTATTGTTTCATTCTTTTAATCTAGATGTCATATATTTTATTTGATTTGGAAGAACATACAACCCACCAATACCTGAAGAATCCCACGTTTGAGCTATCATATCAACAAATTGAGGATGGTCTTCCCACATATGCTCATATTTAAAATATGATATTTTTTTAATTTACTTACCATCATTTTAACTCTTATTGGCCAGTGATCTGAACCAATCCTTGTTAAGGTATTAATTTTAGCACAAGTTCCTTCATCTAGCCAATGACTTGAGAGTATGCATATGTCTAATTTTTTTGCTATTAGGTTCTGGCCTCTCTTGTTGTTGGTCCAATTATAGTTGTCTTCTTAAACTCAACCTCCCATAGATTATTGTTTTGAATAAAAGCTGAGAAATCTCTCATACTTTGGGTTAATTTTCTAATTCCCCCAAATTTTTATCCAACTTGGTTATGGTATTAAAATATCCTATGATCATGAATCAAATTTCTTGGTCTTTACTTCTCATAAAGGCTTCAATCCCACTCCAAACTTCTAATCTACCTGACTAACTTGTAGGTCCATAGATAATGATCAGGATGAAATGATAATTTGTAAAGTAGCAAGTGATTAAAGATGTTATATAATGCCTAGTTTTATGAATGGTTACATGGGAGGTTCTAGAAGGATTCCAACAAGTTAGAATTCCCCTTGTCGCTCCTTCAAAATCCATATCATCCCATTCACATTTTTCCCATACTGCTTTCATAGTTTTTGAAACTTCTTTTGTCATTTTAGTTTCATGGATACAAAGAATATCAGGCTTATTACTTAAACATAGGTCCGTAATACACCTCTGCTTTGAGGAGGCATTAGCACCCCTTATATTCTATGAGAGGACAATCGTGTCTCATTAGGGGCTTTTGGCCCCACCTGCTTATTACCAATATCATTTTGTTGTTTGGTAAAGAGAAGTTCAACCAACTTAGTTTGTGTTCCTTTCTCTATGTTTGCTCTTGCTTCACTTGATTTTGCTTCATAATTTGAGGGATTTTCTCTTTTTGCCTTGCTTATATTAGGAGTAGGTCTTATTATTATATTTTTCAATATTCTTTCACAATTTTGTTTTTAATCGTATTTATCCTGTCCTGTCTCTATTACAGAAGCTTTGACTTGTACTGCTCATTTTATGGTATTTCCTTATTAATGAAAAAGGTATTAACTTCTAAAACTACATTTTATTTACCAATTTTATCCTCCTAAATTGTGCATGGTACTTCAAGAGAGTCTTCAAAATTTGACAAGATACATTCCTTAGGTCCATCAAGAATGTTCTTCCTTAAATCAAGATCATACCAAATAGACGATTCCTTGTTAATATGTTGGAACTGTTGTACTGTGTCCTCTATGTTTTGATCTACTTTTTCTTCGTATGCTAAAGCCTCAAAAGAGTTGGTATTTCTTCTAATATCCTTCCTTACTGGTCTTCACTCTTTATTTTATTTCATTTTTCTAGATCTATTTTGTTAGCTTTTGATGCTTAACTCTTAATGTAAATAACCACATAATCAAATATAAAGTTGCAATTCAATCCCCATGGTGGATGTGTATAAGAAGGATTACTCAATAAAATATATATATATATATATATTTTTTTTTTTTTTTTTTATATATATATATATATATAAGTTACAATATATCAAAATCAATATATACTTGTAACAAGAATAATAAAGCAAATTAATATGTTGAATATAGATGAATTCACACACTAATTGCTCAAATGTATGCAACTTGTATTGCACTATCTTTTGTTATAAAATATCTCAAGAAGATTACAATAGAACCCAATAGTCACAATAGTAACCTACTAATCTAATATCGTATCACATAACTTATGGCTATATATATATATATATATATATATATATATATATATATATATATATATATATTATATATGAATATATATGAATATATCATTGGACTCTTCACTTGACTCTATATAATCTAAGGATTTTTTATCATCTCCATCTTTTGATTCTTCATTATTTGATTCACAAACTGCTTAAGCTTCTTTTATTTTTGGTGCATGAATATGGAAGATAAATTTGGATCATAATTGATCCATTTTTCTTTTCCTTGTTTTCCAAATGTTTTCCCTTCTTGTATTTTAGAAATTGAACACTCTACTCTATTATTAGAAGATGCCCTTATAGAATATATTCTTGTCAAACTATCAATTTGTGATTCTTCAAAAGTCTTTCTAAGCCATATTGGTTCTTCTCTTTTTTTTTTATTGAAATTGTTGTCAAATTCATATTAGCCAAAATCTTAAGGGAACAAATACAATATAAAGGCAAATAGTGGTTTGGGTGCCTACATCCAGGCCTGAACACCTAACAACATCGAAACCACGATAGACTTCCCTCTAGTAGGGACAAAGCAAATACGGGTGCATTCACAAGGCCACACAGGGCACCCATCACTAGAAAAAAGTACACTGAAGACCACACACAAACCCCCACTACTGTATTACAACATGAGATCATAAAGGACCAACACATAGGAGAATTGAGAAATATTATGACACTCAGGGCACCCGACTACAAGCATTGGAAGTGAATAACCACACAAATGATCCCCTGCTGACCCATGTTAAAAACTAAGATATCCCCAGTGGGTATTATGGGGATGAAAAAACATGTCATCACCAAGACTCTAAAAAGATGTGTTGACATAAAACTGAATGACTAGATATTGTTGGTTTGCTCCTTCTAATGAGCAGCCTGCACTCTATCTATTGAGAAGAGACTACTACACTTTGCCAAAACAAAAACTGCAAGGGAGCAGCTATGCTGGGAAAACATATACTAAAGATACAAGTCTAAGTGAGCTTGCTCCACCTCCTGTTGTGATAGGAGACTAATACGAGGACTATAATGAGTGTTGCTAGCTTCTAATTCCACTTGACCCAAATGCTTCTTCAAGTGTACTTGATTATGCATCACCGAGCTATGTTCTTAAGTTAATTCACCTAGCATATTTTGTAATCTATAAATACCATTTGATATATGAGCTGAAGTCTCATAGATACACCTCTTTAGAGCTATGATTTCTTCTTGTAGTGCTTTATCCTTACAGATGCAACCTATTGACTGAGCATGCAAATGGCATTTTATAATAGCAAAGATGTTAGCTATAGCTACTAAGAGATTAGAGATATCTTCTTGATCAATTTCAAAAATAGATTTGCATCGAGTCTTCCATATATAAAATATGACAACTACCCTGGTAATGGAGAGGAAATTTTTGATTGGGTATTAGAATGATCCTCAATAAGGCTTGATCCTTTGTCATAGGCAGTGGTAAGGGATAAATAAATTGATGCGCTTCACACCAAATACGATGGGCATGAGCATAGTTCCAAAATAGATGTTGTATTGTCTCTTCCAAACCATAAAAAGGGCAATCACCTTGCCCTTGGCCCATCCATTTCATCCTGCTTCGAGTAGGTAGACCTTGAAGGACTACATTACAAAGAAGAATTTAAAACTTTTCTTGAATTGGGGCAGAGTTGATAAGCTTGAAGGTTCTTGCCCAAGTGGCCTGACTAAGCTCTAAGTTCCATTTTTAATTGAGCATATTTTGCAAACTGTTGACAATTCATAGGAAGAAGTTCTTGGTACCAAAAATTAAGGATTGACTACTCAAATTCATGATTGTCAAACCATTTCCAATGAGACCAATGGGGACTAGCTTCTAGTAGAGAAGATAGAGGTTGGGGCACCTGGGAGTTGATGGAAAGGATCCGCATAATCACTGCTTTATTAGTAGGATAGAGGTAAAAATATAATTAGATTTGCTTCTAATTTTTCCATAAGGACTGAGAAAAATCCCAAATGTCACCTACCAAAATTATTCTCCTTTTGAAGAAACACCTAGCAAGAAACCGAGGACTCATGCCAAGAGGTTGTGCATCAAGGTTGAGGAGGGGTGACCACCATAAGTTATGCTGGAGGAAATATGTGGGCCTTGCTCAAGAGGTTTCTGCCATGAAATAAATTTATGTACTTGTTGCCAGGCTTTCCAAATCCCTTTGATAATATTACAACCTTCTATAGAGAAATAAGGGGCTTGTAAAAGAACGTCAATGTATGACATATTTACCCAAATTTTACCATCCACCCAGGGGTTTTTCAAACGCTTCCTCACCAACACCTTCCATGGATCATTCCCTATGATCACCCTTTACATCCATTTAGCCGCAAGTGCATAGCCATGTGTTTGAAATTTGGGGATTCCTAGCCCACCGCAAGAAACTGGTCAGCAACAATTGCTCCAAGAGACCATTGGGAGGCCTTGTTTGGCTAGGTGTTTTTTACCCAAAAAAAAATTTGAAGCATACTATTCATCTTATCATACCCAACCTTGCTAGGATTCAAAAGAAAAGAGAAGTAGACATGGAAGGGGGCTAAAATTTTTCTAATAATATGGATCTTAGCTACTTGAGACATTTCCAAAGATTTCTAATATTCCAAATTTTTGGTAAATTTGTCCAACACCAATCCCACATAGATTTGGGTGAAAGGTCAACACCAAACGGAAAGCCCAAATACTTAGAGATTTCTCATATTTGCACCCACTTTCATGTTGTGGGTATCCAATCCGGCTTATCATCAAATCCAAAGGGAATAACAAAGTTCTTAGATTCTTGGATTCTTTCACTAGAGGCCCTATAGAAGGTGTGAACTGTCTCAAGGATGTTCACAAGATTTTGCTGATTTGCCAAAGGAAAAACATAGAATCATCTACGAAGTGAGAGTTGATAAGTTGAGAGCCATTCGGAAGGGAGATACCTCTTATCCTTCCCTTTTAATTATAAATTCCAATAGATAACCAAGCATTAGCTACAATTACAAATAGATAGGGGGCCAATGGGAAACCTTGCCTAATTGATATTTACACAAGAAAGTTGTTAGATAGTTTTGTATTAATAACAATTCTTGCAAAAGTATTTGGAAAGAGGAAAGCTACCATATCGATGAATCTATCCAAAACCAAGCCAGTGGAGCATGCTGAAGATGAAGGGCCACTCTAATGGATTATAAGCTTTTTCAAAATCAAGATTAAGGCAAATATCCTTGAGCCCCTGTGCTTGAGCCCACTCCATCCTTTCCCAAGTTGTAAGAAGATTATCCAAAATATAGCGACCTTTAAAGAATCTTGTTTGCTCTGGGAAAACAATTTTTGTAGCCACTGGGAAGAGTCTTTTGGCTAGAGCCTTGGCCAAAATTTTATAAGAGGAATTGAGTAAAGTATTGGGACGTCAATAAACAAGCATATATGGTTTATGTTTTTGGGGAATGAGTCTGATCAATCCTTGATTAGTGACCTCCCTAAGGCCTCCAACAATAATAACCTCTTAACACATCTGTAAAAAATCAACTCCTATAGTCTCCCACACGGTCTTAAAAACTTACTCGACAACCCATCAATGCCTGGGGCTTTTTCATTCAACAAAGAGAGAAGGGCTGAATGAAGTTCATCCTGTGAAAGAGATTTGTCCAACAATGCTCTATCTTCTTCAGATACTTTGGGAGATATGCACTGTTTGCAACATTCTCTAAAAAACTCAACTTTTGTGTTGGGCCCTTCACTTTTGAAAAGGGCTACAAAATGCTCTTAGATGAAGGATGAAAGGTCCTCCAATGGAATTTGTAGGCCAGATATAGGATTTTTAATAACCTCTATCCTCTCTGCTCTATTCTTCTTCTTAATGGCACTAAAGAAAAATTTAGAATTTTTATCACCCTCACGAATCCACTGAAGACGTGCCCTTATTTGTGTCCCATGGGATTTATAAGCTTAGAGTTGCCTTAAATTTGTCTATTTTCTACCCAATTTCTTTTGAGAAGGGATGCTACGAATATTATGGCTGAGTTGGTCAACTTATTGCTCCAATTCTTTCTCTTTTTCCCTACGAAGAGAGGCTAGGATTTTTCCAAAACCTTGAAGGTAATCCACTATTTTTTTAATGGCTTCCTCCCACCACATAATCCGCCCTCTCCCTTCCAAGGGCCTTGGTAAGAGATTCCACACTTTCTTGATTCCATTAACACAATCTTTGTGCTTGAGCAAGGAAGTGTTTAACTTGAAAGGTAAATTGTTTTTGGGTTTCCTTCTGGGGGCACACCCAATACTCAAGGTAATGGGGAGATGATTTGAAGTTACCACTGAATAGATTGGATGAGACAAATTATTCTGGCAGATATAAATATTTTATGCTACATAGAAGCGGTCCAATCTTACCATTTTGAGACCCCATTGTGCATTACTCCAAGTAAACCAAGCCCCATGATTTTCAACACTCTTGTTCCAATTGGGATCTGTTGGCAATTTTGCCACATTTATTTGATTGCTGATTATTCATGCTTAAGCTGCTGCAATTCTAACTTCTCTACAGGTTTTCATGCAAAAAAATGACTAAGTCCGAAGACTGTCGCGAAATCGCGACAAAAAATAGCATGGAAGGCCAAAAATGAAAACCTGCGCGATTTCGCAACGTGTCGAAAAATCGTGGTCAACGCAGTCAACGACAGCAGGGAGGCAAAACCGTCGCGATATCGCGACGTGTTGGATTTTCGCGGTCCAAATGGTCAGTGGAGGGCAGAGCGCAAAATCTTCGCGAAATCGCAACACTAAGCCAAGGGCGATGAGACTCAAAATCGTCGCGAAATCGCGCAACAAATGGCACAAGGCACATAAGAGGAAAAGACATCACGAAAACACGACGCATCGCGTTTTCGCGGCATGGGTGGATAGAAATGCAGAAGACATAAAATGGTCGCAATTTCACGACATTTCTGGGATGAGGCAAAGCAAAGGAAAGACGTAGCGAAATCGCTACATGTTGCGTGGTCGCGGTTTAGGTGGCGAAAAAAGTCTAAGGCACGAATCAGTCGTAATTTCGTGACACTTTGGAGAATGAGTCCAAGCAGCAAGAAAACGTAGCGAAATCATGACATTTTTGAGAATGAAGGCAAGCAAGATGCAGACGTCGCGAAATCGCGACAGGAAGCGGCTATGATGGAAGAGAACGTAGCGAAATCGCAACATAGTGGAAGGAAGGGGCCAAAAGTGGTAGTGATTTTGCGCCAGTTGTACGATGAAGTCAAGCAAAACAAAACATGAAGCGAAATCGCTACGTCTTCTGTTTTCACAGTTCGGATAAAGAAAAATGTCTAAGGCACGAATGGCATAGCGATATCGTGACACTTTTGAGAAAATGTTCAAGCAAGGCAAAGACGTCGCGAAATCGTGACAGAAAGTGAGAACCGTACAAAGGGCAGAGAAACGTAGCAAAATCGCGACAGGGTGAAGTTGAAGATATTCTAATGCAAGAGTGTCGCATTTTTGCAGCTTAGAGGCAGAGCCGTACAACATGTAGAAAACTTGTAGCGAAATCGTGACATGGTTGATTTTTGTAATGTAAAAGCCAAGACTGAGCAGTTGGAAGATAGTGTAGTGATTTCGCGCATTGTCTCATTTTTACGACATGGAGAGAATGATGAAAGTGCCAACGAAAAGATGCAACGAAATCGCACGATGTCATGTTTTCGCGATTTGATGCAGCGAAGAGAACAGAGAGATGAAAGATGTAGCGAAATCGCGCATTGTCGCATTTTTGTGGAAACAAAGCAGAGAAAGAGCATAATTGTACGGACGTCGCAAAATCACGCAGTGTCTTGTTTTCACGATGCAGAAAGGAAGATAGAGCCAAAGACAAAAAGATGTAGCGAAATCGCGCAACGTTTTGTTTTCACGCTGCAAGGTTGCGAAGGAGATAAGCGATTTTGCGGCACATTTTTTTTTCGCAGGTTTGAAGCGGCAGATGCGTATGGAGCAAAAAGACGTCGCGATTTCGCGACCTGTCGCATTTTCGCGACCTGTCGCATTTTCGCGGCCTGTGACAGTTTGGTGCCAAAACACAGTTTAAACATCCTGATAATGCATTACGATTTTCGATGGTTCAAAGCACCCCAGAATTAAATGCGTTGCTGATTTTCAATGTGGTCAAGGTTGAAGAATGCGCCCAGGCTACCAGAATTGAAGATTTCCAAGATTTTGAAGCTGTTGTTTGCGATTGTTCTAACGGTTTCATGCACATTTTCAAGAACATCATTTAATGAAAACGGCCGACTCTTCCATATGGAATTTAATTTCTGCTTTCTCCGAAGCTGTTTAAGGATATTATTTCCTTGTTTTTGTTGCATAATTTGTAGATATCGAGGAGGTCCGTTGTAAGTTTTAAATGCTGCAAAGAGGCAAAACCTCTATAAAAATCAATGTAAATCTCAAGAGCAGGTATTGGGAGTGAGAGATACTTTTGTTGAAAGCTTTTTAAGTGCTTTGCATGAACATAAGACATTCGGCTCTCTGATTTCACAAGTGATTTTCTGTATATTGTCCCTTTTGCATTCTGCATTCCTAATTTGTGCTCAGATCTTTTATTTGCTGCTTAGTTTTAATTTTGTATTGAGTTTTAACAATTGCTAATAAGAGAGTGAGTTCTAGAATGTTATTTTGGGGGTCATTTATGCAAGGTTGCGAGTGGATCACGTCATTGTCTTCTGTTATTTGTTGTTTACGTACTTAGAGTTATTTGCTGCTGTTCTTTCTCGATTAGATAAATTCGGCCTACGGCCATATTTTTCGTTCCTTTCTACAGATTTACAATTTCTTTCTTGCAACTTTGATCTTAAAACAAATTTAGAATAGTAAGGGAAACAACCCACTTTGGAGATTGGCCTGGGAGACATTTCTTTCTCCTAGCCTTTCAATGTTGGCCGGGTCTAGGGTGCACTTTATATAAAAATCCTTTCCTGTGGTAGATTCGTGACCAATAGTTTTTGGCACGCCCGGTGGGACAGACTTCTTCTATCTCAAAAAGATCCCATAGTTTTGAAGGTTTAATGTTCGCCTTCATACCGTAAAGTTAGAACATTTGGTGACTCTGTTGTATTCAGAAATCTCTGGACGTGGATGCAGTGAAAGCTGTACTTCATGATCACGAGATCACAGTCTAAGAAATTTGGAGATCTTGTCAAGTTTTTTGAACTTGACGACACAAGAAGTGGTGAGCATTCTAGGTTGGTTTCCCCATCGCTTGCATCATCTGCCATAATCACACAGATCCTTGGTATTGTTACTAGTTTTCCATCTTCTTAGTCACATCCACTAGTCCCAATAGCTCAGTATCCTCCACCCAGGAAGTTCTTGGCATGGAACAGCTCAGGGGCCTTGAATCTCCAGGCTCAAAATCTAGTTCCCCAAGCTGCCTTTAAGGCATTGCCAACTTATGATGGTACGGATAAAACTGCATATGAACATATAAATGATGTAGCTTCTCTAGCAGCCATTCATGACATCACTGATGAAGATGTGATGGTGAAGTTGTTGGTATTATCCTTGAGAGGAAAATTGTTGTATTGGTACTGAACGTTGCAACCAGGCACCGTAACATCATGGGATCAGCTAGGAGAACTGCTAGTTAAGAATTTTCATGAACAGGCTGACCCATTTTCATTGCTGCATCAGTTTAACGCATTCCAAAGGCACCTGTAGGAGGAGATAGTTGATTTTAATGTTCGATTCACCAGAACCTGGCAGAGAATTCCTGATGGTCTTCGGCCTGCTGATGAATTGGCTACATTTTACTACCTCAGAGCGTTCAACACAGATATCGGCTGGGCTGTCCAGTAGCCCAATGTGACGACATTTCCAGAGTTGTTTGAACAAGCGTTAAAGGCGAAAGCTGATCTGATTGCTATAGGTAGACTTCCTCCGAAGGTAACTATGCCTATTATACCTGATTTGCCTAAGTATTTATATTCTGGTTCGCTTCCACAACCCATGCCACCTATGTATCCTACCCCATCATGGAATTCCAAAGCACCTCAAATTGCACCTATCCTAGCTCCTCAGCTGTCTACTTCAGCAAATCTTCAGCTTCCTGCACCCAGCATTCTGCCATTTCCTGCTTCCACCTCATTTCCAGCATTATCGGCTCCACCAGCACCCTTGCCCTTACCAAGACCTCCTCGCACCTGTAAACCCTGATCCTTATACAACACTCTTGCAAGAGGTAAAATCGCCAATTTTGCAATAAGAGCAATGGGTAATAAGATCACGCTTATTGAAAGGAAGCAAGCTGAGTGGGATTTCCAGCCAAGGAGATTTCAACCCCCACAAATTACTAGAGACCAAGCTGCTTCAACAAGCAAAGCACCTGAGAAGAGCCTGACTGCTTTGGTAAGTGAAGATGCAGTCCTTGCCGAAGGAACATATTGGTGTTCGACATGCAACGATCCCCATGGTGAAGATACCTGCATGGTCCATCTGAATTATGTGCAGACATTGGCTGTTAGTTCTTCAATAGGGCAAGTCAATATGATCTCTGAGGCAGGCCATAGCTTAATGACTCCACTGGAAGAGCAAGTTTCAATTCTCACAAGGACTGGAAAGAAGTCTGTTACAATAGATCCTGCTGAGTTAGAACCATTAAAAGTGCCAGCTGATTTGAAGAAGATAGTAAAAACTCCTGTGCCAGTTTCAAAGCCTGATGTGCTTGTATTGGCGAAGGATCCTGTTTCCCATTGAGTTCAAGAAAAGGCTGCAATCACACCGGTAAGATCGGAGGCAGAAGAGCAAGCTAGAGAAAAGATGAAGTATCCTTCATTGACGAAAAGGCTAAGAGTGGAAGCCACTTAGCAGTATCGAAGCAGATATGAACATCCTGTTGAAAAGAAGGAATCTATTGTGGTTGCATACAACATTGTCAAAGAATTGAAGAAGACCCCAGCTAAGGTTAGTCTTTACAATGCATTGCAGTTGCCTGGGCAGGTAGATTTATTGCAGGAATATTTAAAATCTATGAAGGACAGTGAAAAGGGTCCTACCCAGACAATTTATGCTCAAGCCTTAACTACTTTTTTTACTGGTAAAAATCGACCACCCTTATTTTATCTATCACTGCAAATAGAGGGTTGGATCGTGCATAACTGCATGATCGACTCTAGAGCTGCTACAACTGTCATGCCAAAGGCAGTTTGCGAGGTTATGGGCATGGAATACACACGAAGTAGCCCTAGAGTTTTGCAGTTAGATGGTACTTCTATAAAAACGATAAGTGTAATCAAGGATGTCCCAATTGTCTTGCATGCTATGCCTCAGATTACAGTTATTCAAGAGATTATTGTGGTAGATTTAGAACCCTATTTTAGTATGTGCTTATCCAGGGAGTTTACTGCAAAATTGGGAGGTTATTTGGCACTAGATTATTCCCATTTAGAGATCCCATTCAAAGGTAAAAGACTCAGGATCCAGAATGAAAAACCTTCCTCTTTTCATATTGAAAAGCTAGAAGAAGCAAAAAAAAATATGCAGTCTGTTAACATGCTAACCGAAGTGTCAGAGGATTCTGTTTTGATGCATGGGGTTTTAAATGAGCTCTAGTTAGACGATCAGTTTTCCATGCTTGACTTCAATGCCATGCTGGAGACTGAAATCGGCTATTATTCTATCCAAAAACCCGAGGGTGGCATAAGGCAGGTATTTTCTAACCAAGCTGATCAGAGTTCTGTTACAGATCAATTATGGAAATTATATTTCGACGGGGCTAGATGCAAAAACGGTGCAGGCACAGGTATTGTTTTGATTTCTCCTACTGGTTTACAAAGAACATATTCATAACATCTTACTTGGAGTTGTACTAACAATGCTGTCGAGTACGAAGCACTATGTTTAGGCTTGAAAAAGGCAAGGAAGTTGGGGATCAAACAGCTGCAGATTTTTGGTGATTCTGAGCTTATTATCAATCAGGTAACAAACAGGTGTGTTTCTAAGCAGCATTATCTCAAAGCATACCGCAACCAAGTTTGGGACTTGTTTGAGTTTTTCACAGCTCTGAATATTTAAGCCATTTCTCGAGAGCTAAATAAGCATGCAGATCTTCTAGCATCCCTTGGAGCCAATTTTTCTCCTATTGAGCAGGTAGTGAAAAAACCAAAGACAGTAAGGATGGTGTACAGGCCAAGTGTTCCAGACAAGGATACTTTTTGGCAAGTCTTCGAGGATGATGAGAAGATTGTCAACTTTTTGATTCATGAAGCTGCCACTATCAAAGGGAGAACCTTGGAGCATGAAGAAGCTGAAGGTCTAATTCAGTTATGGAATAATCACATTCCGAAGGGTCTTATAACTCTCGAAAGTTTGTTCGATCAGCAAGATCGGTCCAAGAAACATTGGATTGAGATTGATAAAAAAGAGTACATGGAGTTGCAATTAGAACCCAATAAGGTCATTAAAATTGGAACTGATTCTACTCCTGATGAACTGCAAGAAATCAGGCAACTGTGTCAGGAATTTTCTGATATTGTGGCTTGGAATTATGAAGATCTGAAAGGATATGATAAACGGATTGTGCAACATACTATTGAACTGGAAGGAGTCAGGCCTTTCAGGCAAAAACAGCGACCAGTAAATCCAAAGATTGAGACTCTAATGAGGGCTGAGCTTATGAAAATGCTGCAAGCCAAAATTATATATCCAGTTAAGCACTCGACTTGGGTTGCTAATCTAGTTCCAGTTCGAAAGAAAAATGGAGACATACGACTGTGTGCAGATTTTCGAAATCTGAACCGTGCATCTCTGAAAGATCATTATCCCTTGCCTCGTATAGATCGGACATCGCATGTGGTGGTTGGGGCTCAGCGCTTTTCACTATTGGATGGATTCTCTGGATATAACCAGATTTGGGTTAGAGATGAAGACCAATACAAGACAACATTCACAACAAAGTGGGGCACTTTTGCTTATCAGAGAATGCCTTTTGGACTATCAAATGCTGGGGCTACCTTCCAGAGAGCCATGGACATTGCATTCGAGGAATTCTTGAACAAGATTATTGTTATATATCTTGATGATATGACTGTCTTTTCACATAGACGGGAAGATCACGGTTCTCACCTGAGGCAAATTTTTGGAAAATGCAGAGAATTTGGGATTTCCATTAATCCAAAAAAGTCAGTGTTTGCAGTGAAGGAAGGTAAACTCTTGGGGCATGTTATTTCAGAAGACGGTTTGGCAATAGATCCAGCCCGAGTTGAAGCATTGAAGAAACTTTCACTCCCTGCCAACAAGAAAGAACTGCAGTCTTTCTTTGGACAGATCAATTTTATCAAGAAATTCATTTTTGATTTTGCCCAGGTTGTTAAACCTATGACTGAGTTGTTGAAGAAAGATGCAAACTTTAAATGGATAGCTCAAAGGAAAGAAGCATTCCAAGAAATTAAATATAGAATAGTGCAGGCGTCTGTACTAATTAATCCTGATTATTCAAAAGATTTCATTCTGTATGCAGTTGGGGAAGATGAAAGCTATGCCGCAGTACTCACACAGAAAGGGAACGATGGGAATGAAAGGCCCATTGCTTTCCTTAGTCAGGTTATTTTACCTCATCAGGCAAAGTATAATTTCATAGAAAAATAGGTGTATGCTGTTATGAAGTCTCTTAAAAAATTCAAGCATTTCATATCTCAGAGTAGAACAGTTGTGTATGCTATACATCCTGATGTAAGAAATTTCATCATTCAAGGAGAGATGGGTGATAAACACGTTGGTTGGGTCACCAAGATCCAAGAATTTGATGTTGAGATTCATCCGACTAAGCTAGTGCGTGGTAAGGCTTTATGCCAGCACTTAGCAAAGATGGCAGCATCTGAAATAGTTGAATATCAAGCAGATGATCTTGCTAGTGATGACAATCTGATGAACCTCTTAATTCAGGAACAAGATTGGGTAGATGACCTCATTGATTATTTCACGACTGGTAAATGCTCTTCACAGTTAAATGCCTCACAACGGAGAAGGTTTCGTCTGCAAGCTCTTAGGTATGTTTTACTGCCAGAAGGATTGTTTTTTAAGAATATTGATGGCGTTCTTCTAAGGTGTGTCAAGGAATCAGAGAAGGCTAGACTCTTGGAGGAGTTTCATTTTGGCATATTAGGAGGACACTATGCAGGTAGACCGATGGCTTTAAAAATAATTCGAGCTGGTTACTATTGGCAAACCTTGTTCACAGATGCTTTCAGGATTGCTCAAACATGTGACAAATGTCAGAGGTATACGGGAAGAGTTAGGAATGCATCACTGCATTTGCATCCAATTCAGGTTGAAGCACCTTTTCAACAGTGGGGGTTGGACTTTGTTGGGATTATTGATCCAAATTCTTCAGCTGGACACAGGTATATTTTGACAGCTATAGATTATTTTACGAGGTGGTCTAAAGCTATTCCAACCAAGGTCGCGAATCGGACTGTGGTGATTTCTTTCATTGAAGGGCTGATCACACGCTTTGGCATTCCTGATGCCATTATTACAGACAATGGAACTCCATTCATTGGAGCTGAGTTAGCTGAGTTTGTAAACAAGTATGGTGTTTTCCTAAAAACATCCTCTAACTATTATCCTCAGGGAAATGGTTTGGCAGAGTCCACGAATAAAAATTTGCTTTGGATTTTAAAGAGGTATTTGGGGGATAACAAGAGGTCATGGCACCTTCTGCTGAATCAAGCTTTATGGGCATATAGGATTTCAATCAAGAAATCTACCAAGACTTCACCCTATGCCCTGGTTTATGGAAATGAGGCAAGGTTGCTTGTTCATCTAGAGTTGCCAGTATTGCGACAGTTGCAAGATTTTCAGGATGATGAAACAGATATAGATTCCTTGGATATGCGGTTGGCTCAGTTATTACAGTTGGAAGAGCAGTGTTTTGTGGCATATGAAGAGTTTGCAAAGCACACACAGGTTATTTCAAAGTGGTTCCATAAACATTTTGCTGATCGTTCACTTAAGGTGGGAGATTTGGTCCTGAAATGGAATGAAAACAAAGCCAAGCTTGGGAATCATAAGAAGTTTGATGCTCTATAGGAGGGTCCCTTCCGCATTGTCAGTGCTGGTGCAGCAAATTCGTTTTATCTAGAAGACTTGGATGGCAGCCCACTTCCTATTTCAATGAACGACTTTCATCTAAAAGCCTACACTTCATGAACTGGCAGTCAAGTATCACCTTGTATATAGTATAAAAACAAAAAAAGAGAAAAGAAAAAAAAAAGTATTGTTTTTATTTGTCCACCTTGGCTCTTTTTGCATGCGAGCCATAGGTTCCTGTGTTTCTTTCTGTTTTCTTCTTCTCTCCCAGCAGTTGGTGGCTTTCTAGCAATTTCTTCCTTCCCCTTCCCTTTTTCTTCTCTTCCTTTCTTCATTTTCCTCCTTTTTCTTCTGCTGTAAATAAAAAGCCACTGCTGTTGTTTATTTTCCCTTTTCCTATTATTCCCGCTTCTTATTATCCCTTTCTTCTAAGTTATCTGTTATTTTACGCATTTATTTACAGTTCAGTTCATTCTCATTCCACTTCCATTCCATGATTTCATTTGCTTCCATAGCAGTTGGTGGCACAGCAACATCCTGTTACTGTATCTACTTCTTACTTCTCCATTTTACCATTCTACCATATCACCACTTCATATGTATTTCATCACCTACGCATCCGCAGGATCTCATTCCCTTCATTTCCATTCCATAATCAATTGAGCCACATGCAGATTCTTTGAAGTTCCAGTTATTCAGCAAAAGTTGTTGCAGCAGTCCACCGAGATGTACCCCAGCAGCTAGCTTTCTGTTCTAAGTTTTCATGACTCTGTTGCCCAATGGATTCAAGCTTGGGATTCTTGCATACAGCAGAACTGTATACCCCGCGAGCCGCCAAGAATGTTGGCAATTTTGCCACATTTATTTGATTGCTAATTATTCATGCTTAAGCTGCTGTAATTCTAACTTCTCTATAGGTTTTCATGCAAAAAAATGACTAAGTTCGAAAACTGTCGCGAAATCGCGACAAAAAATAGCATGGAAGGTCAAAAATGAAAACCTGCGCGATTTCGCGATGTGTCGAAAAATCGCGGTCAACGCAGTCAACAGCAGCAGGGAGGCAAAACGGTCGCGATATCGCGACGTGTTGGATTTTCGCGGTCCAAATGGTCAACAGAGGGTAGAGCGCAAAATCGTCGCAAAATCGCGACAACACTAAGCCAAGGGCGATGAGACTCAAAATCGTCGTGAAATCACGCAACAAATGGCACAAGGCACATATGAGGAAAAGACGTCACGAAATCGCGATGCGTCGCGTTTTCACGGCGTGGGTGGACAGAAATGCATAAGACATAAAATGGTTGCGATTTCACGACATTTCTGGGATGAGGCAAAGCAAAGGAAAAGACGTAGCGAAATCGCTACATGTTGTGTGGTCGCGGTTCAGGTGGCGGAAAAATTCTAAGGCACGAATGAGTCGCGATTTCGTGACACTTTGGAGAATGAGTCCAAGCAACAAGAAAACGTAGCGAAATCACGACATTTTTGAGAATGAAGGCAAGCAAGATGCAGACGTCGCGAAATCGCGACAGGAAGCGACTATGATGGAAGAGAATGTAGCGAAATCGCGACATAGTGGAAGGAAGGGGCCAAAAGTGGTAGCGATTTCGCACCAGTTGTACGATGAAGTCAAGCAAAACAAAACATGAAGCGAAATCACTACGTCTTCTGTTTTCGCAGTTCGGATAAAGAAAAATGACTAAGGCACGAATGGCATAGCGATATCGTGACATTTTTGAGAAAATGTTCAAGGCAAAGACGTCGCGAAATCGCGACAAAAAGTGAGAACCGTACAGAGGGCGAAGAAATGTAGCGAAATCACGATAGGGTGAAGTTGAAGACATTCTAAGGCAAGAGTGTCACATTTTCGTGGCTTAGAGGCAGGGCCGTACAACATGTAGAAAACTTGTAGCGAAATCGTGACATGGTTGATTTTCGCGATGTAAAAGCCAAGACTGAGCAGTTGGAAGATAGTGTAGCGATTTCGCGCATTGTCTCATTTTTGCGACATGGAGAGAATGATGAAAGTGCCAACGGAAAGATGCAACGAAATTGCACGATGTCATGTTTTCGCGATTTGATGCAATGAAGAGAACAAAGAGAAGAAATATGTAGCAAAATCGCGCATTGTTGCATTTTCGCGAAAACAAAGCAGCAAAAAAGCATAATTGTACAGACGTCGTGAAATCGCGCAGTGTCTTGTTTTCACGGTGCAAAAAGGAAGATAGAGCCAAAGACAGAAAGATGTAGCGAAATCGCGTAGCGTTGTGTTTTCGCGCTGCAAGGTTGCGAAGGAGATAAAGAAGCCGAATGTGTAGCGATTTCGTGACATGTTTGTTTTTCGCGGGTTTGAAGCGGCAGAAGCGTACAGAGCAAAAAGACGTCACGATTTTGCAACCTGTCGCGTTTTCGCGGCTTGTGACAGTTTGGCGCCAAAACACAGTTTAAACGGCCCGATAATGCATTGCAATTTTCGATGGTTCAAAGCACCCTAGAATTAAATGCATTGCTGATTTTCAATGTGGTCAAGGTTGAAGAATGTGCCCAGGCTACCAGAATTGAAGATTTCCAAGATTTTGAAGCTGCTGTTCGCGATTGTTCTAACGGTTTCATGCACATTTTCAAGAACATCATTTAATGAAAACGGCCGACTCTTCCATATGGCATTTAATTTTTGCTTTCTCCGAAGCTGTTTAAGGATATTATTTCCTTGTTTTCGTTGCATAATTTGTAGATCTCGAGGAGGTCCGTTGTAAGTTTTAAATGCTGCAAAGAGGCAAAACCTTTATAAAAATCAATGTAAATCTCAAGAGCAGGTATCGAGAGTGAGAGATACTTTTTCTGAAAGCTTTTTAAGTGCTTTGCATGAACATAAGACATTCGGCTCTCTGATTTCACAAGTGATTTTCTGTATATTGTCCCTTCTGCATTCTGCATTCCTAATTTGTGCTCAGATCTTTTATTTGCTGCTTAGTTTTAATTCTGTATTGAGTTTTAACAATTGCTAATAAGAGAGTGAGTTCTGGAATGTTATTTTGGAGGTCATTTATGTAAGGTTGCGAGTGGATCACATCACTGTCTTCTGTTATTTGTTGTTTATGTACTTAGAGTTATTTGCTACTATTCTTTCTCGATCAGATAAATTCGGCCTACGACCATATTTCTCGTTCCTTTCTACAGATTTACAATTTCTTTCCTGCAACTTTGATCTTAAAACAAATTTAGAATAGTGAGGGAACCAGCCCACTCCGGAGATTGGCCTGGGAGACATTTCTTTCTCCCAGCCTTTCAATGTTGGCCGGGTCTAGGGTGCACTTTATATAAAAATCCTTTCTTGTGGCAGATTCGTGACCAACAAGATCATAAAGATTCCATACCCTTCTAAACCTAGACCATGATATAGCCTCTTCTGGTTGTTTGAGTGGAGTGTCACCCCCCAATCTGTCTCCCTCCCACTCTACCATATTGAAGTCCCCTTCTATTATCCAATCTACTTTAGGCAAATTGAAGCACATCCAATCCAAGAGGGTTGCCATTCTGGCTACATCATTGGATGCATAAACAACTACAATACCCAATTTCTTGCCACCAAACATTATTGTACACCACACTACTCTATGCATTGGGTCCTCTCCTGATAATAAAATAGAGTCCCACAACTCTTAAGAGAGGTATAGGACAGTCATCCTCCCTTCATCATGACTTGTACACAAGGTCCCCCAACCCCCCATAGGGTCTTAAGGTTATTTTTTATTCTGAAACCTAAATATTTTGTTAGCTTTTGATGAATGAGCCTTGGGAGATAACAATCACAAGATGCAGAATAATATGAAAGAAAGTAAATCTGCTAGATGACTGAAATATGTTGTAAATAGAAATCATATAAAATATTACAATGTAGCTATGGAGGAAATGAACACTCCATTAATAAAGCTACTGAACTACATTGTATCCATCACCAATGGATGGTGAGGCACACAAAACTATACTATCCACTAAGCTACACTATCTGACTATGTCCCCCCACTCTATCTCTATCTATCTATCTATGAGGCCATCCTTATATAGGTAAAATAGGATACTTGGCCAACACTCTATCTAGTTGTGCAAGGGACAACTTGCACATATACAACTTGCACATTGACACTTGTGCATTTATTACATTGCATGAAGTAACTAGATAACTTGCACATAAAGTAATCTAAGTATGTATCTTGGAAGATACATTTACATAACCCAAATGATGGAATAGACTCTATTTCTAACACCCCCTTGTATTACATTATTTGGGTATTGAAGACTTTAGTCTTCAATATGGATCTTCTTCATCATCTTCTACTTGATCTTCGTAGTCTTCTTCCTCTGCATTCTTTGTAACCTGTTCAAGAAAATAGTTAGTGTCTCTGTAGTATGTTACATTTGTTGATAGAGCTTTCACTTCAAAGTCCTCTATGGGTTCTTCCAGTTCTTCAAATTCTTCTATCCTCTGAACCAGGTGACCTTTCTAATTTTTCTTCTGATATTCAAGTTGAGGATAATTGGTAGGTCACTGAAATTGTTGCTGATGAGGGTTCCTTTGGTATTGTCGAGGCTGGAACTGATTCCCATGATTCATCTGATTTCTTTGGTTCTAGTTTTTGGGATTGTATCTGCAATAGTTGGTACTGTGTCCTTTCTTTCTGCAGATCTGACAATACCATGTTTTCCATCCTCTTGCTGAAGAAGCAATATTTCCTTGTGGATTATCTTTTGATGCCAATGCAGTGTTAGTCATCTCATCTTTCACAGTATTTTCTACTTCATATTCTTGAAGTATATTGACTAAATCATCAAAAGAAGTATCTTTACTTAAGACCTGTAAAGATGTTACCAAATGCTTATAGTTGTCTGGAAGTGCTCTCATGGTTACTTGAGTAAGAAGTTCATCTTTAACTGTTTCTCCTAAGGTCAACAATTTCCCTTTAATATCTGCTACCTTCCTTAGGAACAGTTCTATGCTTTCTCCACTATTCATTTTCAATGAGTGAAGTTGAGTTTGGAGATGAAGAATAGTTGCCTTATTCTTTCCTTCAAATATTTTTTCTAGGCTTATCCATGCATCTGAAGATGTTTTGGCTGAACTGATATATGGTTGAATCTCATCAGTGATAGCAAAAGTTATTATCATTAAGGCCTTTGAATCATTTTCTTCAAACTTTAGGATTTCTGTTTCACCTATGGTAGGTCTCTATGTTTTCCCTTTGACAACATCCCAAAGTTTTTCATATACTAAGATTGCTTTCACTTTATTTTTCCAAGAAAAATAATTAGGACCCTTGAGAAGTTGAGATTCTGCTAGGAAGAATTTGTTTGATGCCATTTTAAATCTTCCTAATATCAAGCCTTAGATTTGTAGGCTTCCTTATGTCTCCCTAGTGATGAGAGTATGATATAGTGCTTTTTGTAAAAATATAGTTCAATTTTAGTTGATTTTGTACAAGTTTTGTAAAGATCAAAAATCAACTTCTTAACACCTTATTACTCCTAATTGAACTAAGCACTTTTCAATTTTTGAAGAGGTTTTAATGTTGGAATTCTTTTGTCCCTTTTTGAAGGTTTGAGACAAGTAAAAATATATTTATCCAACCTTAATAGAAACCCTAATAACCTCTTTTATATCCCTTGGATTATTTCTAATTTCCAATAAAATAAATTTGATGGAGTAACCCTTGTGGCTCCCAAGTTTGGAAAATTAGAAAAATAATAATATTTGCAAAATGTTAAATAATTTAATCCAAGTAGAATTCCTTATTTCTCCTAGGTTAAATTGCAAATATTAAATCAATGAGATAAGTTACCCCTTATAGCTTTTGCTTTCAAAATATAAGTTTTAACCTTAGTTTATAACCCTTATATCTCCAACTATGAAAGCAATAATAAATGGGATTAAACCTTACCTTTTTAGATGCAAAATCTCCTCATTGTTTGATGCTTTCTATGGCTGAATATAACAGCAATGTAAGTGACACCTTTGGTGCTAGAATCAATGGAGATCCCTTGGAGTTGCTTGTCTTTAATGCTGGTACGTAGGTGCTGAAGGTTTGACCTTCAAAATACATGAGCCTTTAATGCTCCTTCTTCCTTCCTTCCATGCTACGCTTTGGACATTTTTGACTATGCTTCACTCCCTCTTTGGACGTCTTTGACTGTGCTTCGCTCACCCTTTGAACTTGGACTTCGAATGCCTTTTATGGATAATTAATCATAGACTTTGTGACATGTGTCACATCCATTACAAGTGAGCGCTCCCTTCTTTTTGTAATATCCCAAGTTCTTTGTTCAATGCTCTTGAAGCAATCTAAAATGTATGGGCACTCGTGTGAAGCTGGTGGAGAATACCAAGTGTCACCGCTTCATTGTAACTCCTGCGTGGGAGTTTCTTGAATGTTGAGAGAGGAATGATGTCTATTATGCCAAGTGGTATCTCTGCATGGAGTCCTTTCCTGTAACGTCTTCGAAGATGGAGATTATAACTCCTCAAACCCTTTCGTAACCATTCCTTTGCTTTGCTACGTTGCTTGGGCAGCAAGCAAGCTATTCTTCTGCAGGTGGATTGATGATGCGCTATGGAGCTTGGATGATGATTTGGAGCTTCCTTTGGTGGATGGTCTTCTCCAAGTTAGAGACCATGAATGTAACACCTTTGCTCCTTCTCTTTTATACCTCCAATCGTGTTGAATCCTTTGTAGATTTTTGACATCTTTTAGAAGTAGATGTGCACTCTCTTGTCTACGTAAATGTAGCTCGAAGATAATCTGATATGAGCTTTGATTACCTTTGAGTGGCTCCTTTTAGCTTGGGAAGAAGAGTGTTGACGTCTAGCCTTCCTTGGCTGATTTACCTTGTAGTTAATGTGCCCTTTTGTGGCACTTCCAAATCTACTCTTTTGCTGTAAAAACCATATTAGAGTAGTGCAATATAATGTATTATAATATTGTATATAAGGCTTCTTTTAATATACCTTCTTTTGCACTCTATTTCCAGATCTGAAATTCTGGTTTTGTGGTAGATTTTTCCTGCAATACAAGGGTTTTGAGGTTGTCTTTTATGAGTAGACACACCTTTCCCTTTTTGCTTGGACACTTTGATAACAAATCCAAGCTTAAATAATAGTAGATAGAAGCTTTTCAATTGATGCAATTTTCTGCACTTTCTTTCCTTGCATCTAACCTTGTAATGCTTTGGATTTGAGACTCACCAAGTCTCAATCTTTGAAGCTTCTATTTCTATTTTTGGTTAGTTAAGTTCTTCTCCAAATTTTGGAGGATTCTAACCTTTTTGGGTGGCTTCTTTTGGCCACTACAAGTTGCAGATTTTTGTGCTTCAATAGTGTCTTTAGACACTTGATACAAATCAGATTTTGTGCCCTTCAAAAAACACAAAACTAATTTATTTTTTAGAGTAGTATAATAGTACAAGTCCTTCACTTTTAATGCACTAATATTACACCTTATCACTCCAATCAACTCTCAAATTCATGCACTAATAATTTACTACAACTAATCAAGAATAACCTAAAATGAATCTTTAAGAGTTATTCTACAATTTCACTACAATCAATGTTGTAGGACTTAGTCTTCTTTTTTTTTTCCAAAGTAGATGATAGGTAGTTGATAGAAGCTAAATATGAAACCTAATCAAATCCTAAGAATATTTTTCCTTTTGCACTTTAGAAGACTGTAATCTAATTTTCTTGCTGTAACTTTAATCCAAATTTAGGTGCTCTAATAAATCTGATAAGTAATCCAATTAATGAATCTTCTTGCACCAAAATTTGCTTACCTTTTTCTGTAGCTCTTCTCCCGCTTTTGTAGAGGATGTAGATCTTGGTGTCTAAAATCACCAAGTTGCTACTTCAAGTAGGATGTCCTGAATAACTCCTTCTTCACCAAATGATGGTCTCGAACTTTCTTTCATGAGCCTAGGATTTGGTGGCTTGTTCTCCTCCTTATGCTATAGATTTGGAGAAGTCTATGTCTCTAAAGTGGTGCCTTCTTGTTGTGAGAGGTAATCTTCAAATCTCCAATATTTGGTGAGCTTCTTCTATCTTCAAGTCTTCTTGTCAAATTTTGACTTCAAGCAGGATCTTCTTCTGGGATTTGGCACTCCTTGCCAAATTCTTCTTCATGGATTTGGAACTCCTTGCCAAATTCTCCTTCACATATTTGGCACTCCTTGCCAAATTCTCCTCTTGGGCTTGTTGTTGGATGGCGATAATTGTCCCAAGTCCTTCACTATTAGGGACTTCACCTTGGTAGTGGATTTCTCCAACGAGTTCTCCAAAGAACTCTCTTGATCTTTAATAAGGCTCTCCTAGCATTTTTTGGATGCTCGATGAGACCTTCTCAAGGTCTTTGATCTGGAAGACTTTGATGGTCTTCCTTGAGACCTTCTCTTCAACCTTCTACTCCTAGAAGTGTTGGTGGTGATATCTTCTCCTGGATATTCTAATTTTACTACTTTTGGCTTCGAGTAGGACTCTCCTAGTCCTTCTTCTTCTTCCAAGATTGGAAGTTCTTCAATGAGATCTTCTCCTGATATCTTCACTTTTGCTTTAGGGTTGAGTTGATTATGAAGAAGATACTCTTCCTAAATTTCTTGTAGGAAGTTTCCCAACTCATTGAATATTCTATCCTTACAACAAATATATTAGTACTAAAATATTTAGTCTACTTTTGAATCATATATTCTTCTTGAATTCTTCTTTAGGATCAAGGTTGGCTTCTATCAAGGCTTCTATGGCCTTTTTCAATATCAAGGCTTCTATGGCCTTTTTCAGTATCAAGGCTTCTATGGCCTTTTCAGTATCAAGGCTTCTATGGCCTTTTCAGTATCAAGGCTTCTATGGCCTTTTCAGTATCAAGACTTCTATGGCTTCTTCTTCAAGGCTTCTATGGCCTTTTTGTATCAAGGCTCCTATGGCCTATTCTTCAACTATGGAATTCTTCAATCTAGCAATGGAGATCTTCAGTCTCCTATCTTCACCACGATCCTTCACTAGAAGTCTTCTTCCGTAGTATTCTCCTCTTGCACAATGAACTAATCTCTGCACTATGAGGGCACGTCGACCTTCAGGCAATGAAGTTGGAGTCTCCTAGCTTTCTATCGTAGGAGGAGTCCCAATCCTCTAAGAATTAATTTTCTGCAACAAAAGAAACTTTAGGCACTAGTTAGAAAATTCCAGATAACTTGGATGATCTTCACTAGATGATTTGTCAATCTAGTGGATTGAATGTTGAGTCCTAGTCTTCACGAGTTTTCCTAACAACTCTGTGGAAAAGACTCTAGACAAAAATGATCTCAGTATTTTTTGAAACTGAGATTTCTTTCAGTCCTAACTTTGTGACTCTCCCTAATTCTACCACCTAGATTCTTCTGAGATCTTTTGATAGTGGTTGGTCCAACGACGCGTCAGTTTGACAAAACACTCAGGCTAAATGATAATGGTGGTTTCCCTATTGACCTACATAGACTAGATCTACCGTGGCTCTGATACCACTGTTAGCTTTTGATGAATGAGCCTTGGGAGATAACAATCACAAGATGCAGAATAATATGAAAGAAAGTAAATCTACTAGATGACTAAAATATGTTGTAAATAGAAATCATATAAAATATTACAATGTAGCTATGGAGGAAATGAACACTCCATTAATAAAGCTATTGAACTACATTGTATCCATCACCAATGGATGGTGAGGCACACAGAACTGTACTATCCACTAAGCTACACTATCTGACTATGTCCCCCGACTCTATATCTATCTATCTATGAGGCCATCCTTATATAGGCAAAATAGGATACTTGGCCAACACTCTATCTAGTTGTGCAAGGGACAACTTGCACATGTACAACTTGCACATTGACACTTGTGCATTTATTACATTGCATGAAGTAACTAGATAACTTGCACATAAAGTAATCTAAGTATGTATCTTGGAGGATACATTTACATAACCCAAATGATGGAATAGACTCTATTTCTAACAACTTTGACTTCTTGCAATAGTAAAATCTGCAGGTAAACTCTCTTGATGACTATCTAATTAGTTAAATACCGCCCTTGCAATGTGATTCCATGCACATTCTAAGACATGATTATTATAGACATCAATATGATATATTGTCAGCTAAAGCACCATAGGCATTTTGGGTGGGTACAACTTACATATAGTAATGCAGAGTACTTGTTCCCTTAGACTAGTATGTGGCTAAGGAGGTATTATTAGAGTAAGAGTTGGTGGGCTTATGGATCCATTCCTTACCTCCTAGGTGTTGGTCTTTCGAGACACCTCTGGAAGGAGGGGGGAAGCATCCCATGATGAACTGCGCTAGTCTTTCTTGTTATGTTGGGTTACCCAACCCTTCTCATTTGTTTCATGAGGAGTTTGCTCCATAGGAGCCTCAAAAGCTGGAGGGGGCTAAAGGGAGATGTGGGTAACTACCAAGTTAGAAGCTTGGGGCACTGAATGAGCAGGGAAAGATGTCACATCATGAGAACTAGAAGGTTGTAAAGGCTGAACATGAGGTACTATTTTTCTTGCATGTTGAGTAGCGATTGTAGGAGTACTATCAGGTTGGTTTTGTTGTTTGGGAGGTCTCATCAGATAGTTTTTAGTCATATGGCCTTGTTATATGCAGTAGCAACATGAGTTTGGCAAGTTGAGATAATTAATTCATTATTCAAATTGGATACTAGGGCCTCTAAATAAGATCTTACTCGGGAGGTCCTTGGAGACATCAGTCTCAACCAAGATGCACAGGTGGGACTGCATAAAGTGTTATGGCTTGGATGAGAGAAATAATAGCCTTTCAAATGTAATAGCTATGTGAGGTAAGTACTTTGTGCATGTCAGGTTTAAGAAAGGGAGTTCAATCCAAAGGGGGTATTTCATGTTTGACATATTATCAAGGTCAAATTGGAATACCCAATGTTGAAGAAAGACCAGTTGACCAGAAATCATCCAAGTGTCGAGTCTTAGGGATTTTAAGCAAGAGTTTTTAGAGGTGAAAGTGATAAAAACAAAGGATTGACCAAGGTGACGATGAGAGGTAATCATACAACCATTGGATTCCCAAACTTTGAAAAACCATCGATTGAGCTCTTCATTAAAGGGGTTTCTTCTATAAAAAATAGAACAACAGTTCGCTCTTCTAATTCTTTTATTTCTTCAGTAAAATCATCTTGCAATTCAAAATCAAAGGTACCTGAATCTTTAGCTTGCTGATTTGCCTATTTAGAGCTTTAATTTCCTCCTACATATCTAGCTTCGAGGGTTCCCTCTTTTGGTACATGTTGATCACCATCTCCTTGTTCAAATCCTCCAGGTCCATGGGTTGAGGGTGTGAGGTCAACATTATTCTATCTTGTTTTGGAATGAAGGTCCTCTAGTTGAGCTATTAGGGATGCTTGATATTTGCTACCATTGAAATTTAGGTTGTTGAACAATGCATGGGTGTAAGAGGAGCTACCATTGTCTCCTCCCTACAACATGGCACCCAATATTGTGGGGGAGCTTGAACGGGAGTGTGGATTACTATCTTTGGAAATCTCATTTCTATCATGTTCTTCTCATGGAGTTACACTAATTTGCATGTCACGATAGAAGTATGGCTCATATTTGGAGGAAAATCCATGAGTAGGGCTAGAGACTCCCTTGGGTTTCAAATGATCATCCTCCCGTTCTAGTTGTTGGGTTGATTTCTTCCTAAACTTAAATAGGGGGTCTACTAGCAAGTTGTTGAAAGGTGAAATGAAGAGCTCCTCATCTTGTGACTTGCCCTCTCTATGGGGATGAGAGATAGAACTAGAAGTCGATGGCCCGAGCTCATTCTCTTTCTTGTTGAGTGAAACTATGTGAATCCCACCATAATTGGTATGTGATGCACCTTTCAGAGCAAAGAACCCTGAGTCAACTATTGTCTCATTCTCTTTGGCATGAAATGATAATTTTGTAGTTTCTGTCTTGGGTAAATGGTTACCTACAACACCCATTGATGAATTTCCATCATTTGATAAAGATCTTGAAGAGACACTACTCACATCAATATCCATGTTGCACCCCTTAGAGAGCCCTCTTTCTATAGAAAAATCCTAGCTTCTGAAAAAATCCTACCTCCAAAAAATCCTCATATTGGTTCTTCTCTTCTAATCATACTTTCCATATTGTTATCCATTAAAATCTTTGAATTGTTAATCATACTTTCCATTGAATCAAGTATATTTCTAAGCCATTTTGATTCCTTGAATACATGAAATAATCCTTCACTATTTTCTTTGAATGTATACTTAATAATTTCATCCATGAATATCCTTTGATGTGGTCTACCTTATATCTCCCTAAGTTTGAATATATGATCAAGCAATAATTTTGATGAAATTTTCAACTTTCAAATCTCTATGTTGAATACCTTGTATCTCCCTAGTTTTGAATGGAAGATCAAATAAATTCTAAATTTCAAAAATCTATTTTGGTGTTGAATACCTTTTAACTCCCAAATTAGAAATTTAGCAATTTTGTAAATAGTACTTGCAAATTTAATAATCCAAATTTGATGTTGAAATCCTTATTTCTCCAAATCTCAAATTATTTGCAAATATTAAAATTGAATAAATTAATTACCAAACTTGTAATTAAATTCTTAAAACTTCAAATTGATTCTTCATAACTCTTCAAAAACTTTCCAAAATAGTTTAATGAGAGAGATCTCTAGGGTTTCAATTTCCACTTATATGCCTTATTTCTCCAATAGCATAATTAGTTTAGGTGGAAATAGAATAATTAAGTTCAACCTTAGGAAAAATAAATATTATTCAACCCTTATTACTCCAAACCTTTATAAAATCAAGAATTAACTTAAATTAATACCTTCTTTATGTATGGTGCATGCTATTTTTGGTCTCCAAGACTTTGACATCCTGTAGCACACTTCAGGCTTCTCTCCTTTATGAGGCATGTAGTAATTTTTCCCTCCCATGTATTTGGCTTCTCCAAATTTCACAAATTACACTCTCCTTCAGGCGCTCACCAAAAAAATTTATTTGCCCCTCCTATGGTTGGTGCTTCCTTTCTAGGGTTCCAAGTGGCTCATGCACTCTTCCTCTTATCCAACCAACCTAACACTTGGTATTTCACTTGCACTTTGCTTTCAGTCTAATGAATTAGATCTTCCTCCTACACATTCAGCTAGATTCTCTATCATGTTCAACCTCTACTCTAAATAATTTATCTAGCCTCCAATCAATGATGTTGAATGTTTTACTATCCTCCAATCAATGGTAACAATCTAGCCTTGATTCAACATCTTTCAATGAGTGTTGCAAATATTATTACCAATTGAAGTTTCATATGAGTTGGTAGAAGTTCTTAATGATACTTAGAATATTTCTTCTTCTATCTCTTCACTACCTCTCATCCAGGTGGAGCTAAAACATTATAATACTCTCTTCAATGCTTGGTTCTCCTTTAAATGCCCTTTTGATTCATGATATTCGACTTTCCAAGTGTCTGAGCTGGCTCACTCTTATCTCTATGTCTCTTCGATACCTTTTGTCACTCAAACGATGCTTCATCTCTAACTGGGCATTATCCAAATGTCTCTAGGGATGGCACTTTGTTTCCATTTCGTTGGTTATCACCAAAATGGTGCTTTTTCTACCTTTCACTGGTTGACGCTTTTGTCTCCCTTTCGATGGTCATCACCCGCATGGTGCTTAAAAACATTTGTACTTTATCCTTGTGCTCTTTTGGCCTTTGCTCAATAATTTTTGTGTTGTTGCTTTTGATCTAATTCAATGTTCTCTTTATTCCTTCTCTTGCACTATGTTAAACTTTATATTTGACTTTATCTTTGCTATAATGTAATGCAGGTTTAAATGACTTCAAACTTAGACTCTCCTCGCCTGAAAAAGACTTAATACTTAGATGCTTTCTTCTCATACTGCAGTTCTTCAATGATGGCTTTGAATGTACTTCCTCTTGATGATTGTTCTACTAATAACTCTTTAGCATTCCTTTGGCTACCTGTATGCTATCAATATTGAGACATTTATTACTTAAGCTACCTAGTACTCTTTCTTTGCCTTTAAGTTTTCATTCTTATATGTTGTTCTTGTATTTTGTCTTCAACAATCTTTCACTCTGATTTAATCTTCTTTATGTAGGCTTCGTTACTCTTACCTATGGAGCCTACAAATCTTCTTTCTTTCTTCTGCCTAATAGAAGATTTTATTAAGAGTTTATCTTATAAAAACTATTTACCTTATAAAGCTTTCCTTAATAATGACCTCTTAGGTCTACATCATTTATTCTCTGCTTCTTCACAAAACGTCTTCAAAAACTTGTCCAAATGCAACTTTTCCTCTTCTCAAAATGCTGTCCAAAATTTTTCTTCTTCTCCTTCAAATTTTTACCTCAAGAATACTGAAATATGCAACTCTTCTATCTCCTCCAAATGCTGCCCAAAATACCTTCCAATGCTACCCAAAAAATTTCTAAAATTGCAACTCTTCTATCTCCTCTAAATGTTGTCCAAAAATACAAAATTTCTCCTTTAAAAAATAGCCTTCCAAAACTTTGATGATTGTATTTAAAAATGTTAATTGGTGGCCTCTTTCAATCTCAAAAATTTTCTCCAACCTTTGCTAGTTTCTATCTTCAAACGTGGCCTTCTTTGTTGGCCTATTCTTCAAGAATCTCTATGTCTTGAAGTCTTCAAAAATACTTTCTCAAAATCTGACAAACTCTTTGCCAAATCCTTCCTCCTTGAATCGGTTTCACAAATCCTTCTGGGCTTGTTGTCGAATGGTGATGATTGCCCTAATTTTGATGTGATTACCTCTTTTTATGAGTTTCTTCTTCTTGCAATATTCTACCTCGAACTTTCTTCAAATCTCCTCCAATGGCCACTTTTTCAAAATTTCAATAGGGCTTCTTTGTTCTCCTTTTATCTCCTAAATTTAAATGGGAATTTTTCCTAGGCCTCCTCAATCTTCTCTCTCAAATCTCCTATCTCCTTTCTCAAGTCTTCAATGGGACCTCTTCTTTCGGGTCTCATTTTTCTCAATCTTCAATAGGGCTTCTCTAGCCTCTTTCTTTCTTCTCTCTTCAATCTGCTATGGGACCTCTTCTCTTGGGTCTCCTCAATATTCAATATTCAATATGCAATGGGGCTTCTCTCTTGGGCTTCCTTAATCTTCAATATTCCTGTGTGAGGAAAGCACATAGAATTTTAGACAATCAAAGATGAAATTCTTATCTATCTATTGTAGGAAGCTTCTCAACTTCTGAGAACTATTTTTTTGCAACAAAATCTTAGACAATAGCAATCAAATTCATTCAAATCTTCAAAATTCTGAAATCAATAAACTTCACTAGTTTTCCTAGTGGTAAAATCTATGTTGAGTCCTAGTCTTCACGAGTTTTTTTGCAACCCTGTGGAAAGAATCTAGCCAAATAGCAATTTTCAAATATTATAATAGAAATATCCCTATCTCCTTTCAATCTCTCCCTTGTGGCTCTGATACCACTGTTAGCTTTTGATGCTTAACTCTTAATGTAAATAACCACAAAATCAAATATAAAGTTGCAATATATCAAAAATAATATATACTTGTAATAGGAATAATAAAGCAAATTAATATGTTAAATATAGATGAATTCACACACTAATTGCTCAAATATATGCAACTTGTATTGCACTATCTTTTGTTACAAAATCTCTCAAGGAGATTACAATATAACCCAATAGTCATAATAGTAACCTACTAATCTAATATCGTATCACATAACTTATGGCTATAACACACACACACACACATATAGCCTTTCTAGAAGAAATCTTGGATGACCGTGACTCTTCCTTTCCTTGTGACTATTTGCTATTACTTGCACACATATGAAGCTATATTTTATGTACACTTATAGACTCTTCACTTGACTCTATCTAATCTAAGGATACATGTGCACACTTACATATTGGACACTTGTGCACATTTACATTTAATAATACTTTGCACACTTTAATAACACTTGTGCATTATTACATTACATAAAGTAAATAACCACACTCTAATATAGGACACACATCCTAATCTAATATTTATAATGATGTAGCCATGGTGGTACATTAGCATGTACCAAATAATGTATTATACTCCAACATATTTTTTGAAAGTTAAAAACCGTCTTCATCCATAACTATTGTAAGTTTCTCTTGTGGTTTTCTACGTATGATTATGCTAGGTTCTTCTTAGAGGATGTCTCAATATGCCCCACCTCATGACATCTTCTACATCTAAAATATATGTTTTCATAATATATGGTTTGAATCCACATCTTATCCCCATACTTAAGAATGATTCATTTTGGTAAAGCTTTACTTATATCAATCATGACTAATATCTGAGCATAAATAACCAAGAATCCATATTTTTTCGTATCTAAAATCTCAAGGAATTCTCCTAGAGTGTTTCCTATTGCCTTGAAGGTATCTATTTCTCAAAATCTAATGGGAAACCCAAAAATCCTAATCTAGACTAGTACTAGAGATAGATTTACACTTTTAGGTGAAAAGCCTTCATACCAATGGGTAAGGAAGAGTCTTGCTCTTCCCATAAACCAAGGACCCCCTTTTAGGATTTTTTCTCTTTCTTCTCTAGAACAAAAAATGGATAGGAAGAAACCTTTGGAAAGAAATGGTAGAATCACTCTTGGAGACATCCAACTCCTATAAATCCATTTTCTCAAGGCTGATACTTGTTAGATTCAACGAACAGGAATTGTATATTGCTGCAGAGTTTAAATACATGTGACAGTGCCGTGAATAGCACACAGGCAACTGCACTCTGTTACGTAGTTGTAACAGTACAACAGATAGCTATACTAATAGCTAACTAATAGCTAAATAGCGTAATACAGATAAAAGGTGTTAAGTACGCTAACATCCCCCTTTATTACATTATTTGGGTAATGTAATAATTAATAGCTATACTAACATCCCCTTACATTATTTTGCAATACAAAGTGAGCTGCGAAACAATTCAAATTTGACACGCCCAAGTGCCTTAGTGAAAATGTCTGCAACTTGAGCATCGGTGGGAATGTGCTGAAGCTGAATTCGGTGCTTTGGAACTTCCTCTCGAATGAAATGACATTGTGTGTCAATGTGCTTTGTTTTTTCATGATGGACTGGATTCTTGACGAGGTTCAGAACACCCTGATTGTCGCAAAACAAGTGTATTGGAGATTTTGATGGATGGCCCATACTTGTTAGAATGCGACGTAACCATATCACTTCGCACACAGCTTCACGTGCGGCGCGATATTCTGCCTCTGTTGAAGAAATAGCAACCACCTGTTGCTTCTTGTTGTGCCAAGAGACAAGACCGGATCCCAGATGAAAAATGTATCCAGAAGTTGACTTGCGATCATCAAATGATCCGGCATAGTCGGAGTCCGTGTATCCTTGCAAGAAGAATTTGTTGTTCCTCTTGTATTCTAGGCCATATTCTATAGTACCACGGACATAGTGAAGAACACGTTTTGTTGCTTTCCAATGAGTAATCTTAGGCTCCTGCATGAACCTCGAAAGATAGTTTACAGCAAATACGAGATCTGGCCTAGTATTGGTCAGATATATGAGACTCCCAATCAACTGTCGATAGAGAGTGCCATCTACCTGGGGTGAGTCATCATGTCACGATAACTGAAGTCCATTCTCCATAGGAGTTGCCATTGGCTTGCAGTCAGTCATGCGATATTTATCGAGCAATGTCTTGGCATACTTTTTCTGAGACACTTTGATGGTGTGCTCCTTCTGGCTGAATTCCAGACCAAGACAGTAATGGAGAAGTCCAAGATCCGTCATCTCAAAAGATTTGCACAAGTTTCTTTTGACGATAGAGATCAAATCTTCTGAACTCCCTGTAATGAGCAGATCATCCACATAGAGTACAAGCAACACTATCTCAGAACCCTGTTTCTTGAAATAGAGGTTTGCATCTGACGGACATCTCTTAAATCCATGTTGCATTAGGTGATTGTCCATTTTTATATACCAAGCTCGAGGAGCTTGTTTCGGACCATACAAGGATTTAACCAATTTGCAAACTTTCTGCTCGTTGGCCTTCCACTTCAAATCCTTCGAGCTGAGTCATATAGACTTCTTCTTGGAGATCACCATTAAGAAAGGCACTTTTGACATCCATTTGGTGAACTTTCCACCCATATTGTGCTGCCATAGCACACATAACCCGAATTGTGGTCATCCGAGCAATAGGTGCAAAAGTTTCTTCATAGTCGATGCCTTCCTTTTGAGCATAGCCCTTTGCAACAAGACGGGCTTTATGCTTATCAATTGTTCCATCCGCCTTGTACTTGACTTTGTATACCCATTTGAAGCCAATAGGTTTCTTTCCATGAGGCGAGATCAACAAGCTTCCAAGTTTTATTCTTCATCGGAGACTCATACTCCGTATCCATAGCGGCCTTCCACCGAGGCTCACTAAGAGCATCTTGCACCGATGCGAGTCCAAGACTATCTATGGTAGACATGAATGCCCTGTCATCATCAATATCCATATCCTCAACTTCTCTACTTGGAGTCACGGAAAGTTCCTCAAAAGATTGACAAAGATCATCAACCTCACCAGTTTCTCGGGCTTCTCTTTCCTTTTGAGCCATACTGCGTGTACGAGGTCTATCCAAATTCAAATTGGGAGGAGTGGATAAATTTGCATCTCCGATTGTATTTGTACACCATTTAGGATTCCGCTCGGTGGTGGTGAAGAAGATGTAGAAGGACCTCCTGTCTGTGTTGACGAAGGAATCTCCTCTTCCTTTGGTTCCACAATATCCCGGTGTCATCGTAGATGTGCTCTGTGATGTGAAAGCTTCATCAAAGACAACATCTCCGCTGATATGAATTTTCTTGGTCAAAGGATCTATCAACCGATATCCTTTAGAGTGCTCAAAATATCCAAGAAAAATACATCTCAGTGTTTTCTCATCTAGCTTCTTCCTTTTTTCTTTCGGTATGTGCATGAAAGCTTGACACCCGAAAATACGTAGATGAGATATGGAGGGTTTTCGACCACTCCATGCTTCCTGTGGAGTCATTCCTTTTAGGGCCTTTGTGGGTGCCCTATTCAAAAGATACACTGCAGTGGTGACAACTTCTGCCCAATATTGTTGCCCAAGAGTTGCACTCGTGAGCATACAACGAACCATTTCCATGATAGAACGGTTCCTTCTCTCGACAACTCCATTCTGCTTGAGGAGTATAGGCAGTTGTTAACTGTCTCTTGATCCCATGTTTATCTAGGAATGCAGAAAATTCAGTAGAGGTAAACTCTCCCCCTCGATCTGAGCGGAGGATTTTAATAGAAGCCCCTGACTCCTTCTCAACGGATTTCTTGAACTGTTGGAAGAATGCGAAAGCTTCAGATTTTAGTTTGAGAAAGAAAACCCACATCTTTCGTGAGTAGTCATCTACGAATAACTGAAAGTACCTCTTCCCT
Source organism: Wollemia nobilis (assembly GCA_028583015.1). Taxonomy (NCBI): domain Eukaryota; kingdom Viridiplantae; phylum Streptophyta; class Pinopsida; order Araucariales; family Araucariaceae; genus Wollemia; species Wollemia nobilis. The sequence goes on along the minus strand of JAQPPZ010000754.1, from coordinate 14,368,615 downwards.
CCAACAACTGTTGGGTGTGAAAGGACCGCATAGATCGGTGTGAATTAGCTCCCGAGGTTTTCGTGCTCTTGTAGAGCTCTTCTCAAATGGTACTCTATGTCGCTTTCTGCCAAGCATTCGGAGCACACCGGCAATGTGGCGTAAAGGGAAGGAAGACCCTTTACCATCTCATACTTGCTGAGCTCAAGTAAGTAGCCCGAACTAAGATGCCCATATCTCTTGTGCCATAGGGAAGTTGCCTCCTTGGTAGAGACAGTCATGGCAACATGTGGAATAGAGATAGCATCTAGTGCAAATAAGCCATGCTTATATGAAGCTATTGCAATCTGCTTACCCTTCCTGGTAATTGTACAACACTTCTTTCCATTCTCAACACGAAAGTTGACAACCATATTTCTGTCCAGGATTTGTGTCACTGACAACAAATTGTTGGCCAATCCCGGAACATAGAGGACCTTGTCAATCGACACTTGCCATCGGGAAGAGTGACCGAAACTGTACCCTCTCCCCGAACCCCGTAGGTTTTATCATCAACAATGGTGACAGGTTTGCCCTCCTTGGCCACAAATGATTCAAACCACGATCTGTCGCCAGTCATATGTTTACTAGCTCCAGAATCGACATACCAAATAGGATCCCTCTGAGTGGAATCTGTGGTAGTCATGAGCACCTTGTGTGCCCATTCGGAATCCGAGTCGGATTCTTCAACGAGCAACATTCGCTCGGGGTTGCTTGTTTTTATTTTGTGGTTTGTTTTGGCCTTTTTGCTTGTTCTTATGCCAACACTTGTTGGTGTCATGGTTGTCTTTCTCACGGATCTTGCACCACCTCTTCTTCTCGTTGAGGTTGCTTGCCTTTTCCTTTCGTATCCTGTTGAGAATTTCCTCCTTTCCGAAAGTTGCCTCCTTTTTGCCCATTACCTTTCTTCCTAGAACCCCGCTCTGTTGGTGTATAGGGTCGTATTGGAAGAATCATCCTTGTGAAGTTGGCGTGCCTCCTGTTGTTGAAGCAGATTGACCAACTCGATGTAGGTAATTTGTCGTTGGGACACCTGGATGGAGGTTATCAACATGTCAAATGAAGAAGGTAAAGCTCTCATCACAAGTGAAATGAGAAGCTTTTCATCCACGATATCTCCTAGAGAACTCAATTTCTCTTTCAACTCAGACACTCTGCACGTAAAGAGTTCAACTGTTTCACCCTGTCTCAAACTCAGGTTATGAAGTTGTTGTTGAAGATGAAGAATGGTGGATTCATTCTTCCCCTCATAGATGGTTCTAAGGGCATCCCATGCCTCTTTACCACTTGCTTTATCAGCTATATGAGGTTGCACTTCATCTGAAACGACAAACAAAATGAGCACCTTTGCTCTACTGTCTTTCTTGTCAAAAGCAATCTGATCTGCTGAAGGACCTGTGGATCCTGCTGTTGGTGAAGGCCTTGTTGCTACTCCAGTAACAATATCCCACAAATCTTCCATTTGGAGAATAGCCTTCATCTTATGTTTCCATGGTGTATAATTTGGACCTTTCAATAACTGATGCGGATCAGTCATCAATTTTGCAACAGCGGCCATAGTGAAGGTTCCTTATATCACCAAATTGGTCCCCCTTTCGATATACCTTTTTCTAGGCCAATATACCGTACAAAATACCCGCCCTTACGTGAGGGAAACTATAGGTATTTAGAAAGATCAACAAAAATCACCCGCCCTTACGTGAGGGAGACTATAGGTGAATTTTAGAGATCATACGATACGTGGAACATAAGCGGTACTGAAAGGGAATCGCCTTGTTGATACCTACCATAGAAGATTCTTCTCATGGATGGGGCGTAACTTCCCCTAAACACTATGAAGAATACTTCGTCAGGATTTACGCCTAAACACAAGTGCGATAAAGGGTAGTGGATGGAGTAAAAAATGCAAAAATGGCGTACTTATTCCTCCCCGACGATTTATAGAGAACAAGCTCAGACGTCGTTATAGCAGCTATATTAGGCGGCGGATACAGTAGCCAAATCACGACAGCTTTACCTGTAAGTGCTGGCCAGAGGTATCGCAAATACCGAACGCTGCAGTGCAAATAAATTGCACAGATGGGTTTTATATTTCGGGGACTTTAGGGAGTGTTTGATTTTAATTTTTAATGTTATAGTGCAAAAATGAAATATGCAACATACAACAAAAAAAATGCCCACTAGAATAACCCACTAGGTGTCGGTCACGACTCGAAAATGCACCTTTTACAATGCCAAATTGCTATTTTTCATAAAAAATTACTCTCAATCCCCCTTTGATTTTTTTGAAAAAAATCCCCCCTTAAAAGGCTTTCTTTAACAAAGCATTTTGATAATTATTATCAATTTTAAAAATTAAAATAAATAATTTTAATTTCTATAGTTTTAAACTTTAGAAAAAATAAATTAAAATTAAATTAAATTTATTAAAGTTTAAAAACTATATTAAAAAAAAAAAAAATTAAAAATTTTAATTAAAAATAATAATAATAAAAAAATGACTTTGACAAAAAAAATTATACCTTGGGGGAGTCGGCGGGATTCGAACCCCCAACCTGTAGGCTCCCTGAGCCTTACCGCACGGCTCACGACCACGTGAGCCAGCGAGCTGATCCGAAAAGATCAGTAGACCTCCTCCCTTATCAACCCGAATCCTCCTCCTCCTCGGCCTCTGCAGCTGCCGTTTTTTTTTTTTAACGGGAAGGGGGGGTGGCTCTGTGTTTTTTTTTTTTTCTTTCCCGGCCGCGCGCGATTCGCGCTGTGCGCCGGGTGGGGGGCCATTTTTTTTTTTTTTCGGGCGGGTTTGGGGGGGGGTGCCGCGCCCTTACGCGCAAATGGCGCCGGGGGGGGTTTATACCCCCTCCAATTCCCGCGGGGGGGGTCCGACCTCTCGCCTGGCGCGACCGCGGCCCGTCGCGGGATTTAAAAAATCCCGCGCGCGGGGGGGGGTTCTCCCCTCCTGTCGTCGTCGCAAGGCGCGGGGGGGGGTTTATACCCCCTCCAATTCCCGCGCGGTCGGGGATTTAAAAATCCCGCGCGGGTGGGGTCCCTCCTCTCGCGCCGGCCTGCCGCCTGGCGCGACCGCGGCCCGTCGCGGGAGTGCGCGCTGTCGCACGGCCCTGCGCGCACTGTCGCGTAATGCGACAGTTGCTGTCACGCGGGCCTGTAGCGTCCTCTTCGGGCGGGGGGACGATTGCCGCGCCTCCTGCGTGGACGTCCCCTTCCTGCACTTCTGCGGCCACGGACCGCCAAGGAGCTTCCAGCGACCTGCGCGTCCGCGGGTGTTTTTTTTTTTTTTTTAAATCACGCAATGGCGTGAAGAAAAAAAATAACCCCGCCGCAACACAGCCACCTTTCACCGCTCCCTGCAATCTTCTCGCCCAGAATTTCCGAGTGGCTCTGATGCCATGTTAAATTCAACGAACAGGAATTGTATATTGCTACAGAGTTTAAATACATGTGACAGTGCCGTGAATAGCACACAGGCAACTGCACTCTGTTACGTAGTTGTAACAGTACAACAGATAGCTATACTAATAGCTAACTAATAGCTAAATAGCGTAATACAGATAAAAGGTGTTAAGTACGCTAACAGATACCCCTAGCCAATACCCATTAAATTTACCAAAAACTACCCTATCTTGGAGCAATGAGGATCTCTTTGAGGTGCGTTCACTAACCTCTACTATTAGAGATGATTTTAAGGATTTAACTATAAATCAGTCCATAGAAAGGAAACTAAAACTCAAAATCTATTGAAATTTATCTGAATCTTCTATATCAAATATAATATTTGATAAAAAATTTATAATAATTTGCATGTAAAATTTTTAAGATAAAGAAAGGAAAAAAAACTTACCTAAAAATTTCTATGTCTAGATAGAATGTCTTGCCTCACTGAAGCCCTATACTTCATTAATATTACCATCATCCGAACCCTAATTGAAAGATATTTACAATTTTATTTTTTGCAACTTGAAAAATTGTTATTGCCCTTGTTTCGGATGGTTGACTTCATAGGGTCGTATAAAAAAATTAATTTTAAAAGAATCAAAATTTATACTTTATCAAGTGGCATTAGTTCAACTAGTTAGATTCCTCAATATTTTAAGGAGGAGAACTAGGTTCAAAATTTATACTGAATTAAGTGGTATTAACTCAATCGTTTAGATTCCTCAACATTTCAAGGAGATCAAACAATACATGGATAATATCTGAATAGTAATACCACTATGTGGTGATGATGTAATATAGGTGAAGTCCATTTCAATCCCATATAACTCATTAATATATATATATATATATATATATATATATACACTAAACCTTTTCAAATAAATAGATTTAAAAAATATATATATTTTAAACATTTGAGTTTTCCATTATTTTCAGTAGACTTTATGTGTATACTATTTTGGCTTTGTTGTAATACCATTATATGGTAAGATGCGATATATGAGACCAATTGTAAATCCATTTAAAAAGAAAAACTGAATATTATTTATTTTTATATAAGTAAGAGAATTAGTAACACCTTTTGTTAGATACTTGATTGGGCTTAGATGTTGTCACTATAACCCTAGTTTGTAAGGTAAAACGAAGTCAATAGAACCCCGAATCTCTAGAGTGAACTAGGAAAGCCAACCGAAAAACACTTGACCACTATTAGCTAACTTATCCCCTTCTAGATACGTCATTATTTGAACCTTGAACCTTCCTAAAGAGAGGCGAAAGTCCTAACCACTGCGATATATTTGTCAAACAAATATTATTTAAATTTTATTCTTTATTTTTCTTGATTCTTTTAAGTGTAATAAATAAATTGTTTGAAGATGGAAAATAAATTGCTTGAAAATGAAAAGGGACATACAAAATAAATTGCTTAAAGATAAAAAGGGACACGTAGGGGACATCTCGTGGGATGTCCCGATCCATTTCCCTACTTCCCCTTCCCCTGGCTCTGTCCTAATTCCTAGGCACTTTCCTGGCCCTTCCTTCTTGGTTGGTTGTTGTTGCAGATGATCTTCTTGGTGTGGGAGGTCACTTTTCCATTTGTCTACATTTTTCCCAGCCTGATTGAGGATTTCTTTCTTGTGCATATGTTTTGGGACATCCTTGGGACCTTCTTTGGGTTTTCTATGGTGCTTTAGGGATCCCTTTTCCCTGGTGCTCTTAGATCTATCCTAGTTTGTTGTAGGTTTTCTACTTGGATCTGGTTTCCAGTGGTTCTTCGAATGTGGTGCTTCACAGCGTTGGGAGAGAGGATTGACTCCATATTTGTACTTCTTGAGCAAGTTTTCATAGCTTATTTTTGGTCTGGAGGGACCACATGCCTTCTTTTCTATGGATATGCTCTTATTCCTGGATTTGGTCTACTTGGTGGTTTCTCAACGTATCTTTCTTGGCTTGGTTGGGGCCTTTGCTTTGCTTGCTCTTGAGATCCCATTGGTTTTCCTAATCCGATTCCTAGAAGCCATTCGGTGGTTGATTTGGAGGTTGTTTAGGGTTTTTTATATCTTTTGGTCTTGGGAGGAACCTGTGCTTATTACCTACAACTTGTTAACCCTATGGCTCCTTCAGTTTGGGTTCTCTAGGACCCTCCCACCCCCCTTTCTATATCTTGTGGTTCTGCTTCTATTGCATCCTCTATTTATTTTGGTTTCCTCGTAGTTCTACCTCATGTGCAAGGGGATTTCGTGGCCTATGAAGATCCTCTAATTTGTTGCTCCATTTTCCAGGCCTTGTACAGGATGCTGTTATGGATGGGATTCTTGTTCTCTTGCATCCATGCACTTATCCTGGCCCTGCTTGGATGAGATGATTCTTCGTGGTGTTTCCTCTATTCCATCTACCTTCTCAGGGTGGATTTATTGTCTGGTAGTATTGTATTCCGATTTTTCCTTGGTGGGATACCGATTTCTTGTTTTCCCCTTAGCGAGATTTTTTAAATTGTATTCTTCCTGCATGGGCAGGAATTTTAAAATTTCCTGCTTTGGGCAGGATTTTCAAATTCTTGCTTTGGGCGATATTTTCAAATATTTATGGTTTAAATTTCTTACTTGGGCAAGTTTCTCTATTTTTCCTGCTTCGAGCAGGATTTAAATGTACTTTTTTGTTGGCCTATCTTGTGGCATTTTCTTTGGTTTGGTGACCTGTTGTAAAAAGGTTTCGGGGCCCCTTTCAAAACCCACTTTTAAAGATAGTTTACTTACCAAAAAAATATATATGTAAACTTTTTTTTTTGTTACACAAGGGAATTGGAAACAGTCTCCGTCATATTATCTTTGCAGGCACGATTCGTGTAGACACCAAATCCAAACCTTTTTTTATTTATATATAGACACCAAATCCATATATATATATATATATATATATATATATATATATATATATATAAATAGATAAATCCTAGTTGTCAATCATACCTCAATCCTAGCTTGCCACTTGGCAATGCTACCTTACCACATCCAAACCCTAAACCTAACCTTCTAAAAGGTTATAAAATACAATTCACATTTGTGAATGGGGGATTTAAAACAAAGCATTGAAAATTCGTAATGAAACTCTATTGAAATCATGAGAGTAACCCTAATCGAAGTTTGGAGGTTGAACCACCGATGTCTCAAATATATTCCCATCAATTCTGCAACTTAGATGCAGATGCAAAAGGGCATCTACATAGATCTAGACATGGCTCTACATATAAATATATGCAAGACTACATTTAGCTAGTTCCCAAATGCGGTCTCGCATATGCTTGGTAATATTTTTAGCCTCGAAGGACACAAATCGAATCAAGTATAAGGAAGGTAGTTTGATTTATTTGTTTTCTATCTTCCATGCATTGTTTTTACATTTTGCAAACATTTAGATTAGGAAATATCTAATCAATATGTTGCTTCATCACACAACTCTTGGATAAATGTAGGTCATAGAATCACCTATTACAAAAGGGATCACATTTTCATGGACTAAAGAATATCAGGAGACTTTTGATGATATTAAATGATATTTAGCTTCTTCACGGATCCTAACACCACCTCACACGAGTGTCCTTTTTCATATTTATGTCTCAACAACAAATTTTGCATTAGGGACAATGCTTGCACAAAATAATGAAAATAATTGAGAGCAAGCAATTTATTATATTAGTCGAACATTGGTCAGTTATAAAACCATATACACGTGTGGAAAATTTGTGTCTAGTAGTAGTTTTTACCACTAAGAAACTTAGACATTATATGCTAGGTCACACCACTTATGTCTGTGCTATATGATGACATGCACATACAACAACACACGTACTGTAAAATAGATAATACTTTTAACAAAATTTGACATTTAATTCATTAGTCAAAAGTCCATTAAAGGTTATGTGATAGCTGATCATCTCACAAAAACTTCACTTCCTAATTATCAACCTTTGTTTGAACTACCATATGATTAGTATTCAATACCACCCTATTCTTCGATGGTTCCAAGTGCAAGAAAGGACAAGGTATAGGAGTCGTGTTTCATACACCACAAGGCATATCCATCCCTTTATCATTCAAACTCAACTTCCCATGTACAAACAATAATGAATATAAAGCCCTAGTATTAGAAGCTATAAATATGGGCATAAAGTGCATACAAATATTTGGTGATTCTTAGCTTGTTATTTATCAAGTGAAGAGTCATACTAATGCAAAGAACCAATCATAAAACCTTACAATGAAGTAGCAATAAAATTGCTAGCAAAATTCATCTGGTATGAGATTGACAACTTCCCTCATTCGACTAATAGATTTGTAGATGCGATGGCTTCCCTAGAATTATTGATTCCAAAGAACTTCGTAGGAGACATCCAACCGCTAATTATCATGACAATCTCTAAATATGCAATCTCACGAGTTGAGTCTAAATATGAGAATGACATTTGTTTTATTCAAGTTGAGCCATACAAGCCTTGGCTTAATCAGGTGAAAGACTTTCTCAAGTTTGGTATGCTCCCACCAGATCTATTGTAAACTGCCAAATGAACCTTAAAAAAAAGGTAACTTGTTTCACTCTCTTGAGGGACATGTTGTATAGACGTGGTTATAATGAAATCTTACTTCATTATCACGAGCCTATAGAGGCACAATGAACCATATTTGAGGCTCATGATGGTACTTGCGATGGCTACTTTAGTGGAATGGCCATCACAAAGCGCAACTTACATATGGGTTACTATTGGCCCACCATGGAAAAATGACTATTCGAACTATGTCAAGAGATGTCAAGATATATCAATAACATGCTAATTTAACTTATGTAACATCGCAAGCATTACAACCCATCCAAAGTATTTATCCCTTCTCGCAATGGGGTCTTGATTTGATTGGCAAAATCTCACCTCCCTCATTAGGGCAACACATATTTATCATCACTACCACTAAGTACTTCACGAAGTGGGTTGAAGCAATTCCTATAACCAACACAACATGACCTCAAATTGCAAAGTTTTTACTTCAACATATTATCTATCATTTTGGTATTCCCTCAAAGATAATCTCTAATAATGACAAGTCTTTTAAAAATAAGGATGTTTGAGCACTTTGCGAGAAATATAATATCCAACATATTTTCTTGACTCCTTACTACCCATAAGCAAATGGACAAGCTGAGGCAACCAATAAGACACTAATAGCCATTCTAAAGAAATTAGTCAAATAAGATCATTGAGATTGACATATTCAAATCCCCATGGCATTATGGGCTTATAAAATGAGCATTCATACACCTATAGGGGTAACTCCATTCTCATTGGTCTATGGTACTGAGGCAATCATACCTCTTGAGCTTGAGATCCCCTCACTATGCATTTCATTATAGGAATTCATAGATGACAACACTGCTAAACAAGCATATTTTGACCAACTTATGCTCCTCGATGAAAGGCGAATCGATGCTTTGGAGCATTTACGAGTGTATCAAGATCATCTCAAGCATGCTTACAATACAAAAATCCATCCACATGAATTCCAAGTAGGATATCTCCTACTTAAAGAGAATAAAAAAAACACTAATGCATTGTCGCATCTTCATGATAAATTTATAGCTAATTGGTTAGGTCTATACATCATCAAATGAAATATAACTCCAAGAACATATAGGGTTGCCAATCTTGAGGGAATAGAAGAGCCCAAACCATTGAATATTATCCACTTGAGAACGTTCTATGCTTAATGTGAATTACATATATATATGGCTTAAAAAAATTATACACATCGTATTTCATGCATCCATTCATGCATTCCACTTACATTGCATACATGCATTTGTATCCGTTTCATCCAGTAAGGTCACTCGTAATAGTTGTCATTATCATTTGATCAGTTTAGATAATTCTTAGTCCAACAATTCTTGTTGCCTTAATTAGGGACACCTTCGGTCTAACATTAGTTCCATATCGCAATTCACAAAAATCATGTAAAAAAAATGCACTACTAGATGTTTTCGGTCACTCAACCACTCATAGTGTTTCAAGCAACCTCCATTGAAATGTCAAGTTTCCTCTTTGACCAAAACACACCTTTTCACCAAGAAAATCTTAAGTTTTAGGAGTTGACTCTACCATTTTTGAACCAAAAACATATCACACTTATTAATAACATCTTGTGTTAAAGAAGGATGACACTATGATTGGGTTGAACCTCAAAGCAAAAAGTTTTTCTTGCTTGTCCCATTATTCACGTATTCCAAAAAAATGATGAAAAAAGTTGTTTTCACCACTTTAAATATATCTTTGCTCAATTTACAAAAATTACAAAAAAAGTAGTAACGATAAGGGCAAAATTCTCATCAAGATTCTATTCGAGTGGTTGAGAATCCGATTCCCCAAAGCTCTAATTCTTGTCACAACAACAATCTCATAATAGAGTAAGTAGTAAGGATAGGGTACAATTCTCATCAGGACTCAATTCGAGTGGCTGATAATCCTATTTACCAAAGCTATCTCTTTATAAAAACAAAATAATAATAATAGGCCTTAAAGTAGTAAGGATAGGGTTTAATTCTCATCGGGATTCAATTTGAATGGTTGAGAATCCAATTACCCAAAACTTGAAAACCCTAATATTGGACTATGCTCATGCATGGCAACACGTCTCTCTTGAAGAGACCTCTGAACGCACATAAGGGTAAGCTAGCTTTATGGTTCTTTCCCTGATAGTTTAATCTCACCTTACTCAATATGGGTAAATGAATTCATTTGCACACACAAGTGTTTCTTAATCGGGTTGAGTCATTACCATGCTCATGACACACATAATTGGTCCTTGAGAAATTTGACTTTGTTAGAATAATTGACGAGTTTATTTGAAATCACTAGGATGTTTGAGTCTTTATAAAAAAAACTTTAGATTCTTCATCCTTAAGGCAAACAAAGTCATAAGCAAGCTTACATTTCATATTATCATCACATCATTACATAAGTTACTTAATCCACTTCATATATCACCATTAGATGTTAGTGTCCCTAATTAAGCAACAAAGATAAAGTTGGTCAAAGAAAGAGTCTAAAATCTCTACGAATGATCATCAGAGCATGATACTATCAGTTCATTTGCATACATCATTCATAATACATTCATACGACCATATACATATGCATTCATACATACATCCACAATAAAAGAAACACAAAAAATGCAACACAAAATGATACATAAAAGAAAAGCCATATATATATATATATATATATATGAATCTCAAGTACAAGGTACACCCAAAGGCTATATACAATAGAGCACTATGTCTCATATACCACAAAAAGAAATACTAAATGCTACTAGCTAGCACCACTACGATCCTTAGGAGGTACAAAATGAGGCCCATGGCCAGAACCCTTTGATGCTGATGGATCAGGCTACTATAGAGCTCTAGAGTGAGAACTACTGTCCCTAGACTCACTCTGCCTACTAGTGCTAGATCTCGAGGAAGAAGACCACAAAGGTAGTGATATACCTCCTTGTGCAAGGTGATCCTCCAAAAATTGAATATATATCTCCTAGGATTGCATACGATCCTCCTCTACGTGCAGGAGAGATAAATCCTATCTCATCTGCCCATCCTTCTTTGTTATATTTGCATGAAGAAAAACTATCATAGTTATGCCATCACATCCACTAGGGGCACTTCATAGTCCCTCCACCTCCCTTTGTAGTAGTGAATCTCGACATCTCGAAGGCTCACCAACTCATCATCCTGTGCATCTCGCTCTACCAAAACCTATAAGAGTCAATCTCGCTCCTCACCTAGGCTATCTCGCTCATCCTGAAGCACAACCCACTCCTCCTTGCTTTATGTTGGAGGTCTCTCTAAAACCCCTTCTATATTACCCTCACCATCACCTCCACCCCAAAAATCAGATCCAATCTTAAGAGGCTAATCTACCTTGATCCTCGACTGCCTCCCCCCATCACTGGCTCAAAAATTTCACTATCATTGGGGAGTCTCTTTTGTCTCAATCGTAGTCTCCCCATCATCGCCACTAACCTCATCCACCACCTAACTCAATACTCATGGAGGCTGAGAAATAAACCAAGCATCATAGTTATCTATAGTTATGATGTCATCGATGTCCAAGATATCTATATCGACATCATCCTCTGACTTCACTGTCTAATCATCAACATAGAGTAAGCCTATCTCATCACCATGACATTTATAGATCATCAGGGCATTAGGAACCCCTTGTTGCTTCCTAAACTATCATAGAACATGCGAGAATTGGATGAACTCTAACTCATTGTCATGGTTCTTGAAAACCCATCTAACATATATGATCCACCCTAGTTGATCCCTATCCATACCCCATACAACCCCTTGTCATGACCACCAATACACTTGATCATAAGTCAATCTCACCCATAAGTCCCTATAATCTATGACCTCATTCAAAAATCTCCCCCGTATAGAGAGGCATTAATGGAAATTTTGAAGTCAATCGAGCTTCAAACTCAAGATACTAATGCCTTCAACAACTTTGTGGGGAGTATTCAAACATGCATGGAGCCCTCCATCACTTTCTATGATTTTGAAATCAAACCTATGTCAACAGAAAGTATAGATCCTCCACTGCATATCATGGCCAAGATCGATCACAAGCCATTCAAGAGAGTCTTAATTGACACCGGTTCCTCAATCAATATCATTACAACATCGACGTTGAGTCATCTAAAGCTATCGCCATCCCTTATCACAAAGTCGACTTTTACTCTTAAAGCATTCAATGATGCTTTATCTTCCACGGTTGGCACGGTTATCTTGCCCATTGAGGTAGGGGCCCGAACTTTGCATACCTTGTTTCACATCTTGGAAGGGTCCATGGCATACAATGTATTGCTTGGACGACCTTGGCTTAGGGAGATGAGATGTGTCCCTTCTATACTACATCAATGTCTGAAGTATGTATATGAGGGACAGGTTCATTGTGTACCTGCCGACACCTGAACCCTTCAAACATTGCAACTATGTCTCAAATCCTTATGAGATTGTGTTGCCATCCACTCATCTTTTCTTGACCCCATCTACTTCTTCTATACCATCTTCTTCTAAAGCTCCCATTCCCGAGGAGCTACCCATCATATCGCAACCATCTTCCTCTTCCGCTATTCCATCTCATTCACCACTTTCTTCATCTCCTAATCTTCCTTCTTCTTCATCAGTGACCACATGCACATGTGGCCATGACCAATCATCTCTTTCCACGTCATTACCCCATTCTTCTACACCTTCTTCAACATCACATATTATTCCTCCATCTTCCCAACCATCACCAGCTGATGTTTCACAAGTTAGTGAAGATCAACCCAACCAAATCCTTCCAATTCTTCTATCCCACATTCTTCTATTCCATCATCTAGTCTTTTTCCCTCCCAAGTCAAGGTCCATCTCACTGATGCAGGTATTGGTGAGTATGCCATTCAAGATGTCCACATCACACCGTTCAATGTGCAAACAGTTAAAGATTTTGGTCGTCCACATGACCAACATTTATCCATTGGATCGGTTTATAACATGGGTTCTATGCCAAATTCCATTAATTTTGTATATGGGGGAATAAAGTCATTTTCTAGTCCTATCACCATACTAGAACCTAAGCATCGAGTCCTTGCAAATATCGAAAGGATGGAGGGTTTTCCCTCTCGCTATTTCCACAGACATAATTGGCAGCAATTTGGCCTAGGTCGATACGAGCAAGGGGTAACTGAACGCATCGATATGCCATACCAGAGACCCACTGAGCATTTTGGTCTGGGCTACCAACCACTTCCATCCCTTTCTTCTTTTGAACAAGCTTTTCAAAGCATTAATCTTAATTCAGAAGAAGAAATCCTCCACCCCGACGAATTCGAAGATGAAGCCTATGAAGAATTTGACGTCATGTCAAATGGTGATGAATCTGAAGAAGAGTCGACGCCAATTGTTACCCTCACTGAACAAGACGAGTTTTATCTCCAATTGTTCCCTCTCCAAGAGGCCATATTTTGCTTGCTTATTCCACAAGAATGAGGTGAACCACCCCCTCCGCCACATCCATAAGCCATAATCCAAACCTGTATTATATGTATATACTAAAATAGTGGTTTTCACCACTACAAAAAAAAAAAAAAAAAAAAAACTCAAAAAAAAAAAAAAAAAAACTGAAAAACTATGTTGTTTTGCATCTCAGGTCTTCCGAGGTCTTCACCGGTTTTCCCTTCCATTCCGCCCATCCTTTTTTCCATAAGTCGACAATGAATTTCGAAGACTTATTCACCACGCTCCATAATCCATATGATCCGGATAAGCCTAAGAAATGTGTCTTTGGTGTTACCTCAGGCAAACTCCTAGGTTTTATTATCTCTAAACGAGGTATTGAGGTGGACCCAAACAAGGTCAAAGCCATTATGGAAATGTGTCCCCCAACTAATTTGAAGGAGTTGCGTAGTTTACAAGGAAATATTAATTCAATCCGTCGCTTTATTGCACAACTTTCTGATAAATGTAGGCCATTTTGCCACCTACTACAAAATGGGGTACAATTTTCATGGACAAGATGAGTGTCGAGAAAGCCTTTGATGACATCAAGCGGTACTTAGCGTCTCCGCCGATCTTAGCTCCGCCTCGTCGAGATCCCTTTCTTGCGAATTTCTTTGCAGGAATTTATCGATGATGATATTGCTAGACAAGCACGTCTTGATCAACTCACACTCATAGATGAAAAATGAATCAATGCTTTAGAGCATTTGCGAGTTTATCAAGACCGATTGAAACGTGCTTACAATGCCAAAGTTCATCTAAGAGAATTTCAAGTAGGAGATCTTGTCCTTAAAGAGAATCAACAAAACACCAATGCATTGCCGCATCTTCGAGATAAATTCGCGGCTAATTGGTTAGGTCCATATATGGTCACTGAAAGAGTGGGTAATGGAACTTATAGACTTGCCAGTTTAGAGGGAGAGGAAGAACCTGAACCACTTAATGTTATACACTTGAGGGCATTCTACGCATAGTTTGAATTTTATATGTACATATATACATGGCTTGTACAAAAAAAAAAAAAAAAAAAAACAAATAAAATAAAAAGAATTTGCATTTCATTGTTAGTTGCATTGCATTTCATGTGCATACATCTCATTGAAAACCATAACATTTCATTTTCAGCCATAGTTGCATATCATGTTAGAGACCATTCTATCTTTTGGATATAAAATTTGGTCAAGCAAAAGTCATGTTGCCTTAATCAGGGGAACCTTCATAAAATCCATCAAACCGAATTGTCATTCGTACACCCATTTTCCATTTGCACATATTTACATTGCCAAAATGTTTTCGAGTCACTCAACCATTCCTAGTGTTTTAAGCAAACTTCGAAATGCATGTCAAAGTTCTCTAGGGCCATATCACAAATTACACTAAATAAAATCTTGAGTATTGGGAAATGATTTCAAAAGCGATCTTGAACCTATCACATTTTCACATCTTAAAAACATCTTGTGTCAAAGAGAGATAACACCATCCTTGGGTTGTGCTTGAAGTGAAAAGGGTAATCCTCATTGGTCCTATCATGCAAACATAGTCCATAAAACAGTGGTTCTTACCACTATCACAAGCAATCACAAAATATAAATATAAACAGAGTAGTAAGGATAGGGTAAAATTCTCATCATACTTCGGTTGAGAATCCGATTCCCCAAAGCTCTAAGGAAATGAACATTTTTCACACACCATTGATCCCAAATAAGTTGTAAGGATCATACTACTTGTCCAGTCAGACGGATAGGTAGTCATCCCCAAGGCTTACAAAGGTCTAAAACAACATGGACTATGGAGTTAACCTTCACCGGGGCTATAGACGCTTGACTGGCAGTGGAGTATACTCATTGCATGGCGACATGTCTCTCCTCAAAAAGAGACCTCTGAATGTTCATACGGACAAACTAGCTTCGGGGTCTTCTCCATAACAGGGTTACCTAATTTATGCAAGATGAGGTTAATGAACACACTTGCACACACACAGGTTTTTGATTGCCTAGAGTCACTACCATGCTTCCGATTTGGTTAATGAACTCGCATGCACACACATTTGGTCCTATTTGAATTAGGCAGTATTAGTAAGTTTGTTTGATACCACTAGCATGTTTGAGTCTTTGTAAAACAGTCTTCCATATCAACCTCCATATCACCCTCCATATCTTCTTCCATATTCATGTCATTCCATACGTCATCCATTCACAAGCCACCAAGTTCGGTGCCCCTGATTAAACAATTATGATAACAATTCGCTAAACCTAACTATCTAAAAGTATGAGTGCTTCTTAGTGCATATTTCATTTACTTAGTCTCGCATTAATCATCTATAAGTTTGCATTCCATTCCATCACATATGCATCAAAAACATTAAAACATATAAAAACATGCATCACAAAAACATAGGCATTCACACAAAAGAGAGTAAAACACCAAATAAATAAAAGCCATGTATATATATATATGTATAAAGGTCAAACTGTACAATGAATGCCAAAAGGCTACAATATACAATAGAGCACCAAGGCTCATAAAGAGTGCATCTAAGCACTAAACTAACCATCAAAAGAGGACCCCTGAGACCTAGTAGGATCCCTAGACCTAGTGCCTCCAATATCTCCCAGTCTGCCTGGGACAACGACCTCCTCATCCCCGGAATGATAGGGGAGAACCGGTGTCGTGCCTCTAACACCCTAAGCTACAAAACAACAAAACAAAATTTTGTTACAAATTTTTCCCAAAAAAAAAAAAAAAAAAAATTGCAAAAAAAAAAAAAAAAAACACATAATAAGTACTTGCTTAAATGAACAAATACCTCAGCTGGCTGCACTGGCGTGTCCGCTCCTATCTCCGCCATAGCTCCCACACAAACCTTTCACTCCACTCCCTCAGACGCACTTCTCTCAAGCTCGAACGCACAAATGAGCGAAATTCTCGCTGAAACTATTTAAATAGCTGGTTTTGGCGCCCTGAAACGCAGTGGGGCGTTTCATGGCGCGTTTGTAGAGCACCTAAACATCGGTGGGTGTCTCTGCCAACCACAAATGCAGACCGGCGTTTGGTGTCAGTATTGAATAAAGGAACAAAACTTGCAAAATTGAAGCTTACCTCCTCCAAATTTCATCAAATTGCATTCATCCATTCTTCTTATCATAATAAAACATTTTGTGAAGGTTACAACAGTTTTGGACACAAATTTTGTCATTTCGCTCAAAAAGCGCATCATTCATCATTGTTTTACAAATTGGGTTAAAAATATTCAAAACCTTCACAAAATTAACCACAATCATCAATTCTTCTGATCTATTGTCAATTTCATTCATTCTTCTTTCATCATGCATATTTTTGCCAAATCAAATTAAAGTAAACCTCGTATCTAGTGGTATATTCTATCACCTTGGCGATTGCAGCGATTTGAATCCATGTAATTTGGTAAGAGGATTAAACCACCATAAGGACACTTACCATTTATCATCATCAATTATTTCACTGTTTGAAAATTGGAAATCAATTTTGGGTATTCTACTTTTCAAGTGACCTCATACCAAGATTAATTTGCTCAACAGTTGTCATTGATGGCCTAGTTCATGGGGCCTTAAACATGGACAATCTTTAATATCATCATTATTTTGAGTCTTGCTAGAGATTGAGGCTACCTAGGTTGATTGGTTCCGACCCGAGGAATTATCCATACAGTCACTAGGAGCATCTCTGAGTTTTGGACTCTTTCATGCATCTTTCATCTCTGCATATCAATGGCGCCAACAAGGCAATTTCATCAACGATACGGATTCACACACGGGAGTTGGGGCATCCGTTATCAATTTCTAATTTTCTTATAATGGAATTCATCTTACATGATCATGGAGTTTACAGTTTGGCAAAAATCCCTTTATAATCGTTGGGGCAGAAAATGGTCCATCTTTCACATCACTCATATCGTCTTCAATCATATTCTTTTTTTGGTTTGAACACCAACCCCTATTCTGTTGGGACATAAACAGATGGTTCATACACCAACCCCTTTTTTTTTTACCGTTGGGGCAAAAACGGTTCATTTTCTTTCGAATTTCTTCCAATTGGCTTGTGAGAACCATTCTCGCTCGCCAATTGAGGGGGTAAGCTGAAAAATTTTAAATATTCTTTTATTTCTTTGGTCTTCAAAGTTGTGCTTTAGTCTTGAGAGAGAGTTGCGTCTGATCCGACTTTTCGGGTGTCTTAAGTTTTTGTCCTGCATTGTGTCTTCACACAAGGCAGCTCAAAAAGGGGCATCTGTAGACACCAAAATCCGACCACTTGTAAGTCATCTATACCTTCCTGTCAGCCACGCGTCAGTTATCCATCCTTCCCGCCATTATTTGGCCCAAATCCACATCTTCCCGCCATTATTTGGCCCAAATCCACACCTTCCCGCCATTATTTGGCCCAATTTCACCTTTCCCGCCATTTTTCATCCCCAAATTTATTTAAATTATTATTTATATATATATTTTAATATTTTAATATATATATAAATATAGTTTAAGTGATTTAATCTAAGCCGATCCATCCTTCATTTAATCTCATCTGTCCATCCATCTTAATCCGTTTTACAACCTAGATTTATTCTCTACCCTTGGATCCACTTTAATCTTAGCTACACATTCAAAGTGTCGTTAAAACCCTAAAGTGTGCCCTAAGAGTGGATTATAAATTGAGTCACTTTGATGGCTCAAGCCCTATCTTCTTCTCCTATCTTTGCTATCTTTGCTATCTTTTGGACCTATCTCTTCTGTTTCATCTATCTCTTCAGCTATCCATCGCCGCATCCTTTTCGCCGCATCCATCGCCACATCCGTCGCCAACTTCACCGCCATCTCTTCTGCAGCACTCTATAGAATTCCACATTCTTGTCGCAAGTGCCCGCGGGCGTTTACCCGCAGCCACAGACGTAGACCGACGTCTGAAACCCTGATTCAGAAGCACGCGGGCGTTCAACGAGTGCACCAGGGCGCCTTCTGCAGTCGATTTGATAGCCACATTACTTCCAGGTGCCGCCTGGTCTAGCCTGCGTTAACGAGAGAACGGTATAAATCAGCTTAAAGCAAGTAACTTCTTTTCTTTTATTAATCTGTTGTTGAATTCCTGCATTCTATTTTTCTAGGGTTTTAAATTATTTCTGAGGGCTCACACAGTGGAGCCCTCTTATTAATTTCTAACTCCTTGATAGTGTTAATGTGTGTAGGATTTTAATGGCAGATCTGGTGTGTTGATAACAGTTGTTTAAGCTGGAGTGGTCCGAGCTACAGGATACAACAAAGCCCACTCACCTTGTTGGGGTTAAAGATATATTCTTCGGAGACGCCACCCATTGTGCCAGCTAGGGTTTCGGAGAACCCTAGCACAAACTGTAATTTTTATATCACAAAAGGGTTACAGGCCCTGTTGTACTCAAAAGGAGTTTTTAAACTCCGTTGATTAATAAAAATCGTTTGTTTTGTACAACTGTGTTCTGTCTTACTTTTTATCGTGACTTCTTTATCTTTTGTTTGGCGTTGTATCTTTAATCTACACTTATTTTATTAATATGTATGATGCCTTTCTGATCAATATTTTTCCTTATTTTTTGAATATGATCTTCAATTTCTTTATTGGTATTGTTGTCATTTTCTTCCTCCACTGTCTCATTGGAAGATATTCCTGAAGAATTTACTTTTTTCAAATTGTTAGTTTGTGGGTTTTTAGATATTTCTTTAATTCTTATTGATTCTTCTATTTCATTTGTATTTGGATTACCAATCATGCTTTCCATTGAATTAGTTGTATTTTTAAGCCATATTGGTATTTTCCTTTCTCCTTTTCCAATTGTATTATTTGATGAGTTCTTTGGAGTAGACATTCTTATAGCTTCTTAGTTTATAAATTGAGAATAATTTTGATAGAACCTTTGGAGTAGTCTACCTTATGACTCCCTAGTGGTTGATAATATGTCTAATTAATATCTTTTAATTTGTAGAATCAATCTTGAAAATATTTTTTAAAATTTTCAAGTTTTGTAGAAGTATCCTTTTGTGATAGTATGCTTAGCTTTCTAGATTTGCTTTAGGTTGAATTCCTTTTGTCTCCCTAGTAATGTGATGACAAGATCAATATAATGTTCAACAATTGTTTTCTCTTGTAGAAATCTCAATGATGCAATTAGATAAAAATTATCAATATCTTTAAGATATTCAAGTTGAATTTCCTATGTCTCTTCAACTTGAGTATGAGACTAATAAAATAAATCTTTCCACTTTTAAATGAAATTAGAGTTTGACTTGCGTCTACCTTCTTTCTAAATTTCTAGGATTTCAATTTGATGTAGGATTCCTTATATCTCCCTAATTAGAAATTTAGACTAACCTTATAACTCGTCTTTATGAATTTGTAAATAGTTGAAGCAATAATAATAAAGATTTTAATGCTTCTATTTTCTACTTCCTTCCCAAGATAATAAAAAATGCTTTTCTAGAGATTAACACCTTATTACTTCTATCATTCAATATCTCTATATTATAAGGTTTAGCTGATTTCAACCTTAATAAGCTTTACAATATAACTCTTACCTTTCCAATACTAAGTTCGGTCTTGAATGTTCTCTGTAATCGACTCAAACTGCTACAAATTGATGACAGTTGATTCCTTGTCAACTTCAAGACGTTGTGTATAGTTTTCACTCCTTTTTCATCGAGTTGTGTTCCTTCTCCAACATTCACTTGTGGCTTATGATCTTTCTTCTTCAACTGCTGAGCGTGCTTCTCATTTACGTCTTAGTGCTAACTTGTGCACTTTAAATCAACTGGCGAGCTTACCCTTCAACGTTGATGTTTCTACCTATGCACTTCTTCTTATACAGGTAAACTAAAAATGTTTTATCACTCCTTGATATACATGTGCTATAGACTTTTAATGTTGCCTTAATTTCATTCTATTATCTTTGAATTGATGTCCTCCTTTAAGCGTTACACAATCACTTCTTTTAAAGTGTGTTCCTACAAGATTAGAACACGGTGTAGTAAGGATGGTGCCAAGTGGCACTTACTTTGTCTAACTCCTTTCAAATGCTTATAATGCATCTTCCCAACGTCGAATAACAAGTGGCATTGAATGGGTTATCTATTACCTTCAACGCCTCTAACCTAACGCTTCTACAAGAGCATTATACAAATCGTGCTTCATCCAGGTATACTTCTAATCACTAAATGCTTAAGATATCTTCGGTATGGTGGCAATTTTCTATTGTGTACATGATATACCTTCTTCCACATTATGCAAATCCTTCACCACTTTGCCCTAACTCCATGGGACTATACAAGCATTTTTGCCTTGCTAGCTTAACACTCGTTCATTGTAAACATTGCTGCTATTCTAGCACTTCAATAATCAATATTCTCCAACCACTTCTTGAAGGGAAATGATGTTTATTCTCTCAATGCTTCTCTAGTAGAGATGGTTATCTTCCAATGCTCATAAATAATGCCAACCAATTGTATAGGGTATCTTTAGTTATGGATAACTCCTTGAATCTAAGTTGAACTTGAAGGATATGCACTATAACTTTGATGTGTCTTCTCCTTGCAAATCCCTGAGTTTGCTTTACCAACTGTAATGAATTCTACACTATATATCTTAGCCGAATGTAATACTTGTTTTGGTGCAAGTGCATGGGTAAAACGATGATTACTCTTAGTACTAACGATGCTACTCCCAATGCTTTTACGTGGACATAACCCTATGATGCTTGTGCTATCCGATTTTTATCGCTTGGAGGTAGGCTTTACTAAGTTTCATTGTGATGCCTTCAACAAAAGCTATCAAATATGTAAGGTACCTTGCTTGAACTTCACCAAAGGCTATCAGATTGTACCTTATAATGTTTGACATCCTTAGAATTGCTAATAATTTCTTCTACCTTTTGCTCAATGATACTTGAATGGATACATATTATAGAAGTCTAAAAATAATCTCTTATTTTTCCTTTCTATTAATGACTTATCTTCTTGATTTTGTTAGAAAATATGCAGGTAGATGATGTCCAAGATATCTTCCCTTTTTCTCAGAGATACTTTACTTTTAGAGCTCCCTTGAATAGCTCCAATGAGGTGCTTTGCAAACATAGAGTATTATGAGATAGATGTTTGCCCCTTTGTGCTCTTAAATCAAATCTGTTGTCTCTTGAAATACTGAGATAAAACTGAAGTCAATATTACCTTCAAACCCTTGGCAATATATTTCTTGATTGGTTACTTTTGCACTCAATAATCCAAGCTTTTCAATAATTTTTGCACTATAGAATATGCAAATTTTTAGAGTCTTTTCTTACTTAGAATAGTTAATAGAATGTTGATATTTTTCTTTCTCTTGAAATATATCTAACTTCTATTTTTCTGTGTAGGTTTGAACCTTGTAGACAATAACTTTTGCACTCCCTTGAAGACTTCAAATATAAATCTATTTGTGCAACTTTTAAATCTTGAAAACTGGTGCTCAATAAACTTAATAAGATCCAAATATAAAATTTCAACTAATGAATATTTTTGCACCTTTGTTGCATACCTTTCTACATTTGTAGATGATGATGATGATGGTGATTTAAGTCACCTAAATTGTTGCCTTTTATAGATGATATTGCAGATCTTCTAGGCTATCTAAAAATAGCTCTTTGGCTCATCTTTTTGCAGCTTTAACACTTCACTAAACTACTACTCTAAACTGTGGTTTGGTGGCTCCAATACTCCTTCAATATGTACCTCTAAAATATGAACCTTAGTTGCTACCAATGCTGCCCAAATTACTGCTTTCTTGCTGTCCTCAAATATGAAAATTTTTATATTGTAAAGTAGTCAAACCCTTCTCTGAATCGCTATCCTTGAATCCCAAAAATTTGGTAGGAAATTCCTCCAAATCACAACTGAGATATTCCTCAAGAACTCTTCAATAATTTGCTATAGAAATCAGAAAATCTCCTATCTCTAAAATGACCTTCAAGCCTTCAATGGTAATCCTCAAATCTCTTAGATTTGGTGGCTTTTCTTATCTCCTTTCTCTTGTCAAATTATTTGTCAAATTCTAACTTCAAACTTGGCCTATCTAATGGCCTTCTTCTCAAGATTCTGAAAGTCTTGAGATATTATCCAAACTACTCCAGAATTTGATAAACTTTTTTTCAAATATTTCACCTTTGGGCTTGTTGTCGGATGGCGATAATTGTCCTAATTTATTTACTATTAGGAGCTTCTCCTTGGTAGTAAATTTCTCCAATGAGTTCTTCTAGGAACTCCTTTAATGAGGCTCACCAAGCCTTTTCCTTGTTTCTCCTTGAGACCTCTACTAGGGCCTTCAATCTTGAAGTTTCTCAAAACCTTCAATGAGATCTTTGTTGATCTCTTCAATATTCAACTATGGCAATTTTACAATGAGATCTCCTCCTTGGATCTCCTAAATTCACTACTACTGAAATCTGCAATAAGACTTTTGTTAGTCATTCTATATCCTTAATATTTCACTATGGAAGTTTTTCAATAGGGCCTTCTATGGACCTCTTATTCAATGTGAAGTTTTCAATATTTAATGGAGATCACCAATCTTCAATCTTCACTAGGACTCTTCTCCTTGAGTCTCATCTTCCTTCAATGGGATCTTCTTTCTAGGACCTCATTCGTAGATTTTCAATCTTCAATGTGGATTCCTTGACCACTATATCTCTCCTAAATATTCAACTGGGAGTATTCAATCCACCAATATTTTAATGGGGCTTTTCTCCTTAGGCCTCCAAATCTTCAATCTCCAACTTGTTACTTTAGGTACCAGATTGATTCAAAGATGATAATCTTCCTAGATCTTGTAGGAAGCTTCCCAACTATATTTGAATCTCCTTTCTTCTACAACAAAGTATTAGGTAATGATAATAGAAATTTCTATAAATCTATAGAAAAAATCTTCATTGGTTGGATTGCCAATCTAGTGGATCAAATGCTGAGTTCTAGTCTTCACAAGTTTTTCTGCAACTCTGTGGAAAAACTCTAGCCAAAATATAATTTCAAAAATCTAAAAATGAGATTTACAATCCCCTCTCATCACTCTTTTGGTTCTCACTATTTCCTCTTGATCTACCTAGTGCTCTGATACCACTATTAGCTTTTGAAGCTTTAAACTTAAAGGAAATGCAACCACAAGTATGGAATTAAGCATGCGATGTTATAACTATGATAATTTTAGAGTATATCCTAAGTTGTTATTAGGATAGTTTTGTGTGGTTGATATCAACTCAGTTTGTTATGATCCGATGGATCATATTGTATGCACTTGTTATTTAAGCAAGGCCTCTCCATGAAATAAACAATAAGTTTTTCATTCTTCAAGGATTTCCTTGCCCTGTGAACCTGAAGGGGATTTCCCTCATGGGGGGATTTCCATGGAAATCCCCCCTCATTTTTTTCCTTTGGCCATTTTTTTCAAAAAAACTTAGGGAATATGCTCTCTATATTTTAATGGATCAAAAACCAGACAGTTTGATGGAAAATTTAATGGCTACCAAAAATCTGCAGTTTATTTTTGGGAGGTCATTTTTTTGGATTTTTAGTTTTCTATCCATAGGAGCAGAGAAGAGATGACCGCCGACTTGTACTCATGGAAAAAGATGTTGAAACCATGAGAGCGAGCATGTGGAGATATACGTCATGCTGAATATTCCATCATAAATATTTTAGGGTTTGTTGTACCACATCATTCTTCCAAACTTTACCTAGGAGTAGCGATACCCATCAAAGTCTGCCCATTTTTTCTTTTGCCAGCATCGACTCAATGGAATGCCACATTGAAGGGATGTTATTTGGAACATGACTTTACACACATTTTCTACATTGGATCTACTTATGTTAAGAATTTTTAAGAGCAGAAGATGCAGCTTGTGTAGGGTGCATTCATCGACATCACAACTTTTGAGAGTAAAAGCCACCATCGTCCAACAAGGGGGAGAATGAACCACGTCCGTAACTTGGTGCATCTTTGCTCAATTTCAGTAGAATGGGCACCAAGTCCCTGTTTCCTCTGTGTGCTATTGATGTGCCTAGTTTGTGGTGTATCAGATGGGGTAGTGATCCCAATTCAGAGCACATGCTCATAGAGGACTGATGGCGGGCTCTCCATAATCATAGTGAAGCCTAATGACTAGCAGTGGGGAGAACCACTGTGGCTCCTACCATGACAATAATGTGTTTAGAGGGGAAGGTGTAGCTGGATTTTGCTGCTATCTTTGACCAGATATAATCTTCCAAATTGTCCACTATGTTTGTAGTTGTGGCGGATCAACATGTTGACTACCCTCCTATTACACTCAAGAAGAATAGTGGAGATAACTGATTTCAGTGTTGAGCAGCAATCAATGCATATTTTATAGGGCAAAGTCTACCGAGATGTATTTTGCCTTACCCTACGCCTTTGCAGAGGCAACCATCAAAGTGCCTTATGTGCTTTGGCAAGCAGTCATCTACAATATTTTTTAGTTTATGCCATGATGGACTTTCACTAGAGTGCGGCCAAATTTTTATGGTATCTCTTCAAATTAGATCACCGCAGATGGATAATTTTTTTTTTGGCATTGCCTTAATGGCTGCAGTGATCGTACCATAATTACCATTTTCATTCTGGTACACCATATGGTGACAATTAAGGGTCGATGTGACAAATCTACTATGTGTCAACTTCATTCCATGAAGGAGCTAAGTGTGAGCACTGCGATAAACATACGATCTGAAGGTTACTGCAAATTTTGGCTAGAAAATAACAGTAAAAATTATGCCAGTTTGTTGATGGTACCAACACTACGACATGCGCTCCACTTGTACGCATTTTTTTCTTGATGTGAAGCCCATCCATGCCATTTCTCATTGTTGTTAGGGGCGATAAATCCTGATTTGTTGGGGCCATGTTCCACGTCTATGAATGGTGGTCTTCCTGAGGCGCTTCCAACTAGGCGAGCTGTAGGATGGATGAAAGTGACTGAGGGGCAAGGAGGCTCCATCTCCACCTTGGTGCTGGAAGCGACTATTGGTGTTCGAGGTAACGACTCGATGGTGGAGTCACGAGGCACCATTTTGGATGTCATGGAAATGGTGTGTCCGTGGACAAGAGTTTCTACAGATTGAACAATCATTTCCACTTCTTTGTTCATACAAAAGTATGCTTGAGGGGGAAGTAGATGAGATGAAGAGGGTATTTTTGGAGGCCTGAACACCTGTCTACCTTTGACATGATGTGGTGCCACATTGGCAATAGGGAGGATGCATGCAAAATCATCCGATTCTAGATCGATTTCCAGATCCAAACCCTAGCACAGTTTTTTGCTTGGTAAGACTGATATGTTTTCTTGTCGAGTTGACATTGAGCTGTGTGCATACATTGAAACCAGACAGATTGTAGACACCGCACAAATGACCGATTACCAAGCATAGTTTACTACCATTTTTAGTGCTGGAGTTTTTTTATGAAATATGTCGACGATGATGAAGAAACCAAAGACTACAACATTATGTGAATTTGATGGTCAATAAAAATATCTAACTCCACTGGGCGAGTGCTCCCATGATATGTGTTGCCCTCCTTGTAGATTGTGCAAGTGTCCGTTGTTGATAGCGTTCACATTGGATGTTTTGGTGCATATCAAATTTTGTGGCCCAACTCACTGATTGACATGGAAATTTTGAAGTGGAGGTCCAAATATGAACAGTGTGAATTTCCAAAGCGGGCATCAATCTGATGTCATTGCAATACCCCATTTGGGTATGATGTTGCTGAAAAAATTCTCATGTCAGATGTAAATATTTGTGATCCTCGAATGGTACTCATCGAGATTCACCAGTGAAAAAATGACACCCTTCACGCGGCCATAATGATGAGTTCCCATCCATTGCAGTGATAGTGTGATCCAGTGAGCAAACATTTTTTGTTCTCTCAGTGACAGTACGATCCAATAATGTTGGGATTGAAAGAGATTATTTTTTTTCTATACTAGTAAGTTTTTTTCCAAGTTTTGTTGGATGTAAAAATTATTTGTGCACTCCAGAGCTTCCTACTATCTAGCAGATGCTTATCTTGTGCCAGTTGGTGGAGGCGTTATTAAGGCCCATGTACTGGTTCGGTCTACTATGAACTTTCATCATTTAATGTGTGTGAGAAGATTAGCTGGGTGCTGAACCCTTACCACCTTTCATGAGTGCTAGGCATGATTTCATTTTTAAAAATGGAAGCAAGTAAAATATTTGTGAAGTAAATATCGAGAAACTGATGAAATCTGTGGCTATCATAGTCTAGCATCGTTTTCTACTTGGCGCACTCCTCCAACTGTAGTCATGTCGTGTTGTGCTTCGCTACCCCCATGATCTCATGGTAAACAAAGGAATGTGCTTTATCATATCTGCATAAAGACTCAGATCATCATAATTTTTTTCCTACGTGGCTTACGTCACCCTAAAAAGGGCCTATAAACATTAAACTATTGGGTTGCTCGATGCAGGGCCGTCAAGTGACATAAATTATAAACCTTTGTTGGATTGGGTGAAATTGGATTCTGAGAGCTCTTTAGATGTGTGCAATTTATCGTCGCTCACGTGGTGAGACACATATAGTTTTCACTAGCTGAGATTGATGGCGAAGATGGCTCATATTGGTCACAAAAGGCTGTAGCCAAATTGATGGTGAACGTTTGATTTTGTGGTCCAATGCTACAGGGTCATTATAATGTATATTTTAAAATGTAATGTGCTTGTATTTAATTCCAAGATTGGAGGTTCTTTTTCCTAGTAGGAAAATTCTTAAAAACTCCTAAGACTCTTAAAAACTCCTAAGTTAAGCATTTTGTCCCAGAGTACCACTCGGATGGGTGACCACTTAGGAAGTCTCGGAGCAGCACCCACTTAGAGGGACATCATTTTTTTGCATTTTGAGCACCTTTATTTTTAGGAGTATACTTTATATATACTCGTTGGAAAGATGTTTTCGAGCTGAACACAATGACGGTGTCCATTTTTAATTTTGAAACTATTTTCTATACTTTTTTGTAGCTTGAATATTGTTTTCACTCGAATGTACTCTTAGTTGAAAGGTTTTGTATGGCTACTATGGAATAAATTTATAAAGTCCTTTTGATCCTCATTTGGCTTCTTTCGTAAATTTTTCATTGTTCGACATCTACCTTGGTACCCTTTCATTTTTCATCCCCTTGTTTTGCTATTTGTCCATAAGTTTTGGACCTTGTTATCAGCCCATTGTGTTCATATAGGTGGAAACCACATATTTATGCTTGTGGAGTCATTTTGGACTACCCTTGTGATTGTGGTGGTTCTTTCTCCATCCTATCTTCTCACTCTCCTTTTGTGAGACACTTTGTTTTAAAGGGGTTTTATCCCCTTGTTTGGTTGTTTGTCCACACAGTTTTGGACCTTGTTATCAACCCATTGTGTTCGTATAGGTGGACACCAAATATTTGTGCTTATGGAGTCATTTGGGACTACCCTTTCGATTGTGGTGCTTCTTTTTCCATCCTATCTTCTCACTCTTATTTTTTTTAAGACACTTTGATTTAAGGAGGTTTCCTTTGGTGAATTTTTTATGGTTTGCAACCTTACTCATAGTCACAAGCACTAGATTTCATGTTGCTCTTCATACATTCTTGGAGTGATAAGACATTCAGTTCGATGACGAGGCATATCTATTTTTTGAGACATCACATGGATCCTTTGTAGGTCCTTCTTAATGGAAGTTTTCCTAGGGGGATTGAAGAGGACATCTTCCTTCCACATATTCCTTCTTATTATTCTTTTCTGGCAGATGGTTTTATCATCATCTATCCAACAAAGTTTCTTATGGATATATTGTACATGAGTATCTTATTAGACCTTGTTGCTTTGGGACTCATACTTGTGGATATGCCACTTGTTTGGTTTTTTTGTTTTTCACTACCTCCTAGTACCACTTAAGGGGGTGTTAGAGATATCCTAGTACCACTTAAGGGGGGTGTTAGAGTATATCCTAAGTTGTTACTAGGATAGTTTTGTGTGGCTGAGATCAACTCAGTTTGTTATGATCCAATGGATCATATTGTATGCACTTGCTATTTAAGCAAGGCCTCTCCATGAAATAAATAAGAAGTTTTTCATTCTTCAATAGATAATGGCTAACTAATATGCATGAAAATATGATATAAAACTTGATACAACACTTAATAAATGCTCATATAAAAAAGCTCATGAAATATGCAATGCTCATCAATGGAGGTCATAACCTCTCCATATTTGTAAAAATGGATACATTGTATCTACTACTACTCAACGTATGCACTCCAAAATCCTCACTATTTTCTATTATATGAAAGCCTATTTATAATGAGATGCAACTCTTTGCCTTCAATATTCCTATGACATCTCACTATTCTATTTTAAGGACTTATGTACATGTGGACTACATGCACATTTACATTATTGCACATTCTAACAAATATGCATTTATTATATTGCTTTAATAAAGTACTTAAGTCCTAAATAAACTCCTAATCTAAATATATACCCATGATGGTACATTAGAAGGAACCAAATAATGTAATATATTCCAACATATACATGTCTATTTTATCACAAATATTTTTCTTCTCTTTTATTAAATATATTGTTGAACTTCCTCAAAGTATGTTTCTATAATTAGCTTATTAACATTGTTTTTATTAGAGATAAAATCTCACTTAGCTAGTAGCTTTCGGAAATTTAAATTTTACAAAGATGAAGATCAACACCACAATTGGTTATATAAATTGCTACCTGATTTTCTTCTCTTAAATATGCTCACATTTCCAAGAGATTACCTCTAATAATACATGATGAACATCAACAATCATATTATATTTTATCCAATCTCTACATCCAGTTTTGTTGATAGCATTAATGATAATATGTGAATCCCCCTTAATTGAAATATATTTTAAAATTTTTATTGCAATTTTAATCCCTTTAAGAAGTGCCCTAACCATATCTACATAATTAAAATTCCATATTTTTTGATTGATTGATGGAAGGGGTTTTGAAAGGGTCCCCAAAAATTTTACAAAAAGAGAAGACCTTTGAAGAGGATCCTACAAGGCAGACTCCTAGGAACTAAAGGGAGAAGAGCAAAAAATTGAACTAAATAGGGGAAGACCTTGAAAACAAAACCGAAACAAGGGAAGAGCCTAAAACTACCAAAAGGGAGATAACATCATCGAGAAAAAATAAATAAATGAAGGAGTAAGAGAAGATAGGACCAAAAGGACTAGTCAGCATTAGCAATGACAAGGGAGTCCAAACCCTCTTTCGGTTTATCATCCATATAATTCTTCCTATATTCTTCTAGAAAAGTGACAACTTATTGAGTAAAAGAGAAGCTTAATTTTATTACTTTAAACATGGCACCGAGCAAATAATTGAATCCCTACATATAACCTTTTTTGTTGATTAAGGAAACACATGTATCTTGAAGGGGAGATTCCAAATATAGCGGAGTACTGCTATGAGAAATAATATTTTGTGGAAGTGTCTCCAAGGAAGTGTTGCCACACTTGATTTTCTAAACCATAGGGATAAATTTTGTATCTTCCTCAAAAAAGTGGCCAGGCTTGATTTGAATTGGAAATCTTTTCCTTTTTCTAGTTTGTGACTTGATCTAGATAGAGTGATGTTGGGATTCCACTTTGACTTTAGGAGTCATCGCTTCACCTTTGGGCTCATAGTCTAGCACATGGTTGGCCAATTAGGGGTCAGGGGAAGGCTCCCAGTCGTTGATGTCATCCTCAATGGTTGCCTTGGATTGAGGATCTTCTAGTTGGGCTGGTTGTAGTTGGGGGAGAATTGTTGTGGGCCACCCAAATGGCTCCCCCTACTCAGGATAATGCTCAACACAAGGTTATGGGCTTCTCTCTAAAAAAAATACTGGTAAATGATCACATGTAGGCCCTAATGGATAGGGAAGGATGAGGACCCTTTTTGCACACTGTTTATGGATTTTTCCATGGACCTAAATAGAAGTTTTGGAATGTTGATACATTTATTTCCATGAATGTGGTTAAGAAAAGCAAGGTCGAAACTCATTAAGATGTTTATCTGTCCATCCAGAGTGAAATATTGTATGATAGACACTACCATATCGTCCCAAGGTTTGGGAAGAGATTCCCTCATAATTTTTTCCTTATCCTTTCTAATATTCTCTCCTTTATCCTTGAAGAGCAACAACTTGTTGGCCAGTGAGTGCTTTTCTCTGTTAAGAATATCACTAGCATTAGGGAAACCAAAAATATTAGTAAGTAGCTATATGTTAATGATGAAGCTTATCCATCTCACATTCACCTTGCCTTCATTCTAGATAGGGGCTAACTCTTTGGATAGATTCATATCGTTGCTACTAAACTTTTTGAAGAAGAGAAGAAACCCTGCATCATCCATAATCTCTTCCACCAACTTGTCCAAGTTTAGCATCATGGGTTCAAACCTGGAATCATTCTTAGCCATGAAGAGGGAAGAAAGAGAATAGGAATTGGTGGACAACTAAGCAAGACAATCACTGAGAGGAGGGCATAAATTTATGGGAGTAAATAATGATGGAAGGTTGAGTGAGGTGAAGGAAGAGAGTGGGGGTGAAGAAATGGAAGTAGGTATAGGTGGAAGGCCAAGTAAAGAAATGGCACAAAGAGCGAGCAATGGGAAATTGAAAGTGGGTAAAGGTGGAAGGTCGAGCATGATAATGGCACATAGAGCACAAGATGGAAAAAAGAAAGCAAGAAGAGCTCTTAAAAGGAACTTTCCACTCTCTTGCAAGAATCAAGAGTTTTTCAAAGAGCATATCGATGCATCTTGGGTAGATAATCAACCTTATTTAATGGTGATCTATTCCATGCCAATAAATCCTCCTCAACATTAGCACCATCCCACAGAGTAAGGCATAGAATGATGGGTTCTGACAGTGGTCCTTATTGATGCAATCATGGTGGCTAACTCATTCCTTCAATACAATAAGAAAGAAGAAAATTCAAAATATGGCACATAATCCTTGTAAACTTAACAACATGAGTTTGAAAAATATGGTATTTGCTTCTCATTAAGTTAAAAGTAATGGCAATAAACTGTGAATCATAATATGAATTTGCCATGCTAAAGTAATGATTATAATTTTTAGGCATGACCATCGATAAGATTGAGTGAAACTCATTGAGACCAAGAGCACAACACCAAAAACCCTAGGAGTGCAGGGGTTAATACAAGAAATATGACAAAACGAGGCAAGACAAGTATCTTGAGGGATAGGACGCAAAGTCAACGACCAGGGCCTCAAGCACTCTCAAGTCGGTGAGGTATTAAGGAAGGGGAAAAGGGAGGGCCACATGGTAGGGATTAGAAAAAAGAGATACCAAAAAAGGGAAGGGACATGCACCAGGATGAATACAACAATGTATAGGGCCACATGATGAAGACAGTTTGAGAGAGAAATCCTAGAGAGGTAGTCTTGAAACAACACACTTAGGGTCGACATGGGAAGAGAAAGGGAAGAGTTAAACCAAATTAAGACTACCATAAAGGGAACAACAATGCAAGAGGGAGCGAGGGAAGTTATAGCTTCAGAAGGAGATATCCTCTTGAATGAGACCTAGATTGGCCAAAGCATTAGCAACTTGGTTTCCTTCACGATAAACATGTTGAATGAGGAAGTTGTCAAGTTGTTGTAAGGATGTCTTGGACTCCTTCATGAGATGATTAGTGCTCCAAGTTTGAGATTGGGAGCCCTTCAAAATATTAATTATGTTCATAAAGTCTCCTTTAATGATGATATTATTGAAGAGAATGTTTTCAAGGAGGATTATGCCTTGGAAAAGAGCCTTGGCTTCAACAAAATGACTTGTCTGAATTCCAAGTTTTTTAACATAAGCAAGCAAAATCTGGCCCTTATCATTTATAAAAACACCACCAACACCCATAGGACCTAGATTACCCTTATCTACTCCATCAAAATTTAGTTTGATCCAACCTATAGGAGGGGGGATCCACCTAATATTTGATTTATCCCCTTTATTGGGGGTTAGGGGAGCAAGGGGAGAAGAAGGGAGGCTGAGAGAGACAACCAACTTGGTATCTGAATGTGTTTATTTTCCATCATGAGGGGGTCAGATAGGAGTTTTCTTTTACTGCTTCTAGAATTTTAATTTTGATAGAAAGGTGATCTCTGGATTTATTTTAGAAAGCTCTATTGTTTCTTTCTTTCCAAATTTCCTAAAATAAGTGGGGTAGACAAAAGGTCCACAAAGATCTCAACCTATGACCAAAAAAGGGAGAGGACCATTGAAGACACAACTCATTCATAAAATTGAGTTGGGCCCATGCATATCCAAATGAGTTAAGCAAAAATAAATGACTTTCTTGAAGAAAGGACAACCAAGGAAAAGATGATGGGTAGATTCATAATTCATTCTACACAGATAGCATCTATTGAGAATTAACATTCCTCTTGAATAAATATTATCTATATAAATGATCATATTATGAACCACTAGCTAGAAGAAAAAGGCTATCTTAGGGGTAATATGTTTAAGTTAAATATGCCTGGCAGGCAACCAATTGTCACCCTTTTCTTCTATAAGATAATAAGTTGTTTTGAATAAAAAGAAGCCATCGTTACTTGTTTCCATATGAGAGAGTCTTCATTTTTAGATTTGGGGATGAAGTAGGTCTTCAACATCTTGGAGATGTATTTTTTGACATTATATTCCCTATCACACTTAGGTTTCCCCTTGGAAACACTTCTAGACTTTCCTTCCATTGTTTGACTCAAGTCACAAACATTGTTGCCAATGACAAGGTTTGTTAAGGGCTTCAAGATGCCAATATAAGGATTCTCAATAAGAGGGGAATCCATAATCTAAGAGTCCTTACAAAAGTCAATTTGGTTACTGTTGCCTAGCTTCCATATAACTCATTTTTTGATGAGGTGTCTAGTCTTAAGAAGGGATTTCCAAAAAGTAGATCCTTTGGGGGTCATGGTTCCTCGAGGAGATTGTTTCCCTACCAAATATATTTTGCATTAATAATTTCAACCCATCCAACACTGTCCTTGTTAATCAATATCTACCCTTGTTTAGAAATAAGGGTATTGTCATCTGCTTGAATTTTCTAAACCTCAAACCTCCTACTTCTTTCTTGGAGCAAAATTGGTCCTAGGTAACCAATGGATGATGGGATTTTAAATTGTGAAAGGATAAGAAAGATTTATGAATTTATTCATTTTTTTACCTGATGGATGATGGGATTTTAAAACGTGAAAGGATAAATATTGGAATTCTTTTCAAGTTGGATTTAACTAACCGATCTTTTCCTACTTGACTGAGGAGATCTCCTTTCCACTCTAACAGTTTGTTTTCCATTCTTTCAAGAACATGAGTCCAGAGATCATCACGAGCCTTGTTAGAGAAAAAATTCAATCCTAGGTAGATTGAGGGAGGCTCTAGGATTGCATAGCCTAGGATCTTGGCTATTTTGTTTTGCATTCATTATGAATAAATGAGGAGAATTTTACCTTCAATATTTTCAAAAAACACCACCTCCATTATCTTTTCTTGAATTTCCTTTATAAGCACCATTGAAATCAACTTTCACAAACCCAATTTCTAAACATTTCTATTTTACCTTAGATTGAAGCAGATCCTTTGTTTTAATATCATTATCGTAGTGTTCAAATCCTATAACCAAGTTGTTTTTACCTTTTTTTTGCACTTGAGACTTCCCATGATGAGCACCATATCTATAAATATTTTGTAAGATAGATAATAATACGATTCTAAACGTGGGTATGGTTTTGAGATTTATTTTTAAAAATTCTATTAAAGCACACAAAGCATAATAAGTATTGTCAAATGAGTATGGGAGAGCAAGGATGAGGGTTTTGAATGGTTTCAGATAAAGTTGTAGGAAATATACAAAGGGACCTTTTGGCCCTAGTGGCCAGCAGAAACATCTCAATCTATAGGTTTTGAAATTATAGGGATGGAACATGAAGGATTGGTCGTGGATTGAAGATCTTTTTGAGGTTCTAGAGTGGTTTGTTTAGAAGATTGTTGATCTATATATGAGGATGAAATTAATGGAGGGGAAATAGGTGAAGCTATGGGTGTGTGTTTAATAGTTTTATATGAAAAATAAGAATTAGGATGTGTGGATGATAGAGCAGGGCAAAATTGCACTCCAACGAGTTATGCCAAAGCACACATATCAAAGGGTCTAGGGTCACCATGGATAGTGACCAACTGATTTTTAAATTCGAATTTAACACATTGGTGTAAAGTTGATGGGACAGCCCGCATTGTATTGATCCAAGGACGACCCAAGAGTATATTGTACGATGCGAGGCAATGTACAATAAACATGGTGGTGTCTAGAGTTCGAGGACCAACTTGCAATGGGATGGTAATAACTCCACACGTTTCTTGTGTTTCGTCATTGAAATCTTTGATAATCATGTCAGTTTTCTTCATTTCATAACTTCTAAAGCCAAATCGTTGGTAGAAGTGAAAAGTGTAAATGTTTAGAGATGAACCATTATCAATCAGGACTCATTTAACAACTACATCTCCAATTAGAGCAGTAATATATAAGGGATTATCCTTATGTAAACTGTGTTGTGGGATATCTTTACCCCGGAAGTCAATACAATCGACTTCTCTAGTGATGATAGTATTGGCCATGGCTTCAGGTTTAATGTTTTGAGGTACCATAATTTGGCTTAATGTAAGCATCAACTCATCCCTATGGGTAAGAGAAGATCTTAATAAATCCAAAAGGGAAATTCTGGCTGTAGTATTGGATAATTGCTCATTAATATTGTAAGGGGATTTAAGTTGAACATTGGAAGCAAGATTCCCTTTATTGGGATTTTTCAAAACAAATGGAGCTGATCCATCATTCGGTTTGGTTCTTGTTGAGAATTTTGAGCTTGTTGTCGGGTAACGACTCCAATGGTACCTACAATGTTATATTGAAGACGCTGAACTAGTCTCGGTTGAGCGTTTATGGCTTGTTCATTTGGGAGGAATTTATTAGAAGAGGGTCGAGTAGTAACTCTTCTAGGAAATGGTTCTTCTGGAACCATAGCATCTGTGATGGGTTGAATAGGATCCGATTCATTTTCAGAACTATTCGATTGGTTTGAAGTGATGTCTATTTCACTTTTAGTATCTGATTCTATATCACTAGGATCTGGAGTTTGAATATTATGTAGGGGCTTGGTTGTGACCATGGATAAAGTTGTGTCAAATTTTTGTAAATCATGATTAGGTAAATGTCCGCTAATAGTTCCTACATATCGGGTAGGAGGAGGAACATTATGATGTTCGATTTGATTGGCCACCTCTTTACCATGTTTTGGTAAAGGGTGTTGAAATATGTCTAATGATTGATTAGCATTTTGATTTTGATTTTGGGGAATGTTCTTTTGAGGATTATTAGGAGCATTTTGTTTAGGTTGGAAAGCTTGCACCTCCATTTCATTATTATCAATCAGATCTTGTATTTTATGTTTCAACCTTTTACAAGCGTTGGTAGAGTGTCCAGGTCCTCTATGGAAATCACAATGTAAGTTAGCTCTGTATCCGGGTATGGTTGGATCAGGTTCTCGGATAGCTGGTAATTGGATCAAATCTCTTTCGAGTAATTGAGGTAAAATAGTTGATAACGATTCATTCAATCTAGTAAATTCTCGAGGAGGTTTATCAGGCGGTTTCAATACAAATTTTTCTGTTGTTTTCGTTGCATTGATATTAGCAACATTTTTGGTGTCAGTGACTCCATCACCTACGACTTGTTTGTTTTTATATTGATTTCTGGAGGTTTTCTCATCATCCTTCTTCCTAAGTTGGCCTCTCCTAATGAGGGCATCTTCTACTCTTCGAGCTAAATCTATAGCTTGATCGACGGTAGTTAAAGTAGCAGTTGATAACTCATAAGATATTTGTTCTTGTAAATTATTAATAAAAATGTCCAACATTTCCCTATAAGGTAGCACAAAGTGCAGTTTTCCTATCAACTGCCTCCATCTAGCTAAGAAATCGACAAAACACTCATCCTTGTCTTGTTTTAAGTTGTATAAATCTTTAATGGTTACATGCCTCTCGATGTAGGCACTAAATTGATGGACAAAAGATTCAATTGTTTCTTCAAAGTTTCTCAAAGAATGAGTGGGCAATTGATAGTACCACTCTAATGCCATTCCACCTAAACTTTTCGAGAACTTTTTTAGTAATAGCAAGTCATCATGTGATATATCATGACATGCTATCCTAAACATTGTGAAGATGCTTTATGGGATCTTCGGTTCCTTTATATATAGGCAGGATGGGCATGGGAAAATTCTTAGGGTACGGTTGTGCTACAACTATGGGATCCAAATGTTGACTACATATCTCTCGATAATTGTACGAGAGATGATAAGGATCTTTCTGGTCCATACGCGAAGCTAATTGTTTCACCATGGCTTCCAGATTACTAGTTTGCCCACCATATTGGTTCGATAGGGCATTGATATGGGATTTGTGAGCATATGATGGAGGGACATGAAGATTAGATGCTATATTGCTATTGTGTAAATTGTTGGTAGGAAAGGTGTTATGAAGGAATTTTGAAGTTGTATTATGTTGTATTCAGATTGTTGAAAATTGGTGTTTGACTTCATTTTAGGTTTTTGTTTACTTGAAGCATATTGATCAATAGTTTGGAAAAGTAAAGCTGTGAAGGATGTTTTCTTTTGTGTGGGAATGATTTTAGGCTCAATAACGAGGTTCCTTAGGAGGTTGGGTAACTTGTTGTTTTGGCATGTTCTGAATCATAGTGACCATATCTCTATTGGATGGTCCAGCCTTATCACTTTCTTGATCAATGAAAGACAAGGGATTAGTGTGCACATCAAACATATGTTCCATGGCTGCTTGAGTGTCACTAATTTGCCCTTTATCAATACAAACTGCCATATTAAGAGCACCAATGTTATTATTGAAAAATTTCCATAAATGATCTAAGTTGTCAAAAGCAATAGTTCCATCTGGAGCTACTCTAGGGGATGAGGATCCATCCTTTTTAACATTTTCTTCTTGTTCATTGTCTTCACCTAGGTCATATTCTGGTTGATCTAGAGTTTCTCCTTCCGAAATTGGATCCTCAGGAAGGAGATTTGGGTTTCTAGTATTATCTTCTAACCAATCTTCTTCTTCTCCTTCAGTTTGTTTACCATTCCTAAGTTTAGGCATTGTGCTTAATTTAGATTTCAGCAAATATATATATATATATATATATATATATATATATATATATATATATATATATATATATATATATATATGCTATAGGGTTAAGAGGTATATATTAATTATATACCTACTACAATGAAATGTTTTGGTTTTTGTTATGTTTTTTAGTTTTTCTTGTTTTTTGTTTTCAAAATGTTTTAAATGCATTCACGTCGGGTTCACCAAAATGTATCGCTCCAAATTTTTCACACCCTTACCTTCAGGCTATAGGATCCATGCCCAAAATGGGGATGTGAAAAGGATGGTGCGGTACCTCGGACTGAGAGGCCTTACGAAGGTCTCGCCTCTCAAGGGAGGTGTATTATGGTGATTTTTTGACGGATGGTGGGTTCACCAGGAAACGTTTGAATGGCAGTTTCCATGCTTAGGTTGGGAATGTGTTTGATGTGTTCATTTTTAGCTTTAATTATCCAAGTCCTAGGTTTGGCCAAAATGCGTCTAAGCTATTCTATATGAAATGCAGATTTAAATGAAGACAAAAACAGATTTGGACAGAAAAATAGAAAGAACAAGATGGATTAAAGACCCATACCTGATTCGGATGTCTGATGAAGGTTCTAATTTTTGAAGTAGTCAAGATCGTCTGGAATTTGACAGGATCGTCTCCTATCTAACAAGATCGTTTGAGATCTGACGAATTCGTCAGACGAATTTGTCAGAGACCTGCAAACAGAAAAACAGATGCAAAATACAGAGAATGCAACTATGATAATAGAGGGTAATGATGTAAAATGACAGTAAGAACATCAAAATGATAATAACAAACTAAGACACAAGTGCAATATAATGACTTATTGACAAATTATGATTATATTATGCATATAAGCTATATGGGTGAACTCCAAGATGTAGAATAATAAAGAATAACCATAGAATTAACTAAATGCAGAATAATACAGCAGAAAAAGAATGAAGAAATGCAAACTCTGGGCACTGATTACCCCCAATGTGGACTGCAGTCAAAATCGCCTCAGATAGGTACGAAATCATCTCTAATTGGACAAGATCATCCACGATGAACTGAGCGCTCCAGCTGAAAAACAATGAAGTTCCTGCAAACAAACATGAAAAAATGTGAATGCAAACAGTGATTTAAGATGGTCTAGTTCGTGTAGAATTCGAGTTATAGGGAATTTCAGCCAGGGGAATGCCAAGGGGGAGGGCCTAGGATTAAATAGGCTTAGGAGGTAGGTTAGGAGGTTGGAGATCATCCCTATTTGGGAGATCTCCAACGGGGAGGGTCTCTAACGGTGCAGACATGCTTCTGCCTGGATTAGAGATGCCGTTGGAACAGAGACTAATTATGAAAAATCAGTTTTGGGACAAGATCGTCTGGACGTCCTAGACCAGATGAAATTGTCCGATCTGAGGCGATATCATCTAGTCGACGACGATATCGTCAAACGGTCGAAATAAACTCTAAAAATGGCACGGGAAACGAGAAAATGAATTAAGCGACGGTTTGGGAGCGGTTTTGGAGGTTAAAATTTGAATTTGAATTATTTACTAGAGTAAGTGTAATTATTAAGGTTTTACTACGCCAATTTTAGGGTGCTACACATTCAATATCTCTATATTATAAGGTTTAGCTGATTTCAACCTTAATAAGCTTTACAATATAACTCTTACCTTTCCAATACTAAGTTCGGTCTTGAATGTTCTCTGTAATCGACTCAAATTGCTACAAATTGATGACAGTTGATTCCTTGTCAACTTCAAGACGTTGTGTATAGTTTTCACTCCTTTGTCATCGAGTTGTGTGCCTTCTCCAACATTCACTTGTGGCTTATGCTCTTTCTTCTTCAACTGTTGAGCGTGCTTCTCATTTACGTCTTAGTGCTAACTTGTGGACTTTAAATCAACTGGTGAGCTTACCCTTCAACGTCGATGTTTCTACCTATGCACTTCTTCTTATACAGGTAAACTAAAAATGTTTAATCACTCCTTGATATACATGTGCTATAGACTTTTAATGTTGCCTTAATTTCATTATATTATCTTTGAATTGATGTCCTCCTTTAAGCGTTACACAATCACTTCTTTTAAAGTGTGTTCCTACAAGATTAGAACACGGTGTAGGAAGGATGGTGCCAAGTGGCACTTACTTTGTCTAACTCCTTTCAAATGCTTATAATGCACCTTCCCAACATCGAATAACAAGTGGCATTGAATGGGTTATCTATTACCTTCAACGCCTCTAACCTAATGCTTCTACAAGAGCATTATACAAATGGTGCTTCATCCAGGTATACTTCTAATCACTGAACACTTAAGATATATTTGGTATGGTGGCGATTTTCTATTGTGTACATGATATACCTTCTTCCACAT
Source organism: Wollemia nobilis (assembly GCA_028583015.1). Taxonomy (NCBI): domain Eukaryota; kingdom Viridiplantae; phylum Streptophyta; class Pinopsida; order Araucariales; family Araucariaceae; genus Wollemia; species Wollemia nobilis. The sequence continues at coordinate 14,328,351 of JAQPPZ010000754.1, read as the reverse complement.
TGTGCAAATCCTTCACCACTTTGCCCTAACTCCATGGGACTATACAAACATTTTTGCCTTGCTAGCTTAACACTCGTTCATTGTAAACTTTGCTGCTATTCTAGCACTTCAATAATCGATATTATCCAACTGCTTCTTGAAGGGAAATGATGTTTATTCTCTCAATGCTTCTCTAGTAGAGATGGTTATCTTCCAATGCTCATAAATAATGCCAACCAATTGTATAGGGTATCTTTAGTTATGGATAACTCCTTGAATCTAAGTTGAACTTGAAGGATATGCACTATAACTTTGATGTGTCTTCTCCTTGCAAATCCCTGAGTTTGCTTTACCAACTGTAATGACTTCTACACTATATATCTTAGCCGAATGTAATACTTTTTTTGGTGCAAGTGCATGGGTAAAACGATGATTACTCTTAGTACTAACGATGCTACTCCCAATGCTTTTACGTGGACATAACCCTATGATGCTTGTGCTATCCAATTTTTATCGCTTGGAGGTAGGCTTTATTGAGTTTCATTGTGATGCCTTCACCAAAGGCTATCAAATATGTAAGGTACCTTGCTTGACCTTCACCAAAGGCTATCAGATTGTACCTTATAATGTTTGACATCCTTAGAATAGCTAATAACTTCTTCTACCTTTTGCTCAATGATACTTGAATGGATACATATTATAGAAGTCTAAAAATAATCTCTTATTTTTCCTTTCTATTAATGACTTATCTTCTTGATTTTGTTAGAAAATATGTAGGTAGATGATGTCCAAGATATCTTCCATTTTTCTCAGAGATACTTTACTTTTAGAGCTCCCTTGAATAGCTCCAATGAGGTGCTATGCAAACATAGAGTATTATGAGATAGATGTTTGCCCCTTTGTGCTCTTAAATCAACTCTCTTGTCTCTTGAAATACTGAGATAAAACTGAAGTCAATATTACCTTCAAACCCTTGGCAATATATTTCTTGATTGGTTACTTTTGCACTCAATAATCCAAGCTTTTCAATAATTTTTGCACTATAGAATATGCAAAGTTTTAGAGTATTTTCTTACTTAGAATTATTAATATAATGTTGATATTTTTCTTTCTCTTGAAACATATCTAACTTCTATTTTTCTGTGTAGGTTTGAACCTTGTAGACAATAACTTTTGCACTCCCTTGAAGACTTCAAATATAAATCTATTTGTGCAACTTTTAAATCTTGAAAACTGGTGCTCAATAAACTTAATAAGATCCAAATATAAAATTTCAACTAATGAATATTTTTGCACCTTTGTTGCATACCTTTCTACCTTTGTAGATGATGATGATTATGGTGATTTAAGTCACCTAAATTGTTGCCTTTTATAGATGATATTGCAGCTCTTCTAGGCTATCTAAAAATAGCTCTTTGGGTCATCTTTTTGCAGCTTTAACACTTCACTAAACTACTACTCTAAACTGTGGTTTGGTGGCTCCAATACTACTTCAGTATGTACCTCTAAAATATGAACCTTAGTTGCTAACAATGCTGCCCAAATTACTGCTTTCTTGCTGTCCTCAAATATGAAAATTTGTATATTGTAAAGTATTCAAACCCTTCTCTGAATCGCTATCCTTGAATCCCAAAAATTTGGTAGGAAATTCCTCCAAATCACAATTGAAATATTCCTCAAGAACTCTTAAATAATTTGCTATAGAAATCAACAAATCTCCTATCTCTAAAATGACCTTCAAGCCTTCAATGGTAATCCTCAAATCTCTTAGATTCAGATGCTTTTCTTATCTCCTTTCTCTTATCAAATTATTTGTCAAATTCGAACTTTAAACTTGGCCTTTCTAATGGCCTTCTTCTCAAGATTTTGAAAGTCTTGAGATCTTATCCAAACTACTCTAGAATTTGATAAATTTTTTTTCAAATATTTCACCTTTGGGCTTGTTGTCTGATGGCGATAATTATCCTAATTTATTTACTATTAGGAGCTTCTCCTTGGTAGTAAATTTCTCCAATGAGTTCTTCTAGGAACTCCTTTAATGAGGCTCACCAAGCCTTTTCCTTGTTTATCCTTGAGACCTCTCCTAGGGCCTTCAATCTTGAAGTTTCTCAAAACCTTCAATGAGATCTTTGTTGATCTCTTCAATATTCAACTATGGCAATTTTACAATGAGATCTCCTCCTTGGATCTCCTAAATTCATTACTACTGAAATCTGCAATAAGACTTTTGTTAGTCATTCTCTATCCTTAATATTTCACTATGCAAGTTTTTCAATAGGGCCTTCTATGGACCTCTTCTTCAATGCAAAGTTTTCAATATTTAACGGAGATCACCATTATTCAATATTCACTAGGACTCTTCTCCTTGAATCTCGTCTTCCTTCAATGGGATCTTCTTTCTAGGACCTCATTCGTAGATTTTCAATCTTCAATGTGGATTCCTTGACCACTATATCTCTCCTAAATCTTCAACTGGGAGTCTTCAATCGACCAATATTTTAATGGGGCCTTTCTCCTTAGGCCTCCAAATCTTCAATCTCCAACTTGTTACTTTAGGTACCAGATTGATTCAAAGATGATAATCTTCCTAGATCTTGTAGGAAGCTTCCCAACTATATTTGAATCTCCTTTCGTCTACAACAAATTATTAGGTAATGATAATAGAAATTTCTATAAATCTATAGAAAAAATCTTCATTGGTTGGATTGCCAATCTAGTGGATCAAATGCTGAGTTTTAGTCTTCACAAGTTTTTCTGCAACTCTGTGGAAAAACTCTAGCCAAAATATAATTTCAAAAATCTAAAAATGAGATTTACAATCCCCTCTCATCACTCTTTTGGTTCTCACTATTTCCTCTTGATCTACCTAGTGCTCTGATACCACTATTAGCTTTTGAAGCTTTAAACTTAAAGGAAATGCAACCACAAGTATGGAAATAAGCATGCCATGTTATAACTATGATAATTTTAGAGTATATCCTAAGTTGTTATTAGGATAGTTTTATGTGGCTGATATCAACTTAGTTTGTTATGATCCGATGGATCATATTGTATGCACTTGTTATTTAAGCAAGGCCTCTCCATGAAATAAACAATAAGTTTTTCATTCTTCAAGGCTTTCCTTGCCCTGGGAACCTGAAGGGGGATTTCCCTCATGGGGGGATTTCATTCATGGAAATCCCCCCTCATTTTTTTCCTTTGGCCATTTTTTTCAAAAAACTTAGGGAATATGCTCTCTATATTTTAATGGATCAAAAACCAGACAGTTTGATGGAAAATTTAATGGCTACCAAAAATCTATAGTTTATTTTTGGGAGGTCATTTTTTTGGATTTTTAGTTTTCTATCCATAGGAGCAGAGAAGAGATGACCACTGACTTGTACTCATGGAAACAGATGGTGAAGCCATGAGAGCGAGCATGTGGAGATATACGTCATGCTGAATATTCCATCCTAAATATTTTAGGGTTTGTTGCAGCACATCATTCTTCCAAACTTTACCTAGGAGTAGTGATACCCATCAAAGTCTACCCATTTTTTCTTTTGCCAGCATCGACTCAATGGAATGCCACATTGAAGGGATGTTATTTGGAACGTGACTTTACATGCATTTTCTACATTGGATCTGCTTATGTTAGGAATTTTTGAGAGCAGAAGATGCAACTTGTGCAGGGTGCATTCATCGGCATCACAACTTTTGAGAGTAAAAGCCACCATCATCCAATAAGGGGGAGAATGAACCACGTCCATAACTTGGTGCATCTCTGCTCAATTTCAATAGAATGGGCATCAAGCCCTATTTCCTCTGTGTGCTATTGATGTGCCTGGTTTGTGGTGTTTCAGATGGGGTAGTGATCCCAATTCAGAGCACATGCTCATAGAGGACTGATGGCGGGCTCTCTATAATCAGATTGAAGCCTAATGACTAGCAGTGGGGAGAACCACTGTGGCTCCTACCATGACAATAATGTGTTTATAGGGGAAGGTGTAGCTGGATTTTGTTGCTATCTTTGACTAGATATAATCTTCTAGATTGTCCACTGTGTTTGTAGTTGTGGCGGATCAACATGTTGACTACCCTCCTATTACACTCAAGAAGAATAGTGGAGATAACTGATTTCAGTGTTGAGCAGCAATCAATGCATCTTTTATAGGGCAAAGTCTACCGAGATGTATTTTGCCTTACCCTATGCCTTTGCATAGGCAACCATCAAAGTGCCTTATGTGCTTTGGCAAGCATCTACAATATTTTTTAGTTTATGCCATGATGGAATTTCACTAGAGTGCGACCAATTTTTTATGGTATCTCTTCAAATTAGATCATCGCAGATGAATAGTTTTTTTTTGGTGTTGCCTTAACGGCTGCAGTGATTGTACTATAATTACCATTTTAATTCTGGTACACCATATGGTGACAATTAAGGGTCGATGTGACAAATCTACTATGTGTCAACTTCATTCCATGAAGGAGCTAAGTGTGAGCACCGCGATAAATGTACGATCTGAAAGTTACTGCAAATTTTGGCTAGAATATAACAGTAAAAATTATGCCAGTTTGTTGATGGTACCAACACGACGACATGCTCTCCACCTGTACGTATTTTTTTCTTGATGTGAAGCCCATCCATGCCATTTCTCATTGTTGTTAGGGGCGATAAATCCTGATTTGTTGGGGCCATGTTCCACGTCTGTGAATGGTGGTCTTCCTGAGGCGCTTCCAACTAGGCGAGCTGTAGGATGGATGAAAGTGACTGAGGGGCAGGAAGGCTCCATCTCCACCTTGGTTCTGGAAGCGACCATTGGTGTTCGAGGTAACGGCACGGTGGTGCAATCGCGGGGCACCATTTTGGATGTCGTGGAAATGGTGTGTCTGTGGACAAGAGTTTTTACAGATTGAACAGTCATTTCCACTTCTCTGTTCATACGAAAGTATGCTTGAGGGGGAAGTAGATGATATGAAGAGGGTATTTTTGGAGGCTTGAACACCTATCTACATTTGACATGATGCGGTGCCACATTGGCAATAGGGAGGATGCATGCAAAATCATTCGATTCTAGATCGATTTCTAGATCCAAACCCTAGCACAGTTTTTTGCTTGGTAAGACTGATATTTTTTCTTGTCGAGTTGACATTGAGCTGTGTGCATACATTGAAACCAGACAGATTGTAGAAACCACACAAATGACCGATTACCAAGCATAGTTTACTACCATTTTTAGTGCTGGAGTTTCTTTTATGAAATATGTCGACGATGATGAAGAAACCAAAGACTACAACATTATGTGAATTTGATGGTCAATAAAAATATCTAACTCCACTGGGCGAGTGCTCCCATGATATGTGTTGCCCTCCTTGTAGATTGTGCAAGTGTCCGTTGTTGATAGCGTTCACATTGGATGTTTTGGTGCATATCAAATTTTGTGGCCCAACTCACTGATTGACATGGAAATTTTGAAGTGGAGGTACAAATATGAACAGTGTGAATTTCCAAAGCGGGCATCAATCCGATGTCATTGCAATACCCCCTTTGGGTATGATGTTGCTGAAAAAATTCTCATGACAGATGTAAATATTTGTGATCCTTGAATGGTACTCATCGAGATTCACCAGTGAAAAAATGACACCCTTCACGCGGCCATAATGATGAGTTCCCATCCATTGCAGTGATAGTGCGATCCAGTGAGCAAACATTTTTTGTTCTCTCAGTGACAGTACGATCCAATAATGTTGGGATTGAAAGAGATTTTTTTTTAGATACTATTAAGTTTTTTTTCCAAGTTTTTTTTGGATGTAAAAATTATTTGTGCACTCCAGAGCTTCCTACTATCTAGCAGATGCTTATCTTGTGCCAGTTGTTGGAGGCATTATTAAGGCCCATGTACTGGTTCGGTCTACCATGAACTTTCATCATTTAATGTGTGTGAGAAGATTAGCTGGGTGCTGAACCCTTACCACCTTTCATGAGTGCTAGGCATGATTGGATGCAAGCAAAATATTTGTGAAGTAAAGATCGAGAAACTGAGGAAATCTATGGCTATCATAGTCTAACATCATTTTCTACTTGGTGAACTCCAACTGTAGTCATGTCGTGTTGTGCTCCGCTACCCCCATGCTCTCATGGTAAACAAAGGAATGTGCTTTATCATATCTGCATAAAGACTCAAATCATCATATTTTTTTTCCTACGTGGCTTACGTCACCCTAAAAAGGGCCCACAAACATTCAGCTATTGGGTTGCTTGATGCAGGGCCGTCAAGTGACATAAATTATAAACCTCTATTGGATTGGGTGAATTTGGATTCTGAGAGCTCTTTGGATGCGTGCAATTTGTCATCGCTCATGTGGCAAGACACATATAGTTTTCACCAGCTGAGATTGATGGCGAAGATGGCTCATATTGGTCACAAAAGGCTGTAGCCAAATTGATGGTGAACGTTTGATTTTGTGGTCCAATGCTACAGGGTCATTATAATGTATATTTTAAAATGCAATTTGCTTGTATTTAATTCTAAGATTGGAGGTTCTTTTTACTAGTAGGAAAACTCTTAAAAACTCCTAAGTTAAGCATTTTGTCCCAGAGTACCACTCGGATGGGTGACCACTTGGGAAGTCTCGGAGCAGCATCCGCTTAGAGGGACATCATTTTTTTACATTTTGAGCACCTTTATTTTTAGGAGTATACCTTATATATACTCGTTGGAAAGATGTTTTCAAGCCGAACACAATGGTGGTGTCCATTTTTAATTTTGAAACTATTTTCTATACTTTTTTGTAGCTTGAATATTGTTTTCACTCGAATGTACTCTTAGTTGAAAGGTTTTGTATGGCTACTATGGAATAAATTTATAAAGTCCTTTTGATCCTCATTTGGCTTCTTTCGTAAATTTTTCATTGTTCGACATCTACCTTGGTACCCTTTCATTTTTCATCCCCTTGTTTTGCTATTTGTCCATAAGTTTTGGACCTTGTTATCAGCCCATTGTGTTCATATAGGTGGAAACAACATATTTATGCTTGTGGAGTCATTTTGAACTACCTTTGTGATTGTGGTGGTTCTTTCTCCATCCTATCTTCTCACTCTCCTTTTGTGAGACACTTTGTTTTAAAGGGGTTTTATCCCCTTGTTTGGTTGTTTGTCCACACAATTTTGGACCTTGTTATCAGACCATTGTGTTCATATAGGTGGAAACCAAATATTTGTGCTTGTGGAGTCATTTGGGACTACCCTTTCGATTGTGGTGCTTCTTTTTCCATCCTATCTTTTCACTCTTATTTTTTTTAAGACACTTTGATTTAAGGAGGTTTCCTTTGGTGAATTTTTTATGGTTTGCAACCTTACTCATAGTCACAAGCACCAAATTTCATGTTGCTCTTCATACATTCTTGGAGTGATAAGAAATTCAATTCGATGACGAGGCATCTCTATTTTTTGAGACATCACATGGATCCTTTGTAGGTCCTTCTTAATGGAAGTTTTCCTAGGGGGATTGAAGAGGACATCTTCCTTCCACATATTCCTTCTTATTATTCTTTTCTAGCAGATGGTTTTATCATCATCTATCCAACAGAGTTTCTTATGGATATATTGTACATGAGTATCTTATCAGGCCTTGTTGCTGGGACTCATACTATGGATATGCCACTTGATTGGTTTTTTTGTTTTTCACTACCTCCTAGTACCACTTAAGGGGGGTGTTAGAGATATCCTAGTACCACTTAAGGGAGGGTGTTAGAATATATCCTAAGTTGTTACTAGGATAGTTTTGTGGCTAAGATCAACTCAGTTTGTTATGATCCGATGGATCATATTGTATGCACTTGCTATTTAAGCAAGGCCTCTTCATGAAATAAATAAGAAATTTTTCATTCTTCAATAGATAATGGCTAACTAATATGCATGAAAATATGATATAAAACTTGATACAACACTTAATAAATGCTCATATAAGAAAGCTCATGAAATATGCAATGCTCATCAATGGAGGTCATAACCTCTCCATATTTGTAAAAATGGATCTACATTGTATCTACTACTACTCAACGTATGCACTCCAAAATCCTCACTCTTTTCTATTATATGAAAGCTTATTTATATTGAGATGCAACTCTTTGCCTTCAATATTCTTATGACATCTCACTATTCTATTTTAAGGACTTATGTACATGTGGACTACATGCACATTTACATTATTGCACATTCTAACAAATATGCATTTATTATATTGCTTTAATAAAGTACTTAAGTCCTAAATAAACTCCTAATCTAAATATATACCCATGATGGTACATTAGAAGGAACCAAATAATGTAATATATTCCAACATATACATGTCTATTTTATCACAAATATTTTTCTTCTCTTTTATTAAATATATTGTTGAACTTCCTCAAAGTGCTATGTTTCTATAATTATCTTATTAACATTGTTTTTATTAGAGATAAAATCTCACTTAGCTAGTTGCTTTCTAAAATTTAAATTTTACGAAGATGAAGATCAACGCCACAATTGGTTATATAAATTGCTACCTGATTTTCTTCTCTTAAATATGCTCACATTTCCAAGAGATTACCTCTAATAATACATGATGAACATCAACAATAATATTATATTTTATCCAATCTCTACATCCAGTTTTGTTGATAGCATTAATGATAATATGTGAATCCCCCTTAATTGAAATATATTTTAAAAATTTTATTGCAATTTTAATCCCTTTAAGAAGTGCCCTAACCATATCTACATAATTAAAATTCCATATTTTTTGATTGATTGATGGAAGGGGTTTTGAAAGGGTCCCCAAACATTTTACAAAAAGAGAAGACCTTTGAAGAGGATCCTACAAGGTAGACTCCTAGGAACTAAAGGGAGAAGAGCAAAAAATTGAACTAAATAGGGGAAGACCTTGAAAACAAAACCGAAACGAGGGAAGAGCCTAAAACTACCAAAAGGGAGATAACATCATCGAGAAAAAATAAATAAATGAGGGAGTAAGAGAAGATAGGACCAAAAGGACTAGTCAGCATTAGCAATGACAAGGGATTCCAAACCCTCTTTCAGTTTATCATCCATATACTTATTCCTGTATTCTTCTAGCAAAGTGACAACTTATTGAGTAAAAGAGAAGCTTAATTTTATTTCTTTAAACATGGCACTGAGCAAATCATCGAACCCCTACATATAACCTTTTTTGCTGATTAAGGAACACATGTATCTTGAAGGGGAGATTCCAAAGATAGGGGAGTACTGCTATGAGAAATAATATTTTGTGGAGGTGTCTCCAAGGAAATGTTGCCACACTTGATTTTCTAAACCATAGGGATAGATTTTGTATCTTCCTCAAAAAAGTGGCCAGGCTTGATTTGAATTGGAAATCTTTTCCTTTTTCTAGTTTATTACTTGATCTAGATAGAGCGATGTTGGGATTCCACTTTGACTTTATGAGTCATCGCTTCACCTTTGGGCTCATAGTCTAGCACATGGTTGGCCAATTAGGGGTCAGGGGAAGGCTCCCAGTTGTTGATGTCATCCTCAATGGTTGCCTTGTGTTGAGGATCTTCTAGTTGGGCTGGTTCTAGTTGGGGGAGAATTGTTGTGGGCCACCCAAACGGCTCCCCTTGCTTGGGATAATGCTCAACACAAGGTTATGGGATTTTCTCTAAAGAAAATACTGGTAAATGATCACATGTAGGCCCTAATGGATAGGGAAGGATGAGGACCCTTTTTGCACACTATTTATGGATTTTTCCATGGACCTGAATAGAAGTTTTGGAATGTTGATACATTTCTTTCCGTGAATGTGGTTAAGAAAATCAAGGTGGAAACTCATTAAGATGTTTATCTGTCCATCCAGAGTGAAATATTAGATGATAGGCACTACCAGATTATCCTAAGGTTTGGGAAGATATTCCCTCATAATTGTTTCCTTATCCTTTCTAAGATTCTCTTCTTTATCCTTGAAGAGCAACAACTTGTTGGCCAGTGAGGGCTTTTCTCTGTTAAGAATATCACTAGCATTAGGGAAACAAAAAATATTAGTAAGTAGCTATATGTTAATGATGAAGCTTGTCCATCTCACATTCACCTTGCCTTCATTCTAGATAGGGGCTAACTCTTTGGATAGATTCATATCGTTGCTACCAAACTTTTTCAAGAAGAGAAGAAACCCTACATCATCCATAATCTCTTCCACCAACTTGTTCAAGTTCAACATCATGGGTTCCAACCTGGAATCATTCTTAGCCATGAAGAGGGAATAAAGAGAATAGGAATTGGTGGACAACTGAGCAAGACAATCACTGAGAGGAGGGCATGAATTTATGGGAGTAAGCAATGATGGAAGGTTGAGTGAGGTGAAGGAAGATAGTGGGGGTGAAGAAATGGAAGTAGGGCTAGGTGGAAGGCCAAGTAAAGAAATGGCACAAAGAGCGAGCAATGGGAAGTTGAAAGTGGGTAAATATGGAATGTCGAGCATGATAATGGCACATAGAGCACAGGGTGGAAAAAAGAAAGCAAGAAGAGCTCTTAAAAGGAACTTTCCACTCTCTTGCAAGAATCAAGAGTTTTTCAAAGAGCATATCGATGCATCTTGGGTAGATAATCAACCTTATTTAATGGTGATCTATTCCATGCCAATAAATCCTCCTCAACATTAGCACCATCCCATAGAGTAAGGCATAAAATGATGGGTTCTGACAGTGGTCCTTATTGATGCAATCATGGCGGCTAACTCATTCCTTCAATCCAATAAGAAAGAAGAAAATTCAAATTATGGCACATAATCCTTGTAAACTTAACAACATGAGTTTGAAAAATATGGTATTTGCTTCTCATTAAGTTAAAAGTAATGGAAATAAATTGTGAATCATAATATGAACTTGCCATGCTAACGTAATTATTATAATTTTTAAGCATAACCATCGATAAGATTGAGTGAAACTCATTGAGACCAAGAGCACAACACCAAAAACCCTAGGAGTGCAGGGGTTAATACAATAAATATGACAAAATGAGGCAAGACAAGTATCTTGAGGGACAGGATGCAAAGTCAACGACCAGGGCCTCAAGCACTCTCAAGTCGGTGAGGTATTAAGGAAGAGGAAAAGGGAGGGCCACATGGTAGGGATTAGAAAAAAGAGATACCAAAAAAGGGAAGGGACATGCACCAGGATGAAGACAACAATGTATAGGGCCACATGACGAAGACAATTTGAGAGAGAAATCCTAGAGAGGTAGTCTTGAAACAACACACTTAGGGTCGACAGGGGAAGAGAAAGGGAAGAGTTAAACCAAATGAATACTACCATAAAGGGAACAACAATGCAAGAGGGAGTGAGGGAAGTTACATCTTCAGAAGGAGATATCCTCTTGAATGAGACCTAGATTGGCCAAAGCATTAGCAACTTGGTTGCCTTCACGATAAACATGTTGAATGAGGAAGTTGTCAAGTTGTTGCAAGGATCTCTTGGACTCCTTCATGAGATGATTAGTGCTCCAAGTTTGAGATTGGGAGACCTTCAACATATTAATTATGTTAATAAAGTCTCCTTTAATGATGATATTATTGAAGAGAATGTTTTCGAGGAGGAATATGCCTTGGAAAAGAGCCTTGGCTTCAGCAAAATGACTCGTCTGAATTTCAAGTTTTTTAACATAAGCAACCAAAATCTGGCCCTTATCATTTATAAAAACACCACAAACACCCACAAGACCTAGATTACCCTTATATACTCCATCAAAATTTAGTTTGATCCAACCTAGAGGAGGGGGGATCCACCTAATGTTTGATTTATCCCCTTTATTGGGGGTCAGGGGAGCAAGGGGAGAAGAAGGGAGGTTGAGAGAGACAAACAACTTGGTATCTAAATGTGTTTATTTTCCATCATGAATGGGGGTCAGATAGGAGTTTTTGTTTGTTGCTTCTAGAATTTTAATTTTTATAGAAAGGTAATCTCTGGATTTATTTTAGAAAGCTCTATTGTTTCTTTCCTTCCAAATTCCCCAAAGGAAGTGGGGTAGACAAAAGGTCCACAAAGATCTCAACCTATGACCAAAAAAGGGAGAGGACCATTGAAGACACAACTCATTCATACAATTGAGTTGGGCCCATGCATATCCAAAAGAGTTAAGCAAAAATAAATGACTTTCTTGAAGAAAGGACAACCAAGGAAAAGATGATGGGTAGATTCATAATTCGTTCTGCACAGATAGCATCTATTGAGAATTAACATTCCTCTTGAATAAATATTATCTATATAAATGATCGTATTCTGAACCACTAGCTAAAAGAAAAAGGCTATATTAGGGGTAAGATGTTTAAGTTAAATATGCCTGGTAGGCAACCAATTGTCACCCTTTTCTTCTATAAGATAATAAGTTGTTTTGAATAAATAGAAGCCATCGTCACCTGTTTTCCATATGAGAGAGTATTCATTTTTAGAGGTGGGGATGAAGTAGGTCTTCAACATCTTGGAGATGTATTTTTTGACATTATCTTCCCTATCACACTTAGGTTTCCCATTGGAAACACTTCCAGACTTTCCTTCCATTGTTTGACTCAAGTCACAAACATTGTTGCCAATGACAAGGTTTGTTAAGGGCTTCAAGATGCCAATATAAGGATTCTCAATAAGAGGGGAATCCATAATCTAAGAGTCCTTACAAAATTCAATTTGGTTACCATTGCCTAGCTTCCATATAACTCCTTTTTTTATGAGGTGTCTAGTCTTAAGAAGGGATTTCCAAAAATTAGATCCTTTGGGGGTGATGGTTCCTCGAGGAGATTGTTTCCCTACAAAATATATTTTGCATTAATAATTTCAATCCATCCAACACTGTCCTTGTTAATCAATATCTACCCTTGTTTAGAAATAAGGGTATTGTCATCTGCTTGAATTTTCTAAACCTCAAACCTCCTACTTCTTTCTTGGAGCAAAACTGGTCCTAGGTAACCAATGGATGATGGGATTTTAAATAGTGAAAGGATAAATATTGGAATTATTTTCAAGGTGGATTTAACCAACAGATCTTTTCCTACTTGACTGAGGAGATCTCCTTTCCACTCTAACAGTTTGTTTTGCATTCTTTCAAGAACATGAGTCCAGAGATCATCACGAGCCTTGTCAGATAAAAGAGTCAATCCTAGGTAGATTGAGGGAGGCTCTTGGATTGCATAGCCTAGGATCTTGGCTATATTGTTTTGCCTTCATTATGAATAAATAAGGAGAATTTTGCCTTCAATATTTTCAAAAAACACCACCTCCATTAGCTTTTATTGAATTTCCTTTATAAGCACCATTGAAATCAACTTTCACAAACCCAATTTCTAAACATTTCTATTTTACCCTAGATTGAAGCAAATACTTTGTTTTAATATCATTATCGTAGTGTTCAAATCCTATAACCAAGTTGTTTTTACCTTTTTTTTGCACTTGAGACTTCCCATGATGAGCACCATATCTATAAATATTTTGTAAGATAGATAATAATACGATTCTAAACGTGGGTATGGTTTTGAGATTTATTTTTAAAAATTCTATTAAAGCACACAAAGCATAATAAGTATTGTCAAATGAGCATGGGAGAGCAAGGATGAGGGTTTTGAATGGTTTCAGATAAAGTTGTAGGAAATATACAAAGGGACCTATTGGCCCTAGTGGCCAGCAGAAATATCTCAATCTGGATGATTACAATAAGGAAAAGATATAACTGGAGGAAATGTAGTGGATTCAAAATGTAGTAGACACTCATTTTTTACAAGCCACTCAGAGTGAGGGAAAAAACAAACACTTTCAATTACAATACAAAAAGAGATAATATATCATACTCTACCATGAAAAAAATGCTAAGGGTTGAAGAGAACCATGAACAAAATACATAGAGCAAACTAATTAAGAGAAGATGAAGCAAAAAGAATCGACATGGTCTAGAACTTGAGCAAAACTGAACGAAGGACATACCACCAAAATGGGACGAATGTACCAATACATAATATGGAGAAGGATTCAAGGAAGCCACCCCTAAAAATGAATTTTTGGGATACCATTTATAGGGAACAACCCCAGCCATATGCAATCAATAACTCAAGGGCACCATGGAGACCTTTGAGGATCCTAAGATAGATCCCTAGAAAACTAGGACAACGTGTTTAAAAATGATAGATGGTTCCTCAATAGTGAAGGTAGACATGGAGGACATCTAAAATGGAATAGAAACTATGGAGAGGAGAGGGCTAATATGTTAATTTATGAGGTTCAAACTAGCCCTATCAATGTTTAAACTATGGGCTACCAACCAATGGCAAACAAAAGGTGAATCTCAAATCTTTGCTTACCCCTAATGTTTATTTCCTTATTATTTTTGCTACTGAAGAAGGTAGAGAACAATTATTCCAAGAGGGAAGGATGGATCTCTTTATGAAATCCTAGCATGCTAAATTTAAAGCAAAGGAAGAGATGCCATCCATAGTACCAGTTTGGGTGAGACCTTTTAGCCTACCAGTAATATTTTAGAATTTGATAATATTTGTGGTAATTGAGAATACCCTATGAATATTTATGATGATTGTTGATAGTATATATAGACTTGAATAAACTAATTATGCTTGGATATGTGTCCTAATAGACTTCAATAAACCTATGCCAAAAAATATCACACTATAGTTTGGAAGGAAACATGGGAGCAAGAGGTTGTTTACAAGAACATATATTTTCACTGTAGAATATGCCATGAATATGGCTATTTAGGAAGAGACTGCACACATAAGATATTGAAAATTTGAGCATGTTGAGTTGTCATTGATGTCAAAGGTAAAATGATTAAAAATCATTGTAGCTCTAAAATTCTCACACTCCTTTCCTCCAGGCTAATGGATCCATGCCTCAAAGGGGAATGGGAGAATGATAGGTCTACACCTCGAAGAGAGACACTTGAGTTTGTGTCTTCTTTGGTGATTTTTCGATGAATTGTTTAGGGTTCACCAGGAAACATTTCATGGCAGTTTCCACGCCTAGGTTTTGGAGTTTGTTTTGATGTGTTCCTTTTAAATTCTCACAATCACCTAGTTTTGGCCAATATGCAACTATGCTAACCTATATGCAATTTTGATTCATATGCAAACAACAAACAAAAGAAAACAGAGCTTTAATGCACAATGCACTACTTAAAAAGTGATTTGAAACTTTGACCTGTATCCGAAAGTCTAATGAAGATTCTGATTTTTTGTCATAAATAAGATCATATACAGGAGGGCAAGATCGTACACTTTTAGTCAAGATTGTACGTACGATTACTGATCGTACTGTCTAATCAGTGATTGAAAGATCCGATCACAACAAAAACCTGCAGTTTCATGAATAGAGTGCAAAAACAAAAAAACTAGGATATGCTATAGACTTTACTAGATAGAAATCAAATTAGGAATGATCTATTGAATACCTTAATACAAATATCTAACATGTATATGCCTTAAGCTATATAAAATATGCAAGTGAATGCAATTTGGTGAACTCCAAGGATGAAAATGATTAAATCTAATATTATATGCAATGGAAAATGATAAATCAGATGATAAATATGCAAATGAGAGGTTAAGAAATGCAAACCAACACTTGGAATTGCCCCCAAGTGATATGTAAGCAATATCGTAACCAAACAACAAGATTATACGTAGAACAGGGCTGATCGTATCCTCCAATAGATCATATGATGATTGTATCCTCCGATCCTATAAGAAATAGAAAAATAACTAGGACTAATGCATAAATTATAGTGATTTGAATGCAAAAATTATATCATGGATTCAAGAGAGATTCAAGGGGAGGGATGCTTGATTAAATAGGGTGAACCAATAGGGAAAAATAGGTTGAAAACAAAATAGGTTGCAACTCCTTCCAAGCTAGGACTGATCGGTGGATCCGATCTCGTAACTACCGCACGGTTGCACAGGTAAAGACAAAAAAGGTTATAACTTAATTTTTCATTTTACTAAACTGAGCATTTTTTGTTTTTGAACAAGATCATACGTACAATCAGAGATCGTATCGTACGATCTCTCTAGGAGGTTAGACATGTACTTAGTTTTTTGGTAGTTTGAGGGGTCAAATGGTGTCAAAATTGGACATATAATATACCGTTGGAAAGCTCTTTTCGAGCCCTATCCAATGGTATAGATTTTGAGAAATTTTTAGGGTATTTTTATAGGGTAAAATTAATCTTGAATATGACCTTAGTTTTCTAGGAGGAAAACTAATGATAATGAGTCAATTTTTCTTGTCTACATTTTGCCCCCTCTTTGGCGTATTTATGAACAATAAATGCGTCAAAGAAAAGTGTAGACACTTGAGTAGAAGTGATTATGATTGACATGGGCAGAAAGGAGTAGATGGTTTAGAATGAATAGTTCATGGGAAATTGATGTTTTAGAAAAATAATTACTAATTTACTGACTAGGATGCCCCCTCGAGTTTTTGCACCAAATTCTATATTTGGTGGAAAACTCAAAATTTTTGAAATATATATATATGATCTTATTTGTTTTATGTGACTTTGTGTGATTTGTTGGATGATTTATTACATTTGCTTATGATGGTTGTGTTACATAATTTCTTGTAATCATGCTTTGATTTTTGAACATTTTGATCATGCTTAACATAAAAAGAAAATGATTTTGTAAAGTGTGTTTTGAAAAAAGATGTTTTTGTGTGATGATAGATTTGATGGATTAGCAATGAACCTCGAAGGATGTTGTGTTGTTATATGACCGTTGGTGGAGATCGATGCTTGCTGGGTCATGAAGCGGATCCTGTTGTGAGGAAGTTTTGTATTGCTAATACCAAAAATATTGTGGGCTCAAGAGTAACCTTGAGGCTTATGATGATGAAAGAAGATATTGATTTGTTGAGAGAAATTAATTTTTGAGAAAATAAGTTGATAAAGATTATTTTTGTGAGAGATATAAAGTGATTTAAGCATGAAAATTTGGGAAGGATGACTTGCGCTAGGCATAGAATTCCTAGTGTGAAATTTGAGAAAAATAATTACTAGGAATTATACCATCATCGCGAAGTCAAAATGCAATGCATGATTATATATGATTTTGAAAAATGCAAGTTGTATTTTGAAAATAAATCATTGTGTCACATGTTGGAAAATTTTGAAGATAATATATATATATGTAGGTGCTATAAATGAAGTGATTTGTAAGGATTAATGTGAATAGTTATAAACTAATGTTTTCTAACAAATTTCAAAGGAATATTTTAAATTATTTCTAGGACAAAGTCAAATTTATCAAGAACCAATGTGTGATAAGTGAGTTCATTATCCATCTTGATTTGACATAATGATACAAAATCTCTCAAGGATCAAATGTGTGTGCTTGTGAAATTAATTTACCGATTTTGAGTAAGGTAGTGATACAAGCAAACTTTTATGAACCAATGTGTGTGCAAGTGAAATGTTCATTAACCATGATTTTGTGCATGCCATTGTACTGAACTACTATGTAAGTCAAGTTACCAAAAGCTAGCTAATCCACAAGCGGACATTGGTCTGTACAAAATAAGGTCGCTAATGTGATAGACATGTCACCATGTGAAAGGGATTACCCAAGGTCAAGCGGGTTGGGCACAAACCACCTGTTATGGGGCTTACCTCATGGCTTTCGAATAATTGAGGAATTCTAGGGATTCAAGCTCACTACCCCCTTCTTTTCTTCTAATTTTTGGAGTAGGGATTTCTTGTCCATTTTTGAACAAGGGGATTTTATTGCTTTTTCTTTTCCTTGTCTTTTCTTTTCTTTTTTTGGGATACTTGCCCAGATTAGATGTAGAGCAAGGGATTTTATTCGGGTAGGGGGGAGCTTGTCCTTTTGCCAATTCTTAGTATTCTAGACCATGCGCATAATAGGATAGCAAGGGAAACTTTTCGCTTAAGGAACTAAGACTACTATGTAGTATCCTTTTCGAATTTTGCAACAAATCATTTTTAAGATGTGAGAATGTGTTCTTGGTTCAAGAAGTAGCAAGATCATTTCCCAAAACTCAAAATTTATTTAATGAAGTAATAGTGCTTTTTGATACAAGAGAGATTTATAATCAAAGTGATAAAATCAAAATTTTTTAAATATGTAAATTAAGTGCATGGTTCAAGATAACTTTTGAATTTATCTGAAATAAAATAAAATATAACTTGAATTTTGGAAAAACAACACACATTGATGCAAAGAATGAGAGCTTAACAATTTGAAATATTTTTGGAAATTTTTTATGTTTTTTGATTTTTTTGGTTGTTTTTTTAATTTTGATGATTGGAATTGGTGATATATACAAGATGATCTATATACACTATACAAGGTGATTTGTGTATAACATGTCTAAGGTGGCTTCAAAATCAAAGGAGGTTTTGAAGGATAATTTGGTTGTGGTGTAGGTGATTGAAGTTGATTGGTTGATAGTTGAGATTGTTGTGATGAAGAATGATAAGTAGATGTAGATGAAGAAAAGTGATGGATAGAAGATGATGATGATAATAAAGAGGAAAATAATAGAGAACTTGATGTGATAACAATAATGAAAGAGAGAATGAAGGATAAAAGGTGATGGACAAAAGGTGGCAATGATGATAAAGAGGAAAAGAATAGAGAACTTGTTGTAGTGATGATAAAGAAAGAGAGAATAAAGAACAAATATTCCCTATGAATAGGAGAGGTTTGCAAAAGTTCAAAAAGATATATCTTATGTGGATGATTGTCCCATTGTTGTTGAATATTGAAGGAGACTTTAGGTTGAGACTTCAACACTAAAGATGGGTTTTCTATGCTTGTATCTTCTTTTGGATTATTCTTCAAAACTAAGAGAGGTCTTGAAGGTTGGTTGGATGAAGAATTTATCTCTTGCTTGTCAAGATGATTTAGTTGGGCAAGAACTTGCTTTGTTGTAGTCTCTACTACTAAACTAATAATATCATTGTGATGAGGCACATTATGATATGACAATTGATTATTTTCTTGTTGTTGATGATTGGGTAAGGGATTTTGTAAGATCCCTATGTCTTGATCAGTTGTTTGAGTTTGTGATTGAGAATTTTGATTTTGATCTTGTTGTCTAGTGATGGCTCCAATAGTACCCACAATATTATTGTTTTGTAAGTGACCAAAGTGGGGTCTAGCATTTATTGCTTGTTCAATTGAAAGTGTTTGTTGAGATGAGGGTCGAGTGGTCATTCTTCTAGGGAATGGTTCTTCTGGAACTAATAAATCTATGATGGGAAGAATTTGATCTGACTCATCTTCAGAACTATTTGAATTATTTGAGGTGATGTCCATTTCACTTTCTATTTCACTTTTTGTTTCACTTTTTGTTTCACTTTATGTGTCACTTTTTGTATATATGATTGGCCTAGTTGTAATTGTGGATAAAGTAGGCACATAAGGGGTTTGAATATTTTGATATGGCAAGAGACTACTAATGGTTCCCACATATCTAGTTGGAGGAGGGACATTATGATGTTCTAATTGATTCACAGCTTCTTTACCATGGTTGGGTAAAGGATGTTGAAAAATATCTAAGTTTTGATTTGCATTTTGAGTTGTTTGTTTTTGGGTATTATTTTGAGTATTATTATTTGCAGGAAATTGTTGTACTTCCATTTTACCTTTATCAATCAAATCTTGTATCATATGCTTTAACCTTTTACAAGAATTTGTAGAATGTCCATCTACTTGGTGAAAATTACAATGTAAATCAGCCCTATATCCAGCTGTAGTGGTATCTGGTTGTCTTACCTCAGGTAACCGTATCAAGCCTTGTTCCAATAATTGAGGTAAAATCATAGTTAAGGGTTGATTTAATCTTGTGAATTCTCTTGGTGGCTTATCAAGGATTTTCAATACAAATTTCTTTACAGTTTCAGCAAGGTTAACATTTGAGGTGTTTCTGCTATCAGTAACTCCATCACCCACTACTTGCTTATTCTTATATTGGTTTTTAGAAGTTTTATCCTCATATTTCTTCTTAAATTGTCCTCTTCTAATGAGGGCATCTTCTACCCTCCTAGCTAGATCAATGGCTTGATCAAAGGAGGTTACTATAGTAGTAGAAAGCTCATAAGATAGTTGTTCTTGCAAATTACCAATAAATATGTCCAACATTTCACGATGAGGTAATGCAAAATGTAGTTTGCCTAAGAGTTGTCTCCACTTAGTCAAGAATTCAGCAAAACTCTCATATTTACCTTGTTTCAAATTGTATAAATCCTTAATGGTCACATGCCTCTCTATATAGGCACTAAATTGGTGGACAAACATCTCTATTGTCTCTTCAAAGTTCCTTAAAGAATTTGTAGGTAGTTGATAATACCATTCTAGAGCCATGCCTCCAAGACTTTTAGGGAACATTTTTAGCAACAACAAGTCATCATGAGAAATATCATGACATGCTGTCCTAAACATGCGAAGATGCTCAATAGGATCTTCGGTTCCTTTATATATCGGGAGGACAGGCATAGGGAAATGTTTTGGGTATGGTTGGGCAACCACAATAGGATCCAAGGGTTGGCTACACATCTCTCTATAACTATATGAGGGATGGTAGGGATCTATTTGATCTAGTCTTGAAGCTAATTGTTTAACTATGTCTTCAAGGCCCTGTGGTTGTCCACCAAATTGATTTTGTTGCACCATGTTGTTGTGTCTTTGATAAGTTGGTGTTGTTGTGTAAGGATTTCCAATTGAAATATTGTTGTGCAAAGTGTTATGAAGCTGATTTTGTTGAACTTTCTGTTGATGATTGGTATTTTGCACTTGTTTAGCTTTTTGTTGGTTTGACATTTTTTGATTAAGAGCTTGAGAGAAGATGGAAGAGAATGGTTGTTTTTGTTGTTTAGGATTTGTTTTGGTGTTGCTAGCAACAATTTTGGATGATTGTGCCATTGGTTTTTGAACATTTTGATTTAAAGGTATCATGTTTTGATTAGATGGTCCTGCTTGATCATTATCTTGGTCTGTTGAATTCATGTATGATAATGGATTTGTATGTATCCAAAAAGTAGCTGCTAAGGCTGATTCCATATCACCTTCTCCTGAATTATCAATTTGTACTGCTTGATTAAACTCTTCTATGTGGTTTTTTATAAATTGGGTAAATTGTCTAAGAGACTCGAATTTAACATTTCCTTTTTCATCTAATGTAGGTTTATCAGGATCTTCTATTTCATCTTCTCCATTATCACCTTCATATTTTGAAGGTACATAATCTTCAATGAGTACCCTATCATCAATGTTTTCTTGGTCTTGTTCATCAGTCTCTATTTGTTTACCATTTCTCAAAACTTTAGGTATTTTGGTTTTAGGATTTTTATCTTGCAAATATATATGCTTAAATTTTTGGGGTATATATGTTATATATACCTAAATAAATATGCAAATATGTAAATATATATTATGTTTTTGGTTTTTTTATGTTTTTGAAACAAAGCAGAAAACAAAAATTATAATATCCTAAATATTATATCTTAGTCTTCCTGAAAGAGTCTATAGATATCATTAATGGGTTCAAGTTCCTCTAGTGACATATAGTGTTCTTCCTCAAACTGAAAGTTGGCTTTCAAAAATTTAACAAAGTGGGCTATGGTGATATTATCAACTTCAAGATCTTGACCATAAAAGTAGATTTCATGACAATATTCATGATAATGTACTGCCCTAGGAGTTTTGTAAAATCTTGTCCTATTATCCAAGACTATTTCTTGATCTTCTACGTGTGCTAAGAACTTGTGTACTGTTATAGCATTCTCAAGGTAGTCATCAAAGGTGTAAATAGTTGAAGAGATGCTAGCTCTTTTATCTGCCAACCACCTCTCACATGCCCTTTGAATATCAAAGTAGCGAGAAGTGATTTCAGGATCTAGGATTCTAGCTAGGTCAAACCTTATAATTTGATTAAGTCTTGGTTCGTAGGATTTTATGATTTCTAATCTTCTCCAGAGTTCAGTCCATTGTTCTTCGGATGGGAGACTTGAGTTTTCAACTATTTGAGAAATTTCTTGTGTGGATAACAATGCCTTAACGTTTATGAGTACAACTCTTCTAATGTTGTGATCTAACATTTATGAAATTCACTAAAAATGTGCAATTTTTTTTTTTTTGGTAATTATTATAATATATTAACAGTGGGTTTTTATAGAGGATCCCAAAACCTTATGTACAAAATTAGCCAACTTCCTAATGATGCATCATACCTCTTGGCTGTAACATTAAAACTAAATGAAAATAAAACCATCCTAATGCTACAAACTTGAAAACAACAAAAAGGGCTTTTAGGCCTGGAGACCCAACAACAAAAAGAAACAGGACAGACCCGAGAGAAACCCGAAACGAGGCCGAAAACAAAAAAGATAGACACCATGGACTGCTAATCACGATCCTCCTGTCCTTCCGAATTTGGGCACTTCTGGTTCTGCTTCAGGATAGAAATCATGGAGTTGACAGAAGTAAGAATGGAAGCAGCCAGGTCCAGGAGAGAATTGTCGTGACTCTCCTTGTCGCTCTCCGTGTCCGACGGGATGTGCTGCGGATGGACATCCTTCTCCACCTTTCTGGCTTTTCGCAGGCGCTGGGAAGATCTGCCAGGAACGGACGATTTGCCACCAATACTGCGTCTTGGCCGAGGACGAGCGGAGCGGCTGTAGGGAGAGGGCCCGTCAGCGCTGGGAGGGCTATTTTTGGAGGGGTTGGAGGCAGGAGAGGACACACAGGGGACTTGGGAATTCAGCGGGTTGACGACCTGAGGAGGAGGGCGCTTGGCCAGAGCATGCCTGTAAATAATTGCCATAAGGCCTTGATGGATTGGAGGGGAATTCGCTTTCTGGCTCTTTTCAATGGCAAGGCCAAGGGAGTACATGAGGTAATCTGGAAAACTCACAGGTTTGCCATCGCGGAGGTGGTTATAGAAGCTAATGTGAAAACTTTGAATAGTCTTGTCGGGATCGTCACACGTAATATACTACATGATAGGAATCATGGCGGATCTATAAGGCTCAGGGAGGGCAGACCGGAGGAGACACGACCTATCCCATCCAAGATTTTTCCCTTTATCAGGGAGCTGCTCCAGCTCCTCAGCCCAGTTGTGGTTATCTCTCCTGATGACCCGCCCAATGGCCGGTAAATCGGTGATCTCAGCCAAGAACGCAGTCAAAACACGGATGTTAATTCCTTTCATGACCACATCCCCCTGAGTCCAAGTGTCAACGAAGCCCTACGTAATCTCCTGGTCAGGGCCTACAAATTTTTCTAGGAAGGGCAGCAACTTCTTTGCTCTCATGAACATGCATGCCTCATCACTAAGGGAGAGGGTAGTTGGCTCAATGAAGGGGCCAGCCATAATTACCCACCTACAGAAAACTCCAAAGACAGAGATTAAAGTAAACAGTCGAATATAAACAACAGGATGGGGGAGGATAAACCTGACCGTGAGCCACCTCCCACAGTCGATCCAGATCCAATGCCGCAAGCCACGGTCACAAAAGAAAGGTGCCACGCAGATCCCGAACTTGCCTCTCCTTTGTCTAAAAAAGCCATACGGTCTCGCCACCCTTTTAGTCGTAACATCATCAGTCTTGCATGCACAGGGTGGATTGGGAGGAGCGTGCCAAATCCAAGGCAAGGATATGACAGGATCCAAGCCCAAACATTCTCGTGAACCACCAATAAACCACACACACGTGGGCATCGTTGGAAAGGGGTACTTTGAAAAGCCAACCGCGAACCAATGCCAGGATCGGACAAACCAGATAATCCGCCTTGGTGGAGAAAAAGGAGTAGAGAGTCTACAGGGTGCCAACTCTGGTGTGTCCTGGATACTTGAAAAACAAAATGCTTTGGGAACAGGGGTGCGCATCACAAGACACTTGCGCCCACACCCGCCCAAGGGAGTAGACAAAAATGCCATGCCACCCCAAAACATGTCGAAAGGGGCCTTCCAAAACCTGTGCAAGGAAAACATCAGGAAGGGATGTCTGCTCTGGCCAACCTTTCCACCTCGGATGGGAAGCGAGACCGCCACACAACCGGGCACGTGGTCGCGAGCCCTTTGTTGGCCATGTGGTCAGCCACGCGATTTCCTTCTCTCAAAATATGATTTGCTTTCCATCTACCGCGATAGGAGAGAAGAGATCTAGCCTCGAGGATGATGTTGTAGACTTTCCAAGATGGATTTTTGGTGCCAAGAAGGTAATTCACGATGTTGAGCGAGTCACCCTCAATGATAAGAGGCCGAGGATCCTCAGAGAGAATCCGAATACCATTCAGAGCGCCTCGGGCTTTAGCATAGTGATTCGTCTGGGAGCCCAAATCTTCACAATAGGCCATCACAATATTCCCGTCATGATCACGGACAACCCCTCCAGCGCCAGCGGGCCCAGGATTCCCCTTAGCCGCTCCATCAAAGTTTAATTTAATCCACCCCACGGGGGGTTTGGTCCACACAACATTCCTTCGACAGGGCCCTTTAACAACCTCCAAAAATGGCCAAAGATTCATCATTTTGAGAATCGCTTCTTCGCTCGAAAGATGGGGACGGGGACTAGGAACAGCAATAGAATTCTCAATGGCGTAAGATAACGCCCTTTGAGCAACAGAAGGGGGCCCTCTAGGAGCTCTGCCAAAGATTCTGGCATTCCTCTCTAACCAAATTTGCCAAATTAAATGGTGGAAGGAGGCCTCGAGGAGGAATCGAAGTTTGGGATTCTTGAAAGGATTAGGCCATTGGTGAAAAGCATCTCTAAGGGAGCGGGGAGAGCACCAAAGGATCTGGAAGGAGGATAGGACAATGCTCAGAACAGAGTGGGAAAATGGGCAATGCAAGAATAAATGATCCCTCGTCTCACAATCTGCTAGACACAAGTAACACCTGTTGGGGAAGGCAAAACCTCTCTTGTGAAGGTTGTCAATAGTTAAGGCTTTATTGTGGAAAGCAATCCATGCAAAGAAGTTGATTTTAGGGACAACTCCTTTCCTCCAAACAGTATTCCACCTGTAGTCCAGAGCAGTCTTGGTGGTGAGAAGCTCATAAGCTGATTTAACAGAGAAATGCCCATCCTCCGTACCACTCCAGATGATCCTGTCATTCCTCCTGGCAGAAGGAATTAAAACCGACTGAAGGATATTATCAAGGAAAGTAACCTCATTATTAAACCCCTCCACAACAGGAAGCTTCCACCGAGGGAAACGGGTGCTCCGGTCTATGAAACCCGCCACCCTGAGTTGGGAGTTAGGGTCGGTCAAGCTTCTCAGCCCAGCGAGGTCCGCCCTCGACCCAAGGGCTTCTTCAGTCGCCCACCTGTCCTTCCAAAAGGAAATGCAGTTGCCATCACCCAAAATCCAGCGGGCTCCCAGACTGATCAAATGTCGGGTTTGGAGCACAGATTTCCAAAATATCGATGCCACGGAGGACGTTTCAACATCCAAGAAGGGAGTGGGGCCAAGATACTTCATTTTAACCAGCGTAACCCACTCCACCGGGTCGCTAGACATAATCCTCCAAGCGTGCTTCGCGATCAGAGCCAAATTCATAAGTCTTGATCTTCTCAACCCCAGGCCGCCTTGATCTATTCTCGAACACACCTTGTCCCAGGCTACAAGGGGAAGTCTAGATTTCTCTTCGTTACCAGACCAAAGAAAGGTCCTCTGAATCTTCTCAATTTTGGAGTGGACTGCACTCGAAAGCATGAACACCGACATGAAGTAGGTCGGGATCCCCTGAAGACAAGCTTTGGTAAGGGTGGCTTTCCCAGCTTGCGATAGGAGTTTGCCCTTCCAAGTGCCGAGTTTCCTGTGAAGGCGCTCAAGAATCGTGTTCCACATGTCCCCACTGGCCCGCCCGCTATAAGATAGAGGCAACCCCAGATAGGACGTAGGCAGGGAATCAATAGTGCATTCAAGAATTCTAGCAATCCGAATTTGTCTGCGTAGAGGAGTGTTAATAAAGTAAATTTTGCTCTTGATGTAATTGACCTTTTGCCCTGCAGCTTGCTCATAACGGGACAGGATCCTCTTGAGCGACTTGGCTTGAGCAACGGACGCCCCAGTGGAGATGAGGGTGTCATCCACAAATTGCTGATGAGTGACAGGATTAATTCTAGAAGTCGGCAAGATGCCAAAAATCTTGTTCTGTCGAAGAGCCTCTTTCATGGACCAACTCAGAACCTCCGCCAGAAGAATGAACAGGATGGGAGAAAGAGGATCGCCCTATCTGAGGCCTCTGGAGCTTTGGAAATACCCAGCTGGGGACCCGTTGACCAAGACAGAAAAAAAGGGAGTGGATATACAGTTGTAGACAAGGTCAATCCAGAGGGGATGAAAGCCGAACTTGAGGAGGACTGCACACAAAAAATTTTGGTCGACACGGTCGAAGGCTTTGTTCATGTCGAGCTTAAGAAAAAGAGCAGCATTCTTAGAGCGGTAAGCGGAGTGAAGGGTCTCATGGACAGTGATAACACCATCAAGAATGTTTCTGCCTTTAACAGTGCTTCCCTGACAAGGATCAATCAGGAGGGGGAGGATTGTTTTGAGTCTATTGGCTATAGACTTGGTGAGGATCTTGTAAAAAACATTGCACAGGCTAATGGGCCGATAGTCAGAGAAACTTTTGCAGGAAGGAGACTTAGGAATGAGGGCAAGAAAGGTGGAATTGAGTTTCGGGTGGATAGATCTGGAAGCTTGGATAACCCGAATAGCATCACACACATCCGGGCCCACGACCTCCCACATGACTTGGAAGAATCGGGGGGGAAACCATCGGGCCCAGGGGCCTTATCTGGTTGCATGGAGAACAATGCTTCCTTAATCTCAGACGAGGAAAAAGGTTCCAGGAGCTTCATGCTTACCTCATGGGGAACTTTAGTCAAAAAATTGGCGAGCATAGATTTCTGGACCTGGAGGTTGCTATCCGGAGGAGTGCCAAGCAAATCCTGAAAGAAATTAACCGCTTCGCTCCTGATTTCCTCAATCTCCCTGGTAATGTGCCCATCCTTACAAGTCACTTCTCTGATCTTGTTGACCCCCCTGTGCCTCATAGTAGACGCGTGAAAAAACCTCGTGTTGGAGTCTCCATTCTTCAACCAAAGGTCACGAGATTTTTGGCGCCAGAACGTTTCCTCCCTAGCGAGAATAGAATGAAAGTCCACCAAAAGGCTCCGCTCTTCCTCCCTGAGACCCTCAGTGTAACCTTCGAGTTCCATCCTTTCCTCCACAACCTTCAGGTTCTCAGCGATGGATTTTTTGGACTCAAAAATGTTGCCGAAAACCTCTTTGTTCCAAATCTTCAGTTTTTCTTTGACCATTTTGAGCTTTAAAGCCACCCTCTTAGGAGCGCTTCCTTCCACCTTCGATTGCCACCATGCTGAAACCAATCCTTTGAAGTCTTTGTGAGAAATCCACATGGATTCGAATCTGAAAGGGGTCATAAAAATAGGCCCATCGTTCGCCTCCAAGAAAATAGGGTTATGGTCAGACCCAATCCTTGGAAGAGCCGAAAGGATAGCCCCACCAAGGATGGGAATGGCTTCTGGGGAAATGAAGAATCTGTCGAGTTTGACTTGAATCAAACCGCCCCCAATCCTTTTGTTACTCCATGTGAAGGAAGCCCCTTTGAGTTCGATGTCAAGCAGGCCATTAGCAGAGACAAAATCTCTGAAATCTTCCAAGCTACGGCTGGAGTGGTCAGACCCTCCTTTTTTCTCCGAAGGATGAAGGGGACAATTGAAGTCACCCCCTAAAACCCAAGGAAAGTTGCTAAAATTCTCCCTCATCAGAGAGATAGCTTTCCACATTTCTGCTCTCTCTGTGGCAGAATTTGAAGCATAAACGTTGGACAGAATCCAGGAAAAATTGGTGGTTTTGGACTGGAACAGAACATTGATGATTCTGTTGGAAGTTGACAGCGAGCTGCCCTCAAACCTCGAAGGGTCCCACAGAACCATGAGTCCTCCCGCTATTCCCACTGTAGGGCTGAACAGACAATTTGCCTTGGCCCAAATGGCCTTCGCCACTTTGTCAGAGGAGATAGCATCAAGCTTGGTCTCTTGCAAAATAAGGATAGAAGGGTTAGTCCTCCTACGGAGATCAGCCACTAACCTTCGCTTGGCTGCACCGTTCAGTCCTCTCACATTCCATGAGAGGACTTTCATCTAGACAGTTTGAAATTTTTCTTGCCTCCCCTTCCTTGTTGAGGGGGAGGTTTTGATGCATGTGCTTCGCCCGACTGTGCGTCACAGTCATCCAGAACCAACAAACGTTGGGTTCCATTTGCAACGTCATTTGCAGTCTCTTTGTCTCGCCTGTCCTTGTTAGGAGGATGACCCTGCTTCCTCTCACTACCAAAATCCACACTTTGCTTTCGGCTCCTCGTGTTTCGGGGGCTAATGTGACCGGACTGTTCACCCCTCCTTCCTAAGAGGTAATCTTCTAGCAGCGTCTGCGACTGACTAAAATCGGGATGACCCGTATCTTGGAGCAAAGAAGCAGCCTGAGTCATAACTTGGGAAGGGGTCCGTTCCATCTCTTCCTGCGATTCACTTTCCAAGTGGGAGTCTGCTCCTTGTTGGTTGTCAGCCTCAAGATGCTCGGGGTCCGATTGGGGAGTGGGATTCTCTTCAGGCTGAGAGAGTCCGCCACAGTCTCTAGAGGGGCCTGGGGATCCATGGCCCTTCATGCTTGGAAGATTTGGTTGCTTTGATTGACCTTCCTTGTGCTCCAGGGGGTTGCCATTTTCACGTTTCTGATTTCCCGGTTTTTGAAGAGGACACTGGGCCTGGAGGTGCCCTTGGGACCGACACTGGGTGCAGAAAGTTGGTTTATTTTCATAGACAATAGCTTGTTTATGAAGAATGGTACCTCGAGACCGAAGAGTGATGGAAGTTGGGAGTTTTGCCTCCAAATCTGCCAGAACGCAAAAGCGGGCCTGGACGAACCTTGTTCGAGCTCGGGTGGGAGGGTCAATGGTGACCAATTCCCCAATGGAACGCGCAATACCCCTTATGACATTTTCATGCCAGCCAAAGAGGGGAAGATTCGGGAGCCTAACCCATATTGGGGCAATGTTGATGTTCTGGGTATCAGGACTGAAATCCATGTCCCACTTCCTGAGAAATAAACTTCTGCGGCCCAGAAACCATGGCCCGCCAACCAAAATTTTACAGTAATCCTCCTTATTGTTCAGTCTAATGGCAAAAAAACCCCGGGATAGGGCCGCCAACTCCAAATGACCAGAAGTCCTCCATTTGCTTGCTGCCCACTTTCGGATAGTTTCCATGTCGGGACGGCCTCCAATGAATTTGCCTATTAGGGTAAATTTCTCAAACTCCATGAAGCTTGAAAGTACTTCCGTCGGGATGTCCAACTCATCCCCAACCGGAAACAACTCTTTGGTAAAAAACCCGTTTAGGGTTTCTGAGGCCGCTACCTGGGCATAAGACTTTTGAGCCCCACCACCCCCTTTGTCTGGTGGGTCCTTACCTCGACCAATACCGTTGTCAGCCCGACCATCTTCAATGGGCCCAGGCGTTTCCGCTCCACCAGAATCTTGGTGCCCTCCGATTGCTCCGCTGCGTCCAAGAACCGAACCACCGCCGCTCCCGATCTCCCCTGCAGACGACTTCCCGCCCATCGACATCCTCTGTCCCTCCAATGCTCCGATTCTAAAATGTGCAAATTTGACTAATGAATTTGTTTGATTTTTGGTTTTGTTTTGTTTTTATGTTTTTGTAATTTTAATGTTTTTTTTAATGTTTTATAAATAAAAAAGATGTCTATGTTTTTTACGTCGGGTTCACCAAATAATGTAGCTCTAAAATTCTTGCACTCCTTTCCTCCAGGCTAATGGATCCATGCCTCGAAGGGGAATGGGAAAATAGAATATCTACACCTTGAAGAGAGACATTTGAGTTTGTGTCTTCTTTGGTGATTTTTCAACAAATTGTTTAAGGTTCAACAAGAAACATTTCTTGGTAGTTTCCATGTCTAGGTTTAAGATTTTGTTTGACGTGTTTCTTTTAAATTCTCACAATCACCTAGTTCTGGCCAATATGCAACTATGCTAACCTATATGCAATTTTGATTCATATGCAAAGAACAAACAGTAGAAAATAGAGCTTTAATGCACAATTCACTACTTAAAAAGTGATTTGAAAATTTGACCTGTATCCAAAAGTTTGATGAAGATTCTAATTTTTTGTTGCAGAAAAGATCATATGCAACAGGGCAAGATCATACGCTTTTAGTCAAGATCGTATGTACGATCTGTGATCGTATAGCCCGATTAGTAATCGAAAGATTCAATCACAATAGAAACCTGCAATTTTATGAATAGAGTGAAAAAAAATAAAACTAGGATATATTGCAGAATTTACTAGATAGAAATAAAATTAGGAATGATCTATTGAATACTTTAATACAAATATCTAACATGTATATGCCTTAAGCTATATAAAATATGTAAGTGAATGCAATTTGGTGAACTCCATGGATGAAAATGATTAAATCTAATACTATATGCAATGTGAAATGATTAATGAGATGATAAATATGCAAATGAGAGGTTAATAAATGCAAACCAACACTTGGAACTGCCCCCAAGTGATCTGTAAGCAATATTGTAACCAAGCAGTAAGATCATATGCAAAACAAGGCTGATCGTATCGTTCGATCCTTGATCGTATCCTTCGATCCTGCAGGAAACAAAAAAATAGCTAGGACTAGTGCAAAAATTACAGTGATTTTAATGCAAAAATTATGTCATGGAGTTAAGAGATATTTTAGGGGAGGGATGCCTAATTAAATAGGGTGAACCAATAGGGAAAAATAGGCTGAAAACATAATAGGCTGCAACTCCTTCCAAACATGGACTGATCGGTAGATCCGATCCCCTAACTACTGCACAGTTGCATAGGTAAAGATAAAATAGGTTACAACTTGATTTGTTATTTTATTAAACTGAGTATTTTTTGTTTTTGAACAAGATCGTATCGTATGATCAGGGATTGTACATACGATCGCTAGGAGGTTAGATATGTACATAGTTTTTTGGTAGTTTGAGGGGTCAAACGATGTCAAAATTGGACATATAATATACTGTTGGAAAGCTATTTTCAATACCTATCCAATGGTATAGTTTTTGGGAAATTTGGAGGGGATTGTTTTAGGTAAAATTAAGCTCAAATATGACCTTACTTTTCTAGGAGGAAAACTAAGGAAAATGAGTCAATTTTTCATGTCTAAAATCATCTTCAAGGTTGAAATATTAAAATGTAAGGAAAATACCTCCATTGAAAAAGGAAGAAAAGTTAGAAAATGCTTCATTAAAAAATATTCATTATTTGCAAGGTTGAAAAATATTTCAAAGGCAAAAGACAAAGGTTTTAAAAGATAAATTATAATATTTAAATTAAAGTTTAAATATTATAATAAAATAAATTTGAATTTCATATGGCGCCAAAAATTCAAATTTTCAATTATGGGGCAAAGCACCGATGTTTTCCTAAGTGTCAAAGTGCATATATAAGGTGGAAGCCAAAAATAATTTCAAGTGGTGTTGAAAGTTTAAAAGTGGCATCGATATAGTGCATTCATCCTTTCGTAAGCACAGCGCACAGGTTTCAAGCAAAGGCAACAAGGAGTAAAGGGGATGCATGTATTTTGAAGATAGGTGGATGGCACATGAGACTCAAGAAGGAGTAGCATGTGATTAATTTCCAATCGAGTGGCTAGCTCAGGTGGCAAGTAGACCTTGCATAAGGCGTGGCACGGAGGAGGTCTCAAGGTTGAGACTCAACAGTGACATTTTGTTCATAGTTTTTGTTGACCAAAGGAACGTGACAAATTTAAAATGAATATTGTGCATTAAGGTTCTTGTGTGGGCAGTTAGCCCACATGGTGCTCTAGCACATGCTAGAGCATGGGCTTCGTGAGGTCATGCACTCGATTCCCCACGATAGTAGAAGTGGTAAGGGCAATTTTTTAAAAAGTTTTGCTTGGTATTTAGGGAGTCATAAGGGTGTAAGTTTGATAAAGTGTGCCATAAGGGTTAAGTTTAATAAAGTATGTTTTTGCTATTAGGGAGTCATAAGGGCTGAATTTAGTAAAGTTTAATTTTGCACTTAGGGAGTCATAAGGGTGTGAATTAATAAAGTTTTAAGTGCAAGGATATGTTTTAAAAGCTTTCTATTTTGCAAACACAAATTATAAGAGTGCTTTATATAGTTTTATTTTGCAAAGAGCATAAAATAAAAATATGTTTTGCATGCAAGAATAGGAGTAATAAGGTGTTATAATGGCTTGATATTTTATTGTAATTCTTGTATGGTGAAAAGTGAGTTTGAGGGTTTTGAGTTATTGAAGATCATTTTCAGATTTCTTTGAACACATATTTTGAGAAGAAAGTTCATGTGGATGTTTTGAGAAATTATTTTGCTATCTAACCCTTGAAGTGGCACAAGAAGGATTAGTTGTTTGTGAGACAGGTTTTTGAGGGCACATCTTCATCAAGAATTTTGAGGTATGGTGGTTCAAATTTTTATCTAGGTGGTTGTGTTTTGAGAAAGTAATTTTGAGGTGGAGTTAAAAGGGTTGATTTGTGTGCATTGTTGGAAATACTTGAGCTAGGGTTTGTGAAACAAAATGTGCATTCATTGTTTGAATGGTTTTTGAAGCATTGGTTTGAATGTATTGAGCATTTGTTATGATCAATTTTGAGCATGTGTTAGAGCATAATTGAGCAGAGATAGTAAGTAGACTAGAGCAAGATTGTGAGTTGTTTGAGCAAGCCTTTTGGGAGAGGGCTTGTGAGCAGTTATCAGTAGGTTTGAAGTAGACTTGTGAGCAGGTATGAGATAGATTAGTATAGGAAGTTGAGCATATTTTATCAGTGTTGTGAGAAAAATTGATCAGTGGTGTTGAGCAGTGATTTGAGTAGATCTTGGTTAGATTTGAGCAAGCCTTGTGTGAAGGATTGAAGTAGTTTTTGAGCATATTATTGAGCTATATTTGGAGGTGACCATAGTAGAAAGGACAGAGGTCTCCTATGGATAGAGATCCACCATCTAGAGTAGTGGGATTCGAAAAAGGGAGGGAGTGGGGATAGAGGTCTCCTATGGATAGAGGTCCACTAGCTAGAGCAATGGGGATAGAGGTCTTCTATGGATAGAGGTTCACCAACCAGAGTAGTGGGGACAAAGGTCTCTTGTGGATAGAGATCCATGAAATTGAGCATAGGGGATTGAGATCTCCTTTGGACAGAGGTTCATAAATATTGTAATAGGGATTTTGTTCCCAAGAGATTTGTTGAGAAAATTTATAAGAAATATTTTCTCTTTGGACGTAACCCATATTGGGTGAACCACATTAAATCATGTCTCTCATGTGTGTGATGATGTGTGCATTATTTGCTGCTTTGATATTATTGTTGTTATCATTTGGATTGAAAAGTAAAAGTTCTATCTTATATTGTTCACCCCCTCTCAGTATAAGCTTATGTTCTTCAATTGGTATTAGAGAGGGTTCCTTCGTGAAAAGCCTAACAGTTTGAAGGAATATCCCACAAGAACATACATGACCAAAGAAAATGGAGAAGAAGCCATGATTGACATGAAAGAGGAACTTATTGCTGCTCTTGGAAACTTGGAAAGAGTTAGAAAGAAGAATTCAAGTTTGAAGGCTCAAATTCAAGAGGATGAGGAAGCAAAGACAAAACTTCTACAAAATCTCACAGAGTTAAAGGTAAAAATTGAAGAGGCAAAGAAAATTGAAAAATATATGGTAGAACAGTTAAAGGCAAAAGAGTTAGAATGTGAAAGGTTGGAATCTAAAATTGTCTCTCTAAGAAAGGGAGTTGAAAAGTCTAAAGATAAGTTAAAACAAGATATAAAGTTAGGGAAACAGAAAGAGGAGTCAAGCTCCAATGGAACAAAGATATCAAAGAAAGAAGAGCCCATGACCTATGCTAATGTATTGAAAGGCAAAAGCATAAATAAGGAATAAAATAGAGAAGCTTCATGGATAAAATTCAATTACAAAAATAACAAAGGAAGAATCATGCAACCATATTATTCAAGGCAATCTAACAGGTTACAAAATTTCTTCCATGGTTATTATTTTTCATGTTACAAATATGGTCATAGAGTTGTACATTGCATGGTTCATGTGGGAAATAATGTTGATAGAAATTTCAATTCATTTGCACCTCTCATGGATAACAATATCATCTATTACAAATGTAATAAATTTGGGCACAAGGCCAAATGGTGTAAAATAGTATTTCCTAAATCAAGCAAAAAGGAGGATCAAAAGGTTCAAAAGAACACAACCTCAAAAGTTTGGAAAGAGAGAAAAGAGCAAGAAAAGGAGAAGTCAATGTTGGTACAAACAACCCTTCATGCACAAGATAAGAGAAATCAATGGTTTTTTGATAGTGGTTGTTTGAGTCATATGGCAGGTGACAAAAAAAAAAAAATTTCTTGCACTTAAAGAAATCAATGGAGGATCAGTAAAATTTGGTGACAATGGTTCAAAAAAAATTGTAGGGAAAGGGACTTTGAGTTTAGATAATAGAAAATAAAATATAAAAAATGTATTATATGTTAAGGGATTGAAGCACAATTTACTAAGTGTAAGTCAACTTTGTGATCAGGGGCACATAATCACTTTTCATCCAAATGGATGTGAGATCAGAAAATCCAAGACAGGAAAGCTTATTGCAGATGCCAGTAGAACTACAAACAATATCTACATGCTAAGTGAAATTAAGGGAGAAAATGTTTCTTATCACAAGAGGATGAGAGTTGGTTATGGCATAGAAGAATGGGTCATCTAAACTTTGACAACATTATGAAAATAAGCAACAAACAGGTTGTCAGATATTTACCTAGGATAAAAAGACCTCAAAGCACAATATGTGCACAATGTCAGCATGGAAAACAAACAAGAACAAGTTTCAAGTCAAAAGAATTTACTTCATCTGAACCATTGAAACTAGTTCACACTGATTTATGTGGTCCTACAAGGACAAAGAGTTTACAAGGTGAAATTTACTTCATGCTATTTATAGATGATTTCTCCAGAATGACTTGGGTAGCTTTCTTAAAAGAAAAGTCAGAATCCTTTGAGAAGTTCTAGGCATTCAAAGTTTTAGTAGAAAATGAAATAGGTAAAAAGATAAAGTGTCTAAGATCATATAGAGGAGGAGAATTTACTTCAGGTGAATTCATAGAATTTTGTGAACAACATGGAATCAAAAGAGAATATTCAAAAGTAAGAACTCCACAACAAAATGGAGTAGTTGAAAGAAAAAATAGAACTATTGAGAATATGGCCAGATCTATGCTAAGTGAGTCTAATATTTTAGATGGTTTTTGGAGAGAGGCAGTTCATACATCTATATATATCATCAATAGAGCTCAAGTAAGAGTAAATCATCACAAAACCCCATATGAGCTTTGGAAAGGAAGACCAACTACTGTGAAGTATTTCAAAGTTTTTGGAAGCAAATGTTACATTAGACGAGAAGAGAAAAACTTGGGCAAGTTTGATTCAAGATGCGATGAGGGTATCTTCCTTGGCTATTCCACTAAGAGCAAAGCCTATAAATGCTACAATAAAAGGACACATACAATTATGGAAAGTACAAATATGATAGTTGATGAACAAATAGGGTCAAAAGAATCAACTCAAGAAATTGTATATCAAGAAGAAGAAAATTTCCAAGAAGAAGTAGGTGAAGAATCAAAAGAAGATGAAGCACAAAGAACACCACCTAAGACTCCATCTAGGTATGTGCAAAAGAATCATCCAAGAGATCTGATTATTAGAAATCCAGATGAAAGACAAACAAGGAGGAAGATAATAGGAATAGGTGAACATGTAAATATTTCCTTGCTATCTAAAATTGAGCCCAAGGATTTCAATGAGGCAAGAGAAGATAAATTTTGGGTCAAGGCAATGGATGAGGAGTTGGATCAAATAGAAAAAAGTGAGACTTGGGAACTTTTCCCATGACAAAAAGACAAGAATATAATTGGCACTAAATGGGTTTATAGAAATAAGTTAAATGAAGATGGTCAGGTAGTCAGAAATAAAGAAATATTGGTATGCAAAGGCTATGCACAGGTTGAAGGGATTGATTTTGATGAAACATTTTCTCCCGTTGCATGACTTGAGGCCATAAGGATATTTTTAGCTTTCTCAAGCTTCAAAAACTTCAAAGTATATCAAATGTATGTAAAATCAGCTTTTCTCAATGGCTTCTTGGAAGAAGAGGTCTACATTGAGCAACCAGAGGGGTTCAGTCTAAATGATAAGCTAGATTATGTATGCAGATTAAAGAAGGCTCTTTATGGACTAAAGCAAGCTCCTAGATCTTGGTATTCAAGGTTGGATAAGTATCTTCAAGAACAAGATTTCAGAAAAGGAATAGCTGACAACAATTTATACATAAAAAATGAAGGAAATGACTTGTTGATTGTGGTTGTCTATGTGGATGATATCATTTTTGGAGGCAGTAATGATAAGATGTGTCAAAAATTTGCAAAGAGTATGCAAAATGAATTTGAAATTTCAATGTTTGGTGAGTTTTCCTACTTCCTTATACTATAGATTTAACAATAAAAAAGGGTGTACTTCTCTCACAAACCAAGTATATAAAAGAAATTCTAAAGAAATTCAAATTGGAAGATTGCAAACCAATGAGTACCCCCATGGTTATAGGATGCAAGTTGAGTAAATATGATGAATCTCCTAAGGAAAATTAGACATTGTATAGATCTATGATTGGTAGCTTACTATATGTCACAACTACAAGACCAGATATAATGCAGGTAGTGGGACTAGTGGTAATATTTCAAGTAGCGCCAAAGGAAACACATGTACTGGTAGTAAAGAGAATTCTCAGGTATTTAAAAGGAACTATGGATTTTGGACTTTGGTATCCCAGAAGTAACAACTTCACTCTCACAATATATACAGATGCATATTGGGTAGGCAATATTGATGATAGAAAAAATACAAGTGGAGGAGCATTCTTTCTTGGATATTTTTTATTCTCTTGGCTCAACAAGAAACAAGCATCGATATCCTTATCCATGGTAGAGGTAGAGTACATTGCAACAGTTTCTTGTTGTACACAAGTGTTATGGATGAAGTAAACTTTAAAATATTTTAAAATAGAGCATGATCATCCCATATCCATACTATGTGATAATACAAGTGCCATAAACATTTCAAATAATCTAGTGATGCATTCAAGGACCAAGCACATTCCAATCAAGTATCATTTTTTGAGAGAACATGTGATGGATAAGCAAGTCAAATTGGAATATGTTACTACAAAGGAACATATTGTGGACATATTTACTAAGCCACTTCCAAAGGAAACTTTTGAGTATCTTAGAGGAAATTTGGGAGTAGTCTTACTCCCATCCCAAACTTAATCACCTCAAGGAGAGGAGGTGGGGAGGGGGCTAAGCTAAGAGTCTTATATTTATCCCCAAAGGAGTCCCTTTGCCATTGATGTCAAAGGGGGAGATATTTGAGTAAGGGGGAGAGCATTCAGTCAGGAGGAGCAGTTTTGGAATCCAGTGGTTGAAGAAGATTTTTTTTAGAAAGGGTTACCATCAATGACAAAGGGGGAGATTGTTGGAAATTTGAGCATGTTGAGTTGTCATTGATTCAAAGGTAAAATGATTGAAAATTATCTTCAAGGTCGAAATATTAAAATGTAAGGCAAATACCTTCCATTGAAAAAGGAAGACAATGTAGACAAAGCTCCATTGAAAAAGATTCATTATTTGCAAGGTTGAAAAATATTTCAAAGGAAAAAGATAAAGGTTTTAAAAGATAAATTATAATATTTAAATTAAAGTTTAAATATTATAATAAAATAAATTTGAATTTCATATGGCACCAAAAATTCAAATTTCCAATTATGGGGAAAAGCATCGATGTTTTTGAAGAACACAAGCTTATACTGAGAGGGGGGTGAACAGTATAGCGCCCACTTTTTACTTTCTTTCCAAACCAATATCAATTAGTGTCCTTAATTGCAATATCCAAATATAGCAATGTGCATTAATGACATAGATAGCAATAGTAAGCAAGAGCACAAATCACCACACACAATTGAGACACAAGATTTAACGTGGTTCCCCCAATGTGGGGTACTCCACAAGATAATATCCTTATAATATTTCACAAAGAAATAGGGATCCTTATCCCAATACAAATGATTACTTTGATCTGCTCAAAGCTAGGCTATCCACTGATCTTCTCAACAAGGCAATTCACTGATCTACTCAGCTAGGCAATCCATTGATCTGCTCAGGTAGGCAATCCTGATCTACTCAAGTAGGCAATCCATTGATCTGCTCAGTAAATCAATTCACTGATTTCTTAGGTAATCACATAATCTACTCAGGTAGGCAATCCATTGATCTTATTAGCAAGGCAATCCTGATATCTTAGGTAGGCAATCCACTGATCTGCTTAGCAAGCTCACCAAGAACTTACTCAAAATATGCTCTAGCAAGCTCACCAAGAACTTGCTCAAATATGCTCTAGCAAGCTCACCAAGAACTTGCTCAAATATGCTCTAGCAAGCTCACCAAGAACTTGCTCAAAATATGCTCTAGCAAGCTCACCAAGAACTTGCTCAAATTTAGCAAGCTCACCAAGAACTTGCTCAAAATATGTCCATAAATCTATCCAAAAGCCTTCTCAAAGGCTCAATCAATCATGCACAAAATCTGCCACAAATATGTCCAAAAATCTATCCAAAAGCCTTCTCAAAGGCTCAATCAATCATGCACAAAATCTGCCACAAATCTATCCATAAATCTATCCCAAAAGCCTTCTCAAAGGCTCAATCAATCATGCACAAAAGCTGCCACAAATCTATCCAAAAATCTATCCCAAAGGCCTTCTCAAAGGCTCAATCAATCATGCTCAAGTAGCACTCAAATCTCATCCACAAATCTATGAAGGCAAGGCTCAATGATGAACTCAACAATGAATGGCAATGCACTCTACAATGGATGACAACAATGATCCACAATGATCTCAACTCAAATCAGAATATAGAATAGTTTGTTTCATGGAA
Source organism: Wollemia nobilis (assembly GCA_028583015.1). Lineage (NCBI taxonomy): Eukaryota > Viridiplantae > Streptophyta > Pinopsida > Araucariales > Araucariaceae > Wollemia > Wollemia nobilis. The sequence goes on along the minus strand of JAQPPZ010000754.1, from coordinate 14,289,240 downwards.
CTTGAACAACCACTTCACACAATCACTTGACTAGGCTCAAACAACTCTACTCAACCAATCACCACAAGGAACAACTCTTTCTCACAATCCCTAGTCCAAGCATGTATCAACCAACTCAAAATGTTTCCAACAATGCTCAACCACAAATCTCACATAACAATGATACTCATGTTCTCCTCTAACTCAAGTTCAAGTTCTTTGTACAATCAATGGGCTTCAACAACAATGCTTATAAAACATTCTTCACATAACAATGATACTCATGTTCTTCTCAAACCCTATCTCAGGTTTTTCACACAACTAATGGCTTCAACAACAATGCTTATAAAACAAGGTTTAAACACAACTCTCAAACCAGAAAACCTTGAAGCATTCAACCAACCACTTTCGAAAAGGAAACCACAATCAATCCTTTTCTCTCCAATGATATTTCAGAAATCAACCACCATAAACAAAGTCAATGGAGAATATTGCTCATACCTTTTTGATGCCTTATTAGTTGTCCACTAAATCTGCCACACTCAACAAACTTTCTTTTTCAACTTTCAATAAGGGTTAGGGATCATGATTAATAACACAACAATAATATCCAAATAACACCTTATTACTCCTACTCAATAAAATACATCATGTCCCCTCATGAAAGAATTAATCCTCTTTGAAAAAGAACAAAGCAACCTTCACTTTTGAACCTCTTTACAAAATCAGAAATATCTCTTTACACACACCTTATTTCTCCCTCTAAGCAAGTTAATCAAATAGCCCTCGAAATAAGATTTCCAACGATATATAATATGATATACTTCCAAAAATAAAATCACCAAAAATATCTCTTTTTCTTAAGGTGCATCATAACCCTTATTTCTCCTAGGGCAACTTTAGAAAAATAAAATATTAAAAAATATTAACTTGCCTCTGTCCCTGATGGGATTCGATCCCTTGATGCCTCCTCGCTCAGCGCCTTAACCATGGCCAAGCCACCATTGGGCCACATGCCCTCACGTGTTCAAAGGGGCACGAACCAAAACAAATACCTCAATATTTTGCACCCTTCGAAAACTCAAAAATGCTTCGAGCGTTTCAACACAGCAAGCATCCCCGACGAGACTCGATCGTAGGACCTCCTACTTCTTACACAACGCACAAACCACTAGGCCAAAGGTGCCTATGCATTTGGTTATCCTTCATGAATGATTCTTCAATGGACCCAAATTTCGTAAACCCTTCACACGCCTCTTTACACACGCTTCAACACACAGGCTCTTCTCGCATTACATTATCAATTCGAATGCATTCGAAAATCGAGGACAAGGATTTATCAAAACTTTTGGTGGCATATATATATATATATATATATATATATATATGCCTTTCCTCCTTTCTTTAGATGTCGGTGCTATTATTTTTAATATATGCCTTTCCTCCTTTCTTTAGACGTCGGCGCTATAATTTTATTTTTAATTTTAAAATTAAAATTAAAATTTTAAATAATTTAAAATTTAAACTAAATATTTAAAATTAAATATCTCCATCACCGGGGCACCTTTTTTGATGAAACAAAAAGCCAACCTGGGTTTTAAGAAAAACCCATTTCAAATCTGCCATCCATGGTTTTAAATAAAACCTTTTATTTTGCCTGCCTTGGTTTTCACAAAAACCCTGTATATATCCATGCTCTCCAAAATATCATAAATGATATTTTATGAAGTGCTTTTGCCACCAAAACTCAAATGTGATCCATGTGACATCAATGATCCATGTGACATCAATGACAACATAAAATAACTCAAATTGCCAACAATCTCCCCCTTTGTCATTGATGGCAACACCTCTAATGCAAATCACCACAATCATTGCAAAAACCATCTCTGAGAATCAAAGTTGCTCCCCTTGACTCAATACTCTCTATGGAGGCTGCTCCCCCTAACTCAATACTCTCTTTGGAGGCTGCTCCCCCTAACTCAATGCTCTCTTTGGAGGCTGCTCCCCCTAACTCAATGCTCTCTTTGGAGGCTGCTCCCCCTAACTCAAATCTCTCCCCCTTTGACATCAATGGCAAAAGGGACACCTATGGGGCTAAAAGATATGACTCTTAAGCATAGCCCCCTCACCACCTTCTCTCTTGAGGTGATTAATTTTGGGGTGGGAGTACTTTTACTCCCATATTACATTGTTTCTTTCCTCTGTCAACTTCCTTCCATATTTTTTTGATATCCTTCTCTTGATGAATTACTTGATCTTCTTGTCTTGAACCTGTTTGACCTTCTTGCCTTGAAACTGCTTGACCTTCTTGTCTTAAACTTGTTTGGAATTGAGTCCTACACCATTTTGCAATATGTCCAAAGTTATTGCAATTAAAACACTTGATATTGTAGCCTTTGGATGGTGCCCATATCCTGAATTCTTTCTTGAAATAATTTCCATATCCATTCCTTTCCTGAACCCTGTATTGTGAAGTTCTGTTTTCATAATCATTATGACCATGACTTCTAAATTGTGTAGCTCTAAATCCAAAACCATGTTGCTCATTTTCTTTGCACTGAGAAGCTCTATGACCAATCTTGTTGCATGAGAAGCAATGTCCCTGAAAACCATACCTTCTTCCTTTGAAGTTCCTTCTAGCAAAATCAAACTTCTTTGATCCATAGACCCTGCAGTGTATAGCCCTGTGTCCAAATCCATTACAAGAAAAATAATGTCCTTGAAAAGCCCTTTGTTCATGCCTTGGTTCCTCATACCTTTCTTGACCATTATCCTTGTGATCATTTTTTACTTGTGCATTGTATCCTTGAACCTTCTTTGTAGTATCTAAATCCTCTTCCTTAATTTCTTCCTTGCTTTCCTTTTCAAGAATTTATTTTCCTTTTGAACTTGATTCACCTATCTCAAAACAAGATCCAAACTGAATGTTTGGAGTCATAGGAACTTTGGAACTTTCTTCATAAAACTTAGGTGCTTCCTTGCTTTCATCTTTTAGAACTTCCTTTCCTTTTGAGTGTGATTCCCCAAACCTGAAATATGAGACCTTTGGTGCTTTGGAACCTTCCTCTTCTTTCTCTTCATTTGTGTCAAGTAGCAAATTGGCACACATCTCTATAGCCTCTGAAATGCAAGTATCCATTTCTGCTACTTCCTTTTCTTTGGGAACCGGTTCTTCCTTATAGATTTCTGAAACAAAGCCTCCTGATACAAATAGAGGTCCCTATGTGTTTATTTTTTATTTCCCTTCTTCATAACCAAGCCCTGTCTTTATAAATGGATCTCGTTGTAAATCCAAAAAATTATCCAGAGTTTTTGAATTCCTTTGAAATCGTGCTAACTCATTTATGTAGGTCCCCAAACATTTTTGATCTTCTTCTTCTAACTGATTACATATTTCTTTCTTCTTCTTCAATTGCTCAGAAATAGTGATGCCAAGCTCTTTTGTTTCTTGAAGCTCTTTTTCCAAATCTTGAATGTGTTGATTAAGCATTATTTTGACCTTTTCATTTTCATGAACCTTATTTTCAAGCCTTTTGATTTTCCTTTTCAATCTCCTGATTTTATTTTCTTGTTTTGTGGATTCCTCTTCTTCATCATCACTACTGCTGGAATTGTCACTAGAACTACTGCTAGAACTATTACTGGAACTGCTGCTTTCTTTTTCAACAAATAAACTTTCCTTGTTGCAATTGTTGTAGTACGTGCAATCATCATCTAAATGCCCAAAATATCCGCATATGAAGCATTTTAGTATTCTTAGACCCTTCTTGTACCTATTTTCTTGCTCAATGGCTATAGCAAGCTCTTCATGTCTTTCTTCGATAGATATATCCTCTTCAATACCTAGGAATAGGTGTTCTTGTCTTTCTTCACTTATTCCAAAGAATGTACATTCTTCTTCATCTGACTGGTCTCTATCACTGTGATCTGAGCTATCACTTGCTTCTTCAATGTAGAAAGTTTTATTTGTCCTACGAAAACTTTTCTTCTTCTCATACCTACTTTGCTTGTATCTGTCATCTTTGTCATGCTTATGCTTTCCATCTTCTTTTCTTCTGTGACCCTATTTTTCATCATCACTATTTTCTTCATGTGGACACTTGTTTGCATAGTGACCAAAATCACCACACTTGTAGCATTTGACTTTCTTCATATCTCTATAATTCCTTGAGTCCTTTTTCCTTTTGATGAAGTTAGCTTCCTCATCATTATCTGAATCTCTATCTATCTCTGGAATTTTCCCTTTATTTTTCTCTGAAGCCTTGAATGCAATTTCTTTTATTGGAACCTGATGCTTACTTATCCTCATCTCATAAGCTGTGAGAGTTCCTTGTAGTTCTTCCATTGTTAGCTTGTTGATATCCATTGTTTCTTCTATTGTTGAAACCTTTGCATCATACTTCATGGGAAGTGATCTCAAAACCTTTTGAGTAACTTTTGATTCTTTCATCTCAAATCCTAGACCTCTCATGGTGTTAGTAATCTCATCAACTCGAAGTAAAAACTTTGCTATATCTTCAAAATCTTCCATTTTCAATTCCTCAAATATTTTTCTATGAGTTTGTAGTTTTGCCAACTTTACCTTGGAATCTCCTTCATAGGTATTCCGCAACTTGGTCCACATTTCATTAGCTGAATTACATACCATTACCTTTGCAAAATTTGTCTCACGTAGCCCACTCAAAATACAATTCATTGCCCTTGCATTGATCTCAACCAATTTTTTGATAGTCTTATCTCCCTCGGGATCACCTTCAACCTTATACTCTTTTTCAACCATCTACCATACCTCATATCCTTGTGATATCAAGTAGTTCTTCATTCTCATGCTCCAGAAAGCATAATTGTTACCGTCAAATAGTGGAGCCTTATTTGTAGATGATCCATTCTATGAAGCCATATGTGTTCTTGTAGAATCTACCCTCAAGTTGTTAGCCTTTTTGAAGGAACCCGCTCTGATACCAATTGAAGAACACAAGCTTATACTGAGAGGGGGGTGAACAGTATAGCACCCACTTTTTACTTTCTTTCCAAACCAATATCAATTAGTGTCCTTAATTGCAATATCCAAATATAGCAATGTGCATTAATGACATAGATAGCAATAGTAAGCAAGAGCACAAATCACCACACACAATTGAGACACAAGATTTAACGTGGTTCCCCCAATGTGGGGTACTCCACAAGATAATCTCCTTATAATATTTCACAAAGAAATAGGGATCCTTATCCCAATACAAATGATTACTTTGATCTGCTCAAATCTAGGCTATCCACTGATCTGCTCAGCAAGGTAATTCACTGATATTCTCAGGTAGGCAATCCACTGATCTTCTCAGGTAGGCAATATTGATCTCCTTAGGTAGGCAATCCATCGATCTACTCAGCAAGGTAATTTATTGATCTGCTCAGGTAGGCAATCCTGATCTTCTCAGGTAGGAAATCCACTGATCTGCTTAGCAAGGCAATCCTGATCTACTTAGGTAGTGATGCAGGAGAATCTAGCAGCACCTGATGCAGAGGCATCCAGTAGTAGGAAGGCCACTTCTGAAAAGTTGGCTAAGGAGGAAAAACGTCACGATTTCGCGACGTGTTGCGAAATTGCGATAGAAAAAGGAGAAGAGGGCAAGGAGGAAAATCTGTCGCGATATCGTGACAGAAAAAGTGTCGCAATATCGCGACGTGATAAGGAAAGAGAAGGTGTGAGCCGGGAATGTCGTGATTTCATGACATGTCACAAAATCATGACAAGAAGCGGGTGAGGGGTGAAGGCAGTTGGAAATGTCACGATTTCGTGACATGTCACGAAATCGTGACAAAATTGCAGCAGAGGGAAAGGCAGTTGGAAATGTCATGATTTCATGACATGTCACAAAATCGTGACTGTCACAAAATCACGACATCAAAGTGAAGGCTAGGCGAGAAGGCAGGGAGGTCGTGATATCATGACATCGCAAAATTGTGACAATAGAGTGAAGACAAGGTGAGAAGGCAAAGAGGTCGTGATATCATGACGTCGTGATATCGTGACGTCGCGATATCATGATAGCAAAGTGAAGACAAGGTGAGAAGGTGGGGAGGTCGTGATATCGCAATGTCATGAAATTGCGACAGTAGAGTGAAGACAAGGCGAGAAGGTGGGGAGGTCGCGATATCGCGACGTCGCGATATCGCGACGTCGCGATATCGCAACGTCACGAAATCATGACATAAAGAAGAAGCAAAGGCTCAAAGGCAGAGAGGTTGCGATATCGTGACATTTCACAATATCATGACCAAAAAAGAAAAGGAGGGGCAGGAAGAGGAAGATGTCGTGATATCATGACATGTCGTGATATCGTGACACCTGTCACAGTGTAGCTGGAGGAAGAAAATGACAGAGGTCAGGCGATGGTTGTAGGGCAAGGACGACACGTGGCACCAAGGTGTAGTTAAAGCAGGCAATTACCCAGGAGCATGGGAAACGAAGAGGATGGGTCACGCAAGGTAATATAACAAGGAGTAGTGATCAGAGTGATCTGACAGGAAGCGACGATGACAGGGGCCGTGTGGAGTGGAGCCATTAATCGGGTTGGTGATCCAATTTTTGGGAAAGACATTTTAGAGGGTCGAGGCCTCTATAAAAACCTAGTTTTCTATAATAGTCGATGGTGGATGGGAGAACACACGCAAAGTGTGGTAGAGGAAAGCTAAGCCGAGTGCTAGCTGTTGTAAAGCCTGCAGGCTATTATTGTAAAATTTTTTCAGATTAATGCATGAAAATTTGGGAATTGTGTGAGTGTGACTGTGTGTGATTTTTTGTCCCCCATCAGTGGTATCAGAGCTAGAAGATTCTGAATGCGCAGCAGATTCATCGAACATGAGGCAGTTTGTGCCAGGATTTGTGGTATGGTTCTGAGAGAGAAGAGTGAGTTTAGGATCCCTGAGCATGTGAGCGGATCACCGAAAGTAAGGCAGCTACACCAGGATCGATTAAAGCTTTATGAGAAAAGTTGAGAAAAATGCCTCCAAGAAGAAGCCATGGTGGTGAGGAAGGTATGATGACAATAGAAGAGTTCGAGGCATTGCAGAGGCAATTTAAAGCCCTACAAGAGGAGTGGCTCAGAATAAAATTACAGAGGCAAGAGGAGCGACGCAGAAAGCATGAGGCTAAACAGAAGTTAAAGCCGTTGAAGGCTACAGACGAGGAGGAGCACAGCCGTGCCAGAATCTATTCGATAGAAGACAGAGATTTATCTAACCAAGAGATGGGGTTGAAGCAGACTACAGATGAGGAAGTGTGCAACAGTGGTAGAATCTATCTGGAGGAAGATAGAAGTTGTTTAGGCCAGGAGAAAGGGTTGGAATAGGCTATAGAGGCAAATGATTATCTGGAGGTGCTGCAGAAGGTAGTAACCAGACAGTGCAGAAGTGAAGATCACTTCTCCACCAACCCCGGGTGTCTGATGCAGGAGCATCCAGCAGCACCTGATGCAGAGGCATCCAGTAGCAGGAAGGCCACTTCTGAAAAGTTGGCTAAGGAGGAAAAACGTCACGATTTCATGATGTGTCATGAAATCATGACAAAAAAAGGAGAAGAGGGCGAGGAGGAAAATCTGTCACGATATCATGATAGAAAAAGTGTCGCAATATCGTGACGCGATGAGGAAAGAGAAGGTGCAAGCTGGGAATGTCATGATTTCGTGACATGTCACAAAATCATGAAAAGAAGTGGGCGAGGGGTGAAGGCAGTTGGAAATGTCATGATTTCATGACATGTCGCAAAATCACGACTGTCGCAAAATCATGACAAAAGTGCAGCAGAGGGAAAGGCAGTTGGAAATGTCATGATTTCGTGACATGTCATGAAATCATGACTGTCGTGAAATCATGACATCAAAGTGAATGCTAGGTGAGAAGGTAGGGAGGTCACGATATCACAACGTCGCGATATCGTGACGTCACGAAATAACGACAGTAGAGTGAAGACAAGGCGAGAAGGTGGAGAGGTCGCGATATCACGACGTCACAAAATTATGATAGCAGAGTGAAGACAAGGTGAGAAGGCGGGGAGGTCGCAATATCATGACAATAGAGTGAAGACAAGGCAAGAAGGCAGGGAGGTTGTGATATCGTGACGTCATGAAATCATGACATAAAGAAGAAGCAGAGGCTTGAATGCGGAGAGGTCATGATATCGTGACTAGAAAAGAAAAGGAGGGGCAGGAAGAGGAAGATATCGCGATATCGTGACACCTGTCATAATGCAGTTGGAGGAAGAAAATGATAGAGGTTAGGCGACGATTACAGGGCAAGGATGACACGTGGCACCAAGGTGCAGTTAAAGCGGGTGATTACCCAGGAGTGCGAGAAATGAAGAGGATGGGTCGCGCAGGGTAATATGACAGGGAGCGGCGGTCAGAGTGATCTGACAGAAAGCGACGATGATAGGGGCCGTGCAGAGTGGAGCCGTTAATCGGGTTGGTGATCCGATTTTTGGAAAAGATATTTCAAAGGGTCGGGGCCTCAATAAAAATCTAGTTTTCTGTAATAGTCAATGGTGGATGGGAGAACGCACACAGAGTGTGGTAGAGGAAAGCTAAGCCGAACGCTAGCTATTGTAAAGCCTAAGGGCTGTTATTGTAAAGATTTTTCAAATTAATGCATGAAAATTTGGGAATTGCGTGAGTGTGACTGTGTGTGATTTTTCGTCCCCCATCAGGTAGGAAATCCATTGATTTGCTTCAACAAGATCACCAAGAACTTACTCAAAATTTGCTCTAGCAAGCTCACCAAGAACTTGCTCAAATATGCTCTAGCAAGCTCACCAAGAACTTGCTCAAATCTGCTCCAGCAAGCTCACCAAGAACTTGCTCAAAATTTGCTCTAGCAAGCTCACCAAGAACCTACTCAAAATCGCTCAGCAAGCTCACCAATAACTTGCTCAAAATATGTCCACAAATATATCCAAAAACCTTCTCAAAGGCTCAATCAATCATGCAAAAAAGCTGCCACAAATATGTTCAAAAATCTATCCAAAAGCCTTCTCAAAGGCTCAATCAATCATGCACAAAAGCTGCCACAAATATGTCCAAAAATATATCCCAAAGGCCTTATCAAAGGCTCAATCACTCATGCACAAAAGCTGTCACAAATCTATCCAAAAATCTATCCAAAAGCCTTCTCAAAGGCTCAATCAATCATGCTCAAGTAGCACTCAAATCTCATCCACAAATCTATGAAGGCAAGGCTCAATGATGAACTCAACAATGAATGACAATGCACTCTACAATGGATGACAACAATGATCCACAATGATCTCAACTCAAATCAGAATATAGAATAGTTTGTTTCATGGAACTTGAACAACCACTTCACTCATTCACTTGACTAGGCTCAAACAACTCTACTCAACCAATCACAACAAGGAACAACTCTTTCTCACAAACCCTAGTCCAAGAAAGTATCAACCAACTCAAATGTTTCCAACAATGCTCAACCACAAATCTCACATAACAATGATACTCATGTTGTTCTCTAACTCAAGTTCAAGTTCTTTGTATAATCAATGGGATTCAACAACAATGCTTATAAAACATTCTTCACATAACAATGATACTCATGTTCTTCTCAAACCCTATCTCAGGTTTTTCACACAACTAATGGCTTCAACAAAAATGCTTATAAAATAAGGTTTAAACACAACTCTCAAACCAGAAAACCTTGAAGCATTCAACCAACCACTTTCGAAAAGGAAACCATAATAAATCCTTTTCTCTCCAATGATATTCTAGAAATCAACCACCATAAACAAAGTCAATGGAGTATATTGCTCATACCTTTTTGATGCCTTATTAGTTGTCCACTAAATATGCCACACTCAACAATTTTTTTTTTCAACTTTCAATAAGGGTTAGGGATCATGATTAATAACACAACAATAATATCTAAATAACACCTTGTTACTCCTACTCAATAAAATACATCATGTCCCCTCATGAAAGAATTAATCCTCTTTAAAAAAGAACAAAGCAACCTTCACTTTTGAACCTCTTTACAAAATCAGAAATATCTCTTTACACACACCTTATTTCTCCCTCTAAGTAAGTTAATCAAATAGCCCTCGAAATAAGCTTTCCAATGATATATAATATGATATACTTCCAAAATTAAAATCACCAGAAATCTCTCTTTTTCTTAAGGTGCACCATAACCCTTATTTCTCCTAGGGCAACTTTAGGAAAAATAAAATATTAAAAAATATTAACTTGCCTCTGTCCCTGACGGGATTCGATCTCTTGACGCCTCCTCACTCAGTGCCTTAACTGCGACCAAACCGTCATTGGGCCACACGCCCTCACGTGTTCAAAGAGGCACGAACCAAAACAAATACCTCAATATTTTGTGCCCTTCGAAAACTCAAAAATGCTTTGAGTGTTTCAACACAACAAGCATCCCCGACGAGACTCGATCGCAGGACCTCCTGCTTCTTACACAACACACGAACCACTAGGCCAAATGTGCCTATGCATTTGGTCATCCTCCGCAAATGATTCTTCAACGGACCCGAATTTCATAAACCCTTCACATGCCTCTTTACACACGCTTCAACACACAGGCTCTTCTCGCATTACATTATCAATTCAAATGCATTCAAAAATCGAGGACAAGGATTTATCAAAAATTTTGGTGGCATATATATATGCATTTCCTCATTTATTTAGACGTCGACACTATTATTTTTAATATATGTCTTTCCTCCTTTCTTTAGACGTCGGCGCTATAATTTTATTTTTAATTTTAAATAATTTAAAATTTAAACTAAATATTTAAAATTACATATCTCCATCATTGGGGCACCTTTTTCGATGAAACGAAAAGCCAATGTAGGTTTTAAGAAAAATCCATTTCAAATATGCCATCCATGGTTTTAAATAAAACCTTTTATTTTGTCTGCCTTGGTTTTCACAAAAACCCTGTATATATCCATTCTCTCCAAAATATCATAAATGATATTTTATGAAGTGCTTTTGCCACAAAACCTCAAATGTGATCCATGTGACATCAATGATCCAGGTGACATCAATGACAACATAAAATAACTCAAATTGCCAATAATTTTCGTAAGTTTCAAAGTGCATATATAAGGTGGAAGCTAAAAATCATTTCAAGTGGTGTTTAAAGTTTAAAAGTGGTGTCGACATAGTGCATTTGTCCTTTTGCAAGCACAACACACAGGTTTCAAGCAAAGGTAGCAAGGAGTAAATGGGATGAACATGTTTTTAAGACAAGCGGATGACACACGAGTCTCAATAAGGAGCAGCACATGATTAATTTCCAACTGAGTGGCTAGCTCAAGTGGCGAGTAGACCTTGCGTAAGGCATGGCACAGAGGAGGTCTCAAGGTTGAGACTCGGTGGTGATATTTTATTCGTAGTTTTTTTTGAACAAAGGAACACAAAAAATTTAAAACAAAGATTGTGCATTAAGGTTCTTGTGTGGGAAGTTAGCCCACGCAGTGCTCTAGCACGCGTTAGAGCGTAGGCTCCGTAAGGTTGCATGCTTGATTCCACGCTATAGTAGAAGTGGTAAGGGTAAATTTTTTTAAAATTTTTTCTTGTTATTTAGGGAGTCATAAGTGTGTAAGTTTGATAATGTGTGCCATAAGGGTTAAGTTTAATAAAGTATGTTTTTGCTATAAGGGAGTCATGAGGGCTAAATTTAGTAAAGTTTAATTTTGCTATTAGGAAGTCATAAGGGTGTGAATTAATAAAGTTTTAATTGCAAGGATAAGTTTTAAAAGCTTTATATTTTGCAAACACAAATTATAAGAGTGCTTTATATAGTTTTATTTTGCAAAGAACATAAAATAAAAATATGTTTTGCATGCAAGAATATGAGTAATAAGGTGTTATAATGGCTTGATATTTTATTGTAATTCTTGTATGGTGAAAAGTGAGTTTGAGGGTTTTGAGTTATTGAAGATCATTTTCAGATTTCTTTGAACACATATTTTGAGAATAAATTTCATGTGGATGTTTTGAGAAAGTATTTTGCTATCTAACACTTGAAGTGACACAAGAAGGATTAGTTGTTTATGAGACAGGTTTTTGAGGGCACATCTTCATCAAGCATTTTGAGGTATGGTGGTTCAAATTTTTATCTAGGTGGTTGTGTTTTGAGAAAGTAATTTTGAGGTGGAGTTAAAAGGGTTGATTGGTGTGCATTGTTGAAAATACTTGAACTAGGGTTTGTGAAACAAAATATGCATTCATTGTTTGAATTGTTTTTGAAGCATTGGTTTGAATGTATTGAGCATGTGTTATGAGTAATTTTGAGCATGTGTTAGAGCAAATTGAACAAATATTGTAAGCAAAATAGAGCAAGATTGTGAGCTATTTGAGCAAGGCTTTTGGGAGAGGGCTTGTGAGAAGTTCTCAGCAGGTTTGAAGTAAAGTTGTGAGCAGGTATGAGACTTATCAGTATAGGCAGCTGAGTAGATTTGATCAGTGTTGTAAGCAAAATTGATTAGTGGTGTTGAGCAGCGATTTGAGTAGATCTTGTTATAGATGTGAACAAGCCTTGTATGAAGGCTTGAAGTAATTTTTGAGAAGAGTGTTAAGCCATATTTGGAGGTGACCAGAGCAGAAAAGACAGAGGTCTCCTGTGGATAGATATCCACCAACCAGAGCAGTGGGGACAAAGGTCTCTTGTGGATATATCCACTAGCCATAGCAGTGGGGACAAAGGTCTTATGTGGATAGAGGTTCACTAGCCAGAGCAGTGGGGACAAAGGTATCCTGTGGATAGAGATCCATGAAATTGAGCATAGGGGATTGAGATCTCCTTTAAACAGAGGTCCATAAACATTGTAATAGGGATTTGGTTCCCAAGAGATTTGTTGAGAAATTTTATAAGAAATATTTTCTTCTTGGACATAACCCACATTATGTGAACCACGTTAAATCATGTCTTTGATATTATTGTTGTTACCATTTGGATTGAAAGTAAAAAGTTCTATCTTATATTGTTCACCTCATCTCAGTATAAGCTTATGTTATTCATAATATCCTAGAGCAAGGAAGAGAGGAAACAAATCCTAAAGGTTTCCAAGTGCCCAAGAAAAAGAATATCCAAAAGAAATCGATAATAAAGAAACAAGTGATGGTTAATAATATATTTGGTAATCTCCCCGTTGATGATCTTTTGGATGATGATGATGAAGATACTATGGAGACAAAAGTATTTGAGACATAGTTCCCTGGTTGGAGAAATAAATCCTTGCTATAATAGGTAAAGAGCATCCCTAACACCGTATTAGTCTTACAAAGCAACAAATAGGAAGGAGTAAATAGCCAATAAAAGACTACCAACAAAAAAAAAAAGGGAAAAATAAGAATAACAATAATAGTCTATTAAAGGTAGGAAACACAAAGAACCCAGAGCCTAAGGAAGACCTCACTAGATCTACCAAAAATACCCTATTGTTGTTGTATACACATACACTAAAGTTAGATGTTATTCCAAAATCTAGAGGAGTGAGCTAGGAGACAAGCTGAAGATGAAAATGGACACTAATCAAAAGGTAGGACACAAAACCAACCAACACCATGTGGCAAAATAAGGAGAAAAGTTAATAGTGAAAGGTATTTCAATGCCCTTACCCACATCTTTAGAATCTAGTACTGATTAAGATCTCTTGGAAGACCATGCCAAATAATGGCTTGATGACCTACTCTAACAGGAGACAAGGATTTGTTTGCATTTTTGGAAATATTAGATAGGTTATGCTATCAATTTTTTATTATTCATGGACACATTATTAGGGTGAAGATCCAAAATAATGTAGGCTTAGATCATTGGTTGATCATGGCATAACTATGGAAATCCAAGGCCAGACACTCACCATTCAAATTTTAACTAATGTGGTTTAGAGATAACTCTTTCAAGCCTATAGTGTAACAACAATGGAAGGAAGGCAAACCTCAACATGGAACTAAGATGTATTGTTTTGTGAGGAAACTTTAATACATTAAATCCAATATAAGGACTTAGAACTAGGGGGAATTTGAAGATGTCAAGAAGAAAAAGTTGGAAGTGATAGCCCAACTTGAATATTTGAATGAACATATCTGCATGGATGGCCTCACGGAGGGTCTAAGTATGGCATGGATTAGACTAACATCCTAGCTAGAAGAATGGAAAAAAAGAAAAATCTATTATGGAAGCAAAAATCTAGGATCCAATGGCTCTAGGAGGGGGACTAAAACATGGGCTTCTTCCATAAATCCCTTCTATCCCATATATCACACAACTTCATCCCCTCCCTGAGAACATAAGCAAGAGATTCCATCCATACATAGAAAGGTATGAGGTCTTTTATAGTAAAGTATTTTACAAATTTTTTTTGATTGGTTGAAAAATGTGTTTTGAAAGAATCCTCGAACCTTTTACAAAAGGTCCACAACAAAAGAGACTATCTCCAAAAGATAAACTCTTGGAGATAAACAAGGAATAACTAAAATAGGGAGACAAATTGTGCAAGATCATCAATAAAGGAGACCTAAAATTTGAAAATATTTTCCTGCCAAAACAAGAAAAACCAACATGCGATAAAAATGAAACTACTCCTTGAAAGAGAAAGGGACCACCTAGACCCATCTGAAATAACGCAAAAATTCAAACTTGAAATAAAATTCCTGCACAAAATGAATTATATTCCCCCCTTAGGAGAAGCACATGAATAAAGAAAGCCTACACAAAGGCTTTCTGAAGGCCTAAAAGTTGGATCAACAACATAGGGAGATCTCCACAGGCCATGAGGTCTCATTGCAATGGAGACAAAAAGCACAATCTAAAGATAGGAAAACCCAAGGGAGATTCAAATCACTATGGCACCCCAAAAATGGAAGCAAAAATTTGATCCAGGGAATACCTTTAGGAACCTATCCTCTGTAGCAAGTGAGCACATAGCTGGTCTCCCATCAAAGACTAGAAAAAATTATAGATAGGGCCTATCAAACAATCACTAGCAACATATCAAAGTCCAACCTCTTCAACTATTTGTCCAAGAAGTAGTCACTAGAAATATTCTATCGTAGTAGAATGAGAAAGCACAGGGTCTCCTACCCAAGGACCAAAAACATATTATAAAGAAGGGTTCCACTAAAAAACCCTTGAAATAGACAAGCACAAGATATTCTAGAAGATCTCAAACCCACCACTAGAAGTCCAACCTGAAAGTAGTTGTGAGAGGATCTCATCTATACAAATTAAAAATATGGTCCCTCATCAGAGACCAATAATATGCAGATAAGGAAATCTTGGGCCACTTCACACATCAGACAAACAAGATGTTGAACCCTTTTCCAAAAGTTCAGTTCATAAGAAGAGATGAGGAAACCACCATTGCGGATAACGATGAAGCACATGGTACCACCCAAAATATTAGAAAGACCCATAGGTAAAATATCCATAGCACCATCTCCTAAAGTAAGCTAGCAGGAAGCCATCCCACACCAAAGGGTGCTAAAGAAATAATCTCCAAGTCCTTCCGACTAGGGAACTGCATTCACGTAGGAAAACAAGGAAACACTTCTCGGGAGGCCCCAAGAAGACATTGTGAAGGCCCTAGATATGCTAAAAGCACTAGGAAGATCCTAGGAAGACCTTACAAGCCTAGCGAAATAGGATATCCACCTGGAAATCCTTAGGACTAGAGTAGGGAGGGAGTAGGAAAATTGAATCAGGGGCCTCCCGCTTCCTCCAAGTATTTTTGCAAGTTTATTCATAACAAAACTTAAGGATATTGAAGCCCAAAAGGAAGTGTTATAGGATATACTTACATTGATAATAGAGGAGGTTAATTTAGTTTTGACTACTCCAGTAACTACCAAAGTGTTACACCAGGTGGTCTTCAAAATATAGAAAAGAAAGACCCCTAGTCTAGATTGATTCCCCATCAAACTCTACCAAACATTTTGGGATATCATGCATAAGGACCTTCTAGATGTGGTGGAGGAAGCTAGGAAAGCTAAATATGTGTTGAAGGAAATCAAAAAAATGTATATAATATTGATCTCAAAGGCACAAAATGCATAGCATATTATCGAGTTCAAACCAATAGCTTTATGTAATGTCTTGCTTAAAATAATCACCAAGGTAATGGCAAAGAGGCTTAAACAACTTTTGCATAAGATTATCTCATTGGAACAAGGTGGTTTTGTGGAAGACAGATAGATAGTGGATGGGATAGTTTTGGCTTAAGAGGCTATACACTCCATGGAAGCACAAAAATCCCTATCCATGTTCATCCGCTTAGACTTATCCAAAGCATATAATAGGGTGGACTGATATTTCCTCCTCAAAGTAATGAGTTAATTTGGCTTCTCATAGGAATGTATAAACTAGATCAAGGGATTTATTTTCTCTATGTCCTATTTAATATTGATCAATAGTTGTCCTTCACAATTGTTCACAACATACAAAGGTATTAACCAAGGAGATCCCCTCTCCCCATACTTATTCATCATGTTGGTTGAATGCCAAGGAAGGATAGTGGTCAAAAACAAGAAAAACCAAACATTAACAAGAATAACTATTGCCAATGGAGCCAAACCAATCACCCACTTTTGTTTGTTGATGACTTTACTCTATTAGAGAAAGCAACAGTGAAGGAAGCCTCAAGAATTAAACACATCATAAGTTGTTTCTCAAGAGCCACAAGGTAACAAATCAATGAGGAAAAGTCTAAAGTCATTTTTTCAACTATTCACCTAGATAGGAGATCATGATCTTGATAAATTACAATACTAGACAGTCTCCCTCCCAATCACCTATTTAGGTGTTCCACTTAAAACAAGGAGAAAGAAGAAGGATGTTGGGAGGACTTATTCTTGATACTTGATTATGTATTGATGTGTGGATATCAAATGCTTAATCTTATTTTATGTTATCAAGATGTATGGTTAATAACACTTTATGCTTTGATTTTACTATTTTTAGAATATAGTACTACTGATGAAATTTGTGGTTGCATGACCAGGTACTCATACGTGGATTGGTATGGTACAACCACCAAAGTTGAGAGATAAAAAGGGAAATGATGGATGATATTCTCATTGATATATCAAGGGCAAACGAATACCCCCATATAGATGCATTGCATATGTGTATGTTTATTTTAATTGCATCACCAACAAGGAGGTTGCTTAAGCAAAAGAGACATCCTTAGTAGGTAGGTGATAATATTCTAGTTATTTTAAAACCTCCTAGTTAAGGAAAAAGGTAATAATATGCTTTTTTTTATGAGAAATTATTATTGAAATACCCATGTTTGATGCATGGAATGTGTTTGGTAAATTATTACTTCAAGTGGGTAGTAATATTTATAGAGGTATTATTAAAACTCAATATCAATGTTAATAGCTAATATTAACTTTCAATATTAACTAAGTTAATTGGGTAAGTAATTAGATTAATAATTATTTTTTATTAATGATATATTCTCACACTAGCATTAGAGAAATAATAATGTTGAAGCAAAAGTGATTTAAATTGTGAAGGCTAAGTTTATGAAACCAATATGCATATAATTGTAAAAACCTTGCACAAAACAAAGATGGGTCCACTTATTAAGAAAATGATTAAGTGCACTTTTCTTTTATTAAATGAAAGTCGGTTGGAAAACCGTTACCTTCTTATTAAAAATAAAAATAAACGAAAAAGAAAATAAAGGAGGGGAAAGGAGAAATTTGAGGGCTATAGAGAGCAAATACAAAGAGAACAATAAGTTGAAAGAAACACAAAGACAAAATAAGGAGGCACCTTTAAGATCTTTGCTAAGTTCAAGAGGTAAATTCCGATTGCTTGTTGTTTTAAGTTGTTATTTAGAAACATGCTTGAGTAATTCAACTTATTTTTGATCGTATGTAAATGCAAACCTCCATTGTTGTTTTACGCAGGATAGGGAAGATTAGTAACTTTGCTTTTAAACTTAAACTAATACCTTATACCGTAACACCTCCATTGGAGGTAGAGTGTGTAATAAGTGCTTAGAGTGAGTCCAAGCTTACTGAACATCTGGGTAAACATTGTGGTACTAATAAGTCTCATTTTACCATAGTGCATGGAAAAATATTATTGTACTTTTGTGTCCAAAGTTTTGGAGTAGGAAATGACTTTCCATTACTGTGAACCTTGCCATCTATGCATTATCGGGACCTCATGGTCTTCGTTGAGAATAGTTTTATTGCTTAGTCTAAAGTATAAACCATGTTTAGACATCTTTATGCTGGTTAGATTTCCATTTTATTTCTAACATGTCATGACATAACATCTTCAACATCAACCTATTTGTATACAGTGTTTATCTAGAAAATGTAAGACATCTAATCATGAGATTATAATCAGAGAACATCTCAATATCGTTTTTAATGTCAAAACTATTATTTCAATCATCTAATGAGAGATTTGGTCCATAGAATGGTACTACAATTGAACTTTGCAGGTTTTTGGGAGTTTGGACACTTCTGTAATGTATTTTAGAAATTATCAAACCTGTTGTGGAACAAGTATATCTCAACCACGTTTCTAGTTATTGTAGTGAAATGTGTTTCGAAATAATAGTTTTATTATTAATTTTTTTTTTGAATTAGTTAAACTTTAAGAGATGAACTTGTTGAAGGCACTCAGGTGTTGTAAGCGAGTTGGAGAGGAGAGGGCAATCCTCCAAAGGAGGTCCCATTTTCAAATATCCACCTACCAAAAAGCTGAATTGGGTATCCAAAATCCAATTGATAATGTTGGTGCGGGCAGGATCGGGTCCCGAGCGCCTTTGACTGTGTAGAACCCCCTGTTCGTGATCTCTCAGACTAAAGCAGCCCCGCAAGGGGTTTTTCGCTTAAAAAAAAAACTTGTTGAAGGGCCATATTTTAGCTTGATGAATTTGACAAAACATAACTAGAATTTGGAAATAAACGAGCCCTTAAATGGATTGCCACACCAGTGAAAACAACTTAAATCCGTTATGCGATTTTACAAGTCACTTTTATTAAGTCAATAGTTAAATAATTAATGATGTGGATTAGAAGATATTTATATTGATGTTATAAATGACTCTTTTTTTTTATTATAAAAAAGTAGAAAGAATGGTTTGGATATTGGTTATATCTTGTTATTATTAAAATAAAGTAATGTTAAAGATTTAAAAGAAGGAAAGGTTTATTTTTTAAAAATATTTAATATTTGATTTAAATATTTTAGTGATAAAGTATTTAATATCTTATGTGGAAAATAAATAAGAATTTGATGGATTTCAAACATGGACAAAACATGTAATGAGAGGAGTATGGAATCCTCTCAATGTAATTTAAATGCTATTTTGTAAGTTGCATGGTGATATGTTGTTTGCATAGTAAAGTGCATTTGTATTCTAAAAGAGTTGTTCTGATCCTAAATTTTATCTTTATTATACATTGAAAAGAAGGATCAACAAGGTACAATGGTAAAGAAAATATGACAATTTGTAATTGTATGGAAAAGTTTGCTATGTAATAGTATTGAAACAATAATTTGTATGAGTATTATGAACAAATGATCTTTTATTGTAATCGATATTTTATTAAGAGTTGAAAGGTTAAGTTCTATTGAAATAATTGTAAAAAATATTTGAAATGTTTTTATTGCAAATGGTATGATGTGCTATAATATAAAACATAATTTAATTCTTTTTTAATTATGGTTCATTCTTTCTTTATTTATGTAAAGGAAATGGAAAAGTTAGGATTAAGATGTTAAAGTATTCAAATATCTAATCGTTGGAAAAGAATCAAGTTGCTTATTTTATTTTTTTAGAGAGATGTTTATTTGCTTTAAATAATATAAATACATTATGGGGTAGAAGGGTTAACTTGGAGGTTTTGAAAATTAGAACCTTATTAGAAACCATTGAGTCAAGATGAACCCCAAATCCTAGTAGGAGTTGTGCTGAGGCTCAGGTGTATCCAAAGTAGTGAGGCTTTCAAAAAGTTGTAAGTGGTGAGGCTTAGAAATATTCCTAGTGGTGAGGTCTATGAATCATTCACAAGATAGTACAGTGACCATGCCTATTTTTAAGTGAGTCGTAATAGCCTTAGTTAGCCTATGGAGGTGTGGTAACCAAGCACTAAGGCATTACACTAGAATAATTCTATACAGATGGACTTGTGTAGAATTAAGAGAAAAGGCATATCTTTATAAGTGTTATGGAATTATAGGATAATCCCTACATCACGGTCAATTTATCTTATACCAGTGAGGGTATAAGAAAAGTGGGGGGACCACTGATGGCATCCTTTCTAAATGGTGAGGTTTAGAAAGGTGAACCCCAAAATTATGGGATGTTGGCCACTCTTGTCCACTTGAGTGTCATCTGAAGCAACAATGAACTCAAAATGTGGTTATACCTTTTGGATATTGAAAACACTAGGACATCTATTATGAGTTTTTCTTGGATAAAAAAAATCTCTCTTGAGTAGAGTTAGTGGGCTGTTACAAAGGAGGATTGGGCTTAGCTAGTGGATAGAGTAAAAAGAAAAATAGAAAAATGGACTAATCGATGGCTATAATTAGTAGGAAGAGTAACCTTGGTTAAATTAGTCCTACAATCTACACCTATCTATGTCTCCACAATTTTGAATATTCCCAAGGAATGGCTGAGAGAGTTGGATCAAATAAATCATTGGTTATTTTGGAGGGGCACTAAAGAGAAAGAAAATGGGTGCTGGTGTGGTGAAAAAATTAATGCCTACATAAACATGAAGGGGGACTAGGATCCAGATCAATAGTCAAGAACAATAAGGCACTAGTAGATAAGCTATATTGGAGGATGTTGAACAACCCCAACGCACTATGGACCCAGATTTTGAGAGCTAAATGTGTAGAAAATAATATTATGATATAAATTATTTTCCACCAACTTCCTAATAGAGGATCCCTCATATTTATAGTTTTAAGGACAGGAGAGGAGTTGATAAAGAAGAAGCTCTTTTGGATAATTCACAATGGTCAAGATATGAACTTTTAGATAGACTCTTGGGATGGACACCAACCATTAGTGGTTTAATTTTTAGAGTGGAGACTTTTCATGGAGTAGTTACATAGAGTAAATTGGATAAAGGTAGAAAATTTCTATAAGTACCAGACCAAAAATTAGAAGTGAGGAGAAATTGGGTCCTTATAACCAAATGACCGATTCAGATCCTAGAGAGGCAGAAGATGGATATCTAAAAAAATCTTTAAATGAGATCACTTTCATGGTCTCAAGTAGAGGATTCTCTTGGATGGGACAACACGGGTCAGGGGGCATTTAGTAGCACGAGGATATGCAATCCTATACCAAAGCACTCCTAACCCACTTCAAGACTTATTAAAACAAATATGGGCACAAAAGTTATGGCCTATGGTGAGATTCTTTATTTGGCTACTATTACATAAAAGGGTATTAACATGGAAACAACATATGAAAAGAGGTTGTCATGGTTGTTTTCTTTGTGAGATGTGTTAGGAGAACCCTAAAATGCTTTGTCACTTATGTATTAAGCATCTTGCAGCCTTAAAGTTGTGGAAGACAATGACTACCTTTGTATTAATTGGTTTAGCTTTAACACCCTAGAAGATATGTGGAAGAAATGGACTACAAAGGATGGAATAAACTACTATGTTAGGTAGATAGTATGTATAGGAACTACTCTCCTACCTTAGAACATATGAAAAGGAAGGAACAACCACATCTTAAAATGAGTCTTTAGACATCCACTATGTTTGGTAAAATACCACATCCAACATAGCAGAGACAATATAACATACGATGAAGTATCCCCATGAACCTCACCCATAGTAGAAGTAGACCATGACCAGACTAAAAAATGCTCTAATTTTTGGTAAAAAACAAATGGTGACCATAAGGTACCCGAAACTAGTCAAAAAAGAAAAGTGGTAGGCTCCCCTAGAGGATTGGAGAAAAGTTAGCATAGATGGAGCCTCACAAGGGAATCTAGGAAGAGCTAGTGCAGGAGGAATAGGATGATTGTCAAATAGGACCCTCGTCTTCACCTTCATAGAGAATATTGGCATACTTTCCAACAACCTAGCAGAGGTTTGTGGCATCCTTGAAGGGCTTCAGGAAGTAGTAAAGGTAGGCTAGAATAAGGTTCATATAGAATCTGACTTACAAGTCATGATCAACCATTTAAGAAATATAATGTTGAATAAGAAGCTTGATTAGAGACTCGGGAGAATTGTAGAAAAGATTCAGATTGTATAGGACAAATTTTTATTAGTAGAATACAATCATATTACTAGAGAGTAAAATAAACTTGAAGATGTGATAGCCAATTGAGCTATAGACAAAAGTGACATCAATTGTTATGATTATCCCCTTAGATGGTGGGCAACATGGATCGCAAAAACTCTTCTTTCTATCCTATCTCTTGATAATACCAACATTAGATGTATTTAGTTATGTATTTCACTATATTAGTTTATTTATGTTATACATGGGTAATCATAACATATCAGTTGATAAATATTATAACACTACATCATTTTTTAAATCTTGGATCAAAAGCCTATTTACGTGGAAAGGCAGACAATGTACCTCTTTTCCTTGAATAACTTAATATAATACTTTTTACCAAAAATAAATAAAAATTATATTATTCGTTTCAAGACACAAATTCGGGATCAAATTCATAATTTTCCTGTTATTGTAGATTTATGCTATGATAGAGCTAGGGTAATTTTTTGAAAAGAACAATATTTTAGGAACCATATCTTTTCATAGAGTTGTTTGATTCAAATGTTTCTTGTGCCATTTTGTGTAGATTTTGAAAATATTTGGAATGAGTATCATTTGAAATAATCCAAGTAGTATTGAGGGATATATGATCATGTGAAGACAATTGTTCAAAACTAGGGTAGCATTAGGGCATTTTTCTAAAATTTTATCTCATCTTTTAGGAGCCATATATTTGTGAAGGGTTGTCTGATTTAGATGATTCTTGGGCCAATTTGTGTAGAATTTTAAGAGGTTTAAAATTAGTGGTTGTATGAAAGAATATAATAAATATTTAAGGAGATACAACCCTATGAATTCAACCATCCAAAATAAGGGAGGTGATAATTTTTCAAGTCACAAAAAATAAAATTATAGATATTTATCAACTAGGGTTTAGATGACGGGAGGAAAAATGGAGGGCTAGGTAATTAGTGAGACAAGACATTCTATTTGGGTATAAATTTTTTTAGCTAAGTTTCCTTTCCCCTTCTTTATATTATAAATTTTGCATGAAAATTATTATAGTTTTTTTTTTATTATCAAATATTATATAATTATAGGATATTCTAGTAAATTTTAGTAGATTTTGAGTTATAGTTTTCTTCCCATGGACAAATTTATAGGTAAATACCTAGAATCATACCTAGTAGTAGAGGTTAGTGAGGGCCTCATAGAGAGACAATCCTTGTTTCTAAAAGATATAATAGTTTTTGGTAACTTTAATGGTTCTTGGCCAAGGGCTTTGACCTTGAGAATATGAATTGGTAGGAGTTGGAAGTCTCTAGGACTGATTCTATCCTTTCTTCCAAAAGGTTTCTTCCTATCCATTTTTTGTTCCATGGAGGAAAGAAATAGAATTCTAAAAGGATGTTCTTAGTTTATGGGAAGAGCAAGACTCTTCCTTACCCACTGGTATAGAGGCTTTGCACCTAAAAATATAAATTTATCCCTAGTACTAGTCTGGGTTGGGATGTGTGGGTTACCCATTGAATTTTAGTAAATGGATACCTTCAAGGAAATAGGCAACATTTTGGGAGAATTTCTTGAGATTTAAACTAGAAGGAATGGATTCTTGGCTATTTATGATCAAATATTGGTCATGATTGATATAAGCAAACCTTTACCAGAATTAAACATTCTCAAGTATGGGGGTAAGTTGAGGACCCAAATTATAAATTATGAAAACATATATTTTAGATGTAGAAGGTGTCATAAGGTGGGACATATCGAGAGATCATGACCTATGAAGAGTCCAAAAAAAACATATGTAGAAAATTGCAAGAGAAACTTACAAATGGATGAGGATGGTTTTTAACTTCAAAAAAATAGGTCTTAGTAGATGAAAGTAAATATACAATGGATACTAGTAAGAAAGGATATTGGAAGAAATAAAAATTCTTTTGAGGCTTTAACCTATGATGAAAAAGAAGATCAAAGCTTAGACGACATAGTACAACATGTTTAGAATATTAATAAGAAACCATCTATTCAATATGATTCTGATATAGGAAGAAAAATTCATGATGAACCTAAGGAATGTACCTCATCAAATTTTGAAGACTCTTTGAAAGTACCATGAACCATTTAGAAGAAGAAAAGTAGTAGAGAAAATACAACGCTATATGTTAATACCTCTACCATTAATAAAGAGATACTATAAAATGAGCAAGACAAGTCAAAGGCTTTTGTAGTAGAGCCAAGAGAGAATAAATCTAATGAAAAAGAAAGTTGTGAAAGAATATTGAGAAATAGAATATTAAGATCTATTCCTAATACAAGCAAGCGAAAAGAAGAATACCCTCAAATTATCAAGCAAGAACCAGAGAAGAAAAGAGCAAACATAGAAAAAGGAACACAAACTAAGTTGGTTGAACTTATGTTTACCAAAAAGCAAAATGATATTGGTAATTTTAAGGTAGGTGTAACAACCCACCAAACCAATCCAAGGGAGAGAGATATATTTTTTTGCATAAGGAATAATTCACAAAGAAGACCCAATATTTTTCAGCATCATAAGGCATGACCACAAATTTGAGTTTAATGTTGTTGCAGATGACACTCAAGTGTACAAGAGTGGCCAATGTCCTGTATTTTTGGGGTTCACCTTTCTAAACCTCACCGTTTAGAAAGTATACCAATAGTGGTTCCCCCACTTTTCCTATACTTGCACTGGTATAGGACAACTTGACCATAATGTAGGGATTATCCTTTAAGGCCCATAAAACTTAAAGGGGGGCACATTTTCCCTAACCCTATATAAGTCCATCTATGTAGGATAATTTTGGTTCAATGCCTTAGTACTTAGTTACCACACCTCCGTAGGCTAACTAAAGCCATTATTGCTCACCCAGTAATGAGCATGGTCACCCAATCCTCATCATTCAAGGTGCCACCACTATAATAACTTGTGAATGGTTCCCAAAGCATCACTACTTTGGGACACTTGAGTCCCATAGTTCAAGGTGTATCATTCATAATTATCTAGGAATTGCATCATTGCAACTCTTATCAGATTTGTAAATACCTAGTTATTACATCATCACAACTCCTCCTAATATTCACAACTACCTGGTTATTGCATCACCACAACTCCTCCTAGGATTGGGTTATCTTATTGAATCAATATATCAATATATCATAAACATATCTCTTTAAGGATAATAAAGTGCTATATTAATTCATAGTTTCCATTCAATATAACACATTGCTTAAAGACTAGAAATTGAATATTTTCAAAATGTAATACTAGCATTTAGCATTTTATTTACGAATAATAAAAAGAATAAAACAACATCCAAAAGAAATATAACCACATATAGGAATTAGATTCTATCCTTTATTTTGACAACATATTCTTTTCGTTTTTTACATATTCAACTATTTCAAGGACTTTCATATTATAATATCAATATATAATTTTTTATTCTAGAAAAAACCTTGAAATAGTGTAAGGAGTAAATTTACAAAACACCCTTTCTTTCCTCATAATGTCAATCCTATTAATTTTCAAGTTAAGATCTTCTTCAAAAGTATTATTACATAACAAAAGTTGATGGTCCATAGTTCCATCTTTTCTTCAAGGTCCAATTGGAATATTTATTCCCATGAATTTGAATAGAATTTTAGGGATTAGGACAACTCATGAATTGCTTATGCAAGCCTAACATTTACTAAGCAATAAATGAAACACAATAATTCAAATCATGCATATCACAAGCATAAATACATGCAATTTTTTGAGAGAATCCCATACTTCTCTCAAATATGAATTCAACCCTCATCCATATTAACAAACTTATCCATTGATTCTTCATAATAATTTCCTTAATTCCCACATATAAATCTAATTCAGATACAAATACACTTTCAAATTCAACATCCATCAATAACAAAAAATAGTTCCATTTTATATTATTGAATTTAAATTGAAAGATTCAACAATTTATCTAAGTAGTATTAATAATTCAGGATATAATATTCTAATATCCATTAACATAATATATTTAATATAAGCCAAAGTCTTATCAACCAACTTGGCCAACCTAGTTAACAACTTCTTTCAAAAACCAACATATTGTATTACCATGTAACTGTTGACACTTTTTGTCACATTATACAAGGGGTAGAAGAATAGTAGAATTTTGTATAATATTTCCTTGTTGAAAGTTTTTATTTTATTTTAAGTTACAAAAATTTTGACTCTCCTTATCGCCCCTTTTATAAAATGAAGAAGAAAGAGCTTCGCGACCAAACAGGCCAAGGAAAATAACTTCGCCGAAGAGAAAGAAGGAGAATGTGGAAGAGCTTCCGGCCCGAAGCACTTTAAATTACCACTTCGGGTGAAAGCCTTGCGAAGTAATATTGCCGAAGAAAATACAAAGATAACGCTTCGCACCCGAAGCATTTTCAGCAGCCGCTTCAGGCGGAAGTTTTGCGAAGCAGCATCCAAACGACTTCGCCGAAAGAGGAGAGCATAATCCAAATCAGCTAAGGCAAAGAAACTACTTTGGGCCCGAAGTATTTCTGACACCTACTTCGGCCAGTTTTCGCCCGAAGTAGTGGCACCCGAAGCAAAATGACAATGGTTTGGAAACAGAGAAGTGCTTCGGGAGGATATTCCCTGAACCGCAGTTTTGAGAAAGAATCGGGCCGAAACATTTTCCATCCGAAGCAGTTTCGCCAGCAAAGGACAAAGAACCCCATTTCAAAGATGGAGCCCGCTCGGCACTCAACATCCTCGAAGTAGTTTCTGCGAAACATTATTTTATGAAGAACAATTCAAGGAAGATCTACTTTGGCCCAAGGCTTTGGCGAGGTGGAGATGTAGCAAAGCACTTTTTGGGCCCACATTCCAAGGCGGGCAGCTTCCCAAGGTGATCGAAGGCCCCTTATAAATACTCCCTTTCTTGCCCGATAAGCCCGCTGACCATTTATGGCAAACAAAAGGGACGTAATAGTCCTTGAAGTAAAACATAATGGGTGTAAAGATCACTCAAGCATAGCATCCAAAATCCAGGGACACTCGGGCGGTGCATTAAATGAACGTTTCCTTGGTTGACCCAGTCGTAGTTGCCAGTTTCGAAAACCGATTTGAAAGCACAGTCGCAGCAACCACGAGGAGCTGATTTCTCAGAGCCCAAGGGTGTACTCCATCGTTTTTTGTAATAATGACTCAGAGGGCCGGGTCCTCTATAAAAACCCAGGCTTTGCAATGTAAAAGGGGGGGAACTTTCTGCTAGAAAGTTGTTGTAACTTGATGTCCTGCGTCTAATACTAAAGATTTTTGTACTCCATTTCTCTCTTTTATGCTACTTTTTGTGCTTAATTATTTTGTCTGTCTGCACTCGTATATTGAGACTCTGAATCCTGAATCCGATGTGCGATTGGGGACTGTACCCTAAAATTTGCCCTGAAGGATACATAGGAGAGGAAAAATGTCGTATAAGCTTTCTTTTATGCTGCCTGGTGGGTCATGGTTTCTGTTATTCCCTTGTCTTAATCGCTGTTACTCTGAACCCTGAATTCCAACGAGAGAGAAAGGAGAACCCTATGAACTTGTCCAGAGGATACATAGGAAAGCGAGTATCGCGTTTCTTTCGTCTATTCTTGGTGTTCTTTGTTGCTATTCGAGTTATTAGCGAGTGATCGTGCTTCCTATTCTCTCCCACCTTAAATCATCTTCTAACCCTTACTCTTTTTATTTCTTTCTCTAACCCTTACCCCTTTTTATTTCTTTTCCTAACCCTTACTCTATCTATTTCTTTCCTACACTCTTGTCTCAAACCCCAAAAGTAGATTAGTATAGGAGCCGGCCTTTCTTTGGAGATTGGCATGAGGGGCATCTCTTCCCCTCGGCCTTTCAATGTTGGACGCAGGTCCAGGGCACGCAAACCCACCGAAAGTCTTTTCCTGTGCGGATTTGATGACCAATAGTTTCTGGCACGCCCGGTGGGACTCAAGGTCCCATATTTGAGAAAATTTCTAGCCCGTCTTCACCGGAGCTAGTAGTTCTAACAAGTTCCCGATGAGATCCGGTCAGTCTCATCTTCTGAGTAGTGGTGAGAATCGATGCTCTCATTACTAAAAGACTCTTAGCATCTGGTGACTCTGTTTTACCCGAGAATATCTAAAGTCGTGAAGACTAGTACCTAAGCCTGGTTTTTGTAACTAGGACTCCCTGTGCCTTAAGAAGGTCCGAGTTCGGTGAATCTCTAGCTTGTCTTCATCTGATAAAATCACCTGGCGACTCAGTTGAGTTGAAAATCTAGATTTCTTGGTCGTAGGCGCATTTCAAATCTGAAAGAAGATATCCCGAAGGAATTGAGGTTCGATGAGTAGCCTTGACCTCATAAGCGGAGAAAGAATGTTCACCTAACAACTCCAACTCAACGGTGACAAACATGATTTCTATAGGCTGCTGCTATAATGGCAGGGGTAGGTTTTCCCAACTGGGATGACCGAGGCCCCTTGAATCTTCAAAGCTACCACAAGATTCCCGAGATCGCCTTGAAGGCATTGACTACATATGATGGCACCACGAGAATGGCTCGAGAACACCTTGAAGCTATTGCTACCTTAGCGTTCCTCTACGACATAATCCATGAAGACATCGTGGTCAGACTTCTGGCCCTATCTTTGGAAGGAAGAGCGCTGCAGTGGTACAGACTGCTTGGACCTAAAAGCATCTGCTCATGGGATGACTTGGCGGGAGCATTGTTCAAAACATTTGATGGCTCTCAAGACCCCTTCCAGCTTTTGACGTACCTCTCCACCATCAAGAGAGCACCTTTGGAGAGCATCACAGACTTCAATGTTTGATTCATCAAAAGTTGGAAGAGAATTCCAAGGGAGATCCAACCGACGTCCGCCCAAGCCCACCTCTATTATGTTCGGGATTTTCACCCAGATATAGGCCTCCTCTTGCTACGATCTGGTGAGCAAATATTCCCTCAGATATTCAAGGAAGCAGTACGCATAGAACAGTTTTTATCGAGAAAGTGGTAGTGGGGAGAAGCCCCATCACTTTCTTCGATAGTCGTTGCTCCCATCTATCCAATGCAGTATTCTTCATGGCAGACTCCTAATACTGAGCAAAAGCCTGAGATGCAGTCATGTGGAGCTCGAGAGGAAGATCCCATCCAAGTCCAACCATGGCAATTTGTGAGCTTTGCCCCGACGATGAACAATACGGTTGCTTGCGATCTCCATAAGAGGACTGGCCAGGAAGGGGAGCAGGCTCAAGTGGTAGAGCCTGAGAACAAAGAGAGTGCATCTTGGCACTCTTTTTGTATCCTAGAACATAGCACAGAAGTGATCGATCAGGACTCAACAAGCATGTTTCGTCGAGAAGCTGAGCCTGAAGAGATCCTGGGAGTTTGCTCTTTGCCAAAAAAGCCCTGTTACAGCATCAAGGAGATGGAAGAACTTGTACCCAGTCCATAGTTACTGGACTCTTTGATATTCTGGTTCCAACCATCACTACAACCAGTACCCCAAGAAGGTCCTCACGTGGTGAACTGCTTCGCCACATCCTGCATCAGCAGCGTGGGTATTGGCCGGAGTGACAAACTATTGTATTGCTTTCTGTTCACAATGTGGAGAACTTCAGGGAGGAGCCATCCGGAATTCAAGAATCAACTGAAGTTCAATCTGATCTGGTCTGGGCATTGTAGATTCACCGGATAAATATCCGAAGCTGAGTTTGTGGTGGCGGCATGCCTATTATGCCGCAAGCCTGTGTGAATATTGTAAAAAGTTCCGCTATTAAATAAAATGCTGCTCAAAAACTCAGGTTGAGTTTTACCTCGACAGCTATATAAAAAAAAAAAAAACTTCTTTGGGAACTTGGCTTGCGAAGTAGTGGATGTGAAGTGGTTCACAGTGAAGTACGATTGGACGAGCAAGGTTTCGACTAAGGTATGAAAGATGTTTGCCTAAGAAGAGTCTGAGCGAGTTGCTTTTAAAAGGGGCAAAACAAGCTTCGCGAGCATCCTGGCACAGGAGGAATCACTTCGAGCCCAAAGCATAAAAGATTAACTGGCGCAAAAGGTTCACCGCGAAGTATGTCAGCTCCGATTTTGGCTTCGCTGACCCAAAGATGCACAAGGCAAAAGCATTTATTGCTCGCCTAGAGGAGCGTGTCAACAGTTGCCCTAAAAAGCATCCAAAACAGATGAGTTAAATGAAAATGCATCGGGTACATCCTCAGGGGATTTGATTGAGAGAAAATCCTGCCCCCAGGTACCAGGTGGTGGATGACTACATTCCCAAAGCAGTCATAATCATCATAGCGCATGGCCCATTGTACTACGCCATCGTATGGCCAATTCGATGAACCGATGATCTCTCAGGTGAGAAGTGCAGGATTAATTATGGCACATGCCATAAATGTGGGTAGTTGTCTTTGGCAGTTATATAACACAGACTCCAAGTAGCCAAAGGGTTACTCGCTCAACGACTCATATAGACCCTGCTGCCAACCTGTAAACTTTTCCACTTCGCACTCTAAAGCTTCGATGCCAATTTTCTCCATACTACAAACTCCGTTGCCCTAAGCATCAACGATGGAAAGTTCCAAGGAGAAGGGAAAAAGGCTAGAAGTAGTAGCCCCAGAGAAACCAAAGGTAAAAGGCCATGGAAAAATGCCGAAGCCAAGGACCGTTGATTCGGGCCTCCACCCAAATAAGCGTGTTATGGAAGAAAAGGGGGATTCCGAGGACGAGCAGCCCAAGAACCACTAGTCGACAGGTGGGAAAGAATTAGGGATACGAAGCTGTTGAAGAGCGTAGCTGAGCTCAGAGAGCATACGAGCTGCAACTTACTACTCCTAGATATACTGGTATTTGACGCCCCCCACTCACCATTGCCCTAAGCTGATCAATGCCATCGCGCAGAATTACCAGCCCGCCACCAGACAGGTGTTAGACACATCTGGCCAGAAGCTATTTTCAATTTTGAAAGAAGATGTACAGGCAAATTTTGCGCCCTAGCAGGGTCCACCCGAGGGATGTATGGTTTGCAACATTTTTTTGAGCGAACAAACAAAGAGGTTCACATCTGCTGGCTACATGATAAAATTTTTGCAGCAAAGCCTCAAAAGCAGGCTCCCTTCAGGCAAATTGCCCTAAATGCCCCTTCCCTTGGGGGCCTTTAAAAATGTTGACCTCTTCTCCATCATTGCATCGGTGGCAGGCCTATCTACTGATGCTTTTGTATATCCATGGCAGGTGTCCCTGGCCGAGTGCATTTCCAGAGGAGAGTTCAATGCCCCTGATACTTCGAAACCCAGCACCAACCCAATATTTGTCGACTGGGTAGAATGGGTGGCCAGGGGCTTACACGTGCAACTCACCAGCATGAAGAATGCTAGGACCAGCCAGCGCTTCAGGCCCTGCTCCTTTCTTGTTTGGCTATTTTTCTTTCATGTTCATAATAGTTTTCCTCATATTGCCATTACAACAAGCGACAAGGATGGAAGTCCTTTGCCAGTATATCAGTGGACTCCCCTACCATTGATATCGGAGTCCTAATACCCCTTTAATCAGCAATTCTTGGGACCCACCATGCGTATGTTAGTAGGGTCCTCCCTGAGAGTTCCCCTTGGCTTGAGAAACATAGTGTTTCGGGAGAAGAGGGGAGACGTTTTTTGACTAACATAGGGGCTAGTGATTCGCATCTTTGGCTTCATAGGGATGCCCTTCTTACTTCTAGTTTACCCCTTCGAGTATCAATTCGCATTGGAAGTCGCAAGGCAGAGCGATGCAACTAATGCCATCTATGGCAAGGGTCAGAAATGGGCCCACACTTGTGACTTCCCTCTCAGGATAGGAGTTATCGAAGTGTTCGCCCTGAATCAGAACGTCTTCTTGGAAGAAAAGCTTGCCAAGTTTGGCCTGCTCCAAATTCCCCAGCAATGGCTTTATGATCCTTTGGGAGTGATGAGGGACCACATACGGGTCAAGAGCTTCCATGTTTGCCCCTATCCCAAAATTGTGAAACAAAGAAATAATCCTCGGGGAAAGGATCTGGAGTGGCATCCGGAGAGGATGGAATCCTTGCCTCCCTGGCACGAATTCTACCCAATGGAGGTCGCATATGACCCAGATCGACATTCACTCTCGAGCCCCAATTCCACCTTCTGGAAGAAAGTGAAAGATGACTTGAAGGAGGGAGTAAAGAATTGGGACGTGACTCAGCTGAGAGAGTGGTGGATAATGAGGGTCCACTGATAGAAAATGAACTCTTATGGGTTCTTGGCAACAGACAAAGACTTCACCAAAATTTACAAAGCCAACGCTAGAAAGTGGAAGCCTTTGTCCTTCGTCGCCCTCATCCCTCCAGCTACCCCAAGTTTGTATGAAAGCCCAAAAAGATATGATACTACTTCGAGGAGGGGAAGGGAGGAGAAGGCCGAAGCTACACATCAAAGATCGCCTTAGATACCTGTAGGAGGCCATGAATCAAGCTCCGAAGATTCAGAACAACCGCTGGCAAGAACCAAAAGAAAGAGGCCAGAACAGGGCCCACTGCCCTCGAACTATCCAAAGCGACCCCGCACAGGATTTGCAAGCCTCTCCACTGGGCAACCGATATCAGGCCCATATGAAGCAAGTGCCAAGGTCACAGCACTGTCGAGTGCCGAAACCACCTCGGGTGTCAATGTCACTAATGTGGGGATAATCCCCCGGACAGAAGGGGGCCTCGAGGCAAAAATCATGGGAGTTGGGATTGCCCAGGCCGAGAAAGAGCAAGATGCGACTGCACCAGAAGTCACCACTACCACAATTCCAGGAGGGCATGCAAGTATGCATTCTCCACCCTTTGCCCTAGTCTCACACATTTTTGCCACAACCCCAGCTGAGGGTTCTCACCAGTCTCCCCTGCATAGCCCATCACCCCCTTACACGTCACCTATTACTGGTCCGGTCTCATCCCATGATTATGATGGGGGTAAGACCATTGACCCTACTTTGCCCTTCCACACTACCATCCCATTGGTCATTAGCAGAGGCAAGGGTCCCACTTTGATGCCAAGTCCCACCCTCCAACCTCCTGTCTCATGTGAGGTAGCCCTGATTGCCAAAATTTCCACCATGCCTGTCGCCGATCCTTCTGGTGAGGCATCCCCCATGCATACTTTATATTTGTTTACTCCCTCGATTGGAGATCTAGCCTTCTCCAAATCAGAGGTGTCCTTAATTAAGGACCGCCCCCTTGCCGAGAATCTATTCCAAGCACGACAAAACACTGAGCAAATACTAAGGGAGGCAAGGAAAAGAAGAGGGCACTCGACGAAATTAGTTGAAAAATCCACCATTTTTTATTTAGAGGCTGGAAAGGTGCATAAAATCAAGAAGGTCCCCAAGGTACGATGAAATGACTCCAACGGACTACGATTATCAAGAGACACCTAAGGACCTGGAACACCTGAATGTTGACAATGAATCGACCTCTATGCATGTCCGAATCAAGACTTTTCAGGCACATGCAACCATTGCTAACTAGCGTAGGTTTGAAGCCAAGGCCGCCAATATCAAGTTAGAGGAAAACCTGGCAAAGGTCCGCTCCAAATTAGCGAAAGCTGAGGAGCAATGCAAATTGATGAAGAAGGAGATGCTCGACCTAAAGCAGCAAGTTCAACAGCTCCAGTCTACAACCGAGAGCCAAGCGTAGAAACAGATCGAGAGTGATCTAAAGGCCAGAGAGCTTGAAGACAAAATCGTGCAGATGCAGGCTCTGCTATATGTGAAAGAGGATCTAACGCTGTTTGATAGGGCCAAAATTAAGGAGATTCGTGAGCACCTGCTAAAATTTTTTTGGCCTCGATGCGCAATGCTTTTTCAATTTTGACGTATGTCACTGAAGCACAGCAGGCTATTTCTGAGGGAGGGCCAGTCGTCAACGAGGTCACACAGAAGGCCAAGAGCTGACTTAAGCTAGCGTTCGACGTCCAAAGTGCTAGATATCAAGACTTGCAGATCACTGCAATGTCTCGGATGGCTAGAGATTGGTCGACGACACGGGCTACTATTCATGCTTTCTTTTCCAAGGTAAGAAAAGCACAGATACAAGGAATCTCCAGGATATGTTCAATAATGAGCAGCATGCAACAATGTGCCACTTTCAAGTTCTTTCATCTCTGGGTTTCCCGATTTTCACAGATGATGATGGAAACCTTCTAAGCAAGGATGACCTCAAGCTAGTCTGGCTGTAATTCGAGAATGATGTCTCAGAGATCGATGGCTGGGAAGAACCAATTACAGAAGGGTAGGTGACGAATTTCATCCTGAGATACTGTAAGATCATGGCTTGCCTTGACGACCTGTTCACCAGGGCCAAGAATGCTGATGTCGGGCAAATCAATCGATTTCGTGACTTGGTCAAAGCACTGCAAGATCAAGAGCTATTTCGAAAGGGCGCCTGGTCTCATGTCTAAAGAACGATGAAGCGCATCCGTGACCGCCTCAAACCATTGCCACAGCTAGAGGCTACACCGAAGGAAGAAGAAGAAGAAGAGGAACAAGAAGAGGGACATACCGCAGAAGCAAAATTCGGGGGGAACCAGTAACTCCGTAGCCCAATGGACCAGGGCTAAAGGGTTCTTTTGCCGAGACGAGCTCATCACCCCGCGAGCCGCCAAGAATGTTGACACTTTTTGTCACATTATACAATGGGTAGAAGAATAGTAGAATTTTGTATAATATTTTCTTGTTGAAATTTTTTCTTTTATTTTAAGTTACAGCAATTTTGACTCTCCTTATCGCCCCTTTTATAAAATGAAGAAGAAAGAGCTTCGCGACCAAACAGGCCAAGGAAAATAACTTCGTCGAAGAGAAAGAAGGAGAATGTGGAAGAGCTTCGGGCCCGAAGCACTTTAAATTACCACTTCGGGCGAAAGCCTTGCAAAGTAATATCGTCAAAGAAAATACAAAGATAACGCTTTGCACCCGAAGCATTTTCAGTAGTCGCTTCGGGTGAAAGTTTTGCGAAGCAGCATCCAAACGACTTCATCGAAAGAGGAGAGCATAATCCAAATCAGCTAAGGCAAAGAAACTACTTCGGGCCCAAAGTATTTCTGACACCTACTTCGGCCAATTTTTTCCCGAAGTAGTGGCACCCGAAGCAAAATGACAATGGTTCAAAAACAGAGAAGTGCTTTGGGAGGATATTCCCCGAACCGCAGTTTTGAGAAAGAATCGGGCTGAAACATTTTCCATCCGAAGCAGTTTTTCCAGCAAAGGACAAAGAACCCCATTTCAAAGATGGAGCCCGCTCGGCACTCGACATCCCCGAAGTAGTTTCTGCGAAGCATTATTTTGCGAAGAACAAATCAAGGAAGATCTACTTCAGCCCAAGGCTTTGGTGAGGTGGAGATGTAGTGAAGCACTTTTTGGGCCCACGTTCCAAGGTGGGCAGCTTCCCAAGGTGATCGAAGGCCCCTTATAAATACTCCCTTTCTTGCCCGATAAGCCTATTGACCATTTTTGGCAAACGAAAGGGACGTAACAGTCCTCAAAGTAAAACTTGATAGGCGTAACGATCACTCAAGCACAACATCCAAAAGCTAGGGACACTCGAGCGGCACATTAAATGAAAATTTCCATGGTTGAACCAGTCGCAGTTGCCAGTTTCGACAACCAATTTTAAAGCTCAGTCGTAGCAATCGTGAGGAGCCGATTTCTCAGAGCCCGAGGGTGTACTCTGCCATTTTTTGTAATAATGACTCAGAGGGCCAGGTCCTCTATAGAAACCCAAGCTTTGTAATGTAAAAATGGGGGGGAACTTTCTGCTAGAAAGCTGCTGTAACTTGATGTCCTGCGTCTAATACTAAATATTTTTGTACTCCATTTCTCTCTTTTATGCTGCCTTCTGTGTTTAATTCTTTTGTCTGTCTGCACTCGTATATAGAGACTCTGAATCCTGAATCCGGTGTGCGATTGGGGATCGTACCCTGAAATTCACCCCGAAGGATACATAGGAGAGGAAAAACATCGTATAAGCTTTCTTTTATGCTGCCTGGTGGGTCGTGGTTTCTGTTATTCCCTTGTCTTAATTGCTGTTACTCTGAACCCTGAATTCCAGCAAGAGAGAAAAGATAACCCTGTGAAATCGTCCAGAGGATACATAGGAAAGCGAGTATCGCATTTCTTTCGTCTATTCTTGGTGTTATTTGTTGCTATTTGAGTTATTAGTGAGTGATCATGCTTCCTGTTCTCTCCCACCTTAAATCATCATCTTCTAACCCTTATTCTTTTTATTTCTTTCTCTAACCCTTACCCCTTTTTATTTCTTTTCCTAACCCTTACTCTGTCTATTTCTTTCCTGCACTCTTGTCTCAAACCCCAAAAGTAGATTAGTATAGGAGCTGGCCTTTCTCCGGATATTGGCATGAGGGGCATCTCTTCCCCTCGGCCTTTCAATGTTGGTCGTAGGTCCAGGGCGTGCAAACCCACCGAAAGTCCTTTCCTGTGCGGATTTGATGACCAACAGTAACTTTCACAAAAATAAATAAATTGAAACCAACATTATAACCACATGTTTATAATAATTAAATAATAAAAAGTAAAATGACCAAACTTTCATAGCTTGGAAACTAAGGAATACCAATGTATTGCATGAAAACAACAAGCAAAACAAACAAACATAAACAAACGTCTTAGAACTAGTTGGAGAAATAATATGGTATCTAGACCTTAATCCAATATAGAAGGCAAAAACAAGCTAACCATTAATATATAGCCATCATGCAACCCTAAAACACATGCAGGGATAACCCAAGTTCCAACTAGCTTAAGCTCTCATTACAGGTATGGCTCTCCAAAAAA
This sequence comes from Wollemia nobilis, assembly GCA_028583015.1. NCBI lineage: Eukaryota > Viridiplantae > Streptophyta > Pinopsida > Araucariales > Araucariaceae > Wollemia > Wollemia nobilis. The sequence continues at coordinate 14,252,139 of JAQPPZ010000754.1, read as the reverse complement.
ATAAATGCACAAGGTTACCCTAAATGCAAGTGACCAAACCTTCAAAAAATAATTATCACCAAACAACTAAAGCACGGATGCTTCGTAGACAATGCTACCACATGGAATGAACTACCTTTACATCTAAAACCAAGCAGAAAGAAAGCACTCACAATAATATGAACACTGGTGGTGATCAAATGTGTTTGATTTTTCCAACTCATTTCATCAGTGGTAACATAACCACAAACAATGAAAAGAATAAATCGATTTTCCCTTTGATAAAATAAAACACAAACTCAAGATGAAATCCAAAAGGCATTAACCTTACTAAGTTTCCTCAAGCTGATAGAGCTTACTCCAAAATATCAGACTCTAGATATTCTAGAAATTTTTGTCTTACCAACTTATAAAAAAACCTTAGGCTTTATAATTCAACAAAAATTCAAGAACACTGCTCGAAAGGAAACTAAAGGATCCATGCATAGGAATACAAGAATAAACCATACAAGTTTACCTCAAAAAAATCCCAATAACTCCTTCCTTTCTCATGTTTTGCCTCATTGCATTCCTCTCCAACCCACTTATGTCCTTTCTTCTTTCTTCCCCTGCTAACTTCTAAAACTTGGCATCCTCATGAACATATATTTTTCTCCAGAATCACCCTGAAAGAGTAAACCTTTGCATGATAGCTTGACATACTCAAAAGTAAGGCTTCTTTTATAGGATTTACGTTGAAGCATAATCAAGATGCTAACTCTTCTAACGTTGTCATTTTTCCAACTCACCAAAATCAAATACAAGCTTTATATTTTATCCATTATACACAAAGTTTATAGTTGCTTATATTACTTTAATTAATGTCATTTTCATTTATTAGTTAAATCACTTTCTTAACATTTATTTCTTTCTAATGTTACCCACATTAGAAAAAATAAATTAACTATTCCTAGTTAATTTAAACATTATCAAATGCTAATATTAACCATTAGCATCAATTTCACATACAACATCTCAAGGGCTCTTGCTAAGCCATCCATATCCAACTAGGATGCAATCAATAATATGCACAACAGTTTTTTTCCTTGAGTAGAAGGCTTTACAATAATTACAACATTATCACCCTTGTACGAAGGATAGCTCTTTTGCTCAAATAACAACCTCCTTGCCCCAATGGTGCATCCAATCAAAAATAAACAAATGCAATACACCTACATGAAGGGTTTATTTTCACTCTTGATCTATCGATGAGAATACCACCCATCATTTTCATTTTCTCTTAACTTTGGTGGTTTTCCCATACCAATCCACCAGTGAGAGTACCTAGTCTTGTAACCACAAATTTCATCAGTAGTACCATATTTCAAAAGTAGTATAAAAAGACATAAAGTGTAACTATCAACACATATTAATAACATAAAATGAGATTATGCATTTAATATCCACACATCAATACATAAATCAAGTATCAAGAATGAGTCCTACCAAGGAGGATCATTACATACTCCCTCCTGGACTAAACATAATCTCCTATGTTTCCTAAAAATAAAGCATATATTTTAATAAAAAAAAAATGGGAATTGTTTTCTCATTTCCTCAACATCTTTCTAAGTTTCACAATTTTCAAAATAATGGTCCTATTGGACCTTACATTGATCTAGGGTTCATTTTATCAATTGCTTAGAACAAACCCTTAGAATCCTTATCGATCACACCTCAATGACTGAGGGATCTTGCCTTCAACAATTTTGAAACATTTCAAACATGAGAAGGATTAGCAACATACTTCCTAAGCAGGGATATGTGGAAAGTATCATGGATCTTTGATAGGTTTGGTAGCAAGGTGAGCCTATAGGCTATTGGACTAATCTTATCAATGATCTCAAAAGACCCAATAAAATGAGGATCCAAATTAGTTGAATTGATGACACTTTTCATGGGTCTTAACCTCAATAAGACTTTCTCCCATAGATAAGTTGAAAGGAATGATGGCGAGATGCAAACATTGAACCACAAGCCTCAAGGATCAAGGCGTTAAAGATACACCACATTAACCAAAAAATAAGAGACTAGAAATAATAGTAACAAGATAATGGAAGCTAAACAAGAACTACAATATCATATATCAGAATGAAGTGTAAAATACAATGGAGAAGCCTTGCTTAAATAGGCAAGGAAGATCCACCACAACCGTAGGATCAACAAAGAGATAAGGATCAATATCCACCGTACAAATAAGGAGGTGTGATATGATCCATAGATCTATAACTACCATGGGGAGAAAATATCTCAACCCTCCAAAAGTAATCAATGAGTGTAACTCCCTAGGAATCTAATAAATACCAAATATCCCCATAATATCTAAATAAGATAAAATAAATATCCACACATAAAGTGGGTGGGGAAAAATAAACTAAACTAATATAAAAATAAAGTACCTAGGTGAGCATGAGCTAGAGTCTAAAACATCTACTCTAACACCCCCCTCAAGTGAAGCTAGGGGTCAAAAAGAAGTGGCATATCCATAGTATGAGTCCTAACAACAAGGCCTGATCAGGTACTCATGTACAATGTGTATCTAGAAGCTCTCGAACCAGAAGGTGGAAAACCATATGGAAAAAAACCATCCTACTAGAAAGAGAGAAGAAGTAAGTAAGAATGGAGCCAAGGAGTGCTCCCAACACCCTCCTAGGATGACGAGATCCATGAAGAAGTCCTATGAAGAAGTGGATGCCTCTACAACAAACAATGTGTCTCCCTAGAAGAAGAAAGTAGCCATGAAGCATCTATCGAATGTCTTCCCACTCCAAGTGAGTGTGAGAAGATGGGAATAAAATGTAGAATGATGACATAGAATCCTTCAAAGAAATCCAAAGTGAAGAAGATGTCACCAATGAATTATGAAATGAATCTCCAGGAATGTAGAAGCCCAAACCAACACCAAAATGGGGCAGAATATAGTCCCAATCAACATCCAAAATATCAATGTGCATGAAACCATGAGTGTGCAAAAGTGGAAGAGATGTGTGAAGAGCATCCATCAAGGAATAATCACCAATATCCTACTACATAAGTGATGAAGAGCCCATGGAAGCAGCAAGAGAAATAAGTGGAGGCTTAGAAGCCTCAAAAGAATCAACATGGTCTTTGGGATCTCCAAGTGAGAGTCCAACCAAAGATAAAATCTCTGTATCCAACTCTTGTAGGAGTACATCATCCAATGTGAAAGAAACAGGAGAAGAAAATGGTGGACAAGGTGGCTCACTCAAAGGAGGGCACACCATAAAAGGGTCCTCAAAGGAAGAAGTACATGGAGGAGATACAATGTATACATCATCATCAAATAAATGAGTGAGCTCCTCATACATGTCAAGAAAATCACATGTGTGACACTCAATGAAGAGAGAGGCAACACCATCCAAGAAGTCATCCATATGTAAGGATGTAACATGCCATGAAATATCTATTGTATATGTTGCAACATCAACATGATCATCCACATAAAATAAGTGTGGAGATGTGTCTTATAAAATATCTAAAGTAGGTATTGTAGCATCAACCTCATCATCCAAAATATCATGAGATAGTGACTCCAAAAACAAATATGCAATGTCACAAATGATGTCCTCCATGCAAGCAATTGTAAGAGAAGGTGCCTTGGGTAAAAAATTTCTTCTCAACATATGATAAGCAAGGTGAGGTGTGTTCTTGTGAACTCCAATAAATTTTTGAAGCTCCCCACAAACTGAATAATAAAGCATGCTAGAGATCCTTAAATTATTCATGAACCATGTCCTATACTCCTTATCCTTCACCATTGGTTTGGGTTTTGGAGTTATGAACAAAGGATCCAAACCTTCACTTTTACATAATGAACAAAGTACCTTAAACCATGCTTCAAAAGTTTCAACATTTGCCTCTATGCTAAGTTAAAAAAAATAAGTTTCCAAGATGTCCTCAAAAGTAGAAGAGTCCCCCACAAAATAAAATGCCATTATAATGTAAGAGGTCTAGTGTGATGTCACAAGGTGGTGCAAAATACCACAAAATCACACCAATGCACAAATGAAGCTTCCGAACTCTAAAAAATCTCCAAAGGAATTCCCAAAAGAATCCCCTCCAAACTAAGTGCCTCAATGAGGAAGATTGGCACAAGAGGATGCACCACAACAAAGCAAGGGAAGTCAAATACAAAGGACTCCTCAAACACAACAATGTGTAGGCTCTACCAATACTGAACACCAAGTAAGTTGATCACAAAGGTCCAAACTAAGTGGACAAACAACAAATGAAGGAAGATGGGACTTTATAACAATAGTCCATATACAAGGTTCAAGTGCAAAAAATAAAAATACCTTTTCACAATGCAATATAATGAGAGTGCATCATAAAATCATCATAAATTTATGAATATAGATCCAAATGATCTAAAATTTTAGAAATAGATCAAAAACATGATTTTATAGTCCTAGAAAAAAATTAGCCGAGCAACTCCAAATATTTTTCCCAAAAGGACAAGTTTACTAAAAATAGTAAAATCACTGTAACATTCTAAATATGACTCCAAATGCACTAAAATTTTAGGTATCTTTAATGGGATTCTCCAGTAATGTTTAAAATTTTGTAGATAAATTCCTAGCCATTATTAATATATGATCAAAATAGCATATCTGTACCTGTTTTACCAAAACCCTTATAACTTTCAAAATATCCAACAAAAAATTTTGAAATTTTATAGAGAGGTTTATATGATAGATCTAAAGAACCTCCTAAAATTTTGCAAAAAAAATCATAGTCGTTTGAAAGATATGTCCATTTTCTAGATGGGCTAGGGTTTTGAGAGAAAAAAGGCAGAAATGATGATTTAAACCCTAAAAAATATTCAAACCCTAAAAAAAATGCTAAAAAAATGGAACTCCAAGAAGCTTTGAGATGGAGGGTGAAGCGACATGAGGAGAAGAGTGTTGGCAGGTTGTGGCTGATCCACAAAAAGAAGGGTGAGCAAACAAATCCCAACAAACCCTACATGTGCAATCCACCACCAAGAGATCCTCCAACCATGTCTTCAAACCCTTGAAAATGGAACACCAAGGAATCAAACAACAACAAACCCTAAAAAATGAATGCCTTTATAATTTAGGATTTTTAGATCTGATTTTTACAACAGAGAATTTTGCAGATCTGAGAAATTTGGAGTCACAAAAAATAATCTTTTACAAAGTTGTATGCAACTCTCCGAATTTGACACTTCTCAGTTTAATTAATGCAAAACTAACTTACATAAAATTGAAAGCCACTCTAATTAATGCAAAAACTCTTCCACTCAAATATTAATGCCAAATATTTATCCTCACAAACACATGAGTTGCATGTAGGGAAAAATTATAGGTGAAACTAGAATGAAGAAAAAAATTGCAAATCTCCACTCCACTAGATTGTAGCAGTAATTCTGCAAACCTTCAGACAATCAAATTTTTAGATATGTGCAAAAATCAAGAAATTTGCAGATAGTGTGAAAAAATTCTATAATCCAAAAGGATCAATGATGTTCAACAGGATAGATCAATGGCAATCCATGATTTATGGTGATCCAAAGCACTAGATCGATGATGATTCTACAACTTTATACCAACAAGCAAAAAACCCCAAAAAATTCCAAAAAACTAAAACTTTTTGAGTAACTCCATGGTCAGAGGGGTCAACCAAGATACAATGAAGGGCCAAAAGATATAGAAGCTCTTTACAAAATAAATAGAAGATTTTTTTTCACCTTCTAGGGCTTAGAACCTCCAATCTCCAATTGCAAAACCTTCAATACGATATGATTGCACGATCCTCAATAATGGATGTCTTCAATAGTCCTTCAAGATTTGATACCATGAAAGGAATGATGGTGAGATGCAAACATCAAACCACAAGCCTCAAGGATCAAGGCATTAAAGATACACCACATTAACCAGAAAATAAGAGACTAGAAATAACAATAACAAGATAATGGAAGCTAAACAAGAACTGCAATATCATATATCAGAATGAAGTATAAAATACAATGGAGAAGCCTTGCTTAAATAGGCAAGGAAGATCCACCACAGCCATAGGATCAACAAAGAGATAAGGATCAATATCCACCATACAAATAGGGAGGTGCGATATGATCCATAGATTTGTAACTACCATGGGGAGAAAATATCTCAACCCTCCAAAAGTAATCAATGAGTGTAAATCCCTAGGAATCTAATAAAATACAAATATCCCCATAATATCTAAATAAGATAAAATAAATATCCACACATAAAGTGGGTGGGAAAAATAAACTAAACTAATATAAAAATAAAGTACCTAGGTGAGCATGAGCTAGAGTCTAAAACATCTACTCTAACATAATTCTCATGGTGATATTTTTAGATCAACATAATTCTCTAGAAATCGATTGCTTCCTTGAGTATCTATTGAATTACCTTGAGCTGTTCCATCTCTCTGACAGTATCTAGTTTGATCACCACCCAATCCTCTTATCCCATGATAGAGGTGTTCTGTATTTTCTGCCATACAAGTTCTCAAACAAAGCCATTTCGAAGGATGCTTGGTATCCATTATTATATGTAAATTCAACTAGATGCAAAAAGTATTTTCACTTAGATATTTTATCTATGCAATACATGCAAAGCATGTCTTCAAGAACTTGGTTAACACTCTCAAATTTTCCATGTCTTTGGATGGTAAGGAGAACTAATATTCAATTTAGTACCCACTGCATGATGAAGAGCCTACCAAAATCTTAATGTAAACCTAAAATATTTGTCTCATATTATCACCTCAAGAAAACCACATAACCTGAATATTTCCTTGGTAAATCTATTTGCCACAACCGATGCATCATCCTTGATGGTTCCTGATATAAAATGTGCAACTTTAGTCAACTTGTCTACAACCACAAGTATTGCATCATGCTGGTAGCTTGTCTTAGGTAAACACATAATAATGTTCATAGATATAACCTGCCACTTTTGAGTAGGTATATCATGTGGGTACAATTTTCCTAGTGGATATTGATGTTCTATCTTAAAATTTTGGCATTCTAAACATCTAGTGATGAAACTATCAATATCTTGTTTCATTTATGACCAATAGAAGGTCTTTTTCATGTTTTCTCTCATATTTGCACCTCTTAGATGAGTATAATATAGAGAATTGTGCACCACTTGCATAATAATTCTCCTTAAGTAACCATTTTTGGGTATGAAAACCCTATCCTTGAAACATAAAAGTCCATATTTTATGTTAAAATCCTTATTTTCCTTAGGATTTTTCTTAAGTTTAGCCTAAATTCCAATGCAATATTGATCTTGTTTATGTATTTCTCTGACTTTGTCCATCACGTCTACATAACTCCAGGTCAATGTTGTTATGTGTCTTCTCCTCCTTAAGGTATCAACAATATTGTTTTCCTTACCTTTGATATGCTCTATATAAAATTCATATTTGGCTAGGAACTTTATCCACCTTCTTTGCCTTGTGTTCAATATTGGTTGGGTAAAGATATACCTTAAACTTTGGTGGTTTGTCCTTAGCTTGAAAGGTTTTCCCAAAAAATAGTGTCTCTAGACCTTAAGAGCATGCACAACCACTGCTAACTCTAGGTCATGTTTAGCATAATTCAACTCATGCTTCTTGAGTTTCCTAGATTCATATGCTATTGTAGCTTCATTTTGGGATAACATCCCTCCCAAACCTTCCAAGGAAGCATTTGTACATACTATAAAATTCCCAAGAGGATATGATATCCTAATAATTGGCATTATAGTTAGCTTATTTTTTAGATTTTCAAAGGTGGCCTCACACTTATTCTTCCATTTGAACTCCTTTCCTTTTCTCTAAAGGTTGGTAGTAGAGTAGGGAATTCTTAAATAGTCTTTCACAAAACGCCTATAATAACCAATATTTTCCATGAAGCTTCTAATATTAGACACATTATTAGGTGTAGGCCAACTCAAAATGACTTCAAGTTTCTTAGGATCTATAGAAATCAATTTTTTAGTATAATATGCCCCAAATATTAAACTTGTGAGACATAGAACTCACATTTAGATAACTTTTCATAAAGTTAGTTCTTCCTTAACACCTCCAGCACTAATCTCAAATGTTGATCATGTTCTTCTCTGGTGCGAGAATATATCAAGATACCATCTAAAAATATCAAAACAAACTAATCTAAATATTTCTTGAACACATTGTTCATCAGATTCACAAAATCTACTAGTGCATTTTTCAACCCAAATGGCAACACTATGAACTCATAGTATCCATAACTAGTCTTAAAGGCTATTTTTTGAGTATCCTCCTCATGAATCCTCAATTGATGATATCCCGATCTCAAATCGATATTTAAAAATATAGTGGTATCCTTTAACTAATCAAAGAGATCATATATCCTTGGAAATGTATATCTATTCTTGATGGTGACCTTATTCAATATTTTGTAATTAATGCACAACCTTAAGGAACCATCCTTATTTTTTAATAATAATATCATAGCACCCTAGGGTGACACACTAGGTTTAACTAAGTCCTTCTCTAAAAAATCTTGTAGTTGTAGCTTTAGCTCTTACAAATCAATAGGAATAATTTTGCAAGGTGTCCTTGCAATAGGTTCATCTCCAGGTATTAGTTCAATGGTAAAATAAAATTCATGTTGAGGTCATAGGTCTGGGAGATATCCTGGAAATACATCTATAAATTCATGTAGAATTGGATGTCTCTTAAATATTTACTCATCTTCATTATTGCCTATCTTGCCATTTATATTAACTACATACAATATCCCACCTCTCTTGATTGCCTTCTTTAGATACATATCTGACAACAAATATGGTCAAAAATATGCTTGCCTACTTTGAACCCTTACTCTCTTCTTATCCTTATCAGTATAGTCCATCCATATTTCTTGAAATTTGATTAGGGATCCATGAGCCTTTAACCAATCCATCCCTAGGATAATATCAAAGGCATGTAGCAACGCTACATATAAGTGCCAAATTGTAACAACCCAAAATCTACCAACCCAAAATTTGTAGCACACTTACAAATATAGGCTCTTAAGGGGAACACTCTTAATAATTTTTTAGCATACAAGGCTTCACCACATTTGAGTTTCCAAGTCGTTGTAGATGACACTCAATGGACAGGAGAGGCCAACTCTCGTATATTTTGGGGTTCACCTTACTAAAATTACATGTTTAGAAGGATGCCATAAGTGGTCCCTCCGTATTTCCTATACCCTACTCGATATAAGACGCTGTGACCATGATGTAGAGATTACCCTTTAAGGCCCATAACACTTAAATGGGGACACGAATTCCTTAACATGACTCTAGCTCCTCTTAGATAGGTTATTCGACATAGAGCCTTAGTTACCATACCTCCATGGGATAACTAAGATTATTGCCACTTCGACAACAACTAACATGACATTTTAATCCTTCGTGATCAAGGGGTTACCACTGTTGTCTTGTGAATAGGTTTCCCATATAATTGATCCTACTCGATCAAAGTGTGACTACTCATAATTACCCTGACTATTGTATACACATAACTCCTTCCAAGTTCATGAGATCCTAGCTATTGCATTCTCACAACTCCTTGGGACTCTTGGCTACTTGGCTACTACATTCATACAACTCCTTCTAGGATTGGATTTCATGGTTTGCAAGAGGAAATTCTACCCACCCCAAGGATAGATAAAAATATGATCACATCATAAAGCTAAATCAAAGCATTAAGCATAAAAGCACATTGCATTAATCAACTCAAATAAAAGCATAAGATGAATTCCTCTTAACCATAAACTATGCTCCTTAACAAAACTTGAAACATAAAATCTTTCCATCAATATTTATGCATTAGCAAGATAGCTCAAAATTCTAACATAAGCATATATCTCAAATAGTCAAAGGAAGCACATTAACAACCATCTCTAGAGATTACTCGGGAGTTTAGCTCCAAATTAGTAACATAAACAACATTTAAAAGCTTAAATCAATACAAGACCCCATATTCCATACTTAAAGCAACACCATTCAGCAAGATTAAAGTAACTCTTCATTGCATAAAGAAGCATCTTACTATCCCTGGAAACAAAAGCCAAGATTACAATTCTTTCAAGCAAAACAAGTCTTTGCTTATTTACAACAATATCATCTTGAAGGGTTTACAATCATCTTTCAAAGTCTTCTCCCAACTAACTCAAGCTTCTTTGATGGAAACCACTCACCAATTATGGAGATTACTTAGGGATCAAAACAACTCTAAATGCAATGCATCTCAACTCATGCCTTACTCTAATATGCAACAACCATGCTCAACAAGCAAGCTATCTTTATTTTCATTTAAAAGCACCATCCATTTAAACAACTCAAAGATTAAATTATTCCAAAAAAATCCAGGAGAAGCCCATACTTCCCCTTATAATGATCCTTAATCCACACAGATCTTAGGATTCATTATAAATAACAATAAAAAACAATTCAAGAGAATCCCATACTTCTCTTTACAATGATCCCTTAATCCACTTAGATCTCAGGAATCATTATAAATATCTTTTCTATTAAAAATCAAACAACATTCAAAATAATACAAGAGAATCCCATACTTCTCTTTAATCCACTTAGATCTCATGAATCATTATAAATATATTTTCTATATAATGATTCCCTAACTCACAAGAGTCTTAAAAATCATTACATTAGTTCCCTTTCAAAACCATAAAGCATACATTAACCTTAAGTTTCCTTCTACAACTAAGAAATATTAAAGCATTTAATCTAACATAAAACTTCCCTTAACAATAAACTTTCTTTACAACTAAGGAATATTAAAGCTAACATCAAGCTTTCTTTAACAATAATAATATTCTAACCTACAACAAGGGTCTCAAGAATAAATAAAATAAGCTTTTTTTTACAAAACCATTTAAGCAATAAAAACTAAAAAAAAAGCTACCTCTTAGTAATATTTTTTCTCCAAAGGATTAACATGGTTAGAATAGACAAAGATAAAATTCTATCTTTAACAAAAGCCTTAAAATTTTAGCCTAGATCAAAACATAAAATAAGCCTCTACAACTCGAAAGATAAGGATAAACAATACTGACACCAACCATAATCAAAATATTAATTAAAGGAAAACATCCAATAAAGTTATTGCAACTTCCTTAAAGCACCAACACACTAATAGGTCGTAAATCCAACATAAATAATTACAAATAAATGCTTTACTAAAATTATTCAGCTGACTGTGAGCTAACACAAAAATGAAGCACACAACCATCAAGCTAAAACCATTCTACCCACGATCAAAACCATGCAAAGGTTAAAGAGAAAATCAAATAGGTGAAAGAAGAATAACATAACCTGAAGCATAGCTCAAAGAGTGACATAAGGATGCAAAGGCCAACCTAACAAAAACAATTAGGGTTTCAATAAGATGTCACCTCCATCCTACGAAATGGAAAAAGGACTAACGCAATCATGATGTACCTCACATAAACAAAAGCAAAATGAAAGGGTTTTCAACCAAACAACAATGAAAACAAGCCACTAGTGCAATAGCTAGAGTGACCCTTTGTAGACAATCCATAGGTCAACTGAGTTATGCAAAACAACATGAAAATAAATAGTAAAAAAGCAATCACTAGATACGATGACAAGAAAACAATCCTCCAAGGTAACATACATAAACAAGAGACTGATGCAGCACGAAGCTGACATTGAACAACCAACACAAGACAAAAAAATATGCAACCAACTATAAAAGAACAAAAAAATATTAAAAGAAATAGGTTTTATCATCAACGAAGAACATAATCTATAATAGAGCAAACACAATAAGAAGCACCTGCTATAGGTTTTGCTTGTCTCCATTGATCTTCTTTGAAAATCGATACCTTGCCTTCGTCTCCACTACTTCCTCAGGTGTTCATTACCCCATTATCATGCCCCCATCTCTTGGATTTAAATAGGAGCATAATATTATATGCAAGAATATTTCCTTGAATTCTCAAAGAGCATTACACTTTTGAGCGATTTTATTTTCTTGCAAGATCATGAGGAAATCGATGATGCCCCTTCATCTCCCAAAGGTGGCTAGAGAACATAACATGCCAACAAACCATGCCCAATGGTAGCCTAAAACTTGCTACTCAATATTAAAGTCATTAATACAATATATATATATATATATATATATATATATATATATATATATATAAAATGAAACCATACAATGCTTGATTTATTAATGTAGATACACAAAAGTCATACATTGCCACTTCTCCCATCATCATGGATGATCAATTTGTAAAACCCACAAAATTTGCATACATTAGCCTCAAAACACTATTTATTTATCAAAATCACTATTCATACACTATTCATAAGCCCCCTTGGGCCACTTAAGCCCTTTCCTATGCTTAACTCTAGGTCCTCATGCAACCATCATCTTTGCCTAACCTTGGTCAAGGTCACCCCGTAGTCAAATTCCACCCCATGGTCAACCTAACCATGGTCAATTAGATCTTTGGCCACCTCACCTAGTCTACTCTTTGACTAGCCTAGGCTCCACCTCATCCATTTGACCTTGGTCTAACCTAGGGTCAACCTAAGCAGGGTTAACCTTAACCCTTGCTCCACACATCTCCCCATGAGCATTTAAGGCCTTAAATGGCTTTTGAAGACTTTTGTGCCCCAAGGCATGGGTCAAGGGTGAGTCACCCTCCACCTCACCCAAAAAGTCAACAACTAACCTAGGATCAACCTAACCCTAGTCACAATTAACCCTTGCTCCATTTCAAATTCCCATGTGCATTTAAGTCCATAAATGACATTTGAGGACTTTTGAGTTTTAAAGCATGGTTCAAGGATGAGTTGTCTTCCACCTCAACCAAGTCAACTATAAAACCTATGTTACTCCTACTACGGTTAGGATTTAACCCTAACTCCATTCCACATCCCCATGCTCATTTATGACATGTATATGGGTGAGGGATTCTCTCATCCAAATGCACTTATGAGGTATGCCACATCAAGGGACACCTCAACCCCCCTAACCTCTCTAAATTATATAAATAGAGGGTATTTACTTATCTTCTCATCCATCCACCATTTTGCATACCTAAAATCTGTCAAAATCCATCTAGGCTGCACTACATTCCATTACCCACTTTGCCATCAATCTTCATCAATCACCACATTAGACTTCTTTTTGCACCCTTTTTTATGTTCCAAAACTAGTTTGTTTTGTAGGTTTAAAAGGTAAAATGGCAAGGAAAGGATCTCTAGAAGCATTAGAGGATCTCTCTAAACAAGCCAAATTTCTATCTGGATATCAAAGTCTCGATCGCAAGGTACCTTGTGACCCAAAGTAGTCATAGGGTAGCCTACGACCCAAAATTTTAGCCAGAATCACCCTCACTGGTTTGCCCATAACTTTTGCATCCAAAATTTGTTTGACATAAAATATTGAGTGTATATTCCTAACAACCAGAGGAAGATCCCCACAAAATTTAATTCCATTATTACTAGCAAAATTTGAGTCACAAGGTAGGGTGTGACCAACTCCAGAAGTCAATTTTAGCCATAAATAAGTAAACAAACCCTCCAAACAAGTAAGTATAATTGTATAAACTAAATTTGTAACTTATTTTAATGCTTTTTGTAACGAATTAACTTAATTTAATTAGTATATTTTTTATGTGAACACAAGGGGTCAGATCAAGACATACCTCCAAATGTTTTAACCCCTTTTATAGGTCTTGCAGGTCTTGAAGATAGGTTGGATCGATAGTGGCACACGAGCAATAAGACCACTCAATTTGAGGATCTCTTGGAAGGTTGTTGATGTGTTGTTGACCTCCTCACTGAAGAAGGGGTTTTCACCTTACAAAACCCTATTTTTTTGCCTTTAAAGGTACTTTTGTAAAAGGGACTCCCTTTTAACCCTTTAAATCATCAATTGGAAACAACATCGACTTTTCCTTGAGTTCATTCTTGCATGCCCAATGGAATCCCCACTATGTTATTTGTTTTTGGTTGATTTTATCACTTGTTAACTATTTTTTGTTGTTTTTATGTGCTTCAGGTGTTATAAAACCATGAAAACACAACTCAGGTCCAATACAAAGGTCTTTCTAGTCTACAAGCTAGGGTCACAAGGTAGGGTATGACCATTTTACGTTATAGGGTACCTTGCAATATTTTTCAGTCATATGGTACCCAAATATGAAACACAATTCAACCCCAAAAATATAGTCACAGACACTTCTAAGATTTGGAGATCATAGGTAAGTCTGAAAAACCTATCTTTTTGGTTCAAAACAATAACTTTGTTTAGAATTCCTAACATCTCTCACCTTCACAAAAGCCTTGAAATCGTTTTGGGCACTTTAAAAAACTTATTTGTTTTGCTTGTTAGCTTTACAAAATACCCCAAACCCATTTGATCACACTTAATTTTGTTTGTTAATTGCTTTTATAAAAATTTGAAATCTTTTTCTCACTTCTATACATGTTAATTAGTTGCATAGTTGCATACTTTGGAGTTAAAACACTTGCATAAGGTGCAAAGAGGCCTTCTAATATCTTCATATCCATGAGTTGAGAGCAATATTTTGATCTTTACCTCATATATAAAGCTCTAAGGGACATCTAGCCATAACCTTAACAGGCATATCTTGGCTAGTGTAAATAGATTTACGCCTAAGCAAGTCTTAGAATAGCTCGTTGACATCAAGCGACTTTCTTTATTTCTCCTTAGAATTAGATTTATCTCTTTAAAAAAATCAATTTGCATTGTTTCTCTCATATTCCTTTCATTTCAAAAAAGCATTTCACCCTGCAAAAAAAAAAAGCATTACTTTTGCTTAGTCTAGCTTTCTTTTTCACATTTTCAGCTTTCCTAAATAGCATACACACACACTTCATGTATTTTTACATTGATAAGGTTGGATTTCATAACAAACCCCAAATCAAGAACAACGACATTGGAATTCATATCCTTCTATTGGCTCACCCTCCTAAACACCATAGTAGCCCCCACGAGAGTTTTTTTGGACTTCATCACCAAAGAATCCCTTACTCTTGAGAGATCCTTAGGGTAGGTTAGGATTAGGTGCCCTTGCTCACAAGGCTTTGTATATTTAGTGAGTGTGTAATTTTTGCTTATGACTAAGCCCATACGAGGGTGAAGCGAAATCCCAACTAGGCTAGTAGTAAGTCTTAGACAGTGCCACCTCTTTTTAAGAGGATTTGTATATCTCGCCTATATATTTTCCAAGTCATTGCCTTCATTAGAAGTCATTTGTCTGTTTATATATAGTTACCCCTCGCATGCATTTGGGTATAATAGAAAATTGTGTATGAACATACCTTCATAGGTCATATCCACTATTTATTTCTCTGTTCTAGAGCTTGTTGTAACATCTTAAACACACTTTTAGAAAACTTACATGTTTAGTATTTTTCTTGTTAATTAGGATGATTTTTGCTACAAAATCTCTTGCAAAACCTCCAAAACAATTTTCTAAACATCTCTAGGCATATTTAAGGAAACTGTACCTCCCCTATAACCTATTTCATCATAGTCACTGGGTACTCTATGACCCAAAATAGTCATAGGGTACCTTGTGACCAAAACCTCCGTTTCACAAATAGGCTCAAACACCACAAAAAAACTCACACAACTGCCATTGATAGGCGAAAATGATGTTTTATAAGTTGGTCAAGCCCTGTCTACTTATGTCAATTGGGAGGATTGTAAACTTATGAGTGCCACACATAGTATATGCCTATAGTGTGGAGGATGAGTCCCTCTACACCTAATAATTTGGTGGAGAATATGTTTTCATATTATTTTAGTTTAGCTAGACTCAGGAAAATTAAAGAATTAAACCAAAGAAAATAATAATGCAAGAAAATAAATGTACACGAATTAAATATTTAGCTAATCACTCTTGCAGATTAAAATAATTGAAATAATCAAATGAATCAGATTTACAAAAATAAATTAACTGTGTATGAAAAAAAGTAAACTGCACATGACATAAATAAAACAACATAAAAATAAAATAAACGAATAAAATAAAATAGGAGAGGATTACTGCCTGGAGTGGGCCCGAGCTCCTGTAGTTGATATGCCAGACTAATTGCTGATGAAAAATCTCTTAATCCATTGAAACTCTTGAGTTTTTCAATTTATAAAATTAAATTATAGTGTTTCAGCAAATAAAAATTCATTTGGGGACTACGGATCCTTTTACTAGAGTTGCTCTGCATTTTTATATAATACATAGGTAATGCTTGTTACAACCATGTGAAACTAAAAAATATAAATTTATCTCGATTTTTATTTTTATAATGGCTACAAGTGCAGCTACATCCTTCGCTAAAATGGTGAGTTGTTCTTTGAAATCAAGCGTTAACAAATGAGAATGATGCTCCTCTTAAATGTAAAATTATTTTTATTATTTTCTTAGAAATCGTGTGGTCAATGGTCAACGTCTGGTAGTCAGGGTGTAGGTGCTCATCTTTGGAGAGTAGGTGCTATATTCTAATTGAGGATAGGTGCATAGGCACATAGGTACCCTTTGTTGGAGAGTAGGTATTGTACTTGAAAGATTGACACACACACATACTATATTTCGTAGGATGTAGGTGCTTTACTCTTATGGAGTGTAGGCATCTTCCATAGTCAATAGGGTGTAGGTGCCTTCCTAAGCTCGGGGTGTAGGTGCCTCTTCCTTATGGGGAATAGGCACCCTACCTGA
Organism: Wollemia nobilis; assembly: GCA_028583015.1. Lineage (NCBI taxonomy): Eukaryota > Viridiplantae > Streptophyta > Pinopsida > Araucariales > Araucariaceae > Wollemia > Wollemia nobilis. The sequence goes on along the minus strand of JAQPPZ010000754.1, from coordinate 14,235,344 downwards.
GTTGGGGTTTAAGCACACCCTATTATTATGGGAAGGAGGTGCCCTACCCTGGGCAGGGTGTAGGCATCTCCTACACTCGTCAAGATTACCTATATAACACCTTCATTCCACAAAAATAATAATTCATTTATATAATGCTAGGTTCGTATAGGACTTTGACCAAAAAATACAAAATAATGAGCAAAAATTTGTAGCTACACACACAACTAAAAATACCGATAAAGTATAAGTACCATATTTTCTCATTAATCATATGCAATAGTCATATAAAAATGCATTTCTAGTGTTAATTATACAAATACAATGCCCTCACAGATACAAATAAGATGAGCATTTTTGGTGCTCATAATACCCCCATGCCTAATCGTTGATATGCCCTCATGTCATAGGTAGAGAGTACTATTTTTGACTATGCTACCTTTGGGCCTAAGCTACCTCTTGCTCTGTTTCCTACTTGTCACCCATCTCTGGTCAATCGCCTAGGTGATTCTTGCAAGGGAAGCTACACAAGGGTGGCCACTCATCGTTGAAGCTCTGGTTTTTCTTGTTTACACAAGAAATGGTTCTTTTCTAGAGACACTACATCTTTGATGGTTGGAATATCCCAAGGCATTGTTTGTGGTATATTCACAATTTTTACCTCCAAAAAAACTAGTTATTGGGGATCCTCTATGGGTGCTCTCTCTTCTTTGGAATCCTCAAGGTCTAGGGACAAAGGTCATTCTACATTTCCAAGGATGCCCACATAGGCTCTTTTTATAACACTCTCCTTTGATTATAAATATTCAATGATGGGTGGTGTAACTAGGAAAAATAGAGAGGGGTGCCCATCAACAGGAATACCCAATGCTAGCATCTATTTCTTAGTTGTAGGATTAGCGTAGGTGCCTGGCTCTCTTTGCATCCACTTTGTAACATTTTTGGTTGCTTTGGATTTCTTCAAATCCATTTCATCAAGTTTTTTGTGGGCCTCAAAAACCTTTACTGATACAACCCATTCTTCATCAAACTCAATATCATCATGTACCTTTCACTTCATCTTATGGCATCGCACTGGGGTCACTTTTTTTTTTTTGTGATGTAGATTCTTCAGGAGTGGGCACCGAACTATCCTCTTGGGGTGGTGCCTACTGGTCACACTATTTACTTAAATGATTCAATGATAGGGTGACTTGGAATAGAACATCTAGCCAATTGGTTTGTTGTTGGTTGTTTTGCTATAGATGGCCTGGAAACATGATGTTCGACAAACTAATTAGATTGTCCTACTTTTGAATGGGTAGATTTCTTTGCTTCCAGTTGGTCTGGTGTAGAGTGTTCTATTTGTGTGCCCTCACTATCAGGAATATTTACAATGATGGGCCCTTATTGAATTATAGGGCTTCCTTGTTCCCCCAAAGTTTCTACCATGGTTGTTTCTTGTTGCACCCTTGCATCAATTTATTGGTTGTCTAATGTCAACCTCCTGGCATCAAACTAGTATACCCTTATAAAGGCCACCTTTTTCTTAGAATCCTTAGAAATTTTTTTGGGTCCATAGCCCAATCTGTTTGGATATCAATGTCCATTTTATTTCCCTTCTCGATGAGAAGTTACCACAATTGTTGCACAATGTCTTCCAATTGCTACTTCTTAGCAGTGGAAGCTTGCTAATATTCCTCAAATTCAGCATGTATAGACTTATTCTTTTCCTCCTAGTAGGAGGATTTTGCCCTTGCCTCCACCAATTGGCTATGCATGTCCTCCTTGTTCAATCTTCTACAGATCATGGCAACAAAATCCAAATCTTGCAAAACCTAGGTGGCATGTTCATCAACTAGGGCACACCCTTTTTTCCAATTGACTAGAGTTTCTTGTACTTTCACAATACTCCCCAACAATGCACTTTCTTGCTGGTTTGTATCTTCGAGTATTTTTGGAAGTGTTTCTTTTGCTTTTTGGTGTTGTAGTATGATGTTCAAATCTTCATTGATCTTATCCCTGATATATTTTCTCAAATGATTATTATCCGTAACTTTTAATTACATTCTTTTCTTCAAGTTCATTTCCATTGCATTTTGCAAAAATGTTTTTGCTGCATTGATATTAACATGCAAGTTGTTAACTTGCATGTTTAAGTTTTCAAAATTTGAATGCAAAAATAAAATGAAAACATCATTCAAAATAGTTATATAGAAAATTATTGCTTGTTTTAATGAAATATAAAAAATAAATTGCAAAAGAAAATTGAAACATAATTAAACATTTTCTTACCTCAGCCACATCCTTGGCAGACTCAACAAGTGTAATTTTTTCCTTATGAAAGCTCATTGGTTATAATAAGCTTGGGCTTCAAAATTAATATTATCTAATCTACTGATGACAATATTTAAAACATCATCATCATAAGCAAGTTTTGAATTGAATTTTCCTATTGTGGCTTGATTAAGGAGGCTGCTAAGCTTTTCTGGTTCATACTGAACCAAAGAAAAAATTGAATCTCTTTTTGTGTAATTCTTATATCGGGAATTTATTTGCTTTATTAGGACCTTGGCCAAATATTCCTAATCCTTCATTTCTTTAAAATATTGAAGCACAATCTATTTCACGATTACTTGCGTCTTTTCAACCATTAAGATATTTTCATCAAAATTAACAATGTCATCCTCAGTTTGAGGAAGAAGTTCGTTTCCTTCAGGAGCTGGGAATGATGTCTGCTCAGCTACAGGGGCTTCTATTTTTTGTGCTTCACCTAGTGGATCTTGAAGCACATCAGTTGCCTTAAAGCCTAAAATTTTGCCCTGTAATATAAAATCATCATCAAGTTGGATATTATCTATTCTAATGGATGAAACTACTAGTGTCTACGAAGAAGTGTGGAATGTAAAAGACGAGAACCCAGGCCCTAAACTTGGTGCTACAAACTATGATCTCTGTGAAATTTTTTTTTTTCCACCTTCAACCCACGTTTGTCCTCTCATCTATTTAGGCTATGCCTATCATTGTTATTGTGGATGTGGATGCTACGATGGATGTGGTTGTTGTGTAAATTATGGGTGTGGTGGAAAATGTGGCTGTGGTGGAAGCGGTTCCACCATATAGCCTCTCATTATCATCGGTTGTCATTGAGAGAGGGCTAAAACATTAAAAAAAAAACTATTAGCATTATTCAAAAAATTAAATAGAAAAAACCTTAATTCAAAGTAAATACACATTGTTTTACCTGAAGATGATGAAATCTATTAAATTTGGGTACCAATGGGGGGGGTGGCCACACTATATTCAGCCTACACATTTTGTGCATACCTAGGCGTATGAGAACCACCAGGAGAAGGAGCTTACCTCAAAAGTTTTGGTGGCCTCTGTAATGGTGACATTTTTGATCTAGTATCTTCAGAATCACCAATTTGCTCTAGCTTGTGACCCCTATTGGCAACATCCTATTTATTTCTTATGGTGGCTGCCCTAACCTGCATTTAGATAAAAAGAAAAATTAGAAAATGAAAACATGCTAAAATATAAAATATTATTTGATTGTCAAAGATTTTGATTGATTGATTACCTTCAATTCATTTGGTGTTAAGGCAATGGTTTTTAGTGTTGCATACACTATAGTAGGAACATGAGTATCTTGCAAATTATGAAAAATTTCAAAATACAATGCTAAAATGTAATTAATAGTGGCCACAATGGGTTGTGTGTTGTTGGTTTGCAATTGCACCACATGCAACTCGGTCCTGATGCGATCTACAATATAGGTGCACCAATCGAACCTCTCATGATGCTCATAGTGAATAACATAGGCTAGTGCCCAAAATGGAAAATCTAATCTTCCAAGTAGAATCAATATTACCTAGAAGAACTAAATAATGGCCTTCAGAGTTGGATACTTAACATCGGTGATTGTTAACCCTCTTTTTGACTTGGCAATGAAAGCTACAAAAAAATTAGATAACAATTTACAAATTTGAAATTTTTAGCATTAAAATATTCTAAGATACAAGAATTATACTTGCCAAATATTTTTTGCTGAGTTGGTACATTTTGTCGAGATAGCCTTTCTCATCTGTAGAGAGATGGCACTTCATTGACACTAGAGAACAATCACTGAAAGGAAGATATATGAATATCTAAATATTTGTAGTTGTGATGATGAATAATAAATTTCTATTCCATATTTTCATTTTGACTATGGCTTTGTCATGGTCATAACCACCAATAATATATTATCAGTTTTGAAATGTGTCATTGACACCAAGGTTGTCAAACCTGCATCATCTAACCACAATAAGTCTGTACCTGGGGTTATTAAAAAATATAAAATTAGTGTGCAAAAAATGTTCTTGAACTTTGGAATAGGGGTGGAAGCGGCAGCCATTGCTAGAAATTGGAAACTTGGAAATAGGATAAATAGGAGAAATTGGTTACTCGGTAATGATTCACTCTGGTTGGATGCAATCACATAAATAAACCCAAAAAATGATAGTTGATGCCCTTTTAAAGATAGAATGGATGGAGTTGACACATGGTAACATTGTATTGGACATGCAGTATGGGTGACCGATTGTGTGACACATGGTAGGTGGTCAACGATAGACTATTTTTTGCATAAGGACCCTTACCAGGGTTTAGACTAAACTACATCAAGCCCGACATAGGATCATATTCTACTTAAGACCCGGTACCGGACCCTATACTGCATCAGACCCAACACTAGGCCATATTCGACATAAGGCCTTATATTGGACCCTATACTGCATCAGGTCTAATATTGAAATTGATACTACATTAGGCCTGATATCAAACCATAAATTGCATTAGGCTCGATACCAGACCATTTTCTACAACAAGCCACATTTTAGACCATATTTTGCATCAGGTCTGACACCAACCACATTTTGCATCAGGCCCAATACTAGACTACATTATGTATGAGATCAGACCATATTCAACATTAGATCATATTCGAACCTTATTCTATATCAAGTCGGATCATATTCTACACCCGATCTGATACCATATCATGTTTTACACCCGACCTAATCTTGGATTGTGTTTTACACCAGCCTAATCCTAGATCGCGTTTTGCACTTGACTTGATCTTAGATCATGTTTTGCACCCGACTTGATATCGAATTACTTTTTGCACCCAACCTGATCCGAACCTTATTCTGCATTAGGTTGGACCATATTTTGTACTCGACCTAATTCGAACCTTATTCTGCATCAAGTTGGACCATATTTTGTACTCGACCTAATTCAGACCTTATTCTACATCAGGTCAAACCATATTTTACTCCCGACCTAATCTAAACCATATTTTGCATCAAGCCAAATCATATTTTGCATCTAGGCCTTGTTTTCCTCTCGATTCAGCCAAAACTATCAAATTCATCATTTTTTTCTATTTTTTTTTAAAAACTAAGGTAATTCACCATTTTCTTTGACATGAGGTTGGCCAAGATTCGCCATAGTTTCAAAACAAATTCACCTATTTTTTACAAGTACATTTTGGGTCCGACCCCTTATGCATAATCTTGAGATGGGGTCTCTCCATAGCTGCATCTAAGCCTATTTCACAAATTTGAGGCATATGGTAAGATTGTAATTGATTTTCGTTGATTGTAAAAATTACTCTGCTACCATCGATGGTTTTAATACAAACAATTCCATTATTAATCACTTCGATCACCTCGTACGGGTCCAACCACCTCTACGTGAGTTTCCCTTTCCTTTCCTAGAACCAAGAGTCATATAACAACACCCATTCTCCCTCTTTGAATTGTTTTGGATGGATGTGGTGGTCATGCCACTTTACACTCTATTTTTGCATTACTTTTGTGTGTTGTAGAGCTTCCTGTTTGTATTTTTCCAACTGATCTAGTTGGTGAATATGCTCTTATTGTGCAATGTCTAAATTCAGATTGAGCTCAACAATAACTTGTAGAGTTTTTACCTTCAATTCGATGGACATCATCAAATTCTTCCCATACACCAAATGGAATGGTGTGAATCCCATGATATTATTCCATGTAGTCCAAAATGTCCATACTGCTTTTGGAAGATGTTTCTCCCAGTCCTTTTTGTGTTGCTACACTGTATTCATCAAAATGTTTTCCAACTCGTGATTGGTAATCTCCACTTGATCATTGGCTTGTGGATGATATGGAGTGGTTTTATTGTGTTGAATTCTATATTTTTCCATCAATTCTTGTATCATCTTCAAAGTGAATTGAGCTCCATGGTCAATGGTAATATCCATGGGAACACTGAATCTAGTGAAGATGAACTTGTACAAGAACTGCACTACATTGTTCTCCTTGGCACTTTACAATGTCTGCACTTCAACCCACTTAGTAACATAATAAATATACACTAAAATATACCTTTTACCATTAGATTATGGATTGATAGGTCCAACAAAGTCCATTCCCCACTTGTCAAATGGTTCTACATGCAAATGTGGTTGGAGGGGTATTTCATCTCTTGCGGTTGGTCGACCCATTCTTTGATATTGATCACAATGATTAGTGTGTTTAATTGCATATTTGAATAGTGAGGGCCAATAATACCATGTTTATAAAATTTTAAATGTAGTTATTTTTCTTGCAAAATACCCACCGCATGGTTCATCATGATAGACTTTTAAAATGGTTGGGACTTCTTCCTCTACCACACATCTTCTCATGATTTGGTTAGGACCGGTTTTAAACAAGCAATCATCAATCCATGAGAAGGTTGAACTCTTCTCAATTAGTTTTTGAGCTTCTTGAGGAGTGAGTGCAGGGGATACTTTATTAGTTGCCTGATAATTGACCATACCAATATACCATGGTGTCTGGTCATCCAAAGAAAAGAGATGCTTATCCAATAATGTACCTTCAGTTGCAATGTTATCTTGAGAAGTTAATTTGAATACAAAATATGCAACCACATTATCCCTTCCAGATTTGTTTACAATAGTAACATTAAATTCCTACAAGAGTAAAATCCATCTAATAACTTTGCCACTTACCATTGGCTTGTTCATTAGATATTTGATGGTTGCAAGATAAATATGTATACAAATTTTATATCCCATGATATAATGGTAGAATCTATTTATAGCATGTACACCTGCAAGGAATTTTGTCTTTGTGATGGTATAATTTAATTCAATGCCCATAAGGTTTTTACTAACATTATAAATTGCGTATGCTTCATTTCTTTCCTTCTATCCCAATGCTACTCCTATAGTGTTGTTAGATGCATTTGCATAGATGTGGAATGAGAGGTCCCAATTTGGACCTCTAAGCATGGGAGCAGTTGTCAAATTTTCTTTTAATATTTGAAATGATTGTTCACATTTGTCTATCTAGACAAACTCAACTTCTTTAGCTAATAATGCATGCAGTGGTTTGGCAGTCTTATTAAAATCTTTAATGAAACATCGGTAGTATCCAATAGAGCCTAAGAAACTCTAGATATCTCTCTATTTTTGTTAGCTTTTGGAGCCTTAAATATAAAGGAAATGCATTCACAAGTATAGAAATAAACATGCAATGATACAACTATGATAATAGCAAAAAAATATGCATGAAAATATGATAGAAAACTTGATACAATGCTCTAGAAATGCTCATATAGAAAGCTCACGAAAATTACAATGCTCCTCTCATGGAGTTTGCAACTCCTCCATGATAAAAAAATGGAGCTACATTGTGACTACTACTACTCACACCTTTGCACTACTATTTCTCTCTCACAATCACTCACAATGAGATCTTTATATATAGATATAAGTTACTTTCCTCTCACTCAACCCTAAGACTCATGTACATGTGGACTACATGGACATCCTAACACTTGTGCATGTATTCTATTACACTAATAAAGCAATAACTCCTAATATAATCCTAAACTAAATATGCACCCATGAGGGTACATTAGGAAATAACTAAATAATGTAATAGCCATATTTTCCAACACCCCCCTTATTACATTATTTGGTTTGAAGACATTAGTCTTCAATATGGATCTACAATCTAGTACTATAGTGTGTACTCACCTTCCTGGTCAAGTAAATAGTTAGTGTCTTCATAAGGTTCTATCCTTGTTGATAGATCTTTAATTCCACGTTCATCTGAAGGTTGTTCCATTTCTTCAACTTCTTGAATCTTTTTGGAAATGTGTCCTTTATGATTTCCTCTCTGATATTCAACTTGAAAATACTACTTTTGAGAAGGATATGTCCTTTGGACTTGTTGCTTTTGAGGTTGATATTTATTTGACTAAAATATCTTCTTTTTTTTCCATAGGATGTTTGATTTCCTTGAACTTTGTTCTTCGAATTGAATCTGTAGTAGTTAGTTTTGTGTCCTTTCTTCCTGCATAACTGATAGTATCTATTATTCTAAGGTCTTCATCCTTTTGAGGATGATGCTGTCTTTCCCTATAGATTATCTTTTGTCACCAAAGCATTGTTAGTCATCTCATCTTTAACTGTGTTCTCTACCTCATACTCTTGGAGAACATTGACTAACTCATCAAAGGAAATATATTTACTTAATGTTTGCAAGGAGGTAACTAGATGTTTATAATTATCTGGAAGTCTTCTCATGGTCACTTGAACAAGAATTTTATCCTTTACTTCTTCTCCTAATGTTAACAACTTTTCTTTAATATCTGCTACCTTCCTTAAAAATAGCTCTATACTTTCACCTTTTTTCCTTTTTAAGGAATGCAATTGAGTTTGAAATTTTAAAATGGTAGCTTTGTTCTTCCCTTCAAATAATTTCTCTAAGGATTTCTAGGCCTTTGTAGATGTTTTTGCTGAACTAATATATGGTTGTATTTCATCTGTGATAGCAAAGGTTATTATCTTTGAAGCCTTAGCATCACTTTCTTCAAATTTCTAAATTTCTATATCATTTGTAACTGGTTTGTTTTTTGTCCCTAGGGTTATGCATAAGGGGTAGGACCCGAAAGGTACTTGTAAAAAATGGTGAATATGTTGCGAAAACCCGATGAATCCTAGCCAACTGCATGTATGATGGCATGGTGAATGACCTTAATTTTTCAAAAAAAATTGGCAAAAAATGGTGAATTTCAAAGTTCTGACCGGACCAGGTGAAAAATGAGTTTCGATGACGTCGACCAGGTTACAAATCATGATCCGATCTCGAACTAGATGCATAATATGATTCAAACTCGATACGGATGCATAATATGATCCGGTATTCGATCGGATGCATAATATGATCCGATCATCGACCGGATGCATAATATGATCTGATCTTGGACCGGATGCAAAATTTGGTTAAGTCTCGGATCGGATCATATTATGCATCCGATCTCGGATCGGGTGCACAATATGATCCGATCATCGATCGGATGTAGAATAGGATCCGATCCGACATCGGATACATAATGTGATCTGATCTGAGATCGGATGCATACTATGGTCTGGCATTGTATCGAATGCAAAATTTGGTTCGATGTTGGGCCTGATGCATAATATGATTCGATCTCGAATCAGGTGCACAATATGATCTTGTCACCGATCGAATGTAGAATAACATCTGATCCAACATCGGATGCATAATGTGATCCGATCCATGATCGAATGCATAATATGGTCCGACATTGTACCGGATGCAAAATCTGATCTGATATTGGGCTTGATGCAAATTTTGGTCCGACATCGAACCGAACGTAGATTTGGCTGCCATGTGTCACACGTTCGTTCAACAACACTGCATGTCCAATACAATGCTGCCACGTGTCAACCCTATTTCTTCAATCTATAAAAGGGCATCAACATTCATTTTTTCCATTTTCTTTTACTACACCAACCAAAGCTAACCTTTCCAATCAACCTTTCGATTCCCAATTCTTTTTCTTCGCTTCCACCCCTACACCAAAATTCAAGAATCTTTCTTGCTCTATGATTTTAGATTTAATGACAACCCCAGGTATGGACTTTACGTGGCTCAATAATGTAGGTTTGACAACCTTGGTTTCAATGCCACAATTCAGAATAGATAAATTCCTCCTTCAACATATCATAGTTGGTTATGACCATGACAGGGCTACAGTGAGAATCAAAGTATGAAATAGAAATCTTCTTTTCACCATCACCCCTGCAGATATCAATATATTGATAGGTCTTCCTTTCATTGATTTTCCTGAAGTGTCGATGAGGTTGCAACTATCTCCAGATGACAAAGCATACCTCAAAACCAAGTACGGTTTGTCATCAAAATATTTGGTAGGTATAATTCTTGTTAATTATATTCTATTAATGTTCAAAGTTTCAAATTTGTAAATTGTCATCTAATTTTGTTTTTGCAGCTTCCGCCACCAAGTCAAAAAGAGGGTTATCAATCAATGATGTTAACCATCAAACTCTGAAGGCCATTATCGAGTTCTTCTAGGCCAGACTAATTCTTATGGGAAGATCAAAAATTCTATTTTGGGCACTAGCTTATATTGTTCAATCTGAGCACAATCAAAGGTTTGATTGGTGCATGTATATTTTGGATCAGATCAAAGTTGAGTTACACACCGTACAAATGGCAACCAACAAGACACAACCCATTGTGGGCACTATTAATTTCCTTTTAGCACTCTATTATGAGTGTTTTCATAATTTACAAACTACTCCTGTACCAACTGTAGTGCATGCAACACTACAGGCTATTGCAATGTCAATAGAGGAATTGAAGGTAATAACTGCATCTTTGACCTTGACATACTATTTTATATTTTATCACATTTCTTTTTTTAAATTTTCTTTTCATCTATATGCAAGGTAAGGTAGCCATTACAAAGAGTAAATAGGATGCTGCCAATAGGGGTCATAGGTCGAAACAAACTGGTGATCTGAAGACACAGGATCAGAGGCGACACCGTTGCAGAGGCCGCATAAACGTTCCAAGCAAGCCGCTACTCCTGGGGTTTCTCATACACCTAGGTATGCACAAAATGTGCAAGTTGAATCTAGTGTGGCCAACCCCTCCCCCATTGGAACCCAAATTCAACATATTTCATCATCTTCAGGTAAATCTATGTATAGTTAATTTAAATTAAGAACTTGTTCTATTTTATTTTCTAAAAAATTGTAACAAAATATTTTTGTCTATTTTTAGTTGATTCTCAAAATCAATGACAAGTATAAACACCACAAGTGAGAGGCCATATGCCACCACCACCTCCATCATAACCATCGTTTGCATCACACCCACCACTTGCACCACAACCACCACTTCCACCACATCAGCGATAGGCACAACCTTCACTAATGCGAGGGCAAGTCCGTGTTGGAAAATAATTGTTTTCACAGAGATCACAGGGGACCGCACAAAGTTTTGGGTATGGGTTCTCACACTCACAGAGATCACACATGCCAGCACCAAGTTCTGGGTATGGTTGGTCATCATTTACATTTACCACAAATTCACAGGCACCAAAAGTTTCAACCGAGGGATTGGATAATATTCATCTTGATGATGATTTTATTTTGCAGGGCAACATTGTAGGCTTCAAGGCAATAGATGTGCTTTATGAACCACAGGGTCAAGCAGAACAAGGAGAAGCCCCTACCCCTGCATCTGAGCAGACATCATTGCCATCAGCTCAAGGAGACAACCCTCATCCTCAGGGTCCTCAAATTGAGGATGATATTGTAAATTTTAATGAAAATATTTTAATGTCTAAAAATACTAAAGCAACTATTAAGCAGGTTGTGCTTAAATATTTGCAGGAAATGAAGGAATGGGAATATCGGGAAAAGGTCCTTATAAGGGAAATTAATACCCGATATAAAAATTATGCAAAAAGAGATTCTCTATATTCTTTGGTTAAATATGAACCAGAAAAGCTTGATGGCCTGCTAAAATAGGCCACATCAGGAACAGTAAAGTCTGATTTTATTTATGATGATGATGTTTTAAATGTTGTTGTTGGTAGATTGGAGAACATTAATGTTGAAGCCCAAGCATTTTATGACCATTGGGCTTCCGATAAGGACAAAGTTGTAGTTGCTGAGGCTGCAAGGGAAATGGTCGAGGTAAAAAATGTTTTTTATGTTTCAATTTTCTATTGCAGTTAAATTTTTATATTTCTTGAAAATATGTAATAATTTCAATATAACCCTTTTGAATTATGTTTTCAATTTGTTTTTGCAATCAAATTTTGAAAACTTAAAAACATAGGTTAAGAGCATGGACGTCAATATTAATAGGGCGAAGACATTTTTGAATAATGCAATGGAAATGAAAAAGAAAATGCAAGCAAAAATATTAGAAAATAATCGTTTAAAAAATACATCAGGGATAGGCTCAAAGAAGATCCGGATAAGGTGCTTGAGAAAACAAAAGAAATGCTTCCAACAATACTTGAAGATCCAAACAAAGAAGAAGCAACATTGGTGGCAAGTATTGTGAAAGTACGTGAAAACCTAGTCAGATCTGGAGCACTACCAGAAGAGAGTGTCACAAAAGTAGATAAAGGAAAAGAAATGACAACTCCAACCGATAGTGAAGCATCAAAGCACCAATCAAATGTTTGACAATGTAATATGCTATCAAGTTGATTGTAGTCAACAATTTTGTATGATGTAATATATTTCTATTCGAACTAATGAAAATGACATTTTCTCATATTGTGTTTTCCATCATTCATAGTTTGTTTGCATTTATAAATTTGTGTTGCTATTTTAGTTTATTTATGGCTAATATTGTTCACTATGTTCATCTCAAACAACAAAAGCATTATAGATAACATTATAGATCAACAATAATATACCAATAATAAGATTTAAAACATGAAACATAAAGATTTATCAATGAAGAGAGTTGAGACACTAAGACATAAACATACAATTTTAAAAACCGCAATAAGATACAAGACATGTAATTTTTAAAACAATAATGTGATATAAATAAATAATTCTTTGAAATCTTATAAATCTGGAATAATATTGTGAAATTTGCTATCAAATCAATTCGTGTTTATCAATGTCAATGAAATCATGGAATAATTATCATTAAGGTAGCTGAAACATATCAGCTTGTCCAGAATCATTATGAAGCATAGTAGAAATCTGTGTCTCCACCATCTGATCACTGAAAGCATCATCATCGTCGTTATCGATCGTATTCATCGTACCTCTTCTGTCTACTAGGGAACTCTAGTGTGCCAAAGCTCTATCATACGGAAAATTTATCCAATTGATACGAAGACACATAAATTCTTAAACAATTTTCTAAATTTTTGTCGAGTCTATTGTGGAGCTTAGATTTAACAAAAGAAAGTGCACTAAAAACTCTTTCATCTTCGACTGACCCCAAAATCATTGTTTCACATAATTCATATAAACGAAAGTATTCACTTATTGTATCTTGTAAGATAGTACTTGGATATAATTTTTACCATAAACATGCAGTGGAACCAATCTCATGGACACCTATCATAAGTGATGTTTGCACAACCATTGTTCTTCCAAAATATGATGACTGTTGTTTCAAAAGATCACTATTGAGTATACCTCTAATTTCAACACCATTGACTTCCACACTCTATCTAAAATGGTTAATGAGGTTACCCATATATTTAATAAACAACTCATTTGCATAATTGTATTTAGTATAAGGACCCCAAAACATGGGGTTAACCACACCCATGGCCTCGAGCAACTCATCTCTCTGAAACCGTTCTCTTATCTCACCTATCAAATATTTTGCTATTTTTGACAAATTACACTTAGTTTTATGTACAATAACATGAAATCTATTGTGTGTTATAGGAACTTCTTCAAAATATTCCACAACTATACTTGATTGCCTTTCAAAACAATAAAGTGGTACCATATTTCCATGAACATTAATACAAAGATGATCATTGATGTCAAACTTCAAAAAGCTTTTTGGATTGTTCACGTTTATCAATGTATTCCAACTATCAAACAAAGGTTCTATAAAATCTACTTTAGACACATATAATGTATCAATAAGCATGCATATTTGTTTTCTCATCCTCATGAAATCAACGATATAGATGGATCTCTCTTGTGCAAGTTTAATTAATCTGTTCATTTCTTGTAACATTGGAAGAATACCACATAAGGTCAAAAGTGTTTCCAAGTCAGTCAAACGAAACAACATATCTTTTGCCTTATCAACTATCCTACGATTTGCATGCATAAACCCCATCAATGATTGATATTCTACAAAAACTCTCTGAGCAGGTTGATATAGTGAAATCCATCTTGTATCCACATATTTTAACAATTTTTTTCCTTCCGTAACTCCTAGTGCAAACTGTTGAAACTCTGCAAACCTTTTTGGGTTGAATGAGAAATAAGAATGAATTTCATGAATAAGGTCTTCCACTCTAGCAACATTTGCAAATGTGCTCATGATTTTATATGCAAGATTCACTCTATGAGCCATACAATGAATGGGAATCATATATGGGGCAACTGTGGTTTGGAGTCAAACACAAAGACCAGACTTGTGCCCTTGCATAATAGCAACACCATCAGCTCCAATGCAAATTAACTTTGTTGCTATGTCTATATCATTCATTCCCACAATATTCTTTAAACTATTGACAACAACATTATAAATATTTTTTGCATTTGAACTTTCCAACATCTTATGTATTCCCAATAAAATAGGCCTCCTTATATGATTTTGAAATGTGTACACATGCATGCAAATCCAAGATGTGTTGTCCACAGCCGTTACTTCATCAATAGAAAGTGAAATGAATCTAGCAAGTTTTACTTGCTCCCTTAGGTCATCTTTCTCAACTAAAGATAGACATTTTACCATTTCCCAACCACTTTGATCTGACCAATGGGAATTAGGAAGGTTTTGCACATTAAATAGGTGTAATAGCTGCTTATAATCAATAAAATTAGACATTGGTCTACCTTTCTTGAGAATACTAAAAACAATGACAAACTGCATACTTTTTGAAGCTAAGATGGTCTTCTAAATTTTATGAAATTGGGCTGCAATTGTTCCACCTTTCTCAACAAGAGATTGTTGTTGCTTTAAGTGATTGTCATATTCTATAGCATATCTTAAATGCATACATTTTGATGCATCCTTCCACTTAACTTCTTTACTAACTTCACCATTACTTTTTATAACTTTTACATAAGCTTTGCCAGCATGTTTTTCAATTGTATCAATCTTATTTTGCAGCCTATGATCCTTACCAAGTCTCCAACTGCAAATTTTGCATCTACATTCTTTTTCATCGATTTGGTTATCCTCAGTCAGGATAGGCTCAAGCCAGGGAAATATTTCTGCCCATTCATTCTTAAATCCCCTTCCAATTATCCAGTTAGATGCTTTTTTTTTTTTAGACTTTTTGCTTGAAGATTCATATGAAGCTTGTAATGATTTTGATTTATCACTTTCATTTTCAATTGTAATGATATTTTGAGGGTTGTCTTCAAGTGTTTGTTGGATGTCATTGTCAAGGGGATTTTCATTAGAAGGCATATCTTGTTGGGGAATATCTTCAAGTGGAGGCATATCAGGATCGATAGGGTATTCTGCATAGTAGCATACCATAATATTTTTTATCATTCTTGGATTAAACAAAATATATAGAAAAAATATTCATATCGTCAATCAAGCACATATTGGGAAGTCAAAAATCATTTGTACCTTGAATTTGCATGGATGTCGTTGGCTCGTTGCATTTCGAAGTTTGGCTAAAATATTTGAGGATACTCTTTTCAACAGAAGATTTGACCCCCTTCTTTCCATCACTGGGTGACATTTTACTTGTAAGAAAAATGTTTTTCAATTTAGTAGAGTAATAAAATGTTGAAGAGGATGTACTTTCTAGTAGGCCTTAAGATAATATTGTAAATAGAATAAACAAATGGTTGGGTGGTAGATTATACATACTTGTTTCCTGCCATGCTTTATTATGATTTTATCAGTTTATGCCACTGGTTCATTTTCTGGTGAAAGCACTTTAACTGATCTTGTGCAGAACTAGGTCGGTATATCCGTCGAGTATAGAACAAGGTACAAAAATAAAAATTTATCCTTGGGGTGTTAATTATATATAGAGGTATACTTGGCGAGTTGGGCAAGGTAATTTAGAAATTTTAAAATTTTAGGGTGAAAAGGGTACTCTATTTAGGCAGGATTGCTTGTAAAATTTTCAAAATAACCGTGATACTCTTATCAAAGTACGGTGAACCGACACCTAAAATTTATTTATCCCAAAAATATTCGGCTAAATGGTGGACATTTAGGTCCCCCAAATTTCACAAATTTGAATTTTTGAAAATGCTACTTTTACCCCCAATGGCGAATTTTTGCCACTATGCATAATCTTGTTTGTCCCTATAATTTTTTCCCAAAGTTTTTCAAATGTCAAGATGGTCTTTACTTTATTTTCCCATGAGAAATAGTTTGGACCTTTAAGTAATTGAGATTCTAAAAGCATGAACTTATTTTACGTCATGATGGTCCTAGTAGGTTATCTTATATCTCCCTAGTATTAATATATGTTGTAAATATGATTCACCTCTATCACTTACAAAAATTACTTGTAGAAAGCTATTAGAAATGCAATGTTCAATCAATATTTTAACTATAATTTTGATGCAATTATAGGTTCTAAACATCCAAAAAATTAAATTGAAGTAAGATTCCTTATATCTCCCTAATTAGAAGTTTTATAAATGCAAACTTAATTTTGTTTATTACTCCTTATATCTCCCTATGTTTTGAAGTTTGCAAGTGTTCTTTTTAAGCATATGAAAAAGGTTTGAATGCTTCAGGTTTCTACCTCTTTCTTCTATATATCCAGAGTCTTTCTAGAGAGTCTTTAAACACCTTATAACTTCTATTACTAATATCTCTAGAAAATATAATAAACTTTAATAACAAACTTGCAATGTAGTAACGAATATTTCTCACCTATGTAATGCTGATTTTTGGTTTGCAATTTATCTGGATTAAACACTATTTAGAATGGTTGAATATGGTTCTTCAATATTCTTCCTTTCACCTTGCTTGTGCACCTTTTTCTCCTTCTTGTAAGTGGTTGAATATGTACACTAATTTTCTCCACTATGTCCATTTTTGTTATGTGTTCTATATGAAGCATGAATTATCTTCAAATATACCTTTCTCTTATGAGTGGATATCTCCCTTTTACGGTTTCTATGTATCTTCACAAACAAAAACTTTACTTCACTATTTAATACTCTAGCTCTCCTTATTTGTATCTATGTACGAGGGCACTTTCTTTTTTTGGTGTAATGTGGGATGAGAGTGCCAAGTGGCACTGTGTCTTACTATCCTTTTTGAAAATATTTGCTCGTACATCTTAAGCAGTGCTTGTGACATGTGGCACTTGTATTTTCCTTACAATCTTGCAAACGTTTGGTATAGCTCCTTTTTTTAGCACTTGTGACAAGTGGCGCCTGAGTTCTTACACTTTGGTGGTTGATGGTTGTTATGAAAGCTATTACCTCCTTCCTCCATGTTGGGTGCTCATGTATGAAGAATATTTAAAATAATTTTATTTTTATTGAGTGCTATTTCATCTTATTCTACCTTGGAGGGACATTACACTATGGAGTATGAAACTTCTTTGTCATATTCTTTCTTGGAGGATGTTACACTTGAACTGTTGAGTGCTCAGACTTGATTTGCAACATGAAAACATATTTCTAACTTACTTTTTAACCTCCCTTGAAGCTTTCTAGTGATTTTCAATGTATTATTTATGCAAACTCTTCTTTGTGCATACATTTCCTTTTGATAGTACATTAGTTATTCCTTCAATTATGCTCTTGGATGAGAGAAAACTTATTTTGTTGCTTGCTTCAATGGGGATGGTGCCTCTTCTATGACTTTAACTCCACCCTTATTTTTATTTCTTGTTTTGTTTCTTTTGCAAGTCTAATATCTAGGTAGAAACTTCGATGGTTTATGACACTCCTTTTGGTGTCTTTTGACACCTCAAACAATCCAAAATTTTAACCTATTTGAATGGGACCTTCTATTGCTTTTTGAAGACTTTTTTGTAGGGTTTTATTGAGTGCTATTTTTTTAAAGTTCTTACACATTTTCTTTTTGTGAAACCTACTCTTTTTCTAGAACTTTTGGAGTCCTTTGGATGACTCACAAATGTACACTATGACTTCCACCATGTGCTTCAAAACCTACTTTTACCCTACTAAAAATGTGGGCTTTAATTAGCTATTTTAACCCTTTATTTTTTATTTCCAAGAGTGTCTTCAAAACCTATTTTAAACTTCTCCAAATATGTTTGAAAAGACCTCTTGGAAATTTGAACTTAACCAACACTTTAACCTCATATTTATCCCTTCCTGTCGAGTTCTTTTCTCATTATAATGTGCTGATTTTCTTCTCCAATTTTATTGGTAGTGTCACCCTTCTTGATGGTTGTTTTCCAATTACTAAATTTAGCCTTTAATTCCTTCACAAAATTTCTGAAAATTTTACCTTCTATCCACATGTTTTATGCTTAACTAGGGTCATGTTATGGCTACCTTCAATTCTTGGAAAATCCCTCTTTTGCTTGGATACTCTTTCACTTATAACTCCAAGCTATTCAATGTATTAATCTGCATTCTAACTTATGCAATTACAGTCTTATTTTCTTTAGAATAGGCAATAGAATG
Organism: Wollemia nobilis; assembly: GCA_028583015.1. Taxonomy (NCBI): domain Eukaryota; kingdom Viridiplantae; phylum Streptophyta; class Pinopsida; order Araucariales; family Araucariaceae; genus Wollemia; species Wollemia nobilis. The sequence continues at coordinate 14,216,692 of JAQPPZ010000754.1, read as the reverse complement.
CTGCTATAATTCTTTCACTTGAACTATGCCTAACTTTTATTTTCTACTATGTGCAGGTTTGCTCCTTGTAAGCTATAACTTTTGTACTATTTTGAAGACTTGAACTAAAAAATATTCTATGCAACTTTTGATCCTTTGAAAAATGGTGCTTAATAAAATTTAATATAAAACCAAATATGAAAGCTCAACGAATGAACTTTTGCACCTTATTGCTGCATACCTTTTTCTCTCTTAGACAATGGAGATGGTGGTGATTCAAGTCACCTCAATGGTTGCATTTTTTGGATGATTTTACAGCTCTTCTATGCTATCCAAAAACAACTCTTTTCTCACCTTTCGACAACTTCAATACTTTATCAACTTGCTGCTATAAATTCTGATTTTGTGGCTTCAAAAATTCTTCATAATGTGCTTCTAGAATCTGATTTTTAACATTCACTAATGCTGCCCATAATTTCTATAATTTTCAGTACTAAATAATCTTCATTGTTGCTTTTAATTTATTTGATTTGCTACCTTTTTCATTGTCCATGAAATATATATTTTGTAGCTCTGAGTGTTGTTAATATGCTGCATTTTTCTTTATCTTCAAATCTGAAACTTTTCCAGATTGTAAGGTAGTCAATACTGTAACTGAAATGTTGTCCTTAAATCCCAAAAAATTGGTAGAATTCTCCCAAAATCATAGCTGAGATGTTACTCAAGAACCTCCTTCAATGATGACCCCAAAATCTTGTAGATTTGGTGGTTCTTCTATCTCTTTTCTCTTGCCAAATTCTAACTTCAATGTAGATCTCCTCAAATAATTTATCGCTCTTGAGATCTATTGAATACTACCTTTTTTATTTGATAATATTCTTGCCAAAATTTCTCCTTTGGGTTTATCGTTGAACGACAATGATTGTCCCAATTCCTTAGATTCTTATTTGGTAGTAATTTATTCAATGAGTCCTATGAAATCCTTCAATGAGGTTCAGCAAGCCTTCTTCTTGAGACCTCTCCAAGGTTCTCAATCTTGTAGCTTCTAAATTTTCAATGAGACCTTCCTTGGCCTCCTCAATATTCAAATATGGAAATGAAATCTTCTTCTAGGATATCCTCAATATACTACTACTAAAATATCTTCTTCAATAGGGCCTTCAATGGATCTCTTATTCAAATTAGTCTTTAATGGATTTTTTCTTCAACAAGGCCTTCAATGGACCTCTTCTTCAACAGGAAGTTTTTAGTATTCAATGGAGATCTCCAATATTCAATCATTTTCTTGGACTTTTATCCTTGAGTCTCTTTGATCTTCAATGGGGTATTATTTCTAGGACCTCATTTCTTCAATGGGGTCTTCTTTCTAGGACCTCCTTCCTAGATTTACAATCTTCAATGTGGCTTCCTTGGCCACTAGCTCTCTCCTCTATATTTCAACTAGGAGCCTTCAATCTGCAAATATTTCAATGGGACCTTTCTCCTTAGGCCTCCAAATTATCAATCCTCATTATTCTGCAACAAATAATAAATCCCTGCACAAGGAAAGTTACTTCAAATTTTAGACAACAAAGATGAAGTTCTCTATCTATTGTAGGATGCTTCCCACCTTCTGAGAGTTAGTTTTTTGCAACAAGAAAAACTTAGGTTATAGTAACCAAATTGTTCTCCTAAAAACTTATTTTATCTCTTGCAATAAAATATTAGAGATAAAATTTGTATGACTCTATGAGAAATAAAATTCACTAGTTGGATTATCAATCTAGTGGAACAATGTTGATTTCTAGTCTTCACAAGTGTTACAACTCTTATGGAAAAACTCTAGCTAAATCTATCATGTGACTTTCTCTATTTTCTATTCTTCTATCTAGAGCTACTTCTATCAAAAAATCTATTGTGATGATATTTGCATGCATCAGCACACAATGGCTGATTCGATTTGAAAATACTAAACAATAGTACTTGTGGCTTTCCATTGATCCACCATGGTTTTGATACCATAGTTAGCTTTTGGAGCCTTAAACATAAAGGAAATGCATTCACAAGTATAGAAATAAATATGCAATGATACAACTATGATAATAGCAAAAAACCATTCATGAAAATATGATAGAAAACTTGATACAATGCTCTAGAAATGCTCATATAGAAAGCTCACAAAAATTACAATGCTCTTCTCATGGAGTTTGCAACTCCTTCATGATAAAAAATGGAGCTACATTGTGACTACCACTACTCACACCTTTGCACTACTCTTTCTCTCTCACAATCACTCACAATGAGACCTTTATATAGAAATATAGGTTACTTGCCTCTCACTCAACCCTAAGACTCATGTACATGTGGACTACATGCACATTTACATCATTGCACATTCTAACACTTGTGTATTTATTCTATTACATTAATAAAGCAATAAATCCTAATATAATCCTAAACTAAATATACACCCATGAGGGTATATTAGAAAATAACCAAATGAAGTAATAGCCATATTTTCCAATAGTTTTTTGGGGGTAGGTAGTTCTTTGATAACTTCTGTATTTCTTTCATCTAACTTTATCCCCTTAGTAGATATGTGATGTCCTAAGACTATCCCTTCTATCATTAATGTTGAGCAATACATCTATCCAATTACAAACATATACCAACATCTAGGACTTATTCAGGAAATGATGCTAGAAGGAGGGTTTGAAAGTGTTCAATTCGATGATTGTTTATTTAATTAGAACTTAATGATATTTGATTCACTGATTACTATAGGTTTAAGTTGCTTAATGACCTCAACCATAAGCTCTGATTCCTTTTGGTTATAGATCATTCAAGTCTGAGATTAATGCTTTTTTATTGAATTGTTGAAATTTTTGCTATTATACATTTTTATACATCATATTGCCCGACTGTTAATGCTAGAACCCAGAATCATTAACACTAGGTCTAAGTATTTGAAAGTCAATACTAAACTCCACATATTTTCTCCTCCTAGAAGACTCAAAAATATCAAATTTTAGTAAAGTAATATTCCTCCCATTAGTACCTCACCTCAATCTATAATACCATTTACCGAAACTTGTGTCACCACCCTAAGTACTCCAATGGTAGCATTTTCACCCTGGTTAGTTGGCAACAGTCCACTGAGTATTCCTAGAGTATCCCATGATATGCCTAAGAATGTAGAAAGATATTTGCCTAGGTATAGACATGATGGAGCTATAATAGCCAAAGAACACATTCAAGCATATAAATATGCTTTGATCAAATTACAAGTGGAACATGAATATGTTACCTACAGGATGTTCCCTCTTACATTAGATGAACTAGCATATGATTGGTACATTAGTTTACCTGCTAATTCTATCACTTCTTGGGATAATTTAGAAGTAGGATTTATTAATCAATTCAAGCTATCCATAGATCCTGCTATCATCTACCATTAGTTTACTTCATATAGGAGAGAGCCCAATAAGCCTCTAAGATTATTCAATACAAGGTTTTATAAGCTTTATAGTAGGGTAACTCCATATTATACTCTAACTATTGAAGAAACTATTCAGATGTATTACAAATCTCTAGATCCTCTCACATTAATATTTGTAAGAAGAGAACCAAACATCACTACTCTATTTATGGTATATAATGAGGCCTTAATAGTGGAATTACAACTGATACCTCAAGGTTTTAGAATAGGATAATTACCTTCCATAGGACAATGATATGTCTCCCCATGATTAATCAAACTTTATCACAACTACCATTGTTAAATAATTTACCATACTAAAATTTTAATCAACCATTTAATACCATCCCCACACATGCATTCCCAAATATTCCTATGGAGACCAATACTCAAACAACAACAACATTTTCAAATTTGAATCCTACTCAGAATATTCCAACATTTCTCAATGCTAATCCAAATTCAAATCAAAACATCCCTACATTTTTTAATCCCAATGCAACCAACAATAATACAAAAAATCAGGCTAATACAGGCCAGACTGCTAACAATGCTAATTCACATGTTGATAATCTACAAAGATTGGTCCAAAATCTTAGTAGTGATATGGTTCAACTGTAAAAATAAGAATACCACAAAATCCACCTCCTAACAATCCTGATACAAATAATAACTTCAATTTTTAAAGATGTCAATGGAACACTCATTCAAATAATGGAGAAGTGCCTAATCCTATTGCTAATCAACCCAATACTATTGCTAATCAAAACCAGAACAACACCATTGTGAATTTTCAGATTTAGATTTAAAAAACTAGTGTAGAGTACATTCCACAACCCAACTTAATGAAACTAACTATCCTAAATTCAAAACAAATTTAGATATAGTACACAATAAAATAGAAAACATAGAATTAGTGCCTAATGATGATAATGCTAACCAAGAAAGCACTAGTAATGGAACAACCTTAGTTGTTGAAACATTTATCCCATCAGAAGAAGATGAAGGATATGATGGATCCTTAGAAGAAGAAATTCAAGCTTTTAGGCAGTTTAAGAAAATAAATAACTATATGCTAAGAAGAAAAGGTAAATCCCCTCTCACTTCTTCTACTCATATAAATAGTACTACTATCCCTCCTTATACACATGCCAATAATAATCCCATGCCTCCACCTAAAGCTGGTTTTCCTCCACCACCACACAAGAACAATAGAACATGATAAATTTGCCTACAATATCATAGAATATTTAAAGAAAGCAAAAGCAAACATTTTTTTTATTGAGGTGGATCAACTCATTGACCAACAAGGTATTTTGATGAAGACATTTGGTAATCAAAATAAATATCAATGTAATAAATCTACATATGCTCAAATTATTTCTAGAAAAGATAAAAGGGATACAAGATGAAGAAGAAGACCATGAGGCAACCTTGAAAACAAATACAATTCCTAAAGGTATGGTCTCTCTTGAAAAACTATTTGATATTGATTATAAAATTAGGAAATGCAGTAAAGTTTCATTTCAAAATAACGCATGTAATACTATTAATATAGGGACAAGTGAAAATCCACAGAATATGTTAATAGAAAAAGCTTACACTAGTCAAGAAAAAGAAGGTATTATACAAGTTCTTAAAAATTATGGAGATGTCATAGCATGGAGCTATGAAGATCTGAAAACATATAACCAAAATATTATAACTCATATTATCCCTTTAAAACCAAAAATAAAGCCATTTAGGCAGAAACAAAGACCTATTAATCCATTGTTAGAACCCCTTATCTAGAAGGAAGTTCAAAATATTTTAGATGCACGTATTATCTTTCCCATTAGGCATTCAACCTGGGTAGCTAATATAGTACCTGTTTGAAATAAAACTGGAGAAATTCGCTTATGCATTGATTTTAGAAATATTAATAAGGCTTCTTAGAAAGATAATTATCCTTTGCCTTCCATAGATCACATTCTACAAATGGTAAATGGATATGAAATGATGCCATTTTTAGATGGATATTATGGATATAACTAGATTATGATAGATCCTAAGGATAGAATGCATACCACATTTACCACTAAATGGGGAACCTTTGCTTATAGGAGAATTCCCTTTAGATCGATTAACGCAGGTGCTACATTTCAAAGAGCAATGGATTATGCTTTTAAATACCTAATTGGAAAATGCATAGTCATCTATGTTGATGATATTTCTATGTTTTCAAAGAAATGTGCAAATCACATTAGTGATTTAAGAAAGGTATTCCAAAAAAGTAGATAACACGATATCTCACTAAATCCTAAGAAATGCATCTTTGGAGTAATTGAAGGAAAACTTGTAGATCACGTTATTTTTAAAGAAAGTATTTTCATCAATCTTGAAAGAGTAAAGGCAATACAGAACATTCCTCTCCTAGGTAGTAAGAAAGAACTAAGGTCATTCTTTGGAAAGATTAATTTTGTTAGAAAATTCATCTCGAGATTTGCAAAAATAGTCAGACCACTAAATGACATGCTTAAGAAATATTTTGATATTTCTTGGACTTTTGAAGCCCAAGCAATATTTCAAGGAATTAAATATGTCATATCTTATGCCCCTATTTTAGTAAGTCTTGATTATACACAACCATTTTACATTTATTCGTTTGGTTCTAAACATTCAACTGCTAGTGTCTTAACACAGAAAAATGAAGATAATGAAGAAAATACAATAGCTTTTATGAGCTCCCCATTAAAATATCCCCAACTAAAAATACATAACTATTGATAAACATGCATATGCTTTAGTAAAGACAACAAATAAATTTATGCATTATATTCTACACAGTAGAATATTTGCAATTGTGCCAGACCTAGTTGTCAAAACCATTCTAATGCAAAATGAATTAGGCGAAAGAAGAGGTAAATGGATGACAACCTTACAAGAATTTTATTTAGAGATCTAGCCAATGAAATTGGTTAGAGACCAAGGGCTAAGTAAAACACTAGCTGAAATAGATCCTCAAATACTCTGTTAGCAATATTCTGTATATAATATCACAATGATGTGTGGTACCAAGATATTGTGTATTATTTATTGAATAAAAAATATCCATATCATTTCAATTCTACTCAAATAAGAGCATTACATCTAAATAGTGCCAACTTCATGATCAAAGCAGGTGTTTTGTGTAGAAGAAACCATGAAGAGATCTATCTTAGGTGTTTAAAAACTTTATATAGCTCCTCAAGTCCTTAATGACTTTCATGGAAAATATGAGACTAGACATGGTTCAACCAATGCCACAACACATCAAATACTACAATTTGAATATTATTAACCACATATTTTAAACGATACCCATGCCCATGTTAAATCCTGTTATACCTGCCAGATTGCTGCTAATAGGGAAAGAAATGCTTTTATGCCCTTGCAACCAGTGTTCGAGGCTAGACCTTTTTCTCAATGGGGATTAGACTTCATATAAGTCATAATACCTAATTCCTCGGCTAGTCACAAATAAATTTTTATTGCAACAGATTACTGCACTCATTGGATAGAAGCTCAAGCTACTAAGAACTGTACTACAAAAGTTGTGATTAATTTTTTTAAAGAACACATTGTAACTAGATTTGGAATACCTTATTCCATAGTTTGTGATAATGGTTCAGCCTTTACCTCACTTAAGTTCATAGAATGGGCCTATGATAATAGAGTAACCATAACATTTTTCTTCTAATTACTATCCTCAAGGTAATGGTTTAGCCGAGTCTACCAATAAGAGTTTGTTGACTATAATTAAGAAGCTACTATAAAGAAATCCTAGGGATTGGCACAGTAAACTCAAAATATGCTTTGTGGATAAATAGGACAAGAATCAAAGCTTCAATAGGTACATCACCTTACCATCTGGTATATGACCAAGATCTCATATTTCCCACCAATTTGAAATTATTGACACTACAGTTCATGAAATATTATTTAGAAGTTGATGACAAAGTAGAAGCCAAGCTGACAAATCCGATGAATCTAGATGAAAATAGAGAGGATGCTCTACAAAATTTTAGCAAACATCAAGGGATAATCAAGATATGGTTTAATAAAATAGCCAAAATTAAAGCCTTTAGGATTTCTGACCTAGTTTTACTATGGAATAAAGCACATGAAAAGAAAGCATACCATGATAAATTTGAAAACCTTTGGTTAGGTCCCTATCAAATTTCATAAATCCTTGGAGATAATATTCAGATTAAAGAATATGAGTGGAGAAGACATCCCTTTTCTTGTGAATGGGCAATTCCTAAAGCACTACTTTCGACATTAAGATAGTGCAATAAAACAACCTATATCATAGTATCCTATTTTGATGTACTTTCTTTTATGTTATTTTGACACAGTTTTCATTATTTGTTTTTATTTCTTTGATTTTGAAGTTCTAATTTTTAAATAAGTGTTTTAGGTGTTTGTTTGATTTTACTTGTTTAGTTAGTTCATTTCCTCTCGTGAAATTTCTTTATTCACTCTCATGTTTTAGTTTTTATTTTCATGCTATTTTCCTTCCCTCAAATTTTGACAAGTGGATTCAAATTTACAATCAACTTTTGGTTCCTCTTAAGGAAATATTCTTTACCAATTGAGGATGAATCACTTATGCTGAAATTAGGTGAAGATAAGGATTAGTAAATCAGATTATTTGATTTTATTATTTTATTATGGAGCTATATAGATGAAGCTGGAAATAATGTAATATAATGCTAAAGATTCATATTCATTAATGACGTTAAATATTTTTTAGATCATAAGGATGAAGTCATATAGCTTTGATAATTAGATGAAAATATATACACTACTTTTAGTCTTATAGATCCCTAACCCAAAACCACATTCAACATTTTCAATTAATCAAAATACTTCTTAATCAAGAAGGAAAATCTTAATAATACAATAAACTAAAGTGCTTGGGTGATTCAGATAACCTCTACCGGGACTATAGATGCATGTTTGGTAGTAAAACAATGTCTAGAAGGGACCGAGGTCATATCCACAAAAGCTATGAATGTTTGACTAGCAATGGAGCAATGCAAAGGTAAATCATTTTTTTATGAGTGACATCTTTAGTAGCCTAACTTCAAATTAAATGACAAAATCCTGATGGATCTAAAGAATGAAAATGAATACATTAGCACACACTTTGAGCTGAATCAAAATGGATCATTAATTCCAAATATAATTTGCTAAACCCCATTTTCTTAGGATATTACCAAGTGATTTGCATTTCATTAGTTAAAAATTTTACTTATTTCAAGCTAGGTTCTTCATCCAAAATACTCAAGAGTATTTTCCAGCAGAGTTACCATTTGTTGTTGCCATTGCATAACTCACCCCAATTTGGGGATCCACTTGAAATTTTGGGTTTAATTTAAAAAATTTTCTTGCATCAAAATCTTTGAAAAATTACTTACACCAAGATTTTTTTTTTTTTTTTTATTACATTTATTTTTTGAAATTGTTGATATTTTTGCATCTTGAAGACTTGGATAGTTGCAGTGATTTAGATTGAATATTTTTGAATATTTTCATCTTATTGCATTATGTCAAATTAAATATTTCAAAAAATTCAAATTTCAATGGTTTCCCTAAGGTTCAAAAAATTAAATTTCATTTTAGGGTTATGCAAATTTTTTCATTTTTGCCCTACAATTTGATGTAAAAAATGGCCATAAATTTTTCCACAAAACTTTGTTTGATCTGATTCAAAACCTGGTGGAAAGATCTTGAGCCCATGTATACAATGATATCAGATTTTACTGAAAATTAGATGCTAACTTTGTCCAGAAATAGCAATTTCCCAAAGTAGCCTATGAACTTATAAATGCAATATCTCTTAATCCAAAATGAATTTTTAAGTTTTCTTATACCCATTTGACCTATTTAGATGCTTGCAAAATTTCATAAAATTTTGGTCACTTTGAATATCGCCCTATTTTTACTATGGGGTTATTCTAATCTTTCAATCATGCATTAAATTTTATCCTACACCAAATCAGGTTTGAAACCAGCTCTTATTCAAGTATAAACTTGCCAATTTTTCTACCTTCATTCATATCCTTTAAATTCAAACTATAAATAGCGCTAAAAGATATTTGAACTCAAACAATATAAATCACAAAGTCATCTGGGTTCCAAAGCTTCAAAGTTAAGACACATTTTTTTACTCTTAAAATTTCTAAAGTCATGCTAATGCCTATTTTTATTTTCCTAAAGTTTGAAATTGAGAAACCTTTGAAATTTTTTAAATAATCCTAAGTTGGTTCACCCGCCCCTTCAAGATATTGTTTGTGTAGGTTTTATTTTGATGAATGGTACGCATGAATCCTCATCAAATGGAAATAATTCAATGATGTGCATTAATTCTCAGCCATCATCCTTTAATGGCCCAATTCCATGATGGTCAAATGCTTAAACACCGTACATATCTAGATAAATGTGTGGAGTGCACTAATTGAGCCTTTGATCAAATGACACGCATCAAACCTTCCATATCGCACTTTAACTAATAGGTCCTCACAAGTCAAATATCACATGTTAAATGTAGTGCACATCTCCAAAAATGAGTGGTGCACACAAATCCACATTGGAGAGAAATCCATCGTGTGGTACGCGTTAATCCATTTTTATCGAATTTTAATACCTAGGTCAACAAGGTCAAGCATGATAAAATTCGTGCAATTTGCTAAGATTATATGATACCAAAAGTGAGCATATGGAACAATATATCAAAGGGTATGCATTAAAATTTTCTTGTCGAGCATTAAGTGCATGGGTTTTCAAAGTCAAGCATAGTAAATTTCATGCATTTTTCTAAAATCCAAGGGTATGCATCAATCAACCCTAAATCTAATGGTATGCGAGAAATTTAATTTCATTCACATTATTCAATGTTCAAGCATAGTAAATTTCATGCATTTTTCTAAAATCCAAGGGTATGCATCAATCAACCCTAAATCTAATGGTATGCGAGAAATTTAATTTCATTCACATTATTCAATGTTAAACCCTAGGTCATAATAATTAAAAAAATTCTAAGGTTCTAATCCAAAAATTTAATTCTAAAGATTAAAATTAAAAAATCTTGCAAGTCCTAAATCTAACAGCACACAAAAGCCCACATCGGATAGCAATTCATCATGTGGTGTGCATTAAAGCTTAGTTGTTACCCTTTAACATGTCCAAGTCTTGCAGTCAAAGAGATAAACATTGAGTATACCCTTTAAAAATGAATGGAGCACATATTCGAAGATGCTCACTGGTTAATTCCTTAAACCCGATTAAATAATTAAAAATCATTCATTAACCATTAAACAAAATTAGCGGATAATAATTCTTGATTAAGGCCAAATTTAATACAATAAGGCCACACAATTTTTTGGAAAGCCTTAGTAGGTAATTTAATTGATATAAATGATTAAATTTTAGCAAAATGAATTAATTGAGATAATTTTGAGCCTAATCTCAAAACATTTAATGTGGTAAGCAATAAATTTAGAGGTATGAGAATTTTAATATTAGGGTTTAATACATTAGCCATGAAAACCTTAGTATTAAATTTAATACTTTGGCATTTAAATCAACATAAAAAAGGTGATAATAATAAATAAATATATGTGTTTAATAATAATAATAATAATAATAATAATAAAGGTAAATAAATAAAGATGAATCAATCTTAATAAATTTTTGACATTAGAGTTGATTGAATACATTGGCATTAAAATTAAAATTTAATTCTAATGTTAAGTTTAATAATTCAAATCCTAAAATTAAAAGCCAAAACATTAGAAAATAATAAAAAATTTATTATTAACTAATGTTAAACCTTAGGAAATTATTTAATAAATTTAAAATCATCAACATTAATAATATAATATCAAATTTTGATTTTATTTTATCGTCAAAAATTGAATTTTGACTTCTTCTTATGTTTTATAGGTGAATGAACCAGAGAAGGTGATAGAACTAGAGGAAGCCAAAAAGTCGAAGGAGGAAAATGACATTCAATGAACTTGGACCAGATTTTAGACCTTTGGTGCTTGATAGCCAGATAGCCTCAATTATTGAAGGCAAACAACTCAACAAGACAAATAATTGCAGAGATCAAAGTCCAGAATTACAGATATAGATCAAGAAAAATGATAGAATGCCACCTCATCCTTTGACAACTCAGATAGACAACTCATTTACAACTATAAACCACTAAAATACTACTATAAAGCATTAAAAATTTCAAATTTTAAGGATATAAGTAGCTAAATATAACCCATTCCAAAGGGTCAGATGCCATTTTAGTGATAGACATTTTAGGAATTTTATTTCTTTCATAGTTTCATGAGCATCTATGTCCCTATCATTGTACTTGAAGGTTTATACTTGCAATTTTTAGGATTAAATAATAAAACGTGAGCAATAAAAAAGTGCGGAAATAAAACACGAAAGAATATAATAATACATGAGACAGATTTACGTGGTTCACCCAATATGGGCTACGTCCACAAAAAAAATAACCAGACCTTTTATTCCGTCCAAAGAAATGAAGGGATACAACCTACAGTAGATCTGTTGTGACTTCCTCTTCTCTCTATCACTGTCAATTATAATATGTGCACTCCCTTCATCAACCATCACACGAAAACCTCTTTATAAAATAGAGTTACAATTTGAGGGTAAAAATGTTTGTCTAAAATCCACCGTTCGATTTGTGACATAATAATAAATGGTCCAGATTTACATAGAGAAGAAACATTTATTTGAGGGGGGCTCCATGAATGTCATCACCTTCCCTGGACCCCTCTGGTGACATAGTAGGGGGGAATTGACCCCCCTACACCCCCCTTTTTGGAGTGGGTCCAAATGCGGCTGAAAACAAGACCTCCAAATTAATTAGGCTCCACAACCAACAATCTTCCACTTGGAGACTAATCATAGTAACTCCACAACTACTACACCTGCTAGACTATGCTTCAACTTTGGACCTAGAAATTTTCTCACCTTTACTATCATGCTTGAAGACCAACTAAAACTGAGCAAGAACTCATTTTCTCCTTAGTTACTACTTTTGTTAACATGTCTGCAGGATTCTAGCTAGTGTGTATCTTTTCCAGCTTTAACTATCCATCTTCTAAAACTAATCATATGAAATGGTACTTGGTATGTATATATTTAGTCCTGGAATAGAATATCGAGTTCTTTGAAAGATGAAAGGTACTTTGACTATCACTATATAATATGCTATTCTTTTGCTTCTTTCCCAATTTCTCCATAAACCTCTATAACCAGATGATCTCTTTACTAGCCTTTGTAACAACAACATACTCTACTTCCATGGTTGAAAGTGCAACAACCTTTTGTAGTTTTGAAATCCAACTTAATGCAGTTCCACCTACAGTAAAGACATATCATGTGGTACTCCTTATGCTATCCATATCACCTGCCATATTTGCATTAGCATATCCTTATAAAATAGTGTTAGTACCTCCAAAACATAATACCTGAGTGACAGTACCTCTTAAATACTTGAGAATCCACTTTACTACCTCCCAATACCTTTTTCCTAGGTTGCTCATAAACCTGCTCACAACTCCCACTACATGTGTTATATTTGACCTTGTGCACACCATCGCATACATCAAACTGCCAACTGCTAATGAATAAGGAACCTTGGTCATGTAGTCTATCTCCTCTTGTGTCTTAGGACACATATCTTTAGTCAATTTGAAATTATTGGCTAGAGGTGTACTAATAGATTTTGCATCCTGCATGTTAAATATTTTCAACACATTTTCAATATTCTCTCCCTGAGACAATGTTAATTTAAGATTTTTCTTTTCTCTTGTTATTCTCATACCAAGGATTTTATTTGCAACACCCAAATCCTTCATTACAAATGAATTTGCTAATTTTATTTTGAGCACATTTATATCCTGTATGTTAGACCCTACAACAAGCATGTCATCTACATACAATAACAAGATAATATAGTTACCATTATCCAATCTCTTAAAATAAATACAGTGGTCAAAATAACATCTACTATATCCTTGTTCTATCATAAACCTATCAAATTTTAGATACCACTACCTTGGAGCTTGCTTCAAGCCATACAAGCTCTTTTTCATCCTACATACTAATTCTTCCTTCCCTTTGATCTCATACCCCTATGGTTGTTGCATATAAATATCTTCCTCCAAATACCCATGGAGAAAAGTTGTTTTTACATCTAATTGTTCAAGATGCAAATCTTCTACAACCACTAGACTTAAAATAGTTCTAATTGAAGTCATTTTAACAACAGGAGAAAAAATTTAATAATAATATAACCTTTCTTCTGTGCAAACCCCTTTACAATAAGTATAGCCTTATACCTCTTTTTACCTCTGTCTTCTTTCTTCACCATGTAAACCCATTTATTTTGCAATGTTTTTTTCCTGCAGGCAACCAAACCAAATCCCAAGTTTGGTTATGTACCAAAGAGTCCATATCCTCTTTCATGCCTTGCTCCCACTTCTTTCTGGTTTCTACTTGCATTGCTTCTTCATATGTTTTTGGTTCACTAGAATTAGTCAATAATACATAATACAATGAAGGAGAGTAACTATCAAGGGGTCTATTTAATCTAGTAGATCTTCTAACAATACTTACAGGAGTTTGAGGAGTTTGTTGTTGTTGTTGAATATTTTGATTTTTTAGCACCTTTGGAGTTTTATTTTTTGTGATTTCATCAAACATTATGTATTTTGTATTTACCTTTTTCTATTTATTTCTCTGCAACTGATATTTATACATGACCTTCTCATTGAATACCACATCTCTACTCCTAATTTTTTTATTTTTATAATCCCAAAAGCGATAACCAAAATCATTAACTTCATATCCAATGAAAGTACACTTCTTAGACTTTGCCTCAATTTTTGTTCTATTTTCTTTATCAATATGAATAAATGCTTCACAACCGAAAGTCTTCATAAATGAGTAGTTAATAGGTTTACCTATCTATACCTCTTCTAGAATACCACCATCCAGAGAACTTGAAGGTCCTCTGTTTATCAAGTAAACAGTAGTATCCACATCATCTATCCAAAACTATAAGGGCAATCTTGCATGTAATATTATACACCCAGCATGTTCCATGATTGTCCTGTTCATCCTTTTTGACACATCATTTTCTTATGGTGTTCTTGGAACCGTCTTCACTCTACAAATTCCATGGTATTAACAGTAACTATCAAACTCCTTGTTGTGGCATTATTCGTCATTATCTTATCTGAGACACTTCAACTTATTTTCTATCTCATTCTCAACCTAAGCTTTCCATTTCTTAAAAGTATCAAAGACATCATATTTTCTTTGAATACAATAAACCAAAATTTTTCTAATTGCATCATCAATGAAAGCAACATAATAATGAGAGCCACCAAGAGATGATACCTAAGTTGGTCCCCATATGTTTGTATGCACAAGCTCTAACTTTTCACTCTTATATTCCTTTCCAACTCTAAGAAATTTGACTTTTTTTTGTTTTCCATAAACATAGTGTTCACAAAAGTCCAAATCAACCTACTTCAAACCTGGAAACAAATTTCTTGAGTGGAAAATTTGCATCCCCTTCTCACTCATGTGCCCAATTCTATGATGTCACAAAGCTATATCTGCTTTTGTAGAAGCTAAAGCAATAGAAATATGAGTATTACTAGCAGATACATACATTGTATCTTCCTTATTTCATTTTTCTAATATCAGCGATTCTTTAGTAACCTTTCACAAATTTTCTAAGAATATAACTGTACAACCTTTGTTATCCAACTACCCTGTTGAAATTAGATTTCTTATCAAATTAGGAAGATGCCTTACCTCTTTTAGAAACCATTGGTTTCCATTTAATAATTTTAGTTGTATCTTATCCATTCCTACAATATTACATGGTCGATCATCACCCAAATAAACCTGTCCAAAATCACCTTGAACATAGTCTAGAAAATATTTTCTATGGGGTGTGGCATGATATGAAGGCCCTAAGTCTAGCACCCAACAATAATTAATATTATCTAATAAAATAATTAAAGCATCTTGTAACCCATCACTTGCTACATTTACTTCCTGATTATTATCCTATTTTTCATCTTCATTTTTGTCTTTTTGATACCAACAATCTCTTTTTAGGTGTTCTTTCTTCCCATAATACCAGCATTCTAGCTGCTCACCTCTGGATTTGGGTTTACCTTTCTTTGAATTTCCATGATTCCCTAGACTCTTTCCTCTCTCCCTTTTTCTCCCCTTGTTCTACACAGTCAAAGCATTACCTGATGTCTCACTTGTGCTTTTTCATCACATTTCCTCGCTAAGGATAACACCAAAACATCATCAAAACTTAAAGTATTTAAACTAGAGATAGAATTACCCATAGCCATGACCAAGCCATTCTAGATTTCTAGAAATGAGCACAATATCAAAAGAGCCCTAATATCATCATCAAAGTTTACTCCTACAAAAATTAACTGATTGGTAACCGTGTTAAACTCGTTTAAATCATCAGTAACCGTGTTGTATTTTTCTTTATAATGTTGCCACCGACACTGCCAGGCACAGTCGTATTTTCCTAATGCCTTTCTATCAATAACTTCTCATTCTTTGTTTGATAATTTCATCAGCTTCTTTGTTATTCTGCCTAATGGTAGGTAAAGATTATTTTGATATAGATAGTCCTCCACTTGCATCTTTCATAGCTGGTAATTTTAGTCATTAAACTTATCAATCCTAAACTTGCCTTCTACCATTGCTCCCACTCAAACCAGGAAACCCTCCTTTCAAGTGCATTTTTCAAACCCTAGGCTCTGACAATAGTTGTTAGAATTAAATAATAAAAATACGAGCAATAAATAAGTTTAGAAATAAAATAAAATAATAAAATAATATATGAGACACAAATTTACTTGGTTCACCCAATATGGGCTACATCCACGAAGAAAATAACCAGACCTTTTATTATATCTAGAGAAATGAAGGGATACAACCTACAACAGATTTGTTGTAACTTTATCTTCGCTCTATCACCATTAATTACAATACGCGTGCTCCCTTCATCAGCCACCATGCAAAAACCTCTTTATAAAATAGAGTTACAACTTAGGGCAAAAACGCCCACCTAAAATTAAGGCCACAAACTTAACGGGTAATAATTCTTGATTAAGGTCAAATTTAATACAATGAAGCCACAAAATTTTTTGGAAGGCCTTAGTAGGTAATTTAACTGAAATAAATGATTAAATTTTAATGAAATTAATTAATTGAGATAATTTTGAACCTAATCTCAAAAACTTTAATGTGGCAAACAACAAATTTAAGGCATGAGAATTTTAATATTAGGGTCTAATACATTGGCCATGAAAACCTTAGTATTAAATTTAATACTTTGGTATTAAAATTAACATAAACAAGGTGATAATAATAAATAAATATATGTATATAATAATAATAATAATAAAGGTAAATAAATAAATATGAATCAATTTTAATAAAAATTGACATTAGAGTTGATTGAATACATTGACACTAAAATTAAAATTTAATTCTAATCTTAAGTTTATGTTGGTTACAAATCTGCATAAGTACAAAATGCTTGTGCGCCCTAGACCTGACCAACATTGAAAGGTCGAAGGAGAGAGATGTCCTTCGGGCCAATCTCTAGAGAGAGATGTGTTGAGCGTATATTTTTCCCAATTGCAAAATACCACCACATGCAGAGTATTGAATAGAAAACTCTCTCTTGAAAAGAAACCAAATGACAAGCATTCAATTTCTCCAAGGCTTTGGTAAAATATCTAAAAGATTACAATAATTCCAGAAATAATTCAATGAGGCATGTGACCATAAACAAGGGGCCTTTGTTGGTTCTAAACAATGCTTAGTGATTGAAAGATCTAACTAAAAGCATGTAAAATAAAAGCAATTCTTTTTAGGGTTTCTTTTTAATTGGTGCTACCTTAAATCCCTGTTAGTAAAGTATTTTATCTTCACTTAAAAGGTTTCAAATGATAAAATGTGGAATTGTCCACCTCATTTTAATGCCCGTGCCTTTAACATGAAGTAAATTTTAGATAGTGGGTTCATTTTATCTTCCTTATGTTGATGCCACTACCCTAATAGTGATTAGTAGAAGTTAGCATGTTAGCAAAGTTAGCTTTCACTTCTTATCTTAACTTAATGTGAAATTACAGGTTAGTATCCCTCCTAAACCATGTGTTTTATTTGAAAATTTAGATTAATGAAGTTTGGAGGTGCATGAATTCTAGAAGATGACCAAAATGGAAACAACTTGAAAGCTTAACAATTCTAGAAATGGACTAGAATGGAAATGAAACTGAAAGGAAATTAGCAAAAAATCTGGAAAAGGACTAGAATGGAAATAAAAAGAAATTAGCAAAAATTCTAGAAAATGACCATAATGGAAATAAAAGAAAATGAAATTCTGGATTAACCAGAATGGAATGATCAAATGCTTGAAATAAAATGAACCTAAAAAGAAAATTTAAATGCCAATTTGGTTAGCTGAAAAAAATCAAATTTTGAATTAGTTTAGCAAGCTCCTCCCTGCAAAATCCCAAGTTATGAGGTAATCATAAAACAACCTGAATTAATGGACCTGCAACATAAGCACAATACCATTAAATCAAGTGCGAGACTCAAAGGAAACAATAGAGAAACTGCATGATCTTGACCTTCACCTCTTGCAACCCATTTCATGGCATAAGACAATGGCTAGAAGTCACTAAAATGTAGAAATGATAAGACACTAAAAACGTTAGTTTTATGATAAAAAAAACCCTCCTTTTGATTTTCCTCACAAAAGTTTGCTACTCCTTCAAAATTTGAAAATGCTCTTTTTTATTGCTTTTCGAAATGTTACATCATTTCCAGCCCCTCCTCTTTACAATGGCCTCGTTTGGCTTTTAAAAGATGCCAAAAATCCCTTCGTTTCAACTTCTTCTTTTTTTTGTTAGAGTAAAATAAAGAAAACAAAATTTTTATCTTTCTTTATAACTCTCCTTTGATGTCAAAAACAAAAGGAGAATACCAAAAACAATATTATTTTTGTCCTTGTATCTCCCTGATCATATATATTATAACCACATAACCAATTGAATTTCAAACTGCCCTTATAACTCCTTTTCTTTTCATATAATATATGTGAAAACTAAAAGAAAATAACTAAACAAAACCCTCCAATGCCTTATAACTCCCATGATACGTAAATGAGATAAAAGTTAAAAAAAAACTATTTAAACTTCATCTCATGTCCCATTATTTATATTCCTTATTTTTTTTCTTTTATAATATAATAAATCGCCAACATTGCTTATGCCTCTCAGGATGATACAAGGTAAAATAACATCTTATACCTCTCGTGCATGCGCTGGGTCGACCACGGCTACGACTGCCCTAACCTCCGTTCGCTTTGAGGTAATAGCGTGCGACTTCGTATGCACCGTCGACTGTTATATGATGCCACCAGGGAAGCTTTAGCTGCACCTCTTCAATAAACCGAACAAACAAAAATATTTGCATTGCTCCTTTTAAATTATATAGGAGAGGTTTCAGTTTAGGGTTGACAATTTTGAAACATGCACTCAAAATCGCTTCCCAACTTCTATTGTAACCTGTAGTCTCAGGCCTGTGTTCTTTGACATTGACAGCGATGCACTGCTTTTGACCTTTGTGTGTTGTCCCGATGTCTTCGGGTCACATCATCAATAATACAAGTAGCATATTAATGATTTCACTGTGAATCGCGTCATTATTTTGGCTGTCAGATTTTATGAATCTACCTCTCCTTCCAAACTTGAGAACTGTACAATGGCATCTGAATCATTGAACACCTTGCTGCTAGATAATCCTCGATTTTTTGGCCTACTTTGATGTTAAACTCGCCTGTGAAGTGCCACCTACAAGGAATACTTTCCACTGCCGCAGGAAATTGACTATGTTCAACACCATGCTCCGTGGCTGATCTTCCCCATGACAGTAGAAGAAAAAGTTTGAAAGAAATTCCAATAGTATGTGCTGAGCCACCATGCTTCTTTACTGTCAATGTTTTAATATGATTTCGAATAACTTTATGACATTAGATAAATTAATATCTAAATAATCGGCCACTACTCGATCATTCTTTTATGTCTTTGTTTGTTGTTTAAAGATGTCGCATTGCTGTAAACACTAACTCCTCACCTACTCCATGCTATTGCTATGATGTACATTCTCCGGTAACTCAACTTGCCATCACCTGTATTCCACGTATACCATGTGGTGCTGTGATTGTGATCACACCTCTGAAGCCATTGCTAAAGAAAACTGAACTGAAACTGCCACTGCCATTGTGCACTCTTGGCTACTGTACACTCTTGGTGATCCACGTGTCGTCACGTTGATAGGTCATTCAAAGTCACCCGCCAATTTTTGGATGTGAAAATTATCTATTGTCATCTCCATAAGCATCGCAGGGCCCACCGTCTTACTTTAGATAACCTGCACCGCAAGATGAAAGGAGTTAGTGGACGTATAAACAAAGAGACAACAATCTATATAAAGTATATAAAACACATATATACTTTGGAACCATAAAGAAATGATACCTCTAATTATTTCATTCTTTTATTTTTTATTGTTTTTATTCATTTTTATTCCTTTATAGTTTTTTACTTACTTTTGATTTCAAATGAAAACAAGGTTTTTTTTTTTATTATTATTATTATATAGATTATATATAATAATAATATTTTTTATTATTATCTTTATATATATATATATATATATATATATATATCATAATTTTTATTTTAAATGTATATACATAATGTGACTTTTTTAAAAAAAATTTATGTAAATTTACATATATAAAATATATGTAATTTATTTTACTCACAAATGAAAGAAAACACCGATATTAACCAAACGAAAACACTAAAAACTGACTTGACGATAAAAATATCGTCGACAAGAAAAAGCTATAGACAAGAAATTGACGACAAAAAAAAACGTCTACAAGAAATTGACGACAAAAAGTCATCGACAGGAAATTGACGACAAAAAAATGAAAAAAAAAAATCGTCGACTAGAAATTGACGACAAAAAATCATCGACAAGAAATTGATGACAAAAAATCATGGACAATAAATGAACGATAACTGCAAACCCAAAACAAAGCAAAATATATACACTCAAAACACAATGCACACATCCAAATATGCAAAATAAAATGTGGGTCCCCAATTTTGGGGTACATTGTGGAGCAGCCACAACAGGATGGTTCCCTTACTAATCTAATTTGGTTTAAAGCTTAGGGTAATAGGAAAGAGATGGGAAATGATAGAAAGAAACGGGAAATATGGCTATGAGCCAGAAATGTTAATTGGAGATAAACTAACAATCGAAATCCAAATCAAGTGTTAATTAGCATACAAAGAAAAGAAAGGCGTAGGAACCACTCACAATTTACAGAGATAACCTCCAAGAAGCATTTCAGTATTCACTCCTTCACCAGCAGTAGTTAAATTCAGATGCAGAATTTAAAATTAGCTAATAATGGACATGAATGTAATCAGAATTGATAAGCAAAAATTGATCGAACACAACACTACTCAAGGAACCAGAAGCCGAATGTCTTTCTATTGGTGCAGAAAACTTAAAGTGTTTTCTGTAGAATGTCTATCCTTTTTCATTACATTGAAATGCTTAGTATTTATAGAGGATTTTACCTCTAAAATTAAATGCACAATACAACAAAATATCGGTTGGTCAAAAATCAGCAAGAGCAATTCTCTCCTTGGTAATGATGATGCTCAAATCAGATCATTCTTCAGGGAGCAGCGATCCAGTTTTAATGGACTACGCCTAGAAAATCAACAGAGATGGATGATGAGAAAAATGTTCCAGGCATCGATGCATCGAAACTCAACAACATCACGCAGAAAATAGGAGCTTGGATATTAAATTCTAGGCACCACATCACCTTATGCATCAAAATCTTACCCTTGTCAGTAGAGACCCAACGAACATTAACTTTGTTTTGAGAATGGGTGAATTCACTGGAGACGCCTTGAAAATGAACTAGATCAGACCAAAATCAGGGATGTAGCATTTAATCTTGGATGAGTTTAATGACCAAAATCAGGTGCATCTCCAGGGATGAGTTTAATAAAATTGCTCAAAGGAAGGAAACAAAAATATTACATTAGAACAGTAAAATCATAACAACTACATCATTCATCTTATAGTTTTCAAAATTTTACAATCAAAATTTAGTGTGGCAAAACTGCCAATACTTTTGGCAGCTCTTGGGGTATTCAACTTATCTGGATGTAATTGACCCTAGGCCTTCATCCATTGGGCTCAGCTATCACTGTCATTGGCTGCATCAGGTGGTACATTTGATTCAGCAACCTCCTTTTTATTTCCTCTTGTGCATGTCTCTCCTACTCTTTTGCAACTACTTTTTGCTCTACTTCCACCCGTGCTCGTGCTTCTTGCTTGGCGAGGCTTTCACTAGTAGTTTCATACATGGTAACTACCTCAGCCTAGGAATCTAGAGTGAACACAAAGAGTGTACTTAGTGAATCAATGACAAAATGCAACGTCTGGACAAGATCCATGTTGATGTGATTAGCTCTCTACTGGAGTTCCAATAGGGATGATTCGATATGAGTAAGCGTCTCCATGAATGAAAATACTTGTTCCTTTGTGATTGTCTCCTCCCAGCTATCGATCTTTGAAGTATCATCTGCAAAAAATTTCTAGGTTGCCTTCAACTATTTTTTTGGAAAAATCTCCTCATCCTCATCCACGAAGCTAAAAAACCCAGAATTGATAAGAGCCTCAAAATAAACGAGCGAAATGCAACACTCTTGTTTGAACATAGTCATCAGCTTCTAACCTTCTCTCACCATCTCTAACTTGTAAAATAAGTTGCGCAACATAATCCTATAATTGGTCCAATAACGATCCATCTTGCTCATCGGATTAACTTGGAAATTAGACTAAGCCAATGCTTGAATTTTAAGTGCCATCTCTATTTTTGGTTCTATTTTCTCCTCAGCATACTCCAAAGTCTAATCACTAAGAAAAATTACTATCTGGACCTCATGAATATACAACAGAACTTTGAGCACTTTTGTTGTCAACTTCACGCAATATTTCATTAGATGGCAACAAGCTTCTTTAATTTTCTCCTTGGAGAAGTCTATTTATTGTGTGGCTTTCTCATCCAGTTGTTTCTATAAAACCTCAAGTTGGATGATCAATGCTTGCACTTGCTTCTCCACTCCTACCCAAGTTGTCTAGTATCCCTTGGCTTCATTCTCCAATTCTTTTGCTCTCTGCTACCAGTGCTCTATGTCTGATTTTTATATCTCGAACTATGTCCTATTTTCAACCAGAGCTTCATTAAACTCAACGATCTTTGCCTCAGCCTCAAAAAATATTTTCTTGTAATGTTCATCATGTAGGTAAAGAGAGATCATATCCACTTGTATGTTCCCCAACTTCTCCATGGTGTCAATCTTCATCAAGTCCTTTGTAATGACTTCATAAGTGTAATCACTTGGAGCTATTTCTCCTTGGGGCTTCTGGACTTGGGGAATCATTTTTACTGTATGAGACTCCATAGGTTTGGGGTCAAAAGCAACATTTTTTAATGTCTTCGTTGGAGCCTGAGCTTCTTTTCGTTTGCAAATTTTTAGCCATTGTGATAAACTTTGTAGGGCTCAGCTCTTCTTCACTACGATAGGATGCTTTGGCATAATCTCCATATCTGGATCTAGCAGCACCTACAATTCTATAAAAGGAATAAGGTGAAAATGATTCTGCTGAGGTTTTGGCTTGGGAAGGGCAGTAGAAATGGGAACGATTGGTGGAACAAAGTGGTTGGAGGAATGGAAGCATGGGGTTCAGTTGTAGTTACACTCACTCAAGGAGGAGCTTGTGTACTTATAGCCATGGTATAAACTACTATAATGGAGTATGAAGGGCATGAAAATGGATTGGGACCAGATGCAAAACAACTAAAAGAAAGTGAAATAGTAGAAGAGAATAGAAGAAGAGGGAGCATCGATGACTAGAAACTAGGAAAAGGGAAGTGAAATGGAAGTAGAGGGTATACCGAATGGAGGTGAGATGAAAGCAACAACTACAAAATGTGGTGCAATAGTCATCAAATGCTCAAAAGGAAGGGAAGAGGATAGAGAAAATGTACCTTTAAGCTCTAATACCTTTTGAGCTGATGATGAGGGTGATTGTGATACTGGTTCACCTTTGTCTTGTTCCTCCTCTGTATCTTTCTCCAGATCTATAACTTCCATGTATTGGCCAAGCTATTTCACCTGAACCAAAGGAGAATTTCTCAAAATATCAGCCTATATGGCTTCGATCATAGGAGGTGGGTTTGTACCTGATGAAGAAACTATGCCTATCCTTGGTTTTTTGGATATCTTAGGGAAAGGAAGTACCTCAATGCTTGATTTTCTTCTTCTATTGGGGCTGCACTTCTGACAATAGTTTTTTCTCTTATTTCACAAGTGGTGCTTCCTCAACCAGATGTCGCTCCTATTCAACCATGATCTCTTCGCTATTAGATCTTTGAAAGGTCTAAGGTACAATCTTAGCGAATGAGATTGGTTGATAGTTGTCATAGTACTTATTATATAACTCTAAAAATATATCATCCATTGCTAGGCCATAAGCTGACCCATTTTTCCCTTTGTGGGACCTCATAACCCACCAGTTAGTAATTTTCTCCTCAAACCAAGTGGGTAACTATTTTTTTATTTTTTTGAACAAACCCAGAGGAGGAATATGGTGCTTGTGGACTGTAGGGTTATACTCAATCCATCTCATAGAAGTCATGCCATGGTGGGAATGTCATCATCTACTCAATATACCATTCAAGATCATTCCCCTCTGGATTATTTCTCATCTGCCCAATATTCTCCTAGGAGTAACAATGAAATTTTTTGGCTTTAATCAACTCCACAAACTGGCCTAAAGGGTCATACTTCCACTGTTGAGGTAACTCCACCATACCCATATTGTAGAGCGCTTCATTAATCAATTTATTCTATCCAACCTGATCTATTTCAATGCCATCGAAGTGAAATGGCATGGTGCATGTAGTCTTCTTCCCTCATCCTACCCCTTAGACATCATTAATGAAGTCATTCTGGTGAATAACTTCCATCGAAAAGAGGCGCTCTGTAGTAAATTATGGAAGGAGAAACATCTTTCCAGTGAAGCCAAAAATTCACACCACGATGCCCTACATCAACAAGAAAATATCTCCTTTCTTGTTAGCAATGATTTCTTCCCTCATCGCCCTTGGCACTCTCTCACATGTGCCAAAAATAAGTTTGGGGACAGGGCCCAAAAACATGCGATTAAAATTGTAAAATAACTCCTTCCTAGATAGGCTTGGAATCCACAAATAAAATGGTAGCTTCCTATCTGCCTCATCAAATTGCTTAATTGCTATGAAATAAAAATGCCAGTACAGGTGGAAGAAGAAATTCCAGGCCAAAAATGATGTGTGCCTGAATGAAACTGCTCCTTCACTTTTTATCTTCTCCAATTGGGTATGCATTTCTCGAGCCACGTAATCTGCCTAGTCGATGAAAATGGTATTTGTGCTTGCTTGCATTGTTGTTGGGGCGTAAAATTCCACCTATGATATACATTATATACCATTAACACACTGTGGATTTAGAAGGAAGACCGAATACCCATGCCAACATGGAAAACATATATGGGCTTTTAAAATCTGTTAAGGGCTTCGACAAAGCTATCAATTCTTCGAACTAGGGCACATTTATCAGTTGGTTCTCCATGAACTGGCACAATATCATAGTCTAATGATACCTCTCTTCTTGTTCCTTGAGATTCATATTTTTAAATATAACACCCGAGGAAGGCTTTATCCCACAAACAAATGCTTCTTTGACTACGCTGGATGAAATGGTGAATAATTTTTGTCCCTTCATATTTTGAAAAGCCCTTGTTGCAGGCTGATAAAACTTTGAAATCACCATTACTAGCTTAGAGCAATGATAAACAAGTATACACCTGTACCAGGAAATTTGTGCATGATAGGCAATAGTTAATGGGATTTCTGGCATCAAACCTTACCCGAAAACAACTTCCACATCCTAGCGCAATTTTTCCATGCCTTTGTTTGAAATAACATAGTCTCCAATCTGAGCCAGCACATCAAAATATGGGTCAAGGTCTATATTTTCATTCCACCTAGCTTGTTTATCTTTTTTTCCTCCTTGTGCCTTCTTCAGCTCAGCAACTTTCTTTGAATCAACAACTTTCTTTCCCATCTTCATACCATAGCTTTTAATGCAACAATTTGGCAGTTCTACAACAAAGCAATAACAATCTAGTAATACTCCAGAAGAAATCATATTAATATTTCTTTCTCTACAAGCTTTTGATTCGCTCTTTTTATAACTTTCGTTCCCAACTACCAAATTTAATGCAGGTGTCGCACCTGAGGAATTTGGGTGAACGTGCTCCTTAGTTATCTCGCCTGACATGTTTTTTATGATTTTAATGTGCCCATTAACTGCCAATAATGCCCTTGCACTGTAAATATTCTTCAAACATCGAACTCAGCTACTTTTTATCTTGGAGAGTGCAATCTAGGTATTTAACGGCTCATCTCGGGAATAATAAATGCCACGTGTGAGAGATGGATATTTTTAAGGGTAAAAATAATTAATCTCACTGCATGATAACACCAAAAATGATTTTTCTAGATTTTACCAGTAAAATTAATGTAGTTAACTAAAGTTTGCTTTGAAACTCGCCCATGCTAGCGAAAAACACCAACTGGGAAAAAATATTCATGCAACTGATAGCTTTGTCTGACTTACACTTCAAAAATATTCCTTAGTGTTTGCTTGGTGAACTTACATGCTTAGTAGTTGTTGGTCAAATATCTGCCTAATCAACAAACACTGTGTTTGTGCACCCTAGATACGACCAACATTGAAAGGTCAGAGGAAAGAAATGTCCCCCGTGCCAATCTCCAGAGAGGGCTGGTTCCCAAACTAAATCCTACACTGGTAGAAGACTAGGGATGCAGGAAAGGAATTGGAAAAAATGCGAAAAGAAATGGGAAATATGGCCATAGGCCGAAGTGCAGGATTCGGGGTAGACTAACAGCAGGAAAATCACCAAAGCATGAAATAGCATTTAACAGGGGAAAAGCAACAGAATTTACTTATAAACTTGTAGTAACAACCTTTAGAATAACACTCCAACATTCACTCCCTCACTAGCAATATTTAAATCCAAATGCAGAATTTAAATCTAACAACAAACAAGAAACATGAATGTAAAATAGAAGTGCACAGTACAGAAGGAAATTGCACACAAGATCACTTGCAAATTCAGAAGCCTGATGCCTTGTATTAATGCAGAGAACTTGGAGAGTATTCTCGCAAAATGTCTAACCTCCTTTTACAATAGAAATTCCATTAGTATTTATAGAGGTTTTCACCTCTTTCATTAAATGCACAAGAGAACAAAATGATCCCAGATCAAAAACAAAAATGAGAAAATTCCTCCTTGGAATCATTAAAAATCTTCTCTTTAGAAACAACGATCCATATTTCAGGGAATACTTTCCAAGAAAGCAGCAACTCGAGCATCGGTGCACAGATAATTTGGAAAACATTGAATGCCTTGGAAATGTCCTCACGCCTTGGAAATCATGAAGATTCTTCTGCTCTTTCTGCACATCTTGTTTCTTACTCGGGATCCATGATTCGAGTCACTTATTGCCACCATTATTTAATGTTTGTAAATATAGCACCTTTGGAAGCCTTGACCATGATCTATTTCACCCCACCCTCTTTTAAGCGCTCATGATCCCTTCTTTAAAACGTGTTCACCCATAGGAGGGGTGAACAGGATGTTCGCCCCTCAATGGGGTGAATGCAATGTGTTCTCTTTGCAGGGTACGTTCACCCATAGGAGAGGCGAACAGGATGTTCACCCCTCAATTGGGGTGAACATAATGTGGCTTTGTTTTTTAGTGAATGCAATTGCATTAGGATGTTGAAGCGCGTTCACCCAAAGGAGGGGCGAATAGGACGTTCACCCCTCAATTGGGGTGAATGCGAATGTGTTTTGTCATGCTTCCTTTTGCTTCACCTTGAGTTTTTTCAAATACTTTGTCGTTTCGTTCACCCGAACCTAGGGCGAATGGGGCGTTCGCCCCTCCTTTGGGGTGAACGCGTTGGCATCTTCAAGATAATGAACTTCTTAAAATTCTTCATCAAATTATTCATTGTTTGTTTTTATTTACGTAGGCCCAAAGATGCTTTCATTCTTAATATACTCATTCCAAAGTGATTTACAAAACACTTATAGCACCAATACAAAAAAGTACATAAGGCATATATGAAATTGTTTTGAAATAAAAGCCATAGACAAAAAAATTGTATCATCATAATGCATCAAAATTCATCAAAATACTCCAGCAACATCTCCAATGTGGCAAAGTGTAAAATTGCCAATATTTCTGGTGACTCACGGGGTATCCAGCTCGCATGGATGCAAGCGACCCCAGGCCTTCATTCATTGGGAAATAGAGTCTTTGGTTGGCACCTTTGTCGATGTTGTAGATGCCTTTCGATGCGCCTCTTCCTCTGTGCGCTCCTTCTGCTCAACTTCTTTTGCTACTCTGAGTACTTCAGCCCGCTCTGCTTCTTCTATTGCCTTCTCTACCACTATGCGCTCTACTTCTACCTGCTCCTCCTGCTCCTTGATGGTTTTAGTAATGACCTCATAGGTATGAACTACTTCCTCCCAAGCATGAGTAGAGAATAGGCAAGGGACACTGAGGGATTCATAAATGAAATGCAGATTCTGAACATCCATCAAACTGAGGCACTTTGCTCATTGAGCCAACTCGTATAATGATAGTTCCAAGCACGTATACTTCTGCATCAAGGGCAACACCTGTGCTTCTATGAGAGGCTCTTCCCAGGCATCAATTTTAGAGGTATCCTCAATGAACTTCTTCCAGAGTTCTTCCAGTTGTTCCATGGGAAGAGGTTCTCCCCAATTATCCACAAAGGTCAGGAATCCCAACTCATCAATGGTCTCAAAATGAGACATGGAAATAGTATGTTCATGTTCAATAGTGTTGAGGATGGCCCGTCCCTCCCGTACTAGGTCCATGCATTGGAAGTAACTATGCAGTGTAACTTTCACCTTAGACCAGGCGTAATCCATCTCGCGGGGGTTTAAAAATCTATAGGATCTGGTATCAATTAATTATTGTCCTAGCTGAATCTGTATCTGTGCCTCCCATAAATATTGTAGCACCTTAACAACTTGTGCGACCAACTTTTCACAATTTTGTGCAGAGCGAAGGTGGGTTCCCTTGATGTTATCATGCAAAAATCCTATGGCTTGTGCCACTTTCTCAGCTAACTACTTCTTCATCTCTTCTAGTTGCTATTGAAGCTTGTGCATCTCAATCCTAGCGGTATCGCGCTCCTTCAAGTGAATTTTGACCTACTGGTGCAAGTAGTCATTCTTAGTAGTCGTCTTCTCCTCTTGGGCTCTACTTTTTGCCAGGGCATTTTTGAGCTCAATTACTTTGTTCTAATTTTCAAAATATTTCTCCTTAAAATGCTCACCATGCAGGTACACTGAGCTCATATCTACTTGAATGTTACCCATATTTTCCATAGGATCTATCTATGTAAGGTCTTCTGTTATAGTCTCGAAAATGAGATCGCCTGACAATAACTCTCCTTGGGGCTTCTGAACCAATGATGTGATTGTGGTAATATGAGCCTCCTTTGCGATGGGATCAAAAGTAACTTTTTTAATAGGTCGAGCTAGAGCTAAGGCCTCTTTGCACCGCATACTCTTCAACCATTATGAAGAGCTCATGTGTGCCCGATTGATCTTCTCTACATCGGGCTGCTTACGGGCCACTTGTACATCAAGAACTATCTATAACTCCAAAAATGGGGTGAAAGGAACCAAAATATCTGAGCGACTGGGCCCAGAAGAAGCGAATGACATGGCTAAAAGAGGTGGAATAGAAATGGTAGTTTTGGTGGAGGAAGCGGGTTCGATTGTAGTTATGCTTACTCTAGGAGGAGCTTGCATACTTACAACCTCAATGGTGATGGAGGCGGGGACAGAAAGAGATGGGTACGAAAAGGGATTCGGCCTTGATGCATATGAACTGAAAGAAATGAAAGATGAAGGGATGGGAATAGAAGGAGCAATAGTGACTTCAAGAGTGGAAGAAGATGGAAATGAGATGGACGTGGATGGCATACCGAAGGGTGGAGAAATGGAGATTGAGGATGATAAAAATGGAATAGATGGAAGTGAAGTGGAAATCACTACTTGCTCCAAAGAAGAGGAAGAGGGAAGAAGAGACGTACCTTCGGGTGCAAGCACCGTGTGCTGCGGTGATGGAGGCGGCTATAAAACTGCTTCTTCTTCCTGTACTTCCACCCTTTCTCCAATGTCTCCATCCATAACTTTGACATGAGAGCTCTCTGATTGATGATCTTTCACTAATGATTGCGCCATCAAAAATACTTTTACGACTTTGATCGAGGGCTCTTCCATGGGTGAAGGATTTACCATAGTAGGATTTACCAAGTACCAACACATTAGTAACCATGGGGATAGTTACAACTATCATTGTAGAAAAGGTGATGGCTGAAACTACTGGAGCCTCAATGATAGAAGTCATAACTATGCTAGTTCTTGGCCTCTTCACTGCCTTAGGAAATGGAGGCACCTTCGGTAAATTTTGCTTTTCGGGTGTGGACGTCTCCTTTTGTTGTTGCTTCGTTCGTTGAGACCTCCTTTTAAATACATATTATTGTTCTTCTTCCTCCGGGGTCTCATCTTCAACTATTGGGCACTCTTGTTCAGTTTCACCTTCGCCACTATCAGAATGCTAAAAGCTTTGCAAAAAAATATTGGTGAAGGTGACGGGTTGATACGAGTCTACAAACTCATCGTAAATATCTAAAAATTGCTCATCTAATTTCAACCCGTAAGCAGTAGTCATCTTCCCATGGTGAATCCACATAATCCACCAATTCATTATCTTTTCTTCAGTCCAGTCGGGTTTGACTTCCTTAACAGAACTGAATAAACCTGGTGGAGGAATTTGAGTCCTATTTTTAGCCGGATTATATTCTACCTCCTGCTCATAATAATCATGCCATGGTGGGAGGGTCATCATTTTTTCAATATGCCAGTTCATGTCCGGCCCATCAAAATTATTTCTCCTCTTTTGAATATCAGGTCGAGGACAACAATGAAATGATTTAGCCTTCACAATAGCTAAGAATTTACCCAGAGGATCATATCGCCAGCATTGTGGCAATTCAATCAAACCCAAATCCTAGAGTGCCACCGTCAAGAGCCTATTCTACCCAACTTGGCTCACTTCTATGCTACCAAATTTGAATGACATATTGCATGTAGTCTTCTTTCCATGCCCAACTCCATATATATCGTTCACATGATCAGTCTGGCGCACAACCTCCATGGCAAACATGTGTTCCATGGTGAAATACGACAACAAAAATGGCTTACCCGTAAAGCCAAAAATTTGCACAACTACCCCCTAGGTAAGCAGGAAAATGTCACCCTTCTCTTGCGTGATGACTGCATCCCTCAAATTTTGTGGCACTCTTTCATAGGTACCGTAGAGCAACTCTATCACTGGCCCCAAAAACCAACTATTAAAGTTGTACACTGATTCCCTCCTTGTCAAAATGGGAGTCCACATATAAACCGGCAAGGGCTCATCCTTTTCACCCAGCTGCGTTACTGCAATGAAGGAAAAGCATTGCTACAATTGGAAAAAGAAAAACCATACTAAAAATGATGTATGCAAAAATGACTTGGACTCTCCGGTTTGCATTTTTTCCAACTAAAAATTTATCCTTCGGGAGATGAAGTCAGCCCAATCAAATAAAATTGGATTGCCACCTTGCCTCATGGTAGAGGGAGAATAAAACTCTACTTTACAAATACACTGTGAAACAACCACCTGCCACTTATGCACAGTTTCATCCGAAGGCAATCCAATGACCCAAGACAACATGGAGTATATATCTTGACTCTTGAATTCCAAGAGCGGCTTTGGCAAGTTAGGAAGCTACCCCATCTGTGGCTCTTTAACAAGTTGCATCTCCATAAATTGGTGCATTATCACTGTGGAGACGTACCTATCCTCTTGCTCATCAATATGTAACTTTTTATGCACTGCATAAGAGGGGGACTTCAATCCACAAGCGAAGGCCTCCCAAATTTCATCTGGAGTAATGGTAAATAGAATCTCCCTCCTGGTATTTCTTATAGCCCTAGTGAATGGGTCATAGAACTGGGCGATGAGCTGCACCAGCTCAGGGTATGGATGAACGGGTGAACACAAATACCAAGATAACTACGAATGATATGGCACTATTAGCCAACTATTTGATGACACCCCTTGACTCACAGTAACTTCTACCTCTTGCCTTAACCTTTCGATTCCTTTGTGTGTGATAAGGCAGTCTCCGATCTCTGCCATGGTATCATCATATGGGTCTAAGTCCACGTAATCATTTTTCCGAGCCCTTTTGGCTCTAGAGCCACCCTCCTTCTTTCTTGATTTCTTAGGCTCTGTAGCCTCTGTGACGTCCTTAGGCTCTTTACTTCGTTTTCCCATTTTCCTTCTCTCTAAAAATTCTCTGAGGAGACTCTAAAATATTCTGTAGCTACAATCACGAATAGTAGTAAAAAAAATTTACAAATAAAATATAAATTATGCCTTTTACCTCATAGTTTTATAGAGCCCTCTGAAATTTGTTGTAGTAAATGCAAAATTAATTGCAAATGCTTTCAGGAAAGAAAAATTATTGAACTGCTAGACCGACATCATTCCTAACATCTTAACGACTTCTCTTTTAATTTATTATCAGATCCTCATTGAAGAATGTGCCCTACTCACCATGCAATTTTGTTTGGAAATCATGCCCTAGTACCTCAAGCTTGTTGGGAAAGCTAAATTGGCCGCTTGACAACCAATCATTTAATATTCGCTGCTTCTTGGAAAACAAAAATTGGGCACAATGCATGTTTTAATTTAATGCTCTTCTATCAGCACTCTCGCCCTCCGATAGTTGACACGTACCCAAGGGCACTTTTCATTACACAACGTGCTTTCGAAACCGCTACAATCATTTCCTCCTTCTGGTAAAATTACTTCGGGCGCAAAGCAATTTCATCTTTCCCTGGCGACTTCAAAATTGAGGTCAAAACATCTTGCTTTACTTAATTTGGGCGCCTTCGATCTGTTTGAAAACCTATGGCGAATAGCTCCTTTTTAAAATAAAACTTCGTTTGCTTCTGCTTTTTGCATGTACTTCAAAAATCAGATTTTTCTTTAAAAATAGCTTAAGGTTGCTTTTTTTCTCTTCTTTTAAAAGCACTTTATAAAAAACAAGCTTTGAAAAGCATGCGCTTTTAATTTTAGACTCATGCAAAAACAAACTTCGTCACTTTTCTTGGCGCGTTCACCCATAACAAGGGTGAACGGCCCATTCGCCCCTCTCTTAGGGTGAACGTGATGTCAATTCACTGTTGCCAAACTTGTCATCAATTTAAGTTCACCCCCCTAAATGAATGGCCACACTTTAATTTACCAGGGGTGAATGCATTTAGCACATATTACATCATTTGTTACTTTACCCAAAATTACATGTTGCCATAGCCGATGAAGATGTTTCTTAGGCGAAGGCATTCCTTAGGGAAATATTTTACTTCATGGCAATTCTTAGTCACCTCATTCTTAGGGTGACAAGCCCTTTCGCCCGCCCTTGAGGTGAATGTCCTTCGTGCTTTTCTTCCCTCCCTTTTTTTTTTTTTTTTTAGCATATAAATCATCAACAAACTAAAACAATAGTACTTAAAAAAGGATATATACATATGTATAGAATGGTACCTCACTGAAATATCATCATGAAATATAGGCCTTCAAATGAAGGCCATTCACAGGGATGGGGAGATCATAACCTTCCATATCATGAAGATGATAAGCATTTGCTGAATTCACCATGAAAATCTGAAAAGGGCCTTCCCAGATAGCATCGAACTTATGGTGATTCCCTGGTTTAGCTTTTTTTCATTCCATTTTAAAACTAGATCTCCCACCTGAAAATCGTGGTCAGTCATTTTCTTTCCAAACCACTTCTTCATCTCTTTTGTATGCTCAACAAATACCTGGTAAGCCTGTTCTCTGTTCTCTTCTAACTGCAGCAATTGTGCCAACCTTGCACTCATAGAATCATATTCTTCATCCTCATCCTAGAACAACTGCAATGTTTGGAGTACTGGCAGCTCAATATGTGTAGGGAGGACAACTTCTTTCCCATAAACCAAAGCATACGGGGATGTTTTAATAGATTTCTTCACTGAGATACGATCAGCCCAAAGCGCTTGATTCAATAACAAATGCCAGCTCCTCTTGTTACTGCCCATTATTCTTTTCAAGATTCGTAGCAAATTCTTGTTGGTGGATTCGGCCAACCCATTCCCTTGTGGATAATAGTTGGATGATGTCTTCAAATAAATATCGTATTTGCTAGCAAACTCTATAATCTTGGGCTCCAATGAATGGAGTGCCATTATCGGTCACAATAGAATCTGGTATGCCAAAATGAGTAATGAGCCCCTCTAGAAAAGAAATAATAGTAGCTTGATCGGCCTTCTTAGTGGGAATAGCCTCTGCCCATCTGGTGAAATAATCTATCACCGTTAGGATATACTTGTGCTCCATAGAAGAATGTGGATCAATGACACCAATGAAATCAAGACCCCACTACTGGAAAGGTGCTTCCACTTGGATTGGACGTAAAGGCAATGCTCCTTTCCTAATTCTGCCCACATATTGTTGGCAACTATCACACCGCTGACTTATTTTATGAGCGTCGATGAACAAAGTGGGCCAATAATAACCTGCTCGGATAATTTTTAAAGCCATGGGTCTACCTGCATAATGGCCTCCAGATAGTCCAGAGTGAAATTCTTCCAATACCTTCTCCTTTTCGGATGCCTTTACACACCTGAGAAGAACTTCGTCAATGTTCTTATGATATAACCCATTAGGCAACAATACATATTTGAGCGCTTGCAGCCTAAACCTCCGATGTTGTGAAGCATCGAGGTGAGTTGGACATCTCCCAAAAGTAAAATAATCAATCAGCTCTTCTATCCAATCATGGTCACTTGCAGTAAGATTTGCACAAATTGCTTCACCTATGTCCTCCTTGTGAATCACATCCAATGTCTCAGCGACAACACTCTTAGCTAACTCCTGGCATAAAGTGCGCCCATGAACTAGCTTTGTCGATCGGATCTCCACATCATATTCTTGAATTTTAGAGACCCATCCTGCTCTCTTATCCCCTAGTTCTCCTTGCAGTATGAAGTTTCGGACATCAGGGTGAATTACATAAACAACAGTCTTGCTCTGAGAAACAAAATGTCAAAACTTTTTCAATGATTTCATCATGGCATAAACTTGCTTCTCAATGAAGTTGTATTTCTCCTGATGTGGTGCAATAACTTGGCTCAAGAAAGCGATTGGCTTCTCTTCTCCATCTTCTTGTTTCTGAGTCAACACTATAGCATAGCTTTCGTGCTCACCTACTGCATAAATAATGAAGTCCTTTGAATAGTCAGGATTAATTAAAACTGGGGCTTGGGTGATTCTTTCTTTGATTTCCTAAAAATCTCGTCTCGTGACTTCCATCCATTTAAACTCAACATTATTTTTCAAAATCTTGGTCATGGGCTTAACAACCTAGGCAAAATCAACAATAAACTTGTGGATGAATTTTATTTGACCGAAGAAGGACTGTAAGTCTTTCTTATTAGCAGGTAGCGGTAATTTCATGAGCGCTTCAGCTCTTGCAAAATCTATCGCCAATCCTTCTTGTGAGATGATGTGACCCAACAATTTCCCTTCCTTGATGATAAATATCAACTTTTTTGGATTGATGGAGATACCGAACTCATGACACTTCTCAAACACTTGCCTAAGATGAGCAACATGATCTTCTCTACGATGCGAAAACATAGTCATATCATCAAGATATATTACAATAATTCTATTCAGTAACTCATCGAAGGCGACATCCATGGCTCTCTGGAAGGTGGCACCTACATTTGAGAGCCCAAAGGGCATCCGCTGGTAGGCAAATGTACCCCACTTAGTAGTGAATGTTGTTTTGTATTGATCTTCATCTTTCACCCAGATTTGGTTATATCCGGAGAAGCCATCTAATAGTGAGAATCTCTAAGCGCCAATGACTACATGAAGAATTTGATCTATCTAGGGTAGAGGATAATGGTCTTTGAGTGATACCTAGTTCAGGTTGCAAAAATCAATGCACAACCGTATGTCTCCATTCTTCTTCCTTATAGGAACTAGGTTCGCCACCCAAGTTGAATGCTTAATCGGATATATAATCTTTGCTTCCAGCATCTTCAACAATTCTGCCTTCATGAGCACTTCAATCTTAGGATTGATAGGACACTACTTTTGTCGAAAAGGTTTTACCCCTTCCTACAGTTCTATGGTATGCTGAATTACATCCTTGTCATATCCCTTTAAATCTTGGTAACTCCATGCCACAATGTCAGGGTATTCGTAGCATAGGTTTTTAATACCTTCAAGCTCATCTGGCACACAATCGATCCCGATCTTGATAATATTTTTTGGTTCCAACTACAATTCCTTGTACTCCTTGGCATCTACCTTAATCTTGTGCTTATCAACTTTGTCATTTTGATTGAACAAACTTTCCAATGAGATTAAACCTGTAGGAATGTGATTATTCTTTAATTGAATCATCCCTTCCTTCTCCTCCTCAGCAAATACTCTGTCATCCGCACTAGCAGCTTCTCTGAGTAGGAAGTTGACTATTTGTTCATCATTGTCGAATACTTGCCAATAAATATTCTTATCTAGAACCGAAGGTCTATAGATCACCCTGACTGTCTTGGGCTTTCGGACCACTTGCTCTACGGGGAATAATTTGCACCAAGGGAAGCTAAAATATCAGCATGTCTGTTCTGCTCCTGAGGAATCGCCTGAATGTTCAAAGTTGTGAAAGCTTCAAATAAATCCCAGACCCTATTGCGATAAGCTTTCAGGTAATGCTACTTTGATACACACTTATTAGTGGTCTGGTTGACAATAAGCTCAGAGTCACCAAAAATCTACAGCTGTTTAATGCCTAATTTTTTAGCCTTTTTCAATCCAAGGCACAACGCTTCATACTCAGCTGCATTGTTTGTACAACTCCAAGTCAACCTATAAGAATAAGTCTTTTGTATACCTTCGAGGGAGATCAATACAACACTAGCTCCTACGCCATTCTTACACCTGGCACCATCAAAATACAGTTTTCATAACTGATTTGTGTCAGAAGTCTATGAATCGAGAACTTGCTTTTCAGCTTGCTCTGGTTTAGTTATTGTGTAACAACCAATATCCGTTCCGATCATTGCATTAAAATATGTGAGCAAAAACTCATCCTCCAAGTGAAGCTCACCCAATGCTTCTCCTACCAAATCCACTTCTTCTAGTTCTTCAGTCATCATGTTCACTACGCCTGGGGATTGTTCTTCCTCTTCTAACCTTTCAATATGAAAAGGTGAAGGTTTTTCATTATGGATATGAATCCATTTTCCTTTGAATGGTATCTCCAAATGCGAATAGTCCAAGGAAAGGTATCCTCCCAGCTTAGCTGTGAACTCCCTTGAGAGGCACATGCTAAAATATGGCTCTAGGTCAACTACCACCACTTCTTGGATGACCGTGATTTGGGGCATACTGTGAAGGACAATAGGGATGTCTTTGATCACCCCCACTATCTTGACCAGAGTCCCATCCAATTGCAACACTCTTGGACTACTTCTCGTATATTCCATCCCCATCACTTCACATACTGCCTTTGGCATGACAGTAGTTGCAGCTCCAGAGTCGATCATACAATTATGTACAATCCACCCTTCCATTCTCAAAGATAAATAAAATGGGGGAGGCCTATTTTTTCCTATCATAGAAGTGGGTAACGCTTGCACTAGGACCGTTTGAGAAGAAATTTTTTTTGATCTTTAGCAGTCTTCAAGGATTCTTGCAACAAATCAATTTGTCCTGGCAACTGCAGTGCATCATACAAGCTAACTTTAGCTGGAATCCATTTCATTTCCTCTACGATGCTATAACTTGAGATAGCCGAAACCTTCTCTTCTAGAGCTCATTCATATTTGTCTCGGTACTATTGAGTAGCCTCTACTCTTTGTCTTTTTGTCAAGGATGGGTACTTAAGTCACTCCCTAGCCTACTCTTTTGTTTCATTCTATGTTTGAGCAGCTACTACAGGTTGAGAAATGGATGCTTTATTTTGTACTTTCTCTTGATCCTTCTTAGGCAATAAGTCTCTCAACTTGACAGACTCTTGCTCCTTAGTTCTCACACCTAGGTGCTTTCGCTGGAGGTGGCCACTTTTCATCTTGTACCTTTGGTTCTACAGGAACCTTCAAAGGTTCGAGTTCCACCGGATCTACAGTTACTGGATTTTTCTCGGACCTTGTGAGTATAGAAACTTGCTCCAAGGATGGCATCATGAAATTGTGTTCGACCTCTCTAATCATATTAACTTGTCCGCCAATAGAACTTTCTGCTAGCATTTGCACATAATTCATATGCACCATGCAGGTTTCTTCTCCATGAGGATCATTACATGTCGAACACCAATACGCCTTTTCTATTGCACTAATCTCCTCATTCACCATCACTGCTTGGCTCTTCTCAGGGCCTCTACTTGTAGAAGCTTGTTCTCTTGTAATAGGTGGGGTCTAAAATCTCCTAGATCAGAACTCGACCTCCGCTTGCTTCTTCCTTACCATGGTAAGTTCATTAGATATTGTCCTTAAGGTCGCATTATTGGACTTTACTTCCTGCAACAATGTCATGAGGGGATCAGGATTAGATGGTGGAGTGGGCGCTGGCAATGGTAAGGGTGCTTGTGGTGCAGGTAATGGCAAGGGAGTTGGGGGTGTTGGTAATGCTAGGAAAGGGACAGGAACTAGGGATACGAGAAAGAAATTGGAAAAAATGCGAAAAGAAATGGGAAATATGGCCACAAGCCAAAGTGCAGGATTTGGGGCAGACTAACAGCAGGAAAATCACCAAAGCATAAAATAACATTTAATAGGGGAAAAGTAACATAATTTACTTGTAAAATTGCAATAATAACCTCCAAAATAACACTCTAGCATTCACTCCCTTACTAGCAATATTTAAATCCAAATGCAAAATTTAAATTTAACAACAAACAAGAAACATGAATGTAAAATAGAAGTGCATAGTACAGAAGGAAATTGCACACAAGATCACTTGCAAATTCAGAAGCCTGATGCCTTGTATTAATGTAGAGAACTTGGAGAGTATTCTCACAAAATGTCTAACCCCCATTTACAATAGAAATTCCATTAGTATTTATAGAGGTTTTTGCCTCTTTCATTAAATGCACAAGAGAACAAAATGATCCCAGATCAAAAAAAAAATGAGAAAATTCCTCCTTGGAATCATTAAAAATCTTCTCTTTAGAAACAACGATCCATATTTTAGGGAATACTTTCCAAGAAAGCAGCAGCTCGGGCGTCGATGCACAGATAATTTGGAAAACATTGAATGCCTTGGAAACGTCCTCATGCCTTGGAAATCATGAAGATTCTTTTGCTCTTTCTGCACAACTTGTTTCTTACTCGAGATCCATGATTCGAGTCACTTATTGCCACCATTATTTAATGTTTGTAAATATAGCACCTTTGGAAGCCTTGACCATGATCTATTTTGCCCCACCCTCTTTTAAGCACTCATGATCCCTTATTTAAAATGCATTCGCCCATAGGAGGGGCAAACAGGATGTTTGCCCCTCAACTGGGGTGAACACAATGTGTTCTCTTTGTAGGGTACGTTCACCCATAGGAGAGGCGAACAGGATGTTCGCCCCTCAACTGGGGTGAACGCAATGTGGCTTTGTTTTCGGGTGAACGCAATTGCATTAGGATGTTGAAGCACGTTCACCCAAAGGAGGGGTGAATGTCCTCATCTGGGGTGAACGCAGATGTGTTTTGTCACACTTCCTTTTGCTTCACCTTGAGGTTTTTTGGATACTTTGTTGTTTCGTTCGCCTGAACCTAGGGTGAATGGGGCGTTCGCCCCTCCTTTGGGGCGAACGCGTTGGCATCTTCGAGATAACGAACTTCTTAAAATTCTTCATCAAATTATTCATTGTTTGTTTTTATTTACGTAGGCCCAAAGATGCTTTCATTCTTAATATACTCATTCAAAGTGATTTACAAAACACTTATAGTGCCAATACAAAAAAGTACATAAGGCATATATGAAATTGTTTTGAAATAAAATCCGCCATAGACAAACAAAATTGTATCATCATAATGCATCAAAATTCATCAAAATACTCCAGCAACATCTCCAATGTGGCAAAGTGCAAAATTGCCAACAGTAGCCTTTAGAATAATTTACCTTTTCTTAATTTCACTCCAAAAAAGCTTCATTACCGAAAAAGCATGATTTTAATGCAACTAGGCATCTTTTCTAGAAAATACAAGATGAAAATCAATTTCGTCCTCTTACATACCAAAAATAAGTTCGAGATCTAGAGTTTTTGAAAAAGCATGTGATTTTTCTTTTTCCTTTTCTTGGAGTTTCGCTCCGAAAATATCTGCCAGTGGGGTGCCAAGGGATTTCATCCTGAAATAAAAAAAAATAACTGCATGGCAAAAACCCTTTTCGGGCAAAAACATTTTTTGCATTTTTAATATTTTCCTTTGCTTTGTTTCCTTTTAATATTTTATTTATTTCCGTAAAAATAGGAGCACTCTTTAATGAAAAAGCAAACCATTGAAGTCCAAGTGGGTCCATGCTGTTGAAAATGGCACTTTCATAACCTCTTCAGAAAAAACAACCTTTTTATTTTAACTTTTGTTTTGTTTTTATTTTCTCTTCACCAAAAAAAACCTAAAAAAAGGTTTTCGGGGCAAAAACGATTTTTTTGGAAGTGACGAGGTGTTTTCGGAGCGAAATCACTTGCCTTGGGGGAAAAAAATGATATTTTCGACGAAATCAACTTTTTTTTGAAACAGATTAAAAATTCTTAACTCATAATAACATAAAAAGAGATTATGTACATATATACATCCTTAATCAGAATTTTATCACTGATGATATGCCTTCAAATCGGTAACACACGACCATCCATATCCTTTAAATAAAACGAGTTGATTTGATTAACACTTGAAATCTGGAACGGGCCCTCCCATATCACTTCAAACTTGTGATGCTTACCAAGCTTAGCCTTGTTTTTGTTCCATTTCAGTACTATATCACCTACCTCGAATGTTTTTTAGAAGTTTTCTTACCAAACCACTTTTGTGTCATCTAACTATTCCATGAAGGCATTGTATGATTTCTCCCTCTCTTCCTCCAACTATAAAAGTTGTGCCAATCATGTGCTCATGGGATCAGACTCATCATCTTCACCATACAGTAATTGCCAATACTGAAGAGTTGGCAATTCAATATGAATGGGTAACACCAGTTATTTGTCATATACCAAGGAATAAGGGGACGTCTTGATGGATTTCTTCACTGAAATACGATCGGCCCATAATGCTTGGTTCAAGAGCAAGTGCCAACTATGCTTGTTATCTCTAAGGGTTCTCTTTAGAATTCTCAACAAATTCTTCTTTGTGGACCCAACCAAGTCGTTCCCCTGTGGATAATAGTATAATGATATTCAAATAAATCTCATACTTACCCGCGAATTCGCTGATCTTGGCACCGATAAAGGAAGTCCCATTGTCCATTATTATTGCATCCAATATGCAAAAAATGAGTGATTAAACCTTCAAGGAAAGTGATAATTGTTGCTTGATCCTCTTTCTTGGTCAAAATTTCTTCTAACCATCGAGTGAATTAATCGGTTGTAGTTAGGATGTGTTTATGTCTAGAAGAGGAATTGGGATCAATAACCCCAATAAAGTCTAAGTCCCATTGCTAAAATTATGCTTCTACTTGAATCGAATGAAGGGGCAATGATGCATTCTTGCTTCTACTGAGATATATTTGGCATTTGTTACAATTCTGGATAACTTTGAAAGTATCTGTGAAGTGAGTAGGCCAAAAACATCCTAATTTGATGATCTTCAATACCATTGGTCTGCCTGCATAATGACCTCCTGATAGACCGAAGTGAAACTCCTCTAGGATTATTTGTTTCTCTAATTCTCAAACACACCTAAGAAAAACTCCATCAATGTTTCTGTGGAATGTCCCATTCGACATCATTACGTATCTAAGGGCCTGAAGTATGAATCTCCTTCTTTGTGAGGCATTGAGGTGTGGAGGACATATTCCTGAATGGAAATATTCGACAAGGTCCTTTGTCCAATCATGATCATCAACAAAATAATTAGCAAAATTGGTTATCGGATCTTCAAGTTGACAAACCATTTATTCAGATGTAGCACTTTTTGCAAGCTCTTGATACAGTTCTCGACCCTGAACTAGCTTGGTTGGTCAAATTTCAACATCATACTCCTGGATTTTAGAGATCCACCCTTCTCTCTTATCTCAAAGATCTCCTTGAATGATGAAACTTCGAACATCTGTATGAACAACATACACTATTTTTTTGCTTTAAGAAATAAAATACCAAAACTTGTTCAAGGATTTCATCACCACATATACTTGCTTTTCAATGAAATTATATTTCTCTTCATGTGGTTGGATGACTTGACTCAAGAAAGAAATTGGTCACTCTTCTCCATCATCTCCCTTCTACATAAGCACCATTGCATATCTCTCTTACTCACCAATGACATACAAGATAAAATATTTTGAGTAATTAGGGTTCACCAGAACCGGGGCTTGAGCAATCCTTTCTTTGATTTCCCTAAACGCTTGCTTCCTAGTCTTAGTCCATTTGAATTCAACATTTTTATTTAACAGGTTAGTCATCGGCTTTACCACTTGAGAAAAATCTGCAACAAAATTTTGAATAAAGTTGATCTACCTAAACAATGATTGCAAAACCTTCTTGTTGGCTGGCAATAGAAGCTTTAGGAGAGCCTCAGCTCTAGCTAGGTCTATAGCCAAACCTTCTTCCAAAACAATGTGGCCTAGGAGATTTCCTTCTTTTACCATGAAGATGGACTTCTTTGGGTTGATTAATATTTCAAACTCCCAACACTTCTCAAACTCTTGTCTCAGATGTAGACTATTCTCCTCCTTGTTGTGATAAAATACAGTCATGTCATCCAAATAAATCATAAATAACGTGATCTAATAACTCATTAAAAGCTACATCCATCGCTCTCTAAAAAGTTGCACCAACATTTGATAGACCAAACAGTATTCATTGATAAGAAAAAGTTCCCTATTTCATGGTTTACGTCATTTTATATTGGTCTTCATCTTTGACCCAGATTTTTTTATAGTCAGAGAATACATCTAACAAAGAAAATATTTAAGCACCAGCAACCACATGAAGAATCTGATCAATTGGTGGTAGTGGATAGTGATCCTTCAAATAAACCTAGTTTAAATTTCAAAAGTCCACACATAGGCGAATATATTTGTTCTTCTTTCTCATGGGGACCAGATTTTCTACCCAGGTAGAGTGCTTAATTAGGTATATGATTTTGACTTCCAAAAATTTTAGTAGTATTGCTTTCATTAGGGTTTCAATATTGGAATTTACTAGCCTCTATTTTTGCCTGAAGAGTTTCACTCCTTCCTGCAACTCAATGGTATGTTGGATCACATATTTATTTTAGCCTTTCAAATTCTGGTAGCTCCAAGAAACAATGTATGGATACTCATGGCATAATTCTTTAATCTACTCCAACTCTTCCTGAGTGCAATTGGTGCCAACTTTGATCAACTTCTTGGGTCCCAACTGCATTTTAGTGTACTCCTTTTCATCCACTTTGATCTTATGATTTTTGGCTCTATCATTTTGATCAAAAAGAGTCTCAAGTGTAATTAATAATTTCATAATATGATTATTTCGTAGCTGGATCAAACCCTCACCTTCCTTCTCATCAAGTGTTCTTTCTTCTACATTACTAGCTTATCTTATTAAGAAGTTTACAATTTGTTCATCATTATCAAACACTTTTTAGAATATATTTTTGTCAGGGACTGAAGGTCTATAAACTAACCTCACAGTCTTGGGATTTCTCACCACATGCTCTACTGGGGAAAAATTAGCGCCAAATGATATCAGGAGATCAGCATGGTTGTTCTGCTCTCGTGAAATTGCTTGGATGTTCAATGATGTATAGGCCTCGAAAAGGTCCTAAAATTTGTTACAGTACACCTTCAGGTAATGTTGCTTAGAAACACACTTACTGGTTACCTAGTTGGAAATTAGCTCATAATCTCCAAATATCTGCAGTTGTTTGATCCTAAGCTTCTCTGCTTTTTTTAGACCCAAGCAAAGTGCTTCATATTCGATGACATTGTTTGTACAGGTCTAGATCAGTCGATAAGAGCACGTCTTTTTTATGCCATAAGGAGAAATGAGGATGATTCTAGCTTCTATGCCATTCTTACACCTTGCATTTTTTAAGTATAGCTTCCACAATTGATTTGGAGCAGGATCAGCTTTTTCAGGCTTAGTGATGGTGTAACAACCGATTTTTGTCTCCATGATGGCATTAAAATCAAGCATTGAAAACTTGTCTTCTATCCAAAGCTCGTCAATAACTTCTTCCATAAAATCTAATTCCTCCAATTCTTTGGTCATCAAGTTGACATAATTCATGGTTTTATATT
Organism: Wollemia nobilis; assembly: GCA_028583015.1. NCBI lineage: Eukaryota > Viridiplantae > Streptophyta > Pinopsida > Araucariales > Araucariaceae > Wollemia > Wollemia nobilis. The sequence continues at coordinate 14,172,257 of JAQPPZ010000754.1, read as the reverse complement.
CTTCTTCAATATTCTCTATGTGATAAGTTGAAGGCTTTTTGTTATAAATTCGGATTCTCCTCCCTTTAACAGGAATATCCAAATGAGAATAATCCAGAGAAAGGTAGTATCCCAACTTGGTAGTGAACTCCCATGACAAGCACATGTTGAAGTAAGGCTCTAGGTCAACCACAACCACCTCTTGGATCACAGTGATCTGAGGTATCTTATGTAGCACAATAGGGATTTTGGTTATGATCCCCACTATCCTGACAAGGGTTCCATCTAATTGTAAAATTATGGGGCTGCTTCATGTATATTCCATACCCATAACATCATAAACTGCCTTTGGCATGACAGTCATTGCAGCATCGGAGTCAATCATACAATTGTATACAATCCAGCCTTGCATCCTAAGAAACAAGTAGAAATGGGGTGGTCGATTCTTTCTAGTGGTAGAAGTTGTCAATGTTTGAGCTAACACTGTCTGAGTCGAATTCTTCCCCTTATCTTTCATAAATTTTAGTGATTCTTGCAACAAGTCTACTTGTCAAGCAATTACATTGCATCATAGAGACTCACCTTCGTTGGAATCCTCTTCAGCTCTTCAACAATGTTGAACATGGATGCATTGGACTCTTTTCCTTCATTGGCACCCTCATATCTGTTATGGTACTACTTTGTAGCTTCTACCATCTGATGCTTGGTCAAGGATGGGTATTTGAGTTTTCCTTGGCATGTTCCTTCATTTTAGCTTTCGCTTACGAAGTTGAAGCCTTTTCTTGCGCTCTTTCTTTTGCTCGCAGAGGTAAAAGATTTTTCAACAGGATAGGTGCATCTAGCTTGGGTACTGGAACAACTGCTTTCTCCTATGCTTGTTTATTTTCATTTTACACATTTGAATCAACAGGTACCTTCAGGGGCTCTATATCATTTGGGTCCATAGTGATGGGTTTTCTTCCATATCTTGTGAGAACTAAAATTTGTTCTTCAGAAGGGACCATGAAATTATGATCGACTTTTGTGATCATGTTGATTTGACCATCAAAAGAACTCTGCCAATTTTTGTACATAGTTCAAGTGAACCATGAAAGTTTCCTTGCCATGCATATCATTGCACGTGAAGGACCAGTACATTTTGTCTGATGTGCCAGCTTCTTCGTTTACCAATACAGTCAAATTTCTCTCAGGCGCATTTTTGGTTGAAGCTACTTGCTCCCTGGTGATTGACGGTGGTTGAAATCTCCTAGACTAAAAATCTCTTTTAGCCTACTTCCTTTTAATAATTGTGATATCATTACCCATCGATCTTATGGCCGAGTTCATTGACTCTAATTCTTTCAGCACCTTTTCTTGTAGATTGGGATGAGGGTGCTAGAGAAGTTGTTAATGGAAGTGGTACAGGTGGAGATGGTAGTGTTGGAATTGGAACTAAAGCAGGTAATTGTAGAATGGTTGGATTTGGTAGTTGAGGAACATAAATTATCATCATGGTATGGGATGAACTCAGATTCCATGAAGGAATCGGATACATGGGGGACATGGGCAAGGGTTGAGAAGATGCATTAGCATACAAATACTGTGGAAGGTCAGGAAAAATAGGCTTCACCATTTTTTGTGGAAGCTTATTGATAGTAATCAGATCAACCTTGGCCTTTTGCACTATAGAATATAGATCAGGAAATGTGTTGACATTGGACTGCCATATGGCCATACTAATATCAGAATTGAAAGCTCGAAGGTAGTAAAATGCAGCTTCCTTAGGAATCAACCGGAGACCATTAGAAACTCTATACCAAGTTCAGAAGAACCTAACATTAGTCCATGATTTCCTCCTACGGATACCTCTAAATGGTGGTAAATTGATGTAGCAGAGAGAATGGATCTACTTTTTTGTTGAACCCTTTTATTAATAACTCAGCCAACTAGTCCCAGGTAGTAATGGTGGCAGGTTGTAATGATCGATACCAATAAAGCAACTTACCTCTGAGAGAGAATGAGAAATATTACCATGATATCCTTGTCTATGATGCTATGGATTGTCACCAAGGTAGCCACGTCTTGGACATTCTCATAAGTTGTTTTCTCTATAATATCGTAAGTAGGCAAAGCCTTCATTACTGCTTGCAGAATTGGGTTTTGAGCTTGCAAATTTGAAGGTCCAAAGTGGTTCCATGCTGGGAACTACCTTGGCGACTGTGGTGGCATATTTTGGGTCATTTGGACTGGAGTATTTACTTTGGGAGGAAAAAAACTAGTGGTTGTTCTAGCAGGACTCGAAGGACCAGAGAACACACCAGTTAACTATGAAGATGTTGCACTTGATGGGACAGCCAGAGTGACTAACCTAGGATGTTCTCCTAACATTTGGGTGTCAATCTCATAAAACTCAATCGAATATTTTGGATTTCTAACCTTCGATGTTGTGATCATGAAGAAAGCTTTTACTCATTTCATGTTCGAAGGCTTCTGGGTAGAGTTGAGTCTCCAAATGTTCTAATCATACAATATAAAAGCAAACATCAAACCTCAATATTGTCCAAAGTAGAACTTTTATTGTTCCACTAGGTGTGCCAAATATTGTTGGCACCTGTGGTGATTTTTCCAGATAACATCAATCCAAAGATTCACCAACTTGGGCTCTCTTATACTATGGAGACGATTTGTCCCACCGAGCGTACCAAAAACTGTTCAAAGTGGAACTTTTAATGTCCCATCGGGCATGCCAAAAATTGTTGGTCATGAATATACCTAAGTACAAAATGCTTGTGCACCCTAGACTCAACCAACATTGAAAGGTTGAAGGAGAGATATGTCCTTCGGGCCAATCTCCAGAGAGGGTTGGTTCCCTTACTAATCTAATTTGGTTTAAAGCTTAGGGTAATAGGAAAGATATGGGAAATGATAGACAAAAATGAGAAATATGGCTATGAGTCGAAAATGTTAAGTGGGAATAAACTAACAGCCAAAATCCAAATCAAGTGTTAATTAGCATACAATGGAAAGAAAGGCATAGAAACCACTCACAGTTTGCAAAGATAACCTCGAAGAAGCATTTTATTATTCACTCCCTCACCAGCAGTAGTTAAATTCAAATGCAAAATTTAAAATTATCTAATAATGGACATGAACGTAATAAAAAATAATTAGGCAGATTCGTAACCAACAGTTTAATAATTCAAATCCTAAAATTAAAAGCCAAAACATTAGAAAATGATTAAAATTTAAAAAAAAAGTTATTAACTAATGTTAAACCTTAGGAAATCATTTAATAAAATTAAAATCATCAATATTAATAATAATAATAATAGGAAAATTTGATTTTCTTTTACCTCCAAAATTCGAATTTTGACTTATGTTCTACAAGCGATAAACCAGAGAAGGCAATAAAACTAGAGGAAGGCAAAAAGTTGAAGGATAAAAATGACATTCAATGAACCTAGACCAAATTTGAGATCTTTGGTGCTTGATAGCTAGATAACCTCAATTATTGAAGGCAAATAGCTCAGCAAGACAAATAATTGCATAGATCAAAGGCCAAAATTATAGATCTAGATCAGGAACCATGACAGAAGGCCACCTCATCCTTTGACAGCTCAAACAAACAACCCATTTACAACTGTAAACCACTAAAATATTGTTGTAAAGCATTAAAAATTTCAAATTGTAAGGCTATAAGTAGCCAAAGAGACCCCGTTCCAAAGGGTCAAATGTCATTTTAGCGATAGATATTTTAGGAATTTTCTTTCTTTCATAGTTTCATGAGCATTGGTGTCGCTATCATTGTACTTGAAGGTTTATACTTGTAATCACCTGATGTAAGCTATTCTAAATGTACTTATTGAACATCTGATTAATACAATTCATTGAAGTTCTTGGTGTAATATACGCATGTTGATGGTGGTTACACTGGAGTTAATTTTTATGTATTGTCTCTCTTCCCTCTAAAGATAGCACTATCTTAGCCTCAGATTGTACGATAGTTGATCGATGCCAAGGTCGGTTTACTATATAATTGGCTTCTTCAACAAATTTTGCATAAATCTTCATACTACAATGGCTTGTTTTATTTCTTCCTTTAACCCTTTTCTTTTAAATTTTCTTTGAAACCTACTTAGATTAGGAGTAGATTAGTTGAATTCCATCTTCTGAAACTCATTTTATATGTTATTTTTTTGTAAGTTTTAGAGTAATCTTTGCTATGTGCTTGGAATATTATGATTATGATGCAATGAATGTTATATGTTTGATGAATTTCAAGGTAGCAAGCCTAGAATCTTACTTTGTTCTATTTTATTGATGTAATATGTGATATCAAATGCTTATATCTTGGTAATTGGTTAAATACCAAGTTAGATTTATGTTTTACAAGTTTAAACAATGAATTAGTACTCACCCTTGTTAACAGTTATATGTAAACCTTCTGAGTTATCCATATGATTCCCTTTCTTATGCTTTAGTTTATAATACTTGACCATAACATAACCAGGTTAGACCAACCTTACCAGAACCTTGGGGAGATTGATTATCTCCTTTCAAGAGAGGACATCCTAAATGAGTCCTAGTTGTTGGTATATGTTTGTAATTGGACAGATGTATCATTCAACAATTAACATGAAGTATTTGTCATTGCTCAAAGATAGGTTGGTCTCTAGGAAACGGTAGAGTACTCTCTCCAGATTTACTGTAGCTTCTTCAAAAATTTCACCATAAGTGATGAAATCATCCATGTAAACTTCTACAATCTCTCCTACCATGTCAAAAAAAATAGTAAGTATTACCTGTTGAAAAGTTACAGGCACATTACATAATGCAATAGGCAAAGGTTCCCTAAGGATAGGCAAATGTGGTATTTTCTATATCCTCTTCCCCTATCTATATTTGGTTGTATCCATTGTATTTTTCAAGGAACAAAAAATACTTCCATCCAACCAGGGTATCCAGGACTTGATCTACAAAGGGTAAATAAAAGTGATCTTTCCTAGTTGCCTTATTTAACATTCTATAGTCCACACAGATCCTCCATTTACAATTTTTATTAGGTACTACTACCAATGGTGACACCCATTGGCTATCCGAAATAGGATAGATAAATCCAACAATTAACATTTTTTGTAATTCAGTTTTTACTATTTCCTTGATGGTTGGGTTCATCTGCCTTTGTGGTTGCCTAATCGGTCTTGCATCATTGTTAGAAATATGTTGAATATTTTCCATGTTATTCTGGTGGGGATGACACTAAAATTTATTGGACACTCTATACCTATACTTGCCCAGGTTCAGGGCCAGGCTGGGCCCTGAATAGGGGTTCGAGGGTGGTAGCCCTCCGAAGAGCAAGGGTCCATGGATAGCAACCCCTAAAAAAAAATTTAGGGTTTAAGTTATTTTTTAGACCCATATGGGCTTTTAGGGTTAGTATATTTGAACCCATGCTTTTTTGCCTATCATATTGTAAAAATTTATGCATGTGCCTTTGTTATATATATCGCACTTGCATTAGGGTTTGGAGAGACATAAGAAGAATTTTATTATATTGAAGATGGTCAAGTTAATACAATAATAAGATAATATTGTGCTAGTTTTTTTCCGGTTGAGGGTTTCCAAGATAAATATTGTGTAATGTGTGAATCTGCGATCTTCTTTTTTATTTTGTTATTACTGCTTTTCTATTTGGCCCTGAATAGGGGTTCGAGGGTGGTAGCCCTCCGAAGAGCAAGGGTCCATGGATAGCAACCCCTAAAAAAAAATTTAGGGTTTAAGTTATTTTTTAGACCCATATGGGCTTTTAGGGTTACTATATTTGAACCCATGTTTTTTTGCCTATGATATTGTAAAAATTTATGCATGTGCCTTTGTTATATATATCGCACTTGCATTAGGGTTTGGAGAGACATAAGAAGAATTTTATTGTATTGAAGATGGTCAAGTTAATACAATAATAAGATAATATTGTGCTAGTTTTTTTCCGGTTGAGGGTTTCCAGGATAAATATTGTGTAATGTGTGAATCTGCGATCTTTTTTATTTTGTTATTATTGCTTTTCTATTTTAGTTTATCGGGGCTCTTTATTTCTCTTAATTTGGTATCAAAGCTAGGTTTTAGCTTTGTTTTGGGAGTAAAGATTTCAACCTTGTGATAAATTAATTCTTGAGTGGGAGTCGTACGCGAAAGGATCTAGGAAAAGGAGAAATATGGGAAGCACACGAATAGAGATTGAAAAATTTAATGGATAAAATTTTGAGTTGTGGAAACTCAAGATGGAGGATATGTTGGTTGATAGAGATCAATGGATTGTGGTCTCAGGAACAAAACCAACATTGATGACATATGAGGATTGGCTAAAAATCTATAGGAAGGAAATGAGCTCTATTTGATTCAGTATTGTTGAATGTATCTATAGAGACCACGGTAAAGCTATTATGGGAGAAGCTGGGAACATTGTATCAGACAAAGTCATTGGTAAATAAACTTTTTCTTTGAAAGAATTTGTATTCACTTTGGATGAATGATGGTGACTTTGTGGATGAACATCTGAACATTTTTAACACTGTGGTAAGTCGATTAACCTCTGTAGAAGTAAAAATTGATGAAGAGGAAAAGTGTATTACTTTACTTTGTTCATTACCTTATTCATGGGATAACCTTGTTATGGATATCACCAATACTACATCTACATTAAAAGTAGAGGATATAGTAGGAACTTTGTTGTCTGAGGAGATGAGATGAAAATCTTCTGAGGATCATCATCAAAAGGAAGCCTTGTTTGTGAGAGGTAATTCTCAAGAAAGAAGCAAAAAGAAATCAGGAGAAAAGAAATCAAAATCTAGGGGTAAATTTGTTGCCCTGAAAATGTGGAAATGTTGGAATTGTGGTAAAGTAGGGCATTATAAAAGAGAATGTAGATATAAAAAGGTCGATAATAATTGATCATCTGATGAAGGAACTTCTACAAAAATGAAGACCACAAATGAATATTCAGGGTACTTATTCTTAGTTGCAGCATGCTCAAGTGAATGTGATGACTCATGGTTGATTGACTCAGGTGCTTCTTTTCATATGACTCCTCATAGGTAGGGGTTTTATGAATATGAAAAGATAGATGGACGTAAATTCTTCTTGGGAGATAATTCACATATAAAATAATAGGTCAAGGAAGAGCCAAGATGATGCTAAAAGATGGAAGAATGAAAACTCTTGTGTGTTGCATATTTCGGGTTTGGAAAGGAATATGATATTTGTGAGTAAGATGAATGATGCAGGTGTGAATGTGGTATTCAATAAGGATAGCTACAAGATGGTCCATGGATACTTGGTGTTGGCAAGAGGAGTTCAAATAGAAACTTTGTTTAGACTTGAGGCTAGCACTGTAAGTATTAATTTCAATGACTCTTTAGTTGTATAGGAAAATGATACGGTTAAAATAGCTCCAAGTATTCCTATAGCGAAGACAATGTTGTGGCATCAACACATGGGGCATATTGGTGAGAAAGGACTTTGAACATTGAAAATGAAAGGTATGGCTAAAGGAATTTTTGATTGCCCATTAAATTTTGATTTTTGTGAGCAATGTATTTTCGAGAAACAAACTAGAGTCAAGTTTCCAAGTAGTGCTACAAGGTCTGAAGGAATTCTACATCTAGTTCACAGTAATGTGTTTGGACCTACAAAAGTATCATCATTAGGTAAATATATCTATTTTGTTACATTTATAGATGACTTCTCAAGAAAGACACGGGTATATTTTCTATGGAACAAATTTGAGGTTTTTAATAAATTTAAAGAGTTTAAGGCTCTTGTAGAAAATTAGATAGAGAAAAAGATAAAGGTTTTGAGAAGTGATAATGGTGGTGAGTATTGCTCTAATGAATTTGAGCAATTTTGCAAGGACTGTGGAATAGAAATGTAGAGAACAACTTCGTATACTCCACAACATAATGGGGTTGCAGAACGGATGAACAAGACATTGATGGATAAGGGTAGAAGCATGCTAAGTGGTGTAGGGTTAGAAAATATATTTTGGGCAGAAGTTGTGTTAACAGCATGTTATCTCATCAATAGATTGCGTACCTCAGATTTGGTGGATAAGACTCCATAGGAAGTATGGATTGGTAAGAAACCCTCTCTCAGACATCTAAAGGTTTCTGGTTGTGATGCTTATATGTATGTCCCAAAAGAGAAAAGGACTAAGCTAGACTATAAATCTAAAAAATGCATATTTGTGGGTTATAGTACTAGTGTTAAAGGATATAAGTTGTGGAACCCAAAAATACAAAAGGTTGTTTACAGTCGTAATGTGATATTTAGATAAACAAAAGGGGTTTTATAATAGAAAATGCAACCAATCAAAGAACAAGAAATAGTGCAGGTAAAATTAGAATAGGAGAAAGAACCTGTTGTAGAACTTGAATTACAGAGAGAGTCTGAAGAGGAATATTCAGAGGAAGGTGAGGAGGAAGTTGAAGATGCAAAACCTAGAAATCCAATTTTGAGGAGATCATATCGAGAGAGAAGACATATAGATAGGTATAGTCCTTCAAATTTTTATTCTGCATTTAATTTATCAATTACTGATGAAGAACCCAAGACTGTAAGTGGTTTATTCTTACAGTCCTTATAAACCACTTATAACCCATGATATTGTAAAAATTCATGCATGTGCCTTTGTTATATATATCACACTTGCATTAGGGTTTGGAGAGACATAAGAAGAATATTATTGTATTGGATATTGTCAAGTTAATGCAATAATAAGATAATATTATGTTGGTTTTTTCTTGGTTGAGGGTTTCTAGGATAAACATTGTGTAATGTGTGAATCTATGATCTTCTTTTTTATTCTATTATTACTACTTTTATGTTTTAGTTTATCGGGGCTCTTTATTTCTCTTCAATTTTCTAGATAAATTCGGTGAGTACAAACCTTAGGTGCAATTCCTTTCATGTCTCTATAATCTCATGCAAAAGCGGCTTTATGTTTATTTAATAATTCTTTTAGTTGTAATTCTTGAGTAGCCATGAATGCATTGTTAATGTTTAGTGTTTTACAAGGTTTAATTTCAATTTTTTTGACATGATGTTCCCTCCTACCAACAAGTGGGGAATCCATGGATGGATGTTTAGACTCTCCTTGTAGTAAATTTATTATGACTAAATCCTTGTTTGCTTCATCCCCCACTTCATCTAGAGCCATCACATGTAACATAGATAGGGCATTGTTTTAATCTATGGTTTCCCAATTGATTTCACCTAATTCATCAATGGATTGTATCGGTGGGTAGATGACTAAAGTTTTCACACTCCTTCCACTAGATATCATCATCTTTCTTGTCTTGCATCTAATGTAGGCATCAGTTGTTGCTAGCCAATGATGTCCCAATATGATTGGATAACCACCCATTCTTGACTTGGATTTTAGAACTAGAAACTATGTTGGGTATTCTCATGCATCTACAATTACTATTACATCTTCTAATATTCCCTCGGGAAGCATTGTGGGCCTATTTTCTAGTTGTAACACTATTTTTTTTGGTCTCATATTTGTTAATTGTAGCCTATGCATGGTTTCTTTAGGCACACCATTAATAGATGCACCTAGATCCACCAAAGTATTGGATAGCATTAAGCCTATAATTTTTACTGTTAGAAATGGGTTTCCTAGATCAGAGTATTTGGGATGGTAGATGTTTCCTAACATTAAGCTAGCTAACTATCCTACCGCTTGTATAATTTTTTGATGTTGTCTTCGTATTGGTATTTTTGAGACATATTTCTCTAATGGCTTTCGTATAAATGGGCATGTCTCTAATGGCCTGGTATAGGGGAATGGTAACAGTGAGATTTTTTAGTTCTTCCATTATGTTAAATTTGGGTTGCACTCTTTTCCTTGTTTCTTTTAATCTTTTAGGATAAGGTGGAATCCCTTCATTGATCAATTGTTCAATAGTATGTTTTTCTTCTACCTCTACTTCCTCCTCTACCAAAGGTGTTTGTTCTACTCCTACTTCTACTTCTACTTCCTCCACTACTAGAGGTGTTTGGTCTACTCCTACTTCTCTACCTGATCTAAGCTAAATTGGGCTACAATCTACATTTTATACACTAATATGGTACATTGGGTACATTCCCATATCTACTTGATAAGTTTTTTATTTGATTTGTTGTTGCTAGGATTTGGATTGGTTGTGTTGGTATTTGTGGCTTGGAAGTAGGTGGTGCTATCAAGTTGGGGTATGATGGTGGTTGCATCACTATTTATGGAAGTGGAGTCCATGCATTAGCATTCCTCCACTGCATCCTAGGTTGTTGGTATGACATCCATGGGTATGGTGTGTAGGGAGAAGGACCTTGGGTAGTGTTCATCCAAGGTGGCTGACCCCACCAACCCATATTGGGTGTTTGGGCCTACCCTTGATTCATAAAATTAGACCCACCATATGGTGGTGCTACCCCTAGAATTATGCCTCCCATAGGGGGTTGTTATCAATTCCTTCTATTACCCATGAAATATGTTTCAGCTACTTCTAGTTCCTCTTTTATGGTTGCTAATCTTGGGCACAACTTCATTTTATGGTCCATTTGACAAATCCCACTTACTCGTACCTTGGTTTTTGGACACTCATTTTTCACGTGTTTCCTCCTACACCTTGGGCAAAAAAGGCCAATGTCGCTTCTATCTCTTGCTTTTTATTTTGTAATTGGAATGTATCTAGTTGTAACACAAGAGATGATAAGATATCACTCTTCATATCTTCTAGCAATGTGCCTATTTTAGCTTTAGTTATTGAGGCTATCATTTTTGTTCCTTGTGTGATTGGTTTACCTTTTCTCCTAGAATAACATAATTATTGGATATCTGACATTTGAGCTTGGTAAACGTCACCTCTTGCTAGTAAGTTTAAGGCTTCCAATGATTCATTCGTAAGACCCCTTAAGAATATGCTTCTTAATGATCTTTCTCCTAGTTTTGTATGGGGTGAGCATTGGAGATTAAAATTGAACCTACCCTAGTAATCCTCTAGTGATTCTTCTTCCCTCTATGACATATCTAGGACTTCTCATGCATCTCTTGCCCTTCCAAAGTCTTGGTATTGCTTTAGGAATATTTTCTTCATATTTCCTAAGTACTTAAAAGTCTATTCCCTAAACTAATAAACCAATATAATGCTACATCATCTAATATGGAGGAAAAAAAAAATTATTTTTGGGCATCTATTTTGTAATCAATTTATTTGTAGAGCGCCAAATTTATAAAGAAATAAATCAGGATCCTCTGTTGGTAGTCCTCTAAAAGTAGGGAGGTGTGTAGGAGAAATATTTTTATTTTGGCTTCTCCTGTGGATTCTTCAATTGGAAATTCAAAACTGGTGGAAGCTTCATCGTTTTCATCCATTTTTCTGGTTATAGATGATGCAGGTTCTAAATCAATTACTTTTAAAGCAGCTAATAGGGTGTCACTCTCATTTTTCTTTTCCTCCAATAATATATTCCTAAATAGTTTGAGATAGTCCCCTCTTCAAGTGCTTTCCACCTATGGGTATCTAATAAATCTTCAAACTGGCTACGGTTGCGGTTTGGTCCACTGGCTATTCCATATAGCTAATTATTGTGTCAGGGTGACTCAAGTGAAAGAGATTGTTCTTCTTTAGGGAATGTTTTAGATTCTTCTGAAGGTATTTCTAGACCATTTTGACCTTGAGGTTGTAAGGTGACCTTTATTTTTCTAATGAATTGTCCATCCGGTCCTCTTGTTCTTGGTGGACTCATGCATTTCAGGTAGGGGGTCTATGGGTAAGGCAGTCTGAACGTGCAATTTCAGGCTAACTGACCTGTGGATCCTAACCCTATATTTTTGGCAGCTCCTCGAAAATGACGCTAAAATGATAGAAAAAAAAATTCCAAGTTGGTCAAGCCTTGTCTACTTATGTCATTTCGAGGGATCATAAACTTATGAGTGCCACACATAGTATATACATGTAGTGTGGAGGATAAGTCCCTCTATTCCTAATGGTTTTGTGGGGAATATGTTTTCGTATAATTTTAGTTTAGCCAAACTCAGGAAAATTAAATAATTAAACCAAAGCAAATAATAATATAGGAAAATAAATGTACGCAGATTAAATATTTAGCTAATCACTCTTGCAGATTAAAAATAACTAAAATTAATCAATTGAATCAAATTTACAAAAATAAATAAACTATACATGAAAAGAAGTAAACTACACATGAAATAAATAAAACACACCCACACAAAATTGAAAAATAAAATAATAAAATAAAACAAGGGAGGATTATTGTCTGGAGTGGGCCCGAGATCCCGCAGTTGATCTACCTGACTAATTGCTAATGAACAACCTCTTAATCCATGAAAACTCTCAAGCTTTCAATTGATAAAAATAAATTATAATGTGCAGACAAATAAAAATCATACGGGAACTAAGGATTCTTTTTTCCAGGGTTGCTTTACATTTTTATACAATACGCAGGCAACACCTGTTACAACCATATGAAACTGTAAAATCTAAATTAGTCTTGGTTTGTTGATTTGTTACAATGGCTATGAGTGCAACTACATCCTTCACAAAAAATGGTGATTCATTCTTCAAAATCGAGCATTAGCAACTGAGAACACTGCTTGTCTTGAATATAAAATTGCTTCTATCATTTTCTTGGAAAGTGCATGGTTAACGATCAACGCCTAGTGGTTAGGGTGTAGGTGCTTCTCTCTGGAGAGTAGGTGTTGTATTCTTTCTGAGGATAGGTGCTTAGGTGTGTAGGAACCCTTTGTTGGAGAGTAGGCATTGTACCTAAAATCTTGGCACATGTGCATACTATATTTCACAGGATGTAGGCATTTTACTCTTGTGGAGCATAGGCACCTTCCACAGTCAACGGGGTGTAGGCACCTTCCTGAGCTCGAGGCATAGGTGCTTCTTATGAGGAGTAGGCACCCTACCTGAGCTAGAATGTAGGCATGCCCTTTTCTTATGGGAAGTAGGTACCCTACTTTGGGTAGGGTGTAGGCACCTCCTACACTCGTTGGGATTGCTTATATAACATCTTCATTCCATCGAAATAATAATTCATTCTATAATGCTAGGTCCGTATAGGACCTCAACCCAGAAAAACAAAAGAATGAGCAAAACCTATAGCTACAGACACATAAAAACATTGATCAAGTATAAGTACTATTTTCTCATTAATCATACGCAATAGTCATATAAAAAAAGCATTTCTGGTGTTAATTATACTAGTATAGTGCCCTCATAAATGCAAATAAGATGAGCATTTTCGATGCTCATCAACAATCTTGGCCTAAAATTCTCAAAAACTTGGTTTCTTAGCCTATCAATCTTTAATCACTATCCTTACCCAAGGTTTAATCTTGAGTGCAAATGCTCCTAGCTATGGAGATGTCTTCCATGACCCCTTCTCCAACCAATTTGTTAGGGCATTCAGAGGAAACCACCTCTGCCCATTCTCAAAATCCATCTATTTCATATCATTCTCCATGCTTGTCTCGTATGTAAGGTAATAGGATTTCATCCTAAGATCATGACCTTATGTGTCAGGCTAGTCGCATCGCTCCTCCCCTGAGCTCTCACGTGAGAACCACTCTCTCCTCTTCTCGTCAATTTCTATCACATTAGTCATGTCTTTTTCAAGTACCATCTTCTCCACCTCTTCTTTCATCACCTCATTTTCCATTCCAACAAGGCCAGCCAATGGGCATGCCCTAGCCCCATTTTCCCCCTTTTCCTCCATCTTACTCATGCACATTCTTGCCTACATCAATCAACCTCAACCCCTCCTTCGATTGATATGCAACACATCTTAGAGTATCTCAACAATCTTGAGTTGCAATTGAGTGACTATAGGTGTCATACATCCACCTATAATTCATCCATGAGAGGCTTTGCAATACCTCCACTTTAACAAACTCCACACCCTCCATGGTGGGGTCCTTTGCAATTTAGGCAAGCAATCGCCCCATCATTGCCTACCCAATCTTTCGCTTGACTAAAAATTTCTCGATCATCCCGTAATTGGACTCCCGTCTCAAAGTCCTTTGTTGATGTCTTTTAGAAGCTATACGATGCAAGTCACATCACCTTACCTAATGTGACACCAAAAGATCCAAATTAGGTAAAACCCAAATCTTATAACGTACAAGTTTGCTCTTACCATCATCAGAGAGGGTATGACATCAACCATTATCACATTTTTAAGCATCAGGTTCAAGATCTGATCGATCAAGGAGTCATCCAAATTGACAAACTTCTCACCATATCCTAATCAAAAGTCTTCTTCCTCTCTCTTCTCAACTGTACTCTACTTCCTCCTTCCTCACCTCCTACCACTTTTTATTTCATAAATTTTCATGTCATTGTATGATCAATGCATCAGTGGCTACATACCTATGATTGGTCATTTTTCTCCTCTCACTTCTTCTCTCCTCACCCTTCTTCTATTCCACAATCTTATTTCCCCCTTTATCTTCTTTCTCCATTTGTCTGCTTTTCATCATCATTTCTACATCTTCACACCAATCGCATGACTAGGGGAGTTCCTCCTCTTCCAACAATTTTTTCACAATTAGGGGAGTTCCTCCCCTTCTAATCAATTTCTCATGATTGGGAGTTTCTTCCCCCTCAAATCCTTCCATGACTGGGGGACTTCACACTCTTTTAAACCACATTTCTATCTAAGGAATCTCGCACCCCTTCTCATCAATTTTGTGACTAGGAAAGTTGACTTTTCTTTCATGTCCTATCATTTAGCATGTACTCATGTTAATGCTACCTAACACACCAAATCAATCACAAGGTTCAAAAGGTTACATCCTTTACCTCACCTTCACCAATCAATCAATCACCAGGTTCAAAAGGTTGCACCTTTGCCTCGCCTTCATCAATCAATCAATCGCCAGGTTCAAAAGGTTACATCTTTTTGTCACATCTTGCACCCTTTTCCTTACCTTCATCATAATGGTTTCCCAAAAACCTCAACAAAAATTTGGAAAGGTTTCTCTAAAAAAAAACTCAAGCCATTTGGAATATTCTTTTTAAATCTCTTAGGAAAATGGTTTCCCAAAAACCTCAACAAAAATTTGAAAAGGTTTTTCCACGAAAACCTCAAACCATTTGGAATATTCTTCCCAAAAATCTCAACAAAATTTTAAAAAGGTTTCTCCATAAACCTCAAGATATTTGGAACATTCTTTTTAAAATCTCTTTTAGCAAATAGGTTTCTCCAAAAACCTCAAGGCATCTGGACAATATTTTTTAAAATCTCTTTCAGCAAACAGGTTTCTCCAAAAACCTCAAAGGCATTTGGACATTCTTTTTTGAATCTTAGCAAACAAGTTTCTCCAAAAACCTCAAGGTATTTGGACATTCTTTTTAGAATCTTAGCAAACAAATTTCTCCAAAAACCTCAAGGTATTTGGACATTCTTTTTAGAATATTAGCAAATAGGTTTTATCGCCTTAGCATAGATCTTGTACATTCAACATCAAAAACAACAAAAATACAAAAACAATAACAATAATAAAAATGCACACTAACCAAAACCATCCATCAACGACATATCTTGCATTTCATTTTCCTTTTTTTCTTTCTATCTTCTTCTTTCCTTCGAATTTACCTCACCTAGATCTAGCTAGTATGGAAGGAAAGTCCTATTTGAAAGCCCTAATAGGAAGTCAGGATGCCCTAGCTAGAAATCATGATGCCCAAGTTGGAGGTTTGCATACGATGTTACACCAAATTCGATCCAAGTAGCAGTTGTTACACCAAACTCAATACGGGTAGCAGATGTTACACCAAAACTAACTATCAAATATGAGATGATTGAGCACAATGTAAAAGTTCTTAAAAGTAGAGGGTTAATATGTAAGTTCAATAGATTTTAGCCAAGATTTGTGAAGATTCAAAATTGGATTAAGGGGAAGTAGGTATTGAATTCAAATTACTCTAATTTTTCTTTCTAAAATTTTTTTCCTGATCATCTTTTCAGGTTCAAAAATTAAGGATAAAATAATGAGAGGTGGTCCATGGTTTAGGAGAGATACCCTTTATTTAAGACAATGGAATGAAAAAAACTTTGTTGAGAGAAACCATTAAGAAGCTTTTTGTGTGGGTTAGACTTTTTGGACATCCAAGTCAACATATCAATAAGTATATTTTGAATTATATTAGAAATACCTTAAGAGAATTCATCAAGGACAGACTAACTATTAAGAAGTAAAAGCATGCCATATATACCCGAATATGAGTTGTTATGTAGTCTATTAAGATTCAATTGGAATCAAGAGAATGGAATCAACAAGTAGATTATACAAATATCGTATTTCAATGCCACAATTGTTATGTGACTAGACACATGGCAAGAGTTTACAAAGTGAAAACTATGAAAGAGAAAAATTTGGTCATGAAATGAAATAAAATACGAAGCAAAGAAATCATTCATTAATAGAAGCTCAGATCAGATCAAGGATATTGCACTCCAAAAGAAGAGGCAAAGAAAGCATATCTACAACTTCATATGGCAAAAGCCACCATAGCTCAATTGGATCAACCAATACAACAAAGAAAGATATAAGGGATGAAAAAGTACATTGTGTAAGGTCAAGTACAAAAGGAATTAAAGGTGCAAAAGAAGATTTGGAGGAAAATCCTAAAACAAAGACGATAGAAGTAGTCTTCATTTTCCTCTAGTATAGAATCCTCTCCTAGTAATAAGTGTGAGGTATAAAGTTATCCCTTGCACTTTAAGGTTTCAAGATCATCATAATAAATAAATGAAGAAAAAGGAAATCCGTAAAAAATCTAGGTTTTTAAGATAGAATAAGAAGATATTTGCTAAGAATGTGCATTTGAGGTTATTCTTTGCATTTCAAATCCTTCAATGCAAGATAGACCTATAAATAATAAGTCTTACTATGAACAGTGTGAGAAAATTGAAGAGATTATTGATAAACATGGAGTATTGATAAAAATGAAAAACAAAGAAAAAAGAAACCCAAAGGAATATTGCTATGAAAAACAAAGAAAAAAGAAACCCAAAGGAATATTGCTATGGAAAACAAAAACAAATTTCTAAGTGTTGATAAGAAGTGGGCTAAACCCACAAATAAAAACAAAAAATAACAATGGACATAATATCTTGGATATTATAGGCATGAACAAAAACCCTAAAAAAAGTCATTATAGACAATATATTTATAGATATAACACTTGGTAGCAAATATTTTAGCCATTGATGGATTGAATTTCAACTTCTATAAGCATCTGTATGCATAACATTTTCTCTTAATAAAAATGATATAATCGAGTTCCTCAAGGAGTTTTAATTAGAAACTTGACAGGTTGAAAAAGATGGCAAATATCTTTGATAAAAAGGCATATAAATAATTCCTTTGATAAAAGATCAAGTTGGATATGATTTAATTAACTTTATAAAAATGTAATAAATACAATATAATGTTTTATTATTGTAATGGAAATGGCCCAGTAGAAACCACATAGTTTATTGAAAAAAAAAACCACCACCAAGGTACACAATGTTCCATGTAGAGCTTTTCCAACTTGACAAATCATAATAATAAAGGCATGTCTTTTTAAAAACCTTTCAAATACAATAAAGATTTAGGTCAATGAATATATTACAAATACCTTTGCAACATGGGCAGTGGCATTGTCAAATCTCAATAGCCTGAACAATAGAGGCCATGACATTTTTACAACCACTGAAAAACCCATAGGCAAAATGACTCAAACCCTTATAATTCCCAACACGTATTACATTACACAGCTCTGAAGCTATGACACTAATTTGGCAAGATTGCTCATGTCTAAAATTTTAATATCAAGAGTGTCATCAAGCTTAACTATTCCATCTGCTCCATCTATACCAATAAGCTTTCCAGTTCCACCACGATTTTCTCCGTTGATTATCTTTATCTTGTCCGACTTCTTAGGCACTACAATCTCAATTTCAGAAGCTGGAACACTGACTGTTTCGCCATTACCTGAAGGTCCTAATGATACTTTACATGTTCCATCCTGCAAAAGCCAAGAATTATAATTATTCGTTATATTTCCATCAAAAGATAATGCGCTATGTGATACAAACAGATTCAAGCACACAATCAAACATAATTTTTTAAAAGATAACATTAAGATCCATACCAATGAAACATCTATAATAACACCAATTTGGGGGTCATCCCCAGGTCTTCGGACAGTAACCACTATATCTGGAAGTAAACCACCTTCTTGTCCACCTCCTGGAAAATGAAGTAAAGAACATAAGAGAGAAGAATGGTTGATGTGCAATGCAGCCTTGCAAATGAAATGAGATTAAGCCCAGAGTAAGACCTAAAGTGGGAGACATGACGTCCAATCCAACATTCCCAGGAGTCATCGGTTGACCACCAGGTGTGCCAGGCAAATATGCTGGACCACTAGGAGTCATCGGAGGTCCACCAGGTGTAGAAGGTAGATATGGACTAGGAGCATTCCCTGATGATATAAAGAAGTATATTAAACATGGGCATATTACGATTACGAATACCACGAAATTGCAGAAACTGTTGAAAAATCAAAAATTGATAATCACCATAGCTGGGACTGCTATCCCGAGGTGTGCCTGCTTCACTATAATTCCCACCAGGAGTATTGGCCCACCCAGAGCCAGGAGTAGGAGCTTCATAAGGCCTTGATGAAGGAGTTCCAGGCTGTATGTCAAAACAGAGTCCCATCATAACTTCAATATGAACCCTAAATCAACATGACCCGTCCTTATTAAAAACATACAAATGTAGCAAATAGAAAATCTTACCTGGTACTGAGGAGAGGCACCCCAAGAAGCTGGATTTCCCTCCTCCCAACTGTCCCTACACAAGCACATTCAGATAGCAATTATAAAATTGTGCTAGCCAATAATAATCATTACACAACCACAGAAAACTCCATGTCAATAAACACACAAGCTCAGACAGAATTTATCTGTCTAATCTTAACATTCAACATAACAATATAGCATTGTCAATGGAAAGAAAAAAAAAAATTAACTGCACTAAAATATAGGATTCCAATTGTGCTAAGCAATGGTTATCTTATAGTGATCATTTCCTGTTGGGAAGAGTCTAAATGAGGTGAGGATAAGAATGTTTGGAAAGAGAGGCACCCCACTATTATTTCGACCCCTTGTTTTACTAGGAGCAAAGCAAAGATATTAGCCAGAAAAAAGCATTAACAAACATAGACCTATACGAGTCATCAGACTAAGAAATTTACAAGTGGTGAGAAGCCATTTCAAACACAGATTCATATCCAACTAGTACTTCACTTTAAAAAATGAATTTAACAAGAATGGCCCCAACAAATACATTGAATTGAAATATTTCAGGTTCCATTTTGGCATGGAGGTGGAAGTCTTTTACCTCGTCTTCAAGTCTTTTGGAGGATGACACCAGAGGTTTTAAAGATGTGGGACTAAGTGAGGTTTTAAAGATGAGGTTTTAAAGATGTGGGATTAAGTTAATTAAGGATTCAAGTGGGCAATTTTTTAAGATAGGGACGATAATCTGTTAGAAAACAAATACTAGCTTAGATATATAAAATATATATATCTATAAACGTCGAGAGTTATCAATCTCGAGGCGCCTATCTATCACACCCCCAAGAAATGAGATAAGCAAATAATATTAGAAAGTTTGGGCACCATTTTAGTTTAAATAGTTTAAATATTTTTTAAATATTTTAAATCCACCGTAACCTTTAATGTCGGCGGATAATTTTCTTAATGTCGGCTTTTTTAATAAAATATTAATATTGTTTACGGCGTGGCTGACCTTCCTGGCTGCCATTGTAGGATGCCTATCGGCGTAATTACAAGCAAGCAAAACAATAACGCAGAAACAAAACAGTAACACACATTTTTACATGGAAACCCTACAGTGTGCAGGTAAAACCACAAGACAATGGCAGCTTCGTTATTTTATTGATTTTGGCAAACTTTTACATTCACTAACTGTTACATGCAAAGGGTCATTCCCTTTTTCCAAAAAATCAAAGGAAAACTCCACAAACTGTTTGTTTCCTCTCCCAAAAAAAAAGACTCCAAAAACTGTTCATTTCCTCTCCCAAAAAAAGGACTCCAAAAACTGTTCATTTCCTCTCCCAAACTACGGTTGTACGGACAGCCAAAATTTCGGTTCAGGGGCAGAAGGGAACCTGGCCAGTTTCCCCTGCAAACCCCCTCGGCATGCCCGGCACATACGAGCAACGTGTGGGCAAGGATCACTATAAACTGCACCACCATGCACCTCTCTGCTGAAGAACATTGGAGATCTGGATATTCACTTCACCTCCTAACATAATCAACTTCATAGCCCCTTGTACCATCTCAAAGCCCATTCTTTTCAAAATTCCATCGTTTCATGATATTTCAAATTTCAAGGGAGAACCAAGGACTGTTTTATAACATTAGAAGGATTTGAGCTACGAAATTGAAATTAATTGGTAAGAAGCATACAAGGGCACAAATATCATATGGCATGAGCTCAAACAGTTCAATACATCGATTTTCAAAGAGACCCCATGTTCAAATCTTGTTGGGTGATACATGCATAATTGCCGAAAATGTTATTGTAATACCACTTTGTTGTCACAATGTACTACAGGTGGGGCCATTACAATCCCAAATAACCAATTTAAAAAATATACAAGGACATAATTGAAAAATTTGCCTATATAACTGCATTTAATAGTATAAAAATATATTATTTAATATCTTGTGCATAATTCAAGTGTATAGCAAGGGTTCTGGTATTCATACTCCTGAGCTTCAAAGGTTGCCTAAACAGTGTCTTAAGCTAAACCTGCAAAGTTTTCGAATGTGAATATAGTTGAACACATTAACTCCAATAATCATAAATGATTTAGCCAAAAAGGTAGATGAAAATTTTCATTTTTGTTCAATACAACTTTGGACTGAATTAATAAGATAAAGAAGACAACATTTATAAAGAAGAGAATTCTGAGCACTTCCTAATCCCATTGAGATCAGTAAGTGATCTGACTGAGCACTAGCACTATCATGGCATGATACATAGTTGAAACTTCAGTGAGTGCAAAATTCCAAACAGATATAGAGACTTAATTAAAAAATATGTTTGGATCAAATGGCATTAGTTCAACCGGTTAGATACCTCAATTTTTAAGGAGGAGACCAAGGTTCAAATCTTGCCAAGTGATTGAATGCATAATTGTCAAGCTTGTTGTAACACCACCATGTGGTCATGATGTACTACAGGTGGGGCCATTTCAATCCCATATAACCGATTGAAAGTAAAAAAAATCTGGAGTTAAATATATACATAATCCATGTTAATAGATGTTATCAATTGCCTATTTTAATAGGCATCCCCTATTTATACCATGGTATATGAACTAAATTTGGGGGAGAGATTTTAAAATTTTAAATGTTTTCCATATTTTTAGCTATCAGCTTCTTCCAAGCTTATTCTAAACAAGATACATACTCTTATTCTTCAGCCTTGTCAAATCAATAATTAATTCCCTAGAAATACAACTTTATTTTGTTATTTCATAAATTGGAAAAGGTTTATTCTACATAGAAAACTGTATTCTAGAATGGAAGAAAAATCTTATCTAGTATATAGTATATAGCAAAAGCTTCATGTATATAAAATCAAGTGGCATTAGTTTAACCAGTTAGATTCGTCAACATTTTAAGGAAGAGACCCAAGTTCGAATCTTGCCAAATGATACACGAATAATATCCAAACTTGATTGTAATACCAGTATGTAGTGATGATGTAATACGGCTGGAGCCCATTTCAATCCCATATAACCCATTTAAGGAAAAAAAAACCTTCATGTATAAATGCTTCACCTATTTTGTGTTGTATGGGGACCACATTTAGTCCAATTACTGATTACAAAAAAGCAAGCTACATCGTTGGCAAAACCATCAAGATTGTATCCATCTGTACAAACTGCAAGAATGCTTGCCATATTCCTAAATGTGTCTGACATTCACTTCCAATAAATTGGTATTGGGCTGTTAGTTATTTCGTAGGAGTCACAAAGAACAACTGCATCAACATAATGCATCCCTACAAAGGCAGATCTATGTTTCTATGGTAGTGCTTTAATTTGGAGTTGTATGCCCAGACTATAAGTACTTTTGTAATTCTGGTTTTAGTAGATGGACTAAGCATAGACATCCCATGTAAATTTCATGAAGCCATCATTAAGACCAATCTGTGTATAACTTGTGTTTTCCACTTCCGTTTTTTATATTTTAATGCATCAAAGACCCAACAGTCCCTAACAACAACAGTGATGCAATTCTATCGTAGGCACTCCCAAAAAGGCCACCAGGACATTCCCAAAGCCTGGTACACATGTTTAGGCATTTGTAGACCTATGTATGTTCACCCCTGAAACTACGACAGCATGGGATTTGACACAATGCTGCAGCTACTATTTAAATACAAGAAATAGATACTAATAAAAACAAGGAAAACACACATCGTATTTGACAAGCAACAATTATGTGAGAATTAAGTACTTCATTGCTGCAGCTACTATTCGAATGCAAGAAATAGATATTAATAAAAACAAGGAAAACACGCATGGTATTTGACAAGCAACAATTATGTGAGAATTAAGTACCTCACTGGAGTCATTGTTGCTTGAGGATTCCACGCACGATCACGCATAGGGGTTCTCATACCATCATGGATCGGTGTTGCTGCAAAGGAACAAAAGAAATGTTCATTATCAAGTCCAATAATATGTTATAATTCTACTAAAGATAAGAATTGCAGTTTGATAAAAACATTGACCACTTAAAACAAAGTACACACCAATAACAGTTCTTATCTCGATAACATGATTATTTAAACATCACCCTTGTTAAGATACATTGTTTTATTTGGTTGTTAAATGTAGGCATACCAGACGGATCCCTCATTGGAGTCATGTAAGGGTGCATTGGTGTTCTGGAAGGGTGCATTGGCGTCTCACTTCCATATCCATAACGTGGTGAATCTCTGTAAATTGATTAAATAGAAAACATTACTACAGGTGCCCCAATGTAAATCTAAAGATTACTCTCAAGGAACAGTTGCTTGTTTGGATGCAGAAATGCATACCTAGCAGTGGGTGCTGTTACAGCAGTTTCGGATAAATGATCACGATTGACTGCAAAAAATTATGTACATGTTACTGTTTACATATATCAGGTACATAGAAAATATTATTATGAACACTCTTCAAAACTAACTTAATGGATGACAACAAATACCAGTAACAACTTTCATCTGAGATTCAAGCTCAATCCGCACAGATTGACCATGAACATCTACAACACGCCCTCGATACCCCTTAAATGGACCCAAGCGGATTTTAATAGTCCTTCCAATGAGGACATCCTCTCTCCTCCTTCCTCCCCTATGTCTCCCTCCACCTGCAGCGTTTACAGATTGACAGTATTAGTGTAAATAATCGAAAGACACTACTTTAACTAGAAAACTAATGTCGAATACCAGTTACACACCATCATATTGAGAATTGCCACCACGAGGTGGCCTTCTAGGAGATTGAAGTGGTCCTGATGGGGGCCTCAAAGCTCCAAATCTTGAAGTTATCGAGCCTGTGCTCTGTAAAGGCAGATACAGAAGGATGTCAATTCATTGATGAAACATGCATGAAGCAGCCCGTTTAACAATGAAATAAATCTACAAAGTTGCAAACATCCAAAAGAGTTGTAATACATCTCGATCACTTCCTCCCCGTGTTCCGCCAACAGCAACACATGACTGAGCCCGTGCACAGATGTAACCACCATTCTCAAGGTGATGACGGTCATGAATGAACACAATTCCCCGATTCATATGCTCAATTGAACCTTGTTTTCCCTGATACAGAAAATATATATATATATAAAAAAAAATACAGAACATAGTAAAGAGAAAAGCTTCCACTGAAAAACATAGCAAACCAGTGTAAAGTATATTTATCTCACCTTGAACGGGCCTTCAAGAATTCTGATGACATCTTTTAGAGTGACCGTATTCATGTATTGATCTTGGGCTTTAAAATTTTTATCAAAAAGTTTTTTTCTAATGTCTCTTAATTTGACAGTGACAACTTCTGATCTCTCTGGAACACCTTTCAAAACCTATCATTAAAAAGTTAAAATAGTATAAGCCATTTTAGACATTGTAAACAAGCCGTATTAGATATTTTCTCTCTTATTAACTTTCTTTTAATGTGGTCCCGACAGGAACACTACAATGGCAAAAGGCATTGGGCTTTCCTAACAGAGACCCAAGTTCAATTCACGGGAAGGGTGACCCTGATATGCCCCCAACTTTTCAACCTATTCAAAAAAAAAAAAACTTTCTTTTAATTTCATGATACCTGGAATCCATCACTCTCAACACGTACAATAATGCCAAAGCTAGTATGACTGCAGTGCAAGAAGGAATTAATCATTAAATGTAATCAGAATGTGGCCAAAAGTGACCCAAAATCTCCATAACTACTTACTCAAGTTGCACAAGATCATGTAGTTCATAGTCTCCAAGTTTAGTAACGCCAGAAGTTATTTCAGAGCTTTCAACAACGTTATCTGCAAATACACGAATCTGTACACAAAGCGCAAAAGTAATAGACATTCGAACATATTAACATAAATCAATAATGTTACCAGGCAAAATTACATAAAATAGTTACAAGCCATAAAAAGTAGTAAAACAGTTACAAGCCATAATAAAACACGCTAACATAAAATTATAGCCTAATATCATCCCAAGAATATCACTTGTATGTAAAATCTTTAAAATGGACCCATAAATGCAAGATATTTATCAACTGATGACAGCATGACAAGAAAAGGCATAAATAACCTAAATATTACACTAAATAATAACTCATTAATAATTCAAATCAAATATAAAATCAACTCACATCTTCTTTTGTTGTGTCCGACACTATTATAAGAACATGATTTTCCACTTTGACCACCATGCCAGTAGCACCTTGATGGGTGCCACTCACAACCTTCACATGATCACCGGGTTTGAAGAACTTGCAAAGCTCATTCTCCTTACAGATCAAAGTCCCCTATTAAAAAAGGAAAATTATTCTTATATGAATAAGACATTTACACATGTTTGAATAAAGAAAAGCACAAAAGATAAAATAGCAGGGTAACCATTAAATAAAAATACCTGTATGCCTTTTTCCTTTGGTTTGACATGGATGTTGTCATCCTCCACTTTCTCCACCCAACCCATCAAATTTTTTAAATCTCCTCGTACAACCACAACTGCATCACCTTTCAAAAAATGACCTTTCTTCCGATTTGCCAGTAATGTCGAGAGACCAGCCACATCACCGCTTGCATCATCTCCAGGCTTTTGAAATTTTTGAAGCTCATCAAATGATGGTTGAATGTTCTGGGAACTAATAGATTTCATGGAGACAGTTTTGTAGACATATCCATCTTTGAACATCATACCCTCAATTGTCTCAAATAACTCTCCAGTGACTGGGTCCCGTTTTCGTTCAACAGGGATACGCATGTCTCTGACAAAAAAAGGTGCAGTCCATCATACAAGCATGGTCAACCCTATATTAGGGACGATCGCCCAACTTCATAAAAGAAGAAAAAAAGAAGAAAATATTTGTTGACTAAAGGCTTCAGAAAAGTAAATTACTTGACTTCACGCATATTAATAAAGCGAGGTGGGGGTACAAAAGCCTTCTTCTTTCCTGAATCCTTGCCTTCCTGAAAGTAAAGTTCAAATTTGAAAATTTAACAAAGTTCAGTTCAAATTTGAAAATTTAACAAAGTAAAGTTCACCTTTGTCAATTTAAAAAATGACATCTACAGAGAACCCATGAAAAGTTTCTGTAACATGCTCCGCAGTAAGAAAGGCACACTTTACCAATTTATTTGCCATGGCTTGCAAATCTATCCTAGGAACCAGCTTGACTGTTACTCTTTGCCGAATGTTATCAACGTCCATGACCTGAGCAATCATAAACATTAGCCTGCCATGCCAAACACCAAAAACAAACAGAATCATTAAAAAAATTTCATGACACAAGCTCACCTTTGCAAGGTCACCTTTGTATGTTCCAATTTTCACACGCACCCATGTATCCTTGTTCAGATCAACCGATTTGCTTTCTACTGAAAGTACATCAGTCATTTCCTTAATAGGAACAAGCTTCACCTTCTGAGAATATATGTTACGAAGGCCCTTACATGCCTGCATTGACCAAAAGATTCATATTCCCACAAATTGTTGTGCAGAACAAAATAATAATCATTAATGATTACAATTTATTACCTCCCTAACATGTGCCTCTCTGTCTGCTTCAATATAAAGGTATCCTTTCAAATGATCCAAAGCAACAGCTGCAGTTATATGCAAATCTGTCCCCTGAGACTGCATATCAAGGTACTTTTGCATAAGACAAACAGCTGCCTCACGCTCATGTCCAATCTGGAAGCAAATCAAACAAAGAATTAGATCAAATGAATATCTAAAATTCAAATCATTTGCAAGTATAAAAAGGAATAAAGACAGGGTAGTCTAAGAACTCCGTTCTAGGCAAACATACCGCACATCTGACCATCCATAGTTTTGGATCCTTCACCGAGGGTAATAGTGCTTGTTGTTCAACATCCGTAGTCTCTTCATCATATTCAATATGATCTGACCGTGCAGCATATCTTTGCTGTATTAATCTTTCAAGATCTTCAACATCTTGCTCTTCTGTATCATCTCGAGGAAGGAAGGGCCGACGGTGAATTCGAGCATCCTCTTCCTCTTGTAGTTCAGCTCCAGCATCATTAATAAAATCTGTTGCAAGACAATCAAAAATCCAACCAAGCTTTAGACAAAATAACACACACACAAATAAAGTTGCAGGCCCCTATGTAGGCCCTCATTTCCCGTTTCAGAAACTTGGCAACTCCTCAAAAACTCTCAAAAATCATCGTCTTGACTTCTATATTTCTTGGTGTTTCTAAAAGATGTTTCCAAGGTCATTTCCAAAATTTCTTATCATTTTTAACCAAATGAAAAGTTCAAAGGTTAGGTTTATAGAGGTTTCATGGGTATTGCATATGGCCCACATGGTTCACATATGACCCACTTTAAAAGAATTTAAGATTCTGGGAAAAATCTATAAGATGGGGAAAAAGAAAAAAAATTAATGATAACCCGAAGATCGATGAAGCTACAAAATCTAGATCAAACCGCATGCTCTTCAACAACAAAAAGGTATCAAGGCAAATATGGGTTCACTCAATTGGTGAAGCAAAACAAAAAATGGAGAGGATCTAGTTTTGATTTTTTATCTTTTTTTTTGGTTCTAATATATGTCTTGTATCTTGCAAAAAGAAGAGAACACAAAGAGGGCAGACAAAAGATTGGGATGTGGATCCTAGAAAACTTGAATTTTTTGGGGCTGGACCAAATCTTGAGGACTTCTTCTTATTACTCTTGCTGTTCAAGCCACACAAGTTGGGTTTTCTTTCAATTTGGTACTGATTTTGATGATTTTGAAGAGTAAGAACTAGGTTTAAAATGGATCTCATGTTTTTTAGTTTTGCATGGCATGTATAGCCTGATCTACAAAGGTTGAGCTTTGACATTAACCATTGTACTCTATATGAGATTTAATAACTAAACTCAATTTTGTCTTCAAAATTTAAAACTATTTCATATTATTTTAGATTAGGTGTTTCCTTTGTCATTTCTGCATTTTGGGTTTGAGGAGTTGTGTTTCATAAGGCAGTTACCGTTTTGAAAACTTTTACAGTTTCCCAGTTTTGTGCATCTTAGGCTGCAGACTACATACCCATGAAGTTGCAGCAAAGACATTAGTGAATTGTCAGACAGTCGAATATTGTATTAACTAGTCAAGTTGCCAGAGGCAATAAGCTATATTATTTAACACATCATTATTAACAATAAACCAATCAAATTAAAGCAAACTGTTGAACCATCCTAAATTCAGCATGTAGCTAGTCCAAAAGCATTTCCCTTGAAGAATAAAAACCATGGCCTATAAAATTCTTAACCAGTAAATACTTCAAAAAGACCTATTCTCCATGGGGACGCATCCCAAGGTTCAAAGACCATATCCCAAAGATAAGCCCGGAAGTTCCGAAAAGTCATTCTGCCATCTTGGGAACATGTCTCCCTGTCTCACATCATCCCCGTCTCAGAAACTTCATGGAACATAGAATAAGACAAGATTATTGAGCCTATGTGTTCCCATTTTAGTCACTTCCCTTAAGAGAAATATCAGTGAACCAAGGAAATAGCATAAATGGAGTTCCCAAAGTTCCATCTTTCACCATTAGTAAAATTAATTACATTTTTTTTGGCTTGAGCGTATAAACAGTTTGTCTTAATCTAATTGATCCCTTGTCGAATTTATTATGGATCAATGGTTTATCTGAATCTACTTAATCCATTGTCAAGAATAATTTGTTATATGCTCAACTAGTAGCATTGCCAACAACTAACTAAGAAGATAATGATATAGGGAAAAGAACAGCAAAAAAAAAGTGGTAATTCCCAAATATTTTGGAAGTGTGTCTTCTTTAATATTTCCCTTCCTATTGCCCAAGGTGTTTGGAGCACATGTTATGGAGGGAAGGGTTCAAATCCCAATGGTGCACCTTAACAATTGTCTAAGGGGTTCAAATCTACACCAAGAAAGTGTTTCTTTCGAATACGGTGCTGCTTCGGTATCATGACAATGGGAAAGTGCACAGCTCTCTTGTTGTGCATCGCGATGAGTTCGTCCGCTGCTCTTCGTGCGGAAAGGAGCGCCGTTTCAAACGGCGGAACAAGGAGGAATGTAGGGTTTACCATGATGCTGTGAGTAAACGCAATTGGGTGTGTGGGGATTTGCCATCTGATGACATGGGTTGCGATATGGAAGAGGAGAGGGATTTAGGGTTTACCATGATGCTGTGAGTAAACGCAATTGGGTGTGTGGGGATTTGCCATCCATTGACATGGGTTGCGATATGGAAGAGGAAAGGGAGGCGCGCAAGGCGACGAGGGGTTGCCCCAGGCATGTCAGGCTTGTCAAATGTCCGGGTTGCTTGTCTTGCAGCTGCACCGACAATATGTTTCTCTTTGGCTAAATGTAGTATATCCAAGACTATATATTTTTAATTTTGTTTTTATTGTCCGAGTCCAACAAGATTTCTGTTGAGAAAGATAAAAAAGCAGAAGCATGGTGTATGAGAATAAACCCTACGTGCTGCGTTGCATTTGGTTTTCGTCTATGTATCGTCAAGCGTTTCAGTCACTTATTAATGTATGTTGGGTTGTTTTTTATAAGAAAAGAAAGAAAAAAGGTCATAGTCAGCGACACTCAAAAGAGAGACCCTGGAAGAAAGGAAAAATACCTTCTTCTCCTTCTTCTTCTTCGTCATCTTCGTCACTGGCAACCACAGCAGTATCATCAATGAAAGCCGCGGCCCCTCTACGCTTCCTCTTTCTAGGGGCATCGTCTTCTTCCTCTTCCTCATCATCTTCCTCTGCATAATCGTCTATAAACGCAGACCGCCGCCTTTGCTTGCGCTTGCGGCCCAACCCCTCTTCCTCTTCTTCCTCCTCCTCCTCTTCCTCGACCATTTCCTCCTCTTCTTCCAGCTCTTCATCCTCCTCATCTTCATAGTGTCGCGCCATGATGCCCTACTTTTCATATCAAAAAGATTTAATCGATTTTTCTATACGACAATCAACTAGAAGAAAATAATTTTCAATATTAATGGATTTTTCTAACGTTACCTTTAATTTTGAGCACGGAAGCTTCTTTGTAAAGGTAGTAATCTGTTGTTCGATATGGACGACAAAACAGTTGTTAACAAATGGATTGTTTGTCCACCCGCAGTATGGTTCCTTCTCGCACCTGCAACCAGTCCCCGCACAGATATCATAACCGTTCCACTTTTAGCTTCGAATGGGCTTTCTATATAGAAAGTTGTATATTAAATTAGAGCAAAAGGGTATTCTAGATATATATCTGGTCTCCTCCACCTATAATTGATTAAAGCTATTCCTTCAATAAAACTGCAGTGGCAAATTAAAACCCAAGAATTTATGATAATTCAAAGAACTAAGAATAAGCGTTTCGTTAACTTTTGAAGTCGAAAAGACCTCCAACAATACATCCGCTGTCAAATACTGCCCTGGAAATGTTTAAAATGTTAAAATCGCCAAGAAAAACAGGAAATTTATACCTGCGTTATACTTTTTTTTTGGAGGGTTTCTTAATATGGAATCCAAGCGCGTGAGCTTTTAAAAAACCCTTGCCTACGAAAATTCGAAAGCAATTAGGGTTTCGCTCTCTCAAACCGAGCTCACAGATACAACGCATCCAAAAGATTTCCAAAAACGAGTCCAAAAACATGGAAAATTGCGTCATACATACAAAAATCGCTAAGCATGCTAAGAAATTTATACCTGCGCGATTCAAATTTTGGAAGAGTTTTCTAAATTTCTTCTACAAGGGTTTCCATGCTTGTAGAGCTCCCTTGTTCTTCTTTGAAGCTAAAATAAACCCTAGTGAGGCGAATTTATAAGAAAACTTGCCGCCTTGAGGGAAAAAGAACGCAAACGAGGAATGGGCGACTGAGCTTGCCAACGGAGAGCTTGGCTCTCCATCTGGTTATTCTATGGGAGAAGCCTGTCTCCAAAAGCTTTAAAAAATATTATTTTTAATTAATTAATTAAATTATAGATAATGGCTTAATCATTAAAACTACTTGGTGTATTTTGGACTAATCATAGGCTTAGTATTTTCCACGGAGGTAAAGTTCTTCCTTATAAGTGTCCAGGTAAGCGGCTTGGAGTACACGTGGCATAAGAATATATTTTACCTGAAAGCCACGGTGGGGTGGGGCGTAGCGTGGCGTGATATGTGCGCGTGTGCGTTTGCCTTAAAAAAAATAATAATAATAATATATATATATATATATATATATATATATATATATATATATAAAATAATAGTCCAGCGACCTTAATAATAATGAAGTGGAATAAGATTGGTGAGGTTTAGTAGAAGCAGTTTGTGTGGTTTGAACCCTGAGCTTATTAGTTACTAAAAATAGTGTGGCTGTGACCAAGTCTAAAAATTAATGAAAATCATGTTATTAAGTATGATGGTGAAAAGAAAAACAAAGGTATGATTTTTTTTAAATAACGAAGGAAAGTTACATGGAAATGATCCTTGTTTTGAAATGGTATGCATCTTATGTAAAAGAAATATAGGGTATTAATTGGTTTTGAAGGATATATAATGGTTAAGGTTTTGAAGTTTTTATAAAATTTCAAGTTCAAACTATAATAAATGTATCCTTACAAATGGTTATGGCCATTTAATAAAAATAGTGGTTGTTACCAACTCTCCTATGTAATCAAAAAAATAAATACATAAGTGTATTTTTATAATAAAATATAATTAAAAAGTAAACTTTGATTTGAAATTTATAATTACCCAATCAAATTTAAATATAATATAAATAATTTTAAATTTATATTAAATTAAACTTGGGAGTGGTTGGTACATATAAAAGTGCACGAAGAAGCATAATTAAAGAAAGAGCTTTGACCGTGACATTTAAATTTGCTTAATCAAGTTTTAATATAGTATAAATAGTTACGTGGATAGGCATCCTACTATAATGGTAGTCAAGAAGGTCAGCCATGTCGTAAACAATATTAATATTTTATTAAAAAAAGTTGACATTAAGAAAATTATCCACCAATAATAAGGGTTACAATGGATTTAAAATATTTAAACTAGGTGCCTCCAAATTGATAACTCTCGGCGTTTATAGATATATATATATATCTAAGCTAGTTTTAAAATTTATTTTAAACTATATTAAATTAAGGAGTGGTCAATACTTATAAAAGTGAATGATGATGGAGCTAGTTGATATATTAAGTGAGGTCATCAAATAAAAATGGATATATTATTGTAATTTTTTTAAGTAGTTTGATAAAAATGTTTTTGTTTTTGTTCCAAGGGGATAGCGTAATGATACGGTCTTTGGCTCTTCTTCGAAAGGTCTAAGGTTTAAACCATGACATGGGTGAGTGTGTGAGGGGTGGGTGTGTGGTGGTGTGTGTTAAAATTCCTATCAATAAGCATAGCTCTCGAGGGGTTATGGTTCGGAGTAGACTGTTCAACCTTGTGTGTTGGTCGTAAGGGTTTATCACACTAATCAAATCTTATAAAATTAATCAGCTCAATTTAATTGATGTTCAACATGTGGGGTCTTTGTATACATAGAAAAACAAACAAGTAGGATCGGTAAGTAGGAAAGTCAAGCTTGACAGATTCTTGGTTTCTGAAGAGGTCTTTTTTCGTTGGTCTTTTAGGATGGAGATTCTTAAAAAATGAGCGAAGTTGGGCCATAATCCACCCTCAAGACCCTTTCATTTTGAGAATTGTTGGTTGGAAAAGGAGAATCTTAAGGAAAAAATCTCCATCTGGTGGGAGGAGGGCCGTCCTTCCCATGGGAGAGCTCAAAACAAATCCAACATGTCAAATTTCGTCTTAAATTCTAGAAAAGAAGTAACATATCTAACTTTCAGTCCCTAAAGGTTCCTTTTTTGGCAAAGATGGAGGAGCTTGCCACCTGCTTTAGGACTGAAACAATCACAGAGGATCTGAAATATGAAGATGAACTGGTTAGAAAAGAATTAGACTCCATCGACAATCAAGAGGAAATTTATTGGAAACAAAGAGCAAGAACTGCTTCGCTATTGGAAGGGGATCAAAACACAAGTTTTTGTCATCGCTTTGCATCGGCAAGAAGACAAAGAAATTCTTTGACTTACCTTCAGGATTCTAATGGACAGGTGATGGACACCATACCAGATATGAAACATGCAGCAAATATTTTTTTTCAAAATCTTTTTACTGCACCTATTAACTCTAATTTTGCATCGCAACAAGATATACTTAACTATATCCCCCAAATTATTTTAGTCAAGCAAAACCAAGCCCTTTTCAGACCAGTGGATAAAGATGAGGTGAGGAGCATAGTTTTTAGCATGAAATCAGGAAAATCTCCAAGGCCCGATGGTTTTCCAATTGACTTCTTTAAGGTTTTTTGGGATGTCATAGGAGAGGATTAACCCAAGCTGTTGAAGAATCTCGTTGAAACGAAAGTATGCTTCGGGCTCTAAATCATACTTTCCTCACTTTGATTCCTAAAGTGTGACAAGTCGCTAACCTTGGAGATTTTCGATCGATTGCTCTTTGCAATGTGACCTACAAGATAATCACTAAGTTGATAGTTGAAAGGCTTAAAAATATTATGGATAGCATAATATCCCAGGAACAAGGAGGATTTGTGGAGGGGCATCAAATTCTGGATGGAGTTATTCTAGCCCAAGAGGCTATCCAGTCTATGTAGCATTCTAGTCGAAGAGGCATGTTTATTAAATTAGATATGTCTAAGGCTTATGATAGAGTCCCTTGGTAGATTTTGGATCAAATGCTTAAGAAATTTGGCTTCTCTCAGGAGTGGAGACAGTGGATCATGAGTTGTGTCTTGACGATTTCCTTCTTTGTTCTCATAAATGGCTCCCCCTCAACCCCTTTCCATGCCTTTGGGGGTATTCGTCAGGGAGATCCTATTTCCCCATTTCTTTTTATTATTCTAGCAGAAGGATTGGGCAGATTCCTTCAAAGAAATTAGCAATAAGGTCTTTTGTAAGGTGTGCAATTAGGTAAGGAGATGTTAACTCACCTTCAATTTGTGGATGATACGGGTCTCTTTGGGGAGGCTAGCATTCAAAATACTAGAACGTTGAAAGCTATTTAAAAACCTACATGGATGCTACTGGTCAACAGGTGAATGCGGCCAAATCCAAGGTTGTTTTCTTCAATACAGACAGAATAATCCATGATCAAATTCTATCCATTTTGATACCCTTCCGCTTGATTACCTAGGGATTTCCCTTCATTTTAAGAGCCTAAGGGTTGCTGATTGGAAAGCTTTAATGGATAGAATTGTTGCTAAAGTTAATCATTGGACTCACCGTTGGCTTACCTTTGGAGGAAGAATGGCTCTCATCCAATCGGTGATCCAAGCCATGCTTGTTTATAAATTTTCCATCCTAGCTATCCCTATGAGAGTCCTCAAAGAATTGGATTTGCTTATGAGAAATTTTTTGTGGGATGACCCAAGGATGGGTAAGAAGTGGGCTTTGGTTAGTTGGAAAAAAATATGTCAGCCTAAAGCTTGAGGGGGCCTTGGTTTTCGTAAAGCAACTTTAAACAATCAAGCTCTTACTGGGAAGCTTTACTAGAGATGGATATCCAACAAGAAGGCTTTCTTTAGTAGAGTTATCACTAGTAAGTATTTGGGTTATATCCCTCATCAAGAAGTTGATCGCATTCCTTTAAGGGGCCCTAGATCTATTATTTGGAAGGTCCTGAAAGTTGGTGAACAATTGGTAAAATCTAGACTTTTTTGGAAAGTAGGTAAAGGAGACAAAGCTAACTTCTAGAGTGATTCTTGGGACCAACATCCCTCCTTAATCTATGAGTTTCCAGAGTTGCAGCCCTTGCAACAAAGCCTTGAGGGTAGAGGATGGATAAAGATGGCTTTATACATTCCCTCCCAAAAAATTGGAGATTTCTCTTTCTTTCAATGGAAGAGGTTAGAAGAATTACCTATTCATGTCCCTCTTCATCAAAGGCTTCTTATTGATAAGATCCTCAAGCAAAGGTGTCTTACAAGGAAAGAGGAAGAGGATAGGATTGCTTGGGGCCTTGGTACTCTAGGTGTGTTCACTATTCATGATGGTTATAATGCTTTGCTCCCTTCTTCGTTGATCCTGCAATATGTCCCATGGGATAGAGTTTGGGTGGGTAAGGGTTGGCCTAAAATTAATTTCGTTGCTTGGGAAGTGATGCATAGGATTTGTCTCGCCTATGATAATCTTATGAAGAGAGGTTTTTATGGCCCTTCTAACTACATCATGTGTAACTTCTAGGAGGAGACTTGATCATCTACTTTTCTAGTGTGCATTTGCAAGAGAGTAGTGGAAAAGGTGGTTATATCTCTTAAGGTTCACCTAAACTTTTAGGTGACTCTTTCTAATTTCTGGGAGATTTGGAAACATAGAAAATTCAAGAATACCTCCATTCAGCTAGGTTGGTCCCTAGGCCCGAGCTTCATCTGGTGGCACATTTTGCTGGAAAGAAATTTCAATTTTTTAGATAGGAATTCAGTCCAATGGAGTTGGTTTGGCATAAAATTATTACCAAGATTTATGAAACTGTCAAAGCTCACTTTAGGGATAAGAAGACTCAGGTGAATGAGGGAATTCCCAAGCCACAGAAGTTGGGACCATGGCAGCCCCCTCCCCCAGGTTGGAAAAATATTAATTTTGATGGTGTAGCTAAGGATAACCCGGGGGCTAGAGGCATTGGTTTTCTCATAGGAGATTTCAAGGGAAATAAGGGATACTAACAATGAAGCTGAAGGTTTGGCTATCAGACAAGGTTCTCTCAATGCTTGGGAGAATGGGGTTAGAAAGATCATAGTCGAGTCTGATTCATAAATTATGATGGGGCTTCTGGATGCTATTAGAAATTTCAGACCAAAGGCTTGGAGGATAAGAAATATTGTAAGCCAAATTAAGTCTATTTGGCAGCAGTTCAAGGATGTCATCCCGGTCTATGTTGACAGAAAAAATTATTCAATGACTCACTTTTTTTTTAAACATGGTAGTGAAAGTCTAGTTGGATACATGCTGAATTCTAACCAGGATAGGGACACTTCTGAATTGTAGGAGATGAACCAAATGGTTCTTAAATTGGCTAGTAAAGACTTAGCTAAGGATGAGGATAGGTTTAGAGTCTGCTAAGTCTTGTGGATCAATGGAGGATGAACAGTTATTTGTTGGGTTTTTTGCTACCTCTTGCAACACTCTTTGGCCCTTTTTGGGATAGCACGAGTTGTGTTCACAAGACTGTCAAGCCTGTTAGGTTTCTTAGGATCAATGTAAAGCAAAACTGGGAACAAGTTCAAAGTTTTTGCTCTATAGATGGTACTCGATTTTTTGTTATTTTTGGAGTTGTTAATTTGAGTTTTATTTGGATTTTAGGGCTTGCCAAAAGTGGTAGACCTATGACTGTAATTTGATTTTTGTTCTATTAATATATTTTTTTACCTTTAAAATATATATTAACTAATGAGAAATTAATTGTATACAGAAAGAAATTTTACTTCTTCAAATAAATGTTTAAATGTTTGCATGAAGTTTGTAATTTTTATCTATCGAAAAATGTGTAAAGAAGAAGAGGCAACATAAAGTCTTGAATTGAACTTTAGATTGCGAATTGAAGAGAAAGTTGAAAATTCTAAATTAATATTCATAATACAAACTAAAAAATATGTAAAGAAATCAAGTATTATTGTTCTTAATCCTTTTTCAAAGCAAGTTTAAATTATGTTTTTATTTCAGTTTTATCAATTTATTTATTTTCAAAGTAACTAAATTCATATGCTTATGTCCTACGATCAAGCAAATTTGATTCTTGGCTTCTTTGAAAAGACTTAGTGACTTCGTCTCTTACCCTCCCCTTAACCATATGAAGAAAAGGTAACAAAAAGTCTTGAGTTGAACTTTAGATTGTGAATTGAAGAGAAAGATGAA
This sequence comes from Wollemia nobilis, assembly GCA_028583015.1. Taxonomy (NCBI): domain Eukaryota; kingdom Viridiplantae; phylum Streptophyta; class Pinopsida; order Araucariales; family Araucariaceae; genus Wollemia; species Wollemia nobilis. Next base: position 14,135,506 of record JAQPPZ010000754.1, on the reverse strand, counting down.
AATTTTGAATCGATGTTCATAACACAAACTAAAAATAGTGTAAAGAAATTAGGTATTGCTCTAATTATTTTTCAAATCAAGTTTAAATTATGTTTTTATTTCATTTTTATCAATTTATTTATTTTAAAAGTAACTAAAATCATATGCTTATGTCCTGCAATCAAGCAAATTTGATTCTTGGTTTATTTGAAAAGACTTATTGACTTTGTATCCTATCCTCCCCTTAACCAATGGACTTCTCAACATTGAAAACATGCATACTTTTTGCCAATAAAATAGATCTTGCAAACACGAAAACTTCTCAATCCTCCTAACAAAGAATTATGCTTTCTCTTAGTCTCATAAATATATCATTTTCATCTAATTCAACATACGATTTTGAGACAATTCTACAACAAAGTTATGTCAATTGTTTTAGCTTTATTACTAACAAAGCTATGTCATTTTTTATTTCCAATTATCACTAACAAAGCTTTGTTAAAATCATGTAGTGAAGTTGCTTCATCCAATGATAGATTTGGAGAAATGATAAGAAATACTTCAACAACCCCTAAAAAACCTAGCTAGTATTCATCGAACTTTTGTATTGACCCTCTACTTTTAAAAATTGTTATGTCATTCTCAATCGTCTCATATTTGATAATCACTTATGGTGTAACATTTGCTACCTATAAGGCTATATATAGTTTACCATAGATTTGCTCTTCCTCTTATCCACAATTGTGACATCCATACTTCTAGCTAGGTATATTTATTTGTTGTGAATACTTCTAAAAATAATTTTTGGCCATTCTACCTAGATTCTCCTCATAAGAATCTTTTTTCCCTAAATATTTGGAACAAAAAAAATAGGCATGCTCTTTACTTGCACTCACTTCTTGGTCACATTGTAAAACTCATTCCCTACTCTTCCTTAAATATCTAAAATAAGAAAAGGTGAGGCTCACACTAAAACTAAAATATTATTTTCTTCTAGTAGTACTTATATTCTACACCTATATTTATTTATTTTCTCTTAATTGGATTTACTACACATACATTTGTTATTTCTCTTCAATGAACTTATTATATTTTCTAACTATTCTTGTGATATTTTCTTATCTTTTTCTTCTTCGATTTTTTTTCTTTGAAAAACTTAATTCTCATTTTTGAGTTTGAAAATAAATTACAATGCTACGGGTATGAAGTATCCTCAAAAATTTCAATTACATCCCATCTAGGAGTTGGTCTAAATTGAACTAAGAGAGTATTGATCTCCCTCCTATAATATCCTACAGTCAACTTGCAATCTAGAAACAGAATCCTAATAGTAGGATTGACAAGTGGAAAGCAAGAGTAACTTCTTGATCAATCATAGTTCTCGAATAAATCTTGTTTGAGTTCCAAAATTGAGTAGGACTTAGGTTTCAATTTCGAAGACTAACACTATTTTAAAACTTGGCTTTCAATAGAATAAAGATAAGGGTCCCATTCAAACCCAAAATTTGCTATTAATAGATATCTAATATGATCCTTAATAAAAAAGAGGATTGTGAGGAAACCCCGAGTCCTCTAACCACTTCTCCTTACCAAGTGTTTGACAAAAGGTTCAAATCATCTTTTGAAAGACCATTTGCTTCTACATTTAGTTCCTTATAGACATGCTTTATGAAATTTCGGTTATAGAATATTCTAATAATTTCACTTGCTCATAAAAAGGACCTAGGAGCAAGTTTTTCATCTCAACATGATTTGCAACCCAACTTATTGCTAATTTTGAATCTCCATAAATTTGTAAAGTTGTAATTCCTTGCTCCACTACTATTCTCATCAATAGGATTGGTGCTTTCCATTCTGCCATATTATTTGAGCCTTCCCCTAAACCTGCCATGGAAGTTAACTTATGATTTTTACTTAAGTGCTCCGCTTGCCCCACACCTACCTGGGCTACCCTAGCAAGGTCCATCAAAAAAGGCCCATGGCTTCATAAGATCCACTATTAGTGTCCCTATATGCTTGCTCAATTTTGGTTTTGGGGAGATTTTACTTTCAAAATGAATTTAATATGCATTTACACCTAAACCACTATAATTTCCTTACCTTCAAACAACCTAGGATTCATAACCAACTATAAGCCCCATGCCACTATCAAAGAGACACATCTATACTCCTTTAATCCTCTTTCTTTGAACCATAATTGCATGTTATCCAACAAGTTCCTAGCAAACCATTGTTCTTTCCATTGAGTCAAAGGCAGAATAGAATTCCATAGTTCTCTTGCAAAAGGGCAATCAACCAAAATATTGTCCATTGTTTCTTCTTCTTGTCTACACATGACATGGACATCCTTTGAAGAAAATCCCATGTTAGTTCTTTTTTGGTTAGAGCTAACAAAAAAAATATTATAGTTTTTAAGGGAGCTTTTACCTTCCATGTTCTACTTCACCACTAAAGTTTTTCCTCATTAATGTTATCAAAGCTTGCCTTATACCCTTCTTTGGTTGTGTATTACCCACTTTTTGGATTCTTGGAACATATCAAAAAATAACTTTGTTGATTTAGTCTTAGATTTGCTCTTTTTAATTTCTTATGTGTAATCATGCCAAATATATGCTTCATTACCTCCTAGTGTTAGCTCTTATATTATGAGTCATCATTGTTTTCATAAATTAGTGCTCTCTATCGATACCACTTGTTCCAAAACCATATTTCCTTGGCTATGAAGATGATCTATTATATTTTGTAAAAGTTGATAGTCTCCTTTATTGTATCCAAGGATCTTTGCCTATCCTTACTTCCTTTCCATTCCTTATTTTCCATGCCAAGAAATTCCCAACTAATAGGAAAGCTCTCACTAGTGCTTTGCAAATAATTGTGGCTTTTGAAATTGATTTATTCTACAGTCTAATCCAATCTATAAAGGACAAGGTGCCTAAATATTTCGCTTGAATTACTTCTTGCCATAATCCTTTGTTAATTATTAATCTCCATAAACTTTTTGTTGTTAATTTCTTTCTAAAATTATGTATATTCTTAAGGCCCCATCCTTAGTGTAATTTTGGTTTAGCTAGTATGTTCTATTTAACTAGTGTCATTGCATCCTTTTGTTTTTCCTTGAACAAAGGAATTGGAAACACTTCTTCCTTATGTTCCTTACTATTGTGATGGAAATGTAAGCCAAGGAGTGATAGTAGACTGGGGTAGCTTCCAAGACTGATTTCACCAATGTAAGGTAACCCCCCAATGATAGTCACCTAGTGCACCAAGTGTTGATCCTCTTCTCTATATTGGTGTACAACCAGATCCAATCCTGGTACACATAGTCATTAGTTTTTAAATGAAAGCCTAAATATTTTATCCCTTTATCAAAGTCTACTTGCTTAAAACCAAAAATTCTCATTATTGCTTCTATTTGTCTTGTCTAAAACTTATTGAAGACTATATCTATTTTTTGGAGATTTATTTCTATTTTTGTAGCCATACAATATAGGTCCAATGGTTCTTTATACTTTAAATATTCCCTCAATTTCTCGTTTATATAAAGTAAAACATCATCTACAAAGAGAAAATGGGTATATTCAAATAGTAACCAATTTTGATACCCTTTTGATCATTTCCTATCTTTTCTATTTCTTGATCAGTCTACTCAAACCTTTTGCTACCAAAATAAAAGGGAGAGGAGAAATATGACACCTTATCTTAAACCCTTGGAAGCCTTGGAAAAATAGGAAGCTAAGTCATTGATAAGTGCAACAAAATAGGACGATGGCGGGAGCAGCAGGAGCGGCAACAGGAGCAGCAGGAGCGGCAGCAGGCACGGCAGCAGGCGCAGATGCCGATGCAGGGCTGGATTCGGATCCAGCGCAGAGCGCTGGTTTCTGGGCGGGCCCGGATCCTGGGGGCTCAGGTACGCCCGGGCTCGGGCCTGGGCCGGGCCCAGGCGGATCGGCGGCATGGTCGGCCGAGGGTCTAGGGTGCGATGGGTTCGGTGGGGTCGGGATTTTGGGCCCGCGGCCCTTATCCAGCGATCCCGTCTCGAAAGGCTTTGGGAAGGCCCCCCCCGCCCCTGGTCAAGGGCGGGCCCCGGGCGGGCATAAACCCTCTTATCAACAAGTTCTGGCGGGCAACAGATCTCCTGGTCGGGCCCTGGGAGTCGGGCTTTCCCTCCAAGGTACTCACATTTCCATCCAGGAGGAGGTTTACTCTTCCCTGGTTTTCGATTCTTCATCATCTCTGGTTGGGAAGTTCCTGGGCGGGCGCCCAGACATGGAGACGATCCGCAGATGGGCGGCCACCAGATGGAAGGTCTCTGGTCATATCCAGCTGGTCGCCCTGTCCAGAGGCTTTTTCATTATCAAACTTAATAACAACGAGGATGCTGAGAAGATCCTGTCGGGCGGGCCCTGGTTCTTGGGTCGCAAAAGCCTCTTTCTCAGACGTTACGATGCAGACTTCCACCCAACACCCAAAGCATCAACTTCGCCCCGATCTGGGTCCGCCTCCCGGACCTCCCCTTCCATCTGTGGCGTGAAGACGTCCTCAAGCTCATCGCCCAGTCGGTTGGAGATCTGGTGGCTTTTGATCCTGCGACCAAGGCCGGTTCTCGCATGGTGCATGCAAGGTTCTGTGCCAACGCCAACCTCGAATCTGAGCTCCCCTCCTCGGTGACCATCTCTTCTGGGTCCTTCTTCTGGCGCCAAACCCTGATCTACGAAAACAAACCTGCCTTTTGCACCTCTTGCAGCTCTCAAGGCCACCTCCCTCATCAGTGCCCGGCTTCCAGGAAGACGGCAGGCCCTATTCCCAACCCCCAACCCAGTTCTGGTCGGGCCCCCTCCCAGGATCCTTCCCGTCCCACCCCTAGCACTCCCCCCAAGGAGGTCTCCCCTTCGGGCCCCCAGGCCCTCGGGCCCAGCTCGGAGATCCCTAGCAACCCTTCCGGGGCCCCGATCCCCGATCCTCCCCCGCAGGTCATTCTGGCTCCGCAAGCCCCGGCTCCTTCCGAGATCCAACCTTCCCCCCCAACCCCTTCTGACCCCGGCCCCCCAGCCCTTCCCGGAGCCTACCCCTTTGGTTTGTGGGTCCGAACTATCTAATGATGAGACCGACGGCAGCTCTCCGTCTGAGTCAGATGAAGTCAGCCCCAAGAGGACCCGGAGCAGATCCTTTGCCACAGATTTTGGTTCCAAAGGTAAACGAGGACGGCCCACCCGGTGCGAGCAACGATCAAGGATCACCGAGGATGATATCGCTAGCGGTTCCCAGACTACGCTCCCTGATGCTGCCTCGAACTTTTGCAAGGCGGATGACACCCGATCCAAACCTCCCACCCAGGCTGGAAAGGGGGGCAGGCGACCCCAAAAGGGTGCCAAATGAAGCTAATCTCCTGGAACATTAGGGGACTCAATGGAGTCCCCAAGAAAAGGATCCTCGGCCAACTCCGAAGGGATCACCGTCCGTCCTTCATCCTCCTCCAGGAGACCAAGATTGATGACGCCGCTGCTCGGCGAATAGCCCATTCTACCTGGCGCGACTGCGAACTTCTCTCCACCCCCGCGGCTGGTTCAGCCGGGGGCCTCATGTGCATGTGGGATCCCCGATCTTTCGAGGGAAGGCTCATTTCTTCCTCGCCCAGAATCATGAACATCCTGATCCATTGCCTCAACTCTAAGCGTTCGTGGATCCTTTCCAACGTCTACGCTCCCAACAGTCCCGTTGAGAAAGCAAGGCTCTGGCAGGAGATCAGTTCGATGAGAGATGCTTTCGCTCCCCTGCCCTGGATCCTGGCCGGGGATTTCAACAGCCCCCTGTTTTCCTCTGACAAATGCGGGGGCACAGAGGCCAGAACCAAAAGCATGGATGATTTTGGGGCCTTCACTGCCCACAACGAGCTCATGGATGTCAGTCTGAAGGGAGCCCGATTCACGTGGTCCAACAAGAGAGCAGGTCCCAATCACATCCAGGTTAGGTTGGATAGAGTGTTCTTGTCCAAGGAAGCCCTCCCCACCTTTGCTGACGCCTCCCTCTTGGCCCTCCCCAAAATCGGGTCCGATCACTGCCCCCTCCTCCTCGAGACTGATCACCGACCCCCCCCCAAGAGACCCTTCCGGTTTGAGTCCATGTGGCTTCACCACCCTGACCTCCGGGCCAGGTCGGCTGCTGGTGGGCTCCCCCTGCCCCTGGCCGCCCCGCCGAGCGGGTCTCCCATAAGCTGAGACGCCTCAAGGAGCACCTCAAGACTTGGAACAAAGAAGTGTTCGGCAATATCTTCGAAAGCAAAGCGGCTATCAAAAATAAACTTGAGGACATTGAATCCAGATTCCAAGCTGGTTCTCAAGAGCCTGGCCTCAGGGAGGAGGAACGCACTGCCCTTTTCGAGTACCACAATGTCCTAGCCAGGGAAGAAACCTTTTGGAGGCAGAAGTCGCGTGCTCTTTGGATCCAAGATGGCGATGCTAACACCAAGTTCTTTCATGCTTCGACCCTTCGCAACAGGGGCTCCAACAGAATTGCCGAGCTGGTCGACTTCAATGGCAGCATCATCAACAAGGAAGCGGACATCCAAGCCGAGGCAGTCCGCTTCTTCCAAGAGCTCCTAGGCGATGGTCCTCCTATGTCCCCTGAGGCGGCCGACTCCCTCTTGGCCCACATCCCGACGTCCGTCCCAGCCGCGGCTAATTCTAAACTGGTCCAGGCCCTGTCGGACTCGAAAATCCATGCTGCCACCTTTTCCATGAAGGCTGAGGCGGCTCCGGGCCCGGACGGGTTTCCTCCCCGCTTTTTCTAGACTTTCTGGGATATAGTAGGCCTTGACGTTTGCGCTGCCATCCGGGACCTGCAGTTTGCCAGATCCATCCCCAGAGGCATCAACTCTACATTCATAGCCCTGATCCCAAAGACCCAGGCCGCCAGGTCCCTGTCAGACTTCCGCCCCATCAGCCTGTGCAACGTCCTCTATAAAATTTTGACCAAAGCCATGACAACCCGCCTCAAAGACATCCTTCCCCTGATCATTTCCCCTATCAGGGAAGCTCCGTCAAAGGCAGGCTGATCACCGACGGGGTCATCATCATGCATGAGGCTATCCACTCGACTGTCCTATCCGTAAAGGCCCACTTCCCTGCTCAAGCTTGATATGAATAAAGCCTTTGACAGGGTCGACTGGAGCTTCCTGTCCAAAGTCCTCCTCAAATTTGGGTTTCATCCCTCCTGGGTCCATCTCATCAGCAAGTGCGTGTCCTCCCCCTGGTTCTCTATCCTGGTCAATGGGTCTCCGACCGGGTTCTTTCCCAGCTCCAGAGGTCTCCGCCAAGGTGATCCCCTATCCCCGATCCTCTTCATTATCCTGGCCGAGGCCCTGGGCCGCACCATTTCGAACGCTGTAACCCGCGGTCTTATCTCGGGCATCAGGCCGACGCAGGATCTCCCCCCCGTGTCCCATCAGCAATTTGTGGATGACACCATTCTGGCCTCCGCGGCCTCGGTCCCTCAAGCTAAGGCCCTCAAGAGAATCCTTGCTTTGTACGAGGAGGCGGCTGGACAAAAGATCAACCTGCGCAAGAGCAAGATTTACTTCATCAACACCCCTGTGGCCAGGCAACTCAAAATCGGGCGGATCCTTGGCTGCTCCCCCGGCTCCCTCCCTTCCTCCTACCTCGGGCTTCCTCTGTTCACAGGGGCGTCTTCCAAAGGGCTGTGGAGTGGGTTGATCGAGCGGATCCAAAGGAAACTTGCCCCCTGGAAAGGCCACCTCCTTTCTCAGGCCGGCAGAGCCACTCTCTTGGCTTCCGTTCTCCAAAGCATTCCTATATACTTCATGTCGGTCTTCAAAATTTCGGCCTCCATTGCTAATCTCATCGAGCAAATCCAGAAACGGTTTCTCTGGTCGGGAGGCGAAGACAAAAAAAGGATTCCCCTGGTCTCCTCGGCCCCTAGTCCGCCGCCCCAAGGCTGAGGGAGGAATCGGGCTCAGACGGGTGGTTCCCATGAATCGTGCCCTTCTGTCCAAACATGCCTGGAAGGTCCATACCAATACCCCTGACGAATGGGTCGGCATTGTTCGGAGGAAATACTGTCACAGTCACCCCTTCCTCGGGGATTCCCAGCCCCGCGACGGATCTGCCTTCTGGAAGGCCCTGCTCTCCACCAGGGACATCGTTCAGCTTGGGACCAGATGGCTCCTTGGGGACGGCGCCAAGATCGACTTTTGGGAGGACAGATGGATCCTCGACGAGGCCCTGAGCTCCGACAGAGATCTCCTTCTTCTCAAGCCTGGGCTAGCGGGCCGCGGGCCCAGAGTGTCTGATTACATGGCCCTGTGCCAGGGGCAGATCACCTGGAAACCCATCCTGGACCCCAGGTTCCCGCTTCAAGCTGCCAGACTCCAACGCATCCTCAGTGCGACAGTCATTCCTTCTTTCGGCGCCAGCGACAGAATCGTGTGGCATGGCTCTCCTAGCGGCATCTTCTCTGTCAAGTCCGCCTACCATATTCAGAGAACCCCCGGGGCTACCACCTTCCCGACCCAGATGGTCTGGGCCAAGAAATTGATCCCCAAAATCAGCCATTTCGTCTGGGCGGCCGCCCAAAACAAAATCCTCACGCTCAAAAATCTGATCAAGCGTGGCTTCCAAATCCCCAACAGATGTTTCCTCTGCTGCACCGCATGGGAGTCTACCAACCACCTCTTCCTAAACTACGCCTTCTCTTCCGAAGCTTTGGGCCTCATCCTTTCCCAGCTTTTCGTTCAGTGGGTGGCCCCCAATTCCATCTCCGACCTGCTGTCCCAATGGCCCACCCCCTTTGCCCATCCCCTCCTCCGCTTCCTCTGGAAGGCCTGCCTTCCCCACTTGCTCTGGCAGCTTTGGCTTGAGCGCAACCGGCGTGCCTTTTCCGCCCCGGCCTGCTCCCCCGCAGGTTGGCAATCAAAGCGGTTTCCTTCGCCTCCGAGAATTCCCCGCTTCCTTCCCTTTTCTACAGAGCCCAGGCACCCGAGCGAAGCCTCCATCCTCTCCTCCCTCGGCTTCCAGATCTCCCCCCCGCTTCCCCTCCCGCCCCTTCCCCCCGATCCCTGATCAGATGGACTCCCCCCCCCGGGTGGCTCAAGCTCAACTTCGACGGCGCTTCCAAAGGCAACCCCGGTCCCTCTGGGGCCGGCGGGGTTATCAGAGACAGCTCCGGGAATCTAGTCTCTGCCTTTGCGGTCCCGCTAGGCAGACAAACTAACAACGTTGCTGAAGCTGCTGGCATGCTCAATGGCCTGACGGCTCTCAGGGGCCCCTCCCCAATTATTATCGAAGGGGACTCTCAAGTCATTATTAGAGGTGCCAAGCAGCCCGAGTCCTGCTCCTGGCGATTTCAGAACTCCATCCGGGAGGCCCTCTTTCTGCTACAGGGTTTTCCTGATCACACCTTCCAACATGTTCTCAGGGAAGGCAACAGGGCGGCTGACTTCATGGCGAACCTTGGCATCACCGTTGGAGAATTCACCAACTGGACCTCGCACTTCCCTGCAGGCCTAGTTCAAATTGCGCTCCAGGACCACCCCGATCCTGTCATTCGTCCAGGTGTCTAATCTCCTCCACGGCTGGGCGACGTTGTCCTCCCGGTCTGGGCCTCCGCCGTTCAGTACTTCCCGCCCCCGTGCCAGGCATAGCGGCCCCGACAGCGCTAGGACCCTTTTCCTCCCCGCAGCGGCCCACGTCACCGGTCTCGTCAGCTACCCTCGTCGGCCAGCTGGCAGCCCCGACAGTCTTTCCTGTTCGCGCATGTCAGAATTCCCCGCTTTTCCCGCGGTGATCTCAAAATCGCTCGTTCCCCGTGCCACGGCAATCCGTTCGAAGTTATCTCCGACTCAGCTCTTCCCCGACGATCCTCCGCTCAGCATCCGCCAGATGGCGCCTCGGCTGTGGGCCTGCCCCACCCCCGCGTGTCAGAACCTTGATCCGCTCCCTCACCCTCCTCCCCGTCGTGTCGATCATCAACGCGCGCGCTACTTCCCAAAGTTGGCGGCGCTTCCCCTCCCCAAGCCCCCGCCAGGTCTTTTTAATCCCCCCGCTGTCCCATCCCGCTGTCACATTCCCCCTCCCTTGTGCTTGCGTCCCCGGTCTGGCATTTTCTGGCCCCCGTGTCCCCACCCTGCCAGTTCATCCCTCATGGCGTCCAGAACTATTTTTTTGGAGCCCTCTGTTCTCGAGCTGAGCGGCCCTGCCCGCCTTTTCGCCGACGCCAAGAATTATACTGCTTTCTTCAGCAAGTTTTTCGGCCACGATGACGAGATTACCCAGGCCTTTCTGGATTCTTGGAACGACGGAGAAGTCACTGTTAAGGGCGTGCATTTTAAAATTTCTAAGGACTTCCTCACAGAAGTCACCGGGCTGCACCACGAGGAGAAGGGCCGAGTTGTTCGACGCGATAAGCATAACTGGGAGGAGGAGCTTTCCCGGTTTCCAGATCATCAGTGGGATAGGGGGAACTTGCTTCGATCTCACCTGCCGGCGCCATTCGATGACGCCATTGTCCCGGTTATGCAGTACATAACCTGCGACGACCCCGAGCAGCGCCTCTTCAGCTTCCACATCAGCTTTTTTAATCACCTTCGCGGCGCCACCCTCATTAGCACCCCCCGTTTCCTCCTTTACTCGCTGGGCCTGACCATCGAGCGAGCCCGCAAAAGCCATTCACGGCCCCTGCACCAGGGGCTCATGGCGGTCCTTTACCGCCATGCCTTGGCCAACCAGCCTCAGTTCCACTCCATCCCCCCCTGGCCTCTGCCCCGGCCCCCGAGTCAGGTGTTTCTCCCCTGGAGTCCCCCAAAGACTCCCCCGCCCCTGATGTTACTCCCTCCCTGAAGCGCCGCAGGCCTACACGCAAGTGTAGGACGTCGAGCAAAGGCCCGGATGGGGCCCTTCCCCCTAGCTCTGGCCGCAAGAGGGCCTCCCCTGGTCCCAGCCGGGCTTCAGAAAGCCCCAAGTTCGTCAAAGCAGAGGACCCGGAGCCCACGGTGATAAGCTCCGAGACAGACGACGTGCTACAGAAGACGGCGCTTCACGGTCTCCTGGACACTGCGGTGAGCTCTCTCAATACAGCTGCCCTCGCAGCGTCTCATGCCGCCAAGGCGCTGTCTGAGCTCCGCCGCAGGCTGGAGGAAAGCGTTGCAAAGGGGCAGCGGCAATCCGAGCAGGCTGAAGACGGGCAGGGCCCGGACAACTAGACCCCGGTCTTCGCAGCTTTTTGCTCTGTTTCTTGGGTTTGGTTTTGTGGAGGTTCGCGGTTGCGCCCGGTTTTGTTGGGGTTTTTGTTGTTTGTAGGCTCCAGGGCCCCGTGGCAAGGCCCTTTTTGTTGTTGTCTATTTTCTGGGCCCCAGTTTGGGGAAATCAAGTCTGGTTGTACGGCTTACTGCTTCGGCTTATATTGTAAATAAGGTTTTGGGATCCTTTTAAAAAAAACCCGCTGTATATATTTCGTTAACTATAAAAAAAAAAGTGCAACAAAATAGGTTGAATTGATACATCACATCATCCAATTCATAAAAATAATGCTACATCCAATTTGAATTAGGTTCAACCTGATGTATAACGAAATTACTTTATCGAAATCTTTTGCTAGATCCAATTTTATTATCATTGCTTGTTGCTTTCTTATCTTTATTGAATGTAGTCCTTCTTGGGAAACCCATATTGCTTCATGAATCTGCATTTTACTTAAAAATTCAAATTGTTCTTCTAAAAAATTATCTGAAAAAATCCCTTAAATTTGCCTAGTTATAATCTTTGAGAAAATTTTGTATAGAGTGTTACATAAAGAGATAAGTTTGTAATCCCTAAAAGATTTTTGATCGTCCTTTTTTGGTATAAATCCAAGAAAGTGGAGTTTATGGATCCTAGCAATTGTCTGTGAATCCTTGATTCTTTTATCACTCTTAGAAGATCCTCCTCTAATAATTCATAAAAATCCAAATAAAAATTAATTGTCCATCCATTCAAACCTGGGCTTTTCCCTTTTTGGAATGATTTGACTACTCAATGTAATTCCTTTGGGGTGATTTATAAGAACAAAGCTTAATTTTTTTCCTCATTGACCATCTTGGGTAGATTAAAAAGTAGTTTGATTGTCTTTGTTGTATTTGATCTATTTAGATCTTTATACAAGTCTTTGAAGTACTTTACTGCTAATGGAGCCAACTCTTGGAATCTTCTCAAAGTGTTTTCATTCTTCCCTTTCATTTTCCAAATTGTATTTGTATATTTTTTGTTTTGCAAATTTTAATAAAATTTTGTATTTTTATCCCCTTGTTCTGGGCATAAAGCCCTATTATGATATTTTATTAGTTATACCTAATATATCCTCCAATTGTATCTTACTTTATTTATTTACTTATTTATTCTACTCCTATGAACTAATTATTATTTTTTATCTTAATATATTTTTAAATTGCATTGAACTTTATTATTTTAGCTATACATTGTTTTCTTATAAATTATTTTTTATTACCTATGTAATATTTGGGCCTATTATAAGTCCACCTCTTTGGAATTAATTAGCACCCAATCATTGAAAATAAGGAAGGATGTTGAAGTCAGTGAGATCCCAAAATGGGGTTGCTTTTGTGGTGTCTTTTCTTAAAATGGCACGGTTATGCCAATCCATGATCTATGCTTGTTCATTACTATTGTAGTTACCTAACATGTCTAGAATTTCAAATAAATGAATTTGCTTTTTACCCATGCACCCATGTAGCCCACTTCATGCATTAGATCCTTTATTGTTATTCTATTTAATCCAATGTTATGTGGCGTTCAATTATTGATATTTAAAGGACTTTTCCTTGAATTAGGTTGGTTTCTAGGCAACATGTGGCTTGGCTTGCTTCAGGTCTTGTTTGTGAGTAATTTTCATATGATCTAGCTAATGGAATAATTTTGAGTTAATTATTTTAATGACACCAACATATATCTTTAGTGCATTATTTAATTCTTGTGCAAGCATGTAAGACGGTTTAGACATTGTAATACCATGAACAATATGCAAATTCTTGTAAAATTTCATTATAATCGTTAACATCCTCTTATATGCCTTGATGGAACTTGTACAATTTCACAATAAGAGAAACAAACAACATCAAGAAGCCAACTAAAGGAACAAAAAAGAAAATGAATCAAAACAAGATTTAAGAATTTAGGCTAATGGAAGATAGAAGATATATGGTTCACATATCATCTGACCATAATGGACTGGTGACAGGGGAGCTAGGACGAGGGTTTTAAAGCGTTTTAGATAAAATTGTAGGAAATATACAAAGGAAGGGGCTTGTTGGCCCTAGTGGTCAACAATAATATTTTTATTTAGATTATTACAATAAATAAAATACGTAGTTGGAGGAAATGCAACAGATTTAAAATACAGTAGATAATCATTTTTAATAAGCCACTAAAAGCGAGGGAAAAAACAATAATCACTTTTAATTTATAGTATAAAAAGAGATAGGAGATCATAGTCCACCATAAAAACAAGGCCAAGGGTTGAAGAGAACCAGGAACAAAATACATGGAGTAGACCAGATAAGAGAAGTTGAAGCAAGAAGAATTGATATGGTCCAAAACTTGAGCAAAATTGATCTAATAGCATACCACAAAAAGGGGTTAACTGTACCAAAATCCAATATGGGGAAGGAGTCAAGGGAGCTACCCTTAGAAATGAATTTTAGGGATGCCCTTCATGGGGAAAAACCCTTGCCATATGCAATTAATAACTCGAGGTCACCACGAATACCTTTGAGGATGCCTAAGATAGATCCCAAGAAAATTGAGATAGGGTGTTTAAAGGTCATGGATGGTTCCCTAATAGTAAAGGTGGACATGGAGTACATCTAGAATAAAATAGAATCCATGGAGAGGAGAGGAATGATATGTCGATTTATGGGGTTCATACCAACCCTATCAACATTTAAACCATGGGTTGCTAGACAATGGCAAACAAAAGGCGAATTTCAAATATTTGCATACCCCAATACTTATTTCTTGGTTGTTTTTGCTACTAAGAAGATAGGGAATAAATTTCTCAAGGGGGGCCATGGTTTTTTGGAAGGATGGGTCTTTTTATAAAATCTTGGCATACTAAATTTAAAGTAGAGGAAGAGATGTCATCCATAGGACCAGTTTGGATGAGAATTGTTGGCTTACGAGCAGAATTTTGGAATTTGACAGTATTTGCAACAAGTGGGAATACCTTAGCAATGTTCATAATTGTTGATAGTACATATAGAATTGAAAAATTATTTATTCTCATATAAGTGTCCTTATAGAATTTAACAAACATCTTCCAAAAATATCACACTATAGTTTGGGGAGGAAACATGAGAGTAGGAGGGTGATTACAAGAACATACCTTTTCGCTATATAATTTGCAATGAATTTGACCATTTAGTAAGAGACTACATGAATAAGATCCCAAAGCAAGGAGGAGAGAAAATGAATCTTGAAGGGTTCCAAGTACCCAAGAAAGAATATCCAAAAGAAATTGGCAATAAAGAAATAGGTGGTGGTGTCAAACAATATGTTTTGTAATCTCCCTATTGATGATATTTTGGATGATGAGGAGAATACTATGGAGACATTATTCCTGGAGACACAATTTTTTAGGAACCTACTATTGAAATAAAGCTCACACACACAAAATACTGAAAGATAACTGAAATACATGCAATAACAGAATAATACTATGCAGAAAGTAATTACAGAATTGAAACAATCTCACAAATAACTCAGAATCGTAGGCCTCTTCGAGGGGGCAACCTCCTTCAATATTTCATTAACTTGCAAAAATATGATTCGTACATGGCTTCATAGCTTTTTAAAGAAAGACTTCATGCAAACCCTAACCCTAGGCTCAAGAGTTGGCTTACATGCAAAATGCCACTCGAGCTAGAATCTTCTACCAAATGTCGGTTACAATCTTGATAACGGTTACATCAAATGGCCCCACTTGGCTAGGAGCATAACATGCCACGTACATTACAAAATAACATTATATATGGGATCCCCCACGTTGGAAGTGGGTCATTACATAATAATGAGAATTACAAAATAACGTTAGGATGGGATCCTAACATGTCCTTCCCCTTCAAAAAGCTTTGTCCTCAAAGTTGAAGGTGAGGAAACTGGTGCTGGAGCTGATGGAGAGATTCCCATGTAGCATCTTTTGGTTGGAGTCCACGCCACTGAACAAGGACTTCAGTAATGGTGCGATTGCGAAGAGTGCGAGTCCGATGATCCAACAATTATTTGGGTTCAAGCAAGATAGAACCTTCTTCATCTAACTCTGGGAGTGCAGATTGAACTTGTACCTGATTTCCCACCACCTTTTTGAGAGCAGAAACATGAAAAATAGGATGGAGCTTGGATGTAGGTGGAAGGGCCAATTTGTAGGTTGTGGCACCAATCCGTTGTAACACCTGATAGGGCCCATAGTACTTTGCAACAAGCTTCTGGCATCTACGAAGCTGGAGGGACAACTATTTGTACGGTTGCAAGCGAAGGAAAACCATATCACCCACATCAAAACTATGCTCAGAACGGTGTTGATCAGCCTATTGGCGCATCCGATTCTGGGCTACCTCCAAATTCAGCTTCAGTTGATGGAGGACATCAACATGCTGACTGAGAGTAGTGTCGACTGCATGGACCTTGGAGCTACCTGGAATGTAGGAGGAAGACGTCGGTGGAGGGCACCCATAAACCACCTCAAAAGGGGTAACCTTGGTGGTTGTGTGATAGGAAGTGTTGTACCACCACTCGACCAAAGGAAGCCATCTCGCCCAGTGCGTAGGATGATCTGAGGAAAAGCAACGAAGGTAGGTTTCCAAACATTTGTTGACAATCTCCATCTGGCCATCCATTTGCGGATGATACGCTGAACTCATCTTGAGCTGAGTCCCCTGCAACTTAAACAATTCTTGCCAGAAGTGACTAGTGAAGGTTGGGTCACGATCGAACACGATGGAGGAGGGTAGACCATGAAGGCGAAAGATAGAATCAAGGAAAATTTGGGCAATGGTGGAGGCTGTGTAAGGATGGGAGAGGGGACAAAAGTGAGCATACTTCGAAAGATGATCCACTACCACGAAGATAATAGATTTGCCACCCGACTTAGGTAAGCCTTCAATAAAATCCATAGAAATATCTGTCCAGACCTGGTCAGGAATGGGCAAGGGTTGAAGAGTGCCTGGAGAATGCACTGTTTCACCTTTCATCCACTGATAGGTATCACAAGCTACCACAAATTCATGAATATCCTTTTTCATACCCTTCCAAAAAAAGTGCGCTTGAGTCATTCATATGTTTTGAGAAATCCTGAATGGCTAGCAGATGGAGTAGCATGCAGTTCTATCATGAGAAGTTCCCGTAGTGAGGACTTGTGGGGAACAACAAGGCATTGGTGGTAACACAGATCCTGGCCATCCCAAGTGTATCCTGGACATGAAGTAGGCTCAGTGGATAGGGAAGCAACCAAAGTCTACAATTCAGAATCCTGAAGTACCTCTTAGCGTAAAGAATCGATCCATTGGGGGATCGGTAATGAAATGGCACACAACATACTGAGAGCTTCAAATTGGTGAGAGAGAGCATCGACCACAACATTCTCCTTACCCTTCTTATAGGTGATATCATAATCATAGCCCATGAGTTTAGAGACCCATTTTTGTTGTTCAGGGGTGGCAACCCATTGCTCCAAAAAGTATTTGAGACTCTGATGATCTGTTTTAATGGAGAAATGATGCCCAATGAGATACGATCGCCAATGGGTTACTGCATGCAGAATTGCCATCATCTCCTTGGCATAAGTGGATTTTCCCAAATTACGATTGGAGAGAGCTTTACTAGTGAAGGCCAAGGGTCTCCCTTCTTGCATCAACACTGCCCCAATACCATGACCTGAAGCATCACTTTCAATAACAAATGGTTTGGAGAAATTTGGCATGGCCAAGATAGGCGTAGTGGTCATGGCATGCTTCAATTCTTGGAAAGCCTATTCAGCGGGTCCTGTCCAAGTAAAAGAGTCCTTCTTTAGCATGGAAGTGAGGGGAGCTACAATTTTACCATAGTTACAAATAAATTTATGGTAATAACCTGTAAGCCCTAAAAATCCTCGAAGACCTTTGAGAGTGTGAGGTTTTGGCCATTCTTGAACAACTTGGATCTTCTTGGGATCAACTTTAACGCCCTCCTTAGTGACAATGTGTCCCAAATATTCTACTTCTATCAACCCAAAAGAACACTTGGAATGCTTAGCATAGAGTTGATGTTGTACCAATAACTGGAGAGTCTGATTCACATGAATAAGATGCTCTTCCCATGAGCGACTATACACTAGAATGTCATCAAAGAAGACTAGAATGAACTTTCAAAGGAATGGATGAAAAATGTTGTTCATGAGGCTCTAGAAGGTGGAAGGGGCATTAGTCAAGCCGAATGGCATTACCAAAAACTCATAGTGACCTTCATGAGTATGAAAGGCAGTCTTGGGAATATCCTCCTCTTTGAGCCGGATTTGATGGTACCCCGAGCGAAGGTCAAGTTTGGAAAAATACATAGTCCCATGAAGTTCATCCAATAATTCATCCACCACCGGAATAGGAAACTTATCCTTGATGGTGAGTTTATTGAGCTCTCGATAATCGATACACAACCACCAGGACCCATATTTCTTGCGTACCAGTAAAACCGAGGAAGAGTAAGGATTGTTGCTTGGCCGAATGACATCGACTTTTAACAATTCTTGTACTAACTTCTCAATTTTTGACTTAAGAGCATGAGGATACCTGTATGGTCTAATGTTGGGTGGTGCATTACCAGGTAACAAGGGGATAGCATGGTCATGAGAGCGACGAGGTGGTAATTCTATTGGCTCAGCGAAAACAGAGTTGTGCTTGGTCAAAATAAGTTGCAAATCTTCAGGAACAGAATCCTCCTCTGAAGGATGTGGTTGGATCGCAAAAATCTGAGCTATGACACCTCGAGATGATTTTTTTAACAACTTCTCCATTCGGTTGGAACTGATAATCTGTGAGGACCCTACTTTTAAGCCATGGAGAGTGTAGGACTGTCCATTCTGTGAAAATTGCATCCAAAGCTCACCAAAGTGCCAAGAGATGACTCCCAATGTGCCCAACCATTGAGATCCCAACACAATATCACATCCCCCTAATTGAAGTGCAAACATATCTTGTTTGAGCTCATAGTCCCCAATATTAACCTTAACATTACGATATTTTCCTTTGCAAGGTAAAGTCCCACCATTTGCTACCATAACCTCAAAGGAATTACATGTGTGTACATAACAATTTGCCTGCTTGGCTATGCGAGGATCAATAAAATTGTGTGTACTACCAGAATCAATCAAGATGGTAAGTCGCAGGCCCTTGAAATAACCCACAACTTTCATGGTTTGGGGCGTAGTAATGCCAACAAGAGCATGAACAAAAATTTTAGCCTGTGATTCATCTGGGTTTTCTTCCTCTGGTTTAGGTGGTTCCTCTACTGATTCAGTGTCATCATCACTATGGTCGTTGGTGTCAGGCTCATCAACATCGATGAGGAACAATTTCTTTTGGGTGCACCTATGCCCACGAAAAACTTTTCATCACAATTGTAGCACAACCCTTGGGCGCGTCGCGCATCCATTTCAGTAGTGGTTAAACGTTTGGGTGCAAATGGGTGCAACAGGTTTTTGTTCATGTTGATTGTGGAATCTAGGAGGAAAAGAGGGTTTAGCCTGTGGAAATTTAGATATCCGCCTCTGAGCTAAAAATTTGGACTCGGCCAAATGAGCCAACTGGATAGCCTGCATCATGGATTGTGGTTTAAACATTGTGACCTCGGCTTGGAGATCTTCCCGCAACCCACTAACAAAACAACTCATAAAGAACCCTTCATTCAATCCTGTAGTTTTGTTGGCCAATCTCTCAAATTGTATTTGGTAATCTCGAACTATCGAAGTTTGTTTCAGCTTTGTCAACTATCCTGTAAAATCATCATACTCACTAGAGCCAAAGCGAGTGAGTAATTGGGACTCAAATTCTACCCAAGAAGGATCAAGGATAGTTTTCTGCAACCATTGGTACCATTGTAAGGCTTCATATTCCAAATTGAAAGAAGCCATTTGAACTCGGTGATAAATGGGGACATCATGGAGTCTAAAGAATTGAGCAACATGACATAACCATCCATCAACATCCTTCCCATTGAACTTAGGAAAGTCTAGTTTTGGCATCTTGAAGGGAGTATCATGATCAAAGCGAAGGTGAGAGTCATCTGTTCCCTTTCGTGATGATACTCAGACTTGCTTGGAACACCTTGTATTTTAGACTCAACATCTGCTAGGTGTTCTTCTATGCGAATTCTGGAGGTATCTTGGTCAACTCTAAAAGTTTGAAATTCTGTCATCAAGTGTTCAGTTGTTTTTTGCAAGCCAGTAACAACACTTAGTAGGGTATCCAACGTTGAAGCAGTGTTTTGTTCTACCTCTTTTTGATGTCCACGAGTGCCACTTGCCATTTGAGATAGCCTTGAACTTTTTTACTGAATTACTAAAAATAGAAGTGTGATTTCTAGAGTTACTATTTTTAGTAAGGGTCCAAAATTTAATTTGGGGAATGGGTTGCAACACTGATTTTAGGATAGGGTCCACTTCGGTGGTTGCTTGATCTGAGTGCTCAATGAGGAGATATACTGAATTTCTTGACTTTTTGTGATCTCCTGGTTGATTGCAAGTCGATGTCAAGGTAATTTCTTTCACTTGGACTTAAAATTTCACCAGTGAGTCCTTGAGGGTCTTTGGTGCAGAATAACAAGTAGCTTCTATTCCCAAAAATTTGGATCAATTTGATTGACCGTTGAAAAGTTATGGCCTTAGCAAGAAAAATAAAAAATTGCCATTTTTGGAAAATTGGTGCAAAATTTGACTAGGGGCTGCCAAGGACAATTTTGTCTAGAATAGAGTGTAGAATTATCTGCTAAATTTTTGAGTCATTCTGAGCTCTGTGTGAAGAGATATCCCTATTTTAATAAAATTTCAATTTTTTTTTGGAGCTCTAGGTCACAAGTGGGAAAACTGGATCAACTATCTCGGATCTATCAACTGATCACCCTATCACTATCCTGTCACCTGTACTATAATTACTAACATTGATGGTTTTGTTTCTGACCCTGACCACCTGTATTTTTTGGCTATTATAGTTGACTATTACTGTTACTATTGTTGACCTGACTATTACTATCACTGATCGAGACTATTACTGCCATTGACTTGACTATTACTATCACTGACCTGAATGGTACTAGAATATTGTAGACTATTAGAGACACTTGCGAAATTTGTCCTAACTATTGGTGCATGCAAGGTGTGTTCTTCTGTGATAGGGAAGTCCTCCGTATGCTCACTTTTTGGGATTGTGAATGCAGGTTTAGCAGAATAGGAAGATGTGTATTTTTGTAGGTTGAAGTGTTTAACAGAACCAGGGTATGCTAGGTAAAGGAGTATGTAACACCCATAGGCCCTCTGTTATACCGTAGTGATGAACAATAGTGCTCGGACCAATATTTTAGGCCACTACCCAAGGAGGATTCCACACATACCCTTGAGCACACTATCTGCCTCTCTGATAGTACGTGAGGGTAATCGTCTAGGATGTTGTGTCCCATGGACTATGGATGATACAAGGCCAAAAAGCTTCCTATTGGATAAAATTTTGTTAACCCTAGAATGGTCTCTCGATACACCCAAAGATGCGTGGGAGCTCGATTCCATGTGCGAGTGTTGTCTGAGGCCTGGGTATTGGAGCCTGATCGCCCCTCACTTCACTAGATGCTTTATGGGCTATCTAGCTTAGCCAATAATGATAGCTCCTTCATGATATTTTAAAACCCTCAACACAGGGTTTCTAACCTACACAACTACTAAAACAAAACTGTATTTTTTTTTGGTAAAAAAATGAACTGTATTTTTTTGGATTTTTTTAATAAAGGAAAAATAGAAATGAAAAACACATGGAAAATTATACCTAATAGGTGGAATGGATGGCAAAAATCATCTTAGTTGTAGTAGAACTCGGCCCTAGAAAGTGCTCTGATACCACTTGTTAGGAACCTACTATTGAAATAAAGCTCACACACACAAAATACTGAAAGATAATTGAAATACATGCAATAACAGAATAATACTATGTATAAAGTAATTATGAAATTGAAACAATCTCACAAATAACTCAAAATCGTAGGCCTCTTCGAGGGGGCAACCTCCTTCAATATTTCATTAACTTGCAAAAATATGATTCGTACATGGCTTCATAGCTTTTTAAAGAAAGACTTCATGCAAACCCTAACCCTAGGCTCAAGAGTTGGCTTACATGCAAAATGCCACTCGAGCTAGAATCTTCTACCAAATGTCGGTTACAATCTTGATAACGGTTACATCAAATGGCCCCACTTGGCTAGGAGCATAACATGCCACGTACATTACAAAATAACATTATATATGGGATCCCCCACGTTGGAAGTGGGTCATTACATAATAATGAGAATTACAAAATAACGTTAGGATGGGATCCTAACACAATTCCATGGTGGGAGGAAGGAATCCATACCAAAAGAGGTAAATTAAACCCTTAACACTACCTTAGCCTTTCAAAGCAACAAATAGGAAGGAGCAAACCAACTAACAACAAACTACCAATCGACAAACAAGAGGGAAAATAAGATTAAGAGTAATAGTCTATTAAAGGTAAGAACCACAAAGAACCTAGAGCCTAAGGAAGACCTCACTAGATCCACCAATAATACCTTGGCATTGTACACACATACACTAGGTTTGGATGTTATTCTAGAATATAGAGGGGTGAGCTAGGAGACAAGTAAGAACATGAAAATGGACACTAATCAAAAGATAGGATGCAAAACCAACCAAGACCAAGACCATATGGAAAAAGGAGAAAAGTTAATAGTAGAAGGTAAGGTCAATGCCCTTACCCATGTCTTTATCCCCCAGTACTAATGAAGATCATCTCTTGGAATATTAGAGGACTAGAGGGGAGTCTCTCAAAATATAATGAAATTAGAAGAATGATACAAAAATGTTGACCACAACTCATCTTCCTTTAGGAGACGAAGGTGTCTATGGAAGATATGGAGACAATTATAAGAAAGTATGATCTGCTATAGGAGTGGAATCCCTCATCCTCCAAGGGGTATAAATAGGCATTGTATGCCTTTGGGACCCTAAAGAGGTAGTTATCAACCAAGTGGTGGATAGTTGGGGTCTCTTGGTGATAGCAACATAGAGCAAGCAATTAGACCAAGTTATCCTTTGCATGAATTGATATGCACCTACTACCTTTGAGGAGAAAAAAAGATAGTGGAATAACATAAACCATATTATTACCCAATTTCTTGAAGCATAGGACCTTGTAGGAGGGTTTTTCAATACCATACTTTCCTTGGAAGAGAAGTTTGAGGGAAATAGTAGCTTAGATAGGAATACATCAAAACCTCACCTTAAGGATGTCATACCAGACAACGGATTGATTACTTAGTCTAATAGGAGTCAAGGCTCTGCTTACATTCTAGAAAGATTAGATAGGTTCTTGATATTAGATAATTTTCTTAGTCATAGACACTTTCTTAGGGTGAAGATCCTAAACAATGCAGACTAAAATCATTGGCCAATCATGACAAAACTATGGAAATTCAAAGCTAGACACTCGCCATTCAAATTCCAACTAATGTGGTTTAGAGACAACTCTTTCAAGCCTAGAGTGCCACAATGGTGGAAGGAAGGCAAACCTTAACATGGAACTAAGATGCACTACTTTATGAGGAGGCTTCAATACATCAAATCCAAGATAAGGACCTAGAATTAGGAAGATTTTGAAGATGTCAAGAAGAAAAATTGGAAGTGATAGCCCAAATCAAATATTTGGATGAATAAATCTACATGGATGGCCTCATGGAGGGTTTGATTATGGAAAAGATCAGACTTACATCCTAGCTAGAAGAATGGAAAAAAATGGAAAAGTTAATATGGAAGTAGAAATCTAGGATCCAATGGTTCTAAGAGGGGGACTAGAACACAAGCTTCTTCCACAAATCCCTCCTAGCCCATAGATCACACAAATTCTTCCCTTCACTAAGAATAAAAGTAAGATATTTCATCCATGCATGGGAAGGTATGAGGTATGTTGCAGTAAAATATTTTGTAAGTTTGTTCACAATAGAACTTTTGGATAATGAATACCAACATGAAGTGTTATAGGAGATACCTAAACTAATAAGAAAGGAGGAAAATTTAGTTTTGACTACTCTAGTAACTACCAAAATGTTACAATGGGTGGTCTTAAAAATACAAAAAGAAAAGACCCATGGATTGGATGGATTCCTCATTGAATTCTACCAAGAATTTTGGGATATCCTGCATGAGGACCTTTTGGATGTGGTGGAGGAAGCTAGGAAATCTAAAGATGTGTTGAAGGAAATCAAAAAAACATATATAGCATTAATTCCAAAGGCATAAGATGCAGAACATATTGTTGGGTTCAGAATAATAACTTTATGTGATATCTTGCGTAAAATAATTAGCAAGGTAATGGTGAAGAGGCTGACAACACTTCTACATAATATCTCACTAGAACATGGTGGTTTTGTGGAAGGAAGACACATAGTGGATGAGATAGTATTAGCTCAAGAGTCTATCCAGTTTGAAATCCCCCTCCATGTTCATTCACTTGGACTTGTATAAAGTATATGATAGGGTGGACTAGCGTTTCCTCAAAGTAAAGAGTTAATTTGGCTTCTCATAGGAATGGACAAACTAAATCAAGGGATGTATTTCTTTAGTTTCCTATTCAATATTTATCAATGGTTATACTTCATAATTATTCACAACATCAGGAGGTATTAGGCAGCAAGATCCCCATTTTCATACTTATTCATCATATTGGTTGAATGCCTGAGAAGGAAAATGGCCAAAAATAGGAAAAACTAAATATTAATAAGAATCACTATTGCTAATGGACCCAGACCAATCACTCACCTTCAGTTTATTGATAACTCTATTTTTTTAGGTAAAGCAACAACGAAGGAAGCCTCAAGAATTAAACACATCATAAATTGTTTCTCAAGAGCCATAACACAATAGATCAATGAGAAAAATTCCAAAGTCATTCTATTTAATTGCTCACCCAAGCAAGAGATCATGATTCTTGGAAAATTATGATACCATAAGACCTCCTTCCCAATCACCTATTTAGGTGTTCCACATAAAACAAGAAAACAAAAGGAGGATTGGGTCTGGCTAGTGGATAGAGTAAAAATATAAATTTAATAAATAGACTAGTTGATGGCTATCATCAGGGGGAAGAGTAACCTTGGTTAAATCAATCCTATAATCTACACCTATCTATGTCTCCATGGTTTTGGACATTCCCAAGGTAGTGTTGAGAGAGATGGATCAAATAAATCATCAATTCCTTTGGAGGGGAACTAAAGAGAAAAGGAAATGGGCATTGGTGCGATGGGAAACTTTATGCCTACACAAACATAAAGGGGGACTAGGATCCAAATTAGCTGTCAATAACAATAATACACTAGCAACTAAGTTGTATTAGAGGATGTTGAACAACCCCAATACATTATGTATCCAAAATCCAAGACCTAAATATGTAGAAAATAAAATTTTAGCAAACATTATTTGCCACCAACTCCCTAGTAGAGGATCCCCCATATGAGTAATTTTGAGGATAGGAGAGGAATTGATAAAAAAAAAAGCTCTTTTGGGTAACTCACAATTTTAGACAAAATTTTGGGATGGGCACCTACCATTGGTGATTCAATTTCTACAGTGGAGATATTTCGGTTACACAGAGAAAATTAGATAAAGGTAGCAAAATACCATAGGTACTTGACAAAAATTTCAAAATTTGGAATAAATTAGGTCCCTACATCCAAATGGCCAATTCAAATCCTAGTGAGGAAAAATATGGATATCCAACAAATGCTTCAAATGAGATCACTTTCATGGTCTCAAGCAGAGGATTCCCTTAGATGGGACAACATGGGTCAAGGGGAGTATTCAATAGAATGAGGATATGAAGCCCTATGCTAAAGCACTCCTAATCCGATTTGAGACATTCAAACAAATATGGTCACACAAGCTATGGCCTAAGGTGGGATTCTTCATTTGGATACTACGGCATAAAAGGGTACTAACAGGGGAACAACTAATGAAAAGAGGTTGTCATAGTCATTTTTGGTGTGATATGTGTTGGGAGAACTCTAAAATGCTTTGCCACTTATTTATTGAGTGTCCTACAACCTAAAACTTGTGGAAGATGATGACTACCTTATTGGGTATAAATTGGTCTATCTTTACCACCCTATAGCATATGTGGAGGGAATGGATTACACAGGATGGAGTAGAATAGTATGTTAAGCAGTATGTATGGGTAGGAACTATTCTTCTACATTGGAACATATGGAAATAAAGGAACAACCACATCTTCAAACAAGATTCTATATACATCCATTATGTTTAGCAAAACACCACAACCAACATAGTAGAGAGAGTCTAGCATATGACGAAGTATCCCTATGTTAGGATCCCACATCCTAACATTACTTATTAATTATTATTTATTACTTAATTATATATTTCATTATTATTGAAAAGCCATGGTTGAAAATTCATGATTGAAAATTCATGATTGAAAAGTCATGATTGAAAGGTCATGATTGAAAAAGTTTATATATATGATATGAGAGGAATCCATATCAAATCATCCATGAAGAAGAATATATAAATTTTTATTGAATGCATTGGAGGGCCCTTCCTACCAGTGAAACAACGATTCTTTATAAAAGTGATTATTTTAGTTTAGATGTTATTTTAATTATTTATTTATTAAAATTGTGCTAGAACCTTCAGGGTTCTACCTTTTTGTATCAGAGCCATGTGGGACCCAACCATGTGGGATTTTCTCAAGAACCTTCATCAAAACACTTGAGACCTTCATCAAAACACTTATGTGCGTGAGTATGAAATTCGATTTAAGGATATCACCAAACAATACACAAGGTTGGATGAAATTTTTTTCATATATTGTTTCATCAATGGATTAAAGGAAGAGATTCGACTAGAGGTACAAATGTTCAACCCTAGTACCATGATGCAAACTATTGGATTGGCCAAATTAGCCAAAGATAAAATCAACACACAACGTCGATTAGGGAGACCACCTATAGGGAAATCATCAATACCTAAAATTAACCCAACCCTACCAATTAAACGTTTCAGTTTTGAAGAAATGAAAGAACGACAAGCAAAAGGCATCTGCTATCATTGCGATGAGAAATTTGAGAAAAATCATAAATGTGATACACGAAAACTATATATTCTAGATGTAGTTGACCCTGGTAATTCAACAGAAGAAGAAAACAAAATAGAAGTAGACATAGTGGCGGATACACCTGAATATAGCACTAAAGATGGTAGTGATGAGGAAGGTAAGGAAGATGAGGAAGCCACGAAATATAATAAAGAGGAGGAAGATGTGGAAAACAAGGACAATGAGCAAGAAATACCTAAAATACCTAATCCCACCAATGTCAGTAATAGGGTTGATATACTGAAAGTGATTGATGCACCAAGCAAGGATGAGGTAGACATACCCAAAGTGATCAATGCCAACTAGACATGCACTCTACAAGACCTACACACACCTTCCTCACCAATAGTGAGTTCTCACCACATGACCAAACCTATTTGAAACCAACACAGAGTGACTACACACTCCTTCTCCGTTGGCTCTACCAAGGAACCACAAAAGGATATGAAAGCGTTACCATCACTTTTGATGCATCATTCTAAAGTGTTTGAGGAACCCCAATGGTTGCCCTCCCATAATCATCACGATTCTCCTAAGGAAGATTCTACTATTTTTCTAGTAACCCATCACTAACACTTCAACCTTTAAGATATGCTTGCCTTCGAAAAAGTGACATTAAGATAGTATAAGAACTTGTGCAAATTCAACTGGGAAAACAAGCAACGAAGCTCCTTACTTTGAGCTTTGAGGACAAAGCTATTTTTAAGGAGGGTGGCATGTTAGGATCCCACATTCTAACATTACTTATTAATTATTATTTATTACTTTAATTATATATTTCATTATTATTGAAAAATCATGGTTGAAAAGTCATGATTGAAAAGTCATGATTGAAGAGTCATGATTGAAAAGTCATGATTGAAAGGTCATGATAAAAAAAGTCTATATATATGATATGAGAGGAATCCATATCAAATCATCCATGAAGAAGAATATATAATTGTTTATTGAATGCATTGGAGGGACCTTCCTACCAATGAAACAATGATTCTTTTAATTTAGATGCTATTTTAATTATTTTTTTATTAAAATTGTGCTAGAACCTTCAAGGTTCTACCACCCTAGGAACCCCACCCATAGTGGGAACAAATCATGACCAAACTAAAAATTGCTCCTATGTCTAGTAAAAAATAACTGATGACCATAAGGTACTCTAAAGTAGTCAAAAAGGAAATTGGTAGGCTCGAAAGTAGTCAGAAAATAAAAGTGGTAGGCTCCCCAAGGGATTGGAAATAAATTAATATGGATGGAGCCTCATGGGGGAATCTAGGAAGAGTTAGTGTAGGAGGGATAGGAAGATTGTCAAATGAGAGCCTAATATTCACCTTCGTAGAGAATTTTGGCATACTTTCCAACAACCTAGCAGAGGGTTGTGGCATCCTTAAAGGACTCCAATAAGTAGTAAAGGTAGGCTAGAAGAAGGTTTAGATATAATTTGACTTACAAGTCATGATCAACCATCTAAGATATCCAATGGAGAATAGGAAGCTTGACAGGGGACTCATGAGAATTGTAGAGAAGATAAAGATAGTACAAGCAAGCTTTCTATAAGTAGAATACAATCACATCCCTAGAGAATAGAATAAAGTTGTAGATGCGATGGCCAATTGGGTTGTAGACAAAGGTAACATCACTTGTTATAGTTATCCCCCTAGATGATGGGCAACACGAAGCAATAAAGCTCTTCTTTCTATCCCCTGGTAGTAGCATTAGATATATTTAGTTTTTTATTTTCCTGTAGTACTCTTTGTTATACATGGGTTACTATAGCAAATCAAATGATAGAGATTATAGTATTACATCATTTTTTAAATCTTGGATCAAAAGCCTATTTACCTAGAAAGGTAGGCAATATACATTTTTTCCTTGAATAACTTAATATAATCTTCGTTTTTACAAAAAATGGTATATTTTCATTGGATACCACGAATATCCATTAGTACTAAAAGATATTTGTAACTAATATTTAAAATAATGCATAAGACATAATAGGGTGGATCTTGATAAAAAAAACAACCAACATATAATTGTGCAATGTTATAATATATGGATCATCCTTCAATATGAAAAGAATTGGGATCCAAATACATCATGTATAGAAAATTGATTGGTGGCCAAAATGAAAGTTTAACACTTTTGAACATCACCCATTTTAAAGTTGAATGAAGGCCATACTGAGATGATAGCATTGAAAATTCCTCATTAATGAAATCTTCCCTCTCCAATGCACTTCCATTACTAGTAGAAGATAACATTGAATGTGAACTTTGTAAATATATTCATGAGTTGACCTATGTAAGCCACATATAGCAACACAAGCTACCTTAAGAATGAAGTTGTGCAATATAATGCATCCAAATATCCATATGTTTGGGTTCATTTATGCTTAGTAGGCTTGTGAACCAAGTGAATAATACTCTTATTATCACAACACAAAGTATTGGGGATATTCTAAGAAAGACATAATTGATCAAGAAACATCCACATCCACTCAATATATTTCCCAACAAGACAATGCTACAATACCTTTTTAGAGGGTAAAGAGACAATATGTTGTTTCTTGAAATTCCAAGAAATTGACCCAAAATCAAGATAAATTAAAAATACATAGATAGAATTTTAATCATCTAGATCACCATCCCAATATACAGTTGGGTATCCCTATAATCATAGGATCCCCTATTACATAACGAATGACCATATAAATTGTACCTATGATGTAGTACTAAATCTAATTAGTATCCTTATAATAAATCTTATGAAGTGCTTACATATATTTGGAACACAACATCGATAACAAGGAAATCTCTAGTTGGATGTAGGTCCAGTAAAAATATTCCCTACAAAAGACTAATATTTTAGAGCATATACAAAATGAGGAGGAATGCTAGCCTCATGCTTCACTCATAAAGAAAAGAGAATGCAAGCTAAACTAAAATCTTCCATATATAGTTGCTACACAAGTTCTAATGCATATTAAGGTCAAAGGATAAAACCTTAAATAATACTGAATCAAAGTAGGCCTGAATATCCCATCTAAAATGAATCTCAAAGTCATAGATTCATATTACTAAATGCAAAATCTTAATGATGATTAAGTCATCACTATAAAGCATAACAATAATAATTTGTCTATCATCATGTTTAACATAATCACTTAGTATACCAGGCTTGAGGTATATATTTAATCCTATGCATGGTATATCTAAGTCTAAATCCAAGGGTATAGGCTCATCCTAAATAAATCCTAGTGGCTACTACATATAAATCTCCCCTCAAATTTTCTCATGAATAAATGGACATTTGAAATCTATTTGGTGAACATTCCATCATGAAGATGCCATGATAAAGAGATTCATCCTAATAAAGTACATATTAGGAACTTAAGAAAAGTTATCATTATAATCAACTCCCTCCTTATAAATAAATTCATTGGCAACAAGGCATGTCTTATTATAGACAATCAATTTTGAGCAAATCATCAACTATATAATTAAGATAAAACTTACACTATCAAGAGTGACAAACATCATAATCGATTAATCAAGCTAAAATCTCGTTAAAAGATGTATTTAATGATTTGAATCAAAAGGAGAGTGCTCTATTGGGAATTGTTGGACTAACTACCACACCTTGGGGATTTGACTTAGTGGACCAACTACCACCTTGGGCCCTAGGACTAACCACATTGTGAGGTGTTTAAATAAAAATATTGTTTTAGAAATTAACACCTTGAGGTTTTTGTGTAATGACAACTCTACAGTGATATCAAAGCCTCACCCTAGGATCAAATCCCCTTGAGTCACATTGAAGAGGGGGTGTTGGACTAATCGTCACACCTTAGGGATTTGACTTAATGGACTAACCGCCACCCTAGGCCCTAGGACTAACCACCCTGTGAGGTGTTCAAATACAGATATTGTATCGGATACTAACGCCTTGAGGTTTTGGTGTAACGACAACTCTACAAGAATTATAGGGCTTGAGAAGGGCCATAAACAATGAAGTAGAAGCCTTAGTTATAAAATATGCTTCTATCTAGGTGGTAAGACAAGGTTATAGGAGGATAATCATAGAATATGATTCTCAAATATTGGTAGGAGCTTTGGATTGCATGAGGAAATTTTCTTTGGAGACATGGAGGTTGAGGATTATTGTCACCCAAATTAAGGAATTATGGAGGAAATTAGATGATGTGATTTCACTTTATGCAGATAGAGCTCTAAATAAAGTGTTAGAATTCTTGGCTAAGATGGGTATCAATAAGGAGGTAGGGATTTAATGGCATAGTGGCATGGCTATTGAGGATGAGAGGATTAGGTAGGTTGGTGAGCAAATCCAATGTTTAGCTAATTTGGATAACCATTGTAGATATATGGTTTAGGATATTTGGCTCCAATGTAGATCTCATTTTACTATTGTAAATAGGTGTTCTTACCAGCTAAGGTTGGGAGGAGTCTCATCCTAACTTGTAAATGATATTGTTTTAATATAATTTTTCAAATAAAAAAAATAAAAATGATTTGAATCAAAAGTGTATACCTAAAGTTTTAGCATCGATCAAACTTTTGACTAAGGGGTAGCGCCTTTACCAAAAATTCAAAACTAATATTTACCACCAATTGACCCACCACTGGTCATTTTCCACAATAACATCAAGGTACACTTGTGTCATAACTCTTTTGGGTTCAACACTATTGCTTGACCATGAACCAAAAAAATAGGTAGCTAACTAATGTCCATTGCTATTAAGATGATCTTTTGTCTCGTCCACCATGTATGAATCCCTATGCAAATTTTCTTGACTATAAATCACTCTCTATAACTTGCACTCACATCAACCATTATCATTAAACCCTAATGAATTATTGAGTGGGTATATTTGTAGGTTTGTTTTGTATGGATTAATAATCATAAGGTGAAGGAGCCATGATTAAGGTATTCAACAACACTAGGAGCACAAAAAGATTTTACACACTCTTTAGCCATCCTATTTTATTGCATTAGATCAAATATGTATTCATTCTTGTTTGATTTTATTGTTTATTTTATTGGGTACACTAATCTAAAATTGATTCCTTTTTGCCTTGTGCCACTGTTCACCTTTGCATATTGTTTGTAATCTAATAGAACAAAAAAAAATATATATAATAAATATATTATTTAGTTCAATCACGCTACATCTACATGGAATGGAAAAATGCATATACTCTAGGCTAGCATGTGTTGTAGATTTTTCTTAAAATTGTTTATGTTAATTTTAGATCTATGAATCTAGTTACAATCATAGGTTGGCTTGTCTTGTATATGCATGATTTTTAAAATTTGTCTATTTTTCATTCATAGATCTTGGTTGCAATCATAGATCTATTTTGTCTTGTTTGTAAGGAAATGAAAGAGTGCATATAGTAGATGAAGTGCCTTTATTGATTTTATTATTCTAGCTTAGGATTTAGAAATAGTTATCACATCTTCAAGGAAAACAAAATTGCATGTAGGTTAATAATATGTTTACCACATAAAATCTCTTGAAACCTATCTTTACAATAAAAAGAACATATATTTTTGTTCGCATTAAAATAAAATAATCATTTATCTTAGGGACATTTCTTATATGCAATGTTGTATGCTTGCATCAATAGCTTAAAATTTCTTTTTTTTTATATAAAGTTATTATTCTTAGATATTTTGAGGAAAAGTAGAAGTAGGCAAGGATCTTAGACAAAATAGTAGGTGCTTTCTTAATTAACATACCAAACTTAGATCCATCGCATGTCCCCTGTACCTATCTCTCTAAAGTGGGAAAAAGCAAGACAATGAGATGATCTAATTTGTCTTCCTTTTTTTTGTGGAAAATATCCCAGAAGGGATACCACTTTCGGGTAAGACCCAAGGAGGTAGGGGTATATCTTCCACCAAAATCACCCAGGGCTTGCACTTGGCCTACCACCTTTGACATACTCAAGGAGCAAACCTGAAACAACAAAAAACAAGAACACACAAACACAAATACACAAAAATATAAAAAAATTAATAATAAAAAAACATGCTCCTTGAGTGTGTCAAAAATATAAAGCACAACCAAACACACACACAATAAGATAAAAACACAACATGAACCACACAAAAAAAATACAAGAACAACATAACAAAACACAAACATAACAAAAAACAACAAAATGCTACAAAGACACAACCAACAAAAACATGAAAAACAAAAACAACCAAAACCTAAAAAATAAAAAATAAAATAAAATAAAAAACAACCAACAATAGACAATAGAGAAAAATAAAAACATAGAAAACACTCACACACAAAAACACAAAACACCAATTAACACAAACATACAAAAACACAAGCACAAGAACAACAAAAACACAAGAACAACAACAAAAAACACAAAACAATAAAAACATAAGAACAACAAAAAACAACACAAAAAATACAAAAACAAAATAAAACAAAAAAAAGCACACATATAATTAGAAAAGAAAAAAATAGAACACAACAATGACCTTTCTAGACCAAGAGACTATTAAGGCAAGAATCAACAAAGGAAACAAAAGAAATATTAGTTTGAGCTAGGGAACTAAAATACCCTGACCAAACCAAAGAGAAGCAAAAATAAAGCAAGAAGAAACTAGGTACCTTCAAAACTAGAGCCATCCAAAGAAATGATAGAAAGAAGAGCTTCCCTTATTTGTGAAGCCCACCATCTAGGAGGGTGGCCATAGCAAGTAAGATCACCTTTGTCCAAAGACCAATTAGCTAAAGCATCAACACTCTTGTTCTGATATCTGACCATATGATTGTAATCAACTTTTAAAAATCCCATCTGGATTAATTGAATCTTCTTAATAATTCTTTTTATTCTCCAATAAACATTACGACTCTTAGAAGGAGTCTTCAAAAGATTAATCATAAGTTGAGAGGCAGAATCAACTAGTACCTTTTCCCATCCAACCTTAGTAGCCTCTTGAAGGCCTCTAAGGATACCAAATCCTTTAGCAAGGTTATTGGATAGAATACCCAAATTCTCAGCAAAATTAAAAACCAGGAAGCCATATGAAAGTCTACCAATTCCTCCCGCACTAGATTTTATAGGGTTCCATATAGAGGCTCCATCAGTATTAAATTTTCTAAAATCCTTAGGAGGAGGTTGCCAATTCCTTGTTCTATCCATCTTGCAATTACTCGTATTCCCTTTAAGTTGGTTGCTATTAGAAGAATTAATATTAAATATTTTCATCACTTGATCCCATCTTTGGTGGGAGTTTTGGGGTGATTAAGGAGATGATGGATTGATTCAACTAAGTTGGCAATGGTATTTTTCTAGATATAGTGAATATCCTTCCTTTCTTGATTAAAAATCTAGTTGTTCCTTTCATTCCAGATATTCCAAAGAAGAATGGTAGAACCCATCCAAACTAATTGCCTAATAAAATGATCAACACTCTCTTGATTAGGCCAGTCCCTCCAAAGTTTTTCAAAAGTAAAAAAAACTGGACCACTATAAGCCAAGTAAAGTGGCCATTCTCCTCCAAATATCAGAGGCTAAAGTACACTCAATAAAAATATGGTTGAGATTTTCCACATTATCTCCACACATTTCACATCTAAAAGGGCCAAATGCTCCCCAGTAAGCACCCTGCGATGCAATAAAAGCCAAGTAAAGAACCTCACCTTAGGCCAGAGCTTTTGAGCCCACAAAAGAGAAAGATTTCAGATGATTGGTTAGTATTATTATGGCATAAGGCCAAATAATCTTGAGCAAATGAATACTCACCTTAGTAGTGTTGTTCCATCAAAAATAGTCTTTATCATGGGACCAAGAGAGAGATCTCATATGAAGGATGCACTAGATATCTTGTCTTTAAATTTTTGGGATTTGAATAGGCCAGTCCTTAATAGGGATCCAATATCTACCAACCTCTGAATTACCAATATGGTACCGATAGTAATTAGCCACCTTTATCCAGTTAGCTCGATGAAGCTCCTCCATACAAGGCCTCCAATAGGGAAACTGAGTTATCAAAGGCTCGTGCCCATCCCAAGAATTTGTCCAAAATTTTTCTTGTTGACCATTATGAATGATCCAAAATAATTTTTTCTTTATCAAATCCTCACCAGTCTTAAGAATTGCTAAAATGGGAGAACCTTTGGAAGGCAATTGATAGCAAACAAGGTCTTTAGGACTTTTGTTCTCAGCATATTTAGCACATATATTCTTGGCCCAAAGAGCAATGGGGTTATGAAAAATCCTCCAATATAATTTAGCAACTAAAGATTTATTGTTATTAATACCAGATCAAAATCCTAACCCTGCTTCATTCTTAGGAAGACATAAAGTATCCCATTTCACCAAGGCCCATTTTCTTTTCTTCTTAGTACCACTCCAGAGGAACAAATGACTAATTTTATCTAGTTCTCGAAGAACAACCTTTGGGATATTCAACACGGTAGAAACATAAATAGGAATAGCTTGAAGGAATGATTTTACCAAGGTGATGCTACCCCCATAAGAAAGCCAATTGGTCCATTTTCCAATTTTCTTCTTAACTTTTTCCAAGAACCAATTCCAATATTTTTTTTTTCTTTTCGTCTTCGAATATTGATGGGAATACCTAAATAAGTGATTGGAAGGGAGGCATTATTATATCTTAATTTATCCAAGACCATGGATTCCTATCTGGCAGAGCAGTAAAAGAAAATGACTTTAGATTTGTCTTCATTGATCAATTTCCCGATAGCCTTAGAAAAATAGCTAATGATTTGCTTAATAGTAGAAGCTTCCTTAACTGTAGTTTTACCTAAAAGAGTAGAGTCATAAAAAAATTGAATATGAGAGATAGGTCTAGCTCCATGAGCAATGGTAACTCCCTCAAGGGTTTTTTTTCTCTCTTTTTGGTTATAGTCCTACCTAAGCATTCAACAATAATGATGAATAAATAAGGGGATAGGGGGTAACCTTGCCTAATACCTTTGGAAGCTGGGAAAAATTGAGAAGGCCTACCATTGATAAGAACTAAGTAGGAAACTGAAGAGATACATCCCATAGTCCAATCCATCCAATCCTGAGAGAAACCAAATTGCCTTAGAACTTTGATTAGGAAGTTCCAATCCACTCTATCATAAGCTTTGGATAAGTCTAACCGAATGAACATGGAAGGAGATTTTTGCATATCCATGGAATGGATGGCTTCCTAAGCAAGAACTATCTCATCAACTATTTGACGCCCTTCCACATAACCCCCTTGTTCAGGGGAAATAATATTATGCAAAAGAGGCTTCAACCTTTCTATCATGATCTTAGTAATGATTTTGAGAATAATATTACATAAAGCAATAGCTCTAAAAGTTGATATATGTTCAACCTCTTGAGCTTTTGGAATAAGAGTAATATTTTTTATTGATAACATTTAAAATTTCTTTGGCTTTCCTAGATTCTTCCACCACCTCTAATAAATCAGCATGAAGGATATCCCAAAACTCTTGGTAGAACTCAATGGGAAAACCATTAGGACCTGGGGTTTTCCATTTTTGCTAATTTGTCTTCCCTATTCCTTCATCTTACCCCTACATTTTGGTGAAATTCAATGTGAATTCTTGTACAACCTACCTTAACTTCAAAATTTTAAATTTTTAGGCAAACCTCTTAAGAAAGATTAATAAACATTGTTTGTATAGGATATTATTTTAGATCTTAAGTACATAACCAATTGATAGCCCTATAGGGAATATTTTTTATTCCTTAAGTAACCATAGTATGAACTATCAATTTATGTTAGGTATATAGAAAGCTTGGGATGCCAACTTACCACATAGGATCTCACATGTACATGTTCCAGGTAGGAAGTATATCACAATAAGCTAGTGGGATTCATTAGGAGGCTTTATTATCCCTCATGTATCAATTTTGACCATGTATCTAGGGGATGCTTCTATGTATTGTTGATATTCCATGTATTAGATCTACTCTCACATGTTGATTTTTATATCGAGAGGGGTTGTGTATATAGAGAGTCATTTTTATATAGGGAGGACTTCAAGGTATATAGGCCTGATCAATATATCAAAGGAAGGAGAGATAAGGAACATAAAAAAAATTCTTTTTGCTTTGTAATAAAATCTAGAAACATAAAAGTTAATTATCTCCCCAACATTAGTCATGCTTGAAAGGAATTATAAGACTCGTAACATTGTTCACCAAATGACTAACCATTATGATCCCCCTGTTATGAATAATGCGGAATATCATAATGAGTTCCTTAGTTATGAGAACCTTACTTTTGACCAAGAAGAGGAGGAGATTCCTTCTTGTGACCCATTTAGCCCCACTCAAGAAGAGGATGGGAGGTTAGTTTTTTATCAACCACACACATGGTTCACTTCCATTATAGGCATAAGGGGCCTATAGAGAACTTCTTTAGGGAAGTTGATGAGGCTTAAGAAGCTTTCCAAGGGGATGACTTGTTACTGTACTGAACCCAATACCCTCTTTCTAATCCTTTGCATTTTAATCAAGTAGATCAATATTTTGCTTATGCAAATGTCACCATGGTTGGACTTCATGCATCAATTCCTAACTTAATGGATATAATACCACCCATCAATGTAAAAATAATGGGGAGTGGAGTCCAAGTTCCTCATAAACCTCCATTGGAGTCACATCCTCTTACACTAACTTTAGAAAAAAAATTATAGGGCATTTCCAATTATCCTACCTCACAATACATAATACATGGGATCAATCTCTCAAAATCTTAACCACCCAAATATTGCATCTAATGCTTATTTGATAGATCCAATCTATATCCTAACACTTTTCATACTAATTCTAATTCAAATCACTTAACCAAACAACTTCTGGGTTAAGCACAAAGCTATTCTCTAATCCAATAATCCTTGAACAAACTTTTAATTAAGTGAGTTATGTAATATTTGGTATCATGGGGACTCATTATGCAATGCCAATTACATATATCAAATGATCCAATAATAATTATAAATTTATCATCATCAATTACCCTCTACCTCATAACCAATATTTCAAATTCTAGCATAAGTATATCATCTATTCATCTACCACAATCCAATCTAGTTATTTTACATATTCAAGCTTTGATGGACTAGTTATAACAATTGAAACAAATGGTCATAAGTATTTTCCTCTAGTCAAAGGTACTCTTATGATGTTTTTTTAAACCAACCTTTAGATCCTTTGTATCTAGAAGACCATTTCCCCCAAACTTTGAAACCTAAGAGTTTCAGATGTATAAGGGGAAAGAAGACCCAATAAACCATGTTAATTTATTTAGGACTGTTTGTAGTGATATCTCTTATGATGAGGTGCTACCTTTAAAAATATTTCCTAAGAGTCTAAGTGGTCCAATATTAGAATGTTATTATATAATACCAAGACACTTCATAAGGATTTTTAAGGACCTAGTAGAAATATTTGTTGAGTAGTTTTTAGTATATATTAAAGACAAAGTTACTATTGATGACTTGTACCAACTCAAAAGATGAAAGTGTGGCTACCTTTTCTAAGATGATGGAGAGACTTGATAGGGATACTGCAATACATTCCCAAAAAAAGGATTTACTTGATATCTTCATTTCATGAGCAACTAACTTTTTACTTAGAAATATATATCATGTTTTTAATAAAAATGTGATAGATATGACCAAAGAGGAGAGACCAATCTCATAAATAAGGGTAATTAAATACTAAAAAAAAAAGGAAGAAGATAAATCTTTTTCAAACCATAAGGGTTAATATATAAAATAAACATGTTATTGCTGATGGGGTCATTGATCCTAGAAAATCCAACAACATTAATACTACTAAAAATATGCAAAGGATCATCATAAGGAAATCAAATTAATAGAATCCTAAAAGAAAATAAATAAGGTTTGATGAGACTCTCTCTTCTATCGTAGAAAAAATTCTTAATGCCAAAATAATAGAAGTACCTCTCCTATTATGAATAACGAGGAATATTAGGACGAATTCCTTAGTTATGAGAACCTTACTTTTGACTATGAAGAGGAGGAGATTCCTTCTTGTAACCCATTTAGCCCCACTCAAGAAGAGGATGTGAGGTTAGTTTTTTTATCAACCATACACATGGATAACTTCCATTATAGACATAAAGGACCTATATAGAAATTCTTTAGGGAATTTGATGAGGCTTAAGAAGCTTTCCAAGGGTATGGTTTATTACTGGATTTAACCCGATACCCTCTTTATACTCTGCATTTTAATCAAGTAGATCAATATTTTGCTTATGCAAATGTCACCATGGTTGGACTTCATGCATCAATGCCTAACTTTATGGATATAATCCCACCCATCAATGTAACAATAATGGAGAATGAAGTTCAAGTTCCTCGTAAACCTCCATTGAGGTCACATCCTCTTACACAAACTTTAGAAAAACTTTATAGGGCATGTCTAGTTGTCGTACCTCATAATACATAATACATGGGATCAAGCTCTCAAAACCTTAATCCAAATCTTGCATCTAATGCTTATTTGATAGATCCAATCTATAAATAAAATCCTAACACTTTTCATGCTAATTCTAATCTCAAATCACTTAACCAAACAACTTTTGAGTTAAGTACAAAGCTATTCTCTAATTCAATCATTCATGAACAAAATTTTAATTGAGTTATTTAATCATTGTTATCATGGGGACTCCTTATGCAATAACAATTTCAATGCCATATATCAAATGGCATAATCACAATTATAAATTTATCATCATCAATTACCCTCTACCTCATAACCAATATTTCAACTTCTAGCATAAGTATATCATCTATTCATCTACCACAACCGAATCTAGTTATTTAACATATTCAAGATTTGATGGATTATTTATAACAATTGAAACAAATGGTCATTATCCAAGGATTATCCTCTAGTCAAAGGTACTCTTATGATGTTGTTTTTAACCAACCTTTAAATCCATTTGTATCTAGTAGACCATTTCCCCTAAACTTTGAAACCTCAAAGTTTCAAATTTACGAGGGGAAAGAAGACCCAATAAACTATGTTAAGTTATTTAGGGCTGTCTGTAGTGATATCTCTTATGATGAGATGCTACTTTTAGAAATATTTCCTAAAAGTCTAAGTGGTCCAATATTAGAATGCTATTATTTAATACCAAGACACTTCATAAAAAGTTTTAAGGACTTAGTAGAAATGTTTGTCGAATAATTTTTAGTATATATTAAGGACAAAGTCATCATTGATGACTTGTACCAACTCAAAAGATGAAAGTGAGACTACTTTTTCTAAGATGATGGAGAGACTTGATAGGGATACTACAAGACATTCCCAACCAAAGTATTTTCTTGATATCTTCATTTCCAACCTTCATGAGCAATTAAATTTTTACTTAGAAACATATAACATGTCTTTTAATAAAAATGTGATAGACATGGCCAAAGAGTAGATATCAATCTCATAAATAAGGATAATTAAAGACTAAAACCAAAAATTAAGAAGACAAGTCATCTTCTTCAAACCATAAGGGTTAATATAAACAATAAATATGTTATTAATGATGGGGGCATTGATCCTAGAAAATCCAACAATATTAATACTACTAAAAATATGCAAAGGATCATCCTAAGGAATTCAAATTAATAGAAACTTAAAATAAAATAAATGATGTTTGATAAGGCTCTCTCTACTATCGTAGAAAAATTTCTCAATGCCAAAATAATAGAATTACCTCCTATCAAGCCTGTTAAATCTAAAAGGGAAAGCTCATTGGTTTAGACCAAACAAGTATTATGCCTTCCATTGAGTCAATGGAAATTCCACTAATAGGGGCATAGGCCTTAAGAATGTGGTCTAAGACCTCATTTATAATGACTGAATTATTGTTAACATATTTGAGTCTCAATCCTTATACAATCAGTATTTTGGTATTTTTAATAACCTTTTCCCTAATCATAATAATCAAAATTAACAAAGCATAAAAAATAATATCAATTATCATAATGTACCACCTCCAAATCAAGGAATGGTTGTTAATGTTAATCCCTCTTGCAACATCAATCATGCATCACATGTCTATATTATCATAAGGAAACAACAATGGAACCTACCTCTAGATCAATTGCCAATCAATCATCCATTAGGACCTCCTTTGGCCCTTTGATCCAATTAGCCTAATCAATATAAAAGACCTCGTTTGATCATTCAATTGCAATATAAAATTAAAAAAGGGTGTATACACTTCTGTAACTTGAAAATTTCCCAACTAAAATTTTCATTTTTTAACTCCTTAATTCTTCTTCCATCCATTAATATATCCTCGATAGATTTATGAGCGAATGCACAATTCCTCAAAACCAAAACCACAAATTTTTTGATTATATTGTTGGATCAACTAAGATAAATGATACCAATATTTGTTTTCTATGAGGATGATTCACTCTTGTATATCATAGGCCAAATTAATGGTGAGTTTGTTAAGAAAATTTTAGTCAATAATGACTTTAGATTGAATGTAGGTAGTCTATATTTTTTTTGCCATTTTGGCTTATCCATTAATAATCTTGAGAAATATTACCTAGTGATTCTGACCTTTGACAATGGGAATGTAAGGCTAGTAGTACAATAGTATTACCTCTTAAAGTTGGACCCCAAAATCACAACACCTTATTCTATGTCATGCCTTATGATCTATCTTATGATATTATTTTGGGTAGGCCTTGGATTCATGAAATGTGGGTCATCCCATCCACTCAACACTAGTGTCTTAAGTATGAATACAAAGGTCAAACCTATACAATTCCTGTTGAATCTAAACCCTTCAAATATTGTAAGTTGATTAAGGTTCAAAGTCAAAAGGCTAGTATTTATCCTCATATTACTAGTACTAATGACCCTTTAAATAGTTTTTCTATTATCTCAAGCTCATCAATTGATCATTTATCCTCTAATTCCGTAGTCACTAATGCATTGAAGTCATTCCACATAACTAAGAATTGTAACAAATAAAATTCAATAGAAAACAATAACAAACCTATCAACATTGATAATAATAAAAACTCAACTAATGACCAAACTCTTATGGGCTTAGACAAGTTCCATACTTCCCCATGAACATTGGAATTACCTCCTATAGGTTAGTTTTATCACCTAATCCATTATGTGGTATAATTTAGATCATGTAGTTATTTTGCTAAGATAATAGTGTAGCAATGAGCATGCAATAGTTCAGATAGCAATTTAGAAGGACATTAGAGGAGGCTACTAAAACACATTTAAGAAATAAAGGATGGTTTAGAGTAGGCTAGAGGATTGCATAAGCTTA
The DNA here is from genome assembly GCA_028583015.1 of Wollemia nobilis. Classification (NCBI taxonomy): domain Eukaryota; kingdom Viridiplantae; phylum Streptophyta; class Pinopsida; order Araucariales; family Araucariaceae; genus Wollemia; species Wollemia nobilis. Next base: position 14,093,754 of record JAQPPZ010000754.1, on the reverse strand, counting down.
CAAAAAGTAGAGATCCAAATTTGGATGAAAAGTAGACCAAGATGGATGACAAAGCTATAAGAAGAAGGTTATCAAATGATAAAATATGCCAAGGCATGAAACCTGACATCTAGCAGAGCCAAATGGGATAAAAATTGGCTAAGTATGGAGAGCTAGTTAAATATTTAAGATATTGATGTTAGCAACAAGACAACAAAAACCCGTTATTTGGTGTTCTACAAAAAAAAATCAAAGGTACAAGAGCTAACATCTATCACTCGACCCCCAAAAGTTAAGCTTTGAAGACAAGTGAATAAGACCAGTCAAACAAACTATAATATTGATGTTAGCAAGGGGGTATAGAATATCCAAAACAATATAAAGTGATACCAAGTGAAGAATATTCTAAGGCATTGGACCCAATATTCGGCATTTGATGCTACAATTTGTAGAGCTTCCAAAAGCATCAAACTTTAGAAGGTAATGATGCCAACATCAAGAGCTTAAAAACCTAATAAGCCAAATGCAATTTTAGATGCAAGATAAATCCAAGTCAAGTGACGTGACAATAAAGCAAGCAAGGATCAAATAGACTTCTAATGTTTGATATTATACATAAGAAAACATAGTTGTTGTAATCTTTAGATAATGACATCATCAAAAGTGAGGAAGTTATTTGACACCCGACATAAGAATAAATCCAAAGGATGCAACACTAAGCCAAGGTGATTACTCGACAATAATTGACACACTCTTCATATCACCAACCATTGCATAAGTGGTTTGGAATAGTCCACATTAGTAGGAGTGCACGTGTCGATCAACTGCTAGGTATCATCACTGTCAAAAGATCTTAATGACTGAATCTCTCTACATCACACACAGGCCCATGTTAAGCTGGGTATGCGCAACAAAAAGAAGTGGACCATCACCTGATGGTTACAATCCAACGATGTTGCATGTAGACCAATCTTATATTGAAATCTGTAATGCACACATTAGCAGAGCATGCCTGAAGTAGCTAAGCATAGCTGAGCTAAGTTAAATGTAACAACCACTCTCCATGTCTACCCTGAAGCCTACAATATGCCTTGGGAATAATTTTTCTTAGATAATCAAATACATTGTAAAAAATTATATATACTAGAATGTAAGCCATTATAATGGATAAATCTTTATTGTTTACAATTGACATAATTATATTTATTAAGGTTATACTCCTTCTTGAATGAATATTGGATTGTTGTTTAGACTCCTGTTAACTTCTTATGCAAAACATGTATGTATGTCTTACCGAGTAGCTAATAATTTTTGTTAAAGCTAGGAATGGGTAGTTCTGCTACAATTTTCTACATTCTAGATTTCTACCTGGATTTGCCATTATAGTTTTGGAATGACTTAGCATCACTTAGATTTCTTAATGTTTAAGGTTTTGAATGCATAAAAAATTAGGTTGTTTTGTTAGGTGGTTTAACTTTAAATTCAGATTGCGAGGCTCTCTACACTATATCTCTTGATTTCTATATCACTTTTAGCTCATCTTTCTAACCCTTTCTATTTCCTACTTTAGTCTACAAGTCCCCAATTAGTTAGATTAGCTAGGGATAAGAACCAGCCTCATCTGAAAGTTGATTTAGAGACCCCTATTTTTTATTCATCCAATATCTTTGCGGAGGTCTTGATGGCGCATCTCATTTACTTAGGCATATATTAGAACCAAAAGTATTTTTAGCATGCCCGGTGGGACACAAGTCCCATAATACCTTGATTAGGTAGTATCCTTCTGATAAATAATAGTTGAATTCCAATACTTAGAATCTATCTAATGTACCATGAGTTCTAGCACACTTGAAGAGAGCATCTATCCACTATGCCACCATAAGAGTATTTTTAGCACACTTGGTGGGACTTGAGGGTCCCACTTTCTCCTAATTAGATATTTTTCATCTGATAACAAAGATCAAACATCTATTTTAGAAGCTATATAATATTGCAAATATTGTTTTAAATACTTGGAGGACTCAAGATCTTGGTGAATAGTCTTGACCTCACTTTCGAAGATTGTATGTTCACCTGGTGACTTCATTGAAAGTAAAAATCTAGAAGAAGTGGTGACTCTACTAGAAGGAAAACTTAGAATCAAATGGTAGAAGTATAAAAATCCAAGATAATATGTTGTGTACAAACATGATAGCTCTACAAATTCATCAAAAAAGGTCTTAGAGCCATGGTTGGACAAATTTGTCTAGCTTGGATTAATGTCGGACCACTCAACCTCCTAAATCTTTATGAGATTTACCAAACTGCATTAAAGATACTGCCCATCTATGATGGAAATGGAAAATTTTCTTATGAGCATTGTCAAGATGTCTCAGACTTGGCCATATTTTGTAACATCATCTTTGAGGATGTAATGGTAAGTTTGTTGGCTCAATATTTTAGAGGTAAGGCATTGGAATGGCACAGGTCCTTGGAAGACAATAGTGTTAGAGCTTGGGCGAATCTAGTTGAACCCTTCATAACAATATTTGATGATCTAGGAGATCCATTCTTGTTGCTCACTTAGATATTGAGTCTCCAAAGATAAGTCAAAGAAAGCCTCCTAGACTTCAATATCTGATTCAAAAAGCTCTGGAGCAAGATTCCTTATGGAATATAACCATCACAAGTATAGGCTTATATGTATTATCTTTGAGCTTTAGATCTAGAATTAAGCCTCCAAATTCTATAGTATAAGGAAAAAGGATTCCCACAAGTTTTCCATCTGGCTATCTTGTCTGAAAATATGCCGATATTAGTAGGAAAACTTCCACCCAACCATGTCATCCATTGAATGAATCCATAAATTGTAGTCCTAGCCATACCCTGGCCATAGTTGCCTATTATGCTAGAAATAACTTCTTTGAGAGAAACAACAAGATAAAACTTGCCCACTATCACAATTAATGAGCCTCTAATGATGGAAGAATTAAAATCTATAATCCAACACTTCTCTAAGAGGCTCAAACAACAGAACAATGAGCCAAAAAATAATTCATATGATCATAAGGATATCTTGGCAAAGAATCAACAAATAAATATAGAATGGACAAATGAAGTAAATCTTGACAAGGATAAAATAATGATCCCAACTCTAAGTCTAGAATATTTTAAGGTTTGTATAACAAATATGGACTTATGTATAGTATAAAGGAAATCTATCCTTTGTTTATAAACTCCACCCAAATTTGAGCATGATTTCTCCTTAGAACATGCTATTAACAACCAAGATAAAAGGTAAAAAATTGGGGAAAGAAGAGATGAGAGGTTAGAAGTGGTGTAGAGTTTGCAAGAAAACCAACAATCAGATATAACTTCAGGGTAGTCTAAACTAAAGTTAGATCCATGGGATATCAACCAACACAGGAAGGAATCTTGTAGAAATTTGTATTATCCAACAATCACTAAAGAATAGAGGATAGAAATAGCCCAACTATACAAATAATTGTTCAAGGAAACATATAAAGGGTTAATAAAGGATTTGTTGGTCAAGGAACATGTGGTCCTAGTTGAAGCTACCCTCAAACGATCAACAAATGAATGAATGCATACCAAGACAATCAACTGGTATTTAAGTGACCATCGCTTGTGTAACATCCCAAAATCTAACAACTCATTTTTTTTTTAATATTACAAGAAAAAGTTCATAAGGAAAAAACCCTTCTTTCATCTTTCCAACATATAAGGCTTCACCATATTTTAGTTCCAGTCACTATAGACGACACTCAGTGAGGAAGAGCAGCCAAATCCCATAGTTTTTTGGGGTTCACCTTACTAAACCTACACGTTTAGAAGGATGTCAAAAGTGTTCCCCCCACCTTTACCATACCCTCATTGATATAGGATAATATGACCACAATACTTAAAGGAGAATGCCATAGTATAAATATTATCACTGGTATAGAAGAATATGACCATAGCATAGGGATTATCCCTTAAGGTCCACAACACTTAAAGGGGAATGCCTATTCCCTAACCTTACTCTAAGTCCATCTAGGTAGGCTAATATGACATAGATCCTTGGTTCTTAGTTACCACACCTTCATGGGCTAACTAAGGTTATTACCACTTCGTTGGCAATGAACATGATCATACTCTTAATCACCACACCTATGCGGGTTAACTAAGGGATTACCACTACTATTTTATGAATAATATCATAACTTTTTAGTTGAAGTACACCCGAGCCTACTCGTTTAAGGTGAAAGGATTCATAAGAAACCTAGCTATTGTATTCTCACAACTCCTTCCAAGTTCATGAGTCTAGCTATTGCGTTCTTGCACCTCCTACTATGACTCATGGCTACCTGATTGTTGCATTCACGCAACTTCTCCTAGGATTGGGTTTTAATACATTTGACTTGGTTCCATAAGAGATTCTAACCGCCCTAAGATAATCTTAATTAAAATTTGCACTTTAAAACATCATTTCAAAGTAAAGCAACATATATCAATAATATCATAAACACTTAAATTCAAAACATAATCTATTTAGTATGAAGTGCTATAAAAGATAACAAAGATGCCTCTTAATTAAGCCACATTTTGCTTAACTCAAATGCTTGACATAAATCTTCATAAAATGCCTTCCTTTAATAGAAATACTATAACATAATAAACCAAGCATTGACCTAAAGATGTATTCCAACAATTGATATAACTCAATACTAACTATAATTAAAATACTGCTAAAACATTTTAATGCACTAAATGCAAGAAAACATTCTAATAGCATAATATTTCAATTTGTACCATAATAAAGTATTACAAATTATTTGAAAAAAACATTCCTTTACAAGCCTTTGTTTTTCCACATCATTTATAGATTTAAATAACTATGAAGCCAAATGCCAAGGATCTTCAAGCCATCTAAAAATCTGCAAGCTCCTCCATGATAGGGAATCTATCCATAGTTCATGAGAAATACTTAGGGATCATAACAAATCCAAATTCAATGCAATCTAATTATGCAAATGTTACTAAGCAAACATCCATGCATAAAAAAACCATTTAAGAGAGATTTCCCTAAATCTCTCTCCATAATAGCTCCTTTACCCACAAGAGTCTCAAGAACCATTATAATAGTTTCTCTTTCAAAACCAAGATTAGAAGGTCTGAGTGGGCTTTGGCCTCTCTTTGAAAGGTTTGAGGTTCAAACCCACTTAGTATGAGGGGACGAGGACCCCTCATAAAAAATTGTGTAAATTCATTGACATCAAGTGGCATTAGCTCAACAAGTTAGATTCCTCAATATTTAAAAGAGGAGACCAAGGTTCAAATCTTTCCAAACAATACATGGATAATATCCAAGCTTTGTTGTAATACCACTATGTGGTGATGATGTAATATGGGTGGGGCCCGTTTCAATCCCATATAACCAATTGAAAAAAATATATTGGAAGGTCTGAGGTGTAGACCAATTGGTGTAGCAAAACACTATAAGGGGGACAAACATCCAGGATTCAAATCTTGGGTCTCGTCGGATTGAACACTTATCTCTTTCCTAGTGCTTTCAATGGCGTAAAAGGTTTAAAATGAATGTGATACGATAGTTGTATGGGCAGACTGCACGAAGTACTATATGGTGGCTTTCGGGGTGAACAACATGAAATACCATGGTAGCCATAGATATTGAAAACACACTTGAATCATCATGGTGGCTACTGATTTGTCCATGTAAAAACAAAAAAACAAAATTCGATAAAAAAACTACAAAGAGAATCCCATAGCTCTCTTTAAAATGACCCTTTAATTCACATAAGTCTTAGGAACCATTATAAAATTTTCTCTTTAAAAACCAATATTAAATAAACAAACTTTAAAGAGAATCCCATACTTCTCTTTAAATTGATCCCTTAACTCACATAAGTCTCAAGAAAAAAGATAAAAGTTTCTCTTTCAAAACTAGGATTAAATAAAAAATCTATAAAGATAATCCTATACTTGTCTTTAAAATGAGTCCTTAACTCACATAAATCTCAAGAATCATTATAATAGTTTCTCTTTTAAAACCAATATTAAATAAACAAACTGCAAAGAGAATCCCATACTTCTCTTTAAAATGATTTCCTAACTCTCATAAGTCTCAAGAATCATTACAATAGTTTCTCTTTCAAAACCAACATGCAAAAACCCATTTAAATAAAGAGAATCCCATACTTCTCTTTAAAATGATCTCTCTAACTCTCATAAGTCTCAAGAATCATTACAATAGTTTCTCTTTCAAAACCAACATGCAAAAACCCATTTAAATAAAGAGAATCCCATACTTCTCTTATAATGATTCCCTAACCCACAAGAGTCTCAAAAATCATTATCATAGCTTCTCTTTCAAAACCAACATGCAAAAACCCATTTTTTATAATTATACTTCTAAAGTAAAGAACATACATCCTTCCACTTTTATTTCTCCAAACCATTCCATAAAGAAATAAAGTAAACTTAGAAATATATTACCGGCTAAATTTTTTGATATCAAAACCTACCCTTCCCTTAAGATCTAAAAACCAAATATATATATTTCTTTATCAAAAGCCACCACATAAGAATACAAAGTTCGATCATAAAAATAAAAGGAGACTTTATTAAACTTCAAAAGAATTAAACTTGATAATAAAAGAGCCATAACCTACATTAACCAAACATAAATCAAGTGCAAGGAGATGAATCAAAACAAATATGCGTAGGAAACCTCGACTTCTAGGGACGACTCAACATAGGCGACCACATGATCAAAACCTTTGAAGTTTCATATAACAAGCTACTCAAATCAAAACAACCAAACAACATGCACATACTTGGATCTAAATATTACAAGACACACTAGCTAAAGGATAGCTTGGTCCTTTACAACAAGGAGGTTAGAAGGACATGACTTAGGAATAGATCACATGATCTAATAGTAAACCAAGCTTATCAAGAACACATGCCACAAAGACCAACCTAAAAAATGAAGAGCTTCACAAAAAAAGAAAGCAAACAATAAATACAATAGGGTGACATTTTATTGTCCAAGCAATACATAGACTAAGGACGACTTAGCGAAAAAAAAGGATGGCTATAAAAGAACAATATTAAAGAACCAAAAACTATCATCTAAAGCATTAAAGCATAAATAACAAGCACCTGGTTTGAACAATATTCCTCAATGTCTTAGGACGTCATTGCTCAAATCGTTTCCTTTCTTCCTCCAATATTCTGGTCCTTCTCCTCTTTTCCTATTCAAGCCCCATACATTACCCACTTCAAGTTTTTAAAGCAATAACACGGGCATAGATTTCTTGGGAGGAAAATGTATTAGATATTCCCAAGAAGGTGTTTCCCATATGTGCACCACCTTGGCCATTAAAGGAAAGCATACCAAGAAAAAAAAAATTATCTTTATTCTTTTTGAAACCGAAGAACACAAATGGGCAACCATAATCTCCTTTTCTTATTTAGCCATTTTAAAACATCATTCACTTAATCAATTCAAATCCCATATTAGCTTCATGGCAATAATTGATTTTCATTAACTTGAATGATAATAAATAAATTAATACTTTTACTTGGCTAAAGTATTAAAGCCAACTAATAATTTAGAAGTATTAATTATATTGACTAATTAATACTTAATGATTTCTAGAGAATTAGTATTATCAATAAATACTAACTAATCCATGCATATCAAGACAAACATAAGTTCACACCAACCATGTATCACACCATTATTTAACCCCTATGTAGGCGGTCTCCTTTAAGATAGTTTATTGCTATCACCAACCTATTAAGAAGACTCATTGTATAAGCAACTTCCTGACCCAATGGTGTGATCATGAGAACAAGCAAAATGCAATGCATCTATATGAAGGGTGTTATGGTCACCCTGAGCTATCGATGAGCAAGTCATCACCATCATTTCCTAAAATATTCTTCTTGTAGGTGGTTCACCCATATTGTACCACCAAAGAGAACACCTGGTCCTGCACCCACAATTTCATCAACAGTACCATATTCCATGCTCAAAAGAATGTAATCATTCAACATAAATGAAGCTATGTCATTAAAATATTAATACCATTACATAATTCACTATCCATAAAAAATTCCGCCAAGGAAGATTGTTATATACTCTCCCCTTGGACTAAACATAGTCCTTTGTATTTTTTGCAACAAAGTAAATCAATTGTTTCATTCAAATAAGTAAGGAAATTATTGTTTCATTTCTTTAATATTTTCCCATGTAGCACAATTCTTCCAATACTATTCCACTAGACCTTACATTTATCTAGGGTTTGTTTCCTCAACATCTTGGAATGAAACCCTAGAATCTTAACTAGTTTTACGTTAATGATTGAGGGATCTACCCTTTGCAATTTAGAAACATTCCACATGTGAGTACAATTAGAAATATTTTCTAAGTAGGAATATGTGGAAAGTATCATGGATATTTGATAGGTTGGGTGATAAAGCAAGTCTATAAGCTATTGGGCTAATCTTATCAATGATATCAAAGGTTACAACACAATGAGGATCCAACTTGGTTAACTTGATGGTACTTTTCATGGGTCTAACTCTTAAGAAGAATTTATCTCCCATAGATAATTCTCTTGGTGATATTTTCAGATCATCATAGCTCTTTTGGTGATTGGCCACTTCCTTAAGCCTAAGCTGGATTACTTTGAGTTGTTCCTCCATCTCTCAAATAGTGTCTAGTTCGATTTTTAACCCAATCCTCCATATTTTCCCATGATAGATATGTTCAACATCTACCATACAAGGCTTCAAATGGGGATATCCCTAATGATAAATGGTACCCATTATTATATTTAAATTTAGTAAGATGCAAAAAGTCATCCCACTTAGACTTTTGATCCATGCAGTACATGCATAGCATGTATCCAAAAATATGGTTTACCCTCTTGGTATGACGATCTATTTCAAGATGATATGCAAAACTAATATTCAACTTAGTGCCTAATGCATAGTGTAGAGCCCACCAAATTTTTGATGTCAATCTAGAATTCCTATCTGATATGATCACCTCAAGAAACACATGTAACCTAAAGATTTTCTTGACAAACTTATTTGCCACCTCTGGTGCTTCATCTTTGATGTTTCTTAGTATGAAGTATGTAACATTGGTCAACTTGTCAACCACTACCAAGATCGCATTGTGTTATTACCTTATATAAGGCAAACCCACAATGAAATCCATAGAGGTTACCTACCATTTATGCATATGTACATTATGTGGGTACAATTTACCTACTAGGTATCAATGTTCTACCTTTAGCTTTTGGCATTCTAAATATTTGGTAATGAAACTAATGAAATGTTTCTTCATTCTAGCCCAATAGGTCTTTCTCATGTTTTCCCCCATTTTTGACCTTATCGAAAGAGTAGAATAGGGAGATTTATGTGCCTCTTACACAATCACTCTCCTTAGATCACTAGTTTTGGGTATAACTACCCTATCTTTAAAGCATAAAATTCCATATTTTTATGTTGAAATCCTTATTATTTTCAGGATTTCCCTTGGATTATCCCAAATTTCTATGCAATACATGTCTTGTAGTTGCATTTCCTTGACCCTATCCGTTAAATCCATATGGCTTCTAGTCAATGCAACTATGTGCCTTCTCCTACTCAAGGAATATACAACCTTACTCTCTTTTCCTTTGATGTAATACCAAATTTGTATTCTACTAAGAACTCTATCCAACTTCCCTGTATTATTTTCACCATAGGTCCTCAAAATTTTATGATCTATTTTTAGCTTAAAATTTTGCCCAACAAATAATGTCTCCATACTTTTAAAGTGTGCACCACTGCAACCAACTTCAAGTCATGTGTCGCATAACAAACCTGATTTTTCTAGATTGATATGCTATAGTAGCCTCTTCCAGAGACAATACCCCACCCAAACCTTCTAAGGAAGCATTTGTACATATGGTAAATTTTTCAAGAGGATCTGGTATTTTATGAATCAGTGTCATTGTTAAATTATTTTATAGAGCTTCAAATGTGGCCTCACACTTATCCATCCATTTGAACTCTTTTTATTTTCCTCTAAAGGGTGATGATTCAATAGGTGACCTTAGAATAATCTTTTACAAAGCGTCTATAATAGCCAGTGATTCCCATGAAACTCTTGATCTCTAAAACATTTGTTGGTGTATGCCAATTTAATATAGCCACTTTTTCCTTTGGATCTACATCAATCCCTTCTTTTGATATGATGTGTCCCAAATATTGTACCTGTGATGTATAAAAATCACTCTTGCACAACTTCTAATATAATTAATTTTTCCTTAGCACCTCTAATACTAACCTTAAGTGATGGTCATGTTCTTCTTTGGTGCGAGAATATATTGGATATCATCGAAGAATACCAACATAAACCAATATAGGTATTTTTGATACACACTATTCATTAGATTCATAAAATTTATCGATGTATTTGTTAACCTAACTGGTAACATTGTGAACTCATAGTATTTGTACCTAATATTAAAGGTTTTCTTATGAGTATCTTCTTATCGAATCCTTAACTGTTGATACCTTGGCTTTAGATATATTTTTTTGAAAATATGGTAGCATCCTTTAGTTGATCAAGGAGGTCATCAATCCTTGGTAAAGGATACTTATTCTTAACGGTTACCTTATTCAATATTCTATAGTCTATGCATAACCAGAAGGAAACATCTTTTTTCACAAATACATTGGAGCATCCCAAGGCAACACACTAGATTTGATTAGACCCTTTTCTAACAAGTCTTGGAGTTGCACCTTTAGTTATTGCAACTCATTTGGGGTCATTTCATATGGTGTCCTTGCAATAGGTTTTACCTCTAACATTAAATCAATAATGTAGTTGAATTATCTATATTGATTTTCTTATCCACATCTTCCATTGTTGCTCCATCTACTCTTGAAGCAAATTAACTTTGTAAGAAATGTTTTCTACCCTCTCACTAGAACCTGCTATTCCTTTGGTGTTCTTGTTGGAATCTGTTGTTCTTCTTATCTTATTTTAGAATTGTACTACAAATTCCTCCCGTATAGATGACCCTGCCTTCTTGGAAGATCCTTATTCCAACCAAGTGCTATCTCTTATCCACAAAATAAGTTGGGTAAGTCACAATTTCTCCCATATTGTACTTAAAATTAGCTAGTTTCATCTCCCTAGATACTAACTTAGACCATTATCACTCTCCTAATTAGGTCATGGGTATACTTGTCTAGATACAAGATGTCATCTCTAAGAAGACCATCATTATTCATCGGATAATGATTATGGTCACACTTACCTACTCACAAGGTACCACCTATGATAAGACCATTATCATTCATTTGATAATGAACATGGTCATGCTTACCTCTCTACAAGGTGCCATTCACTCGGCCCATAAAGGGAGTTGGGATGGGTTATCATTTTCCCCAAAATTGTACTTCTAACTTTAGTTAATTGCATTACCATCATGAACTAACTTAAATTATTATCACCCATCTGATAGTGATTATGGTCACACTTACGCCATGCAAGATGCCATACCCAATAAGAGATCATTCTCTAGGATTTTTATTTCTTGCTTTTATTTGTACCAACGACGTGCAATACTCATGGTATTCCAGGTCATGTTATGGTCCCTAAAAATGTAAGTCTTCCCAAAGTAGCACATAAAATCAAGGCTTATCCTAAGCACACTCATTGGAAGCCTTAAGCCCTATGATCTAGAGCTTTGATACCAATTGTAACAACCCACAATCTATCAACCCAATCTAAAAAATATATTATAAGCAAAGGTTCATAAGAATTTTTTTTATCTTTCCAGCATACAAGGGTTCACCACATTTGAGTTATAGTCACTGCAATTGACACTTAGTGGACAAGAGTGGCCAACTCCCATAGTTTTATAGGGTTCACCTTACTAAACCTACACATTTAGAAGGACATCAAAAGTGGCTCCAAACCATTCCATAAATAAATAAAGTAAACTTAAGAATTTATTACCAACCGAGTTTTCTAATAATAAGACCTACCCTTCCTAGAAGATCTAAAAACTAGATATATATTTATTTACCAAAATCCACAATATAAAAATACAACATTTGATCATAAAAATAAAAGGAGACTTTATTAAACTTCAAAAGAATTAAAATTGATAATAAAAGAGCCATAACCTGCACTAACAAATGAACATAACTCAGATGTAAGGAGATGACTCAAAGCAAAGACAAATAGGAAACCTCAAGCGTTAGGGATGACTCAACGTAAGCGACCACATGATCAAACCATTTTAAGTTTCACACAACAAGTTACTCAAATCAAAACAACCAAATAACATGAGCATAGCTGGGTATGAATATTACAAGACATAATAGCTAAAGGATAGCTTGGTCATTTACAATAAGGAGGTTAGAAGTTGCAGCTTAGGAATAAATCACATGATCTAACAACAAAGTAAGCTTAGTAAGAACACATGCCACAAAGGGAAACCTAAAAAGTGAAGATCTTCGCAACAAAAGAAAGCAATAAATAAAGACAATAGGGCAACATTCATATGTCCAAGCAATGCACATGTTAAGGACGACTTGGTAGCATGAAGGATAGCTACAAAAGAACAATATTAAAGAACCAAGAACCAACACCTAAAGTATTAAAGCATAAATAATAAGAAGCACCTGGTTCATGTAAGATTCCTCAACGTATTAGGACATCACTGCTCAGATCATTTACTTTCTTCATCCAATATTTTGACCCTTCTCCTCTTTTCCTCTTCATCCCCTCATACATTATCCACTCTAGTTTTTTAAAGCAACAACATGGACATAGATTGCTTGGGAGGTGAACGTATGAGAGATGTCCAAGAAGACGTTTCACATATATGCACCACACTGGCCACCAAAGACAAGCATGCCAAGAAAAAATGAATTATCTTTATTCTTTTTTAAACCAAAGAACATAAAAGGGCGACCATAATCTCCTTTTCTTATTTAGCCATTTTAAAACATCATTCACTTAATCAATTTGAATACCATATTAGCTTCATGGCAATAATTGATTTTCATTAACTTGAATGACAATAATTTAATTAATACTTTTACTTGGCTAAAGTATTAAAGCCAACTAATAATTTAGAAGTATTAATTTTATCAACTAATTAATACTTAATGATTTCTAGAGCATTAATATTACCAATCAATACTCAATAATCCATGTATATCAAGACAAACATAAATTCACACCAACCATGTTTCACACCATTGTTTTATCCCTAAGTAGGCGGTCTCCTTTAAGATAGTCTATTGTTATCTCCAACCTATTAAGGAGACTCGTTGTGTAAGCAACTTCCTGGTCCAATGGTGTGATCATGAGAACAAGCAAAATGTAACGCATCTATATGAAAGGTGTTATGGTCACCCTAATCTATCTACAAGCAAGTCGTCACCATAATTTTCTAAAATATATCTCTTGTAGTTGGTTCACCCATATGGTACCACCAAAGATATCACCTAGTCTTGCACCCACACTTTTGTTAGTAGTACCATATTCCATGATCAAGAGAATGCAATTATTCAAAATAAATGAAGCTATGCCATTAAAAAATTCACACCATTACATAGTTCATTGTCCATAAAATATTTTTCCAAGGAGGGTTGTTACAACTTGGATGAAATAAAGTTTGGTCCCCACCATTCTACATGTCCTTGTACCTAGAAGGTTGGGTCATACATAATTGTACGATAGATGCATAAAGCACTGTCACAATGATTTCTCAAGCAATTTTCTAGGCTATGGGCTTGAATTATTCTCATCTAGACTCTGGAACACTGTTATACAAGGATATTTAGATCTAGAAAACTAGCATAGTAGAAAAGGTTCTAATCCTATTGAAAAAATGCTTAGAGTTTGCAATGGTACACGAGGTAGTGATCGTTGATCTCCCACCATAATTTGGGGTATGTTTATCCAATAAATTTTTAGAGGAGTTAGGAGGCTACTTGGATTTGGATCATAGTTGCATTACAATACCATGGACCCAAGGAATAGTTAGGATTCTCATCCAGAGAATCATGCCATATCATATTAATAGGTACAAAGAGTAGAAGGCATGTCTAGCAAACAAGATTCCAAAAAACATACAAGTAGACATGCTCACTTCTCCAAAGCTGGAAGATACGACTGCCAATATCTTGAGGAGTCATTATTTTGAGATGCAGGACTGGTCAAACTAGATAGTCTAGAAAAAATCACAACTAAGGTACATCTAGGCTTAGTATGTGTAAAATTATAGAAAGAAACAAACATGGCCAAAGAATTAGGAGTCATCACTAAGAGATCAAAACATGGCAGTAAACCTTGATATGTTGGATCTAAAATACATAATAAGGGTATTTCTAGGAATCCTTCAACTATATACTATTGATATGATCTAAAAAGAAAAATCATAAAAAATGGCAACTAGCTACAATAGTTTCTCAGGTATATATTATGTCAGAAACTTCTTACAGGTATAACTGGCATGTAATATGATCATATCATTTTTAGGAGTAGCTTGGTACCAACTTTCTGCCCAAAAGGTTGTACCAGAGAAGAAATCTCAAATATGGTATAATATAATTAGATCACTACATATTTTAGTGAGTAAGTAGAATTGCTCTAATGGCATGAAATATCATGCCATAATTTTGTGTAAATACTCGACACATAAATAAAACTTGTAAAATGCAGGTACTTTTTTTTAATTGGTTGTAAAGGGGGTTTTAAAAGGATCCCCAATCCTTTTACAAGTGAGTCAGGGAGAGGATATCCATAGAGATATGGTATTCACAAAGAGATAAGCAGTGTAGGAGATGATCATAAAAAGACCATCTCTAAAACATTCAAAAAGAAAAACAGGATCATCCCGTGCGACAAGGCACCAAAATGAAGAACCCAACTTGTGGTAGCTTGGGACAAAAATTTAACATATGAAACCTGCCCAAAATGGGAACCGAAGAGCTAAAAAAATATCCACAAATGCAAATGCAAATCCTGCCCATGAGAAAGAAGCAAAATTGGAAAATTTGAAAAACCCAACTTGTGGGAGCCTGGGACAAAGATTCAAAAGGAAAATCCCACCTAGAATGGGAACAAGATAGCATAACCAACAATAGAAATTTTAAAAACCAAATCCCACCTATGGGAAAGAGAAAAAATACTAATTTTGAAAAACCTGACTTGTGAGAGCCCAAGACAAAGTTTGAATAGGAGAATCCCACCCAGATTAGGAACAACATAGCTGAAACCAACAACAAAAAAATTAAAATCTAAATCCCACCCACAAGATAGAGAAAATCCACCAATTTTGAAAAACTGGACTTGCAATATCCTGGGACAAAGCAACAACAGGAGAATCCCACCCAGATCAGGAATGGGATAGAAACAAAAAATAAATGAAGAAAAGCCACAAAAAGTGGTAACCTAGAAATAAAACAACAACAAGGTGAGATCTCTTCAGGAAATAAGGTCTCACTGTGAAATAAATGAAGATCACAACTAAAGGTAAAAAACCTCAAAAAGTCAATCTACTATGGCACTTCATGATTGGAAGAGATCAACTCACAAGGGACTATCAACAAGAGATCATATTCAACAGTAAGAATGCATGCACAGGACCCCCCTCCAGACCAAAGAAATGTAAAGAGGAAATCCATCAGACAGTCCACCAAGCAAGACATCAACCAACCCCACCAACATTCCATCCAAAGAAAATTTATGAACTCCTTCACCCGCAATAGCATGAGAAACCCAAGGTCCATATCTAGAGGCTAGAAAAAAATAGCAAGAAAAAGAACCACATAAGTCCCAGAATAGAAAAGGAAACCCACTTCAGAAGGCCCATACCAGCCATAACCAAGAGCCACTCTACTACAAATGATAAAACCATAGCCCTCTCCAAGGCCAAGAAAAAAGCAGAGAGCAAACCCTAGGTTGAGACAATATGGACAAAAAAAATTGGGAACCCCATTTTAGATGTTGAACCCAAGATAAGAGTAGTGCAAAATTTTCACCAAACAACAATAACTCATAGGTGCCCCAAAAGCTAGAAAGGTTCATCGATATAGTCTTTGCAACTCTTAGTCCTAATTCAAGCCACCCGAAAGCCAACCACCACTGAAGGCCACCATGGAAAAAACCTCGGGATGACCCAACCAATCACCTACAATCTCATTAGGATGGGAATACACAGCTTGGGCAGCCCTAGGAAGATCATGTAGAAGTCCCGAAAGTGCATCAAGGGTAACACAGGGTCATCCCAATTGGGAATAGGCACAACTGAATAAAGGTGACTTACCACATAAAGGGAAATTTTGAAGAGAACTAAGCAAAGTCACATGCATGATTTTTCAAAATCTCAAGGAAGCTTGGTGTCTCATAAATCTTATAAGAAGCACTCTAAAGCGAAATTTTGAAGAGAACTAAGCAAAGTCACATGTGTGACTTTTCAAAATCTCAAGGAAGATAACTAAAGGTGAATAAAGGTGACTTACCACATAAAGGGAAATTTTTAAGAGAACTAAGCAAAGTCACATACGTGAGTTTTCAAAAACTCAAGGAAGCTTGGTGTCTCATAAATATTATAAGAAGCACTCTTCGCTCACATTGTCCCACGACATTCGACTCTTAGTTAGTTTTGCAGCAAATGATAAGAGATAGTGACTATAGACTCTCTGTTTTGATCATTCCCCTTTCATTTTTCTATGTCTAAGTGAAAGCAAAGTCAAAAGGCATAAGAAGAAGGGAAAAGAAGGGGATGACCTGAAGAGATTTAGAGGTTGATCAACAAAATATGATCACTGGTTGGAACAACTTTGCCAAACATCAAAAGCATGTGCTTTCATATAATATTAAAATGTCCCCTTGTCCTTATTTCATCACCATAAGTACAAAAAATAGTATTTTTTGGGAGGATATAAAGAATCGTTCATTCATTATCTCTTTCATTTCACCTAATTTCATCCCCCCTGCACTTTTATTTTTATCCCTTCTCTTCTTCTACCATTTTGACTTTGTAGCCTAATGGAAAAGCTAGCCCAGGTTATTTATTATAAACAACTACAGTCATTTCACATGGCTATGGTAGTATGCAAAATTGATGTTCCTAATATCTTTATAATGCAAACAAGCACAAAAGGTCATCAAGATGATGTCACAAAGCAAGTAGACATGTGTAACCTGAACACAAATGGTGCTAGTTTCAAAGTTTGAAAAGGTAAACATCATGCTGAATTGAGAACTATATATTGTGATGAAAAAGTGATGAAAGTAAACTCATGTTGTATTAATGAGAATGTCATACATTAGAACTTTGATTGGTTGAAGAAAGTAAGAACTAGACTCATCACATGGGAAACTGTATCAAAGAAATCAGTGCCAAATTAGACAAAAGCTAGTTTAATTAAAGATCTAATTGTCATAAACTTCAACAAATGGCTATAAAAGGTAGTTTAGGGCTATTTAATGCATGTATTTTTTTGAAGTAGCCATGCAGAAAAGTAAAGCAACTCCTAGTTCACCATGTATAAAAGCAAAGCAATGCTTGGTTTTGCAACACTTTATAATTTTGAAGGATACTATCTCTGTGACTTCATAAGAAAGAGGACAAGGCTTGTAATATTCACCTAAGGTAGTTTGCACGAGTGAAAATTCACCTAAAGTGGTAGATTTGGACTTGAAATAATGTTTAGTTGTAGCAAAATATCCTTATGGAATTTTTAGTTTTGTAGGAGGTGCCTACTTTTAGGTATCTTAGTTTTCTTTGCTTTATCTACCATTACCAACATTTCCCTCCTCTTTTTTTTGTTGTCTTCAACACCTCCACATCTATCACCTCCATAATTATCTCCTCACCCCGTCTGCCTAAACATCTTGTCACCAAACTCTAGTATTCACTTTCTTCTCTTCACTTGCCTTTATTACCTCTTTCAATATTCACCTCTCCCTTTCTTTGCATCGTCCTATTTCTATTTTGAAATTATTTTATTTTTGCTAGCCAGAACCCTCGCTCTAAATTATTTTATCTTCTTTTTTTTTATTGAAATTGTTGCCTAATTCATATTAGTTAAAATATTAAGGGAACAAATATAATATAAAAGGCTAACCATGGTCTGAGTGCCTACATCTAGGCTTGAACATCCAACATCAATCAAAGCAATGATAGAATTCCCTCTAGAAAGGATAAAGCAAACACATGTATATTCATAGGGCCATGCAGGGCATCCATCACCAAAAATAAGCACAAAAAAGACCACACTTAGGTGCCCACTATTGTATTACAACATGAGACCATGAGAAATATTGTTGAGGACCAACACAGAGGAGAAATGAGAAATATTGTGATACTCAAGGAACTTAACAACAAGCATCAAAAGTGAACAACCACACAAGTGATCCCCTGGTGACACATGTCAATAACTAAGATATCCCCAGTGGTTGTCATGGGGATGAAAAAGTATGCCATCACCAAGAATCTAAAAAGACATGCTGACATAAAACTAAATGACTAGAGACTGTTGGGTTGCTCCCTCTAATGGGTGGCTTCAACATTATTTGCTGATAAGAGACTACTACACTCTACCAAAACAAAATTTTTAAGGGAGTAGCCATTTCAAGAAAAAAATTGCTAATGAGAAGAGTATATGTGAGCCTGATCCACCTCATATTGCGATGGGAGCCTAATATGATGATTGAAATGAGTGTTGTTGGCTTCTAATTCTACTTGACAACCATTTTATATTTAGTCTCCATTTCCTTTCAAGACTATGTTATCCCATAAATAAGGTATTCTAGGTTCTCAATTTTGCAAGCAAAAATCTCTTAAAGTCACCAATAATGTAGGTGTTTTTAACCCCTACATCCACTATGTGATATAGTTTAGATCATGTAGTTATTTTTCTAAGAAAATATTGCAACAATGATCATGCAATAGTTTAGATAATAAATTAGAACACTTAAGGAGGCTACTGAAGCAAAATTAAGAATGTAAGGATAGTTTAGGGAAGGACAAAGGATTGCAGAAGCTTACAACAAGTAGAGAGATAGAGCTGGATGCTAAGTAAGCCAAGATGAATGCCAAAACTACAAGAAGAAGGTTATCAAATGATAGAAGATGCTAAGGCATGAAACCTGACATCCAATAAATCCAAATGAGATAAAATTTGGCTAAGTGTGGGGAGCTAACCAAACATTTAAGATGGTAATGTTAGCAGTAAGACAAAAAAAACCCAGTATCTAGTGTTCTACGAAAGAAAAATCAAAGGTACAAGACCCAACATCCATCACTTGACCCTCAATAGTCAAGCTTTGAAGACAAGTGAATAAGACCAGTTGGACAAACTATAATGTTGATGTCAACAAGAGGGCATAGAATGTTTGACATAATGTAAAGATATGCCAAGTAAAAAATATTCTAAGGAATTAGACCCGACATCAAAAATTTGATGCTATAATTTGGAGAGCTCCTAAAAGCCATCAAACTTCAGAAGTCAATGATACCAGGATCAAGAGCTCAAAAATGTAGTATGCCAAATGCAATTTTGGATGCAAGATAAATCCAAGTCAAGTGATCCAAAAAAAAAACAAGCAAGGATCAAATAGAATTTTGATGTTCGACATCATACATGAGCAAACATGATTGTCGAACTCTATAGATAATGACATCATCAAAAGTGAGGAAGTTATTTGGCACCCGATATAATGAGAAAGCCAAAGGTTTGGGTGAGAGATGGAGTTCATCCAGTTCTCATGGATGATGAGGTAGTTTGGATTGGTACAAGGAGTTCCAAATGCTCCAGTGATGCACCGATGGTGGGGGGATGAGTTGAGTATTCCTATGACTCATGAATTCTAGATCGTGGATGATGTTTTGGATGATATGGTAGTTGATATCCTAGATACAGACGATATTAGGACCACTACAGAGTATGAATCTTGGTTTGATACACAAATACCATGGGCACATAGTCAGGCTATGGATAATGGAGGTAGTGGGGATGAGCAGGATGCTAGTGAGCAGGTCTCTTGATAGTAGAAGCATCATAGGGGCACCAACGATGGGTAGTAAGCTAGGATTGAGGTGGAACCTATAGATACTGAGGTTGGGCTCAGTGGATATGGAGGTGGTGGTAGTGTCATTGGTGATGGGGATGATGAAGGTGATGGGTAATAGGATGTTCCTCCATGTCACACTGATGAGGAGTAGGATATTCTCCAGGCTCAGCGGGATAGCTTGGAAAAGACTGTGAAGTCTCATGATGCAAATATCATGAGGCTATAGGATGAGGTTGCTTGTCTGCAGAAGAAGAATGACAGGTTGTGAAGAAATATTGAGGGGCTGTAGAGCTGATCTAACTGTTGGATATTTTGAGTCCCTAAGTCAAAGTTGTCATTGATGTCACCGGATGAAGTCATCATTAATGTCAAGGACTTCATCAAGAAACAAAGTTGTCAAGGTTGTCATTTGATATCCAGGAAGAAGCTTCAAATAACACCAAAGGTCAAGAGAATCGGTGCAGAAGTTAAAGGCAAAAGGGCTCCATAATATTTTAATTTTATATGGAAGCTTAGTTTAAAAGGTGTTTCATAAAAACCTAAGGAGGCTTATTGCAAAGTTAAAAAGGAGATATAATATTTATTTTATAAATTATTTAAATTCAATGTGAATTTAAATTTTATAAATAAATGTTACTTATACCAAGTTATGCAATGAGAAGGACTTAATAAGCCCAAAGGTTTCTAAAAGAATTAATTTATAATATTTAAATTCAAAAGAATTTAAATAAATTATAAATTAATAAAGTCTAAAGCGCCCATGTTCTATAGTTGGAAGAAATTTGAAGCGTCGACGTCACGTGGTTTAAAGAAAATTTGAAGCACCGACGTATTCAAACAAAGGTGGAAATTATTATATAAACCATGCCCAAGGGGCATTAATTTTTATCCTTGCTCGAACGAAAAAATTGCATGTGAATTGGAGCTCGTGAAAAAGACTACGAAATTTGTGTTTGTGTATGCCAGCGAATAGAGATAAAAGGAAAGGCGCAGATCAGTTGGAAGCCATCCGGGCAGCGTGGCCTAGTGGCAAGAGGGTAGTGGCTAGAGTGCTTGGACGCAAGGAGACCAACATTCAAAACACGATGGTTGTGCTTGGCAGTTGTGTTGGGTTGAAGGCGCCAAAGGCGAGGTGCACATTTTGCAAAACGTAAGGCGGGGATACTTTTGAAGCACGTGGTGCTTCCACACTCCAAGCGAGCACATAGCTCGTGTGGTGGTTGGAGCCATGGCTAAGGCATTGGTCATGGGCTGCGTTGAGGGTTCGAATCCCTCCAAAGGTAAGGTAATTAAATTTTGATTATTTTTAATATTGCCTAAAGTTGGGAGTTAAAAGGGGTTGCTAGTTGGAAATAGTTGAAAGGGTTGCTAGTTGAAAATTGGTGTTTGTTGGAAATTATTTTTAATAAAATTTGGAGTTATAAGGAGTTTGATTTTATTTTTAAATAAAGTCTTAATTATTATATTTGCATATTGGAGGAGTAAGACTTTAAGAGTGTTGATTTTATTTTTAAAGGGACTTTTGCCAAAGAGATTATTATGAAGGTGTTGGATATTATTTTAAAGTTGGAGTGATAAGGTGTATTTTTTTTGATATCATTTTGTATTGTGATTCATTGAGAAAATTATTATCTTCTAACCTCTCTTGAGATTGGCAAAGAAGTGATTGTGAGTGTGGCAGATTTGTGTGGTCTACTCCTTGTCAAGCAAAAGGTATGGGCAAATTCTTCCTTGGTTGAGTTGATTGGTTAATTTTTGGAAAATAAGTTTGGAGTGAAAAGGACTTGATTAGGGTTTCCTTTTGAGTGTGTTTGAGTAATTGCTTCAAGGTTTTCTAGAATAAAGAGTTGTTATTAAAACCTTGTTTTATAAGCATTGTTGTTGAAGCCATTGGTTGTGTGAAGAACCTGAGTTAGGGTTGTGCAAAAGAACATGAGTATCATTGTTATGTGAAGATTGTTTTATAAGCATTGTTGTTGAAGAGAGTTGTTATGCAAAGAACTTGAACTAGGGTTTGAAAAGAACATGAGTATCATTGTTATGTGAGATTTGTTGTTGAGCATTGTTGGAAATATTTTGAGTTGGAGGTTATATGCTTGGACTAGGGTTTGTGAGAAAGGGGTGTTTCATTAAGTGATTGGTTGAGTAGAGTTGGTTGAGCCTAGTCAAGTGGTTGTATGAAGTGATTGTTCAAGTTCCATAAGACAAACTATTCTATATTCTGATTTGAGTTGATTGAGCATTGAGTGTAGAACATATTGAGTCTCTAACAATTCTCTTTATGTTTCTATGAGATTGGTTAAGTTCTATGTGAGCTTATTGAGCAGATTTGGACAAGTTCTAAGTGGACTTGTTGAGCAGATTTGAGCAAGTTCTGAGTGAGCTTGTTGAGTAGAGTTGAGCAAGTTCTGAGTGGACTTGTTGAGAATATTTGAGCAAGTTTTGAGTGGACTTGTTGAGCATATTTGAGCAAGTTTTGAGTGGACTTGTTGAGTATATTTGAGCAAGTTCTGAGTGGACTTGTTGAGAATATTTGAGCAAGTTTTGAGTGGACTTGTTGAGAAGAATTGAGCAAGTTCTGAGTGGACTTGTGGAGCAGAGTTTGGTGTAGATTTGAGGATAAGTTTGTGCTAGAACTAGAGATAGATATTGAGCAGATTTGTGCTAGACCGAAGGACTATGTTTAGTGCAGATTTGAGATAGAGCTTTGGAGGTGATAGAGCAGAGAGGACATTAGTCTCTAGTGGATAGAGATCCATCAGCTAGGGTAGTGAGGATAGGTCTTCTGAGTGGGGACAAGAGTCTTTAGTGGAGAGAGATCCACAAGCCAGTGTAGTGGAGGTAGTAGTCTTCTAGAGGATCACCAACCAAGTAGAGGAGAAGGAGTTCTCCTATGGATAGAGATCCATGAACTTGATTTAGGGGATTGGTATCTCCTTTGGATAGAGGTCCATAAATATTGTAATAGGGAAGGATTCCCAAGAGATTGATTGAGAAAATTTTAGTGAAATATTTTCTCCGTGGAGTAGCCCACATTGGGTGAACCACGTAAATTGTGGTGTCTCTATTGTGTATGGTGTTTTATGCATTGCTTTGATTACTGCTATTGATATTGCTATCTATACATTGCATAATATTGATTTGGAAAGAAAAGTAAAAAGTGGTCTTATATTGTTCACCCCCCTCTTAGTATAAGCTTGTGTTCTTCAATTGGTATCAAAGCGGGTTCCTTCAAAAGAGTTTAACAACTTGAAGGAAAAGCTAACAAGAACACAATGGATCCTAAGGAGGTGTCCTCAAATAATTCAACACCAGTATTTGATGGAAGTGACTATATGTATTGGAGTATGATGATGAAGATCTACCTGATGGCACTTGGCAATGAAATTTGGGAATCAGTGGAATTTGGATACGATCCCTTAGTCAATCCTCCTACAGATAAGGAAGGTAAGCTTCTACAACACTATAATTCAAAAGCAATGAATGCACTTGTGAGAGGTTTGCATAGAACAGAGTCTATGAAAGTTATGCATTGTAAAACTGCAAAAGAGATGTGGGATAAATTGCAAAATATATATGAAGGAGATAAAAGTGTCAAGAAAGCAAAGATGCAAAATATCAAAGGACAACTTGAAGCATTAAGAATGAACGAAGAGGAAAATATTAGTGCTTATCTAATTTGAATTGATGAGGTTGTTAATGATATGCAAGGACTTGGAATGAAGATTGATGAATCAGATGTTTGTGATAAAGTCTTAAGAACTCTTCCAAAAATATTTAGTGAACAGGTTTCTACTATAGAAGTATCAATGGATGGTGATACTTTGACAAGAGATAAATTGCTTGGTATGCTCACAAATTTTGAGATAAGAACAAAATATCATATTCCCTAGAAGGAAGCAACATTCAAAGCAATCAATAAGACAAAGGGTAAGAAGTTAGAATCAAGCAATGAGTCATCCAGTGATGAAGAAGCTAATTATGGTAGAAGAGATAAAGATTCCAGAAGATCCAGAGATCTAAGATCTATTAAGTGTTTCAATTGTGGAAAGTATGGACATTTTGCAACAGATTGTCAAGAACCCAAGAACAACAATGGTGAAGAAAAATAGGATCACAGGAACATGGAATCAAAAAGATATAGGCATCAAAAGAAAAGCAAGGATGGACAAAATAGACAAGGAAAGAAGTTCTTCCAAAGGCAAAAGAGGAGCTACTATGCGGATAAGGCAAGTAAGTACTCAAGTGATAGTGATGCTAGTTTTTCAGACAATGATAGAGATGAAGTCTTATTTATGATTGAAGAAAAAGAGCAAGTTAAGAAAAGGACTCCAAGTAATTCTCAAGTGTTTTAGATGTGGTAACTTTGGACATCTTGAAGATGATTGTACAAGGGATGGTTATAGTTTCAGTGATGATGAATATGAGAATGCACTTGAAGGACCAGATGAAAATATTCTAATGGCTTTAGAAGAAGAAGTAAGTGATCCTATAGAAGACAAGCCAATAGAAAATAAATATGAGGACAAAGGTAAACAAATAGAGGAATATTCAGAAAAGAATGGTTATGATCTCAAGGGAGAACTTATTTATGCTCTTGACATGGTAAAGAAGGTAAGAAAGCAACACTCTAAACTTGAAATTCAGTTTCAAGAATGTGATGAAGAGAGAAGATTGCTTATAGAGGATTTAGAAAAATCAAAGGCTAAGGCAAAGAGGTTCAAAGATAAGTTAGAAGCAAAGATCTTGGAATGTGAGAAGTTAGCACAAGAAGTGGCACTACTAAGAGAAGATTTAGAGGACTCCAAGGTCAAGATGAAAGGGTTCAAAAATAGCTCAAAGAACTTGGATAAGTTCATCAAGATACAAAAGCCTACATCAAGCAAAATAGGTCTTGGATTTGAACAGGTTCAAAAGAAATGGGAAGGAGAGTCAACTTCAAGTTTTGGAGGAGAAGAAACTTCAGATGAAGATACTTCAAAAGAAGATAGTGTAAAATATAGTGAGACATCTGAGGATGAGTTGGACAATAGAGAGTTCAACAAAAATAGGAACAATGCACAAAGAAGATACATATGGAACAACAATCAGAATAGGTCAAGAGAGACTAAGAGACCAATGAGGTCAAGACAAGGAAACTTCAATGGAAGATGCTTCTCATGTCACAGGTTTGGGCACATGGCTTCACAGTGCAGGACACATGAAAGATAGGAATATGGGAACATATAACTTTTCCATGGGTATTGTTACTCATGTAATCAGTTTGGTCACAAGGCAATGAATTGCAGGGTTCATGACAGAAGAGGATATGGCTTCACTAGGAGAAATCCTAAGACATTTGCACCTCCAAGGAATAATAACATTAAGTGTTATAAGTGCAATAATGATGGTCACACAACAAAGTGGTGTAGAGCAAATATTCCAGAAATAGGTATGAACAGGAACAAGAACAGGAACAAGAATAGGAACATGGACATGAACAAGAACATGAACAGGAACATGGATATGAATAGGAACAGAATAGGAACATGAATAGGAATAGGAATGTAGACATGGACATGGATAGAAATAGTCAAAGGAATCAAAAAATTTAGATAAGAAGAAAAGAGGATAAAGGTAAAGAACAATGCTTTATGGGAGTAGAAATACTCCCACCCCAGAATTAACCACCTCAAAAGGAGGTGGGGGAGGGGCTAAGCTAAGAGGCTCATTCTTAGCCCTAAGCCCCAAAGGTGACCCTTTGCCATTGATGTCAAAGGGGGAGAGATTTGATACTTGAAGAGAGCATTGAGCCAGGGGGAGCAATGTCCCAGGGGAGCAGCACACAAGAAGAAGTCAAGTTTTTGGTAAAAATAATTTGGGTTGCCATCAATGACAAAGGGGGATATTGTTGGACATTTTGAGTCCCTAAGTCAAAGTTGTCATTGATGTCACCGGATGAAGTCATCATTAATGTCAAGGACTTCGTCAAGAAATAAAGTTGTCAAGGTTGTCATTTGATATCCAGGAAGAAGCTTCAAATAACGCCAAAGGTCAAGAGAATCAATGTAGAAGATTTAAAGGCAAAAGGGCTCCATAATATTTTAATTTTATATGGAAGCTTAGTTTAAAAGGTGTTTCATAAAAACCTAGGGGGTGTAGGGGGGGGTATTTTTTTTTTTTTTTTTTTTTTTTTTTTTTTTTTTTTTTTTTTTTTTTTTTTTATTTTTTTTTTTTTCCTATTTCGTGGGGGGGGGGCCTTTTACCCCAGGTTTTTTATATATTTTTTTTTTTTTTTTTTTATTCTAAATTATTTTAATAAATTTTAAATTAATAAAGTCTAAAGCGCCCATGTTCTATAGTTGGAAGAAATTTGAAGCATCGACGTCACGTGGTTTAAAGAAAATTCGAAGCACCGACGTATTCAAACAAAGGTGGAAATTATTATATAAACCATGCCCAAGGGGCATTAATTTTTATCCTTGCTCGAACGAAAAAATTGCATGTGAATTGGAGCTCGTGAAAAAGACTGCGAAATTCATGTTTGTGTATGCTAGCGAATAGAGATAAAAGGAAAGGCGCAGATCAGTTGGAAGCCATCCGGGAAGCGTGGCCTAGTGGCAAGAGGGTAGTGGCTAGAGTGCTTGGACGCAAGGAGACCAACGTTTGAAACGTGATGGCTGTGCTTGGTAGTTGTGTTGGGTTGAAGGCGCCAAAGGCGAGGCACACGTTTTGCAAAATGCAAGGCGAGGATACTTTTGAAGCACGTGGTGCTTCCACGCGAGCTCCATGGAGCCGTGGCTAAGGCATTGGTCGTGGGCTGCATTGAGGGTTTGAATCCCTCCAAAGGCAAGGTAATTAAATTTTGATTATTTTTAATATTGCCTAAAGTTGGGAGTTAAAAGGGGTTGCTAGTTGGAAATAGTTGAAAGGGTTGCTAGTTGAAAATTGGTGTTTGTTGGAAATTGTTTTTAATAAAATTTGGAGTTATAAGGAGTTTGATTTTATTTTTAAATAAAGTCTTAATTATTATATTTGCATATTGGAGGAGTAAGACTTTAAGAGTGTTGATTTTATTTTTAAAGGGACTTTTGCCAAAGAGATTATTATGAAGGTGTTGGATATTATTTTAAAGTTGGAGTGATAAGGTGTATTTTGTTTGATATCATTTTGTATTGTGATTCATTGAGAAAATTATTATCTTCTAACCTCTCTTGAGATTGGAAAAGAAGTGATTGTGAGTGTGGCAGATTTGTGTGGTCTACTCCTTGTCAAGCAAAAGGTATGGGCAAATTCTTCCTTGGTTGAGTTGATTGGTTAATTTTTGGAAAATAAGTTTGGAGTGAAAAGGACTTGATTAGGGTTTCCTTTTGAGTGTGTTTGAGTAATTGCTTCAAGGTTTTCTGGAATAAAGAGTTGTTATTAAAACCTTGTTTTATAAGCATTGTTGTTGAAGCCATTGGTTGTGTGAAGAACCTGAGTTAGGGTTGTGCAAAAGAACATGAGTATCATTGTTATGTGAAGATTGTTTTATAAGCATTGTTGTTGAAGAGAGTTGTTATGCAAAGAACTTGAACTAGGGTTTGAAAAGAACATGAGTATCATTGTTATGTGAGATTTGTTGTTGAGCATTGTTGGAAATATTTTGAGTTGGAGGTTATATGCTTGGACTAGGGTTTGTGAGAAAGGGGTGTTTCATTAAGTGATTGGTTGAGTAGAGTTGGTTGAGCCTAGTCAAGTGGTTGTATGAAGTGATTGTTCAAGTTCCATAAGACAAACTATTCTATATTCTGATTTGAGTTGATTGAGCATTGAGTGTAGAACATATTGAGTCTCTAACAATTCTCTTTATGTTTCTATGAGATTGGTTAAGTTCTATGTGAGCTTATTGAGTAGATTTGGACAAGTTCTAAGTGGACTTGTTGAACATATTTGAGCAAGTTCTGAGTGATCTTGTTGAGCAGAGTTGAGCAAGTTTTGAGTGGACTTGTTGAGCAGATTTGAGCAAGTTTTGAGTGGACTTGTTGAGCAGATTGAGCAAGTTCTGAGTGGACTTGTTGAGCAGATTTGAGCAAGTTCTGAGTGGACTTGTTGAGCAGATTTGAGCAAGTTCTGAGTGGACTTGTTGAGCAGAATTGAGCAAGTTCTGAGTGGACTTGTGGAGCAGAGTTTGGTGCAGATTTGAGGATAAGTTTGTGCCAGACTAGAGATAGATATTGAGCAGATTTGTGCTAGACCGAAGGACTATGTTTAGTGCAGATTTGAGATAGAGCTTTGGAGGTGATAGAGCAGAGAGGACAGTAGTCTCTAGTGGATAGAGATCCATCATCCAGGGTAGTGAGGATAGGTCTTCTGAGTGGGGACAAGAGTCTTCAGTGGAGAGAGATCCACAAGCCAGTGTAGTGGAGGCAGTAGTCTTCTAGAGGATCACCAACCAGAGTAGAGGAGAAGGAGTTCTCCTATGGATAGAGATCCATGAACTTGATTTAGGGGATTGGTATCTCCTTTGGACAAAGGTCCATAAACATTGTAATAGGGAAGGATTCCCAAGAGATTGATTGAGAAAATTTTAGTGAAATATTTTCTCCGTGGAGTAGCCCACATTGGGTGAACCACGTAAATTGTGGTGTCTCTATTGTGTATGGTGTTTTGTGCATTGCTTTGATTACTGCTGTTGATATTGCTATCTATACATTGCATAATATTGATTGGGAAAGAAAAGTAAAAAGTGGTCTTATACTGTTCACCCCCCTCTCAGTATAAGCTTGTGTTCTTCACTAGCAGGGGTGATGATGATGCTATTATTGTGAATGTTCATGTTGAAGTATATGAGTGAGTGAATCGTCAGACTACAAATTTAGCTACTATCCAAAGGTAGAATGCTTACATTGCTATGCTTAAGGATACTTTAGATCAGTGTAATATTCTACTACCTGTTCCTCCTACTTTATCAATATCAGGCTCTAGCAGGCAGAGCGAGTCTAGGCCTAGTGGTTCGCGGTCTCGGGTTCCTAGCTCCCATGCTCTATATGATTCATAGGCATCAGATCAAGGGCATCACAGGGGTCATGGTGGTGCTATCTAGTAGCACTTTATTACCTCTTTTTGTATTTTCATTTTTTCTTATGAGCCTTAATGCTTTGATGTATATAGCCTTAGGGTATTTTATACTTATGCAGTTTTTACATATATATATACATGGATTTATTGTGATAATTTTGTGTGTTGCAATTTTTATTTTATTTTGTATATGGATGCAATGAAATGTTATAGTGATAGATGGAATGAATGGTGGATGGTATGTTCTGTTGATCAATTGTGCTATTTAGATATTTTCTTAATCGAATTTATCTTTGTTGCTTAGTCAAGGTTATTGATATATGTTATTGACATGGATCATGAGGTGTAATAATGGAAATTATATGATAGGTAGGATTTTTTTTCAAAGACTCAAACATCCTAGTGATTTCGAACAAACTCATCTATGATCTTACAAATTTTCATGATGCAAAAGTTATCCTAGTGGTTTCAAATTTCTCCAGGACCAACTATGTGTGCGAATGAATGTTAATTTCTCATTATGAGTAAGGTCAAAATGATCAATTATAACTTATGCCAATAAGCTAGCTCATCTGTGAGTGTCCATAGGTCTATATAAAATAAGGTCGCTAATGTGACATACGTGGCACCGCACATAAGTATATCCCATTGCCATATGGGCTTTATTCAGCCCATTGTTGTAATGAGGATCACCCCACGATTTTTGAGACACTAAGAGTTCTAGGGATTCAAGCTCCTTTTCCTTATTTTATTGCATTGGATTTTGGAATTTTGATTTTTGAGTTTGCTCATTTTTGTAATGGATCAACATGCTTTTTTGGATGCTTTCTCATTTTGAGGAAGAGAAAGGGGATTTTATTGCTTTGAGATGCTTTTCAGGATACTTGCTCACTTTGAGGAAGAGCAAGGGATTTATATTATTTTTTTAATAATTTTAGGATACTTGCTTGCTTCGATGAAAAGCAAGGGAATTTTTTATTCTTTTTTTTGCTTTTGGGATACTTTCTTACTTTGAGGAAGGGCAAGGGTTTTTTTTTTAAAATGTGAAGCTTGTCCTTTTGTCAACTCTATAGTATTCTAGACCATGCACATAATTAGATGAACAGGGGATACATTTCAATTTATGACAAGAGAAACTCATGAATTCATCATCCATAAGATTCACAATGTTTAATGTGTTTTGATGTGCGTGATCCAAGAGGTAACTTGATTGACCAAGAACAACTTATTGCTTCTAAAGATTGTTTGAATTTGAATTGAGATTGTTCAAAACACTAGGAAAGGCTGAGTAATTGAAAATATTTAGAATTTGCTTATGGATTGATGTGGTCTTTAAGGTTTTGCAATACTTTCATTGTAAGCTTTTGAAAATTAAAAGGTGCACACACAATAGACAATGGCCGCATAATCATTATTTCTAACAATCCTACTCTATGTGAACCCCTTAATGACCAAAATATTATAAGGAAAGCTGTAAATTATTGCGGTTGATAGGTTGATGAGTTGTGCTTGATATAAGGTACCCCTGATTAAGGCAACAAGACACAATAGACTAGTGATCATCCAAATTAAACAAATGATCCTTTATATGATGAATGGTATGAACAAATACCTAAAATGCATGTATGTAATGTGGGTGGAATGCATTGATGGATGTATGAAATACAAATGAAATATTTTTGTGTTTTTATCTTTTTTTAATTTTAATTATCATTATTATTAAGCCATGTGTATGTACATATCTAAGATCTGCATTATGCATAAAATGCCCTTAGATGTATTATGTTGAGTGGATCAGGTTCCAATGTTCCTTCTAAGTTGGCAAGTCTATATGTTCTTGGACCCAACTTCTGTTTAACAATGTATGGACCTAACCAATTAGCCACAAATTTATCTTTCAAGTATGTCAATGCATTGGTATTATGTTGATTCTCTTTAAGGATCATATCTCCCACTTGGAATTCATGAGGATGGACTTTTGCATTGTAGGCATGCTTGTTGTGGTCTTGATATACTCTTAGATGTTCTAAGGCATTGATTTGCTTTTCATCAAGGAGTGTAAGTTGGTCAAGATGTGCTTGTCTAGCTGTGTTGTCATCCATGAATTCTTGTAATGCAATTCGTAAAGAAGGGATCTCAAGCTCAAGAGGTATGACTGCTTCGATATCATAGACCAATGAAAAAGGTGTTGCCCTAGTTCATGTTTTGATGCTTCTTCGATAAGACTATAGTTCCAATGGGAGTTGTGTATGCCAATCTCTATGATTTTCTTTGACAAGTTTCTTGAGAATGGCTATCATGGTCTTTTTGGTCACTTTGGCTTATCTATTTTCTTGTGGGTAATAAGGAGTTGAGAAATTGTGTTGGATATTGTATTTGTTGCTTAAGGCTCGAACATACTTATTTTTAAAAGACTTACCACTATCAGAGATGGTTTTGGAAGGAATCCCAAAACGATAGATAATATGCTGGAGTATAAATTCCGCTATTCGAGGTCCAGTCGTAGTGGTTATTGGAATTGCTTTGACCCATTTAGTGAAGTATTCAGTGGTAGTTATAATGAAATTACGTTGTCTCGAAGAAGCAGGTGAAATATTGCCAATCAAATATAGGCCCCATTGTGAAAATGACCAAAGGATTTGAATGGGCTGTAAGGCTTGCGATGGTACATGACTCAAGTTGGCATGGCGTTGACATTTTTGACATTTCTTGACATATTGGCAATAATAAATTTCCATGGTGGGTCAATAATAACCCATGCACAAAATGCACTTTGCAATGGCTATTCCACTAAAGTGGCCACCACAAGTACCATCACAAGATTCAGTTATAACTTGTTGTGCTTCTACGGGGTCTAGACATCAAAGTAGGACTCCATCATAGCAATGTCTATACAACACATCCCCCAGGAGAGTGTAATGAGCTATTTTTTGTTTGAACGTTATTTTTGTAATTCACATCCATTCTAATGGGAGGATCCCAAACTTGAGAAAATCTCTTATTTCATCAAGGTAAGAACTATATGGCTCTGCATGGACCAAATAAATACTCTTCTCACCTTTAGAGTATGCTCGTTTGATTGCTGACTTGGACACTGTTGTTATGATAAGCGATTATATTTCTCAATGTTCATTCTTAAGAATAAAGGATCCCAAATAAGCCATTGCATCCACAAATATGTTAGTCGAATGAGGCAAGTTGTCAATCTTGTACCAATCAAATTTTACTAGCAGCTTTATTGCAACTTCGTGATATTGTTTCAAGACTATTTCTTTGTATTGGTAAGTCCCTTTCACTTGAAAAATGATAATATAGGAGTCACCAAAGATGCTTATTCATTTAATTCCCATAACTATTATTGATTGAAGCCCCAAGATTAGGGCTTCATACTTTGCATTGTTATTTGTGCATGGAAAGTCGAGTTTGAATGATAAATAAATTGGAATTCCTTCGGGTGTATAAAACACTACTCCAACACCTTGTCCTTTTTCACACTTTGATTCGTCAAAGAAGAGAGTGATGTCAACATCATCCTCAGGAGGGACTAGTTATTCTTGTTCAGTGATGGAAAAGACCGAATCATCTGGAAGCTCTATAAGAAGTGGTTGATCATTTGGAAGTGGAGCTTCTGTGAGCTTATCGACTATCACCTAATATTTGATGGATTTTTGGCTAATGAACTTGAGATAGAATTTTGTTAAGAGCATTATTTATTTTGTGGTTTGGGTATTGTTGTATGTGTGAGTCATCATGTAACATAGAGGATTTTCTCTAGCTATGACATAGGTAGTATTACTTAGCATATAATGCCTGAGTTTCTTAGTGGCGAAAACCATTGCTAAGCATAACTTTTCAACGTAAGCATATCTTGTCTCATAAATTACAAATGTTCGACTAATGTAATAAATCACTTGCTCTTTTGATTTTCCTTCTTTTGCATAAGCATTGTCCCTAGTGCAAAATATGTTGCAAAGACATAAAGGTGAAAAGGGTCTCCTAGACAAGGTGGCATTAATATTTGTGGTGAAGCCAAATATTTATTTATGTCATCAAAGTACTCTTAACATTTGGTTGCCCATGAAAAAGTCACCCCCTTCTATAGCAAGTGAGAAAGGCTTGCATTTGTCAGAGAGTTGTGTAATGAATCATCGAATAGATTGAATATTTCCTTGCAAAATACACAACTCTTTCAGATTTGTTGAAGGTGGCATCTCGATGATGGCTTTGACCTTATCAAGGTCCACTTCAATGCCGCATTTGGAGATAATGAATCCTAAATGTTTTCCTATTGTGACACCAAATACACACTTCTTAGGATTCAACCTTACTTTATGTTCAAGCAATTGATCAAAAAATTTCTCTAGAACCTCAATATGCTCAAGATGCATTTTGGATTTTGTAATTAGATCATCCACATAATATTCAATGATTTTATGCATATAGTCATGGAAGATGTACGTCATGGCACATTGATAAGTAGCTCCAGTATTATTAAGACCAAAAGGCATCACCTTGTAACAGAAAGTCTCCCAAGGTGTGGTAAATGCTATTTTGTGTTGGTCCTTAGGATTAATTTGAATCTAATTGTATCTTGAGAAACCATCCATTAATGAAAGCATTTCATGGCCTACACAAGATTCTACAAGTTGATCGATGTTGGATAGCAAAAAATCATCCTTGGGGTACGCTTTGTTTAAATATCAAAATTCTATGCATATGCGTACCCCCATTCGACTTATGAATGAGTACCATGTTAGACAACCACTCTGGATAGTCAATGGGTACTGTGAAACCCACATCTAATAATTTTTGGAGCTCTTCATTGATAATTAATGCTATGATTGGATGAAGTTTCCTTAGTTTCTACTTGAATGGCTTAGCTTTAAGATCTAAGGTAAGGTTGTGGAACACAAAATTGGGATCAAGGCCAAGCATGTCCTTGTATGACCACACAAATATCTCTTTCTTCCTTGTTAAAATATCGATCATACGCTCTTTCTCTTCTACGGATAAATATTTTGTAATTTTTATGATTTGTGGATTATCCATGTTTTGACTAAGGTTCACATCGATGGATTACTTGATAAGCATATGATAATCTTCTTCTAACTGATGTGGAGTTGGGATGAGATGGATATCATCCTCCACATGCTTAAATGACTCGGGTGTCTCCTTTGCTACTTTGGTTTGAAAAATTGAAGTAGGAGAAGGTGAAGGTTACTGTGGGATGTAAGCTTTTGAAGCTCATAGTAACTCCTTCAATAGGATAAATTTGGCAAAGGATGGTGAGGATGAAATCCTATCTATGGTGATAAGGCTAGCATCGATCATAATAGGTTTTGCCAAATTGTATGGGTTACAAAGTGGGGCGAGCAAGTCAACAAAAACCATGTTAAATTGGTGGAAATAAGGTGGCTGTGATTCGAGGAGTGAACTGTCTTGCTCACTCTACTTAGGTTGCAATTGAGCTATGATGGGTGATTGGTGATACTACGGGATCAACCAAGGTGATGGTGGTGGATCTGGCTTAGGGCACTCACACTTTTTATTGATGTGAAAGATGATGTGATTTATGGGAAATATCTTGATATAACACTCATCTCTCTCGATGGGCTCTATAGGGGCTACATCTTCTTGGGGACCATAAAATATGTGAATGTTCCAGACTAGGTTTGCTTCCATATGTTGAAATTCCTCAAAATACTCATCGAATATGTAATCGTCAGAAATGTAATCAATCATGGCCATCTACAATATAATATCTAGAAAATCCTCATTCAGATAAGGCATAAAATTAGGGTCCAAGTACTTATCATCACTATCATCATAATCATTACAATCATCATAATCATCGCTCTCCTCATCCTCTTCTTCACACTCAAAAATGAATCGTTGGAAGGTATGCTCAAAAGAAGAGTTTGAGGTAGATGGCCTATATCCTAAGTGATGAAGATCCGTATTGATTCTCAAACACACAAGCAAATCAATGGGAAAACAACAATTCTGCAACTTGAATTTTATTATTTTTTTGGATTTCCATCCTCTTACAATGAAATCACTTCCTACATATAATATCCATCAAAAAACCCTAACCTAACATGAACTTACTATTTTTAGTAAGTATCAGGACTTAATATTTTTAGTAAGTCTAAATTATCACTTAGATGGATACGAAAAAAATATCATGCATCTGTTATTCCAAAATTAAGACTTTCCTAAAATATCTCCCTAGACTGACTCATGCAACAAAAGATATTAAATATCAAAAAACTGAAAAAAACTAGAACAAAAACTTCGGAGCCCATTTTTGGTCACCAGGTGATGTTTCAGGGCCCAAAAACATGTTGAAATGGCCACTTTAGTGACATCGTTATTGGAAACGATGAAGTCAACTAAATTCTGTGCGTTCTAAAAAAAACGGGCTTAAACGAACACTCGGATCAAAAGTTATGACCTCGAGAAGTTGGAACTTTTATTCGGCTAGATCAGGAAAGTGTCACTGGATGTTGCGGGTGCATCACTAAGCTAGAGTGATCATGCACTTCTCAATATTTAGACTCAATAATGTGATGTGGACCCTATTCATGTCATCCAAGGCCGTATCCCTGCCAGTTAACACTACAAAAATATCAGAAAGAGAAATCCAGGTTGGATAGATATTTTAAATTGGCACAAACATCTTTCAAGGGTTCCTCATTAGGAGGAGGTGGATTGGACAAAGAATCCACTCCCCCATATACAAAATTGATTCTATTTGGCTAGGAACCCATTGTGTACACTGCACCTATAGCTAAAGGTGGGTTGTGTGGGTGACCGTAATATTTGATTATTTGGATAGGTGGTGTAACTGTGACACTCTCAATAATGTACTCACAAATACCTAGATTGGCAATATGAACTACAACTTGAGCTAGTTGGGATGTTGATGGCTCATATGATGAGGTGGATGTTTCTATGGTGGCTTTCAATTTAGATGGTGGTGATGGTGCACTTGGCGATGGCTCCTCTCGGATAGGTGACCCTATCTATGATACAATGGGTGGTGAGGCTTGAGGTGGACTAGGTTTGATGGGATTGTTAGTGGTTGATGAAGGTGGATTTGGTTGGGTTGAAAAGGTGAAAGGTGTTTGCGAAGTGGGAGGTGTTAGAGTATATCTTAAGTTGTTACTAGGTATGTTTAGGATATTTATTTTCTAGATATTATCTTATTGCTTTTTTGGAGTTATCTCTCTTGCATGAGGTTAGTAAACTCCTAGTTTTTTGTGTGGCTAAGATATATTTAGTTTGTTATGATCCAATGGCTCATATTGTACACCTTTGCTATTTAATGCAAGGTCCCTCTCATGGAATAATAAGTTCTTGAGATTCTCTCCAATTTATTATGGTGCTTTGCATGTCTATTTTCTTGGGATTGAATATTGCTTTTCAATATTCTCTACATGGTACCAGAGCCGGTAGATTTTATTTCCAAGCATTCAAGAAATTTCTACAATTTTTATTTTGCAGGTTTGAAGATATTTGAAGGAACATTACGAAAGTGTGGATTTTACCTTTTATATTTTTGCCATCGTATGATATCACATTGCATATTTTATTGGGGATCTTGGTGATTAGAAAGTGGTTTCAAATCTTGTTACAGGTCCCTCTTTTCATATTCAAGTTGTGGCTTTTTCACTGCAAACCCGCAGCCCCATAGTTTTCTAAAGAAGCAACTTTTGGAGGACGTTTCTCCCTCTTCTGGAATTAGTTTTTGATCAATTTTTTTTAATATTGATTTATTTTTTGATGGATTCACACTGGTGTAGTCATATCTACATTTTTATGGATGAGAGTTTTTGAAAATTGCAGTTTTTTAACTGCAAACCCACGACCGCGTAGTTTTATGGAGGAGCAACTTCTAAAGGTCATTTCTCCCTCTTTCGGAATCAGTTTTTGGTCAAATTTTTTTTTATCTTGATTTATTTTTCGAGGGCTTCACATTGGTGTAATAAGATATAAATTTTTGTAGATGGTATTTTTATAAAATAGCAGTTTTTTAACTGCAAACCCATGGCCCCGCAGTTTTTTGGAGAAGAAATTTCTAGAGGTTATTTCTCCCTCTTATGGAATCCATTTTGGGTAATTTTTTTTTTGATCCTAACTATTTTTTCAAGGGCTTAGCACTGGTGCATTCAAAATTTAGATCTGGTGGATATATTTTTTTAGAAAATTATTTTTTTCTGCCATGTATTTAAATAAAAAAAATCTGCTTTTTCAGTGGGGGGCTTTATATTCTCGTTGTAAGCCTGAATTATAAAGGTATTTTTTGGGGGGATTTTGTTGATCCTACGGAATAAATTTATAAAGTCCATTTTTACCCTTTTTTGGTTGTTTTTCCATATAGTTTGGACCTTGTTATCAACCCATTGTGTTCGTATAGGTGGAAACCACATATTTGTGCTTGTGGAGTCATTTTGGACTACCCTTGCAAATGTGGTGCTTCTTTCTCCATCCTATATTCACAGTATCCTTTTATGAGACACTTTGTTTTAAGGGAGTGTTTTATTTGGTGAATTTTTTCATATTTCTAGAGCTACATTGGTGTCTTTACAAGTTACCATGTTGGATCTTTCAACACTTCCCATCACTCCATGCACTGATAGTGATTCATATCCTGCTTGGTGAGATAGTCTTGTTGAGCACTTGTGCTCAATTGAGCTTTTGCCATATATTCTTGGTCTTATTCCTAAGCCTCAATCTCACACACCTTAGTGGTATTTTTGGCAAGCTAGATTAAGTCATGTGTGCAGTATTATCAAATACACCACAAATATTATTTCTGATGATATTTTACCACTTGTAAACTGGGATTCACAGGCATCTTCCCATACAAATTTTTCCATACTTTGTGCATATTTTGAGAATATATTATCTTGTGATGAAGAATCCTTGATGCATAAAGATGCTTTGGATGAGGTCAATGTTTCTATGCTAGTTGAAGATATTTTGTAGGATACTGATACAACTTCAGATACTTTGGAGTCCCTACATTCTTCTATGGATTGTCCTAATTTATCCACACTTGAAGAGGAAATTTTGGATGTTGTTGATCTTCATGGGGAGCTTACATCCTTATTTTATGTCCCTCCATATATTTCTCATGCAGAGCATTTTGAGGAATTTATTGTGGTGTGCCTTCTTTGTTTTGATGAGCCACCTTGTCCTCCTACTCTTGTTGCCTTGGAGCCTTCTTTTGCTTTCTTTGTTTTGCATAAAGAGTCTTGTGAGACTCTCTCACAGGTATCTTTTGTTGGAATATCTTTAGAATATCCTGAAGACCATTTTATGGCTTCTTTACCTTCTTCTCTTGCTGCTTCCATTGCTATTTTACTTATGCAATAGAACATTGAGTCTTTAGACTCTACACTCACTAGTTTTTTGATGACTGCTTCACTTCGATATAGTTTGCAGTCTTGTTCATCATCACAAGAACCAAATTTCTTGTTGTTGGAGTGGGAAGATTTTTTATGTATGCCTCCTGGCTTCTTTCTTCCTCATGGGAGACATTCAGTTCGACAACGAGGCATCTATACATTTTGGGGCCATCACATAGATCCTTTGCAGGAATTTCTTGATGGATGTTGTCCTAGGGGGTGTTGAAGAGGACATCTTCCTCTCCATCCTCCTTCCACATATTTCTTCATCTTTCTTCTTTCTCTTATGGAAGATTGTTTGTTCCTACATGGTTTTTTCATCATCTCTCCAATAGAGTTTTTTTATGGATATATTGTACATGAGTACTTTATCAAGCCTTGTTACCGAAACTCATATTTGTGGATATGCCACTTTTTTGTTTTTATTGATTCACTACCTCCTAGTACCACTTAAGGGGGGTTTTAGAGTATATCTTAAGTTGTTACTAGGTATATTTAGGATATTTATTTTCTAGATATTATCTTATTGCTTTTTTGGAGTTATCTCTCTTGCATGAGGTTGGTAAACTCCTAGTTTTTTGTGTGGCTAAGATATATTTAGTTTGTTATGATCCAATGGCTCATATTGTACACCTTTTCTATTTAATGCAAGGTCCCTCTCATGGAATAATAAGTTCTTGAGCTTCTCTCCAATTTCTTGTGGTGCTTTGCATGTCTATTTTCTTGGAATTGAATATTGCTTTTCAATATTCTCTATAGGAGGTGTGGCTAATGAAGTTGGCGGTTGGTTAGTTGGGTGATCAAACATGGTTGAAAAATGGAATAAGGTGGATGCGGATGGATTTGTATTGATGGTTTATGATGCAAAAGTAGGATCAACTATCGATAAGGCCTCTGGGATGTGTGCTTTGGATGATATGGTGTTAGTTGGAGCAATTCAAATGATGAGGGGTTGAATTGAAATGTGGGTGATTAGAAGTAATGGTTCATAGGGATTTGAGATAAAGTTGCAATACTTAAAAGGCTTAGTGTCAACTTGAATACAGTGAAACTTACCCTCGTGTACATATTTCAAATATTGGTGTAATTTCAAGGGTACACACTTCATTTCTATGATCTAGGGGAATTCAAGAAGTATGTTATATTGCATTACCACTTCCAAGATGTGTAAGAGTACATGGATAATATTCACCCCCACGGTGATAGATATAACTACATTCTCCACAGTGGAACACAAAGCATCATTAAAGACCCTCAAGGTGAAGGTGGATTATATGATATGATATGATGGTAGGTTTAGATGCTTGATATAAAATATAAGGTGCAACACATAAATAAACATAATAAAGGCCATGCATATATATGTGTCTGAACTACATAAGTACAAAATGCCCTAAGGCTGTATACGTTAGAGCACTAAGACTCATAATCAAAAATGAAAATACAAAAAGAAGTAATAAAGTGCTACTAGATGGATCGACCATGACCCATACAAGGCCCTTGAGTTGATGCCTATGAACCAGATAAAGCATGGGAGTTAGGAACCCAAGACCATGAACCACTAGGCCTAGACTCGATCTACCTACTAGAGCCTAAAAATTATGAAGTAGGAAGAATAGATTATGGAATATTATGTTGATATAAAGTGTCCTTGAGCATAACAATGTAAGCAACCTACCTTCAGGAAATAGCCAAATCTATAGTCTGATGAGTTGCTCATTGAGATACCTTAGTACGAAGAGTCATACTCAAATGTGCAGCAAACTAAAAGTTATACTCTGCAGTGGTCCAAATATTAGCTATATCTGGGATATCAACTACCACATCATCTACAATATCATCCATGTTCTAGAAGTCAAGAGTCACAGGAAGACTCAAATCATCCCACCATCATCGATACATTATTGGAGCATCTAGAACTAGGTGCCCATGGTGGTTGTGTAGTAAACTAAGAGTCATACTCTGCAATGGTTCCAACATCATCAATATCTAGGATATCAACTACCACATCATCCACAACATCATCCATGGTCCAAAAGTCAAGAGTCATAGGAATACTCAACTCGTCCCCCCATTGTCGGTACATCACTGGAGCATCTGGAACTCCCTGTACCAATACAAAATTCCTCATCACTAGTGAGAACTGGATGAACTCCATCTCTTGCCCATGACTCCCAACCACCCACCTACCTCACCTCATCCACCAAAGATGAGTAGCATCATCATCCCAAGCAAGGCCTCACCACGGTCACCAACAAATGTCCTTGCTAGTGAATGCACCAAACATACCCAAATAATCATGTGTTGTATGAACAGGTCGAGTTGATGAAGTATCCTTGCTGGTATGCTATGGAAGAGTGCAAGTTAGCGAGTGATCCCATCATAAGAAAAAAATGCAATACCAAATAACGAAATAAATGAACAAGAAAATGCACAATAAAAATTGATTCTTGTATTGATATTTTGAATGGAGCCTTGATCTCTGTTTTACAATGCTTTTCCTTGAATACACAAGGGTATGATTACAATATTGCTTGCTATCATATTACAATGGGACAAATAGGGGAAATACCCATTTTCACCAAATACAAGTGATGTTGGTGTCTCCGATCTTCTCTGCTACAACCAAGTGGTGAGTGGGCTTGTGAAGAACACAAGCTTATACTGAGAGGGAGGGTGAACAGTATAAGAGTACTTTTTACTTTTATTTCCAAATCAATATTATGCAGTGTATAGATAATAATATCAATAGCAGTAATCAAATCAATGCACAAAACACCACACACAATAGAGACACCACAATTTACGTGGTTCACCCAATGTGGGCTACTCCATGAAGAAAATATTTCACTAAAATTTTCTCAATCAATCTCTTGGGAATCCTTCCCAATTACAATGTTTATGGACCTCTGTCCAAAGGAGATGTTGATCCCCTGAATCTAGTTTGTGGATCTCTATCCACATGAGAACTCCTTCTCGTCTGCTCTGGATGGTGATCCTCTAGAAGAATACTACCTCCACTAAGCTGGCTTGTGGATCTCTATCCACTGAAGACTATTGTACCCAATAAGAATACCTATCCTCACTGCCCTGGATGATGGATATCTATCCATTGGAGACTACTTTCATCTTTGCTCTGTCACCTCCAAAAATCTATCTCAAATCTACACTAAACACAGTCCAGTCGGTCTAGCAAAAATCTGTTCAACTCTGTACTAAACACAATCCAAATGGTTTAGCACAAGTCTACTTCACAAGCTCACTCAAATCTACACTAAACATAGTCTAGTCGGTCTAGCATAAATATGCTCAACTCTGCACTAAACATAGTCTAGTTGGTCTAGCACAAATCTGATCAATAGGTCCACTCAAAACCTGCTCAAATTTGCTCAAAAGGTCCACTTAGAACCTACTCAAATCTGCTCAATAGGTTTACTTAGTACCTGCTCAAATCTACTCAACAAGTCCACTCAAAACCTACTCAAATCTGCTCAACAGGTCCACTCAGAACCTATCCAAATCTGCTCAACAAGCTCACACAGAACTTGTCCAAATTTTCTCAACAAGCTCACATTGAACTTGTCCAAATCTGCTCAACAAGATCACATAGAACTTGTCCAAATCTGCTCAACAAGCTCATACAGAACTTGTCCAAATCTGCTCAACAAGATCACACAGAACTTGTCCCAATCTCATAGAAGCATAAAGAGAATTTTTAGAGACTCAATATGTTCTACTCTTAATGCACAATCACTTTCTCAATTTTCTCAATCTCATAGAAGCATAAAGAGAATTTTTAGAAACTCAATATGTTATACTCTCAATGCACAATCATTTTCATAACTTTCTCAATCTCCTAGAAGCATAAAGAGAATTGTTAGAGACTCAATATGTTCCACTCTCAATGCACAATCACTTTCACAACTCAAATCAGAATATAGAATAGTTTGTTTTATGGAACTTGAAAAATCACTTTATACAACCACTTGACTAGGCTCAACCAAATAAAATAAACCAATTACTTAATGAAACTCCCCTTTTTCACAAACCCTAGTCCAAGCATATATCAATCAACTCAAAATGTTTCCAACAATTGCTCAACAACAAATCTCACATAACAATGATACTCATGTTCTTTTCAAAACCCTAACTCAAGTTCTTCACACAATCCAATGGCTTCAACAACAATGCTTATAAAACAAGGTTGACATAGTAATGATACTCATGTTCTTTTCAAACCCTAACTCAAGTTCTTCACACAATCCAATGGCTTCAATAACAATGCTTATAAAACAAGGTTTTAATCACAAGTCTTAATTCCAAAAAACCTTGAAGCATTAAGTCAAACACTTTCAAAAAGGAAATCCTAATCAAATCCTTTTCACTCCAAACTT
This sequence comes from Wollemia nobilis, assembly GCA_028583015.1. Classification (NCBI taxonomy): domain Eukaryota; kingdom Viridiplantae; phylum Streptophyta; class Pinopsida; order Araucariales; family Araucariaceae; genus Wollemia; species Wollemia nobilis. The sequence continues at coordinate 14,050,813 of JAQPPZ010000754.1, read as the reverse complement.
TATTTTCTAGTAAGCAATGAATCAACTCAACCAAGAAAGAATTTGCCCATACATTTTTGCTTTACAAGGAGTTGATCTCACAAATCTGCCACACTCACAATTACTTCTTTACCAATATCAATAAGGGTTAGAAGATAATAATTTCCTCAACAAAACACAATGCAAAATGATATCAAAATTACATCTTATCACTCCAACTCAAATAATATTCAATACCTTCACAATAATATTCTTTAACACAAAAAACCCTTTATTAAAATAAACAACACTCAAAAGTCTTAATCCTTCAATATGCCAATATAGTAATTTAAGACTTTATCAAAAATAATTAAAACCAAAACTTCCTTATTACTCCAAGTGATAATTTTCAACTACCACCACTATCCAACAAACACCCTCTCTAAACAATTCCACTAACAACCCTTATTCCTCCAAACACTCTTTATTAAAACCTTAGGTCATAAAATTAATTAAAAGTTTTACCTTGGCCACCGATGGATTTCAACCCCGTAACCTCTGCCTCTGTGAGCAACCTAGTTACGGGCTCCATGACCATGTGCACTACAGGCACATTTAAGAGCCAAAAGTCTCTACCTTTAATTTAACCTTTGCACCCAATGAAACGTACAAAAATATTTTCCTTTTGGCGCTTACCACCAACGGGTTTCGAACGTGGGCACTTGCTTCCTCCAATGCTTTCGCAATTTGCGCTCTACCACTTGGACCACCGTGTCCAACATGCTTCAAAAACTCCAACCCCTTCACCTTATCCTTGGCACTTAAGACAAATATTTTTCGTCTTCTTCCTCAAAGAACCTTTCAAAATCACAAACGAAGTTTTAACCTTGGCACATATCAATCATTCGAGGGATGAGCAATAAAGTCTTTGGAGGCCACCTTATATACACAAACATTTATTTCCTTCAACTTCAGCCCTCCCTTATTTCAACGACGTCGGTGCATTTATAAACACTTTATAATTTATACAAGGTGCTTTATTAAATTGGATGACATCAACATTAATTATAATTTATAAATATTTTAAATTCTAAAGAATTTAAATTTTATAAATTATAATTATAAGATTTAATTTTTAAAACCTTCCTTTACATTGCATTCCATGGTGTAAATAATATTTATTTATAAAATTTAAATTCTTATTGAATTTAAATAATTTATAAAAAATATTATATCTCCTTTTAAACTTTGCACTAAACCATTTTGCCTTCTTCCTGGATATCAAATAACAACTTTGACAACTTTTTTCCTTGACGAAAAATCTTGATATTAATTTTGACTTCATTTTTTGACATCAATGACAATTTTAACTTTTAGGACTCAAAATGTCCAATAGCTTGCATATCCTATGATGGACCACTCCGGCTTCAACAACCACTTCAGATGCCTATTTCCTGCACACAAATAGATCAAACAAGGATTTCAATAGCACCTGTAGATATTATTGGAAATCACAATGCAAATAAAACCCTCAAATAAATACACAAAAAACATAGAAAGATAAATTTAAATGCCTTGCTGAATAGAAATAAAATAAAACCTTACAGATCTGATCCATGCTTATATTTTTTATGTGTTCTGTGTAATTGTAAGGTATGTGGTTCCTACTGGGTAACTACAGAGTGTGTGGTTAAGCAACCACAAACTATATGGTTGTGTCCATGTAATCATGGACTAGGATATTGAGGCCAAATGATAGAATATTTTGAAAATACACTTTGAAATGTCGTATCTCAAATATTCCTTGGGATACATGCAAGCTTTTGGTATGATTTTGGTAGCATGACAATGCATATTTTTGACCTGCTTTGTTTGATGGGGTGATGCTTATTTTATAGACAAGTTTAGGGCTTTGGAGGGAGTTAGAGTGAGTCACTTAGAGTGCCTCACTTAACTGGGGTGATGTGGCTTGATGAGTGAGTGCAACTGGGGTGATGTTCCCAATGAGTGAGTGCAACTAGGATGATGTGCCCAATGAGTGAGTGAAACTAGGGTGGTGTGCCTAATTAGTGAGTGCAAGTGGAACTCAATGTGGAGGATGAGTGAGTGCAACTGTGGTGAAGTGGCTAATGAGTGAGTGCAAGTGAGGTGATGTGCTCAATGAGTGAGTGCAACTAGGATGATGTACCCAATGAGTGAGTGCAACTGAGCTGCTGTACCCAATGAGTGAGTGCAATCGCAGTGTTGTACCTAATGAGTGAGTGCAACTGGGGTGATGTGGTTTGATGAGTGAGTGCAAGTGGAGTGAAATATGGAAGATATCCTATGTGAAGGGGTAAGGGTGACATGAGTGTGTGAGATGTGGTATGGTGATGGGTAGTGGTGACTAGGACACATGTCCCATGGGAATATAGGATATCCTAGGTGGATTTTCTAGATGTAATAAAAATCTAAAAAATATAATTATGTGCAGGATTTCATATGCCTAAGTTTGGACTTAGGCATATATATTTTATTATGTAAATTTGTGTGGTGGGATGCAAATGGTGTTTTGTGGATGCCTAGGTTTTGGTGTCTACAAGCTCAATCGGTTAGATTCCTCAACATAAGGAGGAGACCAAGGTTCAAATATTACCAAGAGATACATGGATAATATCCAAGCTTTGTTATAATACCATTATGTGGTGATGATGTAATACTGGTGGGGCCCATTTCGATCCCGTATAAAAAATTAAAAAATATATATGGACCTAGAATTAATAAAAAAAATTACTCATAATATAAGTGTACCCTGCCCTAGAAAGGACTCTCATACCACTTGCAATGAATCTCTTCTTCTCATGCAAATATTTCACCTTAAAATTCTTAGCGAGGAGCTATAACGAGATAAGAAATTCATTGCCAAAGATAATTCTAACTATGATTGGATAGAGTATTGATAAAAGCAACACTAATATTGTCTATTTAAATACATAAGCATTCATTAATTGAAACATCGAAACATAAATAATAGTAATTGCAAGAATTAAGGATAAGAAATATTACTATCATGAGCCAATTCGAGGGGGAAATATCCTTACAAAATATACAAATTCTTGAGGGTTACATTCTTTCTATTTTATAATATTTACAAGAATATTTCTTGACATTTTATGATAGTATTCTATGACAATATTCTTGAATTACCTAAAAAATTAAAGTTACATTCATGTTACCAAGCGATTACATTCATAATTCTATTACAACCAATATATTTTGTGACAAAGTAGTTATATACATGATTCTATGACACACACACTCCTAACTTAACATGTGTCCCACTTCTAACTTGATACATGGTCCAATTTATATACAATAACATATGCCCCTACAAGTATGTAATAGAAGGAACATTGTTCCAGGAATGATGAGAACCATGTGGGGCTACAATTCAAGGTACAAGTCAAAAAAAGAGAGACATGGATCTACAATGGTTATTCAGGACAAAAAATGATAATAACCTATTATTAAACAAAGAGAGTTGGAACCAAGACCAATTGAAAGATAAAAAATATAAGTTTATGTAAGTTTTCTAAATACAGAAGAATATAGATACCAAGCTATGAAAAATGCTAAGGAATATGAGGATATGAGTCCATTAGCACAAATTGGTCTAATGTAGGAAAGGATGCATAAGGAAGTGCAAAAACCACAAGAAGAATATGCAACTCCATGAAACTATATTGCTAGAATGAGGGATTAGATTGTTCAATAACTAGATGAAACAATGCAGCAATTTAATGAAAGAGAAGTACAAAGACATGAAGAACTAATTGATCTCAAAAAATAAAAGTTAACAAGAGAAAAAGAAGCTTACGAACTATGGAGAGATATCTATGAAGTACATATTTCTCAAGAAGGGGAAGGAAGACCATCTAGAAGTAGTAGTTTTTTCTCCACAAGTTCAAGTAATGTATCCTTGAGTTTGTATGAAATTAGAATAAATACTAGTAGTAGGAATTCAAGTTCTCTATTAACAAAATATCAAGAAGGAACTTGAATAAGGTAATCAACTCCCAAGAGAGAAGTAAGAATGGGTGTAATGGATAATTATAGTTTTGAATATGATCTCTTGAGGAGATATAGAGAGATGCCAATTTGTACTAAAGTATAAAGACATCTAAAGAAAGGAAGGTAAATCAAAAGACTATTGGACACAGACAAATGATTAAGAATATTGAGGGAAGTGTAACCAAGAAATCAAAATAGAAGTGAATATAATAGGTCACAAAAATCATCAAGAGTATGAACTATACATAACTTGGATAATTTGGGGAGACAATAATATCCTCTCGATGGTCTAAGGCTACCTAGCCAAGGGAGGAGTTTGGTTGGCATCCATCTAGGTGGGTCCAGGAAAATAAAATTTCTTCCTATTACCTCTAGGCCATAGGATCGAAAAAATAGGTTGCAAGGACTATATTATGATTTAGAAAGAAATAACCAATTTTTTATGGGATCATGATATTGATCCTTAAATACCATATCATGGATCACATTAGATATCAAGAATTCATCATGGGTGACTAAGGAACCAAATGAATCTTGAGTAGTCAGGAGTTGAAAGAAGGCAATCCCAAACTAGGGAGATTCGTTTGAGAACAAGAGGAATAAACATGAGATGCTTTTGAGGAAGGAGATTCCAAAATAGAGTAGAACTCTAAAGGATAGGTTAAGATTTAAGTCCAATAAAAAAAATAAGTATTCCAACCAGACAAGTGCTTGAAACCTACCAAGAATCTAACAAGATGACAAAGAGCATTAGGATGGTAGGAAGCCATTAAGAAGTTGATAGGATGACAAGGATTCATTAGGATATTGATAGGATGATACAAAATAACTAGAAACTAGTAAGGATTAAAAGATATAGTTTGAGGGAAGGCTATCAAGGGATCGATAAATGATAGAAGTAGGAAGCACTTTCCTAGCTAGAAGTATTCTAGCTAAGCAAGTGCATAAGTCCTACCAAGAAAATAACAGGATAAAAAAAAGTGTTAGGACATTGAAAGGACAACAAGGAGCCATCAAAAAGTTAGTAGGATGACAGGGATATGTTAGGATATTGATAGGATAATAGATAAGAACTGACAATTAGTAAGGATGATAAGCTATAGTTCAAGAGAAGGTTGTCAAGGAGTTCAATAGATGATAAAAACAAAAAGCACTTGCATGGTTGGAAGTATTCCAACCAAGCAAGTGCTTGAGTCTTTACAAGAAGCTGATATGATGATAGAGAGTATAAATAAATCTAAAGGATGATAGGGAGCCATCAAGAAGTCAATAAGATGATAAGAATTCATTAGAAATTTGATAGGATGATAGTGAACAACTACCAATTAGTACGAACAATAAAATGTAGTTCGAGGGAAGGATATCAAGAAGATCAATAGACAATAAAAGTAGGAAGTTTTCCATAGGAAATAAAAACTAAAGGCTACCATAAAAACACTAGGAAGATGACAAAAATGAGTAGTCATAAGATGGAAGTAGATGAGATAACTGTTGACAATTTTGTCACATTTCTCAAGGGGTAGAAAAGGAAATCAAATTTTGTATAGTATTTTGTAAAGTTTTTCTTTGTTGTCTTTTTTATTATTTGAAAGTTGCAGCAATTTTGGCTTTCAATGCCACCCCTTTGTATATAAAGTAGAAAAGAAAGAGCTTCACTGTCGAACAAGCTAGAGAAAAGAGCTTCATCGAAGGAAAATGAGAAGAGCTTCGCACCCAAGGCATTTCCAACACTACTTCGGGTGAAAATTTTGTGAAGTAGTATTACCGAAGTAAAATACAAGGGTAGCGATAAAAAAAACTTCGGGCCCGAAGCGCTTCAAGTATTTACTTCGGGAAAAAGTTGAGCGAAGCGGCATCCAAAAGAACAACTTCGCCGAAGAAGGAAAGTCCAGATCACGGTCCAAATTGGCTAAGGCAAGAAACTACTTCGGGCCCGAAGCATTTCCAACAACTACTTCGGGCGAGATTTTCGAAGCGGTGTTGCGAAGTAAAATACAAAGGAGGAAGAATGAAACTACTTCGGACCCGAAGCATTTCTAGCAACTACTTCAGGTGAGATTTTTGCGAAGCGGTGTTGCCGAAGTAAAATACAAAGGAGGAAGAAAGAAACTACTTCGGACCCGAAGCATTTCCAACATACTTCGGGAGATTGGGGGAGACTCTTGCCCGGTTCGGCTCTTCGGGAGATTTCGCGAAGCGGGTGGAAGTGAAATACAAAGGAAGGAGAATGAAACTACTTTGCGCCCGAAGCATTTTCAGCAAATACTTCGATCAAAAAATCAGCAGGAGCATTGAAAATACTTCGCCAAAAGTTGCCGAAGCACCCACTTCGGGTCCCTCCATCAGCGAATCATTTTTACTTCGCCGAAAGTCATTGCGAAGCATTTGCTTCGGCTAGCTTTCGTGCGAAGTACTTCTACCCGAAGTGACGGAAGTCATGGAGAATGCAACATCTTTTGAAGATAATTGCTTCGACTGAAACCTTCCCGAACCACAGTTTTGAAAGAAGATCACAGCGAGCCATTTCTCTAAGGCCTCAGCGAAGCAATTTTGTCAAAAGCGAGGACGAAGAGGCCCATTTTGCGAAGCAAATATGCTTCGACACTCACCACCCCCGAAGCAGTTTTGCGAAGCTCAATTTTGCGAAGTACAAACCAAGGAGGAGTTTTTTGCTTCGGCTCAGAACCATTGCGAAGCAAAGTTGTGAACGAAGACTTAGCGAAGCGCTTCACGGGCACGCGTTCCAAGCCGGGTATTTTCCCGAGGCGATCAAGTGCCTCATAAATGCAATTTTTCATGCCCGATAAGCTCGCTGCTCATTTTTGGCAATCAAAAACAAAGTATCAGGCCATGATGAAGAGCCCGACGAGCATGGCGGCCACTCGAGCACCGCACCTGGAGACCAAGGATGGCCAGACGGCTCATCAATGCATCTTTCCATGGTTGACCCGGTTGCAGTTGCCAGTTTTGGTAACGGATTTGAAAGCTCGATCACGAGAGCCTCGGGGAGCCAAATTCTCAGGGCTCGAGGGCGTACTCTTCTTTGCTGTGTAATTATGACTCAGAGGGCTGGGTCCTCTATAAAAACCCAGGCATTGTAATGTAAAAAGGGGGGGAACTATCTGCTAGAAAGTTGCTGTAACTTGATGTCCTGCGATTAATACTAAAGAGCTTTGGGCTCGATTTCTCTCTTTTATGCTGCCTTCTTTGCTTGATTCTTTTGTCTTTCTTCGTTTGTATACCGATAAAGCTGAACCCTGCGTCCGGTGTGTGATCGGGGACTGTACCCTGAAACTCGTCCTGAAGGATACATAGGAGTGGAAAAACGTAATATTGGTTTTCTTTTATGCTGCCTTATGTGCTTGATTTTTTCATCTGTCTTCGTTTGCATATTGAGAAAGCTAAACCCTGTGTTTGGTGTGCGATTGGGGAATGTACCCTAAAACTCACCTGGAGGATACATAGGAAGGTTGATATTGCGTTTCTTTCATTTATTCTTGGTGTTCTTTGCTTCCATTCAAGTTGTCTAGTTAGTGATCGTGCTTCCTGTTCTCTCCCACCTTAAATCACCGATCTCTCTTCCCTTACCCCTTTTTATTTATTTCTCTAACCCTAACTCCTTTTATCTCTTTCCTGCACCCTTATCTTCAAACACCCAAGTAGTTTAGCATAGGAGCCGGCCTTTCTCCAGATATTGGCACGAGGGGCATCTCTTCCCTTCGGCCTTTCAATGTTGGTCCAGGTCTAGGGTGCATACACTCACCCAAAATCCTTTCCTAGGCAGATTTGATGACCAACAGTTTTTGGCACGCCCGGTGGGACCGACTGTGTCTGTCTCAGTAAGATCCATAACCAGTCAAGGTCCCATATTTTAAATGCAAAACCCGTCTTCACCGGGGCCAATAGTTCTAACCAGTTCTCGGTGTGACCCGGTCAGTCTCACCTGACTAGTGGTAGTGAGAACCGATGCTCTCATTACCGAAAGACTCTTAGCATCTGGCGACTCTGTTTACCCGAGAATATTTAAGTCGTAAAGACCAGTACCAAAAGTCTATGCCTTCATGCAAACGAGATGGAGAGTTAAGAATAGAGGAGAGGAAACTGAGTTCTTCGAGCTAGATATCGATGCCTTTGGGGAGCGATCAAGGTTGGTCACCCCCGAGTCACTATTACGAGGAACGTCCTCGCAAGAGGCTGCTGTCGACGAACAAGGCCTAACTTCTGATAGCATAGCATTTAACTTTCCTCCCAATCCTCCCAACTCACCGAAGCACCCTAGTGCCTCCATTCCTATTAGTCATCCTATTAGTGATCAAGGGGGAGCTTTGGGAATACCTGTTTCTCAAAATCTAGGAGCAAGTATGGCACAACAACAACAACAACAACAAAAAATGCAGCAGCCACCGCCGCCCAGATTGTCCCCAGCATGGGATTCTTTGTCACCACTAAATCTAGTGGGACAAGGACAAGTGTCGCCTGCTATCGTAAAGAAAATCCCAACGTTCGATGGAACTGGGAAGACTGCTCTGGAGCACATCCAGGACATAATATCTCTGGCGGCGATCCACGACATCACAGAAGAGCAAATTATGGTAAAGCTTCTGGTTCTTTCCCTTAGAGGAAAACTCCTCTACTGGTATAGATCTCTACCACCCGGTAGTATTACGGGATGGGACCAGTTAGCTGATCAACTGATGGGAAACTTCAATGAGTCCTGCGATCCTACCTCTCTCCTGCATCAGTTCACTTCGATCCAAAGACATCCACAAGAAGAGATCACAGACTTCAATGTTAGGTTCGCTCGAACCTGGCAGAGAGTACCAGTTGGACTTCGGCCAACCGACGAAGCTATAGCATATTACTTCCTTCGGGCTTTCAACCCTGAAATCAGTGTTATGGTAAGATATTCTAACATCAATACTTTTCCCGAATTATATGGGTTAGCCAAGAAGGCAAAAATGGATTTGATAGCTATGGGCAAGCTTCCCCAAAGGATGCCGATGCCCATACTTCCCGAATTCCCTCAATACCAGTATGCAAGCACAGCCGCTTCGCAAATCTCTACAACCCCTGCACTCCCGATCTCATCTTGGAACCCAAATCCTATTGTGTCTCAGATTACCGCTCCACAAATTCATTTTCCCACATTTTCAACTCCGTAGCCCACTGTTACTTTGGCATTTCCTGTACTGCCAGCACCACCTCAACCCCCTGCCCTACCCCCAATACCGACGATGGCTTCATTGCCACTCGTTTCGAAAGCCGATGATATACAAACTAAAATTTTGCAAGAGATGCAGTCTCTGAACTCTACAGTTCAGACATTGTCCAACGACATGACTATTGTGAAGAAAAAGCAAGCGCAACAAGAATTTCTACCGAGAAGGTCGTATCCTACGCCTGCGCTTACCAAAGACCAAGCAGTCCAGCAAGGGAAGGCTTCGACGAGAAATGCTGCGATTGATGAAGCTCCGAGCACTTTCGATCATGTATATTGGTGCTCTACGTGCAATGATCCGCATGAAGAAAATACCTGCATGCTGCACCAACACTATGTGCAAACGCTGGCAAGCAGTAGTCACGGCGGTCAAGTCAACGTCATCAGGCAAATGAGTCAGAACCTGGCGATTGGCGAGGAGGAACCGGTTGCAGTGCTTACCAGAGGAGGAAAGAAGGCGATAGAAGTGGATGCTACTCAGATGGCTCCCTTAAAAGTACATGCTCGACCCGAGAAGGGACAACCATCTTCTTCGGCTTTGAATGAAGCTCCTCCACCTGCACCGATCAAAGAAAAGGCTCAAAAGGCCTCTGTCGAGCCACCTCTGGCAGAAACAAAGGAGCAGGCTAAGGAAAAGTTCAAGTTTCCTTCATTGACTAAGCGGCAAAGAGTCGAAGCTACGAAGCAGTATCGCACCAGATATGAGCCGAGAAAAGAGCCCGAGGTGCTCAGTTCCCTGACATACAACATTGTAGAAGAGTTAAAGAAAATTCCAGCCAAGATCAGCTTGTACGATGCACTGCAACTACCTGGACAAGTGGACCTACTGCAAGAATCACTGAAGTCGACTAAAGCAAAAAAAATAGCACCGCTTGCTCTTGTGCAGACCCTATCCACATCTATTATGGGGAAGAACAGACCACCTCCATTCTACCTGTCTCTACAAATGGAAGGGTATATTGTACATAACTGTATGATCGACTCTGGGGCCACGACAATAGTCATGCCGAAGGCAGTATGCGAAGAGATAGGAATGGAATATACGTGAAGCAGCCACGGCGTGCTCCAGCTGGATGGTACCCCAGTGAAGACTATAGGAGTGATCAAGGACATTCCTATCCGACTACATAAGATGCCTCAGATCACGGTCATACAAGAGGTAGTGGTCGTCGACCTGGAGCCATACTTCAGTATGTGTTTGTCAAGGGAATTCATGGCAAAGCTAGGTGGATATCTGTCCATGGATTACTCTCATCTGGAGATTCCATTCAAAGGAAAGAAGGTGAAGATCTACAATGAGAAGCCTTCTTCCTTCCTTGTGCAGAAGATGTCCGAAGAAGAGAGCAGCGATCCAGTGAATGCAATAGTGGAGCAAGTAGAGCAGGTGGACCTGGTCGAGGAATCTCTCGCGCAACTAAGTTATGAAGATGAGTTCTCATTGACAGAATTTAATGCCATGATAGAGACTGAGATAGGATGTTATGCGATCGCCAAGCCCAAGAAACACTCCCAACCAGAGAATAGAACAAGTGCTCAAGAAGGACTATGGAAGTTGTTCTTCGACGGCGCCCGATGTAAAAATGACGTTAGGGCAGGGATTCTTCTAGTTTCACCATCCGAAGAGCAAAAGGAGTATTGCTACCGGTTGATATGGAGCTGCACCAACAATGCAGCAGAATATGAAGCATTATGCCTAGGACTCAAGAAAGCTGATAAGTTAGGCATAAAACATCTCCAAATCTTCGGAGATTCTGAACTGGTTTGCAACCAAGTCACAAATAAGTGTACTTCAAAGAAGCATTATCTAAAATCATACCGCAATAGGGTATGGGACTTGTTCGACCAGTTCGAATCTCTCAATCTGCAGTCTATCCCGAGAGAAAAGAACCGACATGCCGATGTTCTGGCATCCATCGCAGCCAAGTACTCTCCAGCAGAAGACATGGTGCACAAGCCCAAAGCTGTGAGGATGATCTACAGACCCTCTATCCCAGACAAAGACCTACATTGGCAAGTCTTCGATAACGATGAGCAGATTGTAAATTTCATGATCCAAGAAGCCGCCACAGTCGAAGACAAAAGCTCTAATGAAGAAGAATATGAAGGGCTAGTTCAATTGAAGAATAACCACGTTCCCAAGGGACTAATCACCCTTGAAAGCCTCTTTGATCAGAATGATCGAGCACTCTCTCACATGATCAAAGTCAATGAAAAGCAGTATCAAGATTTAGAGCTTGAACCTGGAAAAGCAATAAAAGTTGGAACCGACTGCACTTCAGAAGAGATAGAACAGATACAGAAGTTGTGCAAAAAGTTTTCCGACGTAATTGCTTGGTCTTATCAAGATCTCAGGGGATACAATCGATAGCTGGTTCAACACACAATCGAATTGCAGGAGGGGGTCAAACCCTTCCGACAAAAGCAAAGACCGGTTAATCCTAAGATCGAGGTCCTAATGAAGGCCGAACTCCTGAAGATGCTCGAGGCAAAGATCATTTATCCCATCAAGCACTCTTCATGGGTAGCGAACCTGGTCCCAGTCAAAAAAAGAACGGAGATATACGGTTATGCGTGGACTTTCGCAACCTGAATCAGGCTTCTCTCAAGGACCACTACCCTCTTCCATAGATCGATCAAATTTTACACTCGATGGCTGGAGCTCAACGTTTTTCTCTGCTCGATGGGTTCTTCGGATACAATCAAATCTGGGTCAGAGATGAAGACCAACATAAAACAACATTTACTACCAAGTGGGGGACATTTGCTTACCAGCGAATGCCATTTGGTCTTTCGAATGCTGGTGCCACTTTCCAGAGGGCGATGGATCTTGCTTTTGGTGAGTTTTTAAATAAGGTTATCGTCATCTATCTAGATGACATGACCATTTTCTCCCGAAGAAGGGAGGATCATCCTGTACACCTACAACAAATTTTTGAAAAATACCGAGAGTTTGGCATCTCAATCAATCCGAAGAAGTCCATATTCGTAGTCAGCGAAGGAAAGTTGTTGGGACATGCGATATCAAAAAAGGCCTCACTGTAGATCCTGACAGAGCCGAGGCTCTAATGAAGCTCCCACTCCTAGCAGACAAGAAAGGACTTCAATATTTCTTCGGCCAGATCAACTTCGTGAGGAAGTTTGTCCCTGACTTCGCCCAAGTCATCAAGCCAATGTCCCAACTCCTGAAGAAGGGCACCGAATTTAGCTGGACGAAAGAAATAAAAGAAGCATTTGAAGAGATTAAGGCCCGAATCGCTCAGGCGCCGGTCCTGATCAATCCTGATTACAGTCAAGATTTTATCCTGTATGCTATAGGGGAACCCGAAAGCTATGCTGTTGTCCTGACACAAAAGGGGGAAGATGGTGAGGAGCGTCCCATCGCGTTTCTGAGCCAGGTGATCAATCCCCATGAAGAGAAATATAATTTCATAGAACGTCAGGTGCATGCAGTAATGAAATCCCTCAGGAAGTTCAAGCAGTTCATCTCCCAGAGTCGGGTTACGGTCTTTGTCATTCACCCCGATGTGCACAATTTCATCATTCAAGGAGAGTTGGGAAGCAAGAGAGCCGGTTGGGTGAACAAGATACAAGAATTTGACATCGAAATCAAGCCCACAAAACTGGTTCGCGATCACGCATTGTGTCAAGAATTGGCAAAGAGCGCAGCGGCCGAAGTGACAGAATCTCAGTGGGAAGACTTACCAGCCGAAGAATGCTTCGCTAACCAGGAAGAGGACGAGAAAGACTGGGTCAGTGAAATAGTTGAATACTTCCACACTGGCAGTTTTCCTTCGCATCTAAATGCTTCACAGCGAAGACATTTCAGGATGCGGTCCTCCCGATACACTCTGCGCCCCGAAGGCCTATTTTTTAGGAACATTGATGGAGTCCTTCTCAAATGCATCAAAGATGATGATAAAAGAAAAGTTCTAGGAGAGTTCCATTCAGGACTATCTGGAGGTCACTTCGCAGGGAGAACAACGGCACTAAAGATCATCAAAGCGGGTTATTATTGGCCCACACTCTTCGTTGATGCCTTCGCCGTTTGCCGCAAATGCGAGCAGTGTCAGAAGTTCGCCGGTCGAAGCAGAAATGCTTCGATGCCCCTTCATCCGATACAAGTAGAAACTCCCTTTCAGCAATGGGGGTTGGATTTTATAGGGGTCGTATCACCGAACTCCTCCACGGGACATAAGTTCATCCTGACCGCAACTGACTACTTCACCAGGTGGGCCGAAGCGATTCCCACGAAGCATGCAGATCAAGAAATTGTAATCACCTTCCTAGAAGGATTGATCACCAGGTTCGGCATCCCTAAAGCGATCATCACGGACAATGGCCCTGGCTTCACAAGTGCCAAAATCAATGAATTCTTCTACAAATATGGGATATACCATAAAGTATCCTCCAACTACTATCCACAAGGCAATGGCTTGGCAGAATCCACCAATAAGACTCTGTTGAGGGTGCTAAGAAAGCTCATAGAGACAAACAAAAGGACTTGGCATCTCCTTCTAGATCGGGTCTTGTGGGCCGATCAAATTTCTGTCAAGAAGTCGATCAAGACTTCACCTTATGCCTTGGTCTACGGCAAGGAGGCCATCTTACCCATCCATGTGGAGATCCCTGCATTGCAGCTGTTAGAAGCAGAAGGTGGAGTTAGTCCAATGGAAAATAGATTAGCTCAGCTGCTGCAACTAGAGGAAGATCACGAAGAAGCCTACCAGAACTTCGCTAAGCATGCTCAGGTCACTCAAGACTGGTTCAAGAAGAAATCATCCGATCACACATTCAAAGTGGGAGATCTGGTATGGAAGTGGGACTCCTGGAAAGCCAAGCCTGGGAATCATGACAAGATGGACGCCTTCTGGGATGGGCCGTTCGAAATCATCAAGGTGAACTCGGCCAACTCTTTCATCCTCAAAGATGCAGATGGCCAGGTTTTGCCGATCTCTATCAATGGTCTTCATCTGAAGACTTTTCATCACTGAGTTTCAATTCCTCTCTTTAAAAAAAAAAAAAATGTATGTATGTATATGTACTTTTGTATATATTTCATGTGTGTATATACATCCTGCTCCAAGATTGCATAAACCAACAACTACACTTCAAAATCTCCTTCGGAGACTTTTTATGCAAAGAAACAATTGCAAGGAGGTTCGCCACGAAGCATGTTACCCAAAAGGGAGCCAAACCAAAATTCGAACAAAGGCATGAAAAGAGCTTCGCACCCGAAGTATTTCCAGTAGCTACTTCGGACAAAAATTTTGCGAAGCAGTTTTCAAAAGGGGAAGCTTCGGTAAGCGGCCTTCGCAAGGCAGAACGACAGCGTGGCGGAGGAGAAGTACTTCGGGCCCGAAGCATCAAAAGGCTATCCGAACCAACAACACGCGAGGTGGAGAATTTAAAATGTGCCTCGAGGAATGTGCAACCAACAACCACGAAAAGAGTTCGAAGCAGATGAATTTAAGGCAAAAGTGGTGGAGCAAATCCCGAGGTGATTCGGTTAAGAGAAAATCCCATGCCGAAGTACGAGGTGGCAGCAGGTTGCGTCTCCAATGCAGAACATAATCATCAAAGCATGTGGCCTTGCGTACTACGCCGTTGTAGAACTGATCAAAGGACAAGGTCGTTTCTTCCATCCGAAGCTTTAAATTAATTTTGGTAGGTGCCATAAATTAAGGTAGTTACCTATTTTAGGCTATAAAACATGAAGACCTATCAAGGAGAGGTTTATTCGTCCATCAATTCATGCAAAGCTAAGAGCCTTAAGTTACTCTACCCTTCGCATCCAAGCTCGTTACTTCAAAACCCTCTGTATCAAGGATCCTACTGCCATTATTTTCGACATGGGGAAGAAGAATTCCAAAGAGAAAGGGAAGGAACCCGAAGTTGCAGGCCCTAAAAAAACAAAGAAGGGCAAAGAGGAGAAAAGGCATACTCCAAAGAAGATCGACCCCGCCACTCGCCCTGAGAAACGACCGATAGAAGAAGGAGATGACTCTGAAGAGGAACAACTTGTAGACCCACCAATTGATGGGTGGGAAAATATTAGAGATACGGAGCTCTCTAAGGATGTGTCTGAGCTCCGACGTACTATTGAGTTTATGGTGAGTAGACTCACCCCAGAGAATAAAAGGGCTGTTGCCTATTATTCTCAGATTTACTGGTATTTGACCCCGCCTGCTCACCACTGCCCAGAGCTAATCTATGCTATCGCGTAGAATTACCAGCCTACATCCAGGCAGGTATTAGACTCTTCAGGCCATAAATTGTTTTCCATTCTGAAGGAAGATGTGCAGGCAACATTTGCACCACGACAAGGGCCACCCAAGGGTTATTCAGTTCGCAATGTTATTCTAAGCGAACAGATGGAGAGGTTTACCTCCAATAACTTCATATTGAAATTTTTGTGCGAGAACCTCAAAAGCGGGCTCCCTTCAAGCAAGCTGCCCCAAATGCCTCTACCTTTGGCAGCTTTCAAGAACATCGATATTTTCTCCATCATTGCATGGGTGGCGGGCCTGTCGATAGATGCCTCGGTACAACCCTGGCAGGTGTCTTTGGCCGAATGTATTTCAAGAGGGGAATTCTATGCCCCTGATGCATCGCAAGACCGAGCACCAACCCAGTTTTCTTTGATTGGGCAGAATGGGTGGCCCGAACCTTGCATACGCGACTTACCAGTATGAAGAATTCGACGACGGGCCAGTACTTCGCACCCTGCTCCCTCCTAGTCTGGTTGTTTTTCTACCAGGTTCATAAGCGATTCCCTCATATCGCTATCTCTTCGAGCGGCAAGGATGGAAATCCTTTGCCTGTATACTAGTGGACTCCTCTCCTGTTGAGGACAGAGTCCTATTATTCTTTTAACCAACAATTCTTGGGGCCCGCCATGCATTTGTTGAAGGGTTCTTGCCCTCGGGTCCCCCTCAGTTTGAGAGATAAAATAGTGCAAGAAAAGAAGGGAGATGTTTTTCAATTGACGTAGGGATTGGTCATTCGTATGTTCGGCTTTACAAGAAAACCCTTCCTGCTCCCTGTTTTCCCTTTCGAATACCAATTTGCATTGGAGGTCGCTCGACAGAGCGACGCAACCAACGTCGTGTATGGCCATGGTCGGAAATGGGCACATACTTGCGACTTCCCCTTCAGGATGGGAGTAATTGAGGTATCTGCCTTGAAGCAGAATGTTTTCCTGGAGGAGAAGCTTGCCAATTTTGGCCTGCTCCAAATTCCTCAGCAATGGCTCTATGATCCCTTGGGAGTGATGAGGGATCACTTAAAATTTAAAAATTTCCACATCTGCCCTCACCCAAAAATTGTGGAGCAGAGGAACAATCCGAATGGGAAAGATCTGGAGTGGCATTTGGAGAGAATGAGGACATTGCCACCCTGGCATGAATTCTATCCCATGGAGGTCGAATTTGACCCTGACCAGTACCCCCTCCCAACTCCAAGCTCCACGTTTTGGAGAAAAGCAAAGGATGATTTAAAAGAGGAATTGAAGGATTGGAGCGAGGAAAAATTAGGAGAATGGTGGATAATGAGAGTCCATCGCCAGAAGATGAATTCTTACGGACTCTTGGCAATAGATAAAGACTTCGCGATTCTTTATGACGCCAACGTTGAAACTTGGAAGTCTATATCCTTCGCTGATTTTGTTCCTCCAGCTCCCCCGAGATCGGGTGAAAGTCCAAAAGGAGCCGAAGATGCCTCGAAAGAGGAAGAAGCTGAGGCTACTCCAGAGGCACTACCACAAGGACCATCAGAAAGCCATGACACAAGTGTCGAGGAGGCAGAACAACCATTGGAGAGAAGGAAAAGAAAGAGGCAGGAGCAGATTCAAGTGCCCTCGAGCCACCCAAAGTGACCTCGCACAAGGCCCCCAAGCGCTCATGCTGAACAACCTGCATCAGACCCAACCGAAGCAGGTGTTGAAGGTGCGATGCCACCAAGTGCTGAGACGGTCCCAGACATAGACGTCATCGATGTGGAGGAACTCCTCCAACAAGAAGGGGACCCTAAAGTAGAAGTCATGGAGGTCGGAGGTGCCGAAGCCCAAAAGGGCCAGGAGCCGATCACGCAAGAAGTCACCACAACCACCTTGCCAGGAGGGCACGTAGGTATGCACTCTCCCCCCTTTGCCTCGATCTCAGACACGTCCATTGTAGACCCGGTTGAAAGTCATCACCAATCTCTCTCTCCCCTACAAGGTCAATCACCTCCCCAAGCATTGCCTATTTCCATTCCAACTTTGCCTAGCCCCACTCCACCCGAGTCTTCTGACCAAGCCAAGCCTGTTGAAACCACTTTGCCCACCCACTCTACTGTTCCTTCAATCCTAAGCCAAGGCGAAGGCAGTGTCCCGACGCCAAGCCCCTTAGCCCACTCTCCCATCGCTCACAGTATAATCCCGCTTGCCAAAGCCCCTGCTACACCCGTCTCCGAACCATCTAGGGAATCATTCCCCGTTAATTCTTTATATTTGTTCACACCTTTGGCTGGAGATCCAGCATTTTTTGAAATAGATTTGTCCCTAATAAAGGAGCGCCCCTTAGCCGAGAAGCTACTCTTAGCTCGACAAAACATAGAGAAAATGCTGAAGGAGGCAAAGAAGAAAAGAGGGCGATCTCTGGCCCAAGTTGAAAAATGTGCCGTCTTCGATTTGAAGGGCGAAAAGTTACATAAGGTTAAAAAGGTCCCTAAAGTCCAGAAGCCTCTGGACGAAATGACTCCAGCTGACTATGAGTACCAGGAGAAGACCAAGGATTTGGAACATTTGAATATAGATGATGAATCCGCATCCATGCATGTCAGGATCGAAACCTTTCGAGCACATGCAAATATTGCCAATCAGTGCAAGGTTTGAAGCAGAAAATGCCAACATCAAGTTGGAGGAAGAGCTGGCTAGGATCCGCTCCAAGCTGGAGGATTCACAAAAATAGTGCCAGCTGTTGAAAAAGGAAACACACACCCTCAAACAACAAATACTACAACTGCAGTGTTCAACCGAGCAACAAGCGCAGAGGCAGGCCGAGAACGAGCTGAAGGCCAAGGAGCTCGAAAGCAAGATCTTGCAGACGCAGCAGCAGTTGTTCGAAAAGGCAAACTTGGAGCTGTTTGACAGAAACAGAATCAAGGAGATTCGCTCGCACCTGCTTAGAAACTTTAGATCTCGGGCTTCCAGTGCCTTGTCAATTTTGGCCTATATTATGGAAGCCCGAAGTGCCACTGTCGAGGGAGGACCAATCATCGATCAGATAACTCAAAAAGCTAGAGGCCACCTCAAACTAGCTTTCGATGTCCAGAGCGCCAAATATCAAGACTTGCAGGTCCCTGCAATGAGTCGGATAGCTAGGGATTGGTCTACAGCCCGGGCCACAGTTCACGCTTTCTTCTCTAAGGTGCAAAAAACACAGAAGGCGAAGGACCTCTTAGACATGTTCGAGAACGAGCAACGCACATCAATGGGCTACTTTCAAGATCTTTCTTCCATGGGCTTCCCAAGCTTCACAGACGACAATGGGAACCTCCTGACCAAAGAAGAGATTAAGCCAACATGGCTTCAGTTTGAAGGTGATGTCTCAGAGATAGACGGATGGGCAGAGCCAATAACAAAAAGGCAAATCACAGATTACCTCTTGAGATACTGCAAGATCGCGGCCTGCCTAAATGACCTGTATACTAGAGCCCAACATGCAGATATCGGACAAATTGATCGGTTTTGCATGTTGATCAAGGCACTACAAGATCTAGAACCTTTCTCGAAGAGTGCCTGGTCCCAGGTCCACCGAACCATGAGAAAAATCCGTGAGCGTCTTGCCCCGTCGCCATCGCAGGAAGCTGCTCCCGAAGAGGCCGCACCAGAAGAGGAAGGCGAAGAAGAAGAGGAAGCAGAAGAAGAAGGAGAACAAGAACCAGCTATGGAAGCACTCCCGGAGGAAGAAGGAGGAGAGGGATCAGGAAAAGACTCTGGCCCAATGGATCAAAATTAAAGGGTTCTCCCACCGAGACGAGCTCGTTGCCCCACGAGCCGCCAAGAATGTTGACAATTTTGTCACATTTCTCAAGGGGTAGAAAAGGAAATCAAATTTTGTACAGTATTTTGTAAAGTTTTTCTTTGTTGTCTTTTTATTTTTGAAAGTTGCAGCAATTTTGGCTTTCAATGCCACCCCTTTGTATATAAAGTAGAAAAGAAAGAGCTTCGCTGTCGAACAAGCTAGAGAAAAGAGCTTCACCGAAGGAAAATGAGAAGAGCTTCGCACCCGAGGCATTTCCAGCGCTACTTCGGGTGAAAATTTTGCGAAGTAGTATTACCGAAGAAGAATACAAGGGTAGTGATAAAAAATACTTCGGGCCCGAAGCACTTCAAAACACTACTTCGGGAAAAAGTTGAGCGAAGCGGCATCCAAAAGAACAACTTCGCCGAAGAAGAAAAGTCCAGATCACGGTCCGAATTGGCTAAGGCAAGAAATCTACTTCGGGCCCGAAGCATTTCTAGCAAATACTTCGAGCGAGATTTCTATGAAGCGATGTTGCCGAAGTAAAATACAAAGGAAGGAGAATGAAACTACTTTGGCCCGAAGCATTTCGTCTGGGGGGTGCGGTCGTCTTGGGAGATTTCTGAAGCGGTGTTGTCGAAGTAAAATACAAAGGAAGGAGAATGAAACTACTTCGCACCCGAAGCATTTTCAGCAAATACTTCGGTCAAAAAATCAGCAGGAGCATTGAAAATACTTCGCCAGAAAGTTGTCGAAGCACCCACTTCGGGTCCCTCCATCAGCGAATCATTTTTACTTCGTCGAAAGTCGTTGCGAAGCATTTGCTTTGGCTAGCCTTCGTGCGAAGTACTTCTACCCGAAGTGACAGAAGACGTGGAGAATGCAACATCTTTTGAAGACAATTGCTTCGGCCGAAACCTTCCCGAACCACAGTTTTGAAAGAAGATCGCAGCGAGCCATTTCTCTAAGGCCTCAGCGAAGCAATTTTGTCAGCGAAGCAGCGAGGACGAAGAGGCCCATTTTGCGAAGCAAATATGCTTCGGCACTCACCACCCCCGAAGCAGTTTTGTGAAGCTCAATTTTGTGAAGTACAAACCAAGGAGGAGTTTTTTGCTTCGGCTCAGAACCATTGCGAAGCAAAGTTGTGAACGAAGACTTAGCGAAGCGCTTCACGGGCATGCGTTCCAAGCCGGGTATTTTCCCGAGGCGATCAAGTGCCTCATAAATGCAATTTTTCGTGCCCGATAAGCTCGCTGCTCATTTTTGGCAATCAAAAACGAAGTATCAGGCCATGATGAAGAGCCCGGCGAGCATGGCGGCCACTCGAGCACCGCACCTGGAGACCAAGGACAGCCAGACGGCTCATCAATGCATCTTTCCATGGTTGACCCGGTTGCAGTTGCCAGTTTTGGTAATGGATTTGAAAGCTCGGTCACGAGAGCCTCGGGGAGCCGAATTCTTAGGGCTCGAGGGCGTACTCTTCTTTGTTGTGTAATTATGACTCAGAGGGTCGGGTCCTCTATAAAAACCCAGGCATTGTAATGTAAAAAGGGGGGAACTATCTGCTAGAAAGTTGCTATAACTTGATGTCCTGCGATTAATACTAAAGAGCTTTGGGCTCGATTTCTCTCTTTTATGCTGCCTTCTTTGCTTGATTCTTTTGTCTTTCTTCATTTGTATACTGAGATGCTGAACCCTACGTCCGGTGTGTGATCGGGGATTGTACCCTGAAACTCGTCTTGAAGGATACATAGGAGTGGAAAAACGTAATATTGGTTTTCTTTTATGCTGCCTTCTGTGCTTGATTCTTTTGTCTATCTTCGTTTGCATATTGAGAAAGCTGAACCCTACGTCCGGTGTGCGATCGAGGATTGTACCCTAAAACTCGCCTGAAGGATACATAGGAAGGTTGATATTACGTTTCTTTCATTTATTCTTGGTGTTCTTTGCTTCCATTCAAGTTGTCTGTTAGTGATCGTGCTTCCTGTTCTCCCCCACCTTAAATCACCGATCTCTCTTCCCTTACCCCTTTTTATTTATTTCTCTAACCCTAACTCCTTTTATCTCTTTCCTGCACCCTTATCTTCAAACACCCAAGTAGTTTAGCATAGGAGCCGGCCTTTCTCCGAAGATTGGCATGAGGGGCATCTCTTCCCTTCGGCCTTTCAATGTTGGTCCGGGTCTAGGGCGCATACACTCACCCAAAATCCTTTCCTAGGCAGATTTGATGACCAACAATAACCATTGCATGGGTAATAACCAACTCAAAGAAAGTTATAAATAGGAGCAAGTAGAGAGACAAGAATAATTGTCATTGAGAACTACAGAAGTGAAAGATGCTATAGAAGAACATTGAGGGTATCGCAAATGATGATGACATGGTAGAGTTGAATTTTGAGTAAGGCTTTTTTTAGATGAAAAATTGAGGTACTCATGCACCAAGGAAAGAAAGTAGAAATAACTAGAAAAAGGGCATAGAAGTTGTACACATTAAATATGATGGTTATTAAATTAAAAGTTACTTCATAAAAGTTAAGTGAATAGAAGGGTAACTACTACTTAAAAAATTGTAGTCAAGGAGACATAGAAGGAGCTACTATTTAGAAGTGCCATCAGAGGTTGAGGGTTAGAGGAGATGCCATCAGGAGGGATGAAGGAGCTACCATCTAAGAAGGGCCATTTGAGGCCAAATACTAAAAGAGATGCTATCTAAAGAAGTCATTTGAGGATAATAGAGGAGAGTGCTTTCTAAAAAATGCATTCCTCGTTAGTAGATATATCCATGCATCTAAAGGACTAGAGCAATGAGCTATATGAAAGTTGTCATCGATAGGATTGCAGTTAGGAGAATACTATCAGAGATGCAAGAGAGTGTTGTTAGTGATGTTAGAAGACCTAATTGACAAAAATGCATGATAAAACTACAATCCTTGAAAGGATTAGGTATATGAAGCACTAGAGAAGAGTTCCACAAGAGACTATATCATAAGAAAGAATGAGGTATAGATAGGGGGTATGTTCATGGGTAGGTGAACGAGAATATGATTATGATATAGGATGAACTCAGGAAAGGCAATGATAATGAGGATATTACATTCTAGAATATAAGAAAATTAATGCTAAACAACATGAGGAGGAAAAGATACCATTGAAGGACATAACTTGAGTACATTCCACTAGAGAATATTGTTGATCATGTTGGGAGAAATCCCTAAAGGATCATCAATCATGAAAATATTATGGGATGCGAGAGTAACTTTTATTCTACAAGTACCAAATTTTGATTAGGAATTCTTCAAGGACTAACTAATAAAAATGGTGGATACCTATGACTTATAAAATAATGCAAGGTATAAGTGGACTACCAAAAATTATATTTTTTTATAGGAAATTTTAGGCAAGTGTTCAGGTTGCCTAATCAAGGAGTATCAATTGTGAAAAACGTAGTTGATTCTAACCGGATTAAGTAGTTTATTTAGGACATAAAATGTCTTAGTCAGGAGGCAGTTCATAAATTTATGATGCACAAAAGTATAGGAGTTGTAGTGAATAATGAATGTGATAATGGCAATACTATTTGGGGAGCAAAGGGCTTCAAATTTTTCCATATGGTGAGTAGTAGTAGGGAAGCTTATGACTGGCATCTTACTTGTTATATCACATTAATACTTTCTTGATGCAAAGTACAATGAAATTCTCAATGGTATTTAATTCCATTGGCTTGATACTAAATTCTACAATGTAGGAAAGGATAGAGATTCATACATTAGATCCTCCAAGAGATTTACCGAAGTTAGAACCAATAACATTGAGGTGGATGAAGGTAAAACCACAATAGAAGAAGAGTAATTTGGAAAAAATAACAAAGAAGATATTAAAAAGGGATCAACTAGGTGATGTACCTAATAAGGATTCATAGGAGGAAATAATGTCATTGAGGCCAAAGCTGACCCAAAAATAAACAAAGTGTAGGAAACTAGTTTTTCCAAAACAATTGCAATCTCCATAATATGTCACAGTTGAGGTAGGTGTCATGAGGGAACAATTAGTGGAGGAATAACAAAAACAAGAAGCTAAAGGAGAAGCTACAATTGGATAGTAGTAGGATTGGGGGTTTCCATGGGTAATTCCCATGGATAGAGAAGTCCATGAAGATATGAATACGATAGGAAATGTGCAAATTAGAATAACTAAAATTTTGAAAATATTTAGCGAGGTGATCTAAAACATCACCTATAATGTAGGGTGAGATCCATTTTGAGGTAACATCCATAATAAAATAATTTTAGGCTAGGAAACTAGCTACACCTACTAAGTTATCAGAAAAGGAAAAGCCATCTGAGCCAACTAAGACATAACAAAAGAGGAGGAGTTAAAACCAATGTAGTAGGAATTAAATTCACAATATAGTGAGCATTCCCCAAAGGGGTAATATATATAGAGGACATAGTCAACCAAAGAGTGAGTTGATTGATATAGTTGAGAAAATAGTGATGAAGGTCAAAGAAATAAAGAGGCCTATTAATTTTTTAGGATAGGGTGAAGAGCAAGTGGTAGAAGCTACCATAGATAATGAGACAGAGGATGAATTAAATGAACATGTGCTAATTGAAGTATCAAATTTCAAGCAACCACTATAGATGAGGAGCACATCAAGACATGAGTTAGTACTTTTCTTGGTAATATTTCTAGATTCATTAAGAGTTTGAAGTTGAAATTTGAGATAGGCTATTCAAACAGTGGAAACAATGGCAATTGATGACAAAATATGAGTTTGACAAGCTAGTGAATTAGATCCATGATGAACAATAACATTACCAGTATTCATAAAGTAAAACCTTGGGAGCTAGAGACTGGTAGTGTAAGAACCATGGTTAGGATGCATGAACTTCCAGAAGGAACTAAGACACTATACATAAGACCAACTCATGTTTATATTAATAGTAGTCATAGTTTATCATGTCCAAAAAGTGATGAAAATGTATAGTATATGGATTTGGCACCAGAGTTATTTCCAAATGACGCTAATATTATTTTTTTGGCATACTTAGTGCAATGGTTAGTTGCAAGTATCAAGAAACTGCAAAATGTAGGGGAGGAAAAAGTTAACCTGGTGTTGAATGTTAGCAAATCACCTCTATTATCATAGAATTATTAATCACTAGGATCAAATAATATCTTCAAGAATATCAAAGGATTCAATGAATATAAATCACTCAAATAATGCAAAATAAACACACTAAAATTTTATTGAAAATTCATCTACAAAAGCATGCATAAATGCAATGCTTGTTCAATACATATTATATGGATTTGTATTCAATATATAGATACATGAGACTCTTCACATTACACACCTCTTGACCTCTAATATCCTCAAAACCCATGAGAAAAAAAACTCTTAATATTTCCCTTTTACAAAATAAATCTTGCTCATGACTCCTTACTTCTAAACATGACAC
Source organism: Wollemia nobilis (assembly GCA_028583015.1). Taxonomy (NCBI): domain Eukaryota; kingdom Viridiplantae; phylum Streptophyta; class Pinopsida; order Araucariales; family Araucariaceae; genus Wollemia; species Wollemia nobilis. Next base: position 14,026,121 of record JAQPPZ010000754.1, on the reverse strand, counting down.
CTAACCTACATAACTCACACTTACTAAGTTGACACCTCACACACACTCATACTTGACACATACTATAGACTTAAATATTAAACTCACTCCCTACATATTATATACACCCTACCCTAAATATTTACAAAGGTGCCAAATAAGGTAATACCTCTAACACTAACAACAAAAGCCAAATTTTAGCAAGCAAGTGAAGCAACTAAATTAGAACTGGCCAAGTTGAAACAACTTGAGGAGATGCAAGAAAAGGCAAGGGAGGTTGAAGAAAAGAACAAAGAAATAGAGGAAAAGAACAAAATTATTGAGGAACAAGCAAAAAATATCACACATATGAGACTTGAATGTACAATCAGAGAACAACTTTGGAAAGAGAAATAAAGAAGTTGGAGCACAAAGACCAATTGATTGTAGAATAGGATGAGCAAATTGCAACATTGATGCAACAGATTGCAAGGAGGTCTTCATAAAGAGGGAGGAGATATTGATGAAGTTAGTAGAGATGGACCAGAAAGCCAACCATTTTGGTATTGAATGGGCAAAATACTTCAATTATGCCAAGAGACTCAAAGGTGAGAATGAGGTCTTGAAGCTGCAAATCGCTAAACTAGGAGTACCTATTCCCTAATCACAAAAAACTCAACAAAAAATATTAACCCCACCAAAATAGTGGAGAAATTCAATTAGGATGTCAAGCAATTTAAAGGGGAGGATATATGTAGGTGCCAATTCTAAACATAAGCAAAAAAGAATGTGTTTGCAAAAATGTCCTAGTAAAAACACTAAGTTGTTGGGAAATGAAATGTAATATAATGAAATGAAATATAATGTAATGTTAACAAAATATAATGTAAATAAAATATAAGCCTTCATAAGCTAGAGGATGTGCATATGTTATAAAATTGGTGCATATATTTTATGTATGTAAGTATGAGAAAAGTAGTTATATGCAACCTGTCATAGAAACCAATGTTGCCAATGATAATGACTGCATTATAAATAGACCCCCAATTAATTTTGCATATATATATATATATATGTTTGTTTATATATAGAGAACAATAAGGAAGCATAGAGATATGTGTTAGAGTGCATGTAACAATTTTTTCATAAAAATAGAAAATTCTTGATTTGTATGCCATTATGGTAGATCCTTTAATGCAATATACATTGTCAATTATTACTATGTGTGGTTGTGTATTTATGCTTGGTTTATGATTATACTATTAGGTTTGTATTACAATTTGGAAGGCTCAAACAAGTTTAGTTGTAGGTACAATCAAGAAGCACGAATGCCATTAGATGAATTCGATCATTAGAGGGAGTTGAAATTGTGGAAGCAAAATCCACCATCTAAATATATTATCATTTGGATCATGTTGCATGTCATCACGATGTGCCATCGTGCCATCATGGTAATTTTTAGATGCAGTTTGGAACCTATTATTGGAAGGATGTTGTCTAGACTATGTCATGTAGAGCATGTCATCTAGAAATTCCATCCATGTTATGCCATCTAAGATATAGCCAATGTAGATCCATGAGGGATATTGAAGTGGTAAGTTCTTAGGTTTCCATCCAAGAGACCCAAGTTCAAACCCCAATAAGAGGGGACTAGGACCCTTCATAAAAACTTGTGTAAACTTAAAATTTTTATGGCTATAAGCTTACTATAGTGGTAAGATATTTGGCCTCTCTTTAAGAGGTCAAAATTCAAAACCCACTCAGTAGGAGGGGACCGAGATCCCTCATAAAAACCTATGTAAACTCATTGAAAAAAGCTATAGCCAATCTATCATCTAGGGTCTATGTCGACTGGAGACTAGGCTATTGAAACCTTATCACTTAATAAACCTTACCATCTAGTATGAATCCCTATACTCTTATTAAATGTAGATTTTTTGGCCTTTAAATCTATCATTCCCTTATTGTTGGGAAGCCTCACTACTATGATACACACTTTAAGACAACATATCTATAGAAGGGAAAATTACCTAGATATAAATATAACCTTTACAAGTGCAAGCCATGGGATACCTCTAAGACCAAAAAGTTCATTACATTCTATAAAAAAGACGATACACTTAAGTTTAATTATTTTTCTACTCAATTTTGCAAGTATAGAGAAAAAAATGTGCAACATGAATGGCCTATTGTGAAGAAATATTTGAATAAGCATGGTGTAACTTGCAAAATTGATCTTTATGTAAATAATATTATCTATTTTTGTAGCTCAAAAAAGAGATCCATACATTGTTTTCAAAACATATGATCTCATAAGACTCTTATTAAGGAGTGTACTAGAACTACAAGCAATCAAGATGCTAAATGATAAGATGCATTGTGATATCATCAAGATTAACAATATCATACAAGATAAAGGGATAGTTATTATATAGTATCAATAGTTGTTGGGTCCCAATGGTTCAACTCTAAATACTATAGAGCACTTGACGAGTTGCTATTTTATTGCTCAAGAAAAAATTGTGGTGGATATGGGGTCATTCAAAGGATTGAAACAAGTATGTATAATTGCTAAAGATTAAATTCAAAATATACATCCCACTTATCATGTCAAAGAACTTATGATAAAATGAGAGCTTGCAAGAAATCTAGGATTTGATCACGATGGAAAAAGTGAAAAGCAAAGAAATGTAAAGTAGTAGAATAAGCCTTACATAAAATTCTCATCACATGCAAGATAAAAATTTGTAACCAATCAATTCAATAAGTAACATTGGATGTATGGTAGCACATGCTTCACTTGAAGACATTGAAGGAAACACATAATTCATGCATTGGATTTTATGTGTTGAATGAGTATTTATAATAAATGTATTTTTGAATTGCATAATCATTGGAACCTAACACTTCTTAGTATCATATTAGAAATTTTATATTAAGGGGAAAATTTATCTCTCAAATTCTAACATCACTCTAGAAATTGTTTTTGATCATAAGCTAAAAATTGAGCTTTGACTATGATGTAATAAGGGGAGGGTATGTTAGTAGTTATTACATCATAGCCCATGTGAAGAGGCAAGTGGTATATCCATCCATCAAAAGGAATATGTATGTAGTATAGGAGAGAGGTAGTTGTAAGTTTGGTTAACAGTTTGTTATGCCTAAACGAGGTATTCTATGTACTTAAATACCAATTATTTCATAATGTAGAGCACTGAAGCATTGAGTTCTAACAATTATTTCCATTTATCTACTTGTATCTTGTATTTAATTTTTGCCTTCTCTCTAAGATCATTATTTTCTTTCTTTAATACCTATAGCTCATGTTGCAATTGACCCATGTGATTTGTTTATCCTCCACCAAGTATTTCAATGCTTGTGCAAATTTGGTTCTAGTTCTTGTATATTTTTATCTTTCCAGTTGCTTGTTTTCATATAATAGCCATGGTATAATATAATTTTTTTGTTATTTGCATAATCTAGAAGGTGTTAGATCTTGACGGATGTAGAGTAAACATTTTGGCTATATAATTAGATAGAGAAATGGATGACCTATTTGGATATGCTTGCAACGCTTCAATATTGAATAATTTCCCTTCCCGTTCTACTAGTTGGAGATTGAAGTATATTGTAATGGATGTTAGAGCTCTTATGTTGGAAAAATATTGTTCATTTTGATTTATTGCCTCCTCTATGACACCTAATATATCATTTATGTCCTTCTTCCCATGAATTTCTATCATTTTATAAGGAAATGATTAATTGAAATCCAGGATGGACTACCTAATAGGGGTGGTACAAATCACCTTAATCATTCTTGGCTATGTTGGACAAAATGTGTTATGGTACCTATAGTGAATTATGGACCAATGAGGGTAAGACTACCAATTTATCATGGTGACATGGATGATGGTGAAAAGTAGGTTATAATGGAAAATAAATGGGTTGGGATAATGATGCATGTGATGACATGACAATGCTTATGGAATAAGGAACTAATAAAAGAGTGGATGCCATTAGAATGGTTGATGCAAGTGATGTGAAGAATGTTGTACATTGGTGGCAACAAATATGGAATGTTGAACTCATTTAGGGTGAAGCAAGCATAGTAGAAGTAGAGGGAATATAAGAAATAAGATGAGAAGTAGAAGGAAAGAGAATTAATAAGAGGATAAGGTACATACAAGATGAAATTAGTAAGGGAAGGGAGTGTGGAAGCAATTTTTATCTCTAAATCAATGGATTTTGTTCTTGTTACCTCATCCTTGGTAGGTGAAATCACTTCTTTTCTAACATCTTCCTCAACTATCTCACATTCTTCCACAACTCCTTTTTCTTGAGTTTTTAAGGGATTTGGTGACTCCCTCTTGTGCTATTATATTTTATAAAAATGACTTGTGTTCACCAAACCCAATGCTAGTTGTTGTATTAGAAACCTTATCATTAAAATCAACACATTCACAAAATATTTCAAATTACATAAATGCATGAAACATAAGATATTGCAATATAAAATATAAGTGTACAAATAAAACCATCTCACAAAGTAACACAGAATCATAGGCCACTTAGAGGGGGTAACCTCCTTCAATACTTTTATTCAATTATGAAAAATATACATTCATTTTTTCCCCTCATATTTTTGAAGACTGCATCTCTCTACTTAATGCTCAAGGTTGGCTTACATGCAAAATGCCACCCAAGCTAGAATCTTCTACCAACAAAATAGTTACATTCTTGATACATATACATATAATGGTGCCACTTGTCTAGGCACTTATTGTTGGAATATATTACATTATTTGGTTCTTTACTAATGTACCATCATGGGAACATAATTATATTAGGACTTAAGTACTTTATTAAAGCAATGTAATAAATGCACAAGTGTTAAAATGTGAAATGATGTAAATGTGCATGTAGTCCACATGTACATAAGTCCTTAGAATAGAATAGTGAGGTGTCATAGGAATATTGAAGGCAAAGAGTTGCATCTCATTATAAATAGGCCTTCATAGAATAGAAATTGGAGAGGATTTTGGAGTGCATAGGTTGAGTAGTAGTAGATACAATGTAGATCCATTTTGTAAATATGGAGAGGTTGTAACCTCCATTGAAGAGCATTGTATATTTTCATGAGCTTTCTTATATGAGCATTTCTTGAGTGTTGTATCAAGTTTTCTATCATATTTTCATGCTTATTAGTTAGTCATTATCATAGTTATAACATTGCATGCTTATTTCCATACTTGTGGTTGCATTTCCTTTAAGTTTAAAGCTTCAAAAGCTAATAGTGGTATCAAAGCACTAGGTAGATCAATAGGAAATAGTGAGAGCCACAAGAGTGATTGAGAGGAGATTGTAAATATTATTTTCAGATTTCTAAAATTTACTATTGGCTAGAGTTTTTCCATAAATTTACAAAAAAACTTGTGAAGACTAGAACTCAACATTGAATCCACTAGATTGGCAATCCAACTAGTGAAGATTGTTTTCTATAGATTTATAGAAATTTCTATTTCTAATATTTTTGTTGTAAAAAATTAACTCCTAGAAGTTGAGAAACTTCCTACAATAGATAGAGAAGAATTTCACCTTCTTTGCCTGAAAGTCTATGTACTTTCCTCGAGCATGGATTAGTTCTTTGTTGCAAAAAAGTGAAGATTGAAGATTTGGAGGCCTAAGGAGAAAGTTCCCATTGAAATATTTGTGGATTGAAGACTCCTAATTGAATATTGAGGAGATGTTTAGTGGCCAAGGAAGCCACATTGGAGATTGTAAATCTAGGAAGGAGTTCCTCACTAAAGGAAGAAGAGACTCAAGGAGAAGAGTCCTAGTGAAGATTGGATATTGGTGATCTCTATTAAATATTGGAGATTGGTGATCTCCATTGAAGATTGAAAACTTCACATTGAAGAAGAGGTCCATAGAAGGCCCTATTGAAGAACTTCCATAGTGGAATATTGAGTATAGAGAAGGACTAAAATGGATTTAGGAGATCCAAGGAGAAGATATCATTGCAAAACTACCATAGTTGAAGATTGAAGAGATCAAGGAAGGTCTCATTGAAGGTTTTGAGAAACTGCAAGATTGAAGACCCTAGGAGAGGTCTCAAGGAGAAACAAGGAGAAGGCTTTGTGAGCCTCATTGAAGGAGTTCCTAGAAGAACTCATTGGAGAAATTTACTACCAAGGAGAAGCTCCTAATAGTAAAAGAGTTGGGATAATTATCACCATCCGACAACAAGCCCAAAGGAGAAATATTTGGCAAGAATTTTGTCAAATTTTGGAGTAGTTTGGAGAAGATCTCAAGACATTCAAAATATTGAGAAGAAGGCCATTAGATAGGCCAAGATTGAAGTCGACAAAGAATTTGACAAGAGAAAGGAGATAAGAAAAGCCACCAAATCTAAGAGATTTGGGGATTTCCATTGAAGGCTTGAAGGTCATTTCAGAGATAGAATATTTGCTGATTTCTATAGCATATTATTGGAGAGTTCTTGAGGAATATCTCAACTGCGATTTGGAGGAATTTCCTACCAAATTTTTTAGATTCAAGGACAACATTTTCAGTGAGTTTTGTGATTACTTTACAATATGAATTTTTCAGATTTGAGGATAGAAAAAGGCAGCAATTTGGGCAGCATTAGTAGCTACTAAAGTTCATATTTCAGAAGTGCATCCTAAAGGAGTATTGAAGCCACCAAGTTACAGTATTGAGCAAAAAATTAGTGGAGTGTTGAAGCTACAAAAAGGTGAGCTATAGAGTTGTTTTGGACAGCCTAGAAGAGCTGCAATATCATCTACAAAAGGCAACAATTTAGGTGACTTAAATCACCATCATCTTCATCTTCTACAAAGGTGAAAAGGTATGCAAAAAAGGTGCAAAAGGTTCATTAATTGAACTGTTATATTTGATTCCTTACTAAGTTTATTAAGCACCAATTTCAAGGATTAAAGGTTGCATAAATAGTGTTTATTTAAGTCTTCAAGAGAGTGTAGAAGTTATTGTCTACAAGGTTCAAACCTGCACAAAAAAATAGAAGTTAGATATATTTTGAGAGAAAGAAAAATATCAACATTCTATTGACTATTCTAAGCAAGATAAGACTCTAAAATTTGCATATACTTTAGTGCAAGAAGTTATTGAAAAGCTTGGATTATTGAGTGCAAAAGTAACCAAGCAAGAAAGATATTATCAAGGATTTGAAGGTAATATCAACTTCAGATTTATCTCAGCATTTTGAGAGGAAAAGAGAGTTGATTTAAGAGCATAGGGGGAAAACGTCTATCTCATCATACTCTACATTTGCATAGCACCTCATTAGAGCTATTCAAGGGAGCTCTAAACAACGAAGTATCTCCAAGGAAAGGGAGATAGTATTAGTAGCATTAACCTGCATCAATCACCTAAGCATTAATAGACATTGGTCTCAAGCAAAGGATAACAAGAAAGGGTGAAGAAATAGGTATTACTACAACAAGGATGCCAAGGTTGAATACATATAGCATCATAGTAGCCTTTGGAGAAGGTAAACAAAGGTCCATATGATAGTCGTTGGTGAAGACATCATGGTCTAAACTCAACTATGAGCGGTGAAAGCAATGCAAGGTTTGTTCTACGTAAAAGAAGCATTGATAGTAGCATCATCACCAACAAGAGTGAGCATTCTTCTTACCCACGTAACTTGCACCAAGGCAAGTATAACATTCGATTAAGATATATAGTGAGGAAACCATTGCAGTTGGAAAAAGCAAACTTAGGGAGTTGCACCAACTTGATAGGGAGAAGATACATCAAAGTGACATCACACATCCTTCAATATTTGAATTAGATTCAAGGAGTTACCCCTTGCTGAAGCCATCATGTACACCTATTTGGCATTCTTGTAGAAGCGTTGGAAGATAACCATCTTTTCCAGAGAAGCATTGAGGGAATAAACATCATTTCCCCTCAAGTGAAGCATTGGAGAATATTGATTGTTGAAGTATTGGATTAGCATCATAGTCTATAGAGAATGAGCGTTAAGAGAGCAAGGAGAAAGCGTTCGTATAGCCCAAGGGAGTTAGGGCAAAGTAGTGAAGATATTGCACCATGTGGAAGATGACATCTCATGCACACCATGGATAGTCACCACTACATCGAAGGTAGCTCAAGCACATAGTGTTAGAAGCATATCTGCATAGGCATCATTATTATAATGCCCTTGTAAGAAGCATTAGGTCAGAGGCATTGAAGGCAATAGATAACCATTTAGTGCCACTTGTTATTCGATGTTGGGAAGGTGCAGTATAAGTGGTTCAAAGGAGTTAGGCGAACCAAGTGCCACTTGGCACAATATTTCCTACACCATGCTCTAATCCTATAGAGAGCACACTTCAAAAGGAAGCATCGAAGTAGTGCTCAAGAGGACATCAAATCGAAGATAATTCAAAGTGAAACCAAGGTAGCATTAAAGTGTTTAGTGCACACAAGGTTTGAGGATTGACAAAGCCATATAATTCACCTATTGGAGAGGAAAAGCATAGGTAGAAATAATGACGTTGAAGGGAAAGCTAGCCAGTAGATTTGAAGAGCACAACTCGACACTAAATATGTCAAAGAGGAGTACGTACATCGATTGAAGAAGAGAATAAAGAGCAACAAAGTGAACATTGGTAAAGGTATGCAGTTTAATGATAGAGAATGAAGGGAAAGTCTACATAGCATCTCGAAGTTGACAAGGAGTCAACTATTATCAATTTGTAGAGTTCGAGTTGATCACAGACAAATTTCAAGATCGAGCTTAGTATTGGAAAGGTAAGAGTTATATTAAAAGGTTTATTAAAGTTGAAATCAGCTAAACCTTATAATCTAGAGAAATTGAATGGTAGGAGTAATAAGGAGTTAAATCTCTAGAAAAGCATTTTGATTACCTTGAGAAGGAAGTAGAAAATAGAAGCATTAAAATATTTATTATTATTGCTTCCAATATTTGCAAACCTTAATTCAAGGAGTTATAAGGATAGTAGAACATAATTTGCAAATATATAATCTTTCTAAAACTTCTAACTTGGGAGACACAAGGAATCCTACATCAAACTAATATCATAGAAGTGCATAAATTTATCATAGCATTGATTCATAGTTGAAGATTATTGCTTACATTAATACTAGTTGGAAAAGTGAACTTACTAGTCTCATACTTAAGGAAAAGAGACATAAAAAATCCAACTAAAGACATTGAAAGTTTACTCTTTGAAATTGCATTTATAATATTTCTACAAGTGAAGATAAAATAGTTGATTGTAAGTGATAGAAGTTGAACGTCATTCAAATTCTTATCATATCACTAGGAAGACAAAAGGACTTCAACTAAAAGCAAAACTAGAAAGCTAAGCATACTATCAAATTTCTTTGATCACTCAATAATTTAAGAGATAAAAGGATATTTTTACAAACTTAGATAAATTATTTTAAAGTTGAAGAAGAGCATTTAATTATCCTATTAGGGAGTTATAAGGTTGACTACTCCAAAGGATCTCAAAAGAACTAGAGTTCCATTGTTCAAATCATACACTACAAGATTTGATTCAGTTTAGAATTCAAATTGAAAGATATAAAATCTACAAAGTAACATAGTCTTCTCAAACTAAAAGAGGAAGAAAAATGTCAACTTCAAAGAATACAATGAACAATGATATGAACAACACTATTAGAAAGGAAAAGGTAAGTGTTATAAAAATTGGAATCAAGAATCTACTTGCCAAAACTAAGAACTTAGATCTTGCCACAAAATTGATCTATAGTGAAGCCTTAGAGGAGAACTTTACAACAATGGAATTTTATCTTCATGCTAGAATCATTGAAGCAATTGATAATGGAAAGAAAGATATTTCATTTCCTCTAGTTTTTGGGAGCATTCTATATATGGATTTACTTACACTTCAAAATTACAAAGAAGAGAATGCAAGACAAAAAGAATTAATTGAATTACTCAAAGAGAAAATAAATATAGATGAATCCTTTTTAGAGAAGATGTTTCAATCCTCATGCAATATTAATACTTCAAGTTCTACTAACTCAAGATCTTATCGTGATGCTTTGAGTGGTTGTTCAGAAGCCCATGTATACAACAAGAATAGTAATACAAAGGATAAAGGTAAAGAGAAGATACTCTTGCAGGAATCATGTGATAGTACAACTACATATGAAAGCAAAAAAACTAGATTCAAATACAAGAAAGAACAAGAAGAGGCATCATATAAATAAGGCATATAGATCAAGGTAAATTAAAAAAATTACAAGACATGATCAAGATAAAGAATATCCGAAAGATGAAGATCCATATTGAATACTAAAGTCTTCAAAAACAAAATAATGTAATACAAGGGGTGTTGGAATATATTACATTATTTGGTTCTTTACTAATGTACCATCATGGGTACTGTAGACACATAAAACACATCATTTTGAGGAGACTACCTATATGGACACCTTTTCAGGCTATATGACCCACCTGAGGCAACTTTAGGTCTTAACAATGGTTCTCACCACTCAAATAGAGGCAAATTACCTTTTATAGATTGGAAAATCCTACCCAGATATGGCCTCTAGAGATTGTCCTACCTCTAGGTGGTTAGCAGTCATGGTCACCCTAGCTTGGGATGGTTGCATGTGTAACACATAAAGCTAAGCATTGAGCAATGATTTGAGTAGTTACAAGCACCAGTTGTAAGCAACAATACAATGATTATCAAGAAGCGGTTACATTTCTTGATTCCAACTAATTCTTGGATTCTCAAGGAAGCCTTAGACTCCCATTGGGAAGTATATTTAAGAATATCTTACCCTCATTGAAAGAATGCAAGTTTTGGAGCATTGAATTGCTGTCGAATTGTGCAACTAGAGATCTCACTCTCATAAGCAAGGAAGTGTTGCCCAATTTCAATGATGGAGTCTTTAAGTGCATAAATTGCTCATCTTAAGGATTTAAGTCTACATTCAAGCTTCTTGCATCATTTAAAAGCTCTTACTTCATGTCAATTTCCATCGTTAAGTCATTCTTCATGAGCGCACCCTTGGACATCAATTTCCTAGATCAACCTCGACATCGCCCCACATCGGTTACAAGGAATTCATTCATAATTTAGTGGTTGTATCACCTTGAGAATGCTCGTAGGCATCACCATCCTACACAGGGACAACTAGCAGGCCAAACCTCTATGCACAAGGATGACCTCTCAAAAAGATCTATTTTCCCTATTTTTCTTGTTTTAATCAATTTTAATAGTATTTCAATTACTAGCTAGCATAGTTAGATTATAGTTTTATGTATTTGTTTACTGTATTTCAAATTTCTTTATTACTTATTTATCATGAATATGGGCCTTATCTTGGAAGGCTCTTCAAATTCTATTAATATCTTTTGAGTTTCTTTGTGTGCAGATTATAGGTTCTTGCAAGGAAATTACAATATAAATATTCATCTATCACCATCATACATTGCAAAGATCACGAGAAACTCCTCTCCAAATAAGTTTATGGGATTGAAGAAGATTCTATGTATTACATCCAAAGGATCATTATTGTAATCATTGTATCAAGAAGGGTAGCACATACCTAAGAGGGATTTTATTGTAATATCATGATAAAGAATGGATATCATTGTTAATAAAAGGACACCATCTTTCATATTATACATATCTTGTTCTTGATCTTTGTGATTTCATTGTTATTGCTATCTTTCATGTTTATGTGCTTGGATGTATGGTCTTTTTCATATCTTCAGTGGTGATCACGATCGAACTTTTTCCACATCACGCATTCACATTCACTAATTCTTATTTTCTTGGTGTTTGTGAATTGTAGGTATCATCATCCCTAAAAAAAATGGTCAGTAGGCACGATTGTCCTACCCTGAGATGACCAAAAGGTTCTATCATTCCTCCCAAAGATAGCCTTAGAGCAGAAGATACAAAAATTAGAAATAACACTTTCATCAGACGTGGGATTCACCTATAAGTTGTTTTGTCCCTATTTTCCTACTTTTAGTAAAGAAAGTTAAAAATATTTATGCTTAAGTAGGAAAATTGTAGAAGAATTTCAATTTAAAATAGTCTATCTGTGACCGTACTTAGGTTAAATGACCTTTGTTTGTGGTCATACCTGTCCTAGATGACCCCTTATTTTGATCATCCTTGTATCATATTACCTCTACTATAGATCATATTTCATAGAGATAGCCTCTGTATGATTGTTGTGTAGATTGTGTGCTTGTTTCCTGCTCAAAGGCTGATATCATATTAGGGTTCTACATGTTTTTTAGATTTCTAAAATTGAAACGTTTATTACTTAGGAATATGAAAATAAAATGTCATTTTATGCATTAGTAAAAAGACATTGAATGCTCTATGCTTGCATTTATTTTTTGCATAAAATAAAATGAACCCCCACACACCACACACTAATTTAAACATCTGTGAGTTGGATTTCATCACCAACCATCGATCAAGACCAACAATGATGGGTTTCATCTCCACCTCATTGGCTTGCATGTTGTTACTTCATACCCCATTTTTGGCCAAGGCCAGTCCAAGAACCATCATAAGGTGAGGACTGGTAGGACCTGGGCTCCCTCATTGGGTTTGGATTTCATCACCAAGCCCTGGTGGGTTTCACGGCTTGGACTTCATCACCAAGTCAATGTGTGAGAGCATACATGTGAAAACCCTAAACTGAGTCAATATCATCAACAAAACAAAAATAAAAATAAAAAGGGCAAAAAGAGCAACAACAATAAAAGCAAACATCAAAATACACCAAACAATATAAGGTTCACAAAGAAAATTTAAAAGAGATAATTATCTTGTATAATTTGATTATTTCCTTTCTGTTTAATTAATCAAGATAATGGTAACCATGCATAACCGAGCTCAGTCAAGAGTTGGTGATTCAAAAAATATATGCGGAGGCCTTGAACATCTCTAATTCAATCCTAAGGACATGGTTATTCCACCATGATATCCTGGTCCACATCGTAATTCTAACACAACATACAGGATATCCAATTTTTTGGATGACCTTATCTAGGACTCACCCATAAATCCTCCATATGATCAAGGAAATGAGCTTCTTGATCAGAACTGATCTCGTGCCACCGCTAGACATGATCTGCATATTGAGGGGCCTACAAGGGGAGTAAAATGAATCCATATCCCCATTCGATCCACACAACCATATGAGCATGAGCTAGATTACATGCCTTTACCTAGTATGTATGGATGAGTCACTCTTCTTGATCATATTTGGACAAGTAAGAAGTTTGCTCACTTAGATAAGTATGGCATGCATTGTACTAATAGAGTGACCTCTTTCATTCACACTCATTTTGAATATGAGGAAGATGAAGACCTAATTCATCCCATTCCCACTCATGGAGAGTGTTCCATGTGAACACGTCATACCCCTAATTCATATCAGTGCAAAGATCTCACTCTTAGATTTGAACATTAGGTTAACATGGCCTCATTATATTGAGAAAAATGGGTTGCTACTTCTATTGCACCTTTAGAATGAGCCAAATATCCTTGTGTTAACATAAGAGCTCAGTGACCCTACACTACTGATCAGATAGACCAAATACCTAGGCCAAATATGAGTCAACGAGAGCAAATACACCAACTACGGGGGGATAGGTTATAAAAATATTGAGATCACCTAGAACAAGAATGATAACACATATAATAGGATCACACAAAGCAACAAAGAGTGCACCACCAAAAGTTGCATGAGAAAAGACTGTGTGAGCAAAAATTGCATGAGCAAATATTGTGTGAGGAGCAATTGCATAGGGTAGCTTATGAAGAAGTCCCTATGCCTAGTACTTATAGGCAACAAACCAATCAAAGGTTCATTGTGCAACATCATGAATTGCCTCCTAGGCCAATAGAAAATTTTCCTCCTCATGCATCCATCCATCATCATAGGTCATGATAGTATCAACTGATGGATCGCCAAGCAGACTAAAAGACCTATGAATATTTAGAACTTGATTATTAGGATAGAATGTGTTCTGAGTTACTCTTCAAATATGTGGTTGATAATTATGTTCAACCACCTTGGTACAACAAGAATCTCCCCTCTCCTTTGTAAAGACCAATACAAGAAAATGAGATCATATTATCTCATGTTTATAAGTTACTCACAGAGCATATAAAATCATTGGAAAAGCAAGGGATGAGCTATCAGAATCCTACATTGCGTAACTATGCAATCGGACCCTTCACCCATAAGTTCTATGTCCTCCTTATTCTGAGCATTTTGAAATGCCAAAACTAGATAAATTTATGGGAGACGAGGATGCACAAGAGTATGTAATTAGGTTCATGAACCTGTGCTTCTAGATACAAGAGGATGATGCATTAATGTTAAGGACCTTCTTGATCACACTCTCTGGCCCAACCTTAGATTGGTACAATCACTTACCTAGGCATAGCATCTACAAATTTGAGTAGCTAGAAAATGCTTTTCATTCGACATCAAGAAGAAGGCTAATTTGACTGATTTGTCCAACCTGAGACAATTCGATGATGATCTAGTTATTTATTACGGTAATAGATTGAGGAAGGTAATGTCTAAACTACCCTTCACTTTACCTATACCCAAACTAACATGAATTTTTATGAGAAGCTATTCAAAATAAATCTCACTTCTCTTAAAATTAGAGTAGTATCAAACATTCAAAGAGGCTTTGGCACAAGCCAAAGTCATATAGGATATCAAATTCCAAGAGGGGGATATCAAACTCTAAAAGGAGTGGAATAAAAACCCTAGGGGTATTCAAATGCAGCAAATACTAACTTCGATCAGTTAGGTTGTCCTTAGTGTGCCTCAACCTAAAAAGTGAAAAGTGCCTCAACAACTCAACTATCAAGTGCCACCCCTCCAATGCAAAATCATGATCCATCATAGTGGAATCAAGCATAGAAGCAACTACATTGTAAAATCCATAATTATATACCACTACCTAAGCATTTGGTGTCTCTTTTTAATCAATTATGTGAGGCAAAGGCTATCACCCTACCTAAAATTTACCAAATAGATCCAAAGCGTCCAAAACCAAAATGGTACAAGGACCTATATTGCCTATACCATCGACAAAAGGATCATGATATCTAGATATGTTACACCTTTAAGGACAAAGTACAGGATATGCTTGATCACAATGAACTTCAAATCGATAATCCTCTTGTTTTTGACAATAAACAAATAGGCACATTTAAATATCCCTTGCCTAATCATAAGGTTAATGAGGATCAAGTTGGACAAGTCAATGAAGTTCATGTGGCCCCACCCAATGAGGGTTTTGTTGGCATGCTCAATATTGTGATGGGAAATAGGAGATATCCTGATCGAGCTACACTAATGTGGATTTAACCAACATCTTTCCTACATACCAATCCTCACAAAAATCAACTCCAATCCAACACTAATGAGCCTATGATTATCTTTCGTAATCAAAAAATCAAGGAAAATCCTACCAATGGACTCGATCCTCCACTACACATCATCGTTAGTGTGAATCAGATTTTGTATAGATGTCTTGATTGATACGGGATCATCTATCAATATCATTATCACAACTATACTTCAACACCTTAAACTTACCCCTTAACACATTGCAACATCCACATTCACCCTATAAGCATTTAATGATACTTTATCCCCCACTATTGGCACGATAGTCCTCCCTGTTTAGGTTAGGCTAAAGACCATGCCTACATTGTGCCACATCTTGGAGGGTGCAAGGTAGTACAATATAATACTTGGGAGATACTGGATGAGGGACATGGAGTGTGTTCCATCCATAGTGCATAAACACCTCAAATTCATACATGAAGGACAAGTTCATGTGGTTCATGTCGATCTAGAACCCTTCAAATATTGCAATTTGATTGGCTATTCATAGGAGTCTACCCTACCATCCATGCATATGGATATCAAACCCAATTATCCTATTAAAAGTCCAAATATAGCACCACAGTTAGTTGTAGAACAATCTCCACCCCTATTATTACCATCTATTTCTCTTAATATTCCTTCTTCCTTGATTTTTCCAAGCAAGAAAAAGCTAAATAAACCAATCGAGGAGATTCATCCATCCACCTCCACCATTTTAGCAGGAGATATCCCCATTCCCATGGAGGAGGAAGGACCTTATATTACCATGGATGAGTCAAATCACACCACATCATCGTCATCCACTTCACTGTAGGTCATGGTTCATTTGACCAATACCAGACTCAATGAATAGATAGCACAAAATATTATGTTCATGCATATCATTGAGTCAATCAAAGATCTAGGTCACCCTCTTGCCACATATCTACCATGGTACCACTCATGACTCATTACCTAAAAATGGGAGACATAATTCCTATCAAGAACAAACTAGGTAGGCTAATAAGATAGACATCCCTTATTCAAGCAAAGGATTTGATGGAATGATCAATTATAATGAACACCCCATCCCTCTACTACACTTCTATGTTATTTTGGATGTATTTTTTGTGGTCATTTTTTTTTTGTGAGTTTGTGTGGTTGATTTGAAAGTAATTGCAAATTGATAACAAGCAATAGTTGGAAACAAGAACAAATTTTATTTCAATTCATGATAATTGAAAATAGATACAAATTTGCATATGAACAACAACAAATATGATACAAAAAGCAAGTCTGGAAATGTCTCATTTTCTACAATTTTACTTATTCATTCCTACCAATGGCCCTTCAATGAGTGTAGATTTCAAACTACGATTGGTTGCTCCACATGCAAGTCTAAACTCAACCAAAACTGCTTTCAAAAGATTGCTGCTAATTAAATCCTGCTAACCCTCTGAACTATACAGCCTGAAAATCTGTATGACAACCTTTATAAATTTAATATTCCTTCAAAATCACCATAGGAATGCTCAAAAAGGGGCACTTGGCAAATACAAATTTAACTATAAATACCCACAATGAAACCCTCACCAAATCCATAGAATATGAGCAAAAAATGGTATGACTGGCTTGATTTTTTCCCTCAAACTTCAGCAACTTCAAAATGGATTGAGACCCATTTAAATTACCATTGAAATAATAAAACCCAGAAGCTATGATCTTCAATCCATTTGATTTTAGTCATAGGCAAAACCTAATCTGCCACTGTTATTCTCTGATAATTCCTCTACAATTGAGAACTTCAATCCTTCAGCTAGAGGTGATTTCTCAACTTGAAACTGGTCCAATCCTGCTAAGAAATCACTCCCAACAAGCCCTTTGATATTCTATCAAAAATACCTATGAAAATATCAATAAAAATTCCAAATTCTCCATACTCCAAATGAGCTCCAAATTGCCATTAAATAGAATAAAGTTGCCTTTTTTGTTTAGGTGCCACTTTGAGGTTGCACATATAGTTATTTTAATTATTCATTAATGTCACTTTATGACATTAAAGTGGACTCCCTTGTCCTAGGCGAATGACTTTAAGTTATAACTTAAAGTTGAGTTACTTTATATTTTTAAGTTATAATATCATATTATAACTCAACATTAAAGCATAAACACTTTCCAAACATAGCGACATTCCCTTTGGTCAACACCTACAAATGGACGAATTGAACCTTCTGAATTATGAGATTCTCACCGAATTGAGTCCCTAACCAAACTATTTAGCCTAGGGAACCCCTGTGACTAGGCTAACAGGTCTCTGCTCCATCTACCATAGAGAAGGGATCATTACAGTCTCCCCTCCTTGAAATTGCTTGTCCTTAAGCAATTGGAATCCTAGAGTCTGCAATATCACTTCACCCTCCCAAGTGGTATATTCCTCAGGTAAGTTCTCTCCATTTGATCAAATATTCTTTTATAGTCCTTCGCTTGATGGTAAGCTCTCTTTGCCCAATCACTACCTCTAGAATTAACACCAACTTGCCCTCTTCATCCAGAGCAGGTAAATCTATTGAGGATGTGACATTGTGTCCCAATGCCTTCTTGAGGTGGGAAACATGGAACACACTATGCACTCTACTACTCTTATATAGCTCCAGCTCATAGGCTACCTCACCCACATGCTGTAAGACTCTTAATGGGCCATAAAATCGAGGCTTGAGCTTCTCAGCTCCACTCCTCTTCAGTGATGACTGCCTGAATGGTTGTAGTCTTAGATAAACCATATCATCTATCTCAAATGAGCGTTTGATCCTCTTCTAATTAGTATATTTATTTTGCTACTCCCGTGCCTATATGATGTTCTCTTGCAATGAACGCATGATATCCTATTCCTCCTACAAAAAAATCTTGGCCCTGGAGACCCGAATGTCACCTAAAACCAAATCCATGAAGCTAGGTGCTTCATACCCGTACAATGCCATAAATGGTGACATATTAATCGACATGTGATAGGATGAATTATAACAATATTCCCCCATATGCAACCATCTAACCCATGCCTTTTGCTGTTCTGACACATAATTCCTAAGATTTCCCTCAATCCATTTGTTGACAATCTCTGTTTGTCCGTCAGTCTGAGGATGATAACTTGTGTTCGGTGTCAGCTCTGTCCCACATAATCTGAATAACTCCTACCAAAATAGACTCATGAATTTACTATCTCGATCACTGACAATGGTATTAGGTAAGCCATGCAGTCTAAATATCTCCCTAAAAAATAGCTCAACCACCTGAGATGTTGTGAACCCTGTGGTGATGGTGAAGAAATGGGCATACTTCGTGAGTCTATCTACCACCAAATACAAACAATCCTTCCTATGCGCCTTGGGAAGTCCAATAACAAAGTCCATGGATATGTTATCCCACTTTTGTGAAGGAATGGGAAGTGGCTAGAGTAAACCTATAGGGAATGTATGCTCATATTTATTCTGTTGGCACACATAACACTCTCGGATGTATTGCAAGATATCATCCTTAAGCCCTCTCCATACAAACCTCTCCTTGATCTACCTGTAGGTCTTGTAGTAGCTAGGGTATCCCACCATAGGTGTATCATGAATAAGTATGAATATCTGTCTCTTGAATTTGGAATCTGGTGTGATCCAAATTTTGCACTTATAATAAATCACCTCATCCTTGATAACATACCTATCATCGTCTTGTGTACCATCTAAAATATTATGAGAAAACTCGTCTTTAGCATAATTTGTTGCGATCTTGGACCTCCAATCCTTAGAAATATCTGTTAATGAACACAAGTGGGGGTGTCTAGATAGTGCATTGGCCACGACATTCTTATTTCCTTTGACAAATTCGATGTCAAAGTCATAGGCATGTATCTTACTGATCCACTTCATCTGCCTGTCATTGAGATCCTTTTGATTCAAAAAGTATCTAAGGCTATTATGGTCAGTTCTAACAATAAATCTTTGGCCTACCAAGTATTGTCTAAACTTAGCTAGTGCATGCATGATGGCTAGCATCTCTTGATCATACACCGAATAACTGGTCTCTCCTCCCCTCCATTTTTGGCTCTCAAAGGCTATCAGATGTTTGATCTGCATAAAAACTGCTCCAATATCTTCTGATGCATCACACTCCACATCAAAGGGTTTGGTGAAGTCTGGTATAGCCAAGACAAGATAACTGCTCATAACCTCCTTAAATCTATCAAATGCCTGCTGCACTTTATCTAACCATGGAAATGCGCCCTTCTTTGTCAAGTCATTCAAAGGTGCTGCCAAATACAAAAATTCTTTGAAAAATCTATGGTAAAAACCACACAAACTGGAAAAAACCTTGAGCTATGTAAGGGTAGTTGGAGGTGGCCAATCCAGTATCGCTTGTACCTTCTCAAGGTCCATCCTGACTCCCTGAGCACTGATGATATGATTTAAGTATAATAACTCGATCATTCCAAATTCATAGTTAGTCTCTTTAGCAAAAAGAGACTCTACCTCTAGAATACTTAGCTCCTCATCTAGATGCCTCATGTGCTCCTCCCATGTGCGGCTATAGATAATGATATCGTTGAAAAATACCAACACAAACTTCCTCAACTGCCTCTAAAACACCCTGTTCATCAAAGATTGAAAAGTAGCAGGTGCGTTGGTTAGCCCAAATGGCATAACCAGGAACATGAAATGCCCATAATGGCATCAAAAAGCAGTCTTCTCCACATCTGATTCCCTCATCCTGATCTGGTGATACCCTGATATCAGATCTATCTTGGTGAAGTAAACTGTATCGTGCAACTCATCTAATAACTCATTAATGTGCGGTATCAAGTATCTATTTTTAATTATCTTTTTTTTCAATGCTCGATAGTCGATACACATACGCATTGTACCATCCTTTTTCTTAACTAATACCATAGACAAAGTAAATGGACTCTTGCTTGGTCTGATATGCCCATATCGATCAAGTCTTGGATGGCATCCTCTATCTCATCCTTATGTCACTTTGGATGATGATAAGGAGTAATCATGATAGGGGTAGTACCCCCCTCTAGTTCTATGATATGTCCAGTCACTCTATATGATGGTACTCATGGGGTAAGCTGCTAAAGAATTTGCTATGTTTGGTGAGCAAAGTTTGAATGTCTAGATGATAACTTCATTTTTTTTCCTCGATGGGTGCAGGTAGAATAACACAGTGAGCTTCCCACTCAACTTGGTTATGTCTCATAAGTTTCTCCATCCTTTTAAATGAGACAACATGAGCTTCACCTGGTTACATTCCTCTCAACACAACTCGTTGTCCATTTACCTCAAATTTCAACTCCATGTTCTGTAAGTTGAAAGTTATCTCACCTAGAGTTTTCAGCCACTAAATACCAATACTACATCCAAGTTCTTTGTGTTGACCACAAAGAAATCTACACATAGCTCATAATTACCCAAAGTAAGTTTCATCTGTGTCACATTTTTGGTGCAAGAAATGGAGAAACCATCTGCAATTAGGACTTTGAATTCATATACTTCCACTGTCTCCAATTTCTTACATGCTACCAGTCCCTCATCGATAAAGTTGTATGTGGCTCCTGTGTCTATTAATGTGACCACATGCTGCCCCTGTAAAACACCTCATATCCTCAAATACTGAGCTCCTTGTACATTGTGAAGGTGGGCAAGAGTATTACTACCTTTTTACTCTTGATTTTACCTCTCTTCTGGTTCTTCTGCAACCTATTCACGATCGCTATCCCCACTTTCTAATTGCCGATCAGAAATTTTAGAACTAATTTCATCATTTGTATAATACTCAATTAACTGCAATTTTCCCTTAAATTCACATTTATGTGCAGGAGTCCAAGGTTTTTGGCAAGTGAAACATAGTCTTTTTTTTCAGAGCTCCTGAAGGGTGTTGGGGTATAATTTTTTGAATGTCCCTCTTTGTTGATAATAATATGTTTTGAAAAGTTTTTGATATTTCTCCTTTTTGATGTCATTTCATTTGAATTGATTGAAGTCTTTTCCTTTGTATTGACTCTTTGACTTAGCGGAAGTGACTTCCATGTCTCAAGCTTGCCTAATGGCATCATGCAGGGTAGTTAGGTTAAAAGCTTTGACCCAACCTCTCAAAGGTTCCATCAGACCATCCATAAACAAAACCACCAACCGTCTTTCGAACATATCTGTAACCATGACAAATAACCTTTAGAATTCAAAAATGTGAGAGTCAACTAAACTCTTTAAACTCTAACTCCTGTTCTTTCTTATCAAATCTATGCTGGAGTCTCTCTATAAACTCTGTGTATGTATCCACCCTATCATGTCCCAAGGTGTGCATGTCATGGTGCCACCAATCATGGACAACACCCTCCAAATGTATGATACAAAATTTTATGGCATCATCTTCAATCATCTGGTTCAGCTGCAAATACGTGTCCATCTTATGGACCCAAGCCTTGATTGTCATCTTACCAGACATATCAAAGAAAGGAATGTGGATTTTGCCAATATTTTTTTGTATCTCTTGCCATACCTATGGTATCTGATGTGCATGCTCTCCTTGACCATGTTGGCCATGATGAATAGGACTTCCCCTATTCCTAGGAGTTTTCTTATTACGAGTGTCCACATAATTCCAAAATGACATAAGGTCATGAAATTCAGGACCAAGTTTGTCCCACTCTTTCCTATACTGCCTATACTGATCTACTACTATAGGTTCTGGCTCTTCCTCAACTGGTTGAGGAATAATTAGCTCTTAATGTGGTAGGAATTTTGACATGAATGGACTAGAGCTACTAGCCCTCTCTGTCTCCGGTAGGCGTACCTCCCCTGTTAGCTACTGACTCCTCATTACCCGGTCCTTGTCTTGTATTATTTTGTTCATTTTGTGGGCCTTGTGCATTAACCAAAATATTAATCCCATGCACCTGTTGTGTCATCAATCCAACTAATTATTCCAAACTGTGTTGCATGTTATGTTGCGTCTGTCTAATATCCTCTGCCATATTCCTTTCTATTTCATCCTGATTAGTTCTATCACCCATAGCCACTGATGAAGATGTACCTATGGATATACCCAATACTTCAGTAATTTCCTGTCCTGGAGGTGGTTTAGGCCACTGCTTCTGCCTATGCTGCCAATATAAATAATCTTGCTCTGATTTTTTCTTCTCTCTTTCCAAAGCATGTTTTCCCTTTCACTCATGACATGGTTTTTCCCATATGCTGATAGGAATAAGTGTCTCTAATACCACTGTAATGAACACCTCGTCCCTCTACTACACTTTGTTATTTTGCATGTATTGTTTATGGTCTGATTTTTTTTGTGATTTTGTGTGGTTGATTTGAAAGTAATTGCAAATTGATAACAATCAATAGTTGGAAACAAGAACAAATTTTATATCAACTCATGATAACTAAACACATATACAAATTTGCATATGAACAATAGCAAATATAATATAAAAAGCAAGTCTGGTAATGTCTCATTTGCTACGATTTTCCTTCTTCATTCCTCCCAATGGCCCTTCAATGAGTGCACATTTCAAATTGAGGGTGGCTGCTCCACATGCAAGTCTGAACCCAACCAAAACTGCTTTCAAAAGACTGTTGCTAATTAAATTTGCTAACCATCTAAACTGTACAACCTGCAAACCTGTATGACAACCCTTAGACATTCAATATTCCTTAAAAATCAACATAGGAATGCTCAAAAAAGGGTTCTTGGAAAAGGTAGATTTAACTATAAATACCCACAATGAAACCCTCACCAAATCCATAGAATATGAGCAAGAAATAGTACGACTGGCCTACTTTTTTCTCTCAAACTTCAACAACTTCAAAATTGATTAAGACCCATTTAAATTACCATTGAAATAATGAAACCCAAAAGCTCTAATCTTCAATCCAGTTGATTTCAATCATAGGCAATACCTGATCTACCATTGTTATGATCTGATAATTCCTATGCAATTCAGAAATTCAATCCTTCAGCTAGAGGTGATTTCTCACACTTGAAACTGGTCCAATCCTACTGAGAAATCACTCCCAACAAGCCCTTTGATATTCTATCAAAAATCCTTGTGAAAATCTCAATAAAAATTCCAAATTATCCATACTCCAAATGAGCTCCAAATTGCCATTAAATAGAAGAAAGTTGCCTTTTTGGTTTAGGCACCACTTTGAGGTTGCACATATAATTATTTTAATTATTCATTAATGTTACTTTATGACATTAAAGTGGACCCCCTTATCCTAGGTGAATGACTTTAAGTTATAACTTAAAGTTGAGTTACTTTATATTTTCATAACTTAAAGTTGAGTTACTTTATTTTTTTAAGTTATAATATCATATTATAACTCAACATTAAAACATAAACACTTTTCAAACCTAGCGACCTTCCCTTTGGTCAACACCTGCAAATGGAAGAATTAAACCTTCTGAATGATGGGATTCTCACCGAACTAAGTCCCTAACCAAACTGTTTAGCCTAGGGGACCCATGTAACTAGGCTAACAGGTCTTTCCTCCGTCTACCACAGAAAAGCGGTCATTACAATCTCCCCTCCTCAAAATTGCTTATCCTCAAGCAATTGGAATCTTGGACTATGCAATATCGCTTCACCCTCCCAAGTGGCATCTTCCTCAGGTAAGTTCCTCCATTTGATCAAATATTTTTTTATAGTCCTTTACCTGAGGGTATGCTCTCTCTGCCCAATAACTACCTCTGGAATTAACACCAACTTGCCCTCTTCGTCTAGAGGTCATAAATATATTGAGGGTGTGACATTGTGTCCTAATGCCTTCTTGAGGCGGGAAATGTGGAACACATTATGCACTCTACTACTCTCAGGTAGCTCCAGCTCATAGGCTACCTCACCCACATGTCGTAAGACTCTGAACGACTCTGAATGGGCCATAAAATCGAGGCTTGAGCTTCTCAACTCCACTTCTCTTCAGTGATGACTACCTGAATGGTTGCAGTCTTAGATAAACCATGTCATCTATCTCAAATGAGCATTCGATCCTCTTATGATCAACATATTTCTTTTGCTACTCTTGTGCCTGTCTGATGTTCTCTTACAATGAACGCATGATATCCTATGCCTCCTACAGAAAATCCTTGGCCCTAGGGACCCGAATGTCACCTAAAACCAAATCCATGAAGCTGGGTGCTTCATACCCATACAATGCCATTTATGGTGACATATTAATCAACATGTGATAGGATGAATTATAACAATATTCCCTGTTGTGGATTTTTTTCGCTTACCCTTAGTAGATTTGTCACATCATAGAAAAATCTGAAGGTCACAACCAACACTGTGGATTCTGGCTGATCCACCTCATTAACCTAGGAATAGACTACCTTAAATAGCTCTAAACTAACCAGGTTGGGTAAGGAAACCCCAAGCAGTGGGCTCTTTCACTAATTCTTTACAATGCACACACCCACTATGCCAGACAAAATGTTATTTAGTTGCTTTTGATATTTTTAGTGACCGAACCTATAAAACCCAGACCAATGCCTTATCCATTACAGAGTCGTAGCAGTGTGATAAATGACCTTAGAAAAGATAACAGAAAGAGGAACTAGTTCATTTTACTCCATTCAAATTATGTAATGTAAATAAAACAATTAACTAACAAAGGAAGGAGTTATTTATGGATTCTGATTGCAGTAATACATAAACAAGCTAACACATAACATTCACACAAAATATGCCAAGGAAAGAGTTTAGATTTTCATTAAAAAGATGTGCATAGAATAGATCAGCAGAGTGCTTGATCATCATATGCCATTTGATTATAGTATACTCCCGGTTTGAATATTCAGAACAAGGGGTATATCCTCTCCATCCTGATTGCAGTGACGTAAGAGTCCTAAACTCCAACGCGTTCCACAAGAAATAATCATAGCGAACAACGCACCTCAATATTCCCTGGTGAATGGCAAGAGAAAGGGCGATAAGACACACATACAAGAGATACACAAGGGAAAATACGACTAGACAATGGACAAGTTTAATACCTGGCTTTTCTCTCTCAGAGGTTCAATGAAAAAATTGTTGCTACAGTAGTCTTCCTTATATAGTGTTTGGTTGCTTGAGCGAGGCTGCAACCGTTTGCTTCAGCTGGATCAATCTCATTCCGTTCAAAATTAGGATGTAACAAAAATGGGCACGTAGCCCATGCCTTCTATCCACACAGGTGGTGGTTGTGATTGCGTATCATCTCCCTTGCTACCCTAAGCTGGCAGTTATGTTGCACTCGGCTCGTGTGCTCCTGGTGAACTGGGCCCCACTTCTTGTTTATTATCCTTTTGATCCTACCAAAATTTCCAATAAATCTTAGCCCTTCTACTTAATTATCATATTTCTTTATCATTTCGTAACTATCCTGCACTCACAAATGCCATCAATAGTACCATTTATATAAAAGTATATTTGCTTTATTTCAATACACGTGTTCAATTTTTATTGGAAGTCTCTTAAAACATGGGGTGCATGAATTTAAAGTGTGGCACACAACTTGTGCACTACTCAAGAATGAGGTGCATGAAATTACCATGGGGCGCACTAGTTTAACATGGGGCACACAACCTTGCGCACCCCTCGAGATGTCATGCACTCCAAAATTAGGGCAAAAATAAACATTTTTAGAATTCAACAAAACTTTGTATGTGTCTAAACGGGCCAAATGGGTACTCAAATCAGTTGAAATAATTGAAAAATTCGTCCCCGTTTGTGAGATAAGGCTCTCCAAATTTGGACGTAAATGCACGCGCGTCAATGGGTCGCACAACTTTAAAATGGGGTGCACAAACTTGTGCACCCCTCAAGACCTTGGTGCACTCCATAGGAAAATGAGGTGCACAAAATTTATATGGGGCACACTAGTTTAACATGGGGCGCACAACCTTGCATGCCCCTCGGGATTTCGCACGATCCAAAATTAGGGTAAAAATCAAAGTTGTCAGAATTCAATGAAACTTTGCAGGTATCTAAACGGGCCAAATGGGTACTCAAATAAGTTTAAATAATAAAAAAATTCTTCTCTATTAGTGAGATATGGCCCTCCAAAGTTGTACATAAATGCGTGCGCGTCAACGGGGTGCACAACTTTAAAATGGGACGCACGAACTTGTGCGCACCTCAAGACCTTGGTACGCTCCATAGGAAAATGAGGTGCACAAAATTTACATGGGACACACTAGTTTAACATGGGACGCACAACCTCGTGCGCCCCTCGGGATTTCACGTGCTCCAAAATTAGGGTAAAAATAAAAGTTGTCAAAATTTGATAAATTATTGCAGGTGTCTAAATGGGCCAAATGGGTACTCATATCAGTTGAAATAATAGAATTATTCCTCTTCGTTCGTGAGAAATGTCCCTCCAAATTTGGACGTAAATGCGCGTGCGCATCAATGGGACACACAACTTTAAAATGGGACGCACGGACTTGTGCACCTCTCAAGACCTTGATGCGCTCCATGGGAAAATGAGGTGCACAAAATTTACATGGGACGCACTAGTTTAACATGGGGCGCACAACCTCACACGCCCTTTAGGATTTTGTGCACTTTAAAATTAGGGTAATATTAAAATTGTTAGAATTTGATGAAACTTCTCAGGGGTCTAAATGAACCAAATGGGTATCCAAATCAGTTGAGATCACTAAAAAATTCCTCTCGGTTTGTGAGATATGCCCCATAAAAGTTATACGTAAATGTTCGCGTGAGTTAATGGAGCGCACGATTTTTAAAATGAGGGCGCACAAATTGTGCGCCCTCAAGACCCTTGTGTGCTCCACCCTCTAGTGGAGTGCACGAACCTGGAGGTGAACGCATGGCTTGGCGCACCCAACTAGACCCTTGCACGCTCCATTAAAGTGGATCGCACGAACATGACTTGAGGCCCATAGACCCATGCACCCTTTAAGACCCTTGACAACCTTCAAAAAATGCTCAATCTAAACCATTGCCACTAGATCCTAATATTCAAGATACACAAATCTCAATAATTTTGCAAACCATAAATTTAGATTAAACCCAAGCCTTAATTTCTCTGGAGTCATCAAAAATTGGACCTTGCACCCTAAGCTCACCTAGACATCAATTTGATGAAATTTTTCAAAAATAATGGGGTGAAAACTAAGTTGTAACAATGGGGTACAACACTATTTATTTTTCTGCTCCTATGCCTATTTGATGTTCTATTGCAATGAACGCATGATATCCTATACCTCTTGCAGAAAATCCTTGGCCCTAGGGACCTGACTGTCATCTAAAATCAAATCCATGAAGCTGGATGCTTCATACCTGTACAATGCCATAAATGGTGACATCTTAATAGACATGTGATAGGATGAATTATAACAATATTCCCCCATATGCAACCATCTAACCCATGCCTTCTGCTATCCTGACACATAATTCCTCAGATATCCCTCAATCCATTTGTTGACAATCTTTGTATGTTCATCAGTATGAGGATGATAACACATGCTCGGTGTCAACTTTGTCCCACACAATCTAAATAGCTCATGCCAAAAGAGACTCATGAATTTACTGTCTCGATCACTGACAATGGTCTTAGGTAAGCCATGCAATCTGAATATCTCCCTAAAAAATAGCCCAGCCACCTAAGCTGCTGTGAACCTTGTGGTGATGGTGAAGAAATGGGTATACTTCGTGAGTCTGTCTACCACCACATACAAACAATCCTTCCCCTGCATGTTGGGAAGTCCAGTAACAAAATCCATGGATATGCTCTCCCACTTCTATGAAGGAATGATGAGTGGATGGAGTAAATCGACAGGGAGTGTATGCTCATATTTATTCTGTTGGCACATAGAACACTCTCGGATGTATTGCAAGATATCATCCTTATGTCCTCTCCATACAAAATTCTCCCTGATATGTCTGTAGGTCTTGTAGTAGCCAGGGTTTCCCACCATAGGTGTATCATGAAGAAGTCTAAATATTCGTCTCTTGAATTTAGAATCTGGTGTGATCCAAATTCTGCCCTTATAATAAATCACCTCATCCCTGATAACATACCTATCATCGTATTGTGTACCATCTAAAATCTTATGAGCAAACTCATCTTTAGCATAATCTGCTGTGAGCTTGGGCCTCCAATCCTCAAAATATCTATTAATGAACACAAGTGGGGTGTCTGGATAGTACATCGACCATGATGTTCTTATTTCCTTTGAAAAATTTGATGTCAAAGTCATAAGCCTATATCTTAATGATCCACTTCATATTCCTGTCATTGAGAGATCCTTTTGATTCAAAAAGTATCTAAGGCTATTGTGGTCAGTTCTAACAATAAATCTCTAGCTTACCAAGTATTTTCTAAACTTAGCCAACACATGCATGATGGCTATCATCTCCCTATCATACACCGAATAACTGGTCTCTCCTCCCCTCCATTTTTGTCTCTCAAAGGCTATCAGATGTTTGCTCTGCATCAAAACTGCTCCAATACATTCTCTTGACGCATCACACTCCACCTCAAAGGGTTTGGTGAAGTCTGGTATAGCCAAGATAGGACAATTTCTCATAACCTCCTTAAATCTATCAAATATCTATTGTGCTTTATCTGACCACTGAAATGCGCCCTTCTTCGTCAAGTCTGCCAAGGTGCTGCCAACTACGAAAATCCTTTGACAAATCTGTGGTAAAAACCACACAAACCAAAAAACCCATTGAGCTTTGTAAGGGTAGTCAAAGGTGGCCAATCCAATATCACATGTACCTTCTCAGGGTCCATCCTAACTCCCTGAGCATTGATGATATGACCTAAGTATAATAACTTGGTAATTCCAAACTCGCACTTAGCCTCTTTAGCAAAAAGAGACTATGCCTCCAGAATACTTAGCACCTCATCTAGATGCCTCAGGTGATCCTACCATGTGCGGCTATAGATAATGATATCATCAAAAAATACCAACACAAACTTCCTTAACTGCCTCTGAAACACCCTGTTCATCAAAGACTGAAAAGTGGCAGGTGCATTGGTTAACCAAAATGGCATAACCAGGAACTCAAAATACTCATAATGGCATCGAAAAGCAGTCTTCTCCACATCTGATTCCCTCATCCTGATCTGGTGATACCTTGATCTCAGATCTATCTTGGTGAAGTAAACTACACCATGCAACTCATACAATAGCTTATCAATGCATGGTATCGGGTATCTATTTTTAATTATCTTTTTGTTCAATGCCCGATAGTCGATACACACGCATTGTACCATCCTTTTTCTTAACTAATACCATAGACAAAGCAAATGGAATCTTGCTTGGTATTATATATCCCATATCGATCAAGTCTTGGATGGTCTTCTCTATCTCATCCTTATGTCACTTCGGATGACGATAGGGAGTAATCATGATAGGGGTAGTACCCCCCTCTTTTTCTATGATATGTTCAGTACTTATATCCGGTGGTACTCTTGGGGTATGCCGCTAAAGACTTTGCTATGTTTGGTGAGAAAAGTCTGAATTTCTGGATGATAACTTCATTCTTTTTCTTCGGTGGTAGAATAACACAGGGGGCTACCCACTCAACCTTGTTATGTATCATAAGTTTATCCATCCTTGTAAACGAGACAACATGAGCTTCAACTGATGACATTCCTCTAAAAAAAACTCGATGTCCATTTACCTCAAATTTCAACTCCATTTCCTAAAAGTTGAAAGTTATTTCACCTAGAGTTTTCAGCCATTGAATGCCCAATACTACATCCAAGTTCTTTGTGCTGACCACAAAGAAATCTGCACATAGCTCATAATTACCCAAATTAAGTTTCATCTGTGGCACCTTTCTGGTGCAAGAAATGGAGAAACCATCTGCAATTAGGACTTTGAATTCATCTACTTCCACTGTCTCCAATTTTTTATGTGCTACCAGTCCCTCATCGATAAAATTGTGTGTGGCTCCTGTGTCTATTAATGTGACCACATGCTGCCCCTGTAAAACACCTCGTATCCTCAAATACTGAGCTCCCTGTACACTATGAAGGTGGGCAAGAGTATTACTACCTTTTTACTCTTGATTTTACCTCTCTTTTGGTTCTTTTGCAACCTGTTCACCATCGCTATCCCCACTTTCTGATTGCAGATAAAAAATTTTAGAATTAATTTCATCATATGTATAATACTCAATCAACTACAATTTTCCCTTAAATTTGCATTTATGTGCAGGTGTCCAGGGTTTTTGGCAAGTGAAACATAGTCCTTTTTTCTGGAGCTCTTGAAGGGTGTTGGGGTCCAATTTTTTGAATGTCCCCCTTTGCTGATCATTGCCTGTTTTGAAAAGTTTTTGATATTTCTCCTTTTTGATGTCCTTTCCTTTAAATTGATTGAAGTATTTTCGTTTGTATTGACTCTTTGACTTAGCGGAGGTGACTTCCATGTCTCGAGATTGCCTAATGGAATCATGCAAGGTAGTTGGGTTAAAACCTTTGACCCAACCTCTCAAAGGTTCCATCATACCATCCATAAACAAAACCACCAACCATCTTTTGGACATATCTATAACCATGATAAATAACCTTTGGAATTTAGAAACGTAAGAGTCAACTGAACCCCATTGTTTCAAATGAGTCAACTCTTTGAATTTCAACTCCTGTTATTTCTTATTAAATCTATGCTGGAGTCTCTTTGTAAACTCTGCGTATGTATCCACCCTATCATATCCCAATGTGTGCATGCCGTGGTGCCACCAATCATGGGAAACACCCTCCAAATGTAAGGTACAAAATTTTATGGCATCATATTCAGTCATCTGGTTTAGTTGCAGATACGTGTCCATATTCTAGACCCAATCCTTGGTTGTCATCTTACCAGATGCATCAAAGAAAGGAATGTGGATTTTGCCAATATATTTTGGTATGTTCTAGCGTCCCTGTGGTATTTTATGTGCATGCTCTCCTTGATCCTGTTGGCCATGATGAATAGGACTTATCCTATTCCTAGGATTTTTCCTGTTACGAGTGTCTACATAATCTTAGAATGACATCAGGTCATGAACTTCAAGACCAAACTCATCCCACTCTTTCCTGTACTACCTATACTGATATACTACTATAGGTTCTGGCTCTTCCTCAACTGGTTGAGGAACAATTGGCTCTAAACATGGTAGGAATTTGGGCATGAATGGCCTAAAGCTGCTAGCCCTCTTTGTCCCAGTAGCCCTCTTTGTCCCGGTAGGCGTACCTCCCTTGTTAGCTACTGACTCCTCATTACCCGGTCCTTGTCCTATATTATTTTGTTCATTTTGTGGGCCTTGTGCATTAACCAAAATATTAATCCCATGCACCTGTTGTGTCATTAATCTGACTAATTATTCCAAACTGTGTTGCATGTTATGCTGTGTCTATCTAATATCCTCTGCAATATTCCTTTCTATTTCATCCTGATTAGTTCTATCACCGATAGACACTGATGAATATGTACCTATGGATATACCCAATACTTTAGTAATTCCCTGTCCTGGAGGTGGTTTAGGCCACTACTTTTGCCTATGCTGCCAATCTAAATAATCTTGCTCTGCTTTTTTCTTCTCTCTTTCCAAAGTATATTTTCTCTTTCACTCATGACATGTTTTTTCGCACAGGCTAGCAGAAATAAGTGTCTCTAATACCATTGTAATGAACACCCCGTCGCTCTACTACACTTCTCTGTTATTTTGCATGTATTTTTTGTGGTCTTATTTGTGAGTTTGTGTGGTTGATTTGAAAGTAATTGCAAATTGATAACAAGCAATAGTTGGAAACAAGAAAATTTTTTATATCAACTCATGATAACTAAAAACATATACAAATTTGCATACGAACAATAGCAAATATAATACAAAAAGCAAGTCTAGAAATGTATTATTTGCTATGATTTTCCTTCTTCATTCCTCTCAATGGCCCTTCAATGAGTGTAGATTTTAAATTGAGGTTGGCTGTTCCATATGCAAGTCTGAACCCAACCAAAACTGCTTTCAAAAGACTATTGCTAGTTAAATTTGCTAACCCTTTGAACTATACAACCTGCAAATCTGTATGACAACCCTTAGAAATTCAATATTCCTTCAAAATCAATGTAGGAATGCTAAAAAAAAGGCAATTGGAAAAGGCAGATTTAACTATAAATACCCACAATGAAACCCTCACCAAATCCATAGAATATGAGTAAGAAATAGTACGACTGACCTGCTTTTTTCTCTCAAACTTCAGCAACTTCAAAATGGATTGAGACCCATTTAAATTACCATTGAAATAATGAAACCCAGAAGCTCTGATCTTCAATCCAGTTGATTTCAGTCATAGGCAATACCTGATCTACCACTGTTATGGTCTGATAATTCCTATGCAATTGAGAAATTCAATCCTTCAGCTAGAGGTGATTTCTCACACTTGAAACTGGTCCAATATTACTGAGAAATCACTCCCAACAAGCCCTTTGATCTTTTATAAAAAATCCCTATGAAAATATCAATAAAAATTCCAAATTCTCCATACTCCAAATGAGCTCCAAATTGCCATTAAATAGAAGAAAGTTGCCCTTTTGGTTTAGGCACCACTTTGAGGTTGCACATATAATTATTTTAATTATTCATTAATGTCACTTTATGACATTAAAGTGGACCCTCTTTTCCTAGACGAATGACTTTAAGTTATAACTTAAAGTTGAGTTAATTTATATTTTTAAGTTATAATATCATATTATAACTCAACATTAAAACATAAACACTTTTCAAACCTAGCGACCTTCCCTTTGGTCAACACCTACAAATGGAAGAATTGAACCTTCTGAATGATAGGATTCTTGCCAAAATGAGTCCCTAACCAAAATGTTTAGCCTAGGGGACCCCTGTGACTAGGCTAACAGGTCTCTACTCTATCTACCATAAAGAAGGGGTCATTACAATCTCCCCTCCTCGAAATTGCTTATCCTCAAGCAATTGGAATCCTAGACTATGCAATATCGCTTTACCCTCCCAAGTGGCATCTTCCTTAGGTAAGTTCCTCCATTTGATCAAATATTCTTTTATAGTCCTTTACCTGAGGGTACACTCTCTCTACCCAATAAATACCTATGGAATTAACACCAACTTGCCCTCTTCGTCCAGAGGTGGTAAATCTATCAAGGGTGTGACATTGTGTCCCAATACCTTCTTGAGGTGGGAAACGTGGAACACATTATGCACTCTATTGCTCTCAGGTAGCTCCAGCTCATAGGCTACCTCACCCACACACCGTAAGACTTTGAATGGGCCATAAAATTGAGGCTTGAGCTTCTCAACTCCACTCCTCTTCAGTGATGACTGCCTGAATGGTTGTAGTCTTAGATAAACCATGTCATCTATCTCAAATGAGCATTCGATCCTCTTTTGATCAACATATTTCTTTTGCTGCTCTTGTGCCTGTCTGATGTTCTCTTACAATGAACACATGATATACTGTGCCTCCTGTAGAAAATTCTTGGCCCTAGGGACCCGAATGTCACCTAAAACAAAATCCATGAAGCTGGGTGCTTCATACCCATATAATTCCATAAATGGTGACATATTAATCGACATGGTATAGGATGAATTATAACAATATTCCCTATTATGGATTTTTTTCGCTTACCCTTAGAATATTTGTTACATCATGGAAAACTCTGAAGGTCACAACCAACACTATGGATTCTGGCTAATCCACCTCATTAACTTGGGAATAGACTACCTTAGATAGCTCTAAACTGACCAGGCTGGGTAAGGAAACCCCAAGCAGTGGGCTCTTTCACTAATTCTTTACAATGCACACAACCACTATGCCAGAAAAAATGTTATTTAGTTGCTTTTGATATTTTTAGTGATTGAACCTATAAAACCTAGATCGATGCCTTATCCATTACAGAGTTGTATCAGTTTGATAAATGACCTTAGAAAAGATAACAGAAAGAGGAGCTAGTTCATTTTACTCCATTCAAATGATGTAAAGTAAATAAAATAGTTAACTAATGAGGAAGGCATTATTTATAGATTATGATTGCAGTAATACATAAACAAGCTAACACAAAAAATTCACACAAAATATGCCAAGGGAAGAGTTGAGATTTTCATTAAAAATATGTGCATAGAACAGATCAGCAGAGTGCTTGATCCTCATATGCAATTCAATTATAGTAAACCCCCGATTTGAATATTCAGAACAAGGGGTATCTCCTCTCCATCCTGATTGCAATGACATAAGAGTCCTCAACTCCGGTGCGTTCCACAGGAAATAATCATAGCGAACAACGCACCTCAATAGTCCCTAGTGAATGGCAAGAGAAAGGGCAATAAGACACATAGACAAGAGATACAGAAGGGAAAATATAACTAGACAATGGACAAGTTTAATACCTGGCTTTTCTCTCTCAAATGTTCAATGAAAAATGGTTGCTACAGTAGTCTTCCTTATATAGTGTTTGGTTGCTCGAGCGAGGCTGCAACCGTTTGCTGCAGTTGGATCAATCTCATTCCATTAAAAATTAGGATGTAACAAAAATGGGCACGTAGCCCATGTCTTCTATCTACGCAGGTGGTGGCTATGATTGAGTATCATCTCCCCTGCTGCCCTAGGCTGGCGGCTATGCTGCACTCGGCTCGTGTGCTCTTGGTGAATTGGGCCCCACTTCTTGTTTATTCTCCTTTTGATCCTACCAACCTTTCTAATAAATCTTAGCCCTTCTGCTTAATTATCATATTTCTTTATCCTATCATAACTGTCCTGCACTCACAGATGCCATCAGTAGTACCGTTGGTCATCAAATCCACACAGGAAAGGACTTTCGATGGGTTTGCGTGCCCTAGACCTGCGACCAACATTGAAAGGCCAAGGGGAAGAGATGCCCCTCGTACCAATCTTCGGAGAAAGGTCAACTCCTATGCTAAACTACTTGGGTGTTTTGAGACAAGAGTGCAGGAAAGAGATAAAAGGAGTAGGGTTAGAGAAAGAAACAAAAAAGGAGTAGGGTTAGAGAAAGAAATAAAAGGGTTAAGGGAGAGAGGTTGATGATTTGAGGTGGGAGAGAACAGGAAGCACGATCACTAACTGACACCTGAATAGAAGCAAAGAACACTAAGAGTAAAATGAAAGAAACATAATATCAACCTCCCTATGTATCCTCCCAAACGAGTTTTAGGACACTGTCCCCGATCGCACACCAGACACAGAGTTCAGCATCTCAGTCTACGAACGAAGAGAGATGGAAGAATCAAGCAAGGCAGGCAGCATAAAAGAAAGTTAATGAGACACTTTTCTAACTCCTATGAATCCTTTCAAACGAGTTTTAGGACACTGTCCTTGATTGCACCCTGGACGCAGAGTTCAGCATCTCAGTCTACAAACAAAGAGAGATAGAAGAATCAAGCACGGAAGGCAGCATAAAAGAGAAGAATTGAGCTCAAAGTCTCTTAGTATTAATCACAGGACATCAAGTTACAGCAGCTTTCTAGCAGAAAGTTCCCCCCCCTTTTACATTATAAAATTTGGGTTTTTATAGAGGACCCGATCCTCTGAGTCATTATTACACAGAATGGCGAAGTATGTTCTTGATATCTGAGAAGTCGGCTCCTCGTGGCCCTCGAGACCGAGCTTTCAAATCCATTACCAGAAATGGCAACTGTAATCGGGTCAACCATAGAAATGTGCCATGATGAGCCGTCTGAGTGTCCTCAATTTTTGGGTGTAGTGCTCGAGGGGCCGCCATGCTTGACTGACACTTCACTTCCAATTGCCAAAAAAGAGCAGCGAGCTTATTGGGCAAGAAAGAATGCATTTACGAGGCACTTGATTGTCTCAAGAAAATACCTGGCTTGAAGCACGTGCCCATCGCGAAAAAACATGTCACGATATCGCGACATTTCCTTGCCTTCAGCTTGTTTCTTCTTGTTGCATCGCAAAAATATGACATGTCGCGATATCGTGACGCTTTTCTCTCCTGGTGCTTTCTCCTTGCCTTTGGCCGTGAAAACGTGACATGTCGTGATATCGCGACAAATTTTCTTTGCTACACTCTTTCCTCACTGTCGGTCGTGATTTTGCGACATGTCACGATATTGCGACGACTTTTCTCTTTGGCTCTACCCCCTTGCTATCGGCCATGATTTTGTGACGTGTCGCGATATCGTGACAACTTTTCTCTTTGGCTTTGCCTCCTTGCTGTCGGCCACGATTTTGTGACATGTCGCGATATCGCGACGACTTTTCTCTTTGGCTTTGCCTCCTTGCTGTCGGCCGCGATTTTGTGACATATCATGATATCGCGATGGCTTTTCTCTTTGGCTCTGCCTCTTTGATGTCGGCCATGATTTTGCGACATGTCATGATATCGTGACGACTTTTCTCTTTGGCTTTGCCTCTTTGCTGTCGGCTGCAATTTTGCGACGTGTCGCGATATCGCGACGACTTTTCTCTTTGGCTCTGCCTCTTTGCTATCGGCCATGATTTTGCGACATGTCGCGATATCATGACAACTTTTCTCTTTGGCTCTGCCTCCTTGCTGTCGACCATGATTTTGCGACAGTCGTGATATCACGACGAGCGAGGGAAAAGTGCTAGCAAGAAAAGCGTCGTGATATCGTGACATGTCACATTTTCATGATCGCCAGCAAGCAAAGAGCACAGCAAGGAAAAAGCGTCGTGATATCATGACATGTCACAAAATCACGGCTCAAAGCGACAAGGGAGAGCCAAAGAGAGAAGCTGTCGCGATATTGTGACTATCGCATTTTTGTGATCGACAACAAAGAGGCAGAGCCAAAGAGAAAAGCCGTCGCGATATCGTGACATGTCGCAAAATCGTGATCGACAGCAAAGAGGCAGAGCCAAAGAGAAAATCCGTCACGATATCACGACTATCGCAAAATCGCGGCTGACAGCAAGGAGGCAGAGAAAGAGAAAAGCTGTCGCGATATCGTGACACGTCGCAAAATCGTGGTCGACAGCAAAGAGGTAGAGCCAAAGAGAAAAGCCGTCGCGATATCCTGACACGTCACAAAATCACGACCGACAGTAAAGAGGCAGAGCTAAAGAGAAAAGTCGTCGTGATATCATGACATGTCGCAAAATCATGACCGACAGCAAAGAGGCAGAGCCAAAGAGAAAATCCGTCGTGATATCGCGACACGTCGCAAAATCACGGCCGATAGCAAGGAGGCAAAGCCAAAGAGAAAAGATGTCACGATATCGCGACACACGCAAAATCGTGACCGACAGCAAGGGGGCAGATCCAAAGAGAAAATTCATCACGATATCATGACAGCTTTTCTCTTTGGCTCTGCCTCCTTGCTGTCAGCCGCGATTTTGTGACGTGTTGCGATATCGTGACGACTTTTCTCTTTGGCTCTGCCTCTTTGCTGTCGATCGTGATTTTGCGACGTGTCGCGATATCACGACGGATTTTCTCTTTGGCTCTGCCTCTTTGCTGTCGGCCGCAATTTTGGGACATGTCACAATATCGCAACGGCTTTTCTCTTTGGCTCTTCCTCTTTGCTGTCGGCCACGAAAATGCGACATGTCGCGATATCACGACACTTTTTCTTTATTGTGCTTTGGAGCTATTTTCTTTGGCCTGCTTGGCAGCGAAGCTTTTCTTCTTCATTCTGTATACAAGGGAGTGGCATGGAAAGCCAAAATTGCTGCAACACTTACAAATGAAAAGAAATACTCTTGCAAAAGGAAATTTTTTTGATTTTTTTCTACCCCTTGTGCAATGTGACAAAATTGTCAACAGTACCATGTATATAAAAGTATATTTGCTTTATTTCAATACACGTGTTCAATTTTCATTGGAAGTCTCTTAAAACATGGGGTGCACAACTTTAAAGTGGAGCATATAACTTGTGCACTCCTCAAGAATGAGGCGCATGAAATTAACATGGGGTGCACTAATTTAACATGGGGCGCACAACCTAGCATGCCCCTTGAGATTTTGCGCGCTCCAAAATTAGGGAAAAAATAAAAGTTATTGGAATTTGAATAAAAATTGTAGGTGTCTAAAAAGACCAAATGGGTACTCAAATCAGTTAAAATAATCAAAAAATGCCTCCCCGTTTGTGAGATAAGTCTCTCCAAATTTGGACATAAATGCGAGCGCATCAATGGGTCGCACAACTATAAAATGGGGTGCACAAACTTGTGTGCTCCTCAAGACCTTGGTGTGATCCATAGGAAAATTATGTGCACAAAATTTACATGGGGCACACTAGTTTAACATGGGGCGCACAACCTCGCACGCCCCTTGGGATTTCGCGTGCTCCAAAATTAGGGTAAAAATCAAAGTTATCATAATTCAATAAAACTTAGCAGATTTGTAAACAGGCCAAATGGGTACTCAAATAAGTTTAAATAATTAAAAATTTCATCCCCATTCATGAGATATGGCCCTACAAATTTGGACGTAAATGCGCGCGCGTCAATGGGGCGCACAACTTTAAAATGGGGCGCACAAACTTGTGCGCCCCTCAAGACCTTGGTGTGATCCATAGGAAAATGTGGTGCACAAAATTCACATGGGCTGCACTAGTTTAACATGAGGCGCACAACCTCGCACGCCCCTCGGGATTTCGTGCGCTAAAAGATTAGGGCAAAAATAAAATTTGTTAGAATTTGACTAAATGTTGTAGGTGTCTAAATGGGCCAAATGGGTACTCATATCAGTTGAAATAATCGAATTATTCATCTATGTTTGTGAGAAATAGCCCTCCAAATTTGGATGTAAATGCGAGCGTGCGTCAATGGGACGCACAACTTTAAAATGGGGCGCACGAACTTGTGTGCCCATCAAGACCTTGATGTGCTCCATGGGAAAATGAGGCACACAAAATTTACATGGGGCGCACTAGTTTAACATGGGGTGCACAACCTTGCGCACCCTTTAGGATTTTGTGATTAAAAGTTGTTAGAATTCGACAAAACTTCTCATGGTCTAAATGGGCCAAATGGATATCCAAATCAGTTGAGATCACTAAAAAATTCCTCCCAGTTCGTGAGATATGTCCCCCCAAAGTTGTACATAAATGTTCGCATGAGTTAATGGAGTGCACAAATTTTAAAATGAGGGCGCACGAACTGTGCGCCCTCAAGACCCTTGTGCGCTCCACCCTCTAGTGGAGCGCATGAACCTGGAGGTGAGTGCATGGCTTGGCACACCCAACTAGACCCTCGTGCGCTCCATTAAAGTGGAGTGCGTGAACACAACTTGAGGCGCATAGACCCATGCGCCCTTTAAGACCCTTGACAACCTTCAAAAAATGCTCAATCTAAACCATTGCCACTAGACCCTGATCTTCAAGATACACAAATCTCAACACTTTTGCAAACCAAAAATTTAGATTAAACCCAAGCCTTAATTTCTTTGGAGTCATCAAAAATTGGACCTTGCACCCTAAGCTCACCTAGACATCAATTTGATGAAATTTTTCAAAAACAATGGGGTGAAAACTAAGTTGTAACAATGGGGTACAACACTTTTTCTTTTGCTTCTCCTGTGCCTATCTGATGTTCTATTGCAATGAACGCATGATATCCTGTGCCTCCTACAGAAAATCCTTGGCCCTAAGGACCCGATTGTCACCTAAAATAAAATCCATGAAGATTGGTGCTTCATACCTATACAATCCCATAAATGGTGACATCTTAATCGACATGTGATAGGATGAATTATAACAATATTCTCTCATATGCAACCATCTAACCCATGCCTTATGCTATCCTAACACATAATTCCTCATATATCCCTCAATCCATTTGTTGATAATCTTTGTATGTCTGTCAGTCTAAGGATGATAACTCATGCTCGATGTTAGCTTTGTCCCACACAATCTGAATAGCTCCTGCCAAAAGAGACTCATGAATTTACTGTCTCGATCACTAAAAATGGTCTTAGGAAAGCCATGCAGTCTGAATATCTCCCTAAAAAATAGCTCAACCACCTAAGTTGTTGTGAACCCTGTGGTGATGGTGAAGAAATGGGCATACTTTGTGAGTCTGTCTACCACCACATACAAAAAATCCTTCCCCTACATGTGGGAAGTCCAGTAAAAAAATCCATGGATATGCTCTCCCACTTCTATGAAAGAATGGGGAGTGGCTAGAGTAAATTAGCAGGGAGTGTATGCTCATATTTATTCTTTTGGCACATAGAACACTCTTGGATGTATTGCAAGATATCATCCTTAATCCCTCTTAACACAAACCTCTCCCTAATCTGCCTATAGGTCTTGTAGTAGCCAGGGTGTCCTGCCATTGGTGTATCATGAAGAAGTCTGAATATTTGTCTCTTAAATTTGGAATATGGTGTGATCCAAATTCTACCCTTATAATAAATCACCTCATCCTTGATAACATACCTATCATCGTCCTATGTACCATCTAAAATCTTACGAGAAAACTCGTCTTTAGCATAATCTACTATGAGCTTGGGCCTCCAATCCTCAGAAATCTCTATTAATGAACACAAGTGGGGGCATATGGATAGTACATCGGCCACGATGTTCTTATTTCCATTGACAAATTCGATGTCAAAGTCATAAGCCTGTATCTTAATGATCCACTTCATCTTCCTGTCATCGAGATCATTTTGATTCAAAAAGTATCTAAGGCTATTTTGGTCAGTTCTAACAATAAATCTCTAGCTTACCAAGTATTGTCTAAACTTAGCTAGTGCATGCATTATGGCTAGCATCTCCTGATCATACACCGAATAACTAGTCTCTCCTCCCATTTGTTTTTGGTTCTCAAAGGTTATCGAATGTTTTATCTGCATCAAAACTGCTCCAATACCTTCTCCTGATGCATCACACTCCACCTCAAAGGGTTTTGTGAAGTCTGGTATAGCCAAGATAGGACAATTTCTCATAACCTCATTAAATATATCAAATTCCTGTTGTGCTTTATTTGACCACTGAAATGCGCCCTTCTTCGTCAAGTCTATCAAAGGTGCTGCCAACTACGAAAATCCTTTGACAAATCTATGGTAAAAACCACACAAACCAAAAAACCCATTGAGATGTATAAGGGTAGTTAGAGGTGGCCATTCCAGTATCACCTGTACCTTCTCAGGGTCCATCCTAACTCCATGAGAACTGATGATATAACCTAAGTATAATAACTCAGTCATTCCAAACTCGCACTTAGTCTCTTTAGCAAAAAGAGACTCTGCCTCCAGAATACTTAGCACCTCATCCAAATGCC
This sequence comes from Wollemia nobilis, assembly GCA_028583015.1. Lineage (NCBI taxonomy): Eukaryota > Viridiplantae > Streptophyta > Pinopsida > Araucariales > Araucariaceae > Wollemia > Wollemia nobilis. Next base: position 13,984,503 of record JAQPPZ010000754.1, on the reverse strand, counting down.
TCAAGTGCTCCTTCCATGTGTGGCTATAGATAAGGATATCATCAAAAAATACCAACACGAACTTCCTCAATTGCCTTTGAAACACCCTGTTCATCAAAGACTGAAAAGTGGCAGGTGAAAATTGATAACAAGCAATAGTTGGAAACAAGAAAAAAATTTATATCAACTCATGATAACTAAAAATAGATACAAATTTGCATACGAACAATGACAAATATAATACAAAATGCAAGTCTAGAAATGTCTCATTTGCTATGATTTTTCTTCTTCATTCCTCCCAATGGCCCTTCAATGAGTGCAAATTTTAAATTGAGGTTGGCTGCTCCACATGCAAGTCTGAACCCAACCAAAACTGCTTTTAAAATACTGTTGCTAATTAAATTTGCTAACCCTCTGAACTGTAAAACCTACAAATCTGTATGACAACCCTTAGAAATTCAATATTCCTTCAAAATCAATGTAGGAATGCTCAAAAAAGGGCGCTTGGCAAAGACAAATTTATCTGTAAATACCCACAATGAAACCCTCACCAAATCCACAAAATATGAGAAAAAAATGGTACGACTGGCCTACCTTTTTTTCTCAAAATTTAGCAACTTCAAAATGGATTGAGACCCATTTAAATTACCATTGAAATAATGAAACCTAAAAGCTCTAATCTTCAATCCAGTTTATTTCAGTCATAGGAAAAACCTGATCTGCCACTGTTATGCTTTGATAATTCCTATGCAATTGAGAAATTCAATCCTTCAGCTAGAGGTGATTTCTCACACTTGAAACTGATCCAATCCTGCTGAGAAATCACTCCCAAAAAGCCCTTTGATCTTCTATCAAAAATCCCTGTGAAAAGCTCAATAAAAATTCCAAATTCTTCATACTCCAAATGAGCTCCAAATTGCCATTAAATAGAAGAAAGTTATCTTTTTTGTTTAGGCGCCACTTTGAGCTTGCACATATAATTCTTTTAATTATTCATTAATGTCACTTTATGAAATTAACGTGGAACCCCTTTTCCTAGGTGAACGACTTTAAGTTATAACTTAAATTTGAGTTACTTTATAATTTAATAACTTAGAGTTGAGTTACTTTATATTTTTAAGTTATAATATCATATTATAACTCAACATTAAAACATAAACAATTTTTAAACCTAGCGACCTTCCCTTTGGTCAACACCTGCAAATGGAAGAATTGAACATTCTGAATGATGGGATTCTCACCGAACTGAGTCCCTAACCAAAATATTTAGCCTAGGGGGCCCCTGTGACTAGGCTAACAAGTCTTTGCTCCGTCTACCGTAGAGAAGGGGTCATTACATCAATGTGGTCACCAAAGATAAAAAATCTAAGGTTCCATCTATCATTCCTCCAACATTACAACCACCTCTCCAACCTCCTTAATTGCATACTGATGTCCGATAGTCACCCCCACTAGTCTTACAACATATCTTAGATCAACTAGACAAAATTGAGGTACAATTGAGTTACCAAAATGATGCTTTACAATAAATCATGCATCAAATCACAAAAAATGAGTTATAGTAGCAAAGCATATCTGAGGACAAACCAAATCCTTTGCAACCATAAATCAAACCCCAACAAAATTAGGTGCAAAGTCGATCACGACGTTCACCTTGCACTTACACACTATTGGCCAAATATTTGGCATCACTCTTCAACCAACTATGTGAGGCAAAGACTCTCACCTTGCCTGAAATACGCCTCCTAGAGCCAAACCACACAAAACCTAAGGGGTATAGAGAGGATTTTTTTTCTATATCACTAAAAAAATGGTCATGATATTTAGGCATGCTATACATTCAAGAACATAATATAAGACATGCTTGAGAAGAATCAAATTCAAACTCACAATCATATCACTATTGAGGATCAACAAATCAGGTAGAGCAACCTAGGTAGGTGTTTGAGATACACACAACACTACCACCTCACCAAACTAATCCATCGCATCTACCTCAGTTAAGATTCCAACCTCATACGTGGAACCTGTTATCCGAGCCCATGTTGTCCATTTTTCAAAAGTTGCAAGAATCAAGAGCAATCATTCTACCAGACATACATCCTCTTGATCTGAATAGGCCTAAGCCTAAGAGTTATAGGTAAGACCACTTTTACCTTTATCATCGGATAGAGGGCCATGATATTAACAAATGCTATGCATTTAAAAATATGGTCCAAGATCTCATTGAGGGTCAGGTTCTTCCCATAGATGGGTCGCCCACCTCACCTCAGTCAGATATAATTCATGCCACACCGCCTCCCTTAAGAATGCAAGATCAACCACAACCTAATAAGACCAACAAGCTATATCATCATTACAAAAAACTTCCAATACCCTCCTTAGCCCTATTTCAAATGCTTTATGAGGCACACACAATCCTACTATCGAAAGTAAATCCGAATAGACCTACACTTGGGTCTCATGATGAAAACCTCTACTATCCCTACCATCATCGAAATGGACATGAAATCTAAACCTACTACTCATTCAAGAATATTATTGAAAACATGATAGAACAAAGTGAGCTCTACAAATATGGTCCGCTTACCTCATCCCATCGAGATATTGTCATTGCACAAAATTCATTGCCACAACAGGAGGGATAATTTTTTATTGATCTTCCCAACCAATTCAATCATATCGTATCAACCACAATGCATATTGGGGGTGCTCAAGGTACCACACCTTCCCCACCATCCACATCACAACCAGTGAAATAATTTTTGGGTTCTAAAGGTATTGCACCTTCCCCACATTCACCGACCACCACATACATTGAGGGTGCTTAAGGTATTGCACCTTCCCATACAAAAAAAATCAAACAAATATGAAAACATGAAAACACAAAAAAATATAAAACATCAAATTAAAAAACAATTGTACCATTTCATTCATCGATTAGTTGCATTAGGCATATTCATCCATTGTACTTGAACTAGGACAAGTTGTGTTTACACTCTTATGAATTATACCATGTTTGTATGCCAGTCATGAATCTCAAATCAACCTTATTCATCAGCACTCGTAGTTTTCTTTATGATTTTTTGCTTATTAAGGGGTCCTCATAAGATAGGTTAGATACCATATAAATATCAGCAATTATGTTTAGATGGTCATTGGCTATTTTATGCACACCTTTTAGTTTAAAAAATCTTGTAGGAAAAACCATTACATCCCACATATCATTATCATCCACATTCCCCTTTGTGAGTAACTGTATTTTTCAACACAAATAAGAAGTTGTTATAGGGTGTTCACTAGGGTTTTCGATCATTCAAAAATATGTAATTATCTTTTTAGATTTTCTAGAAAGCTATCTTGGCTTTAGAAGGTAAGGTCTTTCTTTGATAGTACCTTGCATATCTCAAAATTTTGATACATTTTACACATTAAGATCCAAGTTTGAACAAGGAAGGATGACACTACAATGTAGTCCCTATCACCTTAAGTGAAAGGTTTCCCTTTCTCATCCTATTATGTGCATGGTCTAAGATACTGATAATTGACAAAAGGAAAAGCTCCTCGCTACCCAAGCAATCCCCTTGCTCTTACACAAAATGAGCAAGTTTCCAAAACAAACAAACAAAAAAGAAATAGTGGTTTTCACCACTAATCAAATCCCTTGATCCAAAAAAAAGGGTGGTTTTCACCACTAAAAATGAGAAAGTATCCCAAGCAATCAAAAGAAAATACGGGGGTGAAGAGCTTGAACCCCTAGAATCCTTAGTTATTTACAAGCCATGGGGAAATCTCCATTACAACAATGGGTTGAATGAAACCTGCCTAGCAATGGAGTAGCTTTATGGATGGCTATATGTCTATCACATTCAAGACCTTATTTTGTACAAATAAATGTTAGTTTATGATTGAGCAAGCTTTTGGGTGGCTTGTATTACCTAGTAGTCTAGTACAACTATGTACAAATTCAAGATAAGATGACCATAGGGTGATAATCATTACAATAATGGGTTGCATGAAACTCGTATGACAATGAGGTAGTCTTATGCCTCATCTAAATACATTCACTTTACACACAAAGGGATATTGAACATCTAGGTCTTCTTAACAAACTTCTATCTCTCAGAAGTCTTGTGTAGTAAGTATACAACTTTTGGTCAATGAACTAGGGTGTTTGAGTCTCATGAAAAACCTAAAAATCCTCTCATAACACCTAATCATCTCATCATCATTTACAATTTTCCATATGAGCTTTTGTTTATTAAGGGGTCCTCATAATATAGGATAGATATCAAATAAATATCAACATTTAGATGACCACTGACTATTTTATGCACACCTTTTAGTTTACAAAAGCTTATGGGGAAAACTCCTACATCTCACATATTTCATTTCACACATTTACATACAAATGTATAAATTTTGTGATAAGGTTAACATTTTAATACATGAATTTTATACATTATGTGGTGTAGACCAATAGTTTGTTAAAACACAATTAGATTCATTCATTATATTTTAAGCAATTAAAACATACATCCATAATTTACATTAGAACATCCATGTAAAAACTAATGCATCTCATATACACTAAATTTATCATAACAACAACACGAATTCACATTCATAATCAAATAAACAAATCTAAATCATCTATCCAACATTAATCATGGAATATAATCATACATCTAAGCATACATCTAAAATGCATCCATACATAAGCATAAAATCACAAATAATATGATGAGCCACAAAAGGAGGTATTTCATATACATATATGGTATAATCAAGTACATCATGATGTAAATTACCCGAAGTCTACAATAGTATAGGTCATTAGACCTTAAACCCAAAAAAGAAACTACTACACAAAGGTATATCATGCAGGGCTTGCACCCCTAGAGTTGCCTCCACCATCGATCTCATCCCTACAATGCTACCTGGAGTCACTGGCCACTAATCTCTCTAGCCTATATGATGACCTATAAATAGGCCACATTGATGACTGCCCAGACTCTATATTGGCTCCTCTGAGATCCTCCTACTATATACCAATCAGGTAAGCTACCACCAAGTATCCTAACCCAAACCTCTAAATATAATATATAAGCTACATCAGATTGACACTGGGCTAGATACTCCTATAGCACGCTCTACAATCTACCAATCTCAACCTCTCCATTTGATGTTGCCTACCCTTGAGTCACATTCTTAGTAGTCAAAAATACATGTATTCTGGCTACCTCTACTTGTAACCCGATCGTATCCACTATAGCCTAAGTCACTACTGTAGCCTACCCCTATCTAGTAATCACAGCTACCAAATAGACCTAAAGAGCATCTTGATTTGCTATCCTAACGTCTCTCTTTATTGTACATGCATCCATTTATGTACAGAGAGTATCCTACTCTGTGATCATCCTATTGATCTCTACATGGGCACTATCTACTTAGGTCTTGAGGAGATCCCTCTCCTCGGAGAATCCCCTCCACTATTATTATCACTTGCTAAGCTGACTCTATACTATCGTAAGGTTAGTATCTTACTTTTCTAACCACCCTTGTAGGGTCTACACCTGTGCTCTCGACTAAGCCACCTCATCGATAGAATCCTCCTCCTCATCACCCTCCTCCTGTGGCTCCTCCACTCTCATTATGGGTTGATCCCACTCTCCCTATATTTGGTGATGTACTCATCGCCCTTGATGAGTGGCTATCTGCCACATATTTATGTACCATAATTGTTTCATTTATATGATTAATTGATATGTTTTATATAATTATTATTAATAAAATGTGATTTATTAGTAAATATGATTAATTATAGTAATCTAACATAAGTGTTTGATTTATATCAAATTTGTCCGAGTTCTGAGAAAAATGCAGGAAAAAGCATGGATGATCGATAAAGAGATTTTTTGGAATGCACCTCGAATGAGAAGAAGAACCAATAGAAGTTCGATGAACAACAAGTAATTGATCTTGCTACAGATGCATATTACTGAAATATATTACTGAAGGTAGTTACTAAAGGTAACTACTAAAGGTAACTACTAAAGGTAACTACTAAAGGTAATTACTGAAGGTAATTACTGGAGACAGTTACTGAAGAATGTTACCAGGAGTTACTATTGACCGTGGACGACACAATCAAGTGGACGACACATCAAAATGGACAACAAAATATATTTTTACTTTTCAAAACATTTTTTTCTCGCATACTATCTATGGGAATATCTCAAGTTGACAAAGTTATTATTTGTTCCATAAATATTGTAATCAGTTTATTTTGGGAAGTTTGATATGTAAACGCAAATATTGTTAGACTTTCCTGGAATAAAGGACATAAAAGTGCTAATGTATATCTTGTGATTCAATTAAATAAGTGTTGTTTTGTTAGGATTATGTGTAGGATGCCACTTGGACCAGTAAAAAAAGTTATAAGTCCAAGAAGGATTACGTATTATTATTAGGTTTTAGATTATTTTGATTAATGTACAGTCATCAGTCCACAAAATCTACATGACAAATACGTGGAGAAGATTGTTTAAGCATTGTATTATTTACAGTATAAATTACATAGGAGACCTTGAAGGAGGTCTACACTCTAATGACATTGCTTGCTACCGTTACATTACAGTTTGTTCTAAGTTTCAATTCTGAGGAAGCATGTACAGTTGAAGCTCCAATAATAGAACAACATTTTATTCTTCAAATATGGTAATCTGTATCAATTATGTGGATTGTTTGAATTCTATTTTGTAAGTTGTGTATTTATTATATGTATTCACATAATATGCATAAATATTAGTATGAGATATAAAATCTAGTTATAAAGATAAGGTAAATAAGGGGATAAAGTCTTACGCTGCCCTTTAGGAGGCAGGGCCCACTCCTAATAGACAGTCCCTGAGCTCTCACCCCTGTATTAGGTTAGAATTAGTTAGAATTATATTTCAAATTACATAAAATAAAATAGATTGTACGAGGATCCTCATAAATAAATTAAATCAATTCATTAGTAAAAGTAAAACATAATTGTATTTATTTATCATATCTTGCATCATGCATTTCTACACAAATTTAATTCCATTCATTTAATTTTCTGTACACGTGAAGCCTAAAAAAGAAACTTGAGCTAAGATTAGTATTAAATCCTATGATATAATCTATATGATATTGTTACTCTTTAAATATGACCTTGATTTTCCTCGTATTGATAAAATTAAATGTAAACTCTACAGCAAATAATTTTGGCACCATTTTCGGGGAGAGTAGCGTCATAGTGGTTAGTCAAAAAAGTTGTTTGTAAGTGCAAAGCGACAGGACTTACTTGTATGTGAAAAGGGGTATGTACGAGACCTTGGTGTGCATACGAGTCAAAGTGACCTATAGATGGTTCCAACAAGCCCCACCTTTCGACGTTGTCAGGTTTATTTTTCATAAAGGTTTCATTTTTACTGCTTTCATAGATTAAAACTTTATTTCCTACAAATTTATTTTCTACAAATTTCAATTTTTGCAAATTTCAATTTCTGTAAATTTTAATTTCTGCAAATTTCAATTCCAGCAAATTTTATTTTCTGCAATTTCCTTGCTTTGGGTAATTACTATTATTAATTTGATTTAGGACCTATGAAAAAGAATAGGAAGTAGGTGAACACTGAAAACAACCTAATATTGTTTTAAGACCTTGTTTTTGTTTTATAGGAAGTGTTGGTTATGAATCTGCCATGAGGAAAGGATTTGGTATAATGTGCCCCAGATTCGCCCACAAGATTGAAATACCGAGGGGAAGGAATGCCTTCTGTGCCAATATCCAGAGAAGGCGGCTTCCTGTGAGTTTTTAGTGTTTAAGCTAAGAGTGCAGGAAAGAGATAAATTACGAAAAGAGAATCCAAATGTGATTGGAGTTGGGTGGGGGGAATAAGTAGCATGACAACGATCAATCATCACTACTAACAACAGTCCTATATAGAACACATAATGAAACTACAGCTATCATGCATCCTATGTATCCTCTATCTATGCATTCTAGGAATACTTAATCATCAAATACTAGAGTCTAGAGTTCAGTACAATAGTAAGCAATGAAATAAGAAACATGAGGCAGAAATGACAAGGAGAGGCAACATACAAAATGATGATAGTAAGCAGAGCCAAGTATATGTCTTGTATTTAGAAGCAAACGTATAGCTACAATGGTTCCCTAGTAGTATATTCCCCTTCCACCCTTTTACAATGAAATGATGTGGCTATTTATAGCCCAAGTTTCCCTCGATTACAATTACGGGCACAAAGTCCCAAACCAGACAATAGCTGACAAAAGTGGCAGAAGAGCTGTTGATGCTGACTCCTATCGGTGAGGACTGTACCTACAACAAGGTCTCCCTAAAAGCTGTACAGCTACGTGGCAGTGCATTGGGTCAAACCTCTAGTCAACAGGAATGCGGGTAGCTGTGGTAGATGGAACTTTACATCAGATTAAATGGAGGCAGCTGGCGTGGGTAATGTTGTCCATGCTTGTCCTTTATCTTGTCACATCTCAACTTGGATCTCGAGGCTAGACACTTGTCAAATTTTGATGAGTGACACATGTCTGCCTTGAAAGGCAATTTATCCAACTTTGCCCAGGATCAGTGCGCTATCGGGTAGCGTAGGTGGGAAATAACGCAGTTGGGGATGGTCTCCATGCCTTAGCCAATTTTTGGCTTGCTTGATGAATCTTGCCCAAATGTGCACCGGTCAAAAGGCACACCCATAATTCACTATGAATTCGGGTTGCGCATCGGTACTTAAACTGATTTTGTCATTGTTCGAACTGTGCACAAAAAGGGGAGCGCAACTCGACTTCGTTGCGAAGTCGGGTTGTGCCCCAGCACTTAGCTAATTTTTTACACGCTGCTTTCCCAAGTGCACAAAGGAAGAAGAGCACACCCCGAATTTGTTGTGAAGTCATGTTGCGCTCCCACACTCAGTCAATTTTTTCTCACCTCCTATCTGCTTTCGCACTTCGCATTCCCTACTATGCTTAGACTTGAGGGCGCACCCCGACTTCGTTGCGAAGTCGGGTTGTGCCCTGACACTTAGAATTTTTTAGGGAACACTTGCTCAGTTTTGGGAACTTGACTAGGGAAAGTACAAGGGAAAAATGGAGGAATGAAACTATAGGAAAGGGAGAATGGAGAAAGGGAATAAAGAGGATGAGGGAAGGAAGAGCAACACACTTACAAATTTTGAAAACATGGTACCCCATGCAAAATATGGCAACATTCCTGGCGGCTCATAGGGTGTCGAGCTCACCTCGACGTAAATAACCAGGATTTCATCCCTTGGGAATAGAGGAACTTCCTTCCCCTACTTTTTGCTACTCTGATGGATTCCTTCCGGGCAATTGCTCTTCTTCAGGTTCACTTTCGACAGTTGCCTCTTCTATTTCTCCTCCTGAACCTGAATAGTCTCTACTGTCAGCTTCTCGCTCATGGATGCATTCATATGTAGCCTTGGCTTGGTCCCAGACTACTGCTTGGAAGGGCCCTAGGTCGCTAACCTCTCTGAGTGTTGCGTGGAATGCATCAACTGCATGCAAGTCGATGGTGTTATATATTTTTCCCAAATCCTTAAGGGAGGAGTTGATTTTGTAGTATTTTGACACCATCTGGGTAACCTGAGATTCCTGGACTGGCTTCGCAAAGCTATTAATTTTTGCTGTGTCTGCTTCAAAAGATACTCGATTTTGCTTTACCTGCTCAAGGGTCAAAAACTCGCCATCCTTGACATAGCTCAGGCACCCATGTTTGAATAGAGTGTGAAAGGGGGCCAAGAAAATGCTCATTTCATGTTCTAATGCATCTAGCATCTTCCTGGCAGTCCTTATCTTCTCTGTCTTATCAAAATAAATATGCAAGGTTACCCTTGCATCTACCCACTTTGAGGCAAGTTGGGACATCAGGGAAAATTGGAGGCCTTTGCGCTCATACTCCTCAAGTTTCATAGCCAGGTCTAGCCATTGCCTCGCCTGGTGTTCGACCTCCTCTACCATAGGCTTTCCCTGGGTAGATACTTCTTCGATCTTGGATGCAAAATCTAGGACCGATATGGATTTAACAACGTTGGGCTTGCAACCCTGTAGTAGACCAGCCCGCATCTCCTTAACTTTGTTCTTTGAAAAGGCCATCGTATGTGATGTTTTCTCTTCAAGCTGTGACTGCGCCTGTTTCAATGAATCTTGGAGCTGAGAAACCTGCTCCAGTGTTGCCATTTTCTCCTTTGAAAACTGCTCAGATATTTGTTTCTATGCTATGGCTTCCTGCTAAGAGGTGGCTAGCTAGGTTTTCAATTCATCTATCTCCTGCTGTGCAAACCCTAGCTATGCAATGGCCTTAGCCAGATCTTCTTCTAGCTATCTTGTGCTATTCTGTAGCTGAAATAGCACCTCCTAGGTCTAAAGCTACTTGACAAGGAGATTATTGGTTCTACGACGAATGTCATTGATTTCATGCTCCTTGTTTATGTCATCAAAGCTCTTCTCCTTTATTTGGTGCTCATAGTCTGCCTCGATTATTTCTCGGAGAGGCTTCTTCACTTTTGGGATCAATTTCTTAGTTGTAAGCACTCTCCTGTCCAATTCATACTTGGTGCACTTTACCGAGGTAGCTATCTCCTCGGCCCTTCTATGCTTGATGCCCTGAAGGAAAGAGGCAGAACCTCCTACGGCTCTTCCTGCTAGAGGCTGGTCATCAACGATCTGCATGAAGTTGAGGTCTTCCAGCATCTGGTCCTGTTGCGGCATTCTTCCTACAAATAGTGAAGCGGGAGGTATTCTAGAAGGATTGGATGCTTTTAAGGGTGACCGGGTCCTAGGGGAAGCGAGCGACTGAGTAGAAGGCATTGGTAGGGTTTTGAACAAATGAGGGAGCGGCATGGCGATGTATGTGCAGCTTTGACACTAGTCACGAGTGAGGGTTCTAGGGTTTGGCTCAGGTACTGGAAGGCGTTAGGGTCCTAGGTGAACTGGTCAAAAGAATGGGGGCTGTTGGATGGTTGGATAGTTTGGGAAGAAAAAGACGTAGCTACAGCTTGTCCTGATGAAATGGGGGATGACATTATGGTAGGGTCGACTGGGGCTTGGGGGAGCGGGGAAGTGGATGTACTTGCAGGCTCCGCCTGAGCCGCTATTCGAGGGACGCTTTCAGCCCAAGTTTTTGCTTCTATTTTAGGGCTATCCAACAAGACAATCTCTGGTGTAGTTGTTTCTATCTACGCCATGGTTGGTTGTTGCACAGGTTCCTTAGGTAGCTTGGCCTTTTCACTCCTCTTCTTCTTTTATTTTGACACTATGGCTGGTTTGAAGGAAGGAGATGAGGTTGGGGCGACAGGAAATGATGTCCCCATGGTAAACTTGTACCTGGGTCTAGCTGGGAGGATGCCTATCGTGGCCGGTCTGCTAGCTGGTAGCGCTGGTGCTTTTTCTGCTTGGGGGGCCACCTGAGGAGTTGACATCTCTGACCCTTGCACCATTTCAGAAACTACTTCAGGAGCTACAAGTTGCATCGGGCCCACTTGACTGCTTGTCAGAGTTGCGCTGGAAGTCACGAAAGTAGGCATTTTTTGGGAGGGGGACCTCCTTGTATATCTTTTCCTTACGCCTCGGGGAACGTAATTTCAAAATTCAAAAGGCTGCCACGTGTTAGCGTATTGATCATATAGCATCGAAAACTCATCATCAATGACCAACGTTTTTTGGTTGGATTTTTCGTGCTGCATGCGACATCTCATCTTCCAGAATTTGATGAATTTTTCCTTTTTCTAGTTGAGAGGTGCCACCTTGGCGAGGAATTTTTTGAAGCCCACAGATTCCAACCAATGATCCTAGTTCCGCTCTAGGTCATACGCCACATCTTCGTAGTAAAAATCATTCCATGGAGGCCATGATTGCATCTGCTCGATGTGCTATTCCAGGTCTGCACCTATTCTGTTACCTCTTTCCTGCATAATCTTTGCTCGAGGGAGATGTGCATGAATTTACCCCTGACCCCAATTGGGTCGTACTTCTAGCGTTGCAACAACATTATTAAACCCATGTCAATGAGTTCTCGTTCGAGGTAGACATTCTGTCTGATCTCGTACACTTGGGTATTCACCTAGGTGATGGGATACTAGAATATATGGCCTCTCCTTTTGCCCTGGCCAAACTCTTCTTTGACATAGTCCATTTGTCATGCAATCTCCATCCTAAACTGGTGGTCAGTGCAGAAGTAGGGCAGTAGGAACGACTTCCCCTTGAATCTGTAGATTCTGACCACGATGCCCTATGTCAGTCGGAAGGTATCCCCGTACTCGTGCTTCCTTAGACATCTTGTCATGACATCCGATGGGTGGGATGCCTTATGATTGAACAACCCCAAGACCATGCACATAAATTTAAAATTAAACTCATAGAATGACCCTTTTCTGTACAGGATCTCGGTCCACTCATACACGGGTAGCGGCTCACCTTTTTCATTTACCCTCTTCAAGTCAGGAACTTTCATCCGATAGTGCATGTGGTAAAGGCACAGCCAAGTGAGGAACAAACTAAACTAAAATTTCATCGTCTACTTTTACTACAGTATGACCAGGCTCAAATGAATGGCGTACGCCAGCTAGTCTGCCCAGTCGAAGAAAATGGGACGCTTCCCACTCTTTTACACTATGGAGTCATAAAACTCCCCATGCAGGATATATTATGCCAGCGCCAGCTAGTACAGGCATACCACTTTGTCAAAATCATAGTCGAGGACCCATGCCAGGATGATGTATATGTATTTGTTCTCGAACCTATCCAGGGGTATGAGGCCTGTCGACCATTGTCTAATTGCCAGTGGAGTCTTCAGCTTTGAGTTGAGTAATTCTTTCATCTTCTTGGTCTGCGTGAATCTGCCCATTTGTTCATCCAGATTAACCCTTCTGACAATCGTGTCAGGTTCGTACTGAAGCCCTGGGGTGAACACTGGCTAGATGCTCTCACTGAAAAGTGTGAACATCACTCTTCCCTTGTTGTAGACTTGTCAGGCAGCTGGCTTTTAATATTCTACAATTGCTTCAATCAGCTTCGGGCACTGGTGAGTAGGAGGGCACAAGAACCAGTATAGGTTCAATTTATATGCAGCCCCAACATGGTGTGAAGGTGAAACCTTGTCTACCCACTTTGCAATATTTTGCCGTAGTTTGGTGAGGTTGATGGAGAAAGAGCCATCTTTGTACCCGGCCAGGTGATTGACGGGCGATGGAAGAATTTGCCCTCAACTTCTCTTCGTCTGGGTTCTCCTTTTCTGCTCTTGTGGCACTTCGCTCTCATGAGCGTTCGATTTAGTCTGCTCCTCATCTTTGCATCCTTCGTCACTGGATTGCGCCTGGATGGGTGCTTTCCCCTTGTCCATTTTCTCTGTTAGAATTAGCAGTGATAGAGAATTACGACTTCTGATTTCTTAGTTCTGCACTTTGCAGTATCATATTCAGCTTGACATACTGAATTTTTTGAGTATGCGAGGGCCCTTTTTCTAGGTAAGGATTGTAGCATTAATGGCACGAGAGAGGGAGTTAAGGTGGTTAACTCAAAGTTGGTGGAGGCGTTATAATATTTTGGTGGCCATGCATGGGTTTAATCTTGAAAAGTGCACCCTAGTTGTAGTTGGTCCAAATGCGCCTTGCTTTCTTAATGATGTCGTTCTTGAAAGTCGTGCAATCATTAAACAATTTTTTGGACTTTGTGTTCTTTGATGACATCATCACCACCGTTTGGGTACACCTTTCAAGGGATAATTTATGGCCCATGATCTTAAACTGGGACGCGACCCAACTTCGCATTGTGTCATACTGCGCTCCCAAGACGGTGCGCACCCAAAATTAGCCAAAATTTTTCCCCTCTTATCAGCTGCTTTCTTTTTAACTTTGCACAATCCAAGGAGTGATACCCGACTTCACTGTGAAGTCGGGGTTTGCTTTAAGTTCTACTTGGGCTCTTGAAAACTAAAAAATTGAATGCTGAATATGTACATTTTGAAAACTAAAAATATAGAAGGGAAAATTGTACAAGGAAGGACCCATTGGGTGCCTTCAATGGTGATAAAATTTGAAGTGGAACCCATTGATAGAAATGGGGAGAAGCTATCCCTCCATATCTCGAAGCACGAATGCATTGAACTGATTCACCCAAGAAATCTGATAAGGACCCTCCCAGAGGGCATCAAATTTGCCGTGATTTCTCGTCTTTGCCTTCAGTGAGTCCCACTTCAGCACCAGGTCCCCGATTTTGAAAACTCACGTGATGGTGCCTTTTACAAACTAGCCTTGGGTCACTTCAACATGCTTGGTGAAGGCCTGGTATGCTTTATCTCTATCTTCCTCTAACTACAGCAGCTGGCACAATATGGCGTCCATTGGATCCCCACCTCCTCTCTCTTCATCCAACATCTAGAGGGCAGGAATTTCTATGTGGGTTGGCAGGACTGCCTCCTTTTCGTAAATGAGCGCATAGGGGGATGTCTTGATAGACTTTTTGAAGGATATTCTATCCGCCCATAGTGCCCAATTCAGGAGTAGGTGCCAAGTCCTCTTATTCTTCTCTATTGTCTTTCTAATGATTTTCAATAGATTCTTGTTGGTGGACTTAGCTAGGCTGTTCCCCTGTAGGTAGTAGTTAGAAGACATCTTATGATAGATGTCATACTTTCTGGTGTACTCTATGAGCATAGCACCTATGAATGTCGGACCGTTGTCTGTCACTATTGACTCAGGGACCCCAAAATGGGTAATGAGGCTCTCGAGGAACCCGATGACCGTCTCCTGGTCTGCTTTCTTGGTGGGGATCACCTCTGCCCACCACATAAAGTAGTCAGTGGTGGTAATAATGAAATTGTGCCCTACTACAAATTTTGGCGTAATGACCTCGATGAAGTCCAAACCCCATTGCTAAAATAGAGTCTCGGATTGGATTGGTTGGAGGGGCAGGGGTGCTTTTCTGTTTTTGCCAGCAAATCTCTGGCATTTATCACATTTTACATAGACCGCATGTGCATCTGTGAAGAGAGTGGGCCAATAGTACCCAGCTCTGATGATTTTCAAGGCCGTAGGCCTTGCAAAATGGTGTCCCCCAGGCATCCCGGAGTGAAATTCTTTGAGGACCCTGGGTTGATTGGTTTTCTTGACGCACCACAATAGGATGCTTTCAATTTTCTTGAAGTAAAGCCCCTCGAGGCGAAGAGTGTATTTCAAGTCATTTAGTTGAAACCTCCTTCTTTGTGAGGCATTTAGGTGGTTTGGAAATCTCCTGGTGTAGAAATACCTCACCAGATCATCTATCCAATCACTCTCCTCTAGTAAGGAGTTGGCTAGGTTGGTAGTTGCTATTATATATTCCCACTCATAGGCAAGATATCTCGACTACAGTGCTTCGAGCTAGCTCCTGGCACAAAGCTCGACCTCTGATAAGATTTTTTGGTTGCACCTTGATGTCAAACTCCTGGATCTTGGTAATCCATCCTGCTCTCTTGTGACCTGGCTCCCCTTGTATGATGAAGTTTCGAATGTCCGAGTGTATCATGAAGACAGTTGTCTGGATCTGGGAGACAAAGTGCCTAAAATTTTAGAGAGACTTCATGACTGCGTGAACCTACCACTCAATAAAATTGTACTTCTCCTCATGTTGTAGAATCACCTAGCTTAAGAATGCTATGGGGTGCTCTTCGCCATCATCTCCCTTCTGTGTCAGGACTGTGACGTAACTCTCGGGTTCTCCCATCGCGTACAAGATGAAGTCCTTAGAATACTCTGGGTTTATCAACACCAAAGCTTGTGCAATTTTGGCCTTGATATCCTCGAAGGCCTGCCTCGTCTTGTCAGTCCATAAGAATTCAGCATTCTTTTTCAATAACTTGGCCATGGGCTTGATCACTTGTGCGAATTTTGGTATGAACTTCCTTACAAAGTTGATCTGGTCAAAGAAGGACTGTAGCCCCTTTTTGTCGACTGGGATGGGAAATCGGAGGAGGGATTTTGCTCTATCAGGGTCCACTACAAGGCCTTTCTCAGAGATGACATGTCCTAGCAGCTTACCTTCTCTTACCGTGAAGACTGATTTCTTTGGGTTTATGGAAATGTCAAATTCATGACATCTCTCAAATATCTGCCATAGGTGGGAAGCATGGTCCTCTCTTCTGTGAGAGAATATAGTCATGTCATCCAAGTAGATGACAATGATCTTGTTAAGCAACTCTTGAAAGGCCAGGTCCATGGCTCTCTAGAATGTGGTGCCAACATTGGATAAGTTGAAGGACATGCATTGATAGGAGAACGTTCCCCATTTTGTGGTGAACACTATCTTATGCTGGTCCTCATCTTTGATCCAGATCTGGTTGTACCCAAAAAATCCATCTAGGAGGGAGAATATCTGTGCTCCAAAAACTATATGGAGGATCTGATCGATCTGGGGAAGCGGATAATGGTCTTTCAGTGAGGCTTGTTTCAGATTTCTAAAATCTACACAAAGATGAATGTCTCCGTTCTTCTTCCTCACGGGGACCAAGTTTGCAACCTAGGATGAATTCTTGATGGGGTAGATGATCTTGGCTTCCAAAATCTTTAGGAGCTCAGCTTTCATCATGGCTTAGATCTTTGGATTTATAGCCCTTTGCTTCTACTAGAATGGTTTTGCACCATCTTATAGCTCAATAGTATGCTGGATTATCTGTCTGTCATACCCCTTCAAGTCCTGGTAGCACCAGGCTACTATATCGGGGAACTCTCCACACAATGATCTGATATGTTCAAGTTCCTCTTTGGTGTAGTATGTTTTGACCTTAATTGTCTTTCCAAGTTCAAGCTCCATGTCAACGTACTGCTTGGGGTCTACTTTGATCCTATGCGATATCGCTCTATCATTATGATCAAAGAGACTTTCTAATGTAATCAGTCCTTTTGGGACATGATTATTTTTTAACTGTATCAACCCCTCATATTGCTCGTCATCAAGGTCTCTACCTTTGATTGAACATGCTTCGATAACAAAAAATGTGACGATATCCTCATCATAGTCAAACACCTGCCAGTGGGTGTCTTTATCAGGCATAGAAGGCCTATAGATGGTATGGATCGGCTTTGGCTTCTGGACAGTTTCATCAGCCGAAATGTACCTAGCTCCAATAGATGTTAGAATTTTAGCGTGCTTATTTTTCTCACGTGATATGGATTTGACATTCAATAAGTCGAATGACTCCAATAGGTCCCAGATTCGATTACAGTACGCCTTGAGATAGTGCTTCTTGGAGGCACACTTGTTCGTAATCTGGTTGTACACCAGCTCTGAGTCACCAAAGATCTACAGATGCTTTATCCCTAGTCTCTCCACTTTTCTCAAACCCAAGCACAGGGCTTCGTACTTCACTGCATTTTTGGTACAACTCCAGGCCAACCTGTAGGTGTAGTCCTTCTAGATCTCGATTGAGGAAACCAAGAGCACGCCTACATCGACACCATTTTTGCATCGAGCACCATCAAAGAAAAGTTGCCATAGATTTTCTAGTGTAGGTCCTACTTCTTTCTTGGCTGACTTGTCAAGCCTCTCAGGCTGGATGACGGTGTAGCAGCCTTGCTCAGTCTCGATCATGGCATTGAAATTGAGCAAGGAGAACTCATCCTCCATTTGTAATAACTCACGAGCTTACTCTGTCATGTCTACCACCACTAGTTCTTCCTCCTTCATCTGAACCATGCAGTCCTGCAACTCTTCTTCGGGTATCTTCTCCACCAAAAATGTGGAAGGCTTATCATTGTAGATCTTCAGTCTCCTTCCTTTGAAGGGCACTTCCATATGTAAGTAATCTAGAGATAGATACCCTCCCAACTTCGCAGTGAACTCCTTAGAGAGACACATGTCGAAGTAGGGTTCCAAGTTGACAACCACGACTTCTTGAATGACCACTATGTCAAGAGCTTTATGCAACCATATCGGGATGTCTTTTATGACATCGATTGTCTTGACAAGGGTGCCATCTAGTTGTAACACACCTTGGCTGCTCCTTGTATACTCCATCCTGATTTTGTCATAGATGGCTCTCAACATTACAGTCATGGAGGCACCAAAATCCACCATACAGTTATGTACTATGTACCCTTGCATCCGTAATGACAAATAGAAGGGAGGTGGTCTGTTCTTCCCAGTGGCAAAGACTCTCAGGGGTTGAACTAGAATAGCATGTTGTATCTACTTGCCATATTTCATGCTCTTCAAATATTCCTCCAGTAGATCAACTTGCCCTGGGAGCAGGAGAGCATCATACATGCTTATCCTTGCGGGGGTCCTTTTCAACTCATCCACTATGTTGTAGCCTGAAGTGCTAGCTTCTTCCACTTCTTTCGTAGGCTCATACTTGGTGCGGTATTGCTACGTGGCCTCAACTCTCTGTCTCTTTGTCAGAGACAGGTACCTCAACTTCTCTTTAGCTTGTTCTTTGGTTTCAGCTGGAGGTTGAGCAGCGGGACCTTTGGCTAGAGGAGCTGCTTTTGCTGTGGGAAGCTTTGTTGCAAGAGATTTTTCCTTGGCTATGTAAGGCCACAACCTCTTGTCAAGTGGTAGCCCAATAGGTTGCACCTTGTCTCTTCTGGCGTATACCTTAAAGGGCTTTGCAGCAGCTTCAACAAACTTTCTGTCTTTCTTGGCAGGGGGCAACACCAGATCTTTTGAAACAAAAAAGTTGCCTTCATCGTTTAGGATCATATAAAGCTCTTTGTCCTCTATGGCATTGCTCGTCAGAGTTTGGAGGTAATGCTGGTGCAATGTGAAATATTCTTCTGAATGCGGGTCGTTTCACGTGGAACACCAGTTAACCTGGTCGAAAGTGCCAGGTTGGTCCTCGATGGCAACATTTCTTATAGGAGGGCACCTCTGATCTCACCATTTAGTGGCTTGATCTTTTTTTAGTGCTAGAGGAGGATATGGCCTCCTTGGAACAAGGTCCATCTAGGCCTGTTTCTTCTTCAGTATAGTCATGTCATTAGACATGGTGTGATATCCAGAGGCCAAAGCTCATACCTCTTGGAGGATTTTATTTTGAATATCATTGTCCAGAGGTGATAGTTGAGTTGGTAGAGGTAATGTAGCCAATGGAGGAGGTGCAGAATACTATGCATACTGTAGGGGAACTGGGAGTACTAGATAATGCGGAGGAGAAGGCAGATTAGAATAATGAATTTGTGGTGGGCCGTAAGGGTTTACGATCGATGCTGAATTCCATTACTACTGGGGTTGCTGTCCTAAAGTGGATGACATCATATCAAAAGCTGATGGGTACTGGGATTAAGAAAATTCAAGGTAAATGGATGGTTGTACACTATGTAGGAGTTTTCCTATGAAAATGATATCCATTTTATCTTACTAGGCAGCCTCGTAGAGGGCAGGGAATGAGTCGATTTGGGCTATCTTCAGTAGTAGGCATATGTCTGAGTTGAAAGACATCAGGTAGTAGTGCACAACCTAACTTGCTGAAGGTCAAAGTTCATGAGGTAATCGTTTCCAAGACCTCAAAAACCTGATGTTGAAGTTCGACACCTCCTCTTGGGGGTGTCATTGGATGCTTTGGAACTGATGTAACAAAGAAGAGGGATCAGGAGACTCATTGCATCCTTTCATGAGCCTACCGACCAGCTGGAACCACCATGTAATAGATCCCTCTGGTAGTGATATCCACCAATAAAGAAGCTTTCCCCTTAGGGAAAGGGCCAGAAGATGGGTCTTCACACCCTCGTCAATGATGGAATGTAGCGCAGCCAGGTCCAGAATGTCTTGGATGTGTTCGTACGCCGTATTGTCGTAGCCATCATATGTAGGGATGGAATTTAAGGCAATAGGGGGCATAACTTGTTGTCTAACTAGGTCCAAGGGCCCCATAGAGTCTACCGCTGAGAAAAGATCATCATCATTCTATTGGGCAGCCATGTCTTCTTCTCCTTCGATAGTGTACTCGATATCGATACCGAGGATGTAGATTGCTCCTCACCCCTAGCATCTTCAATTTTGGTTTCAAGCTCTTTTATGTGAGCTTGGTGATCAGGCAGCCTGATGCACTCTCCTGGAGTGACAATGTCAATTTTGTAAAGGTCAAGTTGGTTTCTTGAATTCCTTGCTCGTCACCTTCTCGTTTGCATGAATGCATTTAGACCAGTCTTCACGGACTCAGAGAGTATTCAGGTACTTGCAGAGTCGCCAGGTGCTCTAATTTTTTTAATAGCAATGAAGCGAATGCCGGTGCTTCGATTTTGTCTTGGGGTGGGAAAATTCCATGTCCCATCGGGCATGCTAGAGAAACTATTGGTTACGAATCTACCATGAGGAAAGGATTTGGTATAATGCGCCCCAGATTTTCCCACCAGATTGAAAGGCCGGAAGGAAGGAATGCCTTCCGTGCCAATCTCCGAAGAAGGCCGACTTCCTATGGGTTTTTAGTGTTTAAGATAAGAGTGCAGGAAAGAGATAAATTGTGGAAAGAGAATCCAAATGTGATTGGAGTTGGGTGAATAGAATAAGCAGCACAAAAATGATCAATCACCACTACTAACATTAGTCCTATACAAAACACATAATGAAACTACAGCTATAATGCATCCTATGTATCCTCTATCTATGCATTCTAGGAATAATTAATCATAAAATATCAAAGTCTAGAGTTCAGTACAATAGTAAGCAATGAAATAAGAAACATGAGGCATAAATGACAAGGAGAGGCAACATACAAAATTATGACAATAAACAGAGCCAAGTATATGTGTTGTATTCAAAAGAAAATGTATAGCTACAATGGTTCCCTAGCAGTATATTCCCCTTCCACCCTTTTACAATGAAATGATGTGGCTATTTATAGCCCAAGTTCCCCCCAATTAAAATTACGGGCACAAAGTCCTAGACCAGACAATAGCTAACAAAATTGGTAGAAGAGCTGCTGATGCTGAATCCTATCGATGAGGATTGTACCTGCAATAAGGTCTCCCTAAAGTTGTACAACTACATGGCAGTGCATTGGGTCAAACCTCTAGTCAGCAGGAATGCGGGTAGCTATGGTAGATGGAACTTTACATCAGCTTAAATGGAGGCAGCTGGCGTAGGTAATGTTGTCCATGCTTGTCCTTTATCCCATCACATCTCGGCTCAGATATCGAGGCTAGACACTTGTAAAATTCTTATGAGTGACACATGTCTACCTTGAAAGGTAGTTTATCCAACTTCACCCAGGATTAGTACGCTATCAAGTAGCGCAGGTGGGAAACAACATAGTTGGGGAGGGCCTCCATGCCTTAGCCAATTTTTGGCTTGCTTGATGAATCTTGCCCAACTGTACACCGGTCAAAGGGTGCACCTTGAATTCACTGTGAAGTTGGGTTGCGCACTAGTACTTAAGCTTATTTTGTCATTGTTTGGACTGCGCACAAAAAGGGGAGTGCACCCCGACTTTGTTGTGAAGTCAGGTTGCGCCCCAACACTTTGTTGATTTTTTGCACACTACTTTCCCAAGTGTGCATAGGAAGAAGAGCGCACCACGACTTTGCTACGAAGTCGGGTTGTGCTCCCACACTTAGTTAAAATTTTTCACCTCCTGTCTGCTTTCGCACTTCGCATTCCCTACTATGCTCAGACTTGAGGGCGCACCCCGACTTCGCTGCGAAGTCGGGTTGCGCCCTGACACTTAGAATTTTTTAGGGAAAACTTGCTCAATTTTGGGAACTTGACTGGGGAAAGTACAAGGGAAAAAGGGAGGAATGAAACTGTAGGAAAGGGAGAATGGAGAAAGGGAAGAAAGATGAGGGAAGGAAGAGCAACACACTTACAAATTTTGAAAACATGGCACCCCATGCAAAATGTGGCAACAAGAAGTAGTTAGGCTGAGTGACACAACTGTAATGAAATCCCTCCTAACAGTCAAAGAGCAATAGTAATTTACCTTTTACTTCAAAATTTTTATTTTTCAGTAAAAATTTACTTTATAAGTACTTTTACTTTTTCCTAATTATGCTAAAATTAGCTGTATAAACACATCTAATTTTAGTAGCATTAGGAGTGCTTAGTAATTTAAATGTATTTCTTTTCTACCATGTTAAGAGCATTTATAAGTTCTGAATTTTATATTAAGATTAGCAAATAGTAGGATTGAAACAAAAAAGAAAATATAAATAAAACAAAAAACAAAAAAAACACAAATATCAAAGAGAGAAAATAAAAAAATCACCAAATGGTTGAAAGTAGTCAAACTGAATTTATAGAACTTAGAAAATTGCTAATACAACAAGAGGTTAATCTTCTTTTTGACCAAGGATACAAAAAAACCAAACTAGAATGGGAAGCACTGTGTGAACGCATTAATTCTATCAATGGAAGATTATATGAACTAAAGAAAATCAAGAGGATAAATATAGCAAAAACTTTACGGGTAAATCATTCTTCACCTTATCAAGATCTTGGAATAAGTTGTGAAAATTGGTTGTGGGATAGGAGAACAACAGTAAATCCAGTAATTTACCCTTGGAATCAATACCTTGAGGATTCCCTCACTATTCACAACTTCCTTGTAGATATAGAAAGGAAAGAATTAGCCCTACAACACAATAAGAGATACTATAGAATTTCTAGAGCTGTACGTTTTAGATAATTATGCCAAGAATTGCATTACTAGCTACAATTTGGAATTTTTGATCCTATTGCAACTAAAGCTTACCTTGTTCAGTTGATTCAATTGTTGGTAGACTATTTTAATTTTGAAGAGGAACATTTTATGACACCATACCAACTTGATCCAATCAACGATATTCATAAATTATTTAAAGAAGATTAGACATATTGCTAAAAAAAAAGAGAAAACAAGGAAGTTTAGAACATTCATGAGTAGACCTAGAGACTTTAAAGGAAGATTCATATAAACTAACAAACCAGAATAAAAATCCCCAAGAGAATTTCAAACGCATGGGATTTATAAACTAGTAAAAACCGAGGCTACAACATCAACCGATCAAGCTGAAATCCTAGATCAAGATTCCAATTCATATTTATTGCCCAATCCAAAATTTGACAACTACATAGATCCTTATTCTATCTTTTTTGAACCTATACCTAATTCAATTCTTGAAATCCTATATTCAGGTATGGCTGATGAACAAAGTGGTTTGGGAGAGGAAGGAGAAAACCATGGAAATGGGAGACAAAGGCAAGAGAGAGATCAGAGAGAGAATAGAAAAATAAAAATGTTCCCTTTCCCAATATTACATACAAAAGGGACAACAAGAGAACCTAAATCAATTTTTGTTTCTATATTGCCTACCTTTCATGGAAAACCCTATGAAGATCCTGATGCATTTCTTTTTGAATTTGAAGTAGTATGTCAAACTTACTTTTACACCACCAATGAGAAAAAGCTAAGATTATTTCCATCTACTCTTAAATATGCAACTTTAAGATGGTTTATGGGTCTAGGATAAGGAGTTTGTAATCGTTGGGATGGAGAAAATGGATTGAAAGAGTTATTCCTTGAAATATATCAAGATTATTGTAGAGTTAGGGATAAGAAAGCTGAGATTTTTCATATGAAAAAAAAATAAGAATAATATTTGGAGGATTATCTCGAATGATTTCAATTTGTAGGATCAAATATAGATCTTGATGAAGAAATTCTAAAAGAACTTTTCTTGAAAGGATTAAAAGAAGATGTTATTGAGATTTTAAATCTTATGGCAAAATGAGACATTCATCTTATATCACTTGAGGAGATCATAAACATTTGTAGAAATTATTCAAGAAACAAACCTCTTAGAAGTAATAAATATACATCCACAGGAGGAGGAGTGACAAGAGCTGAAATTGGAAATATGTTGGAAGGTTTAAAAACTGATATGTTGAGTAATTTGACCTCATATTTGGACTTAATGGATAAAAAATCAAAAGATAGTGGAGAAATTTACTACCACATATGTAGGAAAAAGCACAATATGAGAGAATTTCCTCTCAACATTATAAATATCTCCAATATTTTTGCTTGTTGCCAAATTTGTGATAAAAATCATAAAACTGAAAAATGCAAGTATATCTCCGTTGTTAAAGTTGCCATAAAAGAACCTAAAGCAGAAGAAGCCAAAGATTTTTATTTTTTCACTCAAATATGAAATGGTCCATTCAATGGCCCACTAAATTGGTCAAACCCTAATTATCCCAACCAAAAAATGCCTAATCAATGGTCTAATGCACCAAATTGAGAAAATTGGAATTATTACAACCAAGAATGGAACATACCCCCATGGGCTCAATTTATGGCTAACTCTTATGGAGGACAACCCCCATGGAATCAAGGGACACAAAATCATAATATGCCTAGTTGGAATAATAATGGCCAATATAATCAAGGTGGCACCAATTGGTCCCCAAATACAATGCAAAAACCAAATCTTCAAATCAATTTAGGGGAAAAAACACTCAAAATCCACCTCAAAATAGAATTATACCACCTCTGAACAATAATAACAATCCTCCTAAGCAACCACCTCTTCTAGCTCAACCAATTCCTAACCCCAATAACAATAAGAATGTTCAACAAGTTTATGAAACCAATGAAACATGTTCTGTATTTGTAGCACCATATCAACTGATTCAATTAATATCAGGAAAGATGTTTGAAAATAATGTCACTCTCATAGAACTTGATGACCCTATTCCACATTTGGTTGAAAAAGAATATAGTGAAAAATAGAAAATAGAAAACCAACCAAAAAATATTCCAACAAAGTAGCAAGAAATCCAAATAAGGCAGGAAGTAGAAGTACCATTCCCTCAAATACTGGCAATACCAAAAGAACCATCTAAGCAAACCTTTTATTTCCTTCAATAAATAGAAGGCGATACTATTAAAATTCCTTTATTACAAGCTATCAAGGATATACCCATCTATTCCAAAATTATTAAAAATATATGTTCAGGAAAGAAAAAAAAGAATGAATTTCAAACTATTCAGGTCATTGGACAATTATCTGAGAATAATAGGAGATAGGTTATTACCAAAATATATAGATCTTGGAATACCTATAATCACTATGCGTATTGGAGACATAACATTACAAAATGTTTTGATTGATTTAGGAGCCGCTAATAATGCCATGACCAAAGAAATAGCAGAATCCTTAGGGATCCATAAACTACAATTAACTTCTATTGTGCTTCAACTCACTGATAGATATACTATTAAACCAGAAGGAAAGTTAGAAGGCATTATGGTCTCAGTAAGTTCATGGGAATACCCTATAGAATTTATAGTATTACAACCCAAAAAGAAATTGGGGGGACATCCCTTAATACTAGGACGCCCATGGCTTGCAACAACTGATGCTTACATTAGTTGTAGATCATGAAATATGACTATTTCTAATGGCAAGGATACAAAAGATCTTAGTCTATTCCTTGAATCACCAATAGAAGATAAATTTCCAAAGTAGGTATGGTATGATTTTCCTCATGAATATGATGATATCCAAACCTTATCAGTTAATGTTCTAATTGAACAACTTGAACAAGATATTACCATTATTGTTAGGAAATCAACAATAAAATCAAGATCAAGACAATAGTTATTCATCTCAATATTCCATTTATGAGGCAAGCACAAGTCAATCTCAAATGGAACCATATGGCTATGATTTAACTATTTTTGAACATGAGATAAATGGGATAGATGCAAATATAGAAAAATGTAAACAAATAGATATTATATCAGGAAAAACTCTTAATATTAGTAATGAATTCACAGGCATGCAAGAATATCAGTTAGTAGATGTGCTTAGAAAGCATCAGTCAGAATTTGCATGGAACTATGAGGATATGATAGGTATTCACCCAAATTTTTATACCCATCACATATTTATTCAAGAAGGTTGTAATCCAGTAAGACAACCCCAAAGACGATTAAATCTATCTATGAAAGAAATAGTTAAAGAAGAACTAATTAAACTCTTAAATGCAAGATTTATATACCCAATTTCCGACAGCCAATGGGTATCACCTATGGTGATAGTCCCTAAAAAGAATGGTAAATGGAGAATTTGCATTGATTATAGAGAATAAAACAAAGTAACCAAGAAATATTATTTTCCCTTACCATTCATTGATCAAGTATTAGATACATTGGTTGGAAAGAAATATTTTTGCTTTTTAGATGGTTTTAGTGGGTATAATCAAATCTCCATAGTCGAGGAAGATCAAGAAAAAACAACCTTCACATGTCCTGCAGGAACCTATGCTTATAATGTTCTACCTTTTGGACTATGTAATGCACCTGCAACCTTTCAAAGAGTTGTATTGGCTATCTTTTTTGATTTAACTAATGAATGTGTGGAAGTTTATATGGATGACTTCACAGTATACGGTACTACCTTTGAAGAAACATTATCAAGCTTGCAAAATTTTTTGGTAAGATGTCAAGAGAAAAACCTCTCTCTAAGTCATGAAAATTTCTTTATGATGATGTAAGGAGGCATTGTTCTAGGACATTATATATCAGAAGACAATGTTAAAGTAGACCCTAAAAATATACAAGTTATTCAAACCCTTCAACCTCCAAAAACACAAACAGAGGTGAGAAGTTTTTTAGGACACGCAGGATACTATCGTAGGTTCATTAAAGACTTCAGTAAAGTTGCTACTGATGAGTTTCGTCAACTCTTCATCATTTAATCATTATGTGTCAATCCAAGGTGATGTCTAAGGCTATATACGAAAGCAGGGGTTAATAGATTGATTTTTAGTTCATCTATATCATGGCCTTATTCATGGAATAGTTAGTGTTTTGGGGGTGTCTGGTGTCCCTTTTAATCTCCTAGAAACTAAAACTGAGTGCCTACTTATCCTTGCATAATTGAAATTCACATAGCTACAAGAAAAGCAAATCTGAACTATTGTAGAATTGAAAATGACAGAATTTAAAATATCAAAATTGAAATCACAGAATTAACTATAACAACAATGAAACTTTTCAGAATTGAAACTTCACACTTGTAAAAAATGAAACCTAAGACAATGATGAAATTCAAAGGTTGGTAAGAAAATATTGCAAATCTGTAGCAAACTGAATTAACAATAAATTCTTTGATGCAAACTGGAAATACAAACTGGAAATGCTGAAGCTAAAACAAAAAAATTTATGCTATAAAATCTATTCTAGATGAATTAACTATAATGCATTCATGTGCCACATGCTAGATGAAGTTTAATTCAATATTAACCATGCAAAAAGCTTTCATATTCCTGATGACATGCTGTAGCAAGAAATTAGCAGAACTCTCACAGGAATAATACCTCTTCTAGGCCTACAAGTGGCCCTTGCTTCCTGAACCAAAAGAGGGGAAGAGTACTTGCTCTACACTATCAAATCCTCAAACTAAACTCAGAAGCAAACATGAATGACAAATATTGCACATTTATTTTATTATCAGCATATCAGTAGTGCAAGGGAAGTTTTACAGACTACTGATCTGCTCTAGTACAAAATTACAACACTTGGACTGCTCTATCTCCTAGCACTTATATCCCTTTATCCTATATGCTCAACCAAATGGGAGTACATTATTTATATAGAAAAGTACAATAGTGATAAGGTTTGGTGCTTTAATACATGACTATTACAACTGTTGTAGGATTGTGTTTCCAAAAAATATAGGGATCTGATCCATTAAACCTTATCCATTTTAGTTGTTGGATTTATTTGGTAAGGGATAAGTGCTAGAAAGGATAGGGATGTCCCTAGAATAGTTGCAACCACTTTTTACCTCCATTTTACTGTAATTAAATATGCACTTGACCAAATTTATGTCTTCTGTGCTTATTTAGGAGCTACTCCGAAATATCAGGTAGCAGAACATAGTTTATATTAATTCATGCTCCAGAAGCGCATGAGAACAATTGTGATGGCAAAAATAGTCTCCATAAGTGCCAAGAAGACTAATTCCATATTTTGCATGAGCTGGAGTGGACAAATTCCAAGCCATGTTGTATATGTACAACTGGCTAGAATTTGTATGGAAAAGTTCTTGTTTTTTGCACAGTCAAATTATTGACAAAGTTTTGGCACCTTTTGGTTATTTAAAATGGTTAAAAAGTGGGTAAATCTTATGAAAGAAGCACAAAACCAAATAGATAGCAACACCTTAATATTACAACATTAAATTAATGTAAAATATACTAAATAATACAGCTGAAACAAATTATAAAACATAGATAAACAATCAAAATAGGTCATATGCACTTTATCATTCCAATATGCAAACATCATCATATAATGCATAGTATCACTAAAATTAGTACAAAATCATATCATAAGTGGTTCCAAATAGTTTAAAAAGTTATCAAAAGCAGTCTTTGTATGAGGTAATGTTCTGCCTCATCATTTCTTCCCAACCTATTGTAATGCATATCCTCATGCATTATGTTCTGCTACAGTAGCACAAAGATCTATGTCAAGATAGCATTCATCATATTTCCACAGTCTGCTTCCAACTTTGTAATATCCTTTGTGATCTTTGATTTCCTTGAGCCACTCCTAGAATTGATTGTCTGATTGAGGGTCATTATCAAAGAAATATGAAACAAGGATGATAATTATTGGATTCTTGTACCTGTTGGTCATCAAATCTGCCCAGGAAAGGATTTTGGGAAGTGTACGCGCCCTAGACCTAGACCAACATTGAAAGGCCGAGAGGAAGAGATGCCCCTCGTGCCAATCTCCGGAGAAAGGTCGACTCCTTTACTAAACTACTTGGGTGTTTTGAGATAAGAGTGCAGGAAAGAAATAAAAAGAGTAAGGGTGCAGGAAAGAAATAAACAGGGTAAGGGAAGAAATGTCAATAGATTAAAGTGGGAAAGAACCAGTAGCATGATCGCTAGCTAGCAACTCGAAACAGCAGCAAGGAATACCAAGAATAAAACAAAATGTACGCAATACTAGTCTTCCTATGTATCCTCTGGACGAGTTCCAGGATTACCCTCCCCCTTTCGTCGAAATCCAGGATTCAAAATTACGGCGACTAGGAGATGAGTGAATATAACAGAAACACTATCCACAGGCAGCATACAAGAGAACTATTACAACATTTTTCTCCCCTATGTATCCTTCGGGAAAATTCCAGGGTCTCATCCCCAATCGCACACCTAAATCTAGAATGCAGAATTACAGTATGCAAATGAAGAAAAGATAACAAAAATAATCACAGAAGGCAACATACAAGAGAGAAATTAAGCCCGAAGCTCTTTAGTATTAATCGCAGGGATTCAAGTTACAACAACTTTCTAGCAGAAAGTTCCCCCCTTTTACATTACAATGCCTGGGTTTTTATAGAGGACCCGACCCTTTGAGCCATCAATGCACAAAATGGAGGAGTACATCCTCAAAAACCTGAGAAGTCGGCTCTCGCAGCTCTCGTGACTGAGCTCTCAAATATTTTCCCATAACTGGCAACTACAATCGGGTCAGCCGGGGAAACATGCATTTATGAGTCGTCTGAACGTCCTTGGTCTCCGGGTGCGGAGCTCGAGTGGTCGCCATGCCCGTCGGGCTCTTCTTCAAGGACTGATACTTCCTTTCCAATTGCCAAAAATGAGCAACGAGTTCACCGGGCACGTAAAAACTCATTTATGAGGCACTTGATTGCCTCAAAAAAATACTTGGCTTGGAGTGCGTGCCCTTGAAGCGCTTCACCGAATTTTAGTTCACAACTCCGCTTCGCGATGGATTTGAGCCGAAGCAGATCCTCCTTCTTGGTTATGCACTTCGCATGAATGTGCTTCGCGAGACGGCTTAGGGGATGTGAAATGTCGAAGTAAGTATTCCTCCTCAAGATGGCTCTCACTCTTTTGCTGCTTTGTTGGAAAGGCATGTCAAAACTGCTTTGTTGAGGTTCTCCACCCGAAGTGGATGCTTCATTGGTGAGTCTTCAAAATGCTTCGTCGTGATCCTCCCTCAAAACTATGGTTCGAGGTTTTTTGGGCCGAAGTGCATTCTTGCCTTGGAAAAATGTCTTGCTCTTTACAGGCTAATACCGCTTTGGGTGAAAGTGCTTCGCACGAAAGCTATCCGAAGCAGATGCTTCACAACAAATTTTGATGAAGTAAAAATGGTTCACCAGTAGGGAGGCCCGAAGTGGGTGCTTCGGTGATTTTTTGGTGAAGTAGTTTTCAATGTTTGCACTCCTTCAAATTTCACTTCGCCAGATTTTTGCCCGAAGCAACTGCTTGAAATGCTTCGGGTGTGAAGCTCTTTTCATGCCTTAGAAATTGAGCCGCGATCTAATCTTTGCTTTCCTTCTTTGGCGAAGTTGTTCTTCAATGCTTGAAGTTCTTTGAATGCCGCTTCGCAAAAATTTTACCCGAAGCAACTGCTTGAAATTCTTCGGGTGCGAAGCTCTTTTCATTCTCTACTTCTTTCTTTTGGTGAAGCTATCTTCTTTCTTGCGAAGCTCTTTTCCTTAACTTGCTCAGTGGTGAAGCTTTTGCATCTCCATTCTATATACAAAGGGGGTGGCAATAGAAGCCAAAATTGCTACAATACTTTCAAATATATTCAAAATAACAAAAATAAATACTTTACAAAAAGAAACACTTTACAAAAATTTGATTTTACTACCCCTCTAAGGCAATGTGACAAAATTGTCAACATTCTTGGTGGCTCACGGGGCAACGAGCTCGCCTCGGTGTAAGAACCCTTAGCCTTGATCCGTTGGGCCAGAGTTACCTCCAGACCCTTCTCCTTTTTCTCCTTCTACGGGTGCTTCCACGGATGCTTCTTCTTCTTCTTCTGGATATTCTTCTTCTTCTTCTTCCTCTGGCGTGGCCTCTGGCTATGGTGGTGGGGAAAGGCGATCGTGGATGCATTCCATGGTTCGACGAACATGAGCCCAGGTGCCTTTCGAGAAAGGCTCTCGGTCTTGTAGCACTTTTACCAGAACATGGAACCGATCTATTTGCCCTATGTCGGCATGCTTGGCTCTTGTGCTTAGATCGTTGAGGCAGGCCATGATCTTGCAATGTCTCAAAATGAAATCTGTGACTTGTCCTTTTGTAATTGGCTCTGCCCACCCATCTATATCTGAGACGTCGCCTTCAAAATGGAGCCATACCGGCTTGAGTTCTTCCTTGGTCAGAAGGTTCCCATCATCATCAGTGAAACTAGGGAAACCTAATGAAGAGAGATCTTGAAAGTAGCCCAGAGATGCACACTGCTCGTGCTCAAATACATCCAAGAGGTCTTTCACCTTCTAGGCTTTCCTCACCTTGGAGAAGAAGGCACGGACTGTGGCCTAGGCTGTAGACCAATCCCTGGCCGTCCGACTCATAGCAGCAACCTGCAGGTCCTGATATTTGGTACTTTGGACCTCAAAAGCTAGTTTGAGTCGGCCTCTGATTTTTTGGATGATTTCATCTACGATTGGCCCTTCTTGAGAAGCGACATTCTGGGCTTCGGTGATGTATGTCAAGATTGACAAGGTGCTGGAGGCCCAGGATCTGAAGCCTTTTAGCAGGTGCGAGCGGATTTCTTTTATTTGGCCCCTATCAAACAACTCTAGGCTCTCTTTTTTGTACAACTACTGCTGCATCTGCAAGATCTTGCTTTCAAATTCTTTGGCCTTCAGATCAGCTTCGGCCTGTATCTTGCTTTGGTTTTCAGTTGAGTTCTGCAGTTGTTCTATTTGCTATTTTAGGACGTCTGCTTCCTTCTTCATCAGCTCACACTACTTCTCTGTGTCCTCTAGCTTGGAGTGGGTTCTTGCTAGCTCCTCTTCCAACTTGATGTTGGTGCTCTCTACTTCAAATCTGTGCTGATTGGCGATGTTTGCATGCACATGGAAAGTTTCAATCCTTACATGCATGGATGCAGATTCATCATCTACATTCAAGTGTTCTAGGTCCTTGGATTTCTCCTGATAATCATAATCCGTCGGGGTCATCTCGTCCAGTGGCTTCTGGACCTTGGGGACCTTTTTCACTTTATGCAATTTTCCGTCCTTCAGGTCGAACACAGCGCACTTTTCAACTTGGGCCAGAGAGCACCCTCTCTTTTTCCTCGCCTCCTTTAGCATCTTATCTATGTTCTGTCGGGCTCGGAGTAGCTTTTTAGCTAGAGGACGTTCCTTAATCATGGATAACTCAGTTTCAAATGAGGCTGGATCTCCAGCCAAAGGGGTGAACAAATACAAAGAATGGATAGGGGATGCCTCACCAGTAGGTTCAGCGATGGGTGTGATGGGAGCTTCGATGAGAGGAACAATGTCGTGTGTGATCGGGGAGTGGGGAACGGGGTTCGACGTTGGAGTACTACCTTCGCTCTGACTGAGAACCAAGGGAATGGTGGCATGGGCGAGCGAAGTAGTATCGACGAACTTGTCCCGGCCAGATGATTCAAATGGAGTGGACATGTGTGTGGGGCTAACGGGATCGTGAGACAAACTTGAAGTAGCGAAGGACAACATGCGAGGGGGTGATTGAATTTGCGGGGGAGAGAGAGACTGATGGGGACTTACGGTCGGGACCGTAGTGGACATGTGAGGAACCAAGGTGAAGGGTGAAGAGTGCGTACCTGCGTGCCCTCCTAGAAGAGTAGAAGTGGTGGCTTCTTGCGTGATTGGCTCTTGCTCCTTTCCAGCTTCGGCACTCCCAACTTCCATGACCTCTCCTTCAGGGTCCCCTTCTTGTTGGAGGAGTTCCTCCACATCAATGACATCTACGTCTAAGGCTACTTCGGCCCTTTGTGATGTCGTCCCTTCAATATTTGCCTCGGCTGGGCCTATCGCAGGTTGTCCACCAAAAGCACCTGGAAGCTTTGTACGTGGTCACTTCGGGTGGGTTGGAGGCACTTGAGCTTGCTCTTGCCTCTTTCTTTTCTTCTTCTCCTCCTTCTTCTCTGATTGTTGCACCAATCCCGTGGCATTGGTGTCATGGCTTTCCATAGGTTCCTGAGGTAGTTCTTCTGGTGCAGCTTCTACCTCCTCCTCTTCTTCTTCTTTCGAAGCATCATCGACTCTCCTTGGGCTTTCGCCCGAACCTGGGGCACTTGGGGGAATGAAGTCGACGAAGGAGGTGGGCTTCCAAGTCC
Source organism: Wollemia nobilis (assembly GCA_028583015.1). Taxonomy (NCBI): domain Eukaryota; kingdom Viridiplantae; phylum Streptophyta; class Pinopsida; order Araucariales; family Araucariaceae; genus Wollemia; species Wollemia nobilis. The sequence goes on along the minus strand of JAQPPZ010000754.1, from coordinate 13,951,387 downwards.
AAGCATTGGCTTCGTAAACAACCACGAAGTCCTTATCCATCTCCAAGAGTCTGTATGATTTCATATTTTGTCGATGAACTCTCATTTTCCACCATTCTTTTAATTTTTCTACGCCCCAATCCTTCAATTCCTCCCTCAGATCGTCTTTCATCTTCCTCCAAAAAATGGAGTCTGGGCTTGGGAAAGGATGTTGAACAGGATCAAACTCAACTTCCATAGGGTAGAATTCATGCCAGGGAGGCAAGGTCTTCATCCTTTCTAAATGCCACTCCAGATCCCTCCCATTGGGGTTATTTCTTTGCTCCATGATTTTTGGGTGGGGGCAGACATGAAAATTCTTGAATCTGAGGTGGTCCCTCATCACCCCCAAGGGATCGTAGAGCCACCTTTGAGGAATCTAGAGCAGACCAAAGCTGGCAAGCTTCTCCTCCAGGAATACATGTTGCTTCAGGGCAAACACTTCAATTACCCCCATTTTGAAGGGGAAGTCGCAAGTGTGCGCCCATTTCCGACCGTGGTCGTAGACGAAATTTGTTGCATCGCTCTATCGAGCGACCTCTAACGTGAACTGGTATTCGGAGGGGTAGACGGGAAGCAGGAAGGGCCTCCTCATGAATCCGAACAGGTGAACCACAAGCCCCTACATTAGTTGAAATACGTCTCCCTTCTTCTCCTTCACCACTCTGTCTCTTAAACTAAGGGGCACCCGAGGGCAAGAACCCTTCAACAAATGAATGGCAGGTCCCAAGAATTGTTGATTAAAATAATAATATGACTCCATCCTCTCTAGGAGGGGAGTCCACTGGTACATAGGCAGAGGAGTTCCATCCTCGTCGCTTGAAGAAATAGCGATGTGGGGAAAATTCTTATGTACATGGTAGAAAAACAACCAAACTAGGAAAGAACAAGGTCCGAAATACTGGCCCGTTCCAGCGTTCTTCATGCTGGTCAGCCACGTGTGCAAGGTTCGGGCCACCCATTCTACCCAGTCAAAGAATACTGGGTTGGTGTTCGGCCTTGAAGCATCAAGGGCATAAAATTCCCCTCTTGAAATACATTCGGCCAAAGACACTTGCCAGGGGTGCACCGAAGCATCGATCGACAGGCCCACTACCCATGCAATGATGGAGAAGATGTCCATGCTCTTGAAATCTATCAAGGGGAGGGGCATTTGGGGCAGCTTTCCTGAAGGGAGCCCGTCCTTGAGGTTCTCGCTCAAAAACTTCAAAATATAGCTAGAGGAGGTGAACCTCTCCATTTGTTCGCTCAAGATTACATTATGAACCGAATAGCCTTTGGGCGGCCCCTGCTGCGGCGCGAAGGCTACTTGCACATCTTCTTTCAAAATTGAAAACAATTTATGGCCAGCGATGTCTAGCACTTGTCTGGAGGAGGGTTGGTAGTTCTACATGATGGCACAGATTAGTTCGGGACAATGGTGCACGGGCGGAGTCAGATACCAATATATCTAAGAATAATACGCGGTGGCTCTCTTATTCTCTGTTGAGAGCCTACTCTTCATGAACTCGATGGTGTATCTGAGTTCGACCATGCTCTTTGAAAGCTCTGTGTCCCTAATTTTCTCCCACCCATCAATTGGTGGCTCTTCAGGCTGTTCTTCTTCAGAATCTTCTCTTTCCTCCGTGACTTGCTTTTTGGGGTGGAGGTTAAGGTCGACCTTCTTTGGTCTCTGTTTTTTCTCCTCCTTGCCCTTCTTCATTTTTTTAGGGCCTGCTACTTCTGGATCCTTTCTCTTTTCCTTGGAGTTCTTCTTCCCCATTGTGGATATTCACGACAATAGAATTCACGATGCAGAAGAATTCAACATGAAGGGCGGAAGAATTGTAGGCTGTCAACGAAGACTCTTCGTCTTGCATCAATCAGTAGGCGAATAACCTTCTTTACCACTGAGGCTTGAGTTTTATAGCCTTAGAAGGCAACTACCTCTATTTATGGCTCCTACCATAATTAAATTTACAACTCGGATGGGGAAGGTTGTCGTGCCTTTTGATTGGCTTTACGGCAGCGTTGTACGTGGACCCATGCGCTTCGATGATTATGCCCGGCATCAAAAACTCAACCTGCTGCCACCTCGTACCTGGGCACGAGCTTTTCTCATAACCAAATCCTCTCAGGATGTACTCCACCACATTTGCATTAAACTCACCCACTTCGAATGTTTCCCTAGGTTGTCATCGACATGTCCTCCAAGGCACATTTTAAATGCTCCCGCCTTGCGTGCTATTGAGTTGGCAAAGTTGAAACCGATGCTGAAGATGCTTCACAGTGAACCTTCGGTATAAGCTGATTTTCTATGCTTCGGGCCCGAAGTAGTTTTACCTCACTGCGTCACCACTTTGCTTCACGAAAGGCTGCCTCCGAAGCTCGTTCCTTTTGAGAAATGGTTCGCTAGAATTTCTTCGAAAACTGCTTCGCTCATACTTGTTTTGTGAAGCATTTCTCATGCCTTCATTTTGAATTTCGTTTGGCTCTTCGAGGACAACGCGCTTCGCTGCAAACCACTTTGCATCAGCCACTTCGCATCTAAAGTTCTCGAAGGAGATTCTGGCTAGGCTTAGCGAAGCTGGAGTTTGTCACTTATGGTAGTGTGATACTTAACCTCTCGGAGATCTTGCAATAGGGTATATATATACAAAAATGAAAAATTATATACAAGGTAAAACTCGAACACATTTTTTTTTTTTTTCGTCTCAGCGATGGAAAGTCTTCAGATGAAGACCATTGACAGAAATTGGCAAGACTTGGCCATCTACATCCTTGAGGATGAAAGAGTTGGCTGAGTTTACCTTTACAATTTCGAACGGTCCATCCTAGAAAGCGTCCAATTTGTCATGATTCCCAGGCTTAGCCTTCCAAGAGTCCCACTTCCATACCAGATCTCCCACTTTGAATGTGCGGTCGGAGGATTTTTTCTTGAACTAGTCTCGGGTGATCTGAGCATGCTTAGCGAAGCTCTGGTAGGCCTTCTCACGATCTTCCTCTAGCTGCAGTAGCTGAGCCAGCCTATTTTCCATAGGATTAACTTCTCCTTCCTCATATAACAACTGCAACGCAGGGATCTCTACATGGGTAGGTAAGATGGCCTCTTTGCCATACACCAGGGCATAAGGTGATGTCTTGATTGACTTCTTGACAGAAATTCGATCGGCCCACAAGGCCCGATCTAGAAGGAGGTGCCAAGTTCTTTTGTTTTTCTCCATGAGCTTTCTTAGCACCCTTAACAGAGTCTTGTTAGTTGATTCCACCAATCCATTACCCTATGGATAGTAATTAGAGGAGACTTTATGATATATCCCATATTTGTAGAGGAACTCATTGATTTTGGCACCTACGAAGCCAGGACCATTGTCTATAATGATTGCTTTTGGGATGCCGAATCGGGTGATCAAACCCTCTAGGAAGGCGATGACGGTCTCTTGATCAGCATGCTTCGTGGGTACTGCTTCGGCCCATCTGGTGAAGTAGTCGATTGTGGCCAGGATGAACTTATGCCCAGTGGAAGAGTTCGACGATATAACCCCTATGAAATCCAACCCCCATTGTTGAAAAGGCATTTCTACCTGTATCGATCAGAGAGGCATAGGAGCACTTTTGCTTCGGCCAGTGAACTTTTGACATTGCTCGCATCTGCGACAGACCACAAAGGCATCGACGAAGAGTGTAGGCCAATAATAACCAGCTTTAATTATCTTCAATGTCGTCGTTCTTCCTATGAAGTGGCCCCTAGATAATCCTAAATGGAATTCTCCTAGGATTCTCTTCTTATCATCTTCTTTTATGCACCTGAGAAGAATGCCATCGATGTTTTTGAAAAATAGGCCTTCGGGGCACAATGTGTATCGGAGGGACCGCATCCTGAAGTGCCTTCACTGTGAAGCATTTAGATGCGAAGGACATCTACCGGTGTTGAAGTATTCAACTATCTCATCGACCCAGTCCTTCTCGTCCTCTTCTTGGTTTGTGAAGCATCCTTCTACTGCTGAGTTGTCCCACTGACAAGCTGTCACTTCGGCCGCTACGCTCTTTGCCAGCTCTTGACATAACGCATGATCGCGAACCAATTTTGTGGGTCTGATTTCGATGTCGAACTCCTGTATCTTGCTGACCCAACCAGATCTTTTGCTTCCCAAATCTCCTTGGATAATGAAATTGTGCACATCAGGGTGAATGACAAAGATCGTAACCCGACTTTGGGAAATGAATTGCTTGAATTTCCTAAGATATTTCATTACTACATGCACCTGCCTTTCTATAAAATTGTACTTTTCTTCATGGGGGTGTATCACCTGGCTTAGAAACGCGATGGGGCGCTCTTCGCCATCTTCCCCCTTCTGTGTCAGGACTGCAGCATAGCTCTCAGGTTCTCCTATAGCATATAAGATGAAATTCTAGTTGTAATCAGGGTTGGTCAGGACTGGTGCCTGAGCGACTCGGGCCTTGATCTCTTCAAATGCCTCTTTTCTCTCTTTTGTCCAGATGAATTCAGCGCCCTTCTTTAAAATTTTGGACATTGGCTTGATGACCTGGGCAAAATCTGGAACAAACTTCCTCACGAAGTTGATCTGGCCAAAAAAATGATTGAAGTCCTTTCTTGTTCACGGGGAGTGGGAGCTTCAATAGAGCCTCAGCTCTATCAAGATCTACGGTGAGACCCTTCTCTGATATCACATGTCCCAATAACTTCCCTTCGTTGACTGCGAATATAGACTTCTTTGGATTGATTGAAATGCCAAACTCTCGATATTTTTTGAATACCTATTGTAGGTGTAAGGGGTGATCCTCCCTTCTTCGGGAGAAGACGGTCATGTCATCCAAATAGATAACAATAACCTTATTCAAAATCTCACCAAAAGCTAAATCCATGGCTCTCTAAAAAGTGGCCCCCGCATTCGAAAGGCCGAATGGCATCCGTTGGTAAGCAAATGTTCCCCACTTGGTAGTGAATGCGGTTTTATGCTGGTCTTCATCCCTAACCCAGATCTGATTATATCCGGAGAAACCATCGAGTAGGGAGAAGCGTTGAGCCCCAACCACTGAGTGCAAGATCTGATCTATCTACGAGAGAGGGTAGTGATCTTTGAGTGAAGCCTGGTTCAGGTTGCGAAAGTCCACGCATAATCGTATATCTCTGTTCTTCTTTCTAACTGGGACTAGATTCACTACCCAAGAGGAATGCTTTATGGGATAAATTATCTTCACCTCGAGCATTTTTAGGAGCTCGACCTTCATCAGGACCTCGATCTTCGGATTAATAGGCCTTTGCTTCTATCGGAAGGGTTTGATTCCCTCCTGCAACTCAATTGTATGCTGGATCAGTTGCCGATCGTATCCCTTCAGGTCTTGGTAAGACCACGCCACTATGTCAGGATACTTCCTGCATAGAGATTGGATCTGTTCTAGCTCTTTCGAAGTGCAATCTGTTCCAACTTTTATTGCTTTTCCAGGTTCAAGCTCCAGATCTTGGTACTACTTTGCATTGAATTTGATCCTATGAGAAACTACTCGATCATTCTGATCAAAGAGGCTCTCAAGAGTAATTAATCCCTTGGGGACATGATTATTCTTCAATTGAACTAGCCCTTCATATTCTTCATCCTCAGGGCTTCTTCTTTCAATGGTGGCTGCTTCTTGAATCATGAAATTCACAATCTGCTCATCATTGTCAAAAACTTGCCAATGCAAATCTCTGTCTGGGACAGAGGGCCTGTAAATCATCCTCATAGCTTTAGGCTTATGCACCATGTCTTCTACTGGAGAGTACTTTGCTGTGATGGATGCTAGAACATCGACATGTCGGTTCTTTTCTCATGGAATGGACTATAGATTGAGAGATTCGAACTGGTCAAACAAGTCCCATACCCTGTTATGGTATGACTTGAGATAGTGTTTCTTTGAAATACACTTGTTTGTGACTTGATTGCATACCAATTCTGAATCTCCAAAGACTTGGAGATGCTTTATGCCTAACTTTTTTGCTTTCTTGAGTCCTAGGCATAATGCTTCATATTCTGCTGCATTGTTGGTGCAGCTCCAAACCAACCGGTAGCAATATTCCTTTTGCTCCCCTGATGGTGATATTAAAAGAATGCCTGCCCCAACACCATTTTTGCATCGGGCGCCATCGAAGAACAACTTCCATAGTCCTTCTTGGGCACATGTTTTATTCTCTGACTTGGTGTGTTTCTCAGGCTTGGCGATGGCATAACATCCCATCTCGGTTTCTATCATGGCATTAAAGTCTGCCAACAAAAACTCATCTTCACAACTTAACTGTGCAAGGGATTCCTCGACCAAGTCCACCTGCTCTATCCCTTCCACTATCGCTTGCACGGGATCACTGCTCTCTTCTTCGGACATCTTCTGTACAAGGAAAGTAGAAGGTTTTTCATTGTAGATCTTTACCTTCTTCCCTTTGAATGGAATCTCTAAGTGTGAGTAATCCATGGATAGGTATCCTCCCAGCTTCGTTGTAAACTCCCTCGACAAGCACATACTAAAATACGGCTCAAGGTCGACGACTACCACCTCTTGTATAACTATGATTTGAGGCATCTTGTGTAGTCGGATAGGTATATCTTTAATCACTCCTACAGTCTTCACGGGAGTACCATCCAACTAGAGCATGTCGTGGCTACTTCACGTATACTCCATACCTATCTCTTCGCACACTGCTTTGGGCATGACTGTCGTCATGGCCCCGGAGTCAATCATACAATTGTGTACAACATACCCTTCCATCTGTAGAGATAGGTAGAACGAAGGTGGTCTATTCTTCCCCATAATGGATGTGGATAGGGTCTGCACTAGGGCAAGCGGTGTTGACTTTCTTGCCTTGGTCATCTTCAACGATTCTTGCAGCAAGTCCACTTGTTCGGGTAGTTGCAGTGCGTCATACAGACTGATCTTGGCCAAAATCTTCTTTAGCTCATCTACAATATTGTAGGCTAGGGAGTTGTGCACCTCAGGTTCTCTTTTCGCCTCGTACCTAGTGTGATACTGCTCCGTAGCTTTGACCCTTTATCGCTTGGTCAGCGAAGGAAGCTTGAGCTTCTCTCTAGCTTGTTCTTTAGTTTCCACCTGAGGTGGTTTTGCAAGGGCTTGTTGGGCCTTCTCCTTGACTGGTGTAGGCTGAGGAGCTTCGCTCGAGGCCTGAGAAAGTTGTTGTCCCTTTTTGTGGTGAGCATGCACCTTTAGGGGAGCCATTTGAGTAGCATCTACCTCTATTGACCTTTTTCCTCCTCTGGTAAGGACTGCAACTTGCTCTTCTTCACCAATTACCAGGTTCTGATCCAATTGCCTGATGATGTTGACCTGACCACCATGACTACTGCTCGCCAGCGTTTGTACATAATGTTGGTGCAACATGCAGGTATTCTCTTCGTGAGGGTCATTACACATGGAGCACCAATGTTTGTAATCGGAAGTGCTTGGAGCTTCGTCAATCATGACATTTCTTGCCGATGCTCTCCCTTGCTGGACTGCTTGATCTTTAGTAAGCATGGGTGTAGGATACGACCTTCTCGATAGAAACTCGTGTTGCACTTGCTTCTTCTTCATAATGGTCATATCATTGGATAGGGTTTGCACTGTGGAGTTCAGGGACTGAACCTCTTGTAGTATTTTGACTTGCATATCATCGGCTTTAGGAATGGGTGGCAATGGAGCCATCGTTGGTATTGGAGGTAGGGTGGGGTGTTGAGGTGGCACTGGTAGTACAGGGAATGCCGAAGAGACAGTGGGTTATGAAGTTGAGAACGTAGGAAAATGGATTTATGGAGTAGCAATCTGTGATACAATGGGATTCGGGTTCCAAGATGAGATCGGGTATGCAGGGGTTGTAGAGATCTACGAAGCGGCTGCGCTCACATACTGGAATTGAGGGAAATCAGGAAGTATGGGCATCGACATCCTTTGGGGAAGCTTACCCATAGCTATTAGATCCATCTTCGCTCTTTGGGCTAACTCGTATAACTCGGGGAAGGTATTGATATTCGAATACCTTACCATGACATTGATATCAGGGTTGAAAGCCCGAAGGAAATAGTATGTTGTAGCTTCGCTAGTTGGCCGAAGTCCAACTAGTATCCTTTGCCAGGTTCGAGTGAACCTAACATTGAAATCGATGATCTCCTCTTGTGGATGCCTCTGAATCATTATGAACTAATGCAGGAGAGAGGATGGATCGATGGACTCATTGAAGCTTCTCATCAGCTTTTCGGCTAACTGGTCCCATCCCATTATAGTACCGGGTGGTAAATATCTATACCAGTAGAGGAGCTTCCCTCTAAGAGATAGAACCAAAAGCTTTACCATAACTCACTCTTCTATGATGTCATGAATCACCGCCAGAGAAACTATGTCCTGGATGTGCTCTAGAGCAGTCTTCCCAGTTCCATCGAACATAGGGATCTTCTTCATAGCAGCAGGCAAAACTTGCCCTTGTCCCGCTAGATTTAGCGGTCCCAAAGAATTCCATGCCAGGAACAATCTGGGTGGCGGTTGCTGCTACATTTGTTGTTTGTTGTTGTTGTTGCTATTGTTGTGCCATATTTACTCCTAGATTTTGAGAAACAAGAATTCTCGAAGCTCCTCCTTGGTTGCTAACAAGACGACTAATGTGAATGGAGGCACTAGGATGCTTTGATGAGTTGGGAGGATTAGGAGGAAAGCTAGCTGCTGTACTATCCAAAGTTAATCCTTGTTCATCAAAAGTAGCCTCTTGCGAGGATGTTCCACGTAATAGTGACTCAGGGGTGACCAACCTAGAACGTTCCTCGAAGGCGTCAATATCAAGCTCAAAGAACTCAGTTTCCTCTCCTCTATTCCTAACTCTCCATCTTGTTTGCATGAAGGCACAGACTTAGGTACCGGTCTCTATGACTTAAAGATTCTTGGTTAAACAGAGTCGCCAGATGCTAAGAGTCTTTCGACAATGAGACGAGCATCGATCCTCACTACCACTCACAAGGTGAGACTGACCGGGTCCCACCGGGCATGCCAAAAACTGTTGGTCATCAAATCTACCCAGGAAAGGATTTTGGGTAGTGTACGTGCCCTAGACCTGGACCAACATTGAAAGGTCGAAGGGAAGAGATGCCCCTCGTGCCAATATCCGGAGAAAGGTCGACTCCTTTACTAAACTACTTGGTGTTTTGAGATAAGAGTGCAAGAAAGAAATAAAAAGAGTAAGGGTGCAGGAAAGAAATAAAAAGGGTAAGGGAGGAAATATCAATATATTAAAGTGGGAAAGAACCAGTAGCATGATCGCTAGCTAGCAACTCGAAACAACAACAAGGAATACCAAGAATAAAACAAAACATACACAATACTAGTCTTCCTATGTATCCTCTGGACGAGTTCCAGGATTACCCTCCCCCTTTCGTTGAAATCTAGGATTCAAAATTACGATGACTAGGAGATGAGTGAATATAACAGAAACACTATCCACAGGCAGCATACAAGAGAACTATTACAACGTTTTTCTCCCCTATGTATCCTTCGGGAAAATTCTAGGGTCTCATCCCCAATCGCACACCTAAATCTAGAATGCAGAATTACAATATGCAAATGAAGAAAAGATAACAGAAATAATCACAGAAGGCAGCATACAAGAGATAAATTAAGCCCGAAGCTCTTTAGTATTAATCGCAGGGATTCAAGTTATAGTAGCTTTCTAGCAGAAATTTCCCCCCTTTTACATTACAATGCCTGGGTTTTTATAGAGGACCCGACCCTCTGAGCCATCAATGCACAAAACGGAGGAGTACATCCTCGAAAACCTAAGAAGTCGGCTCCCGTAGCTCTCGTGACTGAGCTCTCAAATATTTTCCCATAACTGGCAACTGCGATCGGGTCAACCGGGGAAACATGCATTTATGAGCTGTCTGAACGTCCTTGGTCTCCAGGTGTGGAGCTCGAGTGGCCACCATGCCCGTCGGGCTCTTCTTCAAGGACTGATACTTCCTTTCCAATTGCCAAAAATGAGCAGCGAGTTCACCGGGCACGTAAAAACTCATTTATGAGGCACTTGATTGCCTCAAAAAAATACCTAGCTTGGAGTGCGTGCCCTTGAAGCGCTTCGCCAAATTTTAGTTTGCAACTCCACTTCGTGATGGATTTGAGCCGAAGCAGATCCTCCTTCTTGGTTATGCACTTCACACGAATGTGCTTCGCGAGACGGCTTAGGGGATGTGAAATGCCAAAGTAAGTATTCCTCCTCAAGATGGCTCTCACTCTTTTGCTGCTTCGCTAGAAAGGCGTGTCAAAACTACTTTGCTGAGGTTCTCCACCCGAAGTGGATGCTTCATTGGTGAGTCTTCAAAATGCTTCGTCGCGATCCTCCCTCAAAACTATGGTTCGGGGTTTTTGGGCCGAAGTGCATTCTTGCCTTGGAAAAATGTCTTGCTCTTTACAAGCTAATACCGCTTCGGGTGAAAGTGCTTCGCACGAAAGCTATCCGAAGCATATGCTTCGCAATAACTTTCGGTGAAGTAAAAATGGTTCACCAGTAGGGAGGCCCGAAGTGGGTGCTTCGGTGATTTTTTGGCGAAGTAGTTTTCAATGTTTGCACTCCTTCAAATTTTGCTTTGCCAGATTTTCACCCGAAGCAACTGCTTGAAATGCTTCGGGTGCGAAGCTCTTTTCATGCCTTAGAAATTGAGCAAAAGAAGATAATATTTGCTTTCCTTCTTCGGTGAAGCTGTTCTTCAATGCTTGAAGTTCTTCGAATGCCGCTTCGCAAAACTTTCGCCCGAAGCAACTGCTTGAAATGCTTCGGGTCCGAAGCTCTTTTCATTCTCTACTTCTTTCTTTTGGCGAAGCTATCTTCTTTCTGCGAAGCTCTTTTCCTTAACTTGCTCAATGGCGAAGCTTTTGCATCTCCATTCTATATACAAAGGGGGTGGCAATAGAAGCCAAAATTGCTACAATACTTTCAAATATATTCAAAATAACAAAAAGAAATACTTTACAAAAAGAAACACTTTACAAAAATTTGATTTTACTACCCCTCTAAGGCAATGTGACAAAATTGTCAACAAGTACCTAAGACCTATCCACTACTCCTTTACCTCGAATATGGTTTGTATTATACATTCTTCCCTTCTTCTAGACCACATCAGGTTATTTGGTGAGATGGGTTCTCTCTTCTACAGTGATATAGGTAACTCTCCCCACATGTTTTTGCAATCTAATAAAGCATCAACAAAAGATGTTGCACATAAGGTTTGAAAACCATCTATGCATTTCTACAAGTTCCCTAGATACATTTTTATTATTTTTTCATCCCTCATTAGAGTATAGTGCTCACTCATGGAGGTCCTATGGTTCAGGTGAATAGGACTAATGAGCAAAATTGCCTGTAATTCCATGGCCTTGCTGGTTTTCTTTTCCTGCTCCCAATATATTTGATTCTGGAGTGTAGACTAAAAATACCTAAGCTGAAGATCACCAGTGAAGACATGGGGAAGGAATATAACTTTGGTTGGAAAAAAGAAATTATACAGGAACAATTCACATAGCAAATTCTGGTGTTTTGCAGAACTTTGCCAAAAAGCATCTAGAAACTCACTAGGTGTTTCTAATTTGTGAGAGAGGCCAGAGGTGATCCTCATTGTTTACCAACGGAGGTATTTTTCTTTCAATATTAATCTGTATAATTTGGCTGGCCTCCGACACTGAACCATACACTCTGCAATCTGGCATACATCTTGCACTTGTTCCTTCAATTTTTCAATTTCTAAATTTTTTTGTTCTAGCTCTTTTGGTAAGGTCTATAATGATGAGACTTTTCCTTCTAATTGATAACATCTTACCATCCAATATGCCACATCTTCATTATATTCTTCTAATTTAACTATTTTTGGTGACCTAACTATTGGTTGCATTTGTCGAATGACATTAACTTGGATGCCTACATCCACATTTTAATTACATGGGGCTTTGTCTATGTTTCAATTTCTACTAGTTCAATCTTAGGTGCATTCAAATTAACAAGATTTTGAGGAGGTTGTGGAATTACCTCTTCTTGTACTATTATTTCTCCCTCTGTATGTGTTATTGATTCAGTTATATGTTGTGTCCCTGGATGCTCATCCTTTGTTCTGTCTTCAACCTGATGCGGTGCTTGTGCAACTTCTTCCTCTTCAATTGCTACCCTAATTGGTAAGTTCCTCTCAGATAAGGCTGCATCACCAGCCAAGTTCAAAAAAATATTGGCTAATTCATCTTCAGAGTCAGATTGAGGAGGATGCTACTCCAGAAGTGTGATTCTAGCCTTTACAACCTCTATCTCTTGGCATAATTTAGCAATAATATCATCTTTTTCCTTCAAATAAGCTTCACTTTGTTCATCCATCCTGTATGTGTTTTAATTACACTTCTGGCTGCATGCAACTGAGTCCTGATGTCCATTTCCTCTTCTTCTTAAGTGCTCAAAACATTTTTCCTTCTTCAGCTGCCTCAGATTCTTCCTCAGAATCTAAATAATCCACAAGTGGTGCAAACATTTCTGCAATAGTGGTGTGTCCCTCTACTTCTTCTATTATGGTTCTATCTTCTAAATATGGTGGGTAATTGAGGGACATTGTAGGCATATCCATTCCTGTTGCACTATCTGTGCCCTTAGTATTTATATCTTCAACTTTCTCCATAGTTTCTTTCACCTGTAGGGTATCAACATGTGCAATTCCTTCTTCCTTTTCCACATCACCTATGTTGGTGGATTTTTGAATTCTTGAAGACATTCTCAATCCTGAAGCTGATTGCTTTTGTTTCTTTTTAGATTATGAAATAGGGCTTTTCAATCCTAGTTCAGGGTCTGCTTCAGGTGTTCCCTTATCCATATACCCTTCCCTACTTGAACTTTCAAATTGCTCAATGGACTGAGTGAGAAAAATAGTTACATTTTCAAAAAATGTAACCTTCCTCCTCTTACCTACAAGATCAATATTAGACTGTTTATCTCTTTGCTTCCTTGTACTAGAGGATGGAGGTCCCTATGGTGAGGAGGGAATTTCTTTTTTAGAGGATTCAGTTTCAATTTCATGTTCAGAACTTTCAATTTCTATTTTTTCTTCAGATTCAGGTCCTTCAACGTCTACCTCTTCTTCAGATCCAACTTTCAACTGCCTCTTCCTCAATCAACTCATTCCATGCATGAAAAAACCTATCAAATCTTCTAGGGTTTCCCCTAAGGTGATGTTTGCATATCATCTTGATTAGGCCATGGTGTTTGGGAGACACTTTCCTGCTTGGTACTTTTTGGCCATATTTACCAACTCCTGGTATAGGTACAGAGGTAGATTTACCTTCAGTTCAGGGTTTGAGAGGTCATGACGAAGATGGATTAAAATTTGCATATGATGTCTTGATAGGATAGGGAATTGCCCATCATAGGTCAAAAACCTAATGATCCATATTGCAACTTCATCCTAAGGAGGTTGTAAACTTGTTCTTTTGACCCCCTTGCAGATATTATTACTTAATACAAACTCAGTGGGCCTATCCTCATTTCCCCTAAACTGATTTACAAGTTCAACTAAAGTATTTTTCCCTAATTTTCCAATTTGAACCCCATGCAATGGTAATTCAATAACCTGGCTAAGAATTTTAGGGCATACCTAGATGGTCTTGCTGCTGATATGAATTTGGTTGCTGCGGAAGGTACGTGCGAACTCAGCAACCAACACTTCTGAATACCCATTGAACTTGTGCAAGAAGGGCAAAAATCCCCCTTCAGTAAAAATTTGCATGCATTCCCCATATTTCTACAAATATTCTATGTTATCTGGCTCAATTTTATTCTTCTATCCTCCCATTATCAATGATTGGGGTTCTGCGTATCTTAGGTCTGAAAATTTTACTACAGGTTTTTCTCAACTTTGGAATACTTGAGTCTGTAAAGAGTAATGCTCGAGGGTGAAGAGTAAATGAGTGTAGCACCAGAATAACTTTCAAACGTGCTAGGTAATGTGAACTTTGCAAGTGGTTGCAATTCATTGCATGCAGAAGTTCCCATCAATCGGATGTTACTGCGTGTCATCATATAATTGCAGCTGTCGAGAGTGATATGGGATAATTAAATTTTTACGAGAGTCCTCCTTTTCAACAGGCTTTGAGTTGTGTGCCACATTGATCACATGTGACAAATTTTAAAACTCCATGCCCCCTCAAATATTTTCTTTGGAATTCAAATTTGAAAAATGCGTTCCAAATACTATTTCCAACCCAATTGGCGCAAAACCTTCAAAATTTTTAATTTATTTGACTTTTTAGCCACGTGATTCCAGATATTAATGAATTAACCTTTTTGTTAATTCATTCCAATTGGTTTTATTGCATAGTCCATTCCAGAGCATATACCCTTTTCATTTCGAAACTAATTCTAAAGCTTCTTCATTCGAAAACTTGTTATGTGCAGCAAGTTTGTTCCAGAGCAGTACCTTTCAAGAGCATTTGAAGAGCCTTTTCGCACTTTAGACTACCTTGATAACTTTATGGAACCAGACCTTATGTATGCTTTATACTAACTAGAGATATCATACACTACATAATAAATATTTACAATATTAAAATAGAAAAAGGCACATACCTGAAGAAACCATTCTATCTACATTTTGTACAAATGCTATTTTTTGCTGATTTTAAGTTGACTCCTCACAGAGTGTAACAGGTGCAATTTGGAAAACTTTGAAATAGAGGTGAGAATGAGTGGAATGGTAAATAGTGAAACAATGGTGAAAATGAATGGAATGGTAAATAGTGGAACAATGGTGAGAATGAATGGAATGGTGGCAGGTCCGTGAGGCAAACACTCCAGAAAAATCGATTTTCATGTAAGCCCAATTTAGATGCACCTCAAAGAGGTTTTCACATTATGAATTATTATTATTATTTTTATATATTTTTTTTTTCATTTTTTTTTATATATTTTGGTTCATGTCACTTGATTGAGTCCATCTTGGAAGAAGTGGTTTCTTCCAATATTGATACATCCAAGTTTCCTACATGCTTGAGAAACTCCTCCTTGGTTAACGGTTGGTGATATATCTGAAGACGATGACCGTTAACCACCATATTCCTTCTTGAATCATCTATTAGTGAAATGCGTACAACTCCATTTGCAAATACATCCTCAACCTGATAAGGTCCGAGCCACTGAGTGTGCAACTTGCCAAGATAGTCTTCATATCGTGAGTCAAACAACAAAGCCTAATCGCCTTGTTGAAATTTTTGTTGTTGGATATGACTATCATGTCACAACTTGCGTTGTGACTAGATCACCTCGGTCTAGTGCAATGCATCCCTCCTTAGCTCATCCAATGCATTGAGTTATAGAATCTAGTCTGTTTGTACCTGTGATAAATCAATACCAACTTCTAAAGTAGTTCGAAGAGTTAGTAATTCAAATTCAATAGGCAAAAGAGCATTTTTGCCATAAACCAATTCATAGGGTGTGAATCCAATAGTGGATTTCCAAGTAGTGTTGTAAGCCCAGTTTGCTTCAGGTAACTTTTCCACCCAATTCCTCCTATGGGGTGCTACAATTTTGGTTAATATCCTCTCTAATTCCCTATTTGTCACTTCAACTTGGCCATTGGCTTGTGGATGGTAAGGTGAGGATTTTTTATGTTTGATTTCATACAACTTTATAAAGGCTTCAACAAATTTTGAGGTAAACTGAGGTCCCTGATCTGTGGTGATGGATTGTGGGACCCCAAAATGCAGAAATATTTGTGAATACAGGAAATCAACAACTTTCTCTTCTCGGGCATGCTTAAAAGCATGGGCTTCTACCCACTTGGTTACATAATCAGTACATACCAAGATATGCACTTTCCCTTGGGAAGGTGGATCAATGGGTCCTACAAAATCTAGCCCCCACATTTCAAATGGTTTTGTTCCTACTTGAGGTTGTAATGGCATTTCACTAGTGAAGGTAGGTTTTCCCATCCTTTGGCATGCATCACAATGTCTAACATAAATTTTCACATGTTTATGAAAAGATGGCCAGTAATAACCAGTACCCAAGATATTTCAAATTTTACTCTTGACTAAATAGTGTCCTCCTGAAGGTTCATCATAACATGCTCGCAGGATGCCATATACCTCGTCCTTGCGAACACACCTATGCAAAACATGGTCAGGACTGCATTTAAACAATAAACCTCCTATCCATTCAAAAGAAGAACTTTGCTTGATCAACTGTTTCTTTTGTTTAGGATTAAAGTGAAGAGAAATCTTCCCTATACCTAAATAATTAGCTATATCTGCAAACCATGGAGATTGTATAGAAACAACAAACAATTTCTCATCAGGAAACACATCCTCAACCAATTCCTCCGTATCTACATTTGACAATCTTGACAAGAAATCTGCCACTACATTAGACTTCCCTGGTTTATTGACTATAGTAATATCAAATTCCTACAATAGTATTAACCAACGAATAATTCATGCACTAACCAAGGGTTTATTCATCAAATACTTTATAGCAGCATGGTCTGTGTGGATGAATATGGTATATCCTGTGATATAGTGTCAAAATTTATTAATAACATACACCATAGCTAAAATTCCTTCTCGATTGTGGTATAATTCTTTTCAGCTCCAGTCAAATTTTTACTAATGTAGTATATGGCATAGTGTTGTTCATATTCAATCTACCCCAATGCAGCTCCAATAGCAGTATTGGAAGCATCAGTTTGAATATGGAAGGGTAACTCCCAATTAGGAACTCTCAATACAGGCAGAGTTGTTAACTTTTCCTTTAAAAATTCAAAGGACTATTGACACCTAGCAAACCAAACAAATTCATAATCCTATTTTAACAATGTGAACATTGGATTAGCAATGGTACTAAAATTGGCAATAAATATGTGGTAGAAACCAATGTATCCCAAGAAAATCCTCACATCAGTTTGAGTTTTTGGAGGAAGAAGGTTTTTGATGACTTCCACATTTTTAGGATCAAAATTGATCCCATAAGAGGAGATATGATGACCAAGGACAATCCCTTTGTATCGCTCCAAATTTTTCGCACCCTTACCTTCAGGCTATAGGATCTGCGCCCGGAAGGGGGATGTGAAAAGGATGGGACAATACCTCAGACTGAGAGGCCCTTTGAAGGTCCCGCCTCTCGAGGGAGGTGTATAAGGGTGAATTTTCGACGGATGGTGGGTTCACCAGGAAACTTTTGAATGGTAGTTTCCACGCCTAGGTTGATAGTGTGTTTGATGTGTTCATTTTTATGCTTGATCATTCAACTCCTAGGTTTGGCCAATATGAATCTAAAATATTCTATATGCCAATGCTGATTTAAATGAATACAGAAAATAGAAATGGATGCAAATAACACAGAATATGCTAACTAGAAGGTGTCATACCTGATTCCGAATGTCTAATGAAGATTCTGAGTCTTGTAGCAGTTTAGATCATCTCATTTTGTACATAATCATCTGATATTTCTCGAGATCGTCCCAAATTACAAAAGATCATTTGAAATCAAACAGAATCGTCTGAAATCTGACGAATTCGTCAGAAACCTGCAATCACAAAAACAGACGCAAAATACCAAATATGCAAATGCAGAAGCAAGGGGTAATGGTAGAAATAATAGCAAACATGCCTAAATAATAGATTCTAATAACAAATAAGGAAATGCAGTAAATTTAATGATTGATTTTAACTTGATCATGCGATTATGCTAAATAAGGTGAACTCCAAGATGCATAAAACATAATAACTTAAAACAGTGCAGAGATATGATATGAAAAATGTAGAAAAAGCTAAGAAAATGCAAACTCTAAACTCGGACTGCCCCCAATCTGGACTACAGTCAGGATCGCCTCCAATCGTACGAGATCGTCCGAGATCATCTGCGATGATCCAAGCTAGCTTTGACTAAAAAACAATAGAGTTCTTGCAATAAAAATACAAAAATACCGAATGCAAGCAAAATAGTGCGAGGGAATAAGGAGCTAACTCTGCAATGAAATTCGTCAACTAAGGGGTTGGGGGTTTAGGGAGAATCAGCCAGCCAGCCAGGGGGATAAACTGAGAAAATCCCAGTTTATATAGGATTAGGAAGAGGTTTGGTAGGTTGGGGATCATCCCAATCTGGGAGATCTCCAACAGGGAAATCTCCAACTGCACAGACATGCTTCTGCCAAAGTTGGAGAGGTTGTTGAAACATAAGCTAATTATGAAAATTCAATTTTGAGATGAAATCGTCTGGACATTCTATTCTAGATGAATTCGTCATATCGGGGATGATTTCGTCTAATCTGAGACGATATCGTCCAACGGTCAAAACAAATCCTAAAAATGGCATGAAAAATGGGGAAAGCGAGTAAAAGGCGGTTTAACGGGCAGTTTGGGGTTAAAATTCAAATTTTAATATTTTATCTTTTTACTAAGGTTTTAACCGTGCCAATTTTAGGGTGCTACATTTTGCCCCCTCTTTAGCAAATTTTTCGAAGAAAATGCGTTAAAGACAAGTTTTTCCCATTTTAAGAGAAAGCAAAAATATACTCAATTTTTAGATGACGATTCTTGGTCGAATCGTACGAATGCTGACTATGGTGCCCCCTCCGTTTTTTTACCCAAATCGAACGTTTGAGGTAAAAACGCGAAAAAGCAAAAAATTAAAATGCTGATTTTTAAATAAATTAAAGAAAATAGGGAAAACCCTAATTCATTTGTACTATTCACTTTTACTGTTCCAGAGCTCTACAGAGAAGAAACATGGTGGAGACAGCGCACAGAGCGACAGAGGTCCGGTGCGGGCTACGGGTAAGGATCTAATCCTAGTATATTAGGTTTAATGTAACGTTGTGCAAGTTTTTTTATTTAAATTTGATTGTTTGGGGCATCGCGGCTGTTTTTAGGCCATCGATGTCATAGGGACAAAATCATCCCTAGATCGTCGATTTCGTCTGACGGTGAAATCGGTGAATTAGGGGCGATTTCATCCAAGGGGAAATTCCCAAGTTACAAAATTGGAGACGATTTCGTCCTCACAAAGGACAATTTTTCCCAATTGGGGACGATATCATCCAATGGTGGACGATATCATTTTAAACTTGATTTTAAGTTGTTTAATTTGATGTTAATGATTGTTTTATTAATGATTTTGTTGTTTTATTGTGTATTTTGCAGAAGGGATTACTAAAGAGCCAAGAATGGAAATACGGTGGGCTAAGAGATGACATAGCCATGCTTGACCAGGCAGAGCATGACCGACTTGGACAGGTCGATCTACAGCATGTGGTAGAGATGCCACAAGTACCGACTGACATGGGGCTACTGACAGCCCTAGCAGAGAGGTGGTATCTGGGGTCATCCTATTTTTGGTTACCGACAGGGGAGATGGCTCCCACTCGAGAGGACATATGGAGGATCATGAGGATCCCCATACAGGGACATCTGATGACGCCTATGGCCAATCAGGGCCAGGCGATGATGAGGCTCACTGGAGACCCGAGCTTCGCCCTGGAGAAGGGCAGAGTGAACATCAAGTCGCCTCTCCCGAGATAAATCCTGGACCTCTATGGGACCACCTCCTCCATGGTAGGGTGGGGGAGGATATGAGGTTGAGAGCTCGAGGGCTTCTCAAGGCTAGGTTTCTATGGACTGTAGATTTTGTAGAGATTGTTGAGAGGATTGAGTATGCCAGGGTATGGATTGTGGCATACCAATCCTGTTTTGATATGATGTATATAATTTTTGGATATATATATGATCTTGTTTCTGATGATATGACTTGTTCATATGTTGTTATGATGCTTTTAATGTTTGAATTGTTTGCTTATTTGATTGAGGATTCATGTAATTATGTCGTGTTGAAATATTATAATTTGATGTCATGCTGTAAGATTTTAAATGAAAGAGTTTGATGTAAACAATTGGTTGTGGTGGTGTGATTTGATAAAAAATAAAAGAGAGACTTATAACAATAATTTCAAAGGACATTATCGCTATTATAGACCATTTCATGGATTCGTCGCTCACTCGGTCGTCAAGCTAATCCCAATATAGAAATATCGTTAAAAGTAAAAGAGTGCTTAAGAGACTGTCTTAAGACTTTGTGTTGTAATGATGGAGATAATGACGGTTTGATGATTTGTTTTCATATTTTCATAAAAATAGTATGCATGAGATATTAAAATATGATTTTTCTAGGCATAAATTCCTAAGTGTGATAAAATTTTGAACAATTCCTTAGAATTTATACCATGGTTGCAAAATTGAATTTTGAACATAATGACATGAAATAGAATAATTGTGTAACATAATGATGCAAGTCATATGTTTTGATGAATTTGTTTTAAAATAAATGGAAAATAAAATTAGAACAATGGTTTACGCTAGGCATAGAATTGATAGGTATAGACTTATACCATCATCGCGAAATCCAAAGAAGAAAATAGATTGTTGGTTTTTGCAAGATGAATTTTTTGATTTTTGATAAACAGGAAAATAATAATAGGAACATGTTGTTTGAAATTATTTTTGTGATTTTGTGAGAAGATGTATGTAATTGCTCTTATACAAACAAAAAATTCTGAAATAAAAGGATAAAATTATTCCGAAAAGAGTTACAGAAATATTTTAAATTATCTCAAAGAAAAATGTAGATTTATAAGGAATCCTCATGTGCAAATGTGAGTTCATTACCGATCTTGATTTATCATAATGATACAAAATCTCTCAAATACAAATGTGTGTGCGATTGTATTGTTCATTCACCAATTTTGAGCAAGATAATTTGATACAAGTAATTTTCTTTAACCAAATGAATGTTCGTTGACCATGATTTATATGCATGTAACCGTACCAGACTACTATGTAAGTTAGGTTATCAAGAGCTAGCTAATCCATAAGCTGACAAAGGTCTGTACAAAAGAAGGTCGCTAATGTGACAGACATATCGCCACACTAGGGATTACCCAAGGCCAAGCGGGTTGGGCACAAACCACCTGTTATGGGGCTTATCTCACAGTTTTCGAATAATTGAGAATTCCAGGGATTCAAGCTCATTCACCCTTCTTTTCTTTTCAAGGGGTAGGGAAAGGATTTTATTGCATTTTGCTTTTGCATTTCTCTTTTCTTTTTCTTTTTTTTTGTACTTTTGTATTTTTGCTTGATATTGGAGAAAATACTAAAATATTGCTGTGATGATACAAAATAAACTTTTTCTTTTTCTCTTTTTCTTGAACTTTTATTTTCTTCCTATGCTAGGGATACTTGCTCGGATTAGCTGTAGAGCAAGGGATTTTTATTTTGGGTAGGGGTGAGCTTGTCCTTTTGTCAATTCTCAAAGATTCTAGACCATGTGCATGATAAGATAGTAGGGGAAACTTTTCGCTCAGGAAATCGTTTCTACTATGTAGCATCATATCGAATTTGCAATGAAATCATTTTAATGTGAAAAGATATACTTAGTTCAAGTAAATAACAAGATCAATTCTCTATGCTCAAAACTTTATTTAATTCAACTGTGGACTTTGATATAAGAGAGATGAATAATCATACCAAATAAAATCAAGATATTTATACATGTGAATGTGAAAGTGCGGGATTCCAAATAAATGCTAATTTATCCCAAAATAACTGAAAATATAACTGCAATACTTCACAATTTGAGAGGTACAAAAATAAAAGATGTTTTTGAAGATTTTGATGATTTGGATGTTTTTAATTTTAAGTTATGAATTGAAAGAAATACAAGATAATTGTTTTTTTGAAATGTTTTAAATAAGTGACTAAAAAGGAAATAATATGCAAAAAAAATATATACAATGATGAAATGACCAATTTTTATGCATAGTAACGTTTAAGATGCATAATGTTCATAGGTTCTTTAAGTTATTTACCATCCAAGGTAGATAATTTGTATGCTCCTGATCCAAATTTAGCAGTGATGACATATGGTCCAAGCCAGTTGGGCTCAAATTTACCTTTAAGGTTTTTAGTTGCATTAGTATTTTTTTGATTTTCTTTTAAGACAAGGTCACCGATCTCAAAAGATCGAGGATGAACTTTCTTAAGATATGCTCTCTTAAGCTTGTTTTGGTAGGTGCGAAGATGCTCCAAAGCATTGATGCACTTTTCATCGAGAAGTTCTAGCTGACTAAATCTGCTAGCATGATATTCATCCCCTACTTCAGTATCTTGAAGTAGTAGAGCTAAAGAAGGAACTTCTAATTCAAAGGGAAAAATGGCTTCAACACCATAAACTAAGCAGGATATAATTGAATGTGGGGGTTCGAACACTAGTTCGATAGGCCCACAAAGTAGGATATAATTGAATGTGCCAATCTCAACCGGATTTATTAACCAATTTTTTGAAAATTTTGATTAAGGTTTTATTAGATGCTTCTGCTTGGCCATTACCCTAAGGATAATAGGGAGTGGACCAGTGATGTTGAATTTTATATTTTTGACATAATTTCTTAACATATTTATTTTTGAAACAAGTTCCATTATCGAAAATGAGATTGGCAGGAATTCCAAACCTACAAATAATTTGATTAAAAATAAACTTGGAAACTTGTGTTCCAGTGCAAGAAGCTAATGGCATAGCTTCAACCCACTTCATGAAATACTCGATGGCAGTTATGATGAATTTGTGTCCATCGGATGACACAGGGTTGATTTTTCCAATGATGTCTAGGCCCCATTTTGAAAAGGGCCAAGGAGATGAAATAGCCTGTAGTTCTTGTGTAGGTGCATGGACAAGGTCAGCGTGTTTCTGGAACTTGTCGCAATGTCGCACATAAGTATGTGCATCATTTTCCATGGTAGGCCAAAAATATCCTATCCGAAGGAGTTTCTTAGCGCACTACCACTAAAATGTCCCCCACAAGATCCATTGTGGGCTTCATTCAAAGCTTATCTAGATTCTTCTAGATTCAAACATCTTAGTAAGATGCCTTCAAAATATCTCCTGTACAAGGTATTACCAATAATCACAAAGCGACTTTCTTGTCTACGTAATAACCTATGTTGGCTGCTAGTACAACCATCAGGGAAGGTTCCTTTCTACAAAAAATTAAATATATCAGTATACCATGGTTCAGGAGTTGTTTCGTTGATGAGAAACACATCCAAAGGTTCTAAGCATGATTTTATTGAAGCGGGTTCCTGGAGTCGATGAATAATGATGGTAGCATATTCATCATCTAACTCCAAGGGTAAAAGAGATGCAGCTACAGCCATAGCGTCAGCCGCACAATTGCTAGTTCGAGATGATAAGAATTAGGACGTGTGGATGACAGGGCAGGGCAAAATTAAACTCCAATAAGTTCTGCCAAAGTGCACATATCTAAGGGTCTAGGATCACCATGAATGGTAACTAACTGGTTTTTAAATTTGAATTTAACACATTGATGTAAAGTGGAGGGAACCGCTCGCATCACATTGATCCAAGGGCGACCCAAAAGTATATTGTATGATGTAGGGTAATGTACAATAAACACGGTTGTATCTAGGGTTCTAGGACCAACTTGCAAGGGTATAGTAATGACTCCACACGTTTCTTGTGTCTCGTCATTGAAGGCTTTGATAATCATATCAGTTCTTTTCATTTCGTCACTTCTAAACCCAAATCGTTGGTAGAAGTCAAAAGTGCATATGTTTAAAGATGAACCATTATCAATCAAGACTCGTTTAACGGCTACATCTCCAATTAAGGTAGTAATATATAAGGGGTTATCCTTATGTAAACTATGTTGCGGGATATCTTTATCTCGAAAGTCAATACAATCGACTTCTTGAGTGATGATAGTATTGGACATGGCTTCAGGTTGAATATTTTGTGGTACCATCATTTGGCTTAATGTAAGCATTAATTCATCCCTATGGGTAGGAGAAGATCTTAACAGGTCCAAAAGGGAAATTCTAGCTATAGTATTGGATAATTGTTCATTAATATTGTAAGGAGGTTTAGGTTGAACATTAGGTGCATAATTCCCTTTATTGGGATTTTTCAAAACAAATGGGGTTGATCCATCATTCTGAGTTTGATCCTGTTGAGAGGTTTGAGCCTGTTGTTTGGTAACGGCTCCGATGGTTCCTACAATATTATTTTGCAAGTGATGAATAGGTCTTGGTCTAGCGTTTATGGCTTGTTCATTAGAAACTATTTGGTGAGAAGATGGTCTAGTAGTGACTCTTCGAGGAAATGGTTCTTCTGGAACCATAGAACTGGTGATAGGTTGAATAGGATATGATTCATCTTCAAAACTATTCGATTGATTTGAGGTGATTTCCATGTCACTTTCAATCTCATATTCGGTGTCACTAAGATCAAGTATCCGAATATTATGTAGAGGTCTAGTCGTAACTATGGATAAAGTTGTGTCAAATATTTGAGGATCATGAATAGGTAATTGTCCACTAATAGTCCCTACATATCGGGTAGGAGGAGGAACATTGTGATGCTCAATTTGATTTGCCACCTCTTTACCATGTTTTGGTAAAGGATGCTGAAATATGTCCAATGATTGATTGGCATTCTGATTCTAATTTTTGGGAATGCTCTTTTGGGAGTTATTAGAAGGATTTTGTTTAGGTTGGAAGGCTTGCACCTCCATCTCATTGTTATCAATAAAATCTTGTATTTTATGTTTTAATATTTTACAAGAGTTGGTAGCGTGTCCAGGTCCTCTATGAAAATCACAATGTAAATCAGCTCTGTATCCGGGTATGGTTGGATCAGGTTCTCGGATAGCTGGTAATTGGATCAAGCCTCGTGCTAGTAATTGCGAGAGAATGGTTGATAAAGGTTGATTTAACCTAGTAAATTCTTGGGGTGGTTTATCATGAGGTTTCAATATAAACTTCTCTGTTGTTTTCACAGTATTAACATTAGCAATGTTTCTGCTATCAATGACTCCGTCACCCACAACTTGTTTATTTTTATATTGATTTCTGGATGTTTTCTCATCATCTTTCTTTTTGAGCTGACCTCTTCTAATGAGAGCATCTTCCACCCTTCGAGCTAAGTCTATAGCTTGATAGAAGGTGGTCAAGGTAGTAGTTGATAATTCATAGGATAGTTGTTCTTGTAAATTATTGATAAAAATATCCAACATCTCCCGATAAGGTAACACAAAGTGTAATTTTCCTATCAACTATCTCCATCGAGCTAAGAAGTCAGCAAAACACTCATATTTTTCTTGTTTTAGGTTGTACAAATATTTAATGGTTACATGCATTTCGATATAGGCACTAAATTGATGCACAAAAGACTCAGCGGTCTCTTCAAAATTTCTCAAAGAATGAGTAGGTAGTTGATAATACCATTCCAATGCCATCCCCCCTAAGCTTTTCGGGAACACTTTTAGTAATAGCAAATCATCATGTGATATGTCATGACATGCCATCCTAAACATACGAAGATGCTCTATGGGATCTTCAGTTCCTTTATATATAGGTAGGACAGGCATAGGAAAGTGTTTGGGATATGGTTGTGCTACAACTATAGGGTCTAGAGGTTGACTACACATCTCTCGATAATTGTATGAGGGACGGTAGGGATCTATCTGGTCCATGCGAGAGACTAACTGTTTCACCATGGCTTCCAAATTACTAGTTTGTCCACCATATTGGTTTGGTGGTACATGAGTATGGGATTTGTGAGCGTAGGAAGGCGGGACATAAGGATTAGATGCTATATTGTTGTTATGCAAATAGTTGGTAGGAAGAGTATTAGGAAGAAGATTTGTTGTAGCATTATGTTGTATCCCAGATTGTTGGAAATTGGTATTTGGTTTTGTTTTAGGCTTTTGTTGATTTGAGGTATATTGATCAATAGCTTGGCGAAATAAAGTAGTGAATGAAGGTTTCTTTTGTGTGGGAATAACCCTTGGTTTGGTAACAGGCACTCTAGGTGGTTGGGTAGCCTATTGTTGTTGCATGTTTTAGATTATAGCAGCCATGTCCAAATTGGATGGTCCAGCTTGATCACTCTCTTGATCAACAAAGGACAAAGGATTAGTGCGTGTGTGATATATGTCTTCTAGGGTTGCTTGAGTATCACTAATTTGATCTTTATCCATATGAACTGCTCTATTAAGAGTGCCAATATTATTATTAAGAAATTTCCAAAAATGGTCCATGTTCTCAAAAGTAACAGCTCCTTCTGGAGTTATTTTAGGAGATGAGGATCCTTCCTCTCTATCATTTTCTTTTTGTTCATTTGCGTCCACAAATTCTTCTTCTTGTTGGGGTAAGGTTACTTCTTCTTGAATTGGGTCTTCAAGAAGGGCATCTGGTTTATTTATGGTTTTTCCTAACCAATCTTCTTCTACTTCAATTTGTTTTCCATTCTTGAGTCTAGTCATTGTGTCTAAATTTGGGTTTTAGCAAATATATATTAATATATTTGCAACAGATCTTGGGAGGTATATATTTTAATTATATACCTACTATAATACTTAAAAGAAAATGTTTTGATTTT
Source organism: Wollemia nobilis (assembly GCA_028583015.1). NCBI lineage: Eukaryota > Viridiplantae > Streptophyta > Pinopsida > Araucariales > Araucariaceae > Wollemia > Wollemia nobilis. Next base: position 13,924,902 of record JAQPPZ010000754.1, on the reverse strand, counting down.
TTTGTTATGATTTTATTTTGTTTTTGTTTTTGTTTTTTTTATTTTATTTTGTTTTTACTTATAAAGACAATAAACAGCACACTAAATACAAGAATTAAAAATAATAAAATAATAACTTAGTTTTCTATAAATAGTTTATAGATATCATTGATAGGATCAAGTTCATCAAGAGTCATAAAATGCTCCTCTTTAAATTGGAAATTGTTTTTCAAGAAGTCAACAAAGTGTGCTATGGTGATATTATCTGTTTCAGATTCTGTTTTGTAAAAATAAATCTCATGGCAATATTCTCGATATAACATAGCTTTGGGAACTCTATTCCATCTTTGTCTATCTGTAAGAACGACCTCTTGGTCCTCTACACGAGACAAAAATTTATGTACTACAACTGCATTCTCAAGGTATTCCTCAAAGGTATACAACTCAGAAGACACAAGGGCTCTTTTATCTTCTAACCACCTATGGCAAGCTCTCTGAAGTTCATGATACAAAATCACTTGATTGGGATCCAGGATTCTATCTAGGACAAACCTCTTGATTTGCCTAAGTTCGGTTGCTCTAGATGAAATGAGATCCAATCTCCTATCAAGTTCATCCCACAAAGGTTGAACCCTATTTTTTTGAGGTACTCTAAGCACAGAAGTAATCTCTATAGCTGCTAATTGATTTTCAACATTAATGGTGACAACTCGTCTTTTATTATAGTCTACCATCTAAATATGACATGCAAATTTTCTTAAGTCTAAATGCATTTATGTTTTGTTTTCTTATTTTTATTTTTTTTAGAAAGGTTTTTGTTTTCAAAAGGTTTCTGTTTCACGTCGGGTTCACCAAAATGTTGTAATGTCCCCACCTTAGCCAACACATCGGGTGCAGTGTGACTTGCCTATCCATGCGGTTCCGTAGGCATAGTCAGCAGGTTAGGAACCATCTGGTGACTTGGAGGAGTGGATTTACTATTTTTAGTAAATTCAGTTATTGAATTCTGGCCGAACTGATAGCAGAATCTTATTATATGACGTATTGGGTATCCAGATATCTCTTCAGTTGCCTGACTTTGGGCCTCCGTGGATGCAGATGCAGGGACTTACTATTTTTAGTAAGTCAATTTTTAGTGGGTTACAGTGGAAACGGACATTACGATTGGATGGTTTGGTGAAATGGGTGTCCGTTTCTAGTATTACTTCGTGGGTCCGGCATTGGGAGTTTGATTATTTTAATGTCTGGAGATATTATTATAGTTAAATTAATATTTGTGATGTTTCTAATGTTGGACATTATGAATTTAATTAAGGAGATAAAGGGTGTATTAAAAAGAGGACTTAGGAGAATGCTTATAATATCAAATTACAAATTTAAAATACTTCTTCCTAAGTTAAGATGGACGACCCCTTAGGGGAGTTATTTGAAATTGAAATTAAGAATTAAAATGAAACAACTCCCTCACATTTGGCCGACCCAACTTGGGCAAGAATAAAAAGGGAAAAAAAAGAGTCATTGGCATTATCTTGGTATTACATTTTCAAGAGTTTCGAAGAGGTTTCCTTGCAGAGGTATTTGCAAGAGATTATTTTGCTTGTTGGTGACGAAATCCATCAGCAGGAACAGCGCCTTCGGATTTGAAAGACAATCTCAGGGTGTTATCGGGCAGGTGCACTTCAGTGGTTGCAATTGAGCATAATTGTTGAGATTAACCAGAGGTTTGTGAGCAGAGTTTAGGAAGGGTTTGAAGGAGATTGCATTGCATTCAATTCCCAGTCCTCATTCCTTCCAGCCGTACAACTGAAGCTATATTTCCAACTTGTTTGAGCCTTTTAGGTAGGGTTTTGTGAAGGGAATCACCATTATTCACATTCCAGCTCCAGTTGCAGTGAGTACAAGGAGATTCAAGGGAGATTTCACCAGATTTAAGCTTGCATTGGTCAGTCGTACCACTTTCCAGTTGAGCCGTACAATTGCTGAGGGAGGCGTGGTTGATTGGGATGAAATCGCCCCTCTTTGGGCAGAATTTTGAGTGCTTCCTAGTTGTCATTCATTGTAAACATGTTTGCAATCTCTTTTGAGTTGGAGAAACAATGAACTAAGTACATATAATGAATTCATGGAGGTTTTCCTATTGCTGATGACAATTTCCGGATTTACATCGGACTTGCATTTTATGGGGTCCATTTTTTTTTTTTTTTTTTTTTTTTTTTGGGGGGGGGGGGGGGTTTTTTTTTTTTTTTTTTTTTTTATTATTTTTTTTTTTTGAAGGGGGGGGTGTTGGTTTTTTTTTTTTTTTTTTTTTGATAAAAAAAAAAAAAAAAAAAAAAAAACATAATCAAGGGCAGATTCTTGGTGTTCATTTTTTGGGGTTAGACACTACAGTGGTATCAGAGCACAGCTCTTCTTGCCAACCTGTTGGGTTGAATGAGTGGACACCACTACTACACCAGAAGGAACAGGGGTCTTGCTGAACAGGGAAATCCCCAGCCCGAGAGTGAGGAAGAGATGGGTGAGGAAAGAGGTAACAGGCAGCCCATTGACCCAGACAGGGAAATGTTTCAGATGTTTATGCAAGGACAACAACAAATACAGCAGACCATGGCTCAACTCCTTGGGATTATGACACAACAGATGAACTTAAACCAGCAGAACAATAACGAAAATGGGAACAACCAGGAAAATGGAAATGGTGATGGCTCCGTGAACAACGTAAGAGGGGTTAACCAGGCACAGAGGGACAGAACACAGAGTAACAGGCCCTTGATGCCCACATTCATTCCCAGAGCAGCGCCACAGGAGGATCCGAAACCCACAGTACAGGAGATGCAGGCGGCATTTACTGATGAATGGAACCAAGCTAGTGAGGAGTTTCGTGTCGGTATGTCTTTCAGGGACTACATTGATATGAGAATGAGACAACAATCCATGTGGAGAGGCAGGAGAAACAATGATAGGGGGCAGGATCTACAGAGGAAAGTGGGAAAACTTACCATTCCCAACTTTGATGGTTCAGGGAAAACAACAGCACGTGCATGGGTCCAGAAAATGGACACCTATCTTCAGTTGAACAGAATGGCAGAGGATGAAGCCATCAAATATGCTGCTTTACATTTGGATGGGATTGCACACGAATGGTGGCACCACGGATTGGTGACCCTTGGACATGATCAAATCACAACATATGCTGAGTTCACTAACAGGTTGATTGATCATTTTGATAAGAGGGATGCTGAGCTAGACTTCAAAGATTTGGCACAACTTAGACAGTCCGGTTCAGTTGACAGTTACATTGCAGATTTCCAGAAGATTTTCGTTCATGTGACTGATGTTTCAGAAAGGAGATTGATAGTTCTTTTTGTTGATGGGTTGGCAGATCCATTGAGAGGGCTAGTTAAAGCTTTTGATCCCCCTTCACTACACGAGGCTATCAAGAAAGCTCGTGACATGGAGACTACTGCCTCAAGGGGCAAGTTTCAGCACAAAGGAGGGGATTATAAGAAATTTAAGGATAAGAAACCTTTTTTCAAAGGAGGGGATCAGCAAAGAGAAAATTTTAAGAGGGAGAACAACAATAGTACAAACGAATTGAGAAAGAAAAACCTTTGTTTCAGGTGCAAGGAACCATGGAACCCCACTCACAAATGTGGTGAGAAGGCAAAAATGAAGCAAATGGAACACTATTCTAGTGGGGATTCAGATTATGAGGACGCTGATCAGCTAAGAGCAAGTGATAGCAGCAGCTCTGAAAATGAGGAAGAGATTCATATAGAACTAGAAAATGAAGGACCAACAGCCCAACTATACAGTTTTCAGAGAGTAGCATCTTTTAAGGTGCGGGGTGTTCTTAATGGACAACGCATAACAACTCTCATAGATACAGGGGCTACACATAATTTTATTGATGAGAGTCTTGCAGTGAAGAGAGGACTTCCTTTTGAAACTTTCGATGGTTTTCGAGTGATGGTAGCCAGTGGGACTACAATCAGTTGCACAAAGAGGATTCCTAGATTACGGATGAGGTTGGGAGAGTATGAGCTGCAGGATGACTTCTACTGTGTGAACATCGGTGATACTGATGTTGTTCTAGGGATGCATTGGATGAGCTCTTTGGGGGAGTTCAGTATGAACCTAAAAAGTTTGGAGATGAAGTTCGAAGTAGGGGGCAAGAAGATTGTACTCAGAGGAGTTTCTGATGGCAGCCTCAAAACAGTTTCCTTCAGGAGGATGGAGAGATTTTTCAGGCATGATCAAATAGAATGGGCCGCGGAATGTATGTTATTGCCTACTACAAATGAGCAGCAAGGGAAAGAACACCATCCTGACATTCGTATTCTTTTGGACAAACACCATAAGGTGTTTGAAGATATACCTCCTGGTATACCACCCGACAGAGGGGCCGAGCACATTATAGAGCTAGAGGAGGGGACCAAACCGGTCATCACTACACCATATAGGCACCCCAAGAGATTGAAAGATGAGATCGAGAAAACCATAAAGGAGCTCTTGGCGATGGGTCACATAAGACCAAGCAAAAGTCCTTTTGCATCTTCAGTGGTCTTGGTAAAGAAGAAAGATGGGACCATGAGGATGTGTGTTGATTACAGGGCCCTAAACAAGAAAACTATAAAGAATAAATACCCAATTCCCAGGATCGACGAGTTGATCGATGAGCTGCATGGAGCATGATTTTTCACGAAGATTGATCTTCGTTCTGGATACCATCAGATCAGGATGAGGAAAAGTGATGTGGAGAAGACGACATTTCGATGCCATTATGGTCACTTCGAGTATTTAGTGATGCCTTTTGGGCTATCTAATGCTCCTGCCACTTTTCAGTCTCTTATGAACAGGGTGTTTAGAAGTCAACTACGTAGATATGTCCTTGTGTTCTTTGATGATATTTTGATTTACAGCAGGACTTGGGAGAAGCACCTACAACACATTGATGAGATTCTGGGAATCCTTGAGCGTGAGTCATTATACGCAAAGGAAACCAAATGCGACTTTGGCATGACAGAGTTGACATATTTGGGACATATAATCAGCGCAGGAGAGGTTCGCATGGATCCGAAAAAGGTTAAGGCAATCATGGAGTGGCCTACCCCCACAAACCTATCTCAGCTTAAGGGATTTTTTGGTCTATGTGGGTTTTACCGCAGGTTTGTTAAGGGTTTTTCGCAAGTAGCAGCACCGCTTACAGACCTAACGAAGAAAGGGGCGTTTGTCTGGTCAGATGCAGCACAGGGGTGTTTTGACAGGTTTAAACAGTTGGTATGTTCTAGTCCTATTTTGGCCATTCCAGATTTTAGTAGACCATTTGAGCTCGAATGTGATGCTTCAGGAGAAGGCATTGGGGCAGTTTTGATGCAGGATAAACACCCCATAGTTTTTGAGAGTAGAAAATTGAGGGGGGCAGAGAGAACTTATCCCATTTATGACAAGGAGATGCTAGCTATCATGCATGCCCTTGTTAAATTTCGTCAGTACTTGGCAGGAAGCAAATTCATTGTAAAAACAGATCACAACAGCTTGAAGTATTTTATGAACCAGAAAGATCTTAATGAAAGACAACAAAAATGGGTGAGCAAACTTCAAGCGTTTGACTTTGATATAGTGTATGTGAAAGGGAAGAAAAATATAGTAGCTGACGCTCTGTCTAGAAGACCACATCTGTGTTCAGTGGGTATTATTTCTGAGGATTGGAAAGAGTTGATTCAGGCAGATTATGCCAAGGATGAGTGGGCAACTAATATCATTGGGGGATCTATACAGGATGACAGGTACACAGTTGTAAATGGGCTGATTATGTACAAAAATAGGGTCTATCTGGTACCTAATTCTCAGTTTAGGGGAACAGTGTTGCGAGCTCTACATGACTCACCGTTAGTAGGGCACCCGGGGTTTTTTAAAACTTACAGACAGGTGAGGGAGCGATTCACATGGAAAGGACTCAAAGATGATGTTCTCAAACATGTAAAGGAATGTGGGGTATGCCAGCAGAATAAGGATGAACACACTAGCCCGGCAGGACTCCTACAACCATTGCCCATTCCAGACAGGAAATGGGAAAGCATATCTATGGACTTCATAACTGGTTTACCTACAGTCCAGGGGAGAGATTGCATTTATGTGGTGGTAGATAGGTTGACTAAGTTTGCACATTTCTATGCCATTGCATCTACTTACTCAGCAGTTCAGGTGGCCGAATTGTTTTTTCGAGAGGTGTTCAGGTTACATGGCTTGCCAAAATTCATTGTCAGTGATAGGGATAGTCGCTTCATGAGCCATTTCTGGCAAGAATTGTTCAGACTAAGCGGGACTCAACTTACTCCGAGCACTAGCTATCACCCACAGACTGACGGACAGACAAAAATTGTCAACAAGTGGGTCGAGGGCTACTTGCGTAACTACATTTCTGCGCAACAGAGGGCTTGGATCAAGTGGTTGCATTTGTGCGAATACTGTTACAACACCACTCACCACATGTCTATCAGGATGACCCCCTTTATGGCTTTGTATGGGTATGATGCAACCGCGTTTATCGATTTACTTATTCAGGATTGCAGGGTACCCAAAGCACAGGAGATGCTACAGGATAGCCAGGATATTTTGAGGACTCTGAAGGATAACATACAACAAGCACAAAACCAACAGAAACAGTATGCTGATAAGCATAGAACAGAGCGCAGTTTTGCAGTTGGTGATTTGGTATACTTACGTTTGCAGCCTTATAGGCAGTCCACTCTCAAGAAGAGTGGGAAGGAGAAGCTGAAGCCTCATTTTTATGGGCCTTTCAGGATCACCAAGAAGATAGGAGAGGTAGCTTATGAACTTGAGTTGCCTGCAAACAGCAGAGTACACAATGTGTTTCATGTGTCTCGCCTCAAGAAGGCGATTGGACAGAATGTTACTCCTTCTGTTGAGCTTCCTCCACTTGATGATGAGGGGCGGCTTATTTTGACTCCCGAAGCTATTCTGGATACCAGGGAGAGAAGACTGAGGAGCAGGATTATTACAGAATATCTAGTTAAGTGGCAAGGGTTGCCCGTGGAGGATGCAACTTGGGAAGATGAGCACATTTTACAGCATCCAACACTCCAATTGCTTGAGGACAAGCAATTTTGGGGAGGGAGGACTGTAATGTCCCCACCTTAGCCAACACATCGGGTGCAGTGTGACTTGCCTATCCATGCGGTTCCGTAGGCATAGTCAGCAGGTTAGGAACCATCTGGTGACTTGGAGGAGTGGATTTACTATTTTTAGTAAATTCAGTTATTGAATTCTGGCCGAACTGATAGCAGAATCTTATTATATGACGTATTGGGTATCCAGATATCTCTTCGGTTGCTCGACTTTGGGCCTCCGTGGATGCAGATGTAGGGACTTACTATTTTTAGTAAGTCAATTTTTAGTGGGTTACAGTGGAAACGGACATTACGATTGGATGGTTTGGTGAAATGGGTGTCCGTTTCTAGTATTACTTCGTGGGTCCGGCATTGGGAGATTGATTATTTTAATGTCCGGAGATATTATTATAGTTAAATTAATATTTGTGATGTTTCTAATGTTGGACATTATGAATTTAATTAAGGAGATAAAGGGTGTATTAAAAAGAGGACTTAGGAGAATGCTTATAATATCAAATTACAAATTTAAAATACTTCTTCCTAAGTTAAGATGGACAACCCCTTAGGGGAGTTATTTGAAATTGAAATTAAGAATTAAAATGAAACAACTCCCTCACATTTGGCCGACCCAACTTGGGCAAGAATAAAAAGGGAAAAAAAAGAGTCATTGGCATTATCTTGGTATTACATTTTCAAGAGTTTCGAAGAGGTTTCCTTGCAGAGGTATTTGCAAGAGATTATTTTGCTTGTTGGTGACGAAATCCATCAGCAGGAACAGCACCTTCGGATTTGAAAGACAATCTCAGGGTGTTATCGGGCAGGTACACTTCAGTGGTTGCAATTGAGCATAATTGTTGAGATTAACCAGAGGTTTGTGAGCAGAGTTTAGGAAGGGTTTGAAGGAGATTGCATTGCATTCAATTCCCAGTCCTCATTCCTTCCAGCCATACAGCTGAAGCTATATTTCCAACTTGTTTGAGCCTTTTAGGTAGGGTTTTGTGAAGGGAATCACCATTATTCACATTCCAGCTCCAGTTGCAGTGAGTACAAGGAGATTCAAGGGAGATTTCACCAGATTTAAGCTTGCATTGGTCAGCCGTACCACTTTCCAGTTGAGCCGTACAATTGCTGAGGGAGGCGTGGTTGATTGGGATGAAATCGCCCCTCTTTGGGCAGAATTTCGAGTGCTTCCTAGTTGTCATTCATTGTAAACATGTTTGCAATCTCTTTTGAGTTGGAGAAACAATGAACTAAGTACATATAATGAATTCATGGAGGTTTTCCTATTGCTGATGACAATTTCCAGATTTACATCAGACTTGCATTTTATCAGATCCAAAAAGAAAACATAATCAAGGGCAGATTCTTGGTGTTCATTTTTTGGGGTTAGACACTACAAATGTATCGCTCCAAATTTTTTGCACCCTTACCTTTAGGCTATAGGATCCACACCCGGAAGGGGGATGTGAAAAGGATGGGACAATACCTCGGACTGAGAGGCCCTTTGAAGGTCCCACCTCTTGGGGGAGGTGTATAAGGGTGAATTTTTGATGGATGGTGGGTTCACCAGGAAACTTTTGAATGGCAGTTTCCATGCCTAGGTTGATAGTGTGTTTGATGTGTTCATTTTTATGCTTGATCATTCAACTCCTAGGTTTGGCCGATATGAATCTAAACTATTCTATATGCCAATGCTAATTTAAATGAATACAAAAAATAGAAATGTATGCAAATAACACAGAATATGCTAACTAGAAGGTGTCATACCTGATTTCGGATGTCTGATGAAGATTTTGAGTCTTGTAGTAGTTCAGATCGTCTCATTTTGTACGTAATCGTCTAATATTTCTTGGGATCGTCCCAAATCACAGAAGGTCGTCTGAAATTAGACAAAATCGTATGAAATCTGACGAATTCGTCAAAAACCTGCAATCACAAAAACAGACGCAAAATACCAAATATGCAAATGCAGAAGCAAGGGGTAATGGTAGAAATAACAACAAACATGCCTAAATAATAGATTCTAATAAAAAATAAGGAAATGCAGTAAATTTAATGATTGATTTTAACTTTATCATGTGATTATGCTAAATGAGGTGAACTCCAAGATGCATAAAACATAATAACTTAAAACAATGCAGAGATATGATATGAAAAATGCAAAAAAATCTAAGAAAATGCAAACTCTAAACTCAGACTACCCCCAATCTGGACTACAGTCAGGATCGCCTCCAATCGTATGAGATCATCCGTAATCGTCTGAGATCGTCCGCGATGATCTAAGCTAGCTTCGACTAAAAAACAGTAGAGTTCCTGTAATAAAAATACAAAAATACCGAATGCAAGCAAAATAGTGCGAGGGAATAAGGAGCTAACTCTGTAATGAAATCCGTCAACTAAGGGGTTGGGGGTTCAGGGAGAATCATCCAGCCAGCCAGGGGGATAAACTGAGAAAATACCAGTTTATATAGGATTAGGAAGAGGTTTGGGAGGTTGGGGATCATCCCAATCTGGGAGATCTCCAACAGGGAAATCTCCAACTGCGCAGACACGCTTCTGCCCGAGTTGGAGAGGCTGTTGAAATAGAAGCTAATTATGAAAATTCAGTTTTGGGATGAAATCATCTGGACGTTCTGTTCTATACGAATTAGTCAGATCGAGGATGATTTCGTCTAATCTGAGATGATATCGTCCAACGGTCAAAACAAATCCTAAAAATGGTGCAAAAAATGGGGAAAGTAGGTAAAAGGTGGTTTAACGGGCAGTTTGGGGTTAAAATTCAAATTTTAATATTTTATCTTTTTACTAAGGTTTTAACCGTGCCAATTTTAGGGTGCTACACCCTTACTCCATCATTAAGAAGTATTTCTCAGGATTAAGAGACAAATGGTATGTTTCACAACGTATTAAATTTTTTTCAAGCTATTCCAAAGTATATTCAAAACTATCCCCAAATACTATGAAATCATCCATGTAAATTTCTACACTCTCATTTGTCAAATTAGAGAATATGGCCAAAAAAACTCTTTGAAATGTTACTGGAGCATTACATAAACCAAAATTTAGAACCCTATAAGCAAAGGTTCCCCAAGGACATGTGAAAGTAGTTTTCTCTTGGTCTTCAGGTGCAACTTGTATCTGATTATAACCATTGAATCCATCAAGAAAACAAAATTTGTTTTGCCAGTGAGGGTGTCTAATACTTGGTCTATGAAAGGTAATGGGAAATGATCCTTATGTGTTACCTTATTTAACTCTCTATAATCCACACACACTCTCATTTTCCCATTTTTCTTTGGAATAATGACTAATGGAAAAACCTACCTACTGCCTGAAATTGGATAAATGAATCCTACAGCCAATAGTTTTTTTATTTATTCCTTAACAATATCCTTCAAAGAGGGATTCAGATGCCTTTGTGGTTGTCTTACTGGTTTGACATCTTCAGTGTATATCCTATGTGTACGCACATCAAGGTGAATTCCAGTCATGTCCTTATAACTCCAAGCAAAAGCTTGAACATATCTCTGTAAAACAACAAATAATTTGGCTTCTTGCTCATTAGTCAACCAGCTATTAATGTTCAAAAAATTTCTTGGTGTATCTCAATCTGCTTAATCCCTGGATAAACAGAGTTAACAGCCTCATATTTACTTATTAAAGCATTTAAGGGACAATGATGTGGTTGTAGAGTATGAAATACTCTTGATTCTGGTGTAAATGTGATACCTGATGGGATCATTTGCATAGGACAGGTGAAATAAGTCAGAAGATGATGATGATGCCATCCATGTGGCAATGTGAAGGAGCTTTCTTGTAGTGGAATAGATGACAGATGTTCAGCAGTTTTTTCTTCATCTTTCCATAACAAACGATGGACAATAATTTGATCATCCCTAAGGCCTTCTTCTTGCAAAGTTTTCACCAAAATTATTTCACGTTCAAATATTTCTCTTTCTGATGAATTAAGTTCTTCAATATGTTCTTTTACTACAACAGTGGCCAAGGTGACAATAGTTTCCTATTCTTCATCAGACTTAGGATACCATATATATCGAAAAATTTGGTTGAAGGTTGGGCTGGTGGATATAAGGAAATCTTTTTTAGGTCTACACCATTTGAAATGGTCATCTCACCTAACCTGCAGTCTATAAATGTAGCTGCAATGGAAAGCCAAGGTCATCCTAGAATAATATGATAGCCATTAGCTGAGTTTCTAGGCTGCAACACTAAGAAATCTACAAGGTATTCCCAAGAAGAAATTTCCAACAACATCCTCAAGAATTCCTTTCGGTTTAGCCATTGACCTATTTGCCATTTCCAAAACTATGGTAGTAGGACTAAGGTTATTGAGCTACAATTTTTGCATGGTTTCCTTAGTCATCATGTTGATTGCAGCTCCTAAATTGATAAGTACATTTGGAATTTGAACTAACCCAACAATAATTATAACTACTAGACTCCCTGGATCACCATAGTTAGGGGTACTAGTTTTCCAAAAAGTAGGTCAGCCAACTTACCTTCTACTTGTATAGTCTTAGGAAAGGCTTTCTTCTTCCTGGAAAGTTTCCTAATACACAACTCCTGAATGGTTTTCCTAATCAGAGGTACATCCTTTATTTCCTGCAATAAAGGGAGTGAGATAGACATTTTCCTCAATTCTGTGATTAATTCTGATTTAGGAGCAGTGATAGGGTGGTCAAACCTTTTAGGATATGGTAGGTCTACCGAGGTAGGTTCAATTTTTTCTTGTAAACTTTCTATTTTTTCTTCTTTTTGCTCTATTTGTAGTTTTTTTGGACTTGAAAATTCTTGCTTTCCATTAATTTCTTCAATAGTGGGTGGTGCAGGGTCAGGTAAAACCTTCCTTGAATGTAACTGGATGTTACTACAGTCAAGGACATGGACTACAATAGTCTCTTCAGACTCAACTTCATAAACAGGGGTTGCTTGTCTGTTGTTATTGGGGTTAGCCTAGGCTGAGCTGGAAGTGGAGTTTGCTTAACTGGTTGTGTTTGATGTGGTTGAACTCTTCCCTAAAAATTTTGATTAGGGGCTGGCAACAAGTGTTGATTTGGTGATTGATACCTCTATTGCCCTTGATAGGATGGGTATTATGGCCCCCATCTTTGCCCTGACTAATTTGGTACCCAAGATGGATTAACTGAATGCCATGGCTGATTCCAACCAGAATGTGACCAATCTTGAGGGGCTGCCCAAGATTGATTTCAAGTTTGGAGAGGAGGTTCGGTATACACCCATGGCATATTCCAAGGATTTTATCCCTAATTTGAAGAAAAGTGAGGGGCATTTTGGTTTTGTATGAAGTTGCCTCCTGGACTTTGCCCAATAGCATGAAGTTATTCAACTTGGTTTTCTAAAACACTCCGAAGATGGGGCAAAAGGTGAAATTTATCAATTTTATGCTCCTTTGAGCAAATGCCACAAATTGCTAAAATTGAAGTCTTGTCCAAAGGACAATCTTATAGAGCATGCTTATTTCTACACCTAGGACAATAGATATACAAGGGTGGTGAAGAATTGGCTCTTGTATTTCTTTCTCCTAAAGTAGTATTTAGTTGAACAATTATATCAGTTTTTATATTAGCCATTTCCTCCATCAAATATTTTATATCAATATTACCAGGATTCCTTGTCCTTCTTATTTGTCTAGTGCGGGAATAATTTTTGCACAACTCTACAATATCATTAATAGCAAGCTGGTTTATATCTCCTTTTCCCATTAAGTCTAATACTTCTCTAGAATCATTCTGCAAACCTCTCATAAATATAGTTTTTAATAAGTCAGTTTCCACAGGACCACATATCTTTTGGATAAAGGAAAATCTATCAAGATAATCCTTGAAGTTTTCATCCTCTTAATGTCTAATCCGAAATAACTCATCCTTCCTATTTCTCACTCTACAATACTCTTGATACTTATCCAAAAATGCAGCTTCCATTTGATCCCAAGTGCGAATTGAATCTGGTTCAAGGCTCATAAACCACCATAAGGCTGCATCTTTGAGTGTAGAGGGAAATAACTTTAGTTTCTATTTTTCATTGACATAGTCATAAGTCTGACACAGAACTTTGAATTCAAACATAAATTGATCAGGATCTTCAGAAACTCCCCTAAAGATTGGCAATATTGAAGGTGAAATTATTTTCATAGGAGCATTCTGAGTAGGATTCAGACGAATAGGGTATTCAAAAGTTCTAATAGGAGGATTTTCAGCATCATGACCAACAATGTCCCTATCACGTTCTCCTTGTTCTACCATAGGTGCTTCTTTAGTTTTAATTTGTTCAACTGGTTTAGATGGATCAACCCTATGGGTATGTCTAGAAGCAAGTGCCTCTAAGAGCTCTTCTTGCAAAGATACTATAATTTTAGTTGATGAAGAAGACAAATCTCTTTTAAGTCTTTAAAGAAGTTCATACATAGGCAGATATTCACTTGATCGTGAAGAACGCCTTGGTGTAAAAGAGCCAGTTCTGATAAACCTTCCTCTTTCGTCTCTTGGCCTATGCATTCATGCCTATTTACTAAATAAACTAAACCTCAAGTTTCCAAAAACTGTTTCCTAAAATAGGAAAATTTTTGGATTGCTAGACCTCTCCTAACAACACTTAAGTATCCTCAACAATGGCACCAAAAATTATGAGTGTCATCAACTCTTCATCATTTAATCATTATGTGTCAATCCAAGGCGGTGTCCAAGGCTATATATGAAAGCAGGGGTTAACAGACTAATTTTTAGTTCATCTAGATCATGGTCTTATTCATAGAACAATTAGTGTTTTGGGGGTTTCAGGTGTCCCTTTTAATCTCATAGAAACTAAAATTGAGTGCCTACTTATCCTTGCATAATTAAAATTCACACAGTTGCAAGAAAAGCAAATCTGAACTATTGCAGAATTGAAAATGACAAAATTTAATTGACATAATTTAAAATAACAAAATTGAAATCACAGAATTAACTATAACAACAATGAAAATTTTTAGAATTGAAACTTCACACCTGTAGAAAATGAAACCTAAGACAATTATGAAATTCAAAGGTTGGTAAGCAAATATTGCAAATCTGTAGCAAACTGAATTAACAAAAAATTCTCTGATGCAAACTAGAAATATTGACTAAAAATGCTGAAGTTGAAATAGAAAATGTTATGCTATAAAATATATTCTAGATGACTTAACTATAATGCATTCATGTGCCACATGCTATATGAAGTTTAATTCAATATTAATAATGCAAAAAGCTATCAGATTCTTGCTGACCTACTGTAGCAAGAAATTAGCAGAACTCTGGCAAGAATAATCCCTCTTCTAGGCCTGGAAGTGGCCCTTGCTTCCTGAACCAAAATAGGGGAAGATTACTTGCTCTACACTATCAAATACTCACACTAAACTCAGAAGCAAACATGAATAAAAAATATTGCACCTTTATTTCATTATCAGCATATCAACAGTGCAGGGGAAGTTTTGCATACTACTGATCTGCTATAGTACATAATTACAAAACTTGGATTGCTCTATCTCCTAGCACCTATATCCCTTTATCCTATATGCTCAACCAAACAAGAGCACTTTATTTATATAACAAAGTACAACAGTGATAAGATTTGGTGCTTCAATACAGGACTGTTACAACTGTTGTAGGACTGTGTTTTCCAAAAATGCAAGGATCTAATCCATTAAACCTTATCCATTTTGGCTGTTAGCTTTATCTTGTGAGGGAAAGGTGTTGGAAATGATAGGGAGGTCCCTAGAATAGTTGAAATCATCGTTTACCTCCATTTTACTGCAATTAAAGACACATTTGACCAAAATTATGTCTTCTACGCTTATTTCGGAGCTGCTCCAAAATATCAGGTAGCAGAACAGAGTTTATATTAATTCATGCTCCAAAAGTGCATGAGAACAATTGTGACAACGAAAATAGACTCCATTAGTACCCAGAAGACTGATTCCATCTTTTGCATGAGTTGGAGTGGACAAATTCCAAGCCATGCTGTATATGTACAGCTGGCTAGAATTTGTATGGAAAAGTTTTTATTTTCTACACAATCAAATTGTTGACAAAGTTTTGGCATCTTTTGGTTATTTAAAATGGTTAAACGGTGGGGAAATCTTATGAAAGAAGCACAAAACCAAATATATAGCAGCACATTAATATTACAACATTAACTTAATGTAAATTATACTAAATAATACAGTTGAAATAGATTATAAAACATAGATAAATAGTCAAAATAGGTCATATGCACTTTATCATTCCAATATGCAAACATCACCATATAATGCATAGTATCACTAAAATTAGTATAAAATCATATCATAAGTGGTTCCAAATAGTTTAAAAAGTTATCAAAAGCAGTATTTGTATGAGGTAATGTTCTGCCTCATTAGCTACTCCCATGTTTAAGCTCTTAACTATATATTATGAATTCAATTGGACAAATGAATGTCAAGAAGCCTTTGAAGAAATAAAATAATATTTGACTACTGATCCAATCTTGAGAGGACCAAATTGGGAATTACCATTCCACATTCATTGTGATGCTTCAGGTTATGCAATAGGAGCAGTATTGCAACAAATAGAAAACAAAATACCTTATGCTATCTATTATTTAAGTAAAAATTTGCATGGAGCTAAGCTTAACTAAACTGTTATAGAAAAATAATTTTTAGCTGTAATTCATGCTTTCAATAAATTTAAACATTACATAACAGGGTATGAAGTATTTGTTCACACTGATCATTCTGCCATTAGATATTTAACAAACAAAGCAACAATGGGCAGTAGAGTTATTAGATGGTTTCTTTTACTACAATAATTCAATATCACAATTATAGATAAGGTAGGAAAAGATAATGTTATTGCAGATTACTTATCTTGCATGTAGATATTTTATGATAACGAGTTAATTCCTGATAATTTTCCAGATGAACATTTGTTTGCTCTTTCTATTTTTACCCTTTGGTATGCTGATATTTTAAATAATTTAGTAATAGTAAAAATGACTCAAAATTTTACATTGCATGAGCGTAGGAAATTAATACATCAAAGTATTTCTTTAACATGGATTCATGGAATTCTATTTAAAAAATATCTTGATCAAATCATCAGGAGATGTGTGCAAGAAAATTATGTATATGATATTATTAGGGTAGCACATGAAGAACCTTGTGGAGGTCATTATGCCACCCAAAGAACAGTTATGAAAATACTTCAAACTAGATACTTTTGGCCTACTATGACTAAAGACGTTCATAAATTTATTGATAGATGTGATGCTTGTTAAAGAGCTAGCAAGCCTACACCTTCTATGGAAATTCCTTTGGTTCCACAAATAGCTCTTGAACCTTTTGCAAAATGGGGAATTGACTTTGTTGGACCTATAGACCCTCCAAGTGATGGTAATAAATACATACTTGTACGTACAAATTATGTTACCAAGTGGGCTGAAGTTAAAGCTCTTCCATGAGCTCAAGCTGAACTAGTAGCTGATTTTCTTTATGAAAACATAATGCAACGCTTTGGAGCACCAAGAGAATTAGTTTCAAATCATGGAACTCAATTTAATTCCAATGTGATTTATCATTTTGTCAACATATATAAGATAAAACATAAGAAAACCTCCTCATATCACCCTCAGGCTAATGGAAAGTAGAAATTACAAATAGAGAACTTCAAAAGATTATCACAAAAACTATAATTGTTAATAGGGGTGATTGGGCTGAGAGATTAAAAGAAGTTGTATGGGCATATAATACAACTTGGAAAACTACCACAGGTTTATCACCATATGAAATGGTTTATGGAAAACAAGCCATCATACCCATTGAATTTGAGATAGAAACCTTGCATACATCGGTACAACTTAACATGAATTTGGATAATGCACAAAAACAAAGGTTGAAAAAATTAAATATTTTGGATGAGAAAATATTAGAAGCACTGCATAGAACAGAAATAACTCAACGACAATGAAATAATTGGCATGATAAACACATTTTACCACGTGCATTTCAATCAAGAGATTGGGCCTTATTATTTGACTCTCGTTACCAAGATTTTCAAGGTAAATTAAGAACAAGATGGCTAGGACCCTATGAAATTGAGGAAATATTTGGAAACAGTACAGTCAAGCTTAAGCCTATAGATGATTCAACAAAAAAAATATTAGAAAATGGACATAGGCTTAAACTTTATAAGAAGCCATTATCTAAGGAAGAATCTATACATCAGTTTAGACAACACACTAATTTGCAGTGTATTTCTGAACTGCAATCAATTACTATTTAATAAACTCTCTTTGAAAAGAATATATATATATATATATATACTATATAAAAACAAAAAAAATGATTATGCTTCCTTTATTTCATCATGAAGTATCTACATTCTTTTCCATTTTCAGTCTCCAAAGTTTTTCAAGAAAAACTCTTTATTATAAACTTTGTAGAAAGATGATACCACATGATACATAGTACTTTGTTGCTAGATGAAATCTAAGTATTTTTCAAATACTCAAACTATATCTAGTATTTTGAGCAAAATTTTCATTGGAACTAAAACAAATATTTTAAAATGTTATAAGTGACTCCTATTTGATCAAGTTTCTCTATTGACCACGCAAAATTATATATTTAAAAACATTGTGAAGTATTGGAAAAATTAACTCATGTATTATATTTTCCATAAGTAAAAAATTTCCCTTGCTTATCTATTTATACGCATGGTCTAGATTACTAATGAATTGGAAAAAGGACAAGCTCGCCCTTCACCCTATTAAAAAAAAAAAAAAATTATCCCTTGCTCCTCATCTAATCGAGCAAGTATCCTAATAAAATTTTTCTTGCTTCTCCTTAAAATAAGCAAGAACACCAAAAAGTAATGAAAAATTCCTTGCTTCTCTTCAAAATAAGCAAGAACCTCAAAAAGCACTACAAATCCCTTGCTAAGCAAGTATTCCAAATAAAGCATAAAGCAAAAAGGGAAAAAAGAGCTTGAATCCCTGGAATTATTAGTATTTCAAATACCATGGGATATTCTTTATTAACGTATCCTTACGTATTATCAATAAGTCTGGACAAGACCTCTAGATGCTTATAAGATCAGCTAGCTTTTGGTATATATAATCCTTGTTGTTTTTCAATCCTTACTCATAATGGGAAATGAATCCTCATTGCACACAAAGTTGGTCTTGAAGGAGGCTTGAAAATCCTAAGATAAATTTGACACTAAATTGATTTGTGATAGAAGTAAATGGAGTTTGTTTCAACATTTCTAGAATGTTGTTTGACGACTTTGAAGAATCAACTTAGAAACATCATATGCAAAGACCAATAGTAAATCCTTATGACAGTACTATGATTTCAAAATTTCTACAAAAACATGGCATATATCCACCACATTTTATCCTTTAGAAAAAAAGCCATATTAATATCTATTTCACTTTTTCCTATATTTTCAGATATCCTAGAAGACTGAAATCAGATTTTTTTATATAACTTATGTTTCTACCTTGAGAAACTTCTTAATGACATACAGGAAGCACAATCCCAAAAATAATAAATAAACCCCCGTATATAAAAATATTATTATATTATCCATAAAAATAAATAAGTACCTTTCCTTTTGTTTTGGCTATATAGCCAAAATTAAAGTTTGGGGGGAGGATAAATAAATACATATATAGCTTATAATATAGTTTGGGGGAAGAAACAGGTAAAGTATTCCCTTAACCTTAATAATGATTTTGGTAGATGCCTTTCGTAAGTATCTTCCGTAAGTACCTTTCATAAGTACCTTCCGTAAGTATCTTCCATAAGTGTCTTCCGTAAGTATCTTTCGTAAGTGCCTTCCGTAAGTATCTTCCGTAAGTAGTTTTCGTAAGTATTTTCTGTAGATACCCTCTGTAAAATAATAATTTTTTTTATATAAATATTTTTTATACAAGTTTTCGTAAATACCATTATCAGTAATACTATTTCGTAATACTCGTCTGTAATTACCACCTGTAAAAATCTAATATATATGTATATAATAATTTATATATATATATATATATATATATATATTAATAATAATTATTATAATAAAATATATTTAAAATAATCATATACGAATTAATATTATAAAAATATATATAATAATGTATATATAATATATAACTTAAATATAATAATGTAATAAATAATAAATATAATTATGCATATATAATATATAATAATATTATATAATAATAACTTTATTATATATTAAATATATATAAAAATAAATATAAGTAATATAATATATATTAATATTTAATTAAGATATAATAAGATTATACGCCAAGAAGTTATATTGAAGTTGCCCTGACGATTATTCATTTTTCAGTTTTAGCTTGTGCAGTTTATTTCTTTTGTCAGTGCTTTTTATTTCCTTTCTTTGTCTTTTTATTTTAGCTTGCTTTTATTTTAGTCTGTACAGTCTATTCTTTATTGATTTTCTTTTTCTTTGTTGTCTGTACAGTTATGAGTTTAATTTATTTCAGTTGCAGTTTTTATTTTTTATTTTTGCTTCAGTTCTTTTAGTTTATTTCTTTTATTGCCTGTACAGTTTTTATTTTCTTCCCTGCTTTTCCTTTTCTTTGCTGTCTGTACAGTCTTTTGTTTTAGTTCTTAATTTTGCTGCCTGTACAGCTGTGCTTTGCATCCTTTGTAAATAGCCTTGCAGTTTGTTTTATTCCTTTGTCTGTACAGCTGTGCAGTTTTCAGTGTTTAGTTTATTTTATTTGCAGTCTGTGCAGTTTTGATTCTGTTTTGCTTTAAAGCCTGTGTCTGTCCTTGGAAGCCTGTACAAAGTCCTTTGGCTTCTAAAATTCTATTTTTTAACCTCTGCCTGAGCAATCAATGAAAAGTCAGCCTGCTAAAAATTGTTTTATTCCTAGCTGATAAATCCTCAATCCAGTGCCTCCCCATTCTGCTCATTATTCTAATTGAGATAGTCTGCTTGCACTAAACTGTGGAACTATTTTGTTATCCAGGATGAAGGTAGAGAGATGATTGGATCTTGTGTCTTACTTGCCACAGTTGTTTTAATGATAGAAAAACTGTTATGCTGTTTAGTTGGAGGAACTCCCGGGGAATCCAAGAAAAGCTGGTTATAAGAGGGGACTATGGTTCATGCAATTATTTGGGTGTCACCAGAGGCTATCAATGCCTAGACTGAAACAGTTCCAGATTGATCAAATATTAAAAGAAAATTGTAATTTCTCTAAGGTCTTCCAGATAGTGATATATTTCAAAAAGAAGAGAGATAAAAAAAAGAGAGATAAGAAAAGAAAAAAAAGAAAAAAGAAAAAAAGAGTTATATGATCAAAAGAGGCAGCCAATATTAGATTCTGCCCTACAGTTGTAAATTGGGTCGTGTAAATCTAAAGGGTAACTCTGTCTAGGCTGTAAAAGCTAAACTAGTAAACAGAGCTCTACTCGGTTTCCCCATTTACAATCTAGAAAAGTTGATTAATCCAAGTTTATCATTCAATTCAGTCATCCTTGAAGAAAGTTCTATACCTTTGTAATTGCACATCAGAAATCTTCCTTGAAGTAATCCAGCCCAGTATGTCCTTGGGAAATTTTAACAGCTGGCAGTTGGCAGTCAATTTATTGTGAAGAATGCCTGTGGCAAGGCATGATGCATGGTCTTTTTGTTTTGAAACCAGAGTCTTGGGTTCTAAAATAGTGCTACTATTTTACCCGCAGATATCGCCATTTGTTGATAAGCAACACACCCCCACTGAAAAATGAGATTCCATCCTTAGAAAATTTTGAACTTTCATTTTTTGCAGCAGGGACCCTCTTGATCTTTTTAGGTTTTAAATCCAAATTTGCTTGCCTCATTTTTAAAGTTGTGTTTTTTCTTGCATTCTAGCTGTGTTATCCAAGAATTCACTTTTTACATGCTAGAATCATTCATACACAAGCAAAATCTTGCACCGGTACCGAGAAAATCCAGAAAACAGTTGCATAAATTCACTGAAAAATCAAACTTTCCATTTTTGGTAGTGTCGCGATATCGCGACACTTCCATTTTCGGAAATGTCGCGATATCGCGACAGTAAGTCAAAATGCGGCTAAGTGCCAGAAAGGTCACGATTTCGCGACATGTCGCGAAATCGCGACAGTTTTTTGGAGAGAGAAGCAAGCTGTACGGAGGGCGCGATTTTGCGACATGTCGCGAAATCGCGACATGTCGCATTTTCGCGGCAGGAGAGAGAAAGTGGGTTGCAGAATGAAAAATTGGCTAAGTCGCAAACATGTTCCAAAATCGCGGTCAACGCGGTCAACGCATGCAGGTACGGAACTGTCGCGATATCGCGACGTGTTCTAGAATCGCGGCTGAAAATCGGGATGGCTGTACGGAGGCCAGGAGGGTCGCAATTTCGCGACACGTCGCGAAATCGTGACATGTCGCGTTTTCGCAGCCGACGAGGGAGGAAGTTGCCGATGCGCTGGCAGGGTCGCGATTTCGCGACATGTCGCGAAATCGCGACATGTCGCAGAATCGCGGTAGGAGAGAGAAAGTCATAGTTGACTCGAAAGTGCATTCCGGCGGGAAACAGAAGGCTTTCTGGGGTAGCGACACGTGTCAAAGCGTGAATGAGACAAACAGAGGCCGACATGCAAGCTTATTTTGCGGATTTAATCTGTTTTTAATGTTTTAAGCTTCTGATTTAATTAAAATGCTAATCTAATGCATCTTTTTGTCTTTCATGCAGGATTCCACCTGGCACTTACGGGACAACCGGGAAAGACCATAAAGGCAAAGATAAAGTGCGAATTTAGTCAAGGACCGCCATGCTAGAAGAGAAGAAGCCGGTAAAGCATTCAATAGCAAATTTATTACAGACTTGATAGCATGAAGACAATTTCAACACAGGGATGGCTTTACGGAGATCAGATCTGAGAGAAGTGGTGACTCATCCGGCTCACCAGCAGAATTAATGGAGGCATTTATTTGCAGCTGCGGATGAATGCAAATTGCATTTGATTTTATCTTCTCCATTTATGGCAGCTAACTGCACTGATTTGCGAAGGGTTAAGTTCTATCCGGACTTTGATTTTTAAATGGATTTTTATTGTAAAACCCGGGTCCTAGGGTTTAAGTGCGATAAGATTTAGGGTTTGAGCAAGATATTTTGGAAAAGATCAGGGTCTGTCCTGAGTCTATAAATAAAAATTCTAAATGTAATCGCAGGAGGCGGAGACTTAGAAATAAAGGCTTATAAGCAATTTCTTGCAAATTTTGTGAAATCCTTTGTTTCTGGACTTGGAGTTGATGTGCTTTAGCTTTTCTGTGATAGCATGGCCGGGAGCCTAATCTTTTGCGAGTGTGATAAGTGTATTTTCTTTTGTTATCCGTTCCATTTAAAGTTTGTTAGATATATGTCGTAAATCTGCCATTGTCAAGATTAAATATCTTTGTTAGGCTTCAGTTGTTCTATTGTCTCGCTAGGGGAAATTACTGATTTGAGGTTAAGTTTGTTCTAATTGCTCTGTCTTCACCGTGCGAGCTAGGTCGCCGGTGAAAGATACCGATTTTAACCAACTGCCCTTGGATTTATGATTTTTTGCTAGATCTGTTTCACTCTGCCTTGTGCTCTTAGTTGAAAGTGATCTTAGACTAACTGGACACTTTCTTCTGGGATTTGTTCTGTTGTGAAGCTGATAGCATAGATAAGATTGACAGTTTGGGTTTACAATTGATGTTTGATAAGCTTCTCTTTTCTGCCTTACCCTACCCTCTCTTTGCTTTCCGTGAATGATCCATTTTTATTTTCTTTATTTGCCTTTTATTTAAATTTGCTGACCCATGAGAGCTAGATCAAAGAATTCAAGTCAAATCTGATTGTCAACAACTTTTGCAACTACTGAACGAGTTCAAGAACCCCCTGTAAGGTAACAGAGCAGTCCATATTGAAATCTATTCCAGAAGTGGAAAAGAGTGAATTGCCATTCGACCCAACTCTGTAACTCGCACCTTGGATAACCAGCTAGATCCTAAAGATGAGTGGGATCCGTCCCGTGGGTGTCTCCGGAGCTTTCCTTGCTTCATCCTTTTTCTCGGGGTGTGCATGAAAACCGGACCAACAGATATAATAAGATTATACGCCAAGAAGTTATATTGAAGTTGCCCTGACGATTATCATTAAGGTTGCCCCGATGATTATCTATGCACCATGTGCCAAGGAAGGTGGCAAACATGAAGTATATTACACGCTTTTAAAACACAAGCACCACATGCCAAGATAGGGACACGAAGATGCACGAATCTGGCCAATTACACGCATATGCATGGATCAGAGTTTACACTGTTGATTTTAAAAATTGATCAACGGATGGCAATTGCCCATATAAACATGTGACTTCCTCCAACCAATGAAAGGTGATGACGCAAATAAGTTGTTTTCTACCATCGATTGCATTGGAAATCAAGGGCTGAGATATAAGCAAACAAACACAAATAAAATAATGTCGATTATCGACACGTGTTTCCCAAATCAAGCATAAATCTTAGGGTAAAAATATTAAAACGCCATCGTTGAATACCACCATAGATCCTAGGGTAATTAGGGTAGATGAAATGTTTTCCACCGCCGATGACATTAGGGTAAATTGATGACATTAGGTGTAGATCCTTCACCGTCGAAAACAATCTTATCTGTCGTCGACGTTGCATGCGACCATGCAGAGAGAACTTACCAGACCTATCATCTAATCCCGTTGAAATATTTAAGGGTTTGTATATTTGTAGACATTGCTTGAAGTAAGACCAATTTTGCATAATTTCTGTGTTGTATTTGGATGATTTTCGAAGGCTATAGACGAAGGTGGTCGACGACGTAAAAAGGTAGCCAACATTTTTTGCAATTGCCATAGGTAAAAGAAAATTTTCTTTTTCTCTTTCTTTATTATTTCTCTGTACATCCAACATATTTTAGTTTAAAATTAGGTAAAAAATAGGGATTAGGCAGAAAATGTGATTATAATTTTTCGTATACAATATACATGAAATTAGGGTAACAGTGGGAAGTACATGAAATTTTTTATTTCAAGCTACAATTGAACGAATTCTGAAACTAGATTTCAAGGTAACAGTGGGAAATACATGAAATTTTTCATCTTGAGCTACAATTGAACGAATTCTAAAACTAAATTTCAGGGTAACAGTGGAAATACATGAAATTTTTTGTTCTAAGTTAAAATTAGGACAAACCCTGAAATTCTATTAGGAAAAAGATCTGAAATTTTGTTTTTAGACTATATTTTAGGGTAAAAATTGGGGAAAATGATAATTTTATATTTTTAGGGAAAAATTACAGTAATTATTGCTATCGAATTTGTTTTTCCTTGTAAAAATCCTTCATTTGGTAAAAATCTCTTGATAAAGTCGTCTCGATTTAGGAAAATATCTTATATTTTTTTTAAATATGGAAACTATCTGGCAAATTAGGGATTTTCTGATGCTTATGTGAATATTACATGTATAATTTATAGGATTTTTGCAAACAAAAGAAAAATATATATTTAGGATTTTTTTTTAAAAAGGGTTCTATATTATAAATTTTTATGTTTTTTTCGATGTGATAACATTTTTTATAAAATTTTACGTTTTTATTTATCAATGTACAACAGTAGGATTATTTTACATTTTGATCTGATTTGATATCAGTAGGCTTTTTAAAGTCTATATGTTATAATTTTTACAGATATATTGTATTTTTCTTATTGTATTCCTCTTATATGTTGTACATTTTTACGTTTTGAAGATATATTGTATTGTATTCCTCTTATATGTTATAATTTTTTACGATATATTTGTATAAAATAAATAAAACTATAATAATAATAAAAACAAAAAAAAAGAAAAAAAACAAATATAATATAATAATAAAAAAAACAAAACAATTTTTTTTTTAGGGTTTTTGCTGGCCTCTAAAAAGAATTTCGTTTACATAAACATTTCAGGGTTCTTGGTGAAAAATTAACTCCGCTCAACCCTCAGTCATCACCATGCCTAAACCTGTGTTCCAAAAGCGTAGTGAGTCGTCATCCATCGACACACAAAATTTGAGTGATTCTGTAATTGAACTTTTTGAAAACGCTCGATGGTGGGAGGCACTGACCAAATTTAAAGGGCATGACTTAGGGGTAGTGAGACAATTTATTTTAAATTGTAACCTTGACACTATGCTCACCCATGTTGGAGGTTTGCAGTTAGAATTAAACCCGAGTCTGATTTCTAAAATATTGAGTTTACCTGAGGTTGGTTTACCTTTCTACAAAAACTCAAAAAGTGTCACCCAGTTGGTGACCAAATTCGGGGAGAAATGTACAATCTTGAGAGATAAGGAGGGGTCAATCAAAGGTGTTTCAACCTCTACACTCCCCCTTCTATGGCAGGAAGCAGCTGTAATTATTATTAAATTCTTTACTCTTGAGGGACGAATGTCTGTTTTATCAGCTTATCACATTCGGATGTTAATAAATTTAAAATATCCAAATAAAACTGACTATGTTATCAACCTCCATTATTTTTTGTTCCAATATTTTAAGTCAACTATTTTAAGAGTGAAATCCAGAAGTTCTCGGGAAAAACCTAAGCCGCACTTGATTGCTCACCATGACTTGATTAAATTAATTATTTTGAAAAAGACTCATGAAATAAAAGTGTCTGGGAACTAGATCGTGGAAGAATACAACATACCTGAGTGCTCAAAATCCATTGAGTCTGAGGGAGAACAATAAACAAAGGAAGAACATGACTTTGATAGCCAGGATGAAGAGCTTAAAAACCCACAACGAAAACGTAAACCTGGTAAATATAAATCCTAACCAGATATCAGAAGGAAGAAGAAAATTGTAGAAAATTCTAAATAAGAATATGAACAAGGGCCTAAAAAAGAATTACCTGTAAACGAGTCTACTGTAGAGACCCTATCCTGTCTTTGTGCATAAAATACAATGCTTCAAATGAAAATTGATAGGCTAAGAGAGGACTTTACAAAACAATCTAAAATTATCCAGTGAGCCCTTGTTGTTTAGATTGAATTAATTAAGCAGCTTTCTGCGGATAAGACACCAAAGCCTGTGGACTCTGTTAATCGGCCACCACCTATTGAAGTTTCCCCACATAAGAGCTCTACTTCTGGTAAAAAGCCTAAAAAATCGGTAACTTTAGCAAATAGTTGTACACTGATAAACCAATTGATTTTTCTAAAATTCTCGAAGAAGATAGTTCCCAACAGATTCGTAGTATTACTCAAAAGAATCAACCTACAAAATTAGACCTACCTGCCAAAGAAGGAAATGCATTAAAAAGTCTTGTCTTGGATGTAGGGATGCCTTTGGAGCCTGATCTGATGATTAACAATGAGGAATTTGATCCTTCCCAGACCAAGGATGTAGAGCAAAAAGGAAACCCCTAGGAGGTTGAGTATATCAAGACGGTTATGGTGGAAACACCAGTTGCAACAACCGCAGCATCTGTAGATTAGAAGGCTAAGGAGCAGGTACATCGAGTTAAAAGGAAATGCAGATTACCAAGACAGAGACCACGATCATCTTGAATATCTTCTCTAATCTTATCTCAACAGGCTCAGAATTAATGAATAGTGACAAAAGATTTTCATTAAAATAATTTTGACTTATATTTTTTTATATATCTTATTTGTATGGCATGTGTACAGGCAGTATTGGAAACATTTTTTTATCTGTATATTTTTATAAGTTGATGTATAGTTAGTATTTGCACCATTTACGTAATATGTACAGTTAGTATTTGCAATGGTTAGAAACATTTCTTTTCTTTCTAAAAAAATACATT
Organism: Wollemia nobilis; assembly: GCA_028583015.1. Lineage (NCBI taxonomy): Eukaryota > Viridiplantae > Streptophyta > Pinopsida > Araucariales > Araucariaceae > Wollemia > Wollemia nobilis. Next base: position 13,897,904 of record JAQPPZ010000754.1, on the reverse strand, counting down.
TGCTAATATAGATTGTATTATATCTATTTTATATATGATTTGTACAGATAATATTTGAAATATTATTGTTAATATAAACTATTTTGTTTCTTAGTTTTATGAACTTTGTAATTTTTGATAAATGAATTATTTTATGTACTTTATATTAGTGATTATTTTTATTTTTCTAGAAGAAACTTAGTACAGTTATGTTAAAAATATCTGTATTTAAACTGCTTTAGAATAATTCTGACAAAAGTTATGTGCATTTTTTATAAATTTTATGAAAATATTCATTGGAATTTTGATTATAATGTTATTTTTTCTATATTTGATGCATGCATAGGATTGTTATTTTCCTTTCATTTGATTTTTCTGCATTCATGAGGACATGTATGAACTTTAGTTTGGGAGAATGATGAGTGGCTATATGCCACATATTTCTGTACCAGAATTATTTCAATTATATGATTAATTGATATGTTTTATATAAATAATGATTAATAAAATATGATTAATTATAGTAATCTAACATAAGTGTTTGATTTATATCAAATTTGTTCGAGTTATGAGAAAAATGCAAGAAAAAGCATGGATGATCGATAAAGAGATTTTTTGGAATGCACCTCGAACAAGAAGAAGAACCAACAGAATTTTGGTGAACAAAAAGTAATTGATCTTGCTACAGATGCATATTACTGAAGGTAACTACTGAAATTAATTACTAGAGACAGTTACTAAAAAATGTTACCAACAGTTATTGTTGACCGTGGACGACACAATCAAGTGGACGACACATCAAAATGGATGGCAACAAATATTTTTACTTTTCAAAACATTTTGTTTTTCACATACTATTTGCGGGAATATCTCAAGTTGACAAAGTTATTATTTGTTCCATAAATATTGTAATCAGTTCATTTTGGGAATTTTGAGATTTAAACACAAATATTGTTAGAATTTCCTGGAATAAAGGACATAAAAGTCCTAATGTATATCTTGTGAGTCAGTTAAATAAGTGTTGTCTTGTTAGGATTATGTATAGGATGCCACTTGGACTAGTAAAAATAGTTATAAGTTCAAGAAGGATTACATATTATGATTAGGTTTTAGATTATTTTTATTAATGTACAGTCATCAGTCCACAAAATCTGCATGACAAATACGTGGAGAAGATTGTTTAGCATTGTATTATTTACAGTATAAATTACATAGGAGACCTTGAAGGAGGTCTACACTCTAATGACATTGCTTGCTACCGTTACATTACAGTTTGTTCTAAGTTACAATTCTGAGGAAGCATGTACAGTTGAAGCTCCAGTAATAAAACAACATTTTGTTCTTCAAATATGGTAATCTGTATCAATTCTATGGATTGTTTGAATTCTATTTTGTAATTTATGTATTTATTACCTGCATTCATAGAATATGCATAAATATTAGTATGAGATATAAAATCTAGTTACAAAGATAAGGTAATTTAGCGAAGAAAGTCTTACACTGCCATTTAGGAGGCAGGGCCCACTCCTAATAGACAGTCCCTAAGCTCTCACCCCTACATTAGGTTAATATTAGTTAGAATTATTTTTTCAAATTACATAAAATAAAATATATTGCATGAGGATCCTCACAAATAAATTAAATCAATTCATTAGTAATTAAGTGCATCAGTAAATCAATTCATCAGTAAAAGTAAAACATAATTGCATTTATTTATCATATCTTGCATCATTCATTTCTGCACAAATTTAATTATGTTCATTTAATTTTCTGTACATGTGAAGCCTAAAAAAGAAACTTGAGCTAAGATTAGTATTAAATTCTATGATATAATCTATACGGGATTGTTACTCTTTAAATATGACCTTGATTTTCCTCGGATTGATAAAATTAAATGTAAGCTCTATAGCCAATCATCCCTCCCTCTCCTACCCCATATCTATAGCCCTCACATACCTCAACTCCAATTGGTATGCCCATCGACCCATATCCCTACCATAGTCGATTCACCCACCAGGTATCGTACTTTGTTGTGGTACTTGGGTATACCAAAATTGGCTCAGTTATCATCAGATCCTCCTTATCTGCTAGGGACACAACTCAAGGTACCTCTAGATGTGTCTCTACCTCTCAATAATTATATATGACGAGCTCCTCAAGAATACCCTAGAAAATCCCAAACTATCGTGTCATGTGAGAGTACTAGAAATAATCCTGCTCTATGTGATGTCCTCCCACCAGCCACCATTCGTACCTCATGCACTTGAGTTGTTCTGCTACATCTACCCAAGGAGGACAATCCATGTATGGCCTCCAAATCATCTGACCTATCCTCAGTCCCTCAAGAGACCCTATATAATGGGACAACCTACTTGCTTGAGGTTGCTCTAGGGATCGTCTCTATTGAGCTACATATCTGATATCAACATCATCCATATCTACCCATGACACTGGTAGCCCCCCTGGTTGATCTACTTTGATGTGCTCCCATCCTCAAATTTGAAGGAGGAGAATGTAGCCCAATCTACGTCGACCTTGATGTTGAATATTATTATATAGATGAGCTAGTAAGGTACTCCCCAATACCATCATGATAGGCTCTCTAATGTTGCACTCGATCAAATCATGTACCATATCGAGGAGGTTCCATGCGAACCTCGCTCCTAAAGAGTCAGGCAATAGGATGTTCGATATGATCAACATCAATGCTACATGTATTCGAGTGAATATATGTACACCATACCAAGCCCCAATGATAAATCCATCGCTATCCATTCTCTAACTAGCAATAACAAACTCTACCCCAAATAACCTCTACAATACTTTCTCCTAGTCCAATAGGGGAGTAGAGATAATCGAATGTCCCTCAATAGGAATATGAAATATCTTATATACATCCTCTGATGTAACTATCATATCACTAGTTGGGATATGGAAGGTGTTCATCTAGCTATCCCATAGGTCAGCCAAGGTTGTCATATTGGCTTGATCTGACCTCACAATCAGGATACAAATTACTTGCTTGAGGTCAATCGCCCCAAACCACTTCCACTTATCGTCAGTTAGCTAGTCTCGTACTTCCTCAAAGATATTTGGTACTTGATGGTGGGCCTTCAATAGCTGAAGCCCAACAAGCACAAAAATCAACAAAAAATTTAAAAAGTTGCAAAAATTTAAAAAAAAAAAAAATAAAATTTGCATTCAAAATACAACCATCTCATCCTGAGATGATATGTAGGCGAGACTACCCTACCCCAATATGGATGCCCCAATGGTCAAAAATATGACCGTTGAGTTTTGAAAGTGACTGCTCCACCTCTAGACGACCCCCAAAACCCTAAGGGAGAATTGCTCCTGCCTAGGATGGCCCCAAAATGGAAATAAAAAGCATTTAAAAACACACACACACAAAATCTAAAACTACACTAGCCTAGTATACATCTCCTAATATAAGGTGAGGTTCATTGCTAACAGTTTAATGAAGTTCATTTGCTACATTGCTTAATGAGGTTCATTTTAATTGAAAATTAACAAAGAGAAAAATTTGAGTGCATACCCGCCTAGCTCCAACTCCTCCTCTTGTAGATGCCTTGGGTTGATCCATCATGGTAATAGTTTGATTTTTCAACAACGCTTCATTTCAAAAAATACTCTCCTCCTCCTCACCTCTTCTTTTATCTCATTGCCTAGTGCAAATGACATTGGAAATTTGAAAATTTTATTTTTATATTTTTCAAATTTTGAGACCGTCCCTATGTGGGATGGTTGCATTTTGGTGTGATCATCCTACCCCGGATGGTCCCAAAATTTACCAAATGCAATCACCCTACCCCAGGATGACCCCAAAATTTCAATGATTACAAGCATCTCGTAAACATATCTAACATCAAATGGGGCATTCAACAACACCTAATGGTCCATCCTAATCAAAAATCTCCAAAGACACCTAATTTCTTTGGTCAAATCAATTTATATGGGTTCCAAAGATGTTTAGTTCCTTTGGTTAATTTCAAAAATCCCCAAAGACACCTACACCTTTGGTCAAATTAATTTCAAAAGGCTCGAAAGTTACATTAATCCCTTTCGTCACATTCATTTCAAAAGGCTCCAAAGGCACCTAAACCCATTTGATCATATCAATTCAAAAAGCTCGAGTGAATCTCGTATCTAGTAATTTTCTCTATCAATCGTACGATTACAGTGATTGGTTGTCCTTACAATTTGGTAGGATGAGTAAATTACAATAAGGTCACTCACTGAAAGCAATAATTATTAATGGTCAAAATTATAGTTGTAATGGGCTCCCTTTACACATTTGTGAAAGTCCTACAAATCCCACATCAAGTCATCTTGGTCAAGCGATTCATCACTTTCCATCTCCTCATTGATTCGTCGCTTGAGGGGGTAGTCATACATCAAAAAATTCATAATCAAATCAATAGTCAAACACTTAATCAATGCAAATCACATTCATTCAATAACATTACCAACAACTATTACACACTTCCCTATTTGTTGGGGCAAAAAGCAAAAATATTAACAAAGGCTTGGTAAATCCAAAATTTGGAAGAAAGCATCTATCCGAAGCCAATACAATGTATGCCCAAAGCCATCACCGTAGAAAATATACCCATGGAAAAACAAAATCCATCACTGTATAAAATCTACTTATGGTCGAAAGGTATATCTAAAATTTAAGTCCACCAAAGTGTTGGAGGCAATGATTCAAAAATGCATGCTCTTTCCATGACTGGGGCATCCAACATTATTTAGATCAATGAACAACCATTAGCCCTCAATTTTACTTAGGTCATCTATTTTTTCTGTGCATTGTGTTTTCACACAATGCATCCCAAAAAGGGGCATCTTTAGACACCTAAAACACGTCATTTTGAGGAGACTACCTATATGGACACTGTTTTAGGCCATATGACCCACCCGGGGCAGCTTTAGGACTTAACAATGGTTCTCATCACTCAAATAGGGACAAATTTCCTTTAGAAACCTGGACCATCCTACCCAAAGATGGCCTTCATAGATCGTCCTACCTTAAGGTGGTCAACAGTCATGACTGCCCTACCCTGGGATGGTCGCACCTATAACAATAAAAAGTCAAGCCTTGAGCAATGGTTCAAGCAATTACAAACACCAATTGTAAGCAATGATACAATGGTTATAAATAAGCTATTACATTTCTTGATTCCAACTACTTTTTGGTTTCTCAAGGAAGCCTTAGACTCCCATTAGAAAGTCTATTTAAGAACACCTTGCCCTCATTGAAAAGAATCCAATTTTTAGAGCGTCAAATTGCTATTGAATTGTGCAACTAGAGAGATCTCTCTCATAAGCAACAAAGTGCTACCCAATTTTAGTCATGGAGTCTTCAAGTGCACCAATTTCTCATCCTAAAGGTTGAAGGTTGCATTCAAGCTTCTTGCATCATTCAAAAGCTCTTGCTTTATGTCAATTCCTGTCATTAAGTCATTCTTCACGAGCACACCCTTGGATATCAATTCATTAGATCAATATTGGTGTCATCTTGCATCAGTTACAAGGAATTCATTCTTAGTTTAGTGGTCTTATCACCTCAATATAGCCCGTAGGCATCATCGTCTTGCTCAGATATGGCCAATAGGCCAAACCACTTTGCACAAGTATGACCTCTTGAAAAGATATGTTTTCCCTATTTTTCTTGTTTCCATCAGTTCTAGTAGCATTTCAATTACTAGCTAGCATAGTTAGATTTCAATTTTATGCATCTATTTACTATATTTCAAATCTCTTTATCACTTCTTTATCATTAATATGGACCTTATCTTGAAAGGCTCTTCAAATTCTATTAATGTCTTTTGAGTTTCTTTGTGTGTAGATTACAGGTTCTTGCAAGGAAATTACAGCATAAAGATTCATCTATCACCATCATACATTGCAGAGGTCACGAGAAACTCCTCTCCAAATTAGTTTGTGGGATTGAAGAAGATTCTATGTATTACATCCAAAGGATCATTATTGTAATCATTGTATCAAGAAGGGTAGCACATCCCTAAGAGGGATTTTATTGTAATCTCATGATAAAGAATGGATATCATTGTTAATAAAAGGATACCATCTTTCATATTATACATATATTGTTCTTGATCTTGTGATTTTATTGTTATTATTATATTTCATGTTTATGTGCTTAGATGTATGGTCTTTTTCATATCTTCAGGTACAAATTTAGATTAGGAGTTTATTAGGACTTAAGTACTTTATTAAAGCAATATAATAAATGCACAAGTGTTAGAATGTGCAATGATGTAAATGTGCCTGTAGTCCACATGTACATAAGTCCTTGGAATAGAATAGTGAGGTGTCATAGGAATATTGAAGGTAAAGAGTTGTATTTCATTCTAAATAGGTTTTCATAGAATTTAAATTGGAGAGGATTTTGGAGTGCATAGGTTGAGTAGTAGTAGATACAATGTAGATCCATTTTACAAATATGGAGAGGTTGTAAACTCCATTGGAGAGCATTGTATATTTTCATGAGCTTTCTTATATGAGAATTTCTTGAGTGTTGTATCAAGTTTTCTATCATATTTTCATTCTTATTAGTTAGTCATTATCATAGTTATAATATTGCATGCTTATTTCCATACTTGTGGTTGCATTTCCTTTAATTTTAAAACTTCAAAAGCTAACAATTCTAATGCCACAAACTATTACAAAACATTATCATGGATATGCCCCATGTTAAGCAAGGGTTATTACATCATAGTGTTAGGATGGGGTTCTAACATGTCCTTTCCCTTGAAAAGATTTATCCTCAAATATAAATATGAGAAAACTGATATTAAATTTGTTGAAAGGGTTCCCACATAGCATCTTTAGGTTGTAAGCCACACCATTGGATAAGAACATCAGTGATGACATAATGATAAAGGGTACACGATATTTGGTCTAGAATGCATTCAGGTTCAATAATGATGGAGCCTTCATCATCCAACTCTACTAGTATGGACTGCACCTAGACTTTGTTGCTGACAACCTATTTGAGAGAGAAAACATGAAAGACTGGATAAATTTTGAAAGTGGCCAAAAGATCCAGTTTGTAGGTTGTCGACCTGATCCTTTGTAATACCTGATATGGACAAACATATTTTGCAGTAACTTTTTAATAACCATGAAGTTGGAGAGAGGACTATTTATATAGTTGTAAGTAAATAAAAACCATGTCCCTGATTTCAAATCTATGTTCAGAGCGGTGTTGATCAACTTGTTGTTTCATATGGTTCTAAGCCAAGTCTATATTGACCTTAAGTTGGTGAAGAATGGAATAATTCTCATAGAGAGTGGAATCCATAGCTTGGACCTTGGAACTACTTGAAAAGTAAGAGGATGGTGTTGGTGGAGGATGACCATAAACTACTTCAAATGGGATCATCTTAGTAGCAGTGTGATATGTTGTGTTATACCACCATTTGTCCAAAGAAAGCCACTTGGCCTAGTGTGTAGGATGTTCAAAGTTAAAGCAATGAAGATATGTTTCTAAGAATTTATTTACAATTTTAGTTTGATCATTGATTTGAGGATGATAAGCCAAACTCATATTGATTTGGGTTCCCTACAACTTGAAAAATTATTGCCAAAACAACTAGTGAATGTAGGATCTTATCAAAAACAATGGATTTAGGCATTCCATGGAGATGAAATATGGAGTCTAGGAAGATTTGACCAACAACAAAGGCATTGTAAGGGTGGGATAGGAAACATAAATGACCATACTCGTAAGACGATCCACCACCACCAGACTGACTTTTTTCAAAATTTAAGTAACCCTTCAATTAAATCCATAGAGATATCCATACTTGTTTAGGAATTGGCAATGGTTGAATGGTACCAAGGGAACACACATTTTCACCTTTCATATGCTAGTAGCAATCACATTCATCCATAAAAGTATGAATATTTTTCATTCCTTTTCAAAAGAAGGTACACTTGGTCCTTGTATAGGTTTTGAGAAACCCTAAATGACTAGTTATTGGGGATTTGTGCATATTTTCTAGGATGAAGTCCTTTATATGTGAATGTGGGGAAACCACAAGATGATTACAATACCGTAAATATTGACCATTCCAAGTATAGGCATGGCATGAATGAGGATTGGCTTGGATTTGATGGACTAAAATTTGTAAAGAGGAGTCCTTGATCAATTCTTCCCTAAGATGATGAATCCATTGAGGAAGTGGTGTGGATATAGCATGTAGCATTTCCTATTCTTCATGGAGTTGGGATAAAGCATCTTCCACCACGTTCTCCTTACCCCTCTTATAGGTGATTTCATAGTCATAACCCAATAATTTAGAAACCCATTTTTGTTGTTCTGGTGTGGCCACCCTTTTTTATAAGAAGTATTTGAGACTTCTATGACCAATCTTGATGGAAAATTGTCTCCCAATGAGATATGGTTACCAATGAATGTCATGTAAATTGGAAAGCATTTCCTTCTCATAAGTAGACTTGCCAAAATTCTTACCTAAAAGTGCCTAACTAGTGAAGGCCAAAGGTCTATCTTCTTACATTAAAACTCCCCCAATGCCATTTCCAGATGCATCACTTTCAATGACAAAATATTTATAGAAATCAAGTATTTTTAACATGAGGGTAGTGGTCATGGCATGCTTTGACTCTACAAAATCCTTCTTTGTAGGTTCTATCCACATAAAATAATTCTTCCTCGACATAGTTTTTAAGGGATTTGTTATCTTTTCATAGTTCATAAATTTTTGATAATATCTAGTGAGTCCCAAAAATCCATGAAATCCCTTTATGGTACGAGGTTTAGGCTAGTTTTGAACAACTTGAATCTTCTTGGGTCAATATGAATTCCATCCTTAGTGACAATGTGACCCAAGTATTCAACCTCTTGCTATCCAAAAGAACATTTGGACCTCTTTGCATTAATTTTATTGTTAGATAAAAGTTGGAGTGCTTGATCCAAGTGTTAAAGATGTACTTCCCATGAATGAATGTAAATCAAGATATCATAAAAAAATACTAAAATGAATCTGCAAAGAAAATGTCAAAAAATAGAGTTCATTAAACTCTGGAATGTGGAAGGTGCATTGGCTAATCTAAATAACATAACAAATAATTCATAATGCCCTTCATGAGTTCTAAAAGCCATTTGGAAATTTCCTCATCCTTGATTCATATTTGATGATACCCTGATCACAAATCCATCTTGTAAAAGTATTGAACCCCATGCAACTCAACTCATCAAGAAATTCATCAATAACTAGAATAGGGAATTTATCTTTCATAGTGATTTTGTTGAGGTCCTTATAATTGTGAGACAAGCAAAGTCTCCCCAAGATCGAATAATGCTCTAAAAGATCAATCACACACAAAAAAAGAAAAAAACCACAACACCAATATTAAGTGGTAAACCCTACTTCAAATGAAGAAGGGAAACATCCACTATGAAGCTCACTATATTACTCAATGATTCAACAATACAAGAATGCTTCAGTGTTATGCAACAATATGCATCAACATAAACTACAACACAAGTTAATGTGACAAGATATGATAAGATATGATAAGATGTGATGATATGTAGTAGAAAACACCCCTATTTAAATAGAAGCTTTTCTACTGCAACCCTAAATCTTATCACAATCCAATCTTATCACAATCTATAAAAAATTAGAGAGTGCTTTAGTTACTTTCTAATTTTATCACAATCTAATATTTTGAGATATGTGATAAGTGGCATCTATCAAATATTAGAAATTTATTAGTTACTTTCTAATATTTTTTAGAAAATAGGGAATAACTTTTTCCCAAGAAATTAAATATTCTTAGCACCCTTAATTTATTTATTAATTGGGTGGGAATATTTTACATAAGATAAAATTATATTCTAATTCAAATATTATTCTTTAGACTTTATATTTTAGTCAAAGAATAATTTACACAATGTTGCATTACATATTCCAACACTCCCCCTTAATGCAATATTGGGGAAAGGAATTATGAGACAAAGAAACATTCTCCCCCTAAATATACAAACGGGGATGAGAATCAAATGAGTAATATAGTTACAATGAGCTTCTATGACCAAGAATGGTCTACAATAAGGCACCAATACAAAATAGGCCAAAATGAGACTGCAAGCCCCCAACGGAGTAGCTTGAGATACAAGCATCTTACAAAGCCATCCATCAACCACAAGTGGTTGCAAATGACAAGAAGAAAACATCACAAGGGTGTCTTCAGTAAGCCTGCAAAACCCCAAATGGAAGTACCTACAAGCTACAAACAACTCAACATAAGATCAGTTAGATACATCATCATAAATATATTCACCATAGCATATATGAATATCCAAAGATGATAACAAAACTGATCTAACAAATAGTGAACTATAAGTCATCACAAAAAGATGCCAAGTCATACTTATAGTCACGTGCTATATAGTTGATCAAAAAATATCATGTACAAAGTTGCATAAAGCAAACAAGGAGTACCATGTACAAAAGTAGCACAAGGCTAACAAAAAAATACCATGTACAAGAGTTGCATAAGGTATATGAAAATAATAAAGTGTGCACACTGGTTGCATAAATCCAACCATAAAATATCATGTACAAAAGTAGCATAAATGCTAACAAGAAAGTACCATGATAAACCAATTGCATAATGCCAACTACATAAAAAAACATGTACAAAGTTGCACAAGGCAACAAGAAAGTGCCATGTAAAAGAGTCGCATAAAGCAATTGCATCATATACCATAATTTCACAATGCCATCTACAAAGTAACATGTACAAAAGTTGCACAAGGCAAACAAGAAAGTACCGTGTAAAAGAGATGCAAAAAGCAATTATACCACCAAAGATCAACTCATATATATAGCACAAAATACCTCATAAGGATGAAGTTATCATCACACAAGTGTAACTACACTTCATTCCCCCTTGAGGACAACTTCACCAAACTAAGTGAATCCCCCAGCTTACAAAACTACTCCTTGGGAAGAGGTTTGGTGAAAAAATCAGTAGAATTAGAAGATGATGGGCAATACTCCAACTGAATAGTCCCATCCAATACCTTCTCTCTAATAAAATGAGCTTGGATTTCAACATGCTTTGTCTTTTAATGCATTACAGGATTTTTAGCCAAGGCAATAGTTGATTGATCATCATGAAATATAATCATGAACTACTATAACCATCTGCAATAAACAACTATAACCATATTGGAATTGAATAAACCAAGATCAACTTGCAATAGATTAACCATAACAATCATCTTGCAACAAAATAAACTAACTTGAATTTAATCATAAAACATTTGTTAAATGTTAGATAGTCAATAAGTTAGTAAGTTAGTGTTCATTTTAGGTTTTGCTATAGCCTAATGAATTGCCAATTCATCTCATCCAAGGTCAACCAAGCTACCCAAAAGGGTATGGGTACGAGGACCCGAAAAGGACTTGCTATCGATAGAGCGGATTCTTTTGGATTCAATAGGTGTTTAGAAAATATAAACTATGTTGCAAGATTAAGTAAATTTTAATCAAATACTAAAGTTGTGGTTAGGAAGTTGATTCATTTTTAACCTTCTTGATTAATATAAAAATTATTAAATTACAAGTTAGTTGGTTAGCAGATTGTTTAGTAGCAAGTTAGTAGTTAGATTAGTTGAGATGCAAAATGTAAGAAATATGAACAAGAGATAGTGGAGACACAAAGCAAAACACAAATACTCTCTCTCTCTCTCTCTCTCTCTCTCTCTCTCTCTCTCTCTCTCTCTCACTTTCATTCTCTTTTACTTTCATAATGAGAGATACAAGTTACATTAATTTACAGTATGCTTCAAGCAAATACTGGAGAGAGATTAGAAGAAATTAATAAAAATAGGGGAAAAGAGTGAAAAAGTTGATCCAAAATTGCCTTGTATACTCCAAAACATACTTGGATAACCTTGCAAAACAAGCAAACTCACAAACAACCATTGTTAATATGAGAAAAAATATTGCATTTTAAGGAGAATAATAATAATTTTTAATACAAAAAATTGCTTAAAAAATGCAATTAAATTAATAAAATTTATTTTATTAATAAAAAAATGGTATGAAAAAGTTTAAAGATTTTTATAAAGCAAAATTTTTTCAAAAAGCAAAACTGTTTTTTTTTTTTTAAACAAAACTATTTTTTTTTTTTTAAAACAAAATAGTTTTTTATAAAACTGTTTTTTATTTTTATTTTTTTAAAAAAACAAAACTTTTTTTTTTTTTTTTTTAAACAAAACAGTTTTATAAAGCAAAACTATTATATATATATATATATATATATATATATATATATATATATATATATATATATATTTTTTGGAAATAAAGGTTTTTGGGTCTTCCGAACGCAACCATGGGGTCCTTTTAGCTCCAAAATCCTTTCATAAAAAGCTTAATGCCAATTTTTTTTTATAGATTTAAAATGAAAATACTGTTTGCAAAAGATCTAACAACTATATCTAAAAACATAATAAATCTATAAACCCTAATGACAGATTTGCAAAATAAGTTTACATAAAATACCCAAATATCAAATGCATGCAAAAAAAAAATATACCTTAATGGGTTTTTCACCTCAAAGGATTGAAGACACTTGATGGAGATCCCAACCGCTCTGATACCAAATGTGAGACAAACAAAGTCTCCCCAAGATCAAAGAATGCTCCACAAGATCAATCACACAAAAAAAATAAAAAAACCACAACACCAATATTAAGTGGTAAAACCCTACTTCAAATGAAGAAGGAAAACATCCACTATGAAGCTCACTATATTACTCAATGATTCAACAGTACAAGAATGCTTCAATGTTATGCAACAATATGCATCAACATAAACTACAACACAAGTCAATATGACAAAATATGATAAGATATGATAAGATGTGATAATATGTAGTAGAAAACACTCCTATTTAAAGAGAAGTTTTTCTACTACAACCCTAAATCTTATCACAATCTATCAAAAATTATAAAGTGCTTTAGTTACTTTCTATTTTTATCACAATCTAATCTTTTGAGATATGTGATAAGTGGCATCTATCAAATATTAGAAATTTATTAGTTACTTTCTAATATTTTCTAGAAAAAGGGGAATAACTTTTTCCCAATTAAATATTCCTAGCACCCTTAATTTATTTATTAATTGGGTGGAAATATTTTACATAAGATAAAATTATATTCTAATTCAAATATTATTCTTTAGACACCCAGGTGTTGTAGGTGAGTTGGAGAGGAGAGGGCAATCCTCCAAGGGAGGTCCCAGGTTCGAATCTCCACCCTACCAAAAAGTTGAATTGGGTACCCAAAATCCAATTGATAATTTTGGTGCGGGCAGGGCTGGGTGCGACCCCCGGGTGACTTTGATGGTGTAGAACCCCCTATTCGTGGTCTCTTAGACCAAGGCGGCCCCGCAAGGGGTTTTTCGCTATATATATATATATATATATATATATATATATATATATATATATATATATATATATATATATATATATATTATTCTTTAGACTTTATATTTTAGTCTAAGAATAATTTACACAATGTTGCATTACATATTCCAAAAATAATCCACACACAAGCGCCAAGATCCATCCTTTTTTGTACTAACAACACTAGAGAAGAATAGGGACTAACACTAGGATGGATAACCCCTGTAACACGAAGCTCTTGAACTATTTTCTCAATTTTATATTTTTGAGCATAAGGATACTAGTAGGGATGGATATTTGGGGGAAGACTACCAAGAAAATTTTGAATTGCATGGTCATGAGAGCAATGAGGAGGTAGTCCCTTGGGTTCCTAAAATAATTGAGCATATTTTTTTAGTAAACTCACTCCTCGAAAGCATTTATAGCAAAAATTTGTACCTCCACTCTATGAGAGGACTTTCTTAATAAGTTTTCCATATTATGGGTGGAAATAAACTGAGCAACACTAGCTTTCATGTCATGTAAAGTGTATTCAGTCCCCTCTTGACTAAATTTCATCCACAACTCAAAAAATTCCAAAAAACTAGACCTAACATCCACAACCATTATGCTCTCCAAACAATATCACACTTGTCTAATGATAGGAAAAACATGTCTATCTTGAGATTATATTCCCTAATTTCGAGTTTGACATTACGACATTTTCCTTTGCATGGTAGGGTGCCTCCATTAGTAATCATGACTTCAAAGGAATTGCACATAGTAATGTTAGGGTTTCCCTATTTGGCCACACGTGGATCAATAAAGTTATGTGTACTACCAGGTTCAATAATAACAATGACTCTTTATCCCTTGAATTTTTCAATCACTTTCATCAATTGGGGAGTCGATATTCCTTCTAAAGCATGCATTGAATTTTTTTATTGGGATTCCTTTGGAAATTTTAACTATTATGTGGTTTCTACCTCATGTTGATCATCTTCTTCCTCTAAATATTCTACAATGGGTGCATCATCTATATCAAGTAGATACAATTTTTGACTCACACACTTATGCCCCAAGGAATACTTTTCATCACAATTATAGCATAGCCCTTGGGCCCTTCTATCCTCCATATCCTCATGAGTCAGTTTTTTTATGGTTGGAGATTTATTGGTAGGATTTGGTGTAGGCTTAGATGAAAAGGGTGGTCGTGATTGAGGAAATTTGGAGGTGCATTCTTGAGCCTTGAATTTTTTTTCTACCAATATAGAAAAAGATATTACCTATTGTAATGTTTGGAGCCTCAATATTTTAACCTCAGCCTTAATGTCATCCTTCAAACCACTCACAAAACAACTTTGAAAGAAGTCAACATTCAATCCAGTGGTATGATTGGCCAATTTTTCAAACTGAGTTTGATAATCTTGAAAAATTGAAGTTTGCTTGAGTTTGGGAAGGACTCTTGTAAAATATTCAAATTCACTAGGACCAAAGTGAGTGAGTATGTGTTACTCAAATGCATGCTAAGTAAGATCAAGATAGGCCTTCCTAAGCTACTAAAACCAATGTATGCATCTAATTTAAAATTGAAAGAGATAATTGTCAAACACATGTAGTGTGGGACATTATGAAGATTGAAATATTGGTATGCCTTACAAATACACCCCTTAAGATCCTTTCCATCAAATTTTGGGTAGCTTAAATCCATTGTTATTGGGTATGTTTCGTTGATGGTGACTCATACCTTCATCCTTTTGATCATGATGACTCAATCTGTCATGTGTGAGGGAATCAGTAGAGAAACAATTATCCTATTCTTCAAGTTTTTCTTTTAATTTTGTCTTAATTTCCTTGTGTCTTGGCACCAAAATTCATAGATTCTTGGAATTTTTTGAGTTTTGTCCTTAATTGGTTTAAGTTTTTACCTAATTGGGTCCCTAATTATTTTCCCAAATAATCCATGTGCATAGCAATTTTTACCTCTAATTCTTGTTTCTTTTGTTGTTTTTGAGTACCTAAAGCCATGTTCTAAGAGTTATGACTGGTTGGTGATACTAAAATTATAAATTTGATTTTAGGGGTTACTATTTTTAGTAAGGAGCCAAAAAATGGTTTGGGTGCTATATATAAAAATGATTAGCTCAAAAAGGCGATCGTAATGGACTATGTCCCATGATGATGTTTTTTGGCACCCCTAAAAAAGTTCATGGAGGCTATATACTAAACTATTTAGCTCAATGAGATGATCGCAATGAGTTATATACCACAACACTAGTTTTGGATACCCAAACATTTTTTTTCTAGGGGGTGTCTTCAAGTGTTGGTTTTCCTCCTAGAGGTTTGGTTTTCTCATAAAATTGGTTTCTTGTTGACCAACATCTTATTATACTTTGTATTGTATATTCTAACTATTGACACTATTCAATCAATCTTGACATTACTTTGTCAACTATCTGGTTTGACTTTGTCTCAGACTAGACTGTCATAGGTAAATGTTACTGATATTAACAACTAACAACTCTGTGTTAACTATTACTGATTGTGACTGAATATTCCTGATTGTTACTTATACTAACAACTTTGTTCTCACTGTTTTGACTTTGACTATTTCTATCTTGACTGTTATGCTCCTTTGTAATTTATTTTATCTATTTTCGTACAATAATTCTAGAATA
Organism: Wollemia nobilis; assembly: GCA_028583015.1. Lineage (NCBI taxonomy): Eukaryota > Viridiplantae > Streptophyta > Pinopsida > Araucariales > Araucariaceae > Wollemia > Wollemia nobilis. The sequence continues at coordinate 13,881,774 of JAQPPZ010000754.1, read as the reverse complement.
GGGATGTCTTCTTTGTATGCTCAATTTTTGTGGAAGGGTGATAGTTATAGGTTTAAAATTTAACAAAACAAGATTTTGTTGTAGGTTTAAGATTCAACACAATAGGGTACTCTAAGCCAAGGTGTATGTACTGCCTATAGGCCTTTTGTTATACCGTAGTGACAAACAATAGTGCTCGGACCAATATTTTAGGTCACTACTCAAGGAGAATTCCACACATTCCCTTGAGCACACTACTTACCTCTTTGACGGTATGGGAGGGTGATCTTTTCAAATTCTATGTCTGGTGTAATATGGATAATACAAGGTCAAAAAAAATTCTAAGGGCTAAATGTTTCTCCTAATCCCAGGGGGTCTCCCAATATACTCAAAGATACATGGGAGCTCAATTTCGTAAACAAGTGTTGTCTGAGGCCTGGGTATTGGATCTTGATCGCCCCTCACTTCACTATATGCTTTATGGGTAATATAGATTAGATAATAATGATAACTCCTTCATGATATTTAAAACTCTTGACCCAAGGTTTCTAACCTAATAAACTAGTGCAAAAAACAAGGGATGTTATTTTTTATAATAAGAAAACTGAAAATAAACAAAAACACGAAATATTATACCTAACAATTGAAATGGAAAAAACTATCACAGTTGTAGTAGAACATGGGCTTAGAAAGTGTTCTGATACCACTTATTAGGAACCTTCTCATTAAAAATTACCACATTCATAAAATATTACAAATAAACATAAATGCATGAAACATAAGATATTGTAATATAAAATATAATTGCAAAAGTGAAACAATCTCACAAAGTAACACATAATCATAGGCCACTTTGAGGGAACAACCACCTTCAATACATTCATTCAATTATGCAAAAATATGTACTCATTCCTACCCCTTGCAGTTTAAAATACTTCATCTCTCTGCCTAACGCTCAAGGTTGGCTTACATGCAAAATGTCACCTGAGCTAGAATCTTCTACCAACAAAACAATTACATTCTTGATAATAGATACATACAATGGCACCACTTATCTAGGAGCTTCATTACAAAATACTATATATTATCATGGATATCCCCTACGTTGAGCAAGGTTTATTACATCATAGTGTTAGGATGGGGTCCTAACATGATGTTTCCAACACAAAACTACCTAATAATGCTAATATTATTCAGGTCACAACAATGAGTACATTAGGAGGATGAGGAAGGGCATCCACTCTAGCTCTCTTTATCTTCATATTCTCATGATGTCTATCATAAGCCCTTAAGAATTCTTCATCGAATGGACCCTATGATACTATGTACTTTGTGATGCCCATCTCATATCCCATTTTATCCATGCTAAATATTCTCTAATGACTATATTTGCCTTTTTAGAGCATCTATACTTTGAAAGTTTACTTTGAAATTTGGGTCAAAATTCATTTTGACCCTTGTGAATTATAGATCATAAACCCAATAATCTTGTTGTAGTGTTATCCCTAAGCTATCAAATCTATTACCTATTGCTTTATAGCATCCTTTCACCTGACTACTTCTTTTATATTATAAATTATAGAAATTTTCTATTCCTTTAAGACTCTTTGGTCTATATAGTCTAGATATTACACATGTTATAAATTGAAAATATAATCAAGCACATATGTAGGCAAGACATAAGGTATTCTAAAGAACTCGCATAATCTAAAGAAATATCTATTCTTTCCTAAATAAAAACCCTCTCCACATTAATCATCTGATTTGAACAATGCTTTACATATATTTGAGAGCCTAGGTACATTACCTTTTAACCCCTTTATGGGGTTGAATACCATCTCATTGAATTCATAATCACTTTTGTCTTTGCCTTTATGGGGCACATCTATGTAATCACGGATAGGAAATGGTTTCCTATTATATCTCATCTTATCCAATTGTATCTTTGGAACCCAATGTTTTTTCTAGTTTATTATAAGACAAATGAAACATGAAAAGAAGTTGAATTTTTTAGTCCTTGCAAATTTTCTCAACTAATGATAAATATAGTTTGCAATATAGAAGGTGCAAACCAATAACTGGGAATTCCCTAGATAGTGTTAGACCATGTGCAACATAGTGAGATGCTCCTCTTCCACTAAATCATCACTTATTTACTCAAACATCAATGCTATGTATAACAATGCCATCTGCTTTTTTACTTTGAATTTCTTGATATTTATGGGTATCTCAAAACCCTATGCATCTTCTCTAATTGTTTGGTTTGGAACTTCATATACCTATATTTGCTAAACTTATTATAGTAATCCAGTTGGGCTTATAGGAGGCTAGTGATTCAATTTGCTAGATCATCTTCTATACACATCATATTTTTTATCTCATCCTTTGTTATGAAGATTTAGGTTTCTTCCCATGAGTGTGCCCTAATAGTGTGGTAGGTCTTATCATAATTTTTAACATAGATTTCAATGATCTTAGGGTAGTCCCATACATGTACCAAAAGCATACCTTGCTCTAAATTCCAAATGTGTCATAGTGATTGTGTGAAGAGTGTTTATTGCTAATGCTTTACACATTGTGTCAATATTGAAGGCACCACTAATATCCATTTTGAGTTATGGAAAATTTCTTTCATGCGATTGGAAATTGTAGTCTCAAAGAGGGTGGTTTTCTCTTTTGATCTCCACTATAGATAGAGTTATCCACTCTTCTTATACCTTGTAATACTTTGTTCCTTTATAAATAAATAAAGGTAGAGAATTTTTCTTGATTCTAATGAGTGATTCACTCTATGAATACCTTAGAATAATTTGTTATGCACTATTCTTACCAATGTGGAAATTTAAAACAATTCACTTATTGGTTTCCTTTGCCACTTTTATGATTTTTTCTAAAATGCTTATTGTTGTTGTCTTTGAATGCACCTGCAAATCCAAGCTAAGGGTTTGAAGAGCCAGATGCACCCACGCCTCGCACATAGTGAAATAGTAGGAAGAGTCATGGATGGGAGACCACCTGAGAGGAAACCTTTAGGATTTTTAAATAAGTTTAGCTCCTCATCAAAAGTAATCCTTGATGCATAGAGACCTACACAAGCTAAGGCCAGGGGGTTACAAGGAAAGGAATTGTGATAAAAGTAAGAAAAATAAAATAAATGGTTACAAAAAATGAAAAACTAAGCTATGAGAGCAATGCACCAAAGAATTAAATCCTAAAATTTGACTGCAACAAGTGACAATAATAAATATGAAGCACACCATCTTGTGTCTAGTGAACACAACCAAAAAAACAAATAATTGATAATAAAAACAAGTTCAAGAAAGGAGGACAAAGTGAAATTAGTTATGGATTCCATTAACATGCTAGAATTGATTACAAGAAAATGAGACCTTAAGGGTTCGATGTTCCTTAGGCAGCAAGCCAAGGTTTGGGATCCTCTTATTACAATAAAAAATAAGGGTGAAAGGAAGATCCCACTAGGCTCGGTATTAGGCATAAACTGAAAACTCCAAACACCTTTACAATAAAATTGGGACCTATTTATAAACCAGGAGGAGGGTCCCTTCCCTCTAAAGTTATATGTATAAGGCTTGTAAATTAGTCTTTGCTTCTGTAGATAAAATAATTTTGTAACTATAAACAATAGCTTTGAGGTCTCTAGATCTAGGGCCATAAATGTTGAGAGCTTACTAGCCTTTAGATGATCATTATTGTTGACTCGTCTGTTTGCTACTACATTGGGGTGGCTATGCCATTACTTTTTTGTTACATTTATCCTAGAATGCATCATCTTGTTGTCATGGTGGGCATGGAATCTTTGACTAGTGTGAATAAATAGGGTAGGCTCATGTGTATGGTGGGTGGTGGCCACGGTTGACATACAGTTGGCTCTGACAAATTTGGCCATGAAAATAAAAATTTATGGCCAATGGTGGATGGTCATTTTAAATGCTCCTTCACCTACTTCTCTTCTTGCGTGTGTGGCTACCACATGTTCTTGGATAAGTGAACTTGGACTTCTTACCTTGTCCTTGGACACAAGGTCAAAATCAAAAGTGTAAAAATGCATAAATAACAATAGTAAAACAAAAAGTAATAAAAGCATAAGGAATGAAGGAAAAAATTGAAGGGATGTGTGAGAAGGTTAGTGAGATGGGAGCTTTCTCATTTGAGCTTCCACTTTCTCTCATTCTTCTTCAAAAGCTACTCTAGTTTCTTGGAAACAATGGTGGCTTCTTAATTGGTCAACTTGGTCTATGCATTAAAAATCCATTACTCCTTGCACTACCTCTCACACTTGTCTTTCAAGCTCTATCACAAGATTGATAGCCTTTATGACATCTTTAATTGATAGGACCCCTAGTCATATTTGGAAGTCCAACCTCCTTTCCTTTATCTCCTCCAAGGCTTCCATATATTCATATTTTGAGAGGGGTGTGAGATCATTATCCAAGGAAATGGTAGACCCTTCTAAATTAGAGAGTCCAAAGGGATGTGTAGGTAGTTGATCACTTTATTTAGGGTTTCTATTTGAGTTATACATTTGTGCATCACTTTATCCCTATTGAGAGTGTCCTATTGAGGTATGATTTTGTACAATTACAAAATCATCCTATAGTTAGGATCAAAATCCTCTCTTGCAAAGAAAACATATTTCTCCAAGGTTGTTCCACTTAATGTTTTTATGTATCATTAGTATGTGTTAAAAACTTGAACTATCTCAATGGTTTGCAAGTAACTGATAACAAGGGGCCTGGAATTCAAGTATTTAACTTTAGTTTCATCATTTGCTAGGTATCCTTCAATCAAATTCTCCTTTTAATGAATAATAACTAAATTTATCTTTTGAGTTTAATCCTGAAAACTATGCAAACTTATTCTACAACTTCAAAAAAACATTTAATTAAAATGCTTTAAAGGATTTTAAAATAGATGTTAAGTTAGCATTTCTAATTAATATTAAAATTCAATAACTTTAATAAAATCAAAGTTTATAAAAATTTAATAAAATTAATTAAATATAAACCTTAATTATAAAGTTTGAACTTTATAATATTCAAATTTAAGGTTTTATTTAATATATATATTTGTTCATCCAAATATGAAATTGAAATTTAAATATTTGAAGAATGAACAAATGTGAAAATAATTAAACCCTAATTATAAGGTTTTGAACCTTAATAATTATGGAAATAGGGTTTAATGTAAATTTTGTCTATGAACCTTTTAAATTTTATAATATTAACCTAAAGTTCATAAAAATTTCCCTTCCGTGATATTTATTTCTCAAATATTTAAGAATAAATATGAGTCTCAAATATAAGGTTTGGATCATTTGATAATTTGAAATAAAACTATAATAAACCAAACTCTTTAATGTAAATAGATATCAATTATGAATTCTCAACTTTATGAAATTAAATTTGGAACCCAAATAATCATTTATCCTTGGTAAATTTATTTATTCAAATATTAATTAAATTTAACATTTGAATAATAAATAAATTTAAAACCTAGTTATAAAGTTAAACTTTATAAAATCAAACTAGGTTAAATGCTCACAAATTTAATATGAAATAAACTTCAAAAGTTTAAAGTAAGGGAAATAAAGTAAATCTTGGACAAATAACTACAAAATGAAATGCACAAAAAATAAAAAAACAGATTTATGCAAACCAACAATCACATAGTACGATAATAAAAATGGTATTATCTTCAATGGAAATTTAAATTAAAACTATATCAAAATCATTTAATTAAAATCAAATACCACATATCTGAACAAAAATAATTTTGATATAATTATTGGATCTTACAATAAAGCTTTCTGAAATCTCTGTAAATCCAAATCTTTGTAGATATTTTGCTTTCACCTTTTCCTTCCTTTGCCCTGCAATTGTCTGACCTTGTTCTTGGCTTTTCATTCTCCATTTATAGTTTGAATAATTTGTTATATGGTTGGTTCTTTCTCATTCCATTATGGTTTTCATATAGTTGTAAAAATGAATTCTTAACGAAACCCTAATGTCACCAACGCCTTCACATTATAACATATGGGTTTCATTTAAATCATACATTATAATTATATAATCTTCAACTCATTTATTTGAATTCAGTTGGCCTTCATAATGATCTCATGGGTACCGTATTATTTTCATTTAAATACCTTTTTCAAAGGATTTAATATTTCTCCTCATTGACATTCGAAAATTAAATTTAAGACATGCCCATGAAACCCACGAACACATCCTCTATTCAACATACTTTAATAATCCTGCCAACAAGACAAATATTAATTAGAATATAAAACATTTATAAAATAACCTTCTTAAATATAATTAAATTATAAAGTTATAAAACTTTATAATTTAATTAATTTAAAACATATTTATAACATAACCATTCTAATTATATTAAATTATAAAGTTATAAAACTTTATAATTTAATTAATTTAAAACAATTTTATAAAATAACAATTTTAAATATATTAAATTATAAAGTATAACTTTATAATTTAATTAATTTAAAATAAGTTTATAAAATAACCATTTTAAATATATTAAATTATAAAATTTTATAATTAATTTTTTTAATTTTAAAAGAACATCTGAAACTGAAGACCAACAAAATAGGAATAATAAACCACCCCATTCTTCTACATCATACCAATACTTGAAACAATCAAAACCAACCAACAACATAACAATAAAATTTCAAAATTTTCTCAAGGGGTCCCCAAAATTTGGGGTTGTTGTGAAGGACGTCACAAAAAATGGTGACTCTGCTGGTAAATGTCCCTAGACATTTCAGACTTAAGACCCAACTCTGAAAACAACAAAACCCAAATATTAGAATCATGAGCGTCAATAATATCCAAAGAATGTGAATAGACCAATTTAACATGAAACATCAAAATCATTAGCATCTACTTGGTGTGTGTAAAGTGATTCATTCTATATCCCTGAAACCGTTCAGCTTTCCATTGTTAATTTTCCATTTAGGTTATGAACATTTTCTCTTTGAACTATACCTCCACTTGGCCCTCTTCAAACATTTCTCTATACTATCGGCCAGACATTTATAGCCCTGGTAGAGATTATCTAAATCTCCCATATATTAGGTGAATTTTGTATTTTGTATTTCCTTTTGTTCTAGATATAGCTTCACTGCCAGATGAGCGTCTATAGCTCCGATGAAGGTTATCTAGTTTATGGTGATAGATTTAACTTTATTTTCCTTCGTATTCATCATTTTTTTTTCTTTTTTCTTTTTTTTTCTTTTTTCTTTTATCTAGTAATATGGTACTTTGCAAAAACAAATCCACCTGTCATTTGGGTTAGAGATCAGGTAGGGTTGAAAGAGTATATAGGATTTTTTACCTTAATTTGCAAAACATTTTTTTTTAATTATTTGTGGAAAACATCCCAAAAGGGATGTCACTTTCGGGTAAGACCCAAGGAGGCAGGGGTATCCATTCCGCAAAAAATGCCCAGGACTCGGACCTGGCCTACCACCTTTGACATACTCAAGGAGCAAACAAACACACAAAACTAATTTAAAAATAAGTAAATAACAACAAAAATAATAAAATAAAATAAAATAAATGCTCCTTGAGTGTGTCAAAAACAAAAGCACAACCAAACACGCACAATAAGATAAAAGAAACCACAACACGAACCACATAGAAAAACACAAGAACCACATAACAAAACACAAACAAGACAAAAACAACAGAACACTACAAAGACATAACCCAAAAAAAACATGAAAAATAAACACAACCAAAACTTAAAAATTAAAAAAAAATAAAATAAAAATAAAAATAAAAAACAACCAACATCAGAAACATAGAAAACACTCACACATAAAAACATGTATTAACACAAACAAAGAGAAACCCAAGAACACGAACGAAAAAAAACACAAGAAAAATAACAAAAAAACATTAAAAAAAAAAACACAAAACAACAAAAACACAAGAACAACAAAAAAACAACACAAAGAACACAAAAACAAAACAAAAGAACCCACCCACCTTAAACAAAAAAAAAAAAAAAAATTGAACATAACAATGACCTATCTAGACCAGAAGACTATTAAGGAAAGAATCAATAGAGGAAACAAAATAAAGAATAGAATGAACTAGGGAACTAAAAAAAATTGAATGAACCAAAGAGAAGCAAAAAAAAAACAAAAAACAAAAAGAAACTAGGTACCTTCAAAACTGGAGTCATCCAAAGAAATGATAGAAAGAAGAGCTTCCTTAATTTGAGAAACCCACCATCTAGGAGGGTGGCCATAACAAGTAAGATCATCTTTGTCCAAAGCCCAATTAGCTAAAGCATCAACACTCTTGTTTTGATCTCTGACCACATGATTGTAATCAACTTTCAAAAATCCATCTGGATTAATTGAATCTTCTCAATAATTCTTTTTATTCTCCAATCCACCTTATGATTCTTAGAATGAGTCTTCAAGATATTAATCATAAGTTGAGAGTCAGACTCAACTAACACCTTTTCCCATCCAACCTTAGTAGCCTCCTGAAGTCCTCTGTGGATACCATACCCCTTAGCAAGGTTATTGGAAAGAATACCCAAATTCTCAGCAAAAGTAAAAACCAGGGAGCCATCTAAAAGTCTACCGATTCCTCCCACACTGGCTTTTCCAGGGTTCCCTCTAGAGGCTCCATCAGTATTGACTTTTCCAAAATCCTTAGGAGGAGGTTGCCAATTTATGTTTTCTGATACCACTTGCAGAGATATTTCTATCCTCTCTTCACAATGAATGCACAGATAATTCAAACTATTTACGAATGTTAATCACACAACCAATTTGAGAATAAAATGAACGAATATTGGATTGCAAATAAAGAAATGCAGATCGCCACTTTAGGTGGGCTCACCCTCACCGTATAGGCAGTATGCGAATATCGCAAATGAAGTTTTGATAAAAAGATGATAAATGATTTAAAACAAACAATTGGATTTATATAATCAAATGAACTCTTTCATAATATAGCCGACGTCTATATTATGTTTGGTATGTAAAAAATGGTAGAACCCATCCAAACTAACTGCCTAATAAAATGATCAACACCCTCTTGATTAGTCCAATCCCTCCAAAGCTGTTCAAAAGTAAAAAAATTGGACCACTATAAGCCAAGTAAAGTGGCCATTCTCCTCCATAGCTCAGAGGCTAAAGTACACTCAATAAAAAAATGGTTGAGAGTTTCTACATTCTCTTCACACATTTCACATCTAAAATGGCCATGCAAACCACGCTTCATAAGTTGCTCACCAGTAAGCACCCTATGATGCAATAAAAGCCAATTAAAGAACCTCACATTAGGCCAGAGCTTTTGAGCCCACAATCGAGAAAAGATGTTAGAAGAATGATTGGGATTATTATGGCATAAGGTCAAATAACCTTGAGCAACTGAATACTCACCCTTAGAAGTGTTGTTCCATCCAAAACAATATTTTTCATGGGACCAAGAGAGGGATCTCATATGAAGGATGCCTTGGATATCTTGTCTTTGCCTTTCTGGGATTTGAATAGGTCAGTCCTCAATAGGGATCCAATATCTACCAACCTTTGAATTACCAGTATGGTACCGACAGTAAATTAGCCACCTTTATCCAATTAGCTCGGTGAAGCTCCTCCATCCAAGGCCTCCAATCAGGAAACTGAGTTATCAAAGGCTTGTGACCATCCCAAGAATCTGTCCAAAAAAATTCCTGTTGATCATTATGAATGATCCAAAATAATTTTTTCTTTATCAAATCATCACCAGTCTTAAGAACTGCTAAAATGAAAGAACCTTTGGTAGGAATTTGATAGAGAACAAGGTCTTCAGGACTTTTGTTCTCAGCATATTTAGCATGAATATTATTGGCCTAAAGAGCATTGGGGTTATGCAACATACTCTAATATAATTTAGCAGCTAAAGCTTTGTTTTTATTAATAGAAAACCGGAATCCTAACCCCCCTTCACTCTTAGGAAGACATAAAGTATCCCATTTCACCAAGGCCCATTTTCTTTTCTCCTTAGTACCACTCCAAAGGAAACGATAACTGATTTGATCCAATTCTTGAATAATAGCCTTTGGGATATTCAAAATGGAAGAAACATAAATAGGAATAGCTTGAAGGACTGATTTTACCAAGGTGATTCTACCCCCAGAAGAAAGCCACATGTTGGTCCACTTTCCAATTTTCTTCTTGACTTTGTCCAAAAACCAATTCCAATCTTTATTTTTTTGCCTTTGAATATTTATGGGAATACCTAAATAAGTGATTGGAAGGGAGGTTTTCTTATATATTAATTTATCCAAGACCATGGATTCCTGTCTAGAAGAGCAGTGAAAGAAAATAACTTTAGATTTGTCTTCATTGATCAACTGCCCAGTAGCCTTAGAAAAACGGCTAATGATTTGCTTAATATTAGAAGCTTCCTTAACTATAGCTTTACCTAAAAGAGTAGAGTCATCCACAAATTGAAGATGAGATATAGGTCTAACTCCATGAGCAATGGTAACTCCCTCAAGGGTTTTGTTTTCCCTATTTTTGGTTATAGTCCTACCCAAGCATTCAGCAAGAATGATGAATAAATAAGGGGATAGCGGGTCACCTTGCCTAATACCTTTAGAAGCTGGGAATGACTAAGAAGGCCTGCCATTGATAAGAACTAAGTAGGAAACTGAATAGATACATCCCATAATCCAATCCATCCAATCCTTAGAGAAACCAAATTGCCTCAAAACTTTGATAAGGAAGTGTCAATCCACTCTGTCATAAGCTTTGGATAAGTCTAACCGAATGAACATGGAAGGAGATTTTTACATATCCATGGAATGGATGGCTTACTGAGCAAGAACTATCTCATCTACTATTTGACGTCCTTCCACATAACCCCCTTGCTCTGGGGAAATAATCTTATGCAAAAGAGGCTTCAACCTTTTTGCCATGATTTTAGTAATGATTTTCAGAAGAAAATTACATAAAGCAATAGGTCTAAAAGCTGAGATATGATCAACCTCTTTAGCTTTTGGAACAAGAGTAATATAAGTTTTATTGATAACCTTCAAAATTTATTTGGATTTCTTGGCTTCTTCCACCACCTCTAATAAATCAACATGAAGGATATCCTAGAACTCTTGGTAGAACTCAATGGGAAAACCATTAGGACCTGGGGTTTTCCCTTTTTGTATTTTAAAAACTACTTGTTGAAGCTCATTGATAGTAACAGGAGCAATCAAAATAGATTTCTCCTTAGAAGTAATAAGAGAAGAGTTGCTTGAAGAACATTTTGTTGTGAAGTTGAGTCAAGAGGAGTAGCAGCAAAAATATTGGAAAAGTAATCAACAACAATAGAGTTAATTCCATCCCAAGTATAAACAACATCTCTAGAATCTGATTTTAAGAAAGAAATAAAGCTGTGAGATCTTCGAGCTAGAAGAGATTTGTGGAAGAAATTTGGGTTTCGATCTCCTTCTTTGAGCCATTGAATTCTAGAATTTTGCTTCCATAAGATTTCTTGTGTAAATTTTCTCCCTTTTTTATGTTGAAAATCTTTGTTTTTTTGGTTTGTCTTTGAGTTCTTCCCTTCATATTTAAATTGTGTTTCTAATATTTCATTTTCCATTATTTTCTATTCCTCACTTGGGACATCATTTGTGGAAAGAATTTCAAACATATTAGCAGATGACTTTGATTGATCCTTCATAACTGGTTTTTTCTAAGTGTTCTTCTTCTTAGGTATTTGGAAACTTGCTGAGTTTATATCTTCTTTCTTTTGATCAGGAATTTTATTTGGGCAAGCACTGGCCAAATGACCATATTCATGGAAAATTCTACAACGAAAAGGAATGTTCTCATAGTCCACTACTTGCTCTCAAGTGTCTTCCCCAAATTGTAATGTGATATTTTTAGGTAGGGATTTGTCAAAATCCATTAAAACACAAATTCAAGAATAAATAATATGTTCAACATTTTGAGTACAATCAGCAGTCATCATAAAATTTCCTAAAGAGTTTCCAATTGAAGAAAAAATAGTAGGATTCCAAAATTCAATAGGGAGGCCAAAGATTCTAACCCACACGGGAGCTATAGAAGGCATATCTTCTTTGGATTTAAATTTAGTATGCTAGGGCTTCATGAAAAGCCCTACCCTTCCAAAAAACCATGGATCCCCTTGAAAAGTTTTCTCTCTATTTTCATTATTAGCAAATAAAACAAAAAAATAAACATTTGGATGAATAGAGATTTGTAAATCACCTTTAGTTTTCCATATTTTTTCAGCCCAGACTTTGAAAGCAGATAGACTCGGATGAAAACCCACGAACCGACAAATTAGTCATTTTTTCCAAATCTTCAATGCCAGTCTGAATGTTACCCATATCAAGCTTAACAATAGGAGTTCCATCAGCTACTTTAAGACATATTGACTCCATTTTCCTTGGATCAATCTTAGGCATTCTTAGAGGTTTATGGGAAGCCCTACGATTAATATTAGCATTGGGCTGAGACTGTACACCACGGAGGGCATCCCTAAAATTTATTTTTGGGGCTGAGTATTCGAAATGCTTACCCTTGACAGGGGTTTTCACAGTAGAATTATTTTGTGGGTGCACCTTAGCACCAGATTCACTTGATATATGAGTTATTTTTTGATCAACTACTTGAAACTTATTTCATGATCTCTTTAATCCTTTCCCTAGACGCTATGGAAAGGTATGGTTTTCATTTTTCTTTTGTGCAGAAAATTGGAAGTCGTTGTCACTCAAGTTCATAGTATGATCTATTGAAATACAAATTTCTAACCCATATTGGATCTCCTGCAACATTTCCTACTAAAATATTGAGCATAAACCATAAAATATTGGTCTCTAAGGCTCGAAGGCCCTAAAAACCAACCTCTGGAGCTGCTTGCACTCAACCCAGATGAAACCCTCACATAGTTGCTTGCCAAATATCTCGTTCACACATAGGGATGCGTTAGGATTTGTGTTACTCCAAATGATATAAAAATTGGTGGAGACATTCTAGGGTTTTTTAGGCATCTACCCTCAAAATTTTAGCTCAATTCGAGTCCGGATGAGTGATATATGGCCGAAACGAGTTCTACAGTTTGGGCAGTCCTACAAAAAACTTAAACAAGTATATATGATCCCTTAATTTGCAAAAATGACAACTTCATATTTCCAGAATTTCAAAAGATATTCTTTAATGTGTTTGTAGTAATTGTGAAGCTTTTGCAATATGATTCTAATATTTCAAATTTCCTTATCTTAGTTCAAATTCATGAAGATATACACTAACATCTCACTTTTCTTTTCTTCAAGTTTTATATGTTTTCAAAATATGTAATTTTATCCTCTATGGACCAAGACCAAATATTAGATAAAATAATTAAATTATTAGTATCTCGGCAACAACTACCCCAATAAATAAAACCTCACCAAAACTCTATCAAATTCAACAACACACATCAAAATAATGAAACTGACAAGCTCACAAAACAATAAGCTATACAAAACATAAATTTGCAAAACCAAAATTGCAAAGTTGATAAAGTGAGTGAACCCACTTCCTAAACATGACAACAGAACAAACAACAAAACATTACAAAACCACAACTTATGTACAAACACAAAAACAAGAAAACAAAATCCAAAAAACTATTTATAAAAATATATATTATGTACAAGACACTACAAGAATTTTGCCATAATTTCCTTGGATCCCAAATACGTTTGGCACGTAAAATATGTATATTGTTATATGCATGTCAAATCTTATACAAATCCAACCAAAATAAAATCAAGCTAAACAATATAACAAATTTTATTTTATCTTTTTCAGCCCACCAATTTGATTCAAGTTTATAATCAATTCAATGTTTAGAATGTGATTCATTAATTCTGCAAGTGAATACATGATCTTCAATTATCTCTTGATTATCCAATGAGATGTAATTTTCCAAATCAGATTGTTCACTTTGACTTAAGTTTTAATTTTCATAAGAATATAGGTTTTTTCTTCCAAATAAGAAACTACTTCTAAAAATTTTAAAGCAAAATCATCATCTATGCTTTTAGACCAATCATGCTCATGCAACACTTTACAAGAATCTAGGATATCTACTAAATGAGGATATGTATAAGTTTGTATCCTAAATTCATTTGTCAATTGTTGATGAACATGGTTTAATAATTCAACCATATCTTCTTTTTTAATTAGAAATGCAATCTAATTTGTAGTGGTAATAGGAATCCACTCTAGTTCTTTATCAACCCTTAATGGCATTTGATCATAAACAACCTTTGAATCTAATAAATGATTATATGAAGTTTTACCTAATTCTTGAATGTTTAGACATAATGGATAAGATTATACCTCTTGTACACTTTCATTTACCACTACTTGATGAGTCATTGTAGTCTTTTATTTTTCTTCATGATCTCTATCATCATCATCATCATCATTTCATATTCTTTCATTAATGACACGTTTTTCAAAAACATCAAAATTAGGCATCCAATCAAGAATATGTCCATATTTTTAAAACCATAAATCTTGTTGATCAAACAAAAAAATAGTTTTTTTAGGATGAGTAGGAAATTTTGATTCTTTGTTAGCCATACATGAAGTTTCTTTATTTGAATATTCAATACAATCATGAAAATTTTCACTTAAATCTTCAGTATTCAAGAATGAAAGAAAATATTTTACCTCTTCTTCATCCAAAATAGTTGAATCATAAGAAACATTTACCATTTCTTCCCTTTCTAGTTCAATAATGTGTTCTACAAACTCATGTTCAAAATGATCGAATTTTGAAACGTTCTCTACTTCTGAAATTGGCACGTCATTTTCCAGTTGGATAGAAATTGCTAGATCTTCACACAAGATAGAGGTTTCAACATCCTGCATATCAAGTGAAATAGAAAATTCATCAGTAGGATAATTAGAAATAAATAATTCCCCATATCTTCCCCAACCATTATAATAATCCTAAAACATTTTATGAGATTGCATCCCTTGTTTCATTTCTTCTTGATCATTATTTTGAGGATACGGAAATTTTTTATCATCATTTTCAATGATCTCATCCAAATTTATGAAATGTCCTGATTTGTCATTCAAAACTAGTCCACTCTAGGACCTCTCCACTGTCTAAAAGAATATCACTTTTAGCATCTTCGATCTTTGTCTCATGAGAATGATTTATATAATTATAAAGATATGCATCTTAATACCTTTGTCCCTGTACTTGAGCAATGCTTCTTTTAAGTTGTAGAATTAACCTTCACAACTTGTCCTGCATTTTAGGTGAAGAAAGTACTTCATTAGAAAGAGAGGCAAAATCCTCCCATTTATTCCACCAACAATAATCATCTTCTAAAAATAGGGAGTGATGTTCAACCACTTCTTCACACTTTGTAAATTCAACAATCGAATGCTTTTCAAATTCACTTTCATCACTTTCAAAAAAATTATCTTCAATAAAAAATTCATCTTCCTCAAGTAATAAACTTTTATGATTAGTCATAATGAAAACACCTCTAGAATCTTTCAATTTTGGAGCTTTAATTGTTTCATTCAACTCTATAGAAGATTTCATTCTATCATATGTTTCAAAGCTAGTTAGCTCTAAAACTCCTCCAATATCTAAAGACTCATGCATTTCTATATTTTGATAAACTTGATTACTACAATCCTCATTGATGGATATTGGCTTTGAAACTTCCACTTCTTCTTGGACAATATCAAAAGTGGTTGAAAAACTAGGACATTCAATTTCATTCGATGGTGTCAAAAAATGTATATCATGACTCATAAGTGGTAATTGATTTGAAACCTTAGGGTTAAGTAATGATAACTTACCCACATCAATTCCTCCTGAAATCAACCATTATTCTACAACTATTGCCCCACCATAAGCGTTAGACAAGCATAAATCTTTAAGAAGCTTTTCTAACAACTTAAGGGTAAAAGGATCTAAAGCTTCCAAGTATATTTGAACAACTTCTTCTGAAATGATAAAATGTGTCTCTATTTCAGTATACAACTTATGAAACCTATCATTAAATTGACTCATGGTTTCATCAAGTTTTTTATAGATAGAGAAAAATTGATTTGATAACAAATCTATGTCAACCAATTTTCCAAAATGTTCAAGAAATGTTGTTTCTAGTTGATTCCAAGAAGCGGTAGAACCTGCAGGTAAATTGATAAACCAATCTTTAGCAACTTCATCCAATGTGTATGGAAATATTCTACAGAGAACATCTTCCTGCATAATTTGAAAATGAAACATAATGTTTTTATATGCCTGAATATGTTCCTCAGCTGTAATCGTTCCATCATGCTTATAATGGGGTAATCATTTTCTGCCATTGAACCAGTTTTAATATGCAAGGCTATCTATGAAAAAATCACAAAAATTGAATCATAACCAATTTTTCAAATTTATGATAGATTAACATTAATGCAACATAAATAAAAAAATTCAATTTTTTTTTTAAACTAAGATTTGAAAGACTTCAAATGAAAATAAAATATTTTCCTACAGGTCCTCCTTCTAGCGCCATTTCTGTTGAGGTATGATTTTGTCCAATTATAAAATCACCCTACAGTTAGGATCGAAATCCTCTCTTGCAAAGAAAACGTATTTCTCCAAGGTTCTTCCACTTAATGTTTTTATGTATCATTAGTATGTATTAAAAATAAGTGCTTTAACTATCTCAATGGTTTGCAAGTAACTCATAACAAGGGGTCTGAAATTCAAGTATTTAACTTTAATTTCATCATGTGCTATGCATCCTTCAATCAAATTATTTTTTTAATGAATAATAAATAAATTTACCTTTTGAATTTAATCCTGAAAACTATGCAAACTTATTCTACAACTTCAAAACAATATTTAATTAAAATGCTTTAAAGGATTTTAAAATAGATTTTAACTTAGCATTTTTAATTAACATTTTTTTTTAAGCGAAAAACCCTTTGCGGGGCCGCCTTGGCCTGAGAGACCATGAACAAGGGGTTCTACACCATCAAATTCATCCGGGAGTCGCACCCGACCCTGCCCGCACCAACATTATCAATTGAATTTTGGATACCCAATTCAGCTTTTTGGCAGGGTGGAGATTTGAACCTGGGACCTCCCTTGGAGGATTGCCCTCTCCTCTCCAACTCACCTACAACACCTGGGTCATTTTAAATTAACATTAAAATTCAATAACCTTTAATAAAATCAAAGTTTATAAAACTTTAATAAAATTATTTAAATATAAACCTTAATTATAAAGTTTGAACTTTATAATATTCAAATTTAAGGTTTTAATATATATATATTTGTTCATCCAAATATGAAATTGAAATTTAAATATTTGAAGAATGAACAAATGTGAAAATAATTAAACCCTAATTATAAGGTTTTGAACCTTAATAATTATGAAATAGGGTTTAATATAAATTTTGATTATGAACCTTTTAAATTTTATAATATTAACCTAAATTTCATAAAAAATTCCCATATTTATTTCTCAAATATCTAAGAATAAATATGAGACTAAAATATAAGGTTTGGATCATTTGATAATTTGAAATAAAACTATAATAAACCAAACTCTTTAATGTAAATAGATATCAATTATGAATTCTCAACTTTATGAAATTAAAGTTGGAACCCAAATAATCATTTATCCTCGGTAAATTTATTTATTTAAATATTCATTAAATTTAACATTTGAATAATAAATAAATTTAAAACCTAGTTATAAAATTAAACTTTATAAAATCAAACTAGGTTAAATGCTCACAACTTTAATATGAAATAAACTTCAAAAGTTTAAAGTAAGGGAAATAAAGTAAATCTCCGACAAATATCTACATAATGGAATGCACAGAAACTTAAAAAGCAGATTTATGCCAACCAACAATGGCACAGTACGACAATAAAAATGATGCTATCTTCAATGGAAATTTATATTAAAACTATATAAAAATTATTTAATTAAAATCAAATACCGCATATATGAACAAAAATAATTTTGATATAATTATTGGATCTTACAATAAAGCTTTCTGAAATCTATGTAAATCCAAATATTTGTAGATATTTCAGTTTCACATTTTCCTTCCTTTGTCCTGCAATTGTCCGACCATGTTCTTGGCTTTTCATTCTCCATTTATAGTTTGAATAATTCGTTATATGATTGGTTCTTTTCCGTTTTATTATGGTTTCCATACAATTGTAAAAATAAATTCTTAATAAAACCCTAATGTCACCAATATCTTCACATTATAACATATGGGTTTCATTTAAACCATACATTATAATTATATAATCTTCAACTTATTTATTTGAATTCGGCTGGCCTTCATAATGATCTCATGGGTGCTGTATTATTTTCATTTAAATACTTTTTTCAAAGAATCTAATATTTCTCCTCATTGGCATTTAAAAATTAAAGCTAAGACACACCCATGAAACCCATGAACACACTCTCTATTCAACATACTTTAATAATCCTGCTTACAAGACAAATATTAATTAGAATATAAAATATTTATTTTATTTTTTTTTATTTTTTATTTTTTTTAAAAGCGAAAAACCCCTTGCGGGGTCGCCTTGGTCTGAGATACCACGAACAGGGGGTTCTACACCATCAAAGTCACCCGGGAGTCACACCCAACCCTGCCCGCACCAACATTATCAATTGGATTTTGGATACCCAATTCAACTTTTTGGTAGGATGGAGATTTGAACCTGGGACCTCTCTTGGAAGATTTCCCTCTCCTCTCCAACTCACCTACAACACCTGGGTAAATATAAAACATTTATAAAATGTCATTCTTAAATATAATTAAATTATAAAGTTATAAAACTTTATAATTTAATTTAATTAAAACATATTTATAAAATAATCATTCTAACTATATTAAATTATAAAATTATAAAACTTCATAATTTAATTAATTTAAAACAAGTTTATAAAATAACAATTTTAAATATATTAAATTATAAAGTTATAAAACTTTATAATTTAATTAATTTAAAACAAGTTTATAAAATAACCATTTTAAATATATTAAATTATAAAATTTAATTAATTAAAAAAAACTATTTTAAAAGAACATTTGAAATTGAAGACCAACAAAATAGAAATAATAAACCACCCCATTCTTCCACATCATACCAATACTTGAAACTATTAAAACCAACCAACAACATAACAATAAAATTTCAAAATTTTCTCAGTGGGTCCCAAAATTTGGGGTTGTTGTGAAGGACGTCACAACATGTCCTATATTTTCTTGAAAATTACCATTTAATTTTGGATGTCAACAACGTCCAACTCCTACTTGTTTGTGGTATCGATCCAAGCATGAAAATATTTTACTTCATTCATTCTCACATATTTAGATACTAGGGTCCACTCTATCTCTTGAGTAATTTTGCCACTTAGGATGCTATGTTGATAAATTTGATCAACCAGGATATCAAATGCATCGAGTTTTTTATGCTATCCCAATACAAGGCACAAACGTCTTGAATCAGCCTGATGATGTTCTGTTGAAAGAGTTCCAAGATTTTCTTTCTTATTCCAGTCCTCTTTTGAAATTAGACCTAAATGGGTTGAACTGACTTTTTTCAATAAACAATTAGTCCAATTGTTCCCAATTTTTTCTTCACTCTTCTTCCAATTGTATAGCCATTCCTCGAGCACTTACGATTTGTTCCAATTGATTATATAGCCTCTTTTTGGTCGTTGAGTCCTTGACAACATTATTGACCTCCTAGAGTTTATTTTCTCTCTTTTATAATCTTCTCTCCAGGGTTATCAAATCGTGCTTGATGAGCTTACTCATATTTTTATTTATTTGATTGTACCCCTAGCTCTAGTGCCTTGTAGACTAATGGCTGCACTAATTATGTGGTAATCCTAGGGCTACATTTTTCCTTTTGACTTGGAGAGCTTTGGGTCTAGATAGGAAAAGTGGAGAACTCTCCTTGGTAAGTAAATCTAGCTTACAAGTCTACTCTCTATTGGCATGGATGCTCTTTTAGCCTCCTTTTTTTCATACTTAGAGGCCCTCCTTTGGATCTCTTTAAAATATAGCAATACATTCGAAGAAGTGGCAAAAATAACCACTAATTACCTTGGTAAGGAGAGTGGTATTGTTGACTAAAAGAATGGGCATGATGGGGTAGGTTGAGAAATGGTAGGGAAGGGAAAAATTCTCCTAGTCTAGGTAGATTTGAGGTCTACCCATGAGGTTAAGGGAGTGGAGGCCATTGATGTGAGAGCCTCGAGATTTTAGAGTAGAAGCCCCATGTGGAGGTTCAGTGCAATGAGAGTTTTTCGGAGTAAAGGTGATTACTGAGACAACAAGGATATGAGTTGGAATTGATGAGATTAGTGCCAAAGGTTGTAGAGTTCTTGCATTCAACATGGAAAGAGGAGGAGCGTTGGGCACTTTCTCAATTGTTTGGGCCATAGCAGCTTGGGGCTTTACCTTGGAAGGATATGTGTTCTTCTTATTAGCAAGTGGAGAGCCAGTGTCATAGGATGACTCCTAATTTTTTTATGTTGAGGTGGATTCTTGAGCCAATAGTTCTTGAGTTGGGGAGTGTTGTTGGGGTGGCGTGACCTCTATGACCTACAAGGTAGAGTCCTCCAATTAAATGATCTTCTTAGATCTTGCCTCCATGTCTATCACTGATTGGGTGATGGATTTTATGACCTTTTCCTTACTACCTAAATTTGTGCTAGAACTATCTTCTTTGGCATGCTCCTTATCCCATCATTCCTCTAACTCTACATCCTCATTTATCTCACAAAAAATTGGTGTCGTATTGTTATTTTCTTGTTGTATTTAACACCAAGCATTGATATTTTCCAATTTCCATTTCTCCTTTAAAAGGAGTTTTGATTTAGGTGCATGGATCTAATAGTTTAGGTTCACCTTCCTAGTCACCTTATAGAAGGTATGATAAGGCTTCTTCCCTGATGGTGGTAGTGAGGCTTGCTCTAGAAATTGATTTAACAAGGGTGTACCTTCCTCATTTGTGGGGTTCTAGAGAGCTTCTAGTTCTGGTCTAGACTGGTGTATGAACTTTATTGAGTTCTTGAATTTGATTAACCACTATGCAATTTTTTTTTTGAGGTCATATTTCCATTCCCCTAGAGTCTTTTATAGCTTGAATTCCTCAAAATTCGTTTCCAAGAGCTCATGAGTCTTTCACTTCACTAGGCTAACTCCTCCAAAGTTGAAGGGCAACTTAAACAAACAAGTCTTGTTCCTTTTGCTTGTGTACAAGGTATTGATAATATCCAACTTGTGAAGGGCCCCCAAAGCAAAGACCCACTTGATCACATATTTCAACAACCAATATGTTTGCTTGCTAAAATAGTGCACTCTAATGAACATCTAGTATTCGATAAAAAACCAATCACTAGTGTTGTTCCCCCAAGAACTTCTTACAACTTGTAGTAAAAAATTTAGACCTCTATCCTTTGAGGGTTGTCAATGTGGAGACTAGAAAATTCTCAATAAAATCATAATACGAAGAGGGGGACCTCCTCAAACCCTCCATCCAAGAGGAGATGGGTAGTGGATGGCTTGACTCATCCTTGGATTTTATGGCCAATCTAGAGTACATTCAAAAATTTTAGAACAAGATTAGATGAGTCAAGTATGCTAAAAATGGAAAATGTGACCAACATTTTGGAATGCAACCAGTCTATCATGAATATTCCCAGCAATATAATTGGTAAAATCAAGATCCACCCTTTCCCTGCTAGAGGTGTGTCTCATCAAGTATAGGACCTTGATTTGACCCTAGAAAAACTCCTCCTCCTTTAGGCTGAATATGAAGGTCAACATTCTTACCGTGTCCCTAGAACTATACTTTAGTATTCTAATATCTAGGGGTAAGTTCAACAACTCTTTCCCCCTCACATTTCATTTCTCTCAAAGATAGGAGAGCCTTTTAGGTACGATGTTGTAAAGTTCTATGACACTTTCAAAATTGACCATGTTTGGTCCTGTCTCCACCATTAACATTTTTTAAATTATGTGGGCATTAATCACCACTCTAAAGCCTCCATCAGGAGTCCAAATATCCTAGGTATCAAGGTTGTATAGCTTGGTGCACAACAAAATTATTTCAAAACAACTTTGCACTTTGGGAACCATATACTATGCTAACATGCTACTCTATATTTGAGCACCAAAACTTTCAAAAGAACTCTAATTGAAGTTCTCTAGCACCCCATATCTTAGGCTCTTAGTTCTTTTGGAAAGCTTGGGGTCCTCTATCCCTTTTGATAAATCCTTTAAGAACTCAAGGCCCACAAACTACGGGAAGGGGTGTTTCATCTGGGCCAAAAGTAATTGCTTCCAATAGAGCAAACATGTGTATTGCCCTAGACATAGGGCTTTTGGTGCTAATTCTTATCTTCTCCATTTCTTCTTGGAAAATTTTGCATAGCCAAGCTCTTGTTAATTTTCTATCTCCCCTTTATTGTTTCATGCCTCAGTGTTTTTCCAAAGATCGTGATTGCAAGAAAATATTTGAAGATTGTTGTTTCTTTTCTTATGGATCTCCCTTTGGGGTGTTAGCACACAAATCAACTTTAATTTCTCCATGCACATGAAATATTTTCCTTTTTTTGGGATACAATAAGAATCATTTGTTGTCTTCTTGACTCAGGCCTAATTTAATTTTTTGAAATGATTATCTTCCTTTTGAGTTGTAGAACTCCTTTGTTAAATTCAACTTCTCGCTTACCATGCATGTGCAGTATGGCTATTGAATCCTGATAGATATATCATTTTCCCCAAAGCACCAATCCATAATCACTTTTTCAATGATGAATAGACAACATGGCAATACCATTGCTTGGTTCAAATTCAACCAATGGGATTTGAGGTCATGCATGTATGTCAAAATAGGAAAGTGTGCCACTTTGTAATGGTCTCTACAACAAATATTGTTTGTTAGATTAACACACCTATTGGGTTAATTTCATCTTTTGGTCCTTTATCATGTACTTTTGTAGGTGTCAGTCATCACGTCCTATGAATCTTCTCATAGTGGATGTTTGGGCGCACTTCCCTAGGCATGAATCAAACCTTAGTCTTTTGTCATCCAGGATTGGGTTGAGTGTCATCTCTATAGCCATGAATAATTTTTAAATTGGATGATTAGTTTTGGATGTAGATACTATTCTCCTTTGATCAAATTGATGATTGAGATTGTTGCAGATTTTTGCCGTAGAAAATTTTTTATCCCTTCACATCAAAAAACTTTCTCAATTGTTCTTCAAAAGGATATATGTTTTAGCTATATACAATATATACACTATGTAAAGAGGGGCAGCATACTTGGTGATTAAATAATCCCATACTAACTGGATTGAATGTCTTATCAAGATCTAATATTTGTCTCAAATAACCATTGCTCTAGATAATCATCAAGGATATATGGATGTACCTCATCCATGAAGTATTCAGAGTCTAACTCTTCTTCTACCAAGTAGTCCTACTCCTCTCCACTTTCTTTGAAGGGGATTTTCTCTATATGGTACATGTGGAGGGGATATGATGGGATTTTAAACTTGGTCCCCTATCTAGTTTAGAGTAGTTTGTGGGTCCAGTCTAGTGATAGGTATCCTCTAATATTGGTGGTGAAGTCTCTTTAGAGGCATATTCCAAATGAGACTAGGAGATCTATCACCACTATGTCTTTATGAACCATCAATTCAGGGCATGCTTAGCATGCTAGAAGATCTCTAATGAGCTCAAATATTGGCACAAGAGTATTTTCTAACTATACCACCCTAATGTTGGTGTGCTCTAGTGATATACCAAGTGCCTTTGCTACCTTTTTTGGCATAACTAATGTGTTGGACCTTGAGTCAACTACATAGTTATATATTGGTTGATCTCTGCAGATCAAGGTCAGGTAGAATGGCATAGGCTTGGGCCTACTCGGCTCTAAATTTGTAGTATCATGGATGTCCCTTGTTTTTTTAACTCTTTTGGCTTATTAATGGCCTCTTCCAAGTTATTCATCTATTTTAGAATAGAGAGGATATTCCAAAGAGGTATGGATAAAGTTGACTTCCTTAGGTGCTCCACCATGTTGAAGGATATGATAGAAGAGGCTCTTGGAATGGTTGACATTGTTGGAAGCCTGGTACTTTTTGTTGTTGAAGGTGACCTCAATAGATTTGCAATAGGTTGCCTTAAAGGTTTAGGAGAAGCTCTTATCATTGTTGGGATTGCATGGACCAAATTTATTGATGTGACTTGTGTTGGAAAGTTCCTCCAATTTTTAACTTCTCTCCACTAAGGTCTAGCCTCTATAGAGCTAGGTACTCCTTATTTTTTGATAGCCTTACTTTTGGCCCATGTATTATACTTCAATCAAACTTGCAGCCTCCTACTTGAGGGGTTTACTATTTCTGACATAATGTATGCTTTTGCTTCATCCTAGGTGACAAAGGTATTCTCAGTAGTTAGGAAGTTGGAAGTTGAAGGTGTAGTTGAAGAGTAAGTAGTGGGTCATAGACTCAACACTCATACTTTTAACTGAGTAGGATGTGTAATATTATGGTCAAAATGGGATACCTCAACAACTTGAGGTTATGTTTTGACATAACAATTGAAAGAAGGATAGTCAGAAGTAGGATAGTACTAACCACTAGGGTCTTCAATGTAGTTGTTTTGAGTGGTGACCAAGTCCCTAGCTAAGCTTATAGGCATTTGTTGGATTGGGATCGACATGGGTACTATCTTCTAAGTTGGAACTTGAGAATGACCAAGATTCATATTGGTTGGAAATGAAGGCTTATGATATCTAGTTGGAGGTGGTCGAACATTTGGGTTTCCCTATTGGAAAGAAGACTTTGGATAACCCTAGTATGAAAACCTTTGGATATTATGCTACCTCTTTAGGGCTATGAAATCATTAGAGATGATCCTCATAGTTTTAAATATTTAATCTATTTTAGCATCTAAAGGAGAGGAAGCTTATTTTGCTCTAAGTACATGACATGATAAGTCAGACTAGTGGAAAGATGTATGGTCAAAGGAGAATGATAAGAGAGATGAATAAAATGAAATAATGGTGGAGGTGGTCTAGGAGCTAGCCTTCTTATCGAATTAGATCCTCTTAAGCTTGAATGGCTATCTCATAGGCCTCTAGTAGTGAATTCCCACCCTTAGACTTGGCCATCATGGAAATATTAGAATTGAAAGCTTTTAGATAGTAAATAAATACCACACATAAAGGTGGTCAGATATCGTCGAGGATCCTTTGCCAAGTATCATGGAATCACACATTGAAATAATCCATTGTCTCTACATCTACCCTCTTATGGTTGTGAGTTGTTCCAAGAGATATGCTCCAGCTGACGTTTCTTCAAATCTATTTATCAAGAGCTCCACCAACTGGTCCTAGCTTCCAACTAATCTTGGGTTGAGACTAAGGTACCATTCATGAACTCTCCCTAAAAAAGAATCCACCAATAATATCAATGCTATATCTTGCTTTTCAATGAAATGCACAATGTAAAATCTCACTAGGTCCTACAAGTATTTTGTCATAGTGACAACATCTCTCAAAAAGTAAGATAAGGACTTAAGGTTTGAGGCAAGAATCAGGTCCCTTACATTAGGTAGAACTGGTGGAATCAGGGTATCTCTATAATTCCATGTGAGGAACCTTCTAAGAGGACGATGTCCTACAACTACCATGTTGCATCATCAATTCCTCCTTTATATTTAGTTCAATGGTGGCATCAACTCTTGCTAATTTTCTTAGGTGAAGGCTTTGGTTATAGGTCTTTCATTCATATAATTTTAGGCCTCTCCTTTGAGAACAAAGTCACTAAGTGGGGAGTTTTTACTTTAACAAGCCCATGAGACAAAAACCCCACCAAAATCTCAATCTATCTTTTGTTGAATGACTTATTCGAAGTCTATCTATTTTCAAGCAAGGTCATCAAGCAGATTTGCCAGGTGATTTTTTTGTGTGCTTCTCTTCAAGTAGACCTTTACTAGAATCACAATTAGACTTCTTCAATCTTCATGGGGTAAACATAGAAGCTCTTCCTACCAAGCATACCACACAAACTGTCATTGTCTTTGAATGCATCCACTAATCTAGGCTAAGGGCCCAAAGATCCAGATGCACCTGTGCCTCATGTAGAGAAAAACAATAGGAATCACTACAAATGGGAGATTACCTACAAGGCAACCTATAGGGTTTTTAATTGAGGTTGTATCCTCGTCAAAATTAATCTTTGATGCACAAAGACCTTTGGAAGTTGTATTGCAATGAATGTAAAAAATAGAAAAAGTAAATGCTTGCAAAAAATTAAAACACATCATCCTACAAGTAGTGAACACAACTAATAGTAAAAAATAATTAAATCCCTAATTTTGACTGCAATAAGTGGTAATAATGGAAAAAAAACACATCATCCTACAAGTAGTGAATACAACTAAACAAACATATTTTCAATAATTGAAAACAAGTTGAAGAAAGGAGGATAGAGTGAAATTAGTCATGACTTCCATTAACATACCAAAAATGATTACAAGACAATGAGGCCTAGAGGGTTCACTATTCCTTAGGTAGTAAGTCAAGGTTCAGGCTCCTTTTATTACAATAAGAAAGAATGATGAAAGGAAAATCCCACTAGGCTAGGTACCAAACATGAGCAGACAACTCCCAATACCTTTACAATAAAATTGGGGCTTATTATTAAGTCAAGAGGAGGGTCCCTTCCCTCTGAAGTTTAGTGAAGAATGACTGCAAATTATCCTTTACTTTTATAGCTAAAATTCTTCTACAACTATAAATAGTATCTTTGAGGTCTTTGGATCTGGGACCATATATGTTGAGAGATTATGGACCTTTAGCTAATCATTGTTGCTGACTCGTCTCTTTGTTGCTGCATTGGGATGGTTTTTCCATTACTTTTTTCCATGTTTCTCTTGAAATGCATCATCTTGCTGCTGTGGTGGGCATGACCTCCTAGACTAGTGCAGATCGACAAGGTAGGCTCACACCTATGGTGAGGAATGGCCGCAACTGGCACACGGTTGGCTCTAATAGGCTTGACCGTAAAAGTTAATATTTGTGGTCAATGACGAGTGGTCCTTTTAAATGCTCCTTCACCTGCTTTCCTCCTTACACGTGCAACTAGATGAGATGGAATCTCCTTCGGCCAATGACAACCCTTATTTGTTTGAGTAACACTTTCCTTCATAGGCTCCCGACTAGTCACCATGTGTCTAGCTATGGTCTTTGTTGGGACCTTCTCTGTTTTGCACTCTCCTCTATTGAAAGGATTGTACAAATCGTTAGATTAAAAATCAATGGCCTATAGGCCTTAGAGCCTTTGATGCGGTCAATTTGGGATAGAAGAGGAGCACCGTCTATAGATGAAAAATCTAATGGTCAAAACAACTTATGAGTTTTTCTACCTTTCCTTGGAGCTCTTTTCTTTTGACTGAAGATAGGAAGTGTCTTCTAACATCTTATCTTGGATTGTCCCAATTTTGACTGAATCTACTTTGAGTGAAGCAGGGCTATAAGCAAAAGTTTCCTACACTCACTACAAAAAGCATGAGTCACTCTTTACAAAAAATATTGAGTTTTGAACTTTTCCTCTAGTTAATTTCTTCAGCGTAGTCTTAAAGGAGTAATAGTGAGTTAGGAATAACGTCAAACCATTAAAAGGGTCTATAAAGGTGGACCCACTCCTAATAAGACCTAGCCTAAAATTCTTTCCATATCGCCTTTTCAAAAATTTGTCTTTATGGCTATCGTTCTCAAGGTAAAATATGAGGCGGGCTTAGATTTTTTCTAGCTCTATATATGAGTAGCATGAGATGCATGGCTTTCTAGGGATCTCATTGCTCTTCTTTGTTTCTAGCCATTATAAAAAAGAGTGAAAGAGTCATGCATGGGTTTAAAATCCACCTCCATGTATGCATCACAAACCATTTTTTTGAGATACTTGGGGAGTGACTCACTCAATTTTATGTGAGTAATTTCCTTATTTTGTGGGCTGGAGAATTTTATTTTTATTTTTATTTTTTGACACAAAATGGAGCAATTTACTCTAGAATATAAGAACAATTCACTTTTAAAGGCACTTCATATATTTTTGAATCATCATATGCTTATTGGGTTTTGAGTTAGCAATTTGATCTTTTGAGGAGCAAATCACTCCCCTTTTACTTGAAAAAAAATATATGCCCTATTTGCCTTTAAAGTAAGCTACTCTTTATAAAATAGATTGAATTATCGTGTAATTCACTTGATTTTTTTTTTTTTTAAATTCAAATTTTGAAGCTTTTACAAATTTCTACAAGAAAAAGATGAAACAAAAGGGATGTCCAAACATAATTTCTAATATTTATATCTGGAAGAGAAAACGTTTTCATTTTTATTTGTAGTTTTTTATATTTTCTCATCTTCTTGAAAGGAAGATAGAAAATGAGAATCTAAAAAAAGGTAAAGTGGGACATATACAATTATATACATATTGACTAACAACAATTTATTTTTAGTATCACATGTTTCTATAGTGTTGCCCATTTATTAAAATGGGAAAGTCCTTCCTTCGAGAGTTACTACCCTATATGTATTATCCCCTTTTACATTGTTGGTTTGGTAGGGCTCTCTCCATAATGAGTTAAACTTATCATGTTTGACTAACTTAGTTGTATCTTTATCCTATTTGAGCACAAGGTCATCTCCTTTGAACCCTAAATTTGTTGCCTTCTTGACAAACCATCATCTCACAACTACCTGGTAGTGAATGAACCTTTGATTGCTTTGTCTCATTCTTCTTCTAGAGACAATAGGGCATTTATCTTGGCCTGCACTGAAGTGATATATGTATCTTCCAATTCCAACTATTATAACATTTGAAGTAAAGGAAGCTCAAGATTAATTGGAAACACAAGCTCTTTTTCAAACATACATTTATATGGTGATACCACTAGAAGCTTTAGGGATCACCCTATCTACCCAAAGAGCTCTTTTCAATTTAGTATGTCAATCTCTTTGTGATTCAACAATTGTTCTCTTTAGGATTAGAATAACGTTGTTGTTTTTAGATTCAATCAAACCATTTCCTTAGGGGTAATAGTTAGAAGAATTTTTCATAATAAATTAATATTTTAGTGCAAATTGTATCAACTTTGTCCTAATGAATGTGTTAGAGGTATTACATTATTTGGTACCTTACTACATTAATGCAAAGACCTTATAAATAATCTAGACTAGGGTGTGTTTAATATTTGAGTCTATAGAAGGTGTTATGTTATTAAGTGTGGGTTATGTATCATGTAAATAAATGTGGAGTCATATGTGTGAGGTGTAGGTTCTTAAGTGTGAGTTATTATAAATGTGAGATTTATTATTATGTAAAAGAGAAATGTAAAGAGTTAGATCTTCCATGAGTATGAGAAGATGAAGATTTTATTAAGTGTAAAGGTCAAGAGTCATGTGCATAGGAAGAGTCTCGTGTATGTATATATTGAAGACAAATCCTTGTAATATGTAATCAAACAAACATTGCATTTATGCATTGCTTATAGTAAATGTATTTTCAATCAAATTTCAATGAGTATTATACATTGTTTGAGATATTTATGGTATGAATTTGTGTCTAGAACTATTGTGAGATCTTGTGGAATTATCTTGTGAGTATAGTGATAATTTGCTAACAAAATATGGTGAAATTATCTGTAATTATCATTGGAGTACCATATTTGGTGATGATATCTTTTAACTAAATAATAATCTCTTGATTTGAAGCTTTTACGAAAGAATATATTTGATAGATACATAAATAATTAATTTTAATAAAAAACAAATTGTATATGGTTTAATTGTTTGTTTTGTTATTTTGATGAAAATAGCCCTAAGAAGCCACACAACTTAAAAAAAAATACTGCTAGAAGAATAAACCATAGAATAGACTAAAATACTTTTCTTTGTATATGCATGGTGAGACTTCATAAATAAAGGGTATTTTTGATTGAATAAAAATGAGTGTTCATAGAGAAAAGATTGTTTATCTTTTCAAATGGGAGTGGTTCACTTGTGATCTTGGGTTGTTTTCTTTATTGGTTGTTAGCATAATATATTTTTACTACGTATTTTATTAAATTTTAATTTTAAACCTGTTTTTCTATATATATATTAGAATTTAGAAAAAATATTACATTCTAAGAATTCACTGATTTCAGTTCAAATTCTAGATTTTTATTTTCGTAAGTTTTAAATGAGTTTCATTTTCAAAATCTACCGAGTCTCGTAATAGAACATTTGTTTAAATGCTATATCAAAGATGAAGCCTTTAGTATGTTATAAGAATGGTAATCTATGTTCCATGGAGACTTGTCTTAGGATTTGGGTCTTGAAGATGCGTTCTAACATGAAACACATCCTACCATCCAAAAAAGTCGTCCCTTTGTCTCTATGCTGGAATTTCATGGAACATAGATGGTAATGAAAATCCCATTTTTAGTGAACTAATTCTTTATTAACCTTACAAGAAGTCCTGCCATTTGTGCATTGCAATAGATTATGTATTAATAAATTCAATTCAATAAAAGGCATTTTGTGAGTCATATGCACCGATGGAAAACAAAATAAAAAACAAAACAAACACAAAAGCATTGGTATTCCCTTCTAAAGAAGGGAAAATGATGTGAAGGACAGACAGCAATATGTGGAAGATAATTTGCATTGGGGCAACAATAACTAATGAGATTAGATGATAATTAGAGGGAATAAGTTGCTGACATTAACTTCTACCCTCTCATCACTTTCAAATATCATAAGAGGACAAATGTTGCAAGAATAATTTTACTTGGTGGTAGGAACATGTCATTCCAACCGCTAAGCACCAACTAAATGCATTCAAGAGACATTTTTGACTGCAAGCCACCTCAAGTTCCATGCCATATCGTAGAAAACTAAAGCATATTGAATACTATGGATATTAAAGTTTACTACAAGTTAAATCAAGTGCTCATTTGAATATTGTCTCCCTGAATATGATATAAAATTATTGCTTCCTAAGACAGAGAAGAATAAATCTTTTATCTCACAAATGGCAGAATCTATTGGCAGATAACTGGTGGTGTTTCGTCAAGCAAATGAGTTTCTCAAAGCAAAAGGCTTTATTAGAGGCTAATATTAGTTTACAATAAAACTTTTGGTAGTGGAATTCAAGACACAGCAACTGGTAAACACCTTTTAACGGATACCACAATACATGATAAAGGGCAAGTACGACCATTCAATAAAAAATACATGTTGTTGCAGGCAATCCCTCATGGAAGGAATGCAAGCAAGTTGCAATATTATCCAATGCAACACAATAGCTACATGTACTGAACAGGCTGTCAACAACATTTGATAACTGCTTAATATTACCATAGGCTACAGTAAAATGTTTCTCTATAATGCTTTTACAAAATCATCACACCACATTACAACCAAATATTTCCAGTTCTATCAATATGTCCCTGTCATGCATGCATATCAAGTACCACTGGAGTAGCAATTCACTAAAAGTAACTTGCAGCCAAACAAAGATACGATCAAATCAGCTATGTAATAAAGACCTTTCAGTCTTTTGAGGCTATGGGAAGATTATTGCAGAGGTTATGACCAATGAGAACTGCCAACATAGTGCCCACTACATCTGCTAGGATGTCTTATTCATTGAGATTCAGTTGGAATTACAAAGGGGAATGTAGGTTTAGCTTTCTGATGTAGGTTCATCCTGAGGATACCAATACCTGTTGTAAAACCACTGTGAATCACCTACTACAGCATCCCCATCTTCATTTCGATGCCAATAGTAGTAAGCATGTGTCCGATTTTTTATGTCAAAAATTGCATGGCCAAAACTTGCTTCCCTGAATGCTGAGTATTCAGGCTGGGGCTCTGTAAAGCTGCAGTCAATTCCCATGTTAACCGTGTATCATTTTCAACTACTAATTAAAGCAAACAAAGATGTTGACAGCAAAAATAAATTGAAATCTCTGAAATAATTAAGACCATATAACAAATTAGCAATATGAATCAAATATACTCTCTTACAAGAAGCAATAATTAACTTATGGCATGAGCTCTACTGCTTAAATTCCCCCACTTTCAAGGAGGGGACCCAGAATCTTGCCAATGATTCATGCATAGTTGTCAAGTTGTTTGATGTAATACGGGTGGGGCCGTTTCAATCCCATACAGACAATTGGAAAAAAAGAAACAAAAAATTAAAGTTTGTTGCCAACCACTTTTCTAACTTACCCTGCTGCAAGGCCTTCTATATTCCCACCATCACCGATTGTAATGTACACAGGAGCAGATGGATGAGAGACAGGCATACACACTCCATTTGTTATGTTGTAAGCCACATTTGATACCCGCTTCTACAAAAACAAACATCAGGGATATGTCTTGATCAGGGGGGAGTGCCCTGGAGATATAAATGCCCACATTATCCCATTACTTCTGGACTACTTACTAATGGAAATTGTGAGGAACAAGGGAACAACAGATAACGATTTCTTAGGCAAAAAAAATTCTGGAGATTAAAAGTTCAAGCCATAAAAACATCATGAGATAACTACAAACTACTTTATGTCAACCCTTGGATGAACAACCCCTTTTACATTAATCATTTCTTATGATAAAACAGAAAAAAATGAATGTTGGTGCTAGAAACTCAAAGTACCCAATTTCCCATGTCGTTCTGGAAAGCCGTTGCTCCCATTGTTCGCTGGTCTATGGTTCACAATACAATATACTCAATCCTTTCCAAACTAACAATCTTCAAGCAGATTATACAATTTCATAGAATCCATGTCTGACTAAAGAAATAAAGTCACGATATATAACATATTGCAGGGAAAGATATTTCTAACGGCAGGCTTTATTCTCGCATACATAATATACTTACAATTTTGACTCAAAAGATGCTATTACTCACATGTGTAGCCTGATCTAAACTAGAATTGCTAATCAGAACTGCAGCAAGTTTAGGTTAAGAACAAGCAGTTATTCAGTTGAGGACTTCAAGTTTTAATTTTGACCATGGAATTTCTGTATCGTGCAGCCTTTGGAAGTGACTTACCGTTTTGTATATGGAGACATGACTGTTGTTTTGTGTTACCGAGAATATAGATAGGCATATAATAAAGTTTGTGTGCACTACTTTTAGTTTATAAGGAGAAAAAAAACAGTTAATGTGCACTATTAGTTGGGCCCCGCAAGAAATATACATTTGAACAAGATTTATATTTAGAGATACATATATAAAAATAAAAGCCCAAAAGACTAGACCGATGGGAAGCAACCTGAGTGTTAGCCAGCCTGCAATCACAGTTCAAGTCCCTTGAAGGCCGGTGATCCACATTACATAGATTACAGTAGTCGTGGTACATTTGTCCAAAGTGGTAAGGGTTATATAGTCTCAGGGCACAGCACAAAGATTCGGGCTTTGGTTTTTTTTTGAGAGGTCCAAGGTTTAAATTGCAACCTGAGCGAGTGTGTGAGAGTGTGTGTATGACTGTACATAACAAATTAAAATAAAAGAATGAAAGAATACAATGAAAGAAGTTACCAATTCCTTTAGTTTTTAAAAAATATAACATTTATATTTATAAATACATATTTAACGAGAGAGATTTGCCCCTTCAAATAAAGGACAATTTCTAAGCTTATTGAAACAGAGCAATAATAAATTACTGATAAATGTTAAAATTCATAAAAATATGTTTTTGTCTGTTGGAAATTATGTGCTATGCTGTTTTTCAATTTAAAATACTACTGCATGCTTGCAAAAATTGATGGAGGTCTCAATAGACTTTCTAATTTTATTTTCAAGAAATAACTCCTCAGTTTAAAATTTAAACAGCAATTAGGACTTTTTTAAGTTCAACATTCTGATATAGATTAAGGCTGGCTTTGACTAGCTGCCTTGGACTTCATTGACCTTGTCTTCTTTGGCAACTTCTTCCATATGGTAATTTGTAATATATGGATTTAAATATTTCTGACTTATGCTTTGGATTCACCTCAGTTGTAGGATCTTTTATTATTGCTTTTAAGCTTTAGTTACTTTTCAGATGGAGTCCATCATAGATGACTTCTTGCCAGTTTAACTGGCTGTACTTCAGAGTTCCATTGACCTATCCTACTTTTATCATTCATAGGTATTGGTACAAATTCTTTTTTCTTTTCTTCTGGTGAACTAGACAAACTAACATTTTCTAAATGATTAATAGTTTCTGCAATCATGCAACAGGAATAATTAGTAACTGAAGCAGTATATATATATAAATGCATAAGTGCACATCATGCATTGTACTTTGACAAATTTTTTGCATGTTTGTGTATATACATGGCCTATTGGATCTCAAAATTGTATATTTCAAAAGGAAGTCTCTGTTACCATTTGAGTCTTTTTTGTAATCACGAGTTGCCTGGGTCAGCTTTCAGAGACTTAGAACAGAAAATAGCTCGAAAATAACATATATTGTATATAAAAAAGTGAATTCTATGCTTTAAATAAAGATCATTCAGAAAATATATGATACTTGAGACTTACTGATCTCTCATAGGCATGAACGTGACCAGAAAAAACAATGTCAACCTTGTACTTTGTGAACAATGATTCAAATTGGACTCGCATAGTCTCGCCTTCCATGTAGTGGTAGCTGTTGCTATTATACCATGGGCTGTGTAGAAGCACAATCAACCATGGAGTTTTCTTTCTGTTAACCTTAGGCAACTCCTGCTCAAGCCACTCAGACTGGGGAGTATATTTTCCTGCATATTAGACAACTCTGTTAATTTGAAGTCCTGATGAAGAGATACATGCATCTATTGTTCAATGAAGTATTATTTCCTCTAATAGGATAGCTCAAATTGCATTTAAAATCAATTTTGATTGTGTAATGTGGGAAATACTCTTGTTACAAAAGCATAAAATTAAGAAACATACAAAAACATAGGAGATGGCAATCTAGAAACAAAATGGATCCATCTTATGGCCAGGCTCTAGTGTTGATCCAAATTTTGTAACATATCTTTAGGAAAGTGTAGTTAAAAATTTCTAATCAAAATAACATGGACTATAGACATCTTTTACAATGTAGCATATAGTGAAAAATTAACTCACACGACTTGATTTTGGGAGATTTTAGTTAGCAAGGCAACATCTTTTAAAGATACTTCTGCAGAAGCATCTATATGATTTGTCAGATATAATTTAACAAGTGTTTGAGAACAGACCTATGTAGAATAATGAAATTGTATCGCACAAATTCCAAAACTCTCCTCGTGAAAGGAACAATTAATATTTTGAACTTCTAAATATCCAAAATGTCAGGTTTCCTATTATCACCATGTTGCCTTCAACAAATATACAACTAAATAAATAAATTGATATTGATATATAAAATCATTCATTCATATGATAGACTGTATTGTTCAAATCACACTCCACCTTTGTTCTTTTATTATCATATGGTATTTCTCCACTAATTGCCTTTTAGCTCTGTTCCAGGGACGCATCCCCTTCCCCTGCATCCTTGGTATGGGGGACGGCACCGGGGATGTTTCCCTGCCATCCCCTTTGGGAGACGGCAGCATCCCCCAGGCAACCGTCCCTTGTGAGGGGACGTCCCCAAGGATGCCCAGCCATCCCTAAGGCGTCCCCAAAGATGCCAGCCATCCCCAACGCTAGGCTCTCATGCTCAAAAAAATAAAGGAAGGAAAAAAAGACACAAACTTAAATAAAAAGGACTGGGCGTCTCATGCCCAAAAAAAAAAAAACAAACTTAAATTAAAAAATAAAGTATGGGGGTGGGACCCCACGGCTGGGTGTCTCATGCCCAAAAATAAATTAAAAAAGTATGGGGTGGGACCCCACGGCTGGGTTTCTCATGCCCAAAAATAAATTAAAAAAAAGTATGAGGGTGGAACCCCACGGCTGGGTGTCTCATGCCCAAAAATAAATTAAAAAAATATGGGGTGGGACCCCATGGCTAGACATCTCATGCTAAAAAAAAAAAACGTATGGAGGTGGACCCCACAGTTGGGTGTCTCATGCTTAAAAAAAAAATTAAAAATTAAAATACAAACTTAAATTAAAAAAAAGTATGACAGGTCGCATCTCATGCCCAAAATAAAAAAAAATACAGACTTAAGTAAAAAAATAAAAGTATGGGGTAGGACCCCCAACTGGGCGTCTCATGCCCAAAATAAAAACGATAAACTTAAATTAAAAAAAAAATATAGGGATGGGACCCCACGGCTACGTGTCTCATGCCCAAAAACAAATTAAAAAAAGTAGGGGGTGGGACTCCCACGGCTAGACATCTTCATGCCAAAAAAAAAGTATGGAGGTGGACCCCAAAAAAAAAGTATGGAGGTGGACCCCCCAGCTGGGTGTCTCATGCCTAAAAAAAAATTAAAAATTAAAATACAAACTTAAATTAAAAAAAAATAAGTATGGGGGTGGGACCCCTACGGCTGGGCCTCTCATGCCCAAAAAAAAATTAAAGAAAAAGACAGATAAGTTGATAACTATCTTGCCTGAACATTGATGACTGAGAAAAGTGAAAACCAATGACTATCTTGCTTGAACATTGATGGCCAAAAAGTAAAATTTATGAACTGTCTTTGTTTGAACATTTGTGACTGAAAAACAATTGAAAAATGAGTCTTTGCTTGAACATTGGTGGCTGTGAAAAAATGACGACTGTTATTGTTTGATTGTTAAAAACTGAACAGCGTGGCATTCATTACTTGAGCAATAGCAACTATTTTGGTTAACTGTTAGAGATTGCACTTGATATCCTTGGCTGAACCTTCATGTTATATTTGTTGAAATGGTTGGACTTAGTTATAGGCTAATAGCTGAGTTCATTTCAGATTGAAACATGTTTTAAGAACATGCATATTTTTTAAGTTTTTAGTATTTTTCATTTTTATTGTGTGTAGAATTTGTAGATTATTCTAAATTTCAGAAAATTTTCCTAGTATTATACCAGCCGTTCCCCAACCATCCCCTAAAATCGGCCTGCCATCCCCGCCGTCCTTGAAACCTGTACCCCTGTCCCCCCGTCCCCCAGGCTCGTGGAACCTTGCCTTTTAGTATGGTCAAACTAGAATATGAACAATATGTGGGGTTCACAATGAGGAACATATTGAACAAAAGTTGAATCACTTGACCAAGATTTTTACAAAATTTTGATGGCTTTTAAGAATATGAGAAGAGATCAGATTCATCACCAGAGTTATAAGCACAATGAACCTCTAACTTTTTTTCTACAACATACTAAGAGGGTCTCAAATAGAATTGCCAAGATTGAAAAGGAAAATTAGAAGACTATAAAATCAACCAAGGACAAATTTGATCCAAAATAAAATATTGGAATTTGTTTAATTCTATGCTCATCTGCTTATCCTTATAAATTTGAAACAGAGAAAGCACTTCAAACTTCAACTGGAAAACATTGTGCAGATTTATGATTTGATTGTATGAACAAATCAGCATACAGCATCAGTTAGCCATCACATTTGCACTAAGGTGACAAAGGTCATGGTAAGAGGAAGAACTGTAAGCTAAGAAATTGGTCAGCATGGCCACATGAGTTTGTATCAGTTGTACATATATTGTTTTATGCTTTGATGTTGTGTTGTCTTCAAAATAACTGATGTAATAAGTGGCACGTTGATGCACGAGCATCCAATGGTGTAAGAGTGATCTTGCATCATCCAAAATTTGTATTAATTTTATTCTGCTCTAAAACTAGTTAGTTTGAATCTTTGCCAAAATGGTGAAAATCCTGCCACTAAAACTTAAGGGTGAATTTTGAAGGCCTTAGAGGCCTCGTAGAGGGGTGAAAATTGGTCGTAGTCCCTTTAAGGCACTAAGCTGTTGTAGCTCTTTTCGAGAGCTTTCCGAAAATATGCACTAATAGTCAATCCGAGCAACAAGCGAGGAGTTATGACCCCGGGAAGTTTTGCCCCCAAAATTCAAATTTCAAATGAATTGTCCTAGGCGGAAAAAGGGAAAACAGGGTATTATAGGGGAATTTCGAAATTGTAAAGGGGGTTGGTCTCTGTAACTGCATTTTTTTGGGGAAAAGTAATACAAGAAAGCCCTGGTTCCTATTGCCATTTCTCTGTTTTCTGCAGATTGTTTGTGAAATGTTTTACCAGTTCTGCGCCACACATGTTGTATATCGTTGTTGGGGGGTACATTCAAGTTTTGTTAGTGTGCAAGTATTTGGGAATGTATTATGGTTGCACTCCACCAACCTTTGCCCTTGGTATTGTGTGTACATATTATCATCTGCCATAGAGGATTATCGAGGTATGCTAATGATCATGTATGCGTTGTACACTTAACTAGAGCATATTCTACAAATTGTATTGCAGACAGTTGAGAATGAGAATGGTACATACTGTGATCCCTATTTACTATGTGCTATGTACTTAGTTGTCATTTGATCGTGTATTGTTGTCTTCATTTCTTTAGCCTAGCATTTCATTGCAGATTATTTATTACTACATTGTGTATGTTGTGATGCGTGACTTGAATACTTTCCATTGAACATTTTTGACATCATTGCCATCATGGATTTGGGTCGATGACTTGAGGGATTGGTGAGAGAAAATCCAAACCTTGCTCCAATGCAAGGAAGATGATGACACTGGGAAGAGCAGTCCAGTAGAAGATCCCACACAATTGCAAGCGAAGCACATAATGTGATTGATAATAGAGAACATGCAACCAATGACAGAGCAAATGCGAAAGATTGGAGGAGAAATTGAAGCATGCCACAAGAGTTGCCTCTTCCCCAACTAGAAGGAAAAGTAGTCTCCCCCATGACAAGGGAAGAGAAGTTGTGAAAATGCCTCTAGAGCAAAGACATGAAGAAGGAATCAAGGAAGTTGTTTTATTTGAAGGATATGCTAAGCCCAATGTAGAAAATTTGTTGCATTTATGATAGAATGCATTCAACCCCTCAAGTCGAGGAAAATTCTTTTCTAGAAAAAAAATTCTTTGACAAGGAAAGAAGCATATACCAATTGAATTTGGTACAATTGGAGAGGTTGTTGTTGCCACATTTTGCACGGGGTGCCATGTTTTCAATTTTGTAAGTATGCTGTGCTTCCTTCCCTCCTCCTCTTTCTTCCCTTTCTCCATTTTTCCTTTTCTCCCTTTCCTGCAGTTTCATTCCTCCCTTTTCCCTTGTACTCCCCCCCAGTCAAATTCCCAAAACAGAGCAAGTATTCCCCGAAAAATTCTAAGTGTCAGGGCGCAACCCAACTGCGCAGCGAAGTCGGGGTGTGCCCTCAAGTTGGAGCGCACTAGGGGATGTGAAGTGCGAAAGCAGGCTGAAAAGGAGCTGAATTTGGCTAAGTGTGGGAGCGCAACCCGACTTCGCAGCGAAGTCGGGGTGCGCTCTTCTTCTTGTGCGCACTTGGGAAGCAGTGATTGCAAAAATCAGCTAAGTGCTGGACCGCAACCCGACTTCGTAGCGAAGCCGGGGTGCGCTCCCCTTTTTGTGCGCAGTCCGAACAGCGGCCGAAAAAAACAAGTGCCGGTGCGCAACCCGACTTCGCAGCGAAGTCGGGCTGCGCCCTCTGACCGGTGCACAGTTGGGCAGCATTCATCAAGCAAGCCCAGAAATTGGCTAAGGCACGAAGGCCTTCCCAACTGCGTTGTTTCCCACCTGCGCTACCCGATGGTGCTCTGATCCCGGGCGAAGTTGGACAAACTGCCTTTCAAAGCGGACATGTGTCACTCATCGGAATTCGACAAGTGTCCAGCCTCGGGATTCG
Source organism: Wollemia nobilis (assembly GCA_028583015.1). Lineage (NCBI taxonomy): Eukaryota > Viridiplantae > Streptophyta > Pinopsida > Araucariales > Araucariaceae > Wollemia > Wollemia nobilis. Next base: position 13,841,866 of record JAQPPZ010000754.1, on the reverse strand, counting down.
AGCCGAGATGTGACGGGATAAAGGACAAGCATGGACCACATTACCTATGCCAGCTGCCTCCATTTAAGCTGATGTAAAGTTCCATCTATCACAGCTACCCGCATTCCTGCTGACTAGAATTTTCACCCGACGCGCTGCCACGTAGCTGTACAGCTTTCAGGGAGACCTTGCCGCAAGTACAGTCTTCGCTGACAGGAGTCGGCATCGGCGGCTCTTCTCGCCGCTTTTGTCGGCTATTGTCCGAGTCCGGGACTTTGTGCCCGTAATTGTAATCGGGGGGAACTTGGGCTATAAATAGCCACACCATTTCATTGTAAAAGGGTGGAAGGGGAATATTCTGCTAGGGAACCATTGTAGCTATACGTTTGCTTCTGAATGCAAGACACATACTTGGCTCTGCTTACTGTCATCATCTTTTATGCTGCCTTTCCTTGTCATTTCTATCTCATGTTTCTTATTTCATTGCTTACTGTTATACTGAACTCTGGATTCCAGTATTTGATGATTAAGTATTCCTGGAATGCATAGATAGAGGATACATAGGATGCATGATAGCTGTAGTTTCTATGGTGTGTTTTGTATTTAATTGCTGTTAGTAGTGGTGATTGATCGTTGTCGTGCTGCTTATTCCCCCCACCCAACTCCAATCACATTTGGATCTCTTTCCGCACTTTATCTCTTTCCTGTACCCTTAGCTAAAACACTAAAAAACCCACAGGAAGCCGGCCTTCTCCGGAGATTGGCACGGAAGGCATTCCTTCCTTCCGGCCTTTCAATCTGGTGGGCGAATCTGGGGCGCATTATACCAAATCCTTTCCTCATGGTAGATTTGTAACCAACAGTTTCTCTGGCACGTCCGGTGGGACATGGAAGTTTCCCACCCCAAAACAGAATCGAAGCACTGGTGTTCGCTTCATTGCTGTTAAAATCAGAACACCTGGTGACTCTGCAAGTACCTGAATATTCTCTGAGTCCGTGAAGACCGGTCCGAACGCCTTCATGCAAACGAGAAGGTGGAGAGCAAGGAATCCGGGAAACCAACCTGACCTTTACGAAATCGACATTGCCGCTCCAGGAGAGTGCGTCAGGCTGGCTGATCACCAAGCTCGCATAGAAGAGCCTGAAACCGAAATCGAAGAGGCTAAGGGTGAAGAGCAATCTACATCCTCGGACGGTACCGATATCGAGTACACTACCGGAGGAGAGGAAGAAATGGCTGCTCAGCAGAATGACGATGATCTCTTCCCGGCGATAGACTCCACGGGGCCCTTGGCCCTAGTCGGACAGCAAGCTGTGCCCCCCGCTGCCTTAAATTCCATCCCTACCTATGATGGCTACGGCAAGACGATGTACGAACACATCCAGGACATTCTGGCCCTGGTTGCGCTACACTCTATTACTGACGAACGCGTCAAGACCCATCTGCTGGCACTTTCCCTAAGGGGGAAACTTCTCTACTGGTGGAGATCTCTGCCAGAGGGATCTATCACAATGATCAGAATGATAGAGCGATATCACACAAGATCAAAGTAGACCCCAAGCAATACGTCGACCTGGAGCTAGAACCTAGAAAGACAATCAAGGTCAGAACAGACTACACCGAAGAGGAACTCGAACAGATCACATCATTGTGCGAAGAGTTCCCCAATATAGTAGCCTGGTGCTACCAGGACTTGAAGGGGTATGATAGACAGATAATCCAGCATACCATTGAGCTAGAAGATGGTGCGAAACCATTCCGGCAGAAGCGAGGGTCAGTAAACCCGAAGATTGAAGCCATGATGAAAGCCGAGCTCCTGAAAATGCTGGAAGCTAAGATAATCTACCCCATCAAGCATTCATCCTGGGTTGTGAATCTGGTTCCCGTGAGGAAGAAAAACGGAGACATTCGTCTCTGCGTAGATTTCAAAAATCTAAATCAGGCCTCACTAAAGGACCATTACCCGCATCCCCAAATCGATCAGATCCTCCACATAGTTGCTGGAGCGCAGAGATTCTCCCTCTTAGACGGATTTTCTGGGTACAACCAGATCTTGGTCAAAGATGAGGACCAGCATAAGACACCGTTCACCACAAAATGGGGAACGTTTGCCAATCAGCGCATGCCCTTCGGCTTGTCCAATGCTGGCGCCACATTCCAGAGAGCTATGGACCTGGCCTTCCGAGAGTTGCTTAACAAGATCATTGTCATCTACTTGGATGACATGACTGTATTCTCTCATAGAAGAGAGGACCATGCTTCCCACCTGCGGCAGATATTTGAGAGATGTTGTGAATTCGGCATTTCCATTAACCCAAAGAAATCAGTCTTCGCGGTAAGAGAAGGTAAGCTGTTGGGACATGTCATCTCCGAGAAAGGCCTTGCAGTGGATCCTGACAGAGCCGAAGCTCTCCTCCGCTTGCCCGCCCCAGTCGACAAGAAGGGGCTACAATCCTTCTTCGGCCAGATCAACTTCGTAAGGAAGTTCATATCGGACTTCGCACAAGTGATCAAACCCATGGCCGAACTGCTGAAAAAGAATGCCGAATTCCTGTGGATCGACGAGAGGAGGCAAGCCTTCGAGGAGATCAAGGCCAGAATTGCACAAGCTCCGGTGTTGATAAACCCGGATTATTCCAAGGACTTCATCCTGTATGCGGTGGGAGAACCCGAGAGTTACGCCGCAGTCCTGACTCAGAAGGGAGACGATGGCGAAGAGCACCCCATAGCGTTCTTAAGCCAGGTGATTCAGCCGCACGAGGAAAAGTACAATTTTATTGAGCGGCAGGTTCACGCAGTCATGAAGTCTCTCCGAAAGTTCAGGCACTTCGTCTCCCAGAGCCGAACAACTGTCTTTGTGATACACCCGGACGTCCGGAACTTCATCATACAAGGGGAACCGGGTCACAAGAGAGCAGGATGGATTGCCAAAATCCAGGAGTTCGACATTGAGGTACGGCCAACAAAGCTGATCAGAGGTCGAGCCTTGTGCCAGGAGCTGGCCCGAAGCGCTGCAACCGAGATATATGCCTGTAAGTGGGAAGATCCGACAACAACCACCAACCTAGCCAACTCCTTATCAGAGGAAAGTGACTGGACAGATGACCTGGTGAGGTATTTCTGCACCGGGAGATGTCCAGATCACTTCAATGCCTCACAAAGAAGGAGGTTTCGGCTAAATGCCTTGAGATACACTCTTCGCCCCGACGGGCTTTACTTCAAGAACATTGACGGCATCCTGTTGCGGTGCGTCAAGAAAACCGACCAACCCAGGGTCCTTGGAGAATTTCACTCCGGGATGCCTGGAGGACACCATTCTGGAAGGCCTACGGCCTTGAAGATCATCAGAGCTGGGTACTATTGGCCCACTCTCTTCACAGACGCGCATGCGGTCTGTGTAAAATGTGATAAATGCCAGAGATTTGCTGGCAGAAACAGAAAAGCACCCCTGCCCCTCCAACCAATTCAGGCTAAGACTCCGTTTCAGCAATGGGGTCTGGACTTCATCGGGGTCATTACGCCTAACTCTGCAGCGAGGCACAAGTTTATTCTTACCGCCACCGATTACTTCACTAGGTGGGCAGAGGCGATCCCCACGAAGAATGCGGACCAGGAAACGGTCATTGGGTTCCTCGAGAGCCTTATCACCCGTTTCGGGGTCCCAGAGTCAATAGTGACGGACAACGGTCCGGGGTTCGCAGGCGCTGTACTCACGGAGTACACCAGCAAGTACGACATCTATCACAAGATGTCTTCTAACTACTACCCGCAGGGGAACGGCTTGGCTGAGTCCACCAACAAGAATCTACTGAAAATTGTCAAAAGGACAGTAGAGAAGAACAAGAGGACTTGGCACCTACTCCTGAATCGGGCGTTGTGGGCGGATAGAATATCATACAAGAAGTCTATCAAGACATCCCCCTACGCGCTCGTGTATGGCAAGGAGGCAGTCCTGCCAACCCACATAGAAATTCCCGCACTCTGGATGTTGGATGAAGAGAGAGTCAGTGGGGATCCAGTGGACGCCAGACTGTGCCAGCTGCTGCAGTTAGAAGAAGAAAGAGAAAAAGCATACCAGGCCTTCACTAAACACGCTGAAGCGACCCAAGGCTGGTTTGCAAAAGGCACCACCGCCCGAGTTTTCAAAATCGGGGACCTAGTGCTGAAGTGGGACTCACTGAAGGCAAAGCCGGGCAATCACGGCAAATTTGACGCCCTCTGGGAGGGTCCCTATCAGATAGCTCGGGTGAACCAGTTTAATGCATTTGTGCTCCGGGACATGGAGGGACAACTTCTCCCCATTCCCGTCAACGGGTTCCACCTCAAAATTTATCACCGCTGAAGGCACCCAATGGGTCCTTCCTTGTACGCTTTCCTTTCGCATTTTTTTATCAACTTGTATATACTTATTTCAGCATTTCAGCTTTTAGTTTTCAAGAGCCTAAGAGAAGCTTACAGCAAACCCCGACTTCGCAGCGAAGTCGGGCATCGCTCTCGGAACAGTGAGACATCGGGGGCTTGAGAGAAGAGAGCTGACAAAAAGGGCAAAAATCTGACTAAGTGCTGGGTGCGAACCCCGACTTCGCAGCGAAGTCGGGGTGCGCACCGTCTTGGGAGCGCAGTTGGGGAACATGAAGCGGAAAATCGGCTAAGTGTAAAAAAACAGACTGCGCAAGCAAATCTGAGCGAAGTCGGATTGCGCCCGTTTTTCGGGCGAAGTCCGACTGCGCAAGCAAATCTGGCCGAAGTCGGAGTGCGCCCTCATTTTCGGGCGCACCTTGGGTGACCTGTCACGGGAGGCAAGGAAAAATGGTAAAATCTTTCTAAGTGTGGGCCCGGACGGCGCAATTCGGCACAGTGCGAAGTTGGGTTGCGTTCCTTAAAACCCTGGGCCCGAAATTCTCCCTCAAAAGGTGTGCCCAGGCGGCGGCTATGACGTCATCAAAGGCACGAAGTCCGAAGAAGTTTTAATGATTGCGCGACTTTCAAAAACGATGTCATTAAGAAAGCAAGGCGCATTAGGACCAACTGCAACTAGGGTACGCTTTTCAAGATTAAACCCATGCACAACCGCCAAAGTATCATAACGCTTCCACCAACTTCAAGTTAACCACCTTAACTCCCTCCCTCGCGCCATTAATGCTGCAATCCTTGCCTAGAAAAAGGGCCCTGGCATACTCAGAAAATTCAGATTGTCGAGCTGACTCCGAGACTGCAAAGCGCAGAACTGAGAAATCAAAAGCCGAATTTCTGTCTCTGCCAATTCCAACGGAAGAAACGATGGACAAGGGGAAAGCGCCAATGCCGGTGCAGTCCAGTGACGCAGAACCCGAAGCCGAGGAGCAGACGGAATCAAGCGCTCATGAGAGCGAAGCGCCGCAAGAGCAGAAAAGGAAAACCCGGACAAAGAGAAGTCGAGGGCAAATTCCGCCGCCGCCCGTCAATCACCTGGCCGGGTACAAAGATGGCGAATTTTCTATCAGCCTCACCAAGCTGCGGCCGAATATTGCGAAGTGGGCTGACAAGGTTTCGCCCTCACACCATGTCGGGGCTGCCTACAAATCGAACCTGTACTGGTTCCTGTGCCCTCCTGTCCATCAATGCCCGGAGCTGATTGAATCAATCGTAGCATATTACAAACCAGCTACCCGGCAAGTCTGCGACAACAAGGGAAGAGTCCTGTTCACACTCTTCAGAGAGAGCGTCCAGCCAGCTTTCGCCCCGGGGCTCCAGTACGACCCCAGCGCAATTGTCAGAAGGATTAATCTGGATGAACAGACGGGCAGATTCACGCAGACAAAGAGGATGAGAGAATTCCTCGACTCGGAGCTGAAGACTCCACTGGCAGCCGGACAGTGGCCGACAGGCCCCATACCCTTGGACAGGTTCGAGAACAAATACATATACATCATCCTGGCATGGGTACTCGGCTGCGATTCTGACAAAGTGGTACGCCCGTACCAGCTGGCGCTGGCAGAATGTATCCTGCATGGGGAGTTTTACGACTCCACGACGCAAAAGAGTGGGAAGCGCCCTATTTTCTTCGACTGGGCAGACTGGCTGGCGTACGCCATTCATTCAAACCTAGTCAGGCTGCAGCAGAAGCAGACAACGGAATTCCGGTTTTGCTCCTTCCTCACATGGCTGTGCCTATACCACATGCACTACCGGATCAGAGTTCCTGACTTGAAGAAGGTAAACGAAAAAGGAGAGCCGCTGCCCGTGTACGAATGGACCGAGATCCTGTACAGAAAAGGGTCATTCTATGAGTTTAATTTTAAATTTTTGTGCATGGTCCTGGGGTTGTTCAATGGTGAGGCATCCCGCCCGCCAGAGGTCATGACAAGCTATCTGAGGAAGCACAAGTACGGGGACACCTTCCGGCTGATGCAGGGCGTCGTGGTCAAAATCTACGGATTCAAGGGGAAGCCGTTCCTGCTGCCCTACTTCTGCACTGACCACCAGTTCGGGATGGAGATTGCGCGTCAGATGGACTATGTCGAAGAAGAGTTCGGCCAGGGCAAAAAGAAAGGCCATATTTTTCAGTATCCAATTTGCTGGGCGAACATCCGAGTGCACGAGATTGGACAGCACGTCTACCTCGAGCGAGAACTCATCGACATGGGTCTGATAATGCTTCCTCAGCGCTGGAAGTATGACCCAATTGGGGTCAGGGGTAAATTTGCACATATCTGCCCGCGAGCAGAGATCATGCAGGAAAGGGGCAACAGAACAGGTGCAGACCTTGAATGGCACATTGAGCAGATGCAATCATGGCCTCCATGGCATGATTTTTACTGCGAAGAGGTGACGTATGACCCAGAGCGAAACCCGGATCACCGGTTGGAATCTGCGGGCTTCAAGAAATTCCTCGCCAAGGTGGCGCCCCTCAACTGGCAAAAGGACAAAATCGTTGAATGCTGGAAGATGAGATGCCACACGCAGCACGACAAATCCAACCGAAAAACGCTGGCCGTTGATGATGAGTTTTCGGCCCTATATGATCAATACGCTGACACGTGGCGGCCTTTCGCATTTCGAGATTGCGTTTCCCGAGGCGCTAGGAAAAGGTATACAAGGAGGTCCTCGTCCCAACAATTGCCTACTTCCGCAACTTCCAGCGCAACGCCGACGAGCAGTCAAGTGGGCCCAATGCAGCCTCCAGCTCCTGAAGCATTACCCGAAAGGGCGCAAGGGTCAGAGAGGTCAACTCCTGAGGTGGCCCCCCAAGCGGAAAAAGCGCCAGAACAGCCAGCTATCAGACCGGCCGCGGCAGGCATCCTCCCAGTTAGACCCAGGTACAAGTTTACCGTGGGGACATCGCTGCCTGCAGCCCCAACATCCTCTCCGTCCTTTGAACCAGCTACAGCGCCAGAAGAAAAGAAGAGGAAGAGGAGTGAAAAGGCCAAGCGGCCTAAGGAATCTGTACAGCAGCCGGCCGCAGCGCAGACAGGGACAGCCGCGCCAGAAATCGTCTCACTAGACAGCCCTGAAGCAGAAGCAGACACTTGGGCTGCGGGCGTCCTTCAGACAGCGGCTCAGGCGGAGCCCGCAGGTACGTCCACTTCTCCGCTTCCCCAAGTCCCAGTCGGCCCTGCTATAACGCCATCCCCCATTACATCAGGGCAAGCCGTAGTTGCATCCTCATCTTCCCAGACTGTCCAAACATCCCACAACCCCCATTCCTTCGACCAGTTCGCCCAGGACCCTAACGCCTTCCAGTCCCTCAGCCAAACCCTGGAACCCTCGCCTGCGGCCAGTGTCGAAGCTACACATACATCGCCGCGCCGCTCACCTCACCTGTTCAAAACCCCGCCAGCGCCGTCCACTCAGCCGCTCGCTTCCCCTAGGACCCGGTCGCCCTTAAAAGCGGCCACTCCTTCTGGAATCCCTCCTGCTTCGCTGTTTGCAGGGAAGATGCCGCAGCAAGGCCCGATGCTGGAAGACCTAGACTTCATGGGCGACTTCATGCAGATCGCAGACGATCAGCCTTTGGCAGCAAAGGCCGCAGGATGTTCCGCCTCTTTCCTCCAGGGTGTCAAACGGAGGAGAGCCGAGGAAATAGCTGCCCCGGTAAAGCGCACCAAGTACGACTTGGACAGGAGAGTGCTGACAACTGAGAAGTTGATCCCAAAGGTGAAGAAGCCTCTCCGGGAGATGACCGAGGCAGACTATGAGCATCAAGTCAAGGAGAAGAGCTTTGATGACATCAACGAGGAATACGAAATCAACGGTATTCGTCGTAGAACACATAATCTCCTTGTCAAGCGACTTGAGAATCAGGAGGCGCTGTTTCAGCTGCAGAATACTTCAAGACAGCTGGAGGAAGATCTGGCTAGGGCCACCGCGCAGCTGGGGTCTGCACAGCAGGAGATCGATGAACTGAAAGCCCAGCTGGCCGCCTCTCAGCAGGAGGCCGCAGCGCAAAAACAGACAGCCGAACAGCTGTCAGAGGAGAAAAGGGCAGCACTGGAGCAGGTCTCTCAGCTCCAGGATTCATTGAAACAGGCTCTGTCGCAGCTAGAGGAGAAAACATCACAGACGACGGCCTTTTCAAAGAATAAGGTCAAGGAGATGCGGGCTGGTCTGATGCAGGGATGTAGGCCCAACGTTGTCAGATCTATATCGGTCCTGGATTTCGCATCCAGGATCCAAGAAGTATCTGCCCAGGGAAAGCCTGTGGTAGAGGAGGCCGAACACCAAGCGAGGCAATGGCTAGACTTGGCTATGAAACTTGAGGAGTATGAGCGCAAAGGCCTCCGATTTCCCCCAATGTCCCGACTTGCCTCAGAGTGGGCAGATGCAAGGGTAACCTTGCACATTTATTTTGATAAAACAGAGAAGATAAGGGCCGCCAGGAAGATGCTGGACTCATTAGACCACGAAATGAGCATTTGCCTGGCCCCCTTCAACACTCTGTCTGAACACGGGTGCCCGAGCTTCGTCAAGGATGGCGAATTTCTGACCCTCGAGCAGGTGAAACTGAATTGGCTGTCCTTCGAGGCGGACACAACAGAAATTGACAGTTGGGCTGAGCCAATCCAGGAAGCTCAGGTCACCCAGATGGTGTCAAGGTACTGCAAAATCAACACCTCCCTAAAAGAGTTGGGAGAAAGATACGACACCATCGACCTGCATGCGGTTGCTGCATTCAGTGCAGCGCTGAAAGAGGTCAGCGACCTAGGGCCCTTCCAAGCAGCAGTCTGGGACCAGGCCAAGGCTGCATACGATCGCATCCGCGAGCGGGAGGCCGACAACGAAGACCATTCAGGTTCAGGAGGAGAAACAGAAGAGGCAACTGCCGAAAGTGAACCTGAAGAAGAACAGTTGCCCGGGAGGAAGCCGTCAGAGCAGCGGAAAGCAGGGGAAGGAAGTTCCTCTGCGCCCAAAGGATGAAGGCCTGGTTCTTTGCGTCGAGGCGAGCTCGACACCCCGCGAGCCGCCAGGAATGTTGCCACATTTTGCACGGGGTGCCATGTTTTCAAATATTGTAAGTATGCTGCTCTTCCTTCCCTCCTCTTTCTTCCCTTTCTCCATTTTTCCCTTTCTCCCTTTCCTTCAGTTTCATTCCTCCCTTTTTCCCTTGTACCTCCCCCAGTCAAATTCCCAAAACAGAGCAAGTATTCCTTGAAAATTTCTAAGTGTCAGGGCACAACCCGACTGCGCAGCGAAGTCGGGGTGCGCCCTCAAGTTGGAGCGCACTAGGGGATGCGAAGTGCGAAAGCAGGCTGAAAAGGAGCTGAATTTGGCTAAGTGTGGGAGCGCAACCCGACTTCGCAGCGAAGTCGAGGTGCGCTCTTCTTCTTGTGCGCACTTGGGAAGCAGTGATTGCAGAAATCAGCTAAGTGCTAGAGCGCAACCCGACTTCGCACGGGGGTGCGATCCGAAGTCGGGTTGCGCTCTTCTTCCTGTGCGCACTTGGGAAGCAGTGATTGCAGAAATCAGCTAAGTGCTAGAGCGCAACCCGACTTCGCAGCGAAGCGGGGTGCGCTCCCCTCTTGTGCGCAGTTCGAACAGCGGCCGAAACAACCAAGTGCTAGAGTGCGCAACCCGACTTCGCAGCGAAGTCGGGCTGCGCCCTCTGACCGGTGCGCAGTTGGGCAAGATCCATCAAGCAAGCCCGGAAATTGGCTAAGGCACGGAGGCCTCCCCAACTGCGCTGTTTCCCACCTGCGCTACCCGATGGCGCTCTGATCCCGGGCGAAGTTGGACAAACTGCCTTTCAAGGCAGACATGTGTCACTCATTAGAATTCGACAAGTGTCCAACCTTGGGATTCGAGCCGAGATGTGACGGGATAAAGGACAAGCATGGACCACATTACCTACGCCAACTGCCTCCATTTAAGCCGATGCAAAGTTCCATCTACCACAGTTACCCGCATTCCTGCTGACTAGAAGTTTCACCCGACGCACTGCCACGTAGCTGTATAGCTCTTAGGGAGACCTTGCCGCAAGTACAGTCCTCGCCGACAGGAGTCAGCATCAACAGCTCTTCTGCCGCTTTTGTCAGCTATTGTCCGGTCTGGGACTTTGTGCCCGTAATTGTAATCAGGGGAACTTGGGCTATAAATAGCCACACCATTTCATTGTAAAAGGGTGGAAGGGGGATATTCTGCTAGGGAACCATTGTAGCTATACGTTTGCCTCTGAATACAAGACACATACTTGGCTCCGCTTACTCGTCATCATTCTTTTATGTTGCCTTTCCTTGTCATTTCTGCCTCATGTTTCTTATTTCATTGCTTACTGTTATACTGAACTCTGGATTCCAGTATTTGATGATTAAGTATTCCTGGAATGCATAGATAGAGGATACATAGGATGCATGATAGCTGTAGTTTCTATGGTGTGTTTGGTATTTAATTGTTGTTAGTAGTGGTGATTGATCGTTGTCGTGCTGCTTATTCCCCCCACCCAACTCCAATCACATTTGGATCTCTTTTCGCACTTTATCTCTTTCCTGTACACTGTTGGTTACGAATCTGCCATGAGGAAAGGATTTGTTGTTATTGCGCCCAGATTCGCCCACCAGATTGAAAGGCCGGGAGGAAGGAATGCCTTCCGTGCCAATCTCCGGAGAAGGCCGGCTTCCTGTGGGGTTTTTTAGTGTTAAGATAAGAGTGCAGGGAAAGAGATAAAAGTGCGGAAAGAGAATCCAAATGTGATTGGAGTTGGGTGGGGGGAATAAGCAGCACGGCAACGATCAATCACCGCTACTAACAGCATTCCTTTACAAAGCACACATTGAAACTACAGCTATCATTAATCCTATGTATCCTCTATCTATGCATTCCAAGAATACTTGACCATCAAATATCAGAGTCCAGAGTTCGGTACAACAGTAAGCAATGATACAAGAAACATGAGGCAGAAATGACAAGGAGAGGCAGCATACAAGATAAAAGACAGTAAGCAGAGCCAAGTATATGCTTGTATTAGAGGCAAACGCACAGCTACAATGGTTCCCTAGCAGTATATTCCCCTTCCACCCTTTACAATGAAAATGAGTGGGCTATTTATAGCCTCAGTTTCCCCCGATTACATTCATGGGCACAAAGTCCCAGACAAGACAATAGCTGACACAAGCGGCTGAAGAGCTGCTGATGCTGACTTCTGTCGGGCAGGACTGTACTTGCGGCATGGTCTCCCTGAAAGATGTACAGCTACGTGGCGGTGTGTCGGGTCAAACCTTTGGTCAGCGGGAATGCGGGTAGTTGAGGCGGATGGAACTTCTTATCAGCCTTAAATGATGGCAGGTGGCGTAGATAGTGCAGCCCATGCTTTGTCCTTTTCCCGGTCATGTCTTGGCTCGAATCCCGAAGTTGGACACTTGTCGGATGTTGATGGATGACACGTGTCTGCCTTGAAAGGCAGTTTATCCAACTTCGCCCAGGATTGGAGCGCTGTCGGGTTGCGCAGGTGGAAAACAGCGCAGTTGGGAAGGCCTCCGTGCCTTAGTCAATTTATGAGTTCACTTTACCCGACTGCGCACCGGTCAGAGGGCGCACCCCGACTTCGCTGCGAAGTCGGGTTGCGCACCGGTACTCTGCTGTCTTTACTGTCGTTCGGACTGCGCACTGGAGAGGGGGCACCCGACTTCGCTGCGAAGTCGGGTTGGCGCCAACACTTAGCTGATTTTTGTGCTTCCCTAGTGCGCCCGGGAAGAAGGCGCTCCCCGACTTTGCGAAGTCGGGTTGCGCTGACACTTAGTCAGATTTTGCTCTGTTCTGTCTTCGCACTTCGCGTTCCCTCTGCGCTCCAGGGGGCGCACTCCGACTGCTGCGAAGTCGGGTTGCGCCAGGACTTAGTCATTTTGGGGAACACTTGTGGAAACTTCACTGGGGGAAGAAGAGGGAGGAAGGGAGGAATGAAACTGCAAGGAAGAGGGAGAAAGGGAGAAATGAAGAAAGGGAAAATGAGGAGAAGGAAAGGAAAAGAGCAGCTCTCTTACAGAAACTGAAAACATGGCACCCCGTGCAAAATGTGGCAACATTCCTGGCGGCTCGCGGGGTGTCGAGCTCGCCTCGACGCAAAGAACCATGCCTTCATCCTTTGGGTGCAGAGGAACTTCCTTCCCCTGCCTTCTGCTGCTCTGACCGCTTCCCTCGGGGCAACTGTTCTTCTTCAGGTTCGCTTTCAGCAGTTGCCTCCTCAGTTTCACCTTCTGAATCTGAATGCTCTCCACTGTCGGCCTCCCACTCGCTGATGCGTTGGTATGCAGCCTTGGCTTGGTCCCAGACTGCTGCTTGGAAGGGAGCAAGGTCGTTGATCTCTCTTAGTGCTGCGTGGAATGCAGCGACCGCATGCGGGTCGATGGTGTTATATCTTTTTCCCAACTCCTTTAGGGAGGAGTTGATTTTACTGATATTTCGACACCATCGGGTGACATGAGCTTCTTGAATTGGCTCTCGCCGGCTATCAATTTCAGCTGTATCTGCCTCGAAGGACAGCCAGTTCTGCTTGACTCTGCTCAAGGGTCGGGAACTCGCCATCCTTGACGAAGCTCGGGCACCCGTGCTCGGACAGAGTGTGAAAGGGGGCTAGGAGAATGTTCCTTTCATGTTCTAGGGCGTCCAGCGTCCTTCTGGCGGCCCTTATCTTCTCTGTCTTCTTGAAGTAAATATGCAAGGTTACCCTTGCATCTGCCCACTCTGAGGCAAGTCGGGACATAGGAGAGAATTGGAGGCCTTTGCGCTCAAACTGCTCAAGTTTCATAGCCAGGTCCAGCCATTGCCTCGCCTGGTGTTCGGCCTCCTCTACCACAGGCTTTCCCTGGGCAGATATTTCTTCGATCCTGGACGCGAAGTCTAGGACCGACAAGGACTTGACAAGGTTGGGCTTGCAACCTTGCAGCAGACTAGCCCGCATCTCCTTGGCTTTGCTCTTTGAAAAGGCCGCCGCTTGTGATGTTTTCTCTGCAAGTTGCGACTGTGCCTGTTTCAGCGAATCTTGAAGCTGTGAAACCTGCTCCAGCGCCGCTCTTCTTCTCTTCTGACAGCTGCTCGGCTGTCTGTTTCTGCGCTGTGGCCTCCTGCTGAGAGGCGGCCAGCTGGGCCTTAAGCTCCTCTATCTCTTGCTGCGCTGATCCCAGCTGCGCAGTAGCCCTAGCTAGGTCCTCCTCGAGCTGCCTTGTGTTATTCTGCATCTGGAACAGCGCTTCCTGGGTCTCAAGATGTTTGACGAGGAGATTGTCTGTCCTACGACGAATACCACGAATTTCGTATTCCTCGTTGATGTCGTCAAAGCTTTTCTCCTTCCTTTGAAGCTCGTAGTCTGCCTCGGTCATCTCCCGGAGAGGCTTCTTTACTTTCGGGATCAATTTCTCGGTTGTCAGCACTCTCCTGTCTAGGTCGAACTTTGTGCGCTTTACCGGGGCAGCTATCTCTTCGGCTCTCCTTCGTTTTACGCCCTGGAGAAAGGAGGCGGAACATCTTGAGGCGCTTTCGCCAAAGGCGAGGTCATCGGCGCTTTGTAGTTCGCCCATGAAGTCCAGATCCTCCAGCATTGGATTTTGCTGCGGCATTTTCCCTGCAAACAGTGACGCGGGAGGTATTCCAGAAGGAGTGGCCGCTTTTGAGGGCGACCGGGTCCTAGGGGAAACGGGCGGCTGAGTGGATGGTGCTGGTAGGGTTTTGGACGGCTGGGGTGAGGAGCGCGGCGGTGAAGGAGCAACTTCAGTACTAGTTGCGGGGAAGGGCTCTAGGGTTTGACTCAGTGATTGGAAGGCGTTGGGATCCTGAGCAAACTGGTCAAAGGAATGTGGGCCGCTAGAGGGCTGAGTAGTTGGGGAAGAGGGAGACGCGGCTATGGCTTGCCCTGATGAGATGGGAGATGGGGCTTTGGTAGGGCTGATGGAGACTGAGGGAAGTGAGAAGTGGACGTACCTGCGGGCTCCGCCTGAGCCGTTGTTGGAGGGACGCTTGCGGCCCGGGTGTCTGCTTCTTGTTCAGGGCTGTCCAAAGAGACAACTTCTGGCGCTGCTGCCTCCGGCTGCACTGCGACTGATTGTTGCACAGGCTCTTTAGGCCGCTTTGGCCTTTCAACTCTCTTCCTCTTCTTTTCTTCTAGCGCCGTGGCTGGTCCAGAGGAAAGAGATAATGTCGGGGCGGCAGGCGCTGACGTTCCTACGGTGAACTTGTACCTGGGTCTGGCTGGAAGAATGCTCGCCGTAGCCGATCTGCTAGCTGGCAGCGCAGGCACTTTTTCTGCTGGAGGGGCCACCTCAGGGGTTGACTTCTCAGAATTTTGCGCCTTTTCGGGCACTGTCTCAGAAGCTGCAGGCTGCATTGGGCCCACTTGACTACTTGCCGGAGTTGCGCTGGAAGTCGCCGGAGTTGACGATTGCTGGGACGAAGACCTTCTTATATACCTTTTTCTTGCGCCTCGGGGAACGCAATCTCGAAATTCGAAGGGCTGCCACGTGTCAGCGTGCTGGTCATATAGGGCCGAAAATTCATCATCGACGGCCAGCGTCCTCCGGTTGGATTTATCGTGTTGCGTGCGGCATCTCATCTTCCAGCACTCGATGACTTTGTCCTGTGGCCAGCTGAGCGGCGCCACCTTGGCGAGGAATCTTTTGAAACCCGCGGATTCCAACCGGTGATCCGGGTTCCGCTCTGGATCGTACGCTACCTCCTCGCAGTAGAATTCATGCCATGGAGGCCATGATTGCATCTGCTCGATATGCCATTCTAGGTCTGCGCCCGTTCTGTTTCTTCTTTCCTGCATGATCTCCGCTCGGGGGCAGATGTGCGTGAACTTGCCCCTGACCCCATCTGGGTCATATTTCCATCGTTGCGGCAGCATTATCAGGCCCATGTCAATGAGCTCCCGCTCGAGGTAGACGTGCTGCCCGATTTCATATACTTCAGTATTCGCCCAGGTGAAGGGATACTGAAAGATATGGCCTTTCTTCTTGCCCTGGCCGAATTCCTCTTCGACATAATCTATCTGCCGCGCAATTTCCATCCCGAACTGGTGATCAGTGCAGAAGTAAGGCAGCAGGAACGGCTTCCCTTTGAATCCGTAGATTCTCACTATGATGCCCTGAGTCAGCCGGAAGGTGTCCCCGTACTCTTTCTTCCACAGGTATTTTGTCATGACCTCCGGCGGGCGAGATGCCTTGCGGTTGAACAACCCCATGACCTGGCACAGAAATTTGAGATTAAACTCATAGAACGAGCCTTTTCTGTACAGGACGTCGGTCCATTCGTACACGGGCAGCGGCTCTCCTTTTTCGTTTGTTTTCTTCAAGTCAGGGACGTTCATCCGGTAGTGCATGTAATATAGGCACAGCCATGCGAGGAAGGAGCAGAACCGGAAATCCGTTGATCGCTACATTGCGGTCTGACCAGGCTTGAATGAATTGCATATGCCAACCAGTCTGCCCAGTCGAAGAAAATCGGGCGCTTTCCACTCTTCTGCGCTGTAGAGTCATAAAATTCTCCGTGCAGGAGACATTACGCGGCGCCGGTGAGTACGGCCGTACTATCTTGTCGAGTCGCAGCCCGGGACCCACGCCAGGGATGATGTAGATATATTTACTTTCAAATCTGTCCAGGGGTATGGGGCCAGTTGGCCACTGTCCGGCCGCCAGCGGAGTCCTCAGCTCCGAGTCGAGGAATTCTCTCATCCTCTTCGTCTGCGTAAATCGGCTCGTCTGCTCGTCTAGGTTTATTCTTCTGACAATTGCGCTGGGGTCGTACTGCAGCCCTGGGGCGAACGCTGGCTGGACGCTCTCCCGGAAAAGTGTGAACAACACTTTCCCTTTGTTGTCGCAGACTTGCCGAGCAGCTGGTTTGTAATATTGTACAATTGCTTCAACCAGCTCTGGGCACCGATGAACAGGAGGGCATAAGAACCAGTACAGGTTCGATTTGTATGCAGCTCCGAGGTGGTGTGAGGGCGAAACCCTGTCTGCCCATTTGGCAATGTTCAGCCGTAGTTTGGAGAGGCTGATGGAAAAGGAGCCGTCTTTGTACCCGGCCAGGTGGTTAACGGGTGGTGGCGGAGTTTGCCCAACTATGCGCCTCTTCGTCCGGGTCTTCTTTTTCTGGTCCTGCGGCGCTTCGCTCTCATGAGCGCTTGACTCTGGTGATTCCTCAGCTTCACGCCGTTCTTCATTGGATTGCGCCTGTACGGGCGCTTTCCCCTTGTCCATCCTTTTCGAAGCAGCGAGAGGCGAAATTACGGCACGAGTTTGTCGGCTTTATTCCTTGCGGTCGGAGAGTCGGCTTGAACGATTTGAATTTTCTGGTTGCGCCGGGTCCTCTTGTAGACAACAACTGCCAACATTAATGGCGCGAGGGAGGGAGTTAGGGCGGTTAACTTGGAGTTGGTGGAGGCGTTATGATTTTTGGCGGCTGTGCATGGGTTTATTTTTGAAAAGCGCACCCTAGTAGCCGTTGGTCCAAAACGCACCATGCTTTTTAATGCATCATTCTTGAAAGATGTGCAATCATTAAACCTCCTTGAGCATCGTGCCATTGCTGACGTCATCGCTGCCGCCTGGGCACACTTTACAAGGAAGAATTTCTGGCCCGTTGACCCAACTTCGCCCTGGACCCACACTTAGAATTTTTTCATGCTTAGTGTGGTGGGTTATTCGAACTTCGCCCGAAATTCAGGGCGCACTCCGACTTCGCCCAGAAGTTGGGGCGCACTCGGACTTCGCCCAGAAAATGGGCGCATTCCGACTTCGCCCGAATTTGCTTGCGCAGTCTGACACTTAGCCGTTTTCTGCTTTGTCTTTCCCAACTGCGCCCTCTAGATGGTGCGCAGCCCGACTTAGCTGCGAAGTCGGGTTGCGCACCCAGACTTAGTCAATTTTGCCCCCTTTTTTAGCTGCCTCCTTCCGGACTTCGCACTGTTTAAGGGGCGACACCCGACTTCGCTGCGAAGTCGGGGTTTGCCTTTGCTTAGGCTCTATGAAAACTGAAAAACTGAAAGCTGGAACAAATATATACATTCTGAAAAACTAAAATGCAGAAGGGAAATCTGTACAAGGAAGGGCCCATTTGGGCGCCTTCAGTGGTGGTAAATTTTTAAGTGGAACCCATTGACGGGGATGGGGAGAAGCTGTCCCTCCATATCCCGGAGCACAAATGCGTTGAACTGGTTCACCCGGCAATCTGATAGGGGCCCTCCCAGAGGGCATCAAACTTGTCGTGGTTGCCCGGCTTCGCCTTTAGCGAGTCCCACTTTAGCACCAAGTCCCCGATTTTGAAAACTCGGGCGGTGGTTCCTTTGCCAAACCAGCCTTGGGTTGCTTCAGCGTGTTTGGTGAAGGCACAGTACGCTTTTCTCTGTCTTCCTCTAAGCTGCAGCAGTGGCAAAGTCTGTCATCTACCGGATCCCCGCTGCCTCTCTCTTCATCAAGCATCCAGAGAGCGGGAATTTCGATGTGGGTCGGTAAGACTGCTTCTTTGCCGTATACGAGCGCATAGGGGGACGTTTTAATAGACTTTTTTAAGGATATCCTATCCGCCCATAGTGCCCGGTCCAGGAGCAGGTGCCAAGTCCTTTTGTTCTTCTCTACTGTTCTCCTGATGATCTTCAGCAGATTCTTGTTGGTGGACTCGGCAAGACCGTTCCCCTACGGGTAGTAATTGGAAGACATTTTGTGATAAATGCCGTATTTGCCGGTGTACTCCGTGAGTACAGCGCCTGTGAACCCCGGACCATTGTCCGTCACTATTGACTCAGGGACACCGAAGCGGGTAATGAGGCTCTCGAGGAACCTGATGACCGTCTCCTGGTCCGCATTCTTTGTGGGGATCGCCTCTGCCCACCGTGTGAAGTAGTCGGTGGCGGTAAGAATGAACTTGTGCCCCGCTGCAGAGTTCGGCGTAATCACCCCGATAAAGTCCAGACCCCATTCCTTGAAACGGAGTCTCGACTTGGATCGGTTGAAGGGCGGGGGTGCTTTTCTATTTCTGCCGACAAATCTCCGACATTGATCACATTTTGTACAGACCGCATGCGCGTCTGTTAAAGAGAGTGGGCCAATAGTACCCAGCTCTTATTATTTTCAAGGCCGTTGGCCTTGCAGAATGGTGACCCCCGGGCATCCCGGAGTGGAATTCTCCAAGGACCCTGGGTTGGTCTGCTTTCTTGACGCACCTCAACAGGATGCCGTCAATGTTTTTGAAGTAAAGCCCCTCGGGGCGAAGAGTATATTTCAGTGCACCTAGCCGAAACCTCCTTCTTTGTGAGGCATTCAGGTGGTCTGGACATCTCCCGGTGCGAGAAATACTTCACCAGGTCATCTGTCCAGTCACTCTCCTCTGGTAAGGAGTTGGCTAGGTTGGTGGTTGTCGCTGGATCCTCCCACTTACAGGCGGACATCTGGGCTGCTGCGCTTCGGGCCAGCTCCTGGCACAAGGCTCGGCCTCTGATAAGCTTGGTTGGCCGTATTTCAATGTCGAACTCCTGGATTTTCGCAATCCATCCTGCTCTCTTGTGACCCGGCTCTCCTTGTATGATGAAGCTTCGGACGTCCGGGTGTATCACAAAGACAGTGGTTCGGCTTTGGGAGACAAAGTGCCTGAACTTCCGGAGAGATTTCATAACAGCGTGAACCTGCCGCTCTATAAAGTTATACTTTTCTTCGTGTGGCTGGATCACTTGGCTCAGGAACGCTATGGGGCGCTCTTCGCCATCGTCTCCCTTCTGTGTCAGGACTGCGGCGTAACTCTCGGGTTCTCCCACCGCGTACAGGATGAAGTCCTTGGAGTAGTCCGGGTTTATCAACACCGGAGCTTGTGCAATTCGAGCCTTGATTTCCTCGAAGGCCTGCCCTCTCTCATCAGTCCATAGGAATTCTGCATCCTTTTTCAACAATTCGGCCATGGGCTTGATTACCTGTGCGAAGTCCGGTATGAACTTCCGCACGAAGTTGATTTGGCCGAAGAAGGACTGCAGCCCTTTCTTGTCAATTGGAGCGGGCAAACGGAGGAGAGCTTCTGCTCTATCAGGGTCCACGGCTAGGCCTTTCTCGGAGATGACATGCCCCAACAACTTACCTTCTTTTACCGCGAAGACAGATTTCTTCGGGTTTATGGAGATGCCGAATTCACGACACCTTTCAAATATTTGCCGCAAGTGGGGAACATGGTCCTCTCTCCTGTGAGAGAATACAGTCATGTCATCCAAGTAGATGACAATAACTTTGTTGAGCAGCTCTCAGAAGGCCAGGTCCATGGCTCTCTGGAATGTGGCGCCGGCATTGGATAAGCCGAAAGGCATGCGGCGATAGGCGAACGTTCCCCATTTGGTGGTGAACGCCGTCTTATGCTGGTCCTCATCCTTGACCCAGATCTGGTTGTAGCCGGAAAAGCCGTCTAAGAGGGAGAATCTCTGGGCTCTAGCAACTATATGGAGGATCTGATCGATTTGGGGAAGCGGATAATGGTCCTTGAGGGAGGCCTGATTCAGATTTCTGAAGTCCACACAGAGACGAATGTCTCCGTTCTTCTTCCTCACGGGAACCAAGTTCGCAACCCGGGATGAATGCTTGATGGGGTAGATGATCTTGGCTTCCAGCATCTTCAAGAGCTCGGCTTTCATCATGGCTTCGATCTTCGGATTCACAGCCCTCTACTTCTGCCGGAATGGCTTTGCGCCATCTTCTAGCTCAATGGTATCTTGGATTATATCTCTGTCATACCCCTTCAAGTCCTGGTAGCACCAGGCTACTATGTCAGGGAACTCTCGGCATAATGCTCTGATCTGCTCAAGTTCCTCTGTGGTGCAGTCCGTCCCGACCTTAATCGTCTTTCCGGGTTCGAGCTCCAGGTCGGCGTACTGCTTCGGGTCTACTTTGATCCGGTGTGATATTGCTCTGTCATTCTGATCAAATAGACTCTCAAGTGTAATCGGTCCTTTTGGGACATGATTATTTTTCAGTTGTATCAACCCCTCATATTGCTCGTCATTAGGGTCTCTACCTTCGATTGAACACGCTTCGTTAACCAAAAATGTGACGATCTCCTCGTCACAGTCAAACACCTGCCAGTGGGTGTCCTTATCGAGCACAGAAGGCACGTAAATGGTACGGACCGGCTTCGGCTTCTGGACAGTGTCATCAGCCGGAACGTACCTGGCTCCAACAGACGCCAGAATGTCAGCATGCTTGTTTTTCTCGCGTGATATAGCCTTGACATTCAACGAGTCGAAAGACTCCATCAGGTCCCACACCCGATTACGGTACGCCTTGAGATAGTGCTTCTTGGAGGCGCACTTATTCGTAATCTGGTGGCATACCAGCTCCGAATCGCCAAAGATCTGCAGGTGCTTAATCCCCAGCCTCTCCGCCTTTCGCAATCCCAAGCACAGGGCCTCGTACTCCGCCGCGTTGTTGGTACAGCTCCAGGCCAGCCTGTAGGTGTAGTCCTTTTGGATCCCGGTTGGGGAAACCAAAAGTACACCTGCACCGGC
The DNA here is from genome assembly GCA_028583015.1 of Wollemia nobilis. Lineage (NCBI taxonomy): Eukaryota > Viridiplantae > Streptophyta > Pinopsida > Araucariales > Araucariaceae > Wollemia > Wollemia nobilis. The sequence goes on along the minus strand of JAQPPZ010000754.1, from coordinate 13,820,948 downwards.
GCCATTTTTGCATCGTGCGCCGTCAAAGAAAAGCTTCCACGGCTTTTACGGTGCGAGTCCCACTTCTCTTTTGGCCGACTTGTCAAGCCTCTCAGGTTGGATGACGGTGTAGCAGCCTTGCTCAGTTTCGATCACGGCGTTGAAGTCCCGCAAGGAGAATTCATCTTCTACTTGCAGCAGCTCAAGAGCTTGCTCTGTCATGTCCACCACCACCAGTTCTTCCTCCGTCAGTTGAACCATGCAGTCCTGCGCCTCTTCTCCGGGTATCTTCTCTACTAAGAATGTGGAAGGCTTCTCGTTGTAGATCTTCAATCTCCTTCCTTTGAAGGGCACTTCCATGTGCGAGTAGTCCAGAGACGAGATACCCTCCCAACTTCGCAGTGAACTCCCTGGAGAGACACATACCGAAGTAGGGTTCCAAGTCGACAACCACGACCTCTTGGATGACCACGATGTCGAGAGCTTTGTGCGGCCGAATAGGGATGTCTTTAATGACACCGACTGTCTTGACGGGGGTGCCGTCCGGTTGCGGCACGCCTTGGCTGCTCCTTGTGTACTCCATCCCGATCTCGTCGCAGACGGCTCTCGGCATAACGGTCGTGGAAGCACCAGAGTCCACCATACAGTTGTGCACTATGTACCCTTGCATCCGTAATGACAGATAGAAGGGAGGTGGTCTGTTCTTCCCAGTGGCTGAGACTGTCAGAGGTTGCACTAGAACAGCGGGCTGTATCTGCTTGCCATTCTTCATGCTCTTCAGAGATTCTGCAGCAGATCAACCTTGCCATGGGAGCAGAAGAGCATCATACATGCTGATTCTTGCGGGGGTCCTCTTCAATTCGTCTACTATACTGTAGCCCGAGGTGCTAGCTCCTTCCGCTTCTTTTGCCGGCTCATACTTCGTCCGGTACTGCTGAGTGGCCTCAACTCTCTGTCTCTTGGTCAGAGACGGATATCTCAGCTTCTCCTGAGCTTGTTCTTTGGTTTCAACTGGAGGCTGAGCAGCGGGAGCTTTAGGCGCGGGAGCTTTCGCTACGGGAGGCTTGACTGCGGGAGTCTTTGCCGGAGGAGCCTTCTCTTTGGCTGTGTAGGGCCACAGCCTCTTGTCAGGTGGTAGCCCAGCAGGTTGCCCCTTATCTCTTCTGGCGTATACCTTTAAGGGCTTTGCAGCGGCTTCGGCAGACTTTCTGTCTTCCTTGGCAGGAGGCGGCAACGGATCTTCCTCTGGGACGGCGAAGTTGCTTTCGTCGCCCAGGATCATGTAGAGTTCTTCGTCTTCTATGGCGCTGCTGGCCAAGGTCTGGAGGTAGTGTTGGTGCAGTGTGCAGTCATCCTCCGAATGCGGGTCGTTGCACGTGGTGCACCAGTTGACCTGGTCAGAAGTACCAGGTTGGTCTTCAATGGCAGCATTTCTCGGAGGGGCCGCCTTCGATCTCGCCGTTCTGGGGCTTGATCTTTTGTCAGTGCCGGGGCGGATATGGCCTCCTTGGAACAAGATCCATCTGGGCTGTTTCTTCTTTAGAACGGTCATGTCGTTGGACATGGTGTGATATCCGGAGGCCAAAGCCGTACCTCTGGAGGATTTTATTACGAATATCATTGTCGGGAGGCGGCAACTGAGCTGGAGGAGGTAATGCAGCCAATGGAGGAGGTGTAGAATATTATGCATACTGCGGGGGAGCGAGGAGTGCTGGATAATGCGGAGGAGGAGGCGGATAGTGAATTTGTGGCGGGCCGTAAGGGTTTACGACCGGCGCTGGATTCCATTGCTGCTGGGGTTGCTGTCCTGATGTGGACGGCATTGCACCAGAAGCTGAAGCTGATGGATACTGGGATCGGGGAAAGTCAGGGTAAATAGGCGGCTGTACCCTGTGCGGGAGTCTGCCGATGGAAATGATATCCATTTCAGCTTGTTGGGCAGCCTCGTACAGAGCGGGGAACGAGTCGATTCTGGCTATCTTCAGCGACAGGCAAATGTCTGAGTTGAAGGACCTCAGGTAGTAGTAGGCTGCCTGACCCACTGAAGGTCGGAGTTCACGAGGTACTCGTTTCCAAGACCTCGCAAACCTGATGTTGAAGTCGACACCTCCTCTTGGGGGTGTCGTATACTTTGAAATTGATGCGGCAAAGAAGAGGGATCGGCGGACTCGTTGCATCCTTTCACGAGCCTGCCGGCTAACTGTCGCCACCCCATGATAGATCCCTCGCAGTGATCTCCACCGGTAGAGAAGCTTTCCCCTGAGGGAAAGGGCCAGCAGACGGGTCTTCACACCTTCGTCAGTGATGGAGTGTAGCGCAGCCAGGGCCAGAATGTCCTGGATGTGTTCATACGCCGTCTTGCCATAGCCGTCATACGTAGGGATGGATTTTAAGGCAGCGGGGGGCACAGCTTGCTGTCCGACTAGGGCCAAGGGCCCCGTAGAGTCTACCGTCGGGAAGAGGTCATCATCGTTCTGCTGGGCAGCCATGTCTTCTTCTGACCCGGTAGTGTACTCGGTGTCGGTACTGTCCGAAGATGTAGATTCTTCTTCGGCCTCTACTTCTTCAATTTCAGCCTCGGCTTCTTCGATTTCAGCCTCGGGCTCTTCTATGCGAGCTTGTTGATCAGCCAGTCTGACGCGCTCTCCTGGAGCGGCAATGTCGATTTCGTAAAGGTCAGACCGATCTCCCGGATTCCTTGCTCGCCACCTTCTTGTTTGCATGAAGGCGTTAGGACCGGTCTTTACGGACTCAGAGAGTATTCAGGTTCGTGCAGAGTCGCCAGGTGCTCTGATTTTTAACAGCAATGAAGCGAGCACTCGTGCTTCGATTCTGTTGGGGGTGGGAAACTACCATGTCCCACCGGCGTGCCGAGAAGGCTGTTGGTTACGAATCTGCCATGAGGAAAGGATTTGTTGTTATTGCGCCCGATTCGCCCACCAGTTGAAAGGCCGGGAGGAAGGAATGCCTTCCGTGCCAATCTCCGGAGAAGGCCGGCTTCTGTGGGGTTTTTAGTGTTAAGATAAGAGTGCGGGGAAAGAGATAAAAGTGCGGAAAGAGAATCCAAATGTGATTGGAGTTGGGTGGGGGGAATAAGCGACACGACAACGATCAATCACCGCTACTAACGACATTCCTTTACAAAGCACACATTGAAACTACGGCTATCATTAATCCTATGTATCCTCTATCTATGCATTCCGGGAATACTTGATCATCAAATACCAGAGTCCAGAGTTCAGTACAACAGTAAGCAATGATACAAGAAACATGAGGCAGAAATGACAAGGAGAGGCAGCATACAAGATAAAAGACAGTAAGCAGAGCCAAGTATATGCTTGTATTAGAGGCAAACGCACAGCTACAATGGTTCCCTAGCAGTATATTCCCCTTCCACCCTTTACAATGAAAATGAGTGGGCTATTTATAGCCTCAGTTCCCCCCGATTACATTCATGGGCACAAAGTCCCGGACAAGACAATAGCTGACACAAGCGGCTGAAGAGCTGCTGATGCTGACTTCTGTCGGGCAAGACTGTACTTGTGGCATGGTCTCCTTGAAAGATGTACAGCTACGTGGCGGTGTGTCGGGTCAAACCTTTGGTTAGCAGGAATGCGGGTAGTTGAGGCGGATGGAACTTCTTATCAGCCTTAAATGATAGCGAGTGGCGTAGATAGTGCAGCCCATGCTTTGTCCTTTTCCCGGTCATGTCTTGGCTCGAATCCCGAAGTTGGACACTTGTCGGATGCTGATGGATGACACGTGTCTGCCTTGAAAGGCAGTTTATCCAACTTCGCCCAGGATTGGAGCGTTGTCGGGTTGCGCAGGTGGAAAACAGCGCAGTTGGGGAGGCCTCCGTGCCTTAGTCAATTTCTGAGTTTGCTTTACCCAACTGCGCACCGGTCAGAGGGCGCACCCCGACTTCGCTGCGAAGTCGGGTTGCGCACCGGTACTCTGCTGTCTTTACCGCCGTTCGGACTGCGCACTGGAGAGGGGGCGCACCCCGACTTCGCTGCGAAGTCGGGTGGCGCCCCAACACTTAGCTGATTTTCTGCTTTGACTGCTTCCCAAGTGCGCCCAGGAAGAAGGGCGCACCCCGACTTCGCTGCGAAGTCGGGTGGCGCCCTGACACTTAGTCAGATTTTGCTTGTTCCTGTCTGCTTGCGCACTTCGCGTTCCCTACTGCGCTCCAACTGGGGGGCGCACTCCGACTTCGCTGCGAAGTCGGGTTGCGCCCCAGACTTAGTCATTTTTCAGGGAACACTTGCTGGAAACTTCATTGGGGGAAGAAGAGGGAGGAAGGAGGAATGAAACTGCAAGGAAGAAGGGGAAAGGGAGAAATGAAGAAAGGGAAAATGAGGAGAAGGAAAGGAAAAGAGCAGCTCACTTACAGAAACTGAAAACATGGCATCCCGTGCAAAATGTGGCAACAGTACCCTTAGCTAAAACACTAAAAAACCCACAGGAAGTCGGCCTTCTCCGGAGATTGGCACGGAAGGCATTCCTTCCTTCCGGCCTTTCAATCTGGTGGGCGAATCTCGGGCGCATTATACCAAATCCTTTCCTCATGGCAGATTCGTAACCACGAGTTGTTACTAATGATTGAGCAACAATTGGAACTTGATTATGAGCATCAAGAGCAAGCAACCAAGATTGTGCAAGATAAAGGAGTTATCGGTGACATGAGTGATGTGTGCATGAAGTAGAAATTAGAATGGGAGAAAATTTAAAGGAGTGCATCCAATGGTGCATGGGATAGAATCTCAGCACAAGAACAACTACAAGGGAGTGTGTTTGGTGATGGTTGGTGCAACAGTCTAACAAAACACATAAGTGTTTATACATGACGAAGGTCGAAAAATCTTGGCAGCAAGGATAGTGAAGGAAGATGCAAAGCTAAAGAATGGCAAATATCTGCAACACAAAATTTCCTCTCACTAGGGCAAGTTCACCAAAGCTAGTACCATCAATCAAAAACTATACCTAGAGGAACATGTTTATTGTGGGAGACAAGTAAAAGTGTCCAAAGTTTCACGAAGTTGGAAAAAGACATTCCACTCAAACACTGTGAAACATGCATAATAATAAGGAAAGCAAATGGTGAAATCAATGAAGCTCAATGGATAAGGGTGTTTCTCCCAACATTGAGTGAAGTTGTAATGGATCAGTACATGGAGTTACCAAACCTATTTGCAACATAGAAAGAAGTTCAAAATCTTTCATGACAATTAGAACAAGGAAAGACTCAAAACATCCAGTCTTAACAATTGACAATTGAAGGATCTTATCAACAAGTTGGAGAAAGAACCAGCTAACGTGTTGCAAAAACGATGGTTCATTGAAGTTCCTCTTTCAGAGTTTAAGGAGAAGATAACCAGTTTCAAATAGAATTCCCAAGATTTTAACAGAGAATATTTAAATATTGTAAAATCAAACAAGAACAAAGTTGACTGAAAATAGAATAGTGGAATTTATTAATTCCGTGCTCTTGTTGTCATCCTTGTATAGGTGAAAGTGAAACTGTGAAACACAGAAAGCACTCTAAGCTTTTGGAAAACATTGTCCAGGTCTATGACTCAATTGTATGAGCAAATCAGCATCCAACATCAACAAGTCATCACATTTGCATTGAGGTGACAAGGTAGTGGAAAGAAAAGAATTGTAGATAGACAAGTTGGTCGTCATGAATCACAAGTCTGTATGAGTTGCACATATTTTATATTATGTTGGAAATAAACGATGTAATGATTAGTATGTGTTGTGTACACTTGTTAGGGGGTACATGTAAATTTTGCTAGTGCATAGGTAGATAGGAAGGTACCGCAATCGCACTCCACCAACCTCCGCTCACCAAACAATATATTCATCCAAACATCTGGCCTGCATGACCATTAAGGCACCCTTATGATCATGTATATGTTGTACGATTGACCAGGGCATCTTGTAGAGATTTAGTCAATCAAGGATAAGAATGATACATGCTATGATTTCTTTTTACCACATATTGTATACTTAGTTGTGAGTTAATATTCTATTGTTGTCTTTGTTTCCATAGCATAGAAGTTCATTGCATATTAAGCGATTGTATTACTACATTGTGCACGTTTTTGTGCATGATTTAAACACTTTGCATACTACAAGTGTGTATGTGTATCTATCTATCTATCTATCTATCTATTTATCTATATATATCTATATCTATATATGCGTGTGTGAGAGGAAGCAATAGAGATTAAGAAGTGTGATCCGAAAAACGGAAATATGAGTTAAGGAAGATCAAGAAAGACTGCAATATAGAAATACCAGAGTATAACAAACCCAAACATATATATATATATATATCCGAATGATTATTGCTTAGAAAACAGAGTACAATGCAAACAATCTCTAAGAAGAGATGTGAGGCTATAACATTGTATCGATTACTCTCATTTGTACAGTCAACGGTGCATCTCTCTTTATACAATATTTTTGGTGTGTTGGTAATCCACCCTATTGAATATGGAAGGTCACCCACATGGAAATATGGTGGTTCACCTTCCGTGAGTTAGAAGGTCACTCATATGAAAATGTCATGATTCACCTTCCATGAATTACACAGTGCATATTAATTGAAAATTACACACATATGACTTGTCCTTTTGTGTTTTGTCTTCTACTGATGTGTCAACATGACTATATATATATTTTGACCATGAAAATCTAAAAATAGAATCTATTTGTAGTAAATATTTTATTTTACATTTTTGACAGCCTACGGGGCTTTTTTTCCACTAAGTTGCTGGCATCTTGTCTACAACAGAGTTGCCTGTTGAAATTGTTGTTCTCCCTCAAATATTTCCAATGCTTCTTGAATGGATCAAATCGGAGTCCCAAGCACAAAGTTATGCCCTAACAGTGTGGTTAGGATAAAAAAATAGATTTTCGGACATAAAGCCATGCCCCATAAAGGTCACATGCATGGATCAAAGTGTCAAAACAATTTGAATGAAGACAATAGCTTAAAATTTAGCCAATAATGGACACCAGTTACCCACCAAGTGATTGGTGCAAATATGTCATAAGTATCTGTGTATCTCAACTGAAATAAGCAAGGAGTTATCTCCACAAGGAGCTCAAACTGTGCCATTTTCTTCATTCAGTCTGACCTGAAATATTGATTTGCCTTTCAATTTCACACGACTATTTCTAGAATGGAAGTTCTCTCAAATTTATTTAACTGTGGAAGATTAGCGTCATTAATCTTTAAGATTTTGAATAATTTCACCTTCTACATATGGGATTTCCGTTAAAGATTGGAGAATTTTATTTGCCTTCTTTGTTCCCTTCTTTTCTTTTTTTCCTGCCCAGTAAAGAAGGAAGTCTGAAGATAATGTTCATAGTCAAATCCACATGAATATACATATATATTTTATTTCCAAACACACCATATTCATAAAAGAAGGGTAGAGGGGAAGTTTCAATTTTCGATATTTACAGAACAAAACAAAATAAGTCAATTTGCAGCCAATTATGAAACATCAAAAGAAGGTCTAACAAGATCCAAAGGACCCACAAAAAGCTCCATTCATATCATTGCAAAAATATTGTAAGTACTACCTATTAGTAGACACTGGACCTGCATTTGATCAGTCTGTGCTAGTAAGTATAGTGCAGTATAGTCCCTGTACAGAGTGGCATACGTAACTCAATGACATATATGACTCCATTATGGCCAAGACATAATTAGATGTACCATTTTACATAAGAAAACAAACTTAGTCTTTGTCTTATTTTCTAAAATTTGCAAAATTAAAACAGTAAAAACCATATATAGACAAGAAATCCTTGAAAAGTTATAGCAATATTATTATTAAAGTAAAAGTATAGATGTTTACAAATGGAGAATTGGTTGTATAATGTATTTGCTTTTATATTGGATTGTTAACCAGATTACGATATAATATATTAGCTAAATTATGTGACAACGAAATAGAATAGAAATGGGGTGGTCCTGCAGTCACTAGACACTGAACGGCATGCTAACCAACTTATGTGAGTCATGATGCTATAACTTGACCAGAACTTCAAAGCTTGAACAATTTATGCAAGTTATGTAGATTTTAAAATAGTACAGGCAGCCCTGTTTTCTATAAAAACATCCATTGCTGCTTTTATGCTGGTAATTTTTGGATTCTATTTTTTTTAAACAAGCAAGTTTTCTTTTTAGCATCTTACTATTTTCTCAAAACTTCATGTCATTGTATTATGTTGAACCTCATCCACAAATCTTTATGTCTGCAATTTTATGCGTGTACTTGATTTGCTTACATGGAAAGTATTTAACAATAGAGAGGTAGACATAAAGAATCCAATAGTGCGAATGGTTTCAAAATTTTCAAAGTTACAAAGGCTGGATATTGTTAAAATGAAACAGTGTGCCATCTCCTTTTACCGCATAACTGCAGTAGGTCAATACAATTCAAGCCCTAACAAAGAATTGTGATTCAAGTGACAAAAATGTAGGGAATAATTGTATGTGAGAATGGACTTAGTATGCACTATTTATCAGAGTTTGGTTTTTCAACTGGTTATCGTCCAAATACACCTTTCCAGACAATAAATTTTTTCTTTTGCCCTCCTATATAAATATTTAATGAAAAAGCCAAGGGAAGAATCAATAAACTTTGGACAGATATCTGTTTTCTGTTAAGCACATCAGACAGATTTACAAACTGTATAATCTCAAGTCATCAATGAATAGAAAAATAATCAGAAGCATTAAAAACAACTTGAAAAAACTCACCATATGCTGAGTAGGAGGAGAGAACAATGATATAAACTGATGCACGCGTAATTGAGTACCAAAGTGGAGCCGTACTACCTGAGTACTCATAAGGAACATGGTATCGATGCAAGAATGGTTTAAAAGGTTGTCTTTCTCCCTGAGAAAGACAGGATGTTAACATTAATTTATAAAATGAAAATAAAAAGCCTTTGCAATGGGGAAAAAAGAATCACTTACCGTCTTCAATTTATTTTTGCTGACTAAACTTATTCCCAAGAAAACATCCACACCAGTAATCTAGATCATTATGAGAGAAACAGAAACATGGAATCAACACTATAAACTTCTTCATTTTGTCATCAGTTTCTTTAAGTAGGCTACAAATACAGCAACAAGAAATGATATAAGTGAGCAGGATGAAAAATACAGTTATTGATATTAGTAATGCACAATAGGTAGTCAAAGGTTCCAAGACTAGCTGCTTTGTCACTAAATTAAACTATTTTGTTCTAAATCTTGAGTCTGATATTGTCAAAGGTACAAACAATGGAAGGATTTGATCCCGAGAAGGAACAAAATCTAGTAAACAATGAGTAATCTTTTAATTTGACTTTTAAATGTTGGCTGCAACTGTAACAACATCAAAACTTCTGAAAATAATATTCCAATGACATGGCCAATAATATTGAGCATCTCAAACCATGATCAGAGACCATAGAAGCCTCATATGTATGCTGCCACAAGAAGACAATAATACTGAAGGAAACAGTTGGGCTATCTGGGTTATAAATGCCTTCAAAATGTGTATGTTAGGGGGGTTAATTCCTGATTCAACATTCATTCTTATTACTTCCCTTCCTTGCTGCTTATCTTAATGAGTAATGATGATTTTCTTTGGAACTTGGGGATTGATCTTCCTAAAAGGAGATCAAGTTGCTTTCTTTGTACAGACTGAATTTGTGTGCAAAGATATTGAGATACCAACCAGGCTTTGATACCAACTGTAAGGACTAAAATGGACAGCAAAAAACACAAGGGAAATAGCCTCCAAAACTGTACTTTACACTCCTAATTAGCAAAAGTTAAATAGGATGAGTGCTGCTTGTATAAATCCAAGCACATGCAAAACACCCAAGAACTGGATGTGAAATGGAACTTTAGTGAATAGTGCATGTGGTTGGGAAGGCTTAAGGAAAACGAGGCAAGTGTACGTTTCTATATTTACAACAAGATATTTAAAAGGTGAGAGGTAACCTCAAAGAGTGAATCTGATCAACTTGCATAAGAAAGAGACTCAACAATCTCTCCATCTTAATTGACATATACAAATGTCTTACAATAACTATATCAGAGAGAAAAAAATAAGAATAATCAAACCTCTTCTGTTGGTTACGAATCTGCCATGAGGAAAGGATTTGTGTTTATTGCGCCCAGATTCGCCCACCAGATTGAAAGGCCGGAAGGAAGGAATGCCTTCCGTGCCAATCTCCGGAGAAGGCCGGCTCCTATGGGGGTTTGTTAAGATAAGAGTGCAGGGAAAGAGATAAAAATGCGAGAAAGAGATAAAAGTGCGAAAGGGATTCCAAATGTGATTGGAGGTGGGTGGGGGGAATAAGCGGCACGGCAACGAATCAATCACCACTACTAACGACATTCATCTACAAACATACATTGAAACTACAGCTATCGGCGATCCCATGTATCCTCTATCTATGCATTCCGGGAATACCTGGCCATCAAATGTTGGAGTCCGGAGTTCAGTACAACAACAAGCAATGACACAAGAAACATGAGGCAGAAATGACAAGGAGAGGCAGCATGCAAGATAAAAGACAGTAAGCAGAGCCAAGTATATGTCTATATTTGAGGCAAACGCACAGCTACAATTGTTCCCTAGCAATATATTCCCCTTCCACCACCTTACAATGGAAAAGTGGTGGGTATTTATAGCCCAAAATTCCCCCCGATTACATTCATGGGCACAAAGTCCCAGACAAGACGATAGCTGACACGAGCGGGCGAGGAGCTGCTGATGCTGACTTCTGTCGGGCCGGACTGTCCTTGCAGCATGGTGTCCCTGAAGGCGGTACAGCTACGTGGCAGTGCGTCGGGTCAAGTCTTCGGTCAACAGGAATACGGGCAGGTGCGGCAGATGGCACTTCACATCGGCTTTAAATGATGACAGATGGCGCCGGTAGTGTAGCCCATGCTTTGTCCTTGCGCGGTCAAGTCTTGGCTCGAATCCCGAAGATGGACACTTGTCGGATGTTGAGGTGTGACACGTGTCTGCCTTGAAAGGCAGCTTATCCAACTTCGCCAGGAATCCGGGAGCTATCGGGTTGCGCAGGGAGGAAAACAGCGCCGTTGGGAGGCCTTCTTGCCTTAGCAAATTTCCGAGTTGACTTCACCCAAGCTGCGCACCGGTCAAAGGCGCACTCCGACTTCGCTGCGAAGTCGGGTTGCGCACCGGTGCTTGGCTGTCTTCATCCTCTGTTCAAGCTGCGCACTGGAAAAGGGCGCACTCCGACTTCGCTGCGAAGTCGGGTGTCGCCCCAACACTTAGCCGTTTTTTGATGAATGATTCCCCTAGTGCGCCCAGGAAGAAGGGCGCACCCCGACTTCGTTGCGAAGTCGGGTTGCGCCCTTGACACTTAGTCAAATTTTGCGCACTTTGGGTTCCCTACTGCGCTCCAGCTGAGGGGCGCACTCCGACTTCGCTGCGAAGTCGGGTGTCGCCCGACACTTAGAAACTTTTCAAGGTGCACCTGCTGAAGTTTTCTGGGGGAAGAAAGGGGGAAAGAAGAAGAGGGAATGAAGCTGTGAGGGAGAGGAAGAAAGGGAGAGAAGGAGAAGGGGAAAATGAGGAGGGAAGGAAGAGAGCAGCTCTTTTGCAGAAACCAAAAACATGGCACCCCTGTGCAAAATGTGGCAACATTCCTGGCGGCTCGCGGGGTGTCGAGCTCGCCTCGACGCAAAGAACCATGCCTTTATCCTTTGGGTGCAGAGGAACTTCCTTCCCCTGTCTTCTGCTGCTCTGGTTGCTTACCTCGGGGCAACTGTTCTTCTTCATTTTCACTTTCACCAGTTGCCTCCTCAGTCTCGCCTTCTGAATCAGAAGGTTCTCCGGCCTCTTGCTTGCTGATGCGTTCGACCACAGCCTTAGCTTGATCCCAGACTGCGGCTTGGAAAGGAGAGGGGTCGCTGATTTCTCTGAGTACTGCATGGAATGCAGCGACCGCGTGCAGGTCGATGGTGTCAAATCTTTTGCCCAACTCCTCAAGGGAAGAGTTGATTTTGCAGTACTTCGCCATCATTTGAGTGACCTGTGCTTCTTGAACTGGCTCTGTCCAGCCATCGATTTCGGCTGTATCTGCCTCGAAGGACAGCCAGTTCTTCTTAACCTGCTCAAGGGTGAGGAGTTCGTCATCTCTGACATAGCTCGGACACCCGTGCTCGGACAGAACGCGAAAGGGTGCCAGGAGAATATGTCTTTCTCGTTCTAAGGCGTCCAGCGCCTGCCTGGCCGTTTTGATCCTTTCTGTCCGGGCGAAGTAAGTGTGCAAGGTTACCCTTGCATTTGCCCACTCTGAGGCAAGATGAGACATGGGGGAGATTCGGAAGCCATCACGCTCTAACTTTTCAAGTTCCATGGCCAGGTCTAGCAATTGCCTCGCCTGGTGTTCGACTTCCTCTACCACAGGCTTGCCCTGGGCAGATATTTCTTCAATTCGGGATAAGAAATCCAGAACTGTCAAGGATTTGACGAGGTTGGGCTTGCAACCTCGTAGCAGACTTGCGCGCATCTCCTTCGCCTTGCTCTTTGAAAAGGCCGTCGCTTGTGATGCTTTCTCTGCGAGCTGCGACTGCGCCTGTTTCAGCGAACCTTGCAGTTGTGAAATCTGCTCTAGCGCTGCTTTTCTCTCTTGCTCGGTTGTCTGCTGAGCGGCGGCCAGCTGAGCCTTAAGATCTTCTACTTCTTGCTGCGCTGACCCCAACTGCGCGGTAGCCCTCGCCAAGTCTTCTTCGAGCTGCCTTGTGGTATTCTGCAGCTGGAAAAGCGCCTCCTGGGTCTCGAGATGTTTGACAAGGAGGTTGTCTGTTCTGCGGCGAATACCGCGGATCTCATACTCTTCGTTGATATCATCGAAGTTCTTCTCCTTGGTCTGAAGCTCGTAGTCTGCCTCGGTCATGTCGCGGAGAGGCTTCTTCACCTTAGGAATCAGCTTTTTTGTCGTAAGCACTCTCCGATTTAGGTCAAACTTTGTGCGTTTGACCGGGGCGGCTATCCCTTCGGCCCTTCTGCGCTTAACTCCTTGAAGAAAGGAGGCAGACCCCCCTGCGGCTCTTATTGCCAGAGGCTGGTCCTCAGTGATGCTCATGAAATCAAGATCTTCCAGCTCCTGGGCCTGCTGCGGCATTTTTCCCGCGAACAATGAAGTCGGTGGGATGCCAGAGGGGGTGGTTACCTTCGAGGGCGACCGGGTCCTAGGAGTGACAGGGGTTTGGCTAGACGGCGCTGGTAGGGTTTCAGTTGGTTGGGGCGAAGGATGTGGAGATGAGGGAGCGGCTTCAGTGCTAACCGTGGGTGATGGCTCTAGGGTTTGACTCAGGGACTGAAAAGCGTTGGGATCCTGAGCAAACTGGTCAAACGAGTGCAGGCCGCTAGACGGCGGGGTGGCTTGAGATGCAGAGGGTGCGGCTACGGCTTGCCCTGACGAAGTGGGAGTTGGGGTTTTTGCAGGGCTAACGTGGACTTGGGCAAATGGCACAGAGGACGTACCTGCGGGCTCCGCCTGAGCCGATGCTGGAGGGATGGTCGCGGCCTGGGTGCATGCTTCTGGTTCGGGGCTGTCTAAAGAGACAACCTCCGGCGCTGCTGCTTGCGGCTGCTCCGCGGCTGGTTGCTGCAGTGGTTCCTTTGGACGTTTAGTCCTTTCGACCTTTTTCCTTTTCTTTTCTCCCGACGCTGCGGTTGGTCCTGAAGGAAGCGGCAATAAAGGGGCAGGCGCTGATGTCCCCACGGTAAATTTGTACCTGGGTCGTGCTGGGAGAATACCTGCCGCGCTTGGTCCGCTGGCTGGCGGTGTGAGCGTCTTTTCTGTGGATGGAGGGGCCCGCTCAGGAGTTGACCACGCTGAACCTTGCGCCGCTTCGGGCGCTGCTACAGAAGTAACAGGCTGCATCGGGCCCACTTGACTGCTGGAAGGAGTCGCGCTGGAAGTCGTCGGGGTTGACAATGACTGAGGGGTAGCCCTTCTTTTATACCTTATATTTGCGCCTCGGGGAACGCAAACGCGAAACTCGAAGGGCTGCCACGTGTCGACGTGTTGATCATATAGTGCCGAAAATTCATCATCAACGGCAAGATTCTTCCTGCTTGATTTGTCGTGTTGCGTGCGACACCTCATTTTCCAGCATTCGAGGATTTTGTCCTTATGCCAGTTAAGCGGCGCCACCTTAGCGAGGAATTTCTTGAATCTTGCTGACTCCATTCGGTGGTCCGGATTCCGTTCAGGATCGTAAGTGACCTCTTCGCAGTAAAATTCATGCCATGGTGGCCATGACTGCATCAAATGAATGCGCCAATAGAGGTCCGCACCTGTCAAGTTCCTTCTTTCTTGCATGATCTCAGGTCTCGGACAGATGTGCGTGAACTTTCCCCGGACTCCAATTGGGTCGTACTTCCAGCGTTGGGGCAGCATTACCAGGCCCATCTCCAGTAGCTCCTGTTCAAGATAAACGTGCTTCCCAATTTCGAAGACTTGAATATTGGCCCAGGTCATAGGATATTTAAATATGTGACCCCTTTTCTTTCCCTGGCCAAATTCCTCTTCGACGTAGTCCATTTGCCGCGCCACCTCCATCCCGAACTGATGGTCTATGCAAAAGTAGGGCAGCAAACACGGCTTTCCCTTGAATCCGTAGATTCGGACAACAATACCCTTGGTCAGCCTGAAGGTATCACCAAGCTCGTTGTCTGTCAGATGTTTTGTCATAGCCGCTGGTGGTCGAGTTGCGCCACGGTTGAACAGTCCCATTGCTTGGCCCAGAAAACTAACATTAAACTCGTAGAACGAGCCCTTCCGGTACAGGGCCTCAGTCCATTCGTACACGGGGAGGGGCTCTCCTCTTTCGTTTGCCTTCCTCAGATCGGGGACGTTCATCCGGTAATGCATATGGTACAGGCATAGCCATGTGAGGAATGAGCAAAACCGGAAGTCCGTTGACTGCTTCTGCTGCAGTCTCACCAGGCTCGCATGAATTGCGTAAGCCAACCAGTCCGCCCAGTCATAGAAGATTGGGCGCTTCCCGCTTTTCTGCGCCGTGGAGTCGTAGAACTCCCCGTGCAGGATGCACTCGGCCATCACCAGTTGAAACGGCCGCACCACTCTGTCTGAGTCGCAGCCAAGGACCCACGCTAGGATGATATAGATGTATCTGTTCTCGAATCGGTCCAGCGGTATGGGGCCAGTTGGCCATTGCCCAGGGTTCAGCGGAGTCTTCAGCTCTGAGTTAAGAAACTCTCTCATCCGCTTCGTCTGCAAAAATCTGCCAGTCTGTTCTTCGATGCTCACCCTTCTGACAATTACGTCTGGGCTGTACTGAAGCCCTGGGGCGAACGCCGGCTGGACGCTCTCTCGGAAGAGAGTGAACAGCACCCTTCCTCTGTTATCGCATATCTGCCGCGCAGCTGGTTTATAATATTCGGCAATCACCTCAACCAGCTCCGGACACCAGTGAGTCGGAGGGCATAGGAACCAGTGAAGATTTGAATTATATGCAGCTCCGAGGTGGTGAGAAGGCGGAACCTTACCCACCCACTTTGCGATAGTTAGACGCAGCTTCGTGATACTGATGGAAAACGAACCATCTTTGTACCCGGACAGACGATTGATTGGTGGCGGCGGAGTCTGGCCAGCTACGCGCCTCTTTGTTTTGGATTTTGCTTTCTTGCCCTTCTGAGGCGCTGCGCTCTCATGGTCGCTGGACTCGGGAGACTTGTCAGCTTCGCGCGTTTCTACACTTGATTGTGCCCGTACGGGCGCTTTTCCCTTGTCCATCCTGGTTGGAACAATCAGACAGGGACAAATACTTCTGAACTTGTCAGGCTTATTCTCTGCAGTCCGGGAGTCAGCTTCGAACTTATGAATTTTCTGGCCGTGCCAGGGTCCTTTTGTAGACAGTGACTGCTCATTAATGGCGCGAAGGAGGGAGTTAGGGCAGTTTGCTTTGGGTTGGTGGAGGCGTTATGATCTTGGCGGCTGTGCATGGGCCTTTTTTCGAAAAACGTGATTTATTAGTCGTTAGCCCCCAAAAAGGCGCCTTACCCTTTAAATGCATTGTCATTGGTAATCGTGCAATCATTTAAAGCCTTTTGATTGTCGTGCCATCGCTGACGTCACCACCACTATTGGGCACACTTTTCAAGGAACATAACCCAATTTAGCCTCGTGCCGAATTTCGCCGTGGGCCCACACTTGTGATTTTTTCGTTCTGCGTGGTGAGCTGTTCGGACTTCGCCCAAAATTCAGGGCGCAGTCGGACTTCGCATCGAAAACGGGCGCAAGTCGAACTTTGCATCGAAAACAGGCGCAAGTCGAACTTCGCCCAAAAAATAGGCGCAGTCGGACTTCGCTCGAAATTCGGCGAACTTTGGATTTTACACTTAGGCGCTTTCAGCTCCTTTTGTCGGATCACCCAGGGTGCGCCCGAGAGTGGGGGCGCACTCGGACTTCGCCCGGAAAACGGGCGCAGTCCGACTTCGCCAGAAAACGGGGCGCGCTCCGACTCTTGGCGTTTCTTTGTAGTCTGCCGCCCGACTGCGCCCTTTGGAGGGGGCGCAACCCGACTTCGCTGCGAAGTCGGGTTGGGCAGCTAGTCTTGGACACTTTAGCCTTTTCTTCGACTGCCTTCTTCCCTACTTCGCCCCATTTGGTGAGCGTTGCCCGACTTCGTTGCGAAGTCGGGGAATCGCCTCAAACTTGGGCTACTTGGAAAAACTGAAAACTGAAATATTTACATGCTAAAACTTGAAATACAAAAAGGGAAATCTGTACAAGGAAGGGCCCCTTCGGGCGCCTTCAGTGGTGGTACAATTTTAGGTGGAACCCGTTGACGGGAATGGGGAGAGGATGTCCCTCCATGTCCCGAAGCATGTATGCATTGAACTGATTCACCCGAGCAATCTGATAGGGGCCCTCCCAGAGGGCATCAAACTTTCCATGGTTGCCGGGTTTGGCCTTGAACGAGTCCCATTTAAGCACCAGGTCCCCGATTTTGAAAACTCGGGCAGTGGCGCCTTTCGCGAACCAGCCTTGTGTTGCTTCAGCGTGTTTTGTGAAGGCCTGGTACGCTTTCTCTCTGTCTTCCTCCAACTGCAACAGTTGGCAAAGTCTGTCTTCCACCGGGTCTCCGCTACCTTTCTCCTCATCGAGCATCCAGAGAGCGGATACCTCAAGGTGAGTCGGCAAGACAGCTTCTTTGCCGTACACGAGCGCGTAGGGGGACGTTTTGATGGATTTTTTGAATGAGATTCGGTCCGCCCATAGCGCCCGATTCAGGAGTAGGTGCCAAGTCCTCTTGTTATTCTCCACTGTCCTTCGAATGATCTTCAGTAGATTTTTGTTGGTGGACTCGGCGAGACCATTCCCCTGCGGGTGTAGTTGGAAGACATTTTGTGATAGATGCCGAATTTGCTGGTGTACTCCGTGAGTATTGCGCTTGCGAACCCCGGACCATTGTCCGTCACTATCGACTCAGGGACCCCGAAACGGGTAATCAGACTCTCAAGGAATCTGATGACCATCTCTTGGTCGGCGTTTTTTGTGGGGATCGCTTTTGCCCACCGTGTGAAGTAATCGGTGGCAATTAAGATAAACTTGTGGCCCGCTGCAGAGTTCGGCAAAATCACCCCGATGAAATCCAGACCCCATTGCTGAAACGGAGCCTCGGCTTGGATCGGTTGAAGGGGCAGGGGTGCTTTTCTATTTCTGCCAACAAATATCTGGCATTGATCACACTTGGAACAGACCGCATGAGCGTACGCGAAACGAGTGGGCCGATTAGTACCCGGCTCTGATTATTTTCAAGGCCGTGGGCCTTGCGGAATGATGACCCCCAGGCATCTCGGAGTGAAATTCTCCAAGGACCCTGGACTGGTCTGCTTTTCTGACGCACCGCAACAGGATGCCATCGATGTTTTTAAAGTAAAGCCCCTCTGGGCGAAGAGTGTACTTCAAAGCACCTAACCGAAACCTCCTTTGTGAGGCATTCATGTGGTCTGGACATCTTCCGGTGCAGAAGTATCTCACCAGTTCATCTGTCCAGTCACACTCCTCGGGTAAGGAGTTGGCTAGGTTGATGCGTGTTGCTGGATCCTCCCACTCGCAGGTGGCTATCTCGGCTGCTGCGCTTCGGGCTAGCTCCTGGCACAAGGCTCGGCCTCTAACTAGCTTGGTTGGTCGCACTTCGATGTCGAACTCCTGGATTTTGGCAATCCATCCCGCTCTCTTGTGACCCGGCTCTCCTTGAATGATGAAGCTTCGAACGTCCGGGTGGATCACAAAGACAGTGATTTTACTTTGGGAGACAAAGTGTCTGAACTTACGGAGAGATTTCATGACGGCGTGAACTTGCCGCTCTATAAAGTTGTACTTCTCTTCGTGTGGCTGGATTACTTGGCTCAGGAACGCAATGGGGCGCTCCTCGCCATCATCTCCCTTTTGGGTCAGAACTGTGGCGTAACTCTCTGGTTCTCCCACCACGTACAGGATGAAATCCTTAGAGTAGTCCGGGTTTATCAACACCGACGCTTGTGCAATGCGGGCTTTGATCTCCTCGAAGGCTTGCCCCCTTTCTTCAGTCCATAAGAACTCAGTATTCTTTTTCAGCAACTTGGCCATGGGCTTGATTACCTGTGCGAAGTCCGGGATGAACTTCCACACGAAGTTGATTTGGCCGAAGAAGGACTGCAGCCCTTTTTTGTCAATTGGGGGGGGGCAAGCGGAGGAGGGCCTCTGCTCTGTCAGGGTCTATGGCTAGGCCTTTTTCTGAGATGACATGCCCCAGCAACTTTCCTTCTTTCACCGCGAAGACAGACTTCTTCGGTTTTATGGAGATGCCGAATTCACGACACCTTTCGAATATTTGCCGAAGGTGGGGAACATGATCTTCTCGTTTGTGAGAGAAAATAGTCATGTCATCCAAGTAGATGACAATTACTTTGTTAAGCAGCTCTCGGAAGGCCAGGTCCATGGCTCTTTGGAATGTGGCGCCAGCATTGGATAAGCCGAAAGGCATGCGCTGATAGGCGAATGTTCCCCATTTGGTGGTGAACGCTGTCTTATGCTGGTCCTCATCTTTGACCCATATTTGGTTGTAGCCGGAAAAATAGTCTAAGAGGGAAAATATTTGGGCTCCAGCAACTATATGGAGGATCTGATCAATTTGGGGCAGCGGATAATGGTCCTTGAGGGAGGCCTGATTCAGATTCCTAAAGTCCACACAGAGACGAATGTCTCCGTTCTTCTTCCTCACGGGAACCAAGTTCGCAACCCAGGATGAATGCTTGATGGGGTAGATGATCTTGGCTTCCAGCATCTTCAAGAGCTCGGCCTTCATCATGGCCTCGATTTTTGGATTGACGGCCCTCTGTTTTTGCCGGAATGGCTTGGCACCATCTTCTAGCTCAATGGTATGTGTTGCCACATTTTGCACGGGGTGCAATGTTTTCAGTTTTGTAAGAGTGCTGCTCTTCCTTTTCCCTCTTCCTCTCTCTCCCTTTCTCCTTCTCTCCCTTTCTCTCTCTTCCCTGTATTCTCATTCTTTTCCCCCTTTCTTTTGAGCCCCTCAGTCTGATCTCAAATTTGACAGCAGTTGCCCTGAAAAATGGCTAAGTGTTAGGGCGAACTCCGACTTCGCGCGAAGTCGGAGTGCGCCCTCCAGATGGAGCGCAGCAGGAACACAAAGTGCGAAGTTCGTACTTCTCCCAGTTTTGGTGCGAAGTTCGTACTTCTCCCAGTTTTTGTGCGAAGTTCGTACTTCTCCCAGTTTTGGTGCGAAGTTCGTACTTCTCCCAGTTTTGGTGCGAAGTCCGACTTCTCCCAACTTTCTGAGCGCACCTTGTAGAAGGCTGGCAGGCTGGCAGGAAAAATGACTAAGTGCTGGGGCAAAGTTCGTACTTCGCGCGAAGTTCGAACTGCTCCCCCTTTCCAAGGCGAAGTCCGTTCGGCAGCAGAAATCAGCTTTCACCTGTGCGCAACCCGACTTCGTAGCAAAGTCGAAGTGCACCCTTTGACAGGTGCGCAGTAAGGAAACAAACTTAGAATTTGACCAAGGCATGAAGACCTTCCCGACTGCGCTGTTTTCTGCCTGTGCAACCCAATGGCGCTCATATCCTGGGAGAAGTTGGATAAACTACCTTTCAAGGCAGACACATGTCAAACAGCATCATACGACAAGTGTCCAGCTTCGGGATCTGAGCCAAGACGTGCCGAGCAAAAGGACGAGCATGGGTTGCACTACTTATGCCAGCTGCCTCATTTAAAGCTGATTAGAGGTTCTACCTGCTCCAGCTGCCCGCATTCCTGCCGATGAGAAGTTCTACCCAACGCGCTGCCACGTAGCTGTCCAGCTTCCAGGAAGACCATGCTGCGGGTACAGTCCTGTCCGACAAAGGTCAGCATTAGCAGCTCCGTCGCCGCTTTTGTCAGCTAGTGTTTGACTGGGACTTTGTGCCCATTAATGTAACGGGAGGGACTCGGGCTATAAATACCCACCGCATTTTCATTGTAACGGTGGTGGAAGGGGAATGTTTGTTAGGGAACCATTGTAACCGTGCTTCTGCTTATAAATATAAAGTATATGCCTGGCTCTGTTCTACTGCTTCTATTTTTTATGCTGCCTCTCCTTTACATTTCTGCTTTACGTTTTCTGTGTCACGGCTCGTTGATTCGTTTCAGCATTTGGTGGTCAGGGACACCTGAGGCATTGCTTGTGTCATGGCTTGTTGATTCATTTCAGCATTTGGTGGCCGAGTACTCTTGAACTTAATTGATTAGAGGATACATAGAATAAATGTGGTAGCAGTTCCTTCAGTTTGTGTGTTATGTTTATGTTGCTGTACGTAGTGGTGATTGATGCATTGCCGTGCTGTTAGTTCTCCTTGTAGGGAGAATGTTTGCTAGGGGACCATTGTAGCTGTGCGTACAAATTCTCTGCACAACACACATACTTGGATCTGACATCTCTTGGTTGCTTTCTGTCTCTGTCCGTAGTGGTGATTGATGCGCTGCCGTGCTGTTAGTTCTCCTTGTAGGGAGAATGTTTGCTAGGGAGCCATTGTAGCTGTGCGTACCCTGCTTTATACAGAAAGTACACTTAGACTTTGCAGCTCCTGGTTATGCTTTGTATTCATAATGTGGTAAGTAGCGGCGGTGATTGATGTGTTGCTGTACTGTTAGTTCCCCCCACCCAATTCCAACCACATTTGTAAATCCTTTCCGCATTTTTATCTCTTTCCTGCACCCTAATCTCAAACCATAAAACCCACAGGAGTCGGCCTTCTCCGGAGATTGGCACGGAAGGCATTTCTTCCTTCCGGCCTTTCAAGCTGGTGGGCGAATCTGGGCGCATTAACACAAAATCCTTTCCTCATGGCAGATTCGTAACCAACAGTATGCTGAATTATTTCTCTATCATACCCCTTCAAGTCCTGGTAGCTCCAGGCTACTATGTCAAGGAACTCTTGACACAATACTCTGATCTGATCGAGTTCCTCTGTGGTGCAATCTGTCCCGACCTTGATCGATTTACCATGTTCCAGCTCCAGGTCGGCATACTCCTTCGGGTCTACTTTGATTCGGTGAGATATGGCTCTGTTGTTCTGATCAAATAGACTCTCGAGAGTAATCAGTCCTTTTGGGACATGATTATTTTTAAACTGTATTAACCCCTCGTATTGCTCGTCATCAGGGTCTCTACCTTCGATTGAACAGGCTTCATTTACCAAAAATGTGACGATCTCCTCGTCACAGCTAAACACCTGCCAGTGGTGTCCTTATCAGGCATAGAAGGCCTGTAAATAGTACAAACCGGCTTCGGCTTCTAGATAGTGTTATCAGCCGAAACGTACCTGGCTCCAACAGACGCCAGAATGTCAGCATGCTTGTTTTTCTCTTGCGAAATAGCCTTGACATTCAACGAGTCGAAAGACTCCATCAGATCCCAGACCCGATTCCGGTACGCCTTGAGATAGTGCTTTTTGGAAGCGCACTTGTTCGTGACCTAGTGGCACACCAGTTCTGAATTGCCGTAGATCTGTAGATGTTTAATCCCTAGTCTCTCCGCCTTTTGCAAACCCAAGCACAGGGCTTCGTACTCCGTCGCATTGTTTGTACAGCTCCAGGCCAGCCTGTAAGTGTAATCCTTCTGGATCCCGGTTGGGGAAACCAAAAGGACTCCCGCACCGGCGCCATTTTTGCATCGTGCGCCGTCAAAGAAAAGCTTCCACAGCTTTTCAGGTGTTGGTCCTACTTCTCTCCTGGCTGACTTGTCGAGCCTTTCCGGCTGAACAATGGTGTAGCAGCCTTGCTCAGTTTCAATTACAGCGTTGAAGTCCCGCAAGGAGAATTCATCTTCTACTTGTAGCTGCTCGAGAGCTTGCTCTGTCATGTCCACTGTTACCAGTTCTTCCTCCGACATCTGAATCATGCAATCCTCAGGCTCTTCTTCGGGTATCTTCTCTACTAAGTAAGTGGAAGGCTTCTCATTGAAAATCTTCAGTCTCCTTCCCTTGAAGGGTACTTCCATATGCGAGTAGTCCAGAGATAAATACCCTCCCAACTTCGCCGTGAACTCTCTGGAGAGGCACATGCCGAAGTAGGGTTCCAAGTCAACGACCACAACCTCCTGGATGACCACGATGTCGAGAGCCTTGTGCAGCCGAATGGGGATGTCTTTTATGACACCGACTGTCTTGACAGGGGTGTCGTCTAGTTGCAGCACGCCTTGGTTGCTCTTTGTGTATTCCATCCCGATTTCATCGCAGACGGCTCTCAACATTACGGTCGTAGAAGCACCAGAATCCACCATGCAGTTGTGTACTATGTACCCTTGCATCCGTAATGACAGATACAAGGGAGATGATCTGTTCTTCCCAGTGGCTGAGACTGTTAGGGGTTGCACCAGGACAGCGGGTTGTATCTGCTTGCCATTCTTCATAATCTTCAGAGATTCTTGCAACAGATCAACCTGACCTAGGAGCTGAAGAGCATCATACATGCTGATTCTTGCAACAGATCAACCTGACCTGGGAGCTGAAGAGCATCATACATGCTGATTCTTGCGGGAGTTCTCTTCAGCTCGTCTACTATGCTGTAGCCCGAAGTGCTTGCTCCTTGTGCTTCTTTCGCCGGCTCATACTTTGTCCGGTACTGTTGAGTGGCCTCAACTCTCTGTCTCTTGGTCAGAGACGGATATCTCAGCCTTTCCCGAGCTTGTTCTTTTGTTTCAGTCGGAGGTTGAGTAGCGGAAGCTTTAGCCGGAAGAGGTCGGCTACGGGAGGCTTGACCGTGGGAGTCTTCGCCGAAGGAGCCTTGTCTTTGGCTGTGTAAGGCCACAGTCTCTTGTAGGGCAGTGGCTCCTCAGGTTGCGCCTTATCTCTTCTGGCATACACCTTTAAAGGTTTGGCTGCGGGTTCAGCAGACTTCTTATTTTCCTTGGCAGGGGGCGGCATCGGAACTTCATCTGAGACGGCGAAATTGCTTTCGTCGCCCATGATCATGTAGAGCTCTTTGTCCTCAATGGCGCTGCCGGCCAAGGTCTGGAGGTAGTGTTGATGCAATGTACAGTCATCCTCGTCATGCGGATCATTGCACGTGGTGCACCAGTTGACCTGGTCTGAAGTACCAGGTTCCTCTTCAATGGCAGCATTCCTCGGAGGGGGCTGCCATTGCAAATGTTGCTCAGGGGGCCGATCCTTTGTCAACGCCGGAGGCGGATATGGCCTTCTTGGGGCCAGGTCCATCTGGGCCTGTTTCTTTTTCAGAAAATTCATGTCGTTAGACATGGTATGATAGCCAGAGGCCAGGGCCCGTACCTCCTGAAAAATTTGATTCTGAATATCATGATCGGGAGGCGGCGGTAACTGAGCTAGGGGAGGTAATGCAGCCAATGGAGGAGGAGTTGGATATTGTGCATGCTGCGTAGGAGCAGGGAGTGCTGGGAAACGTCGAGGACGAGGAGGCGGATAATGAATCTGTGGCGGGCCGTAAGGGTTTACGACCGGCACCGGGTTCCATTGCTGCTGGGGTTGCTGTCCTGAAGTGGACGGCTCCGAACCAGAAGCTGACGGATATTGTGATTGGGGAAAATCAGGGTAAATGGGCGGTTGTACTCTGTGTGGAAGCCTGCAGATGGAAATGATATCCATTTCGGCTTGCTGGGCAGCCTCGTATAGATCAGGGAATGTGTTGATTCTGGCGACCTTCAGCAGCAGGCAAATGTCTGAGTTGAAAGATCTCAAGTAGTAGTAGGCGGCCTGTCCTGCTGACGGTCGGAGTTCGCGAGGTACTCGTTTCCAAGACCTCGCAAACCTGATGTTGAAGTCTAACACCTCCTCTTGGGGATGTCTCTGAATGCTTTGGAACTGATGCAACAGAGAAGAGGGGTCAGCAGACTCGTTGCATCCTTTCACGAGTCTGTCGGCTAACTGTCGCCACCCCTGTGATGGATCCCTACGCGGTGATCTCCACCAGTAGAGAAGCTTTCCCCTAAGGGAAAGGGCTAGCAGATGGGTCTTCACACTTTCGTCAGTAATGGAGTGTAGCGTAGCCAGGGCGAGAATGTCCTGGATGTGTTCATACGCCGTCTTGTCGTAGCCGTCGTACGTAGGGATAGACTTTAAGGCAGCAGGAGGCACAGCTTGCTGTCCGGCCAGGGACAAAGGCCCCGTAGAGTCCACTGCTGGGAAAAGATCATCATCATCTTGCTGAGCAGCCATGTCTGCTTCTGACCTGGTAGTGTACTCGGTATCGGAACTGTCCGAAGATGTGGATTCTTCTTCGGCCTCTTCTTCTTCTATTTCAGCCTCGGCTTCTTCTTGGATTTCTTCTTCGCGAGCTTGGTAATCAGCCAGCCTGACGCGCTCGCCTGGAGCGGCAATGTCGATTTCGTAAAGGTTAGACTGGTTTCCCGGGTTCCTTGCTCGCCACCTTCTTGTTAGCATGAAGGCGTTAGGACCGGTCTTGCGGACTCAGAGAATGTTCAGAGAATTTGCAGAGTCGCCAGGTGCTCCGATTTTGAATAGTAATGAAGCGAGAACTAGTACTTCGATTCTGTTTGGGGGCGGGAAACTACCATGTCCCACCGGTTAAGGCCAAGCAACTGCTGGTGCCACGTGGAAATGGGTTGGAATTTTTCTTCTAAAATATGGGACCTCGGTCCCACCGGGCATGCCAGAAGAAACTGTTGGTTACGAATCTGCCATGAGGAAAGGATTTGTGTTTATTGCGCCCAGATTCGCCCACCAGATTGAAATGCGAGAAGGAAGGAATGCCTTCCGTGCCAATCTCCGGAGAAGGCCGGATCCTATGGGGGTTTGTTAAGATAAGAGTGCAGGGAAAGAGATAAAAATGCGGAAAGAGATAAAAGTGCAGAAAGGGATTCCAAATGTGATTGGAGTTGGGTGGGGGGAATAAGCAGCACGGCAACGAATCAATCACCACTACTAATAGCATTCATATACAAACATACATTGAAACTACAACTATCAGCGATCCCATGTATCCTCTATCTATGCATTCCAGGAATACCTGGCCACCAAATGCCGGAGTCCGAGTTCGATACAACAACAAGCAATGACACAAGAAACATGAGGCAGAAATGACAAGGAGAGGCAGCATGCAAGATAAAAGACAGTAAGCAGAGCCAAGTATATGTCTGTATTTGAGGCAAACGCACAGCTACAATTGTTCCCTAGCAATATATTCCCCTTCCACCACCTTACAATGGAAAAGTGGTGGGTATTTATAGCCCAAAATTCCCCCGATTACATTCATGGGCATGGGGTCCCAGACAAGATAGTAGCTGACACGAGCGGCTGAGGAGCTTCTGATGCTGACTTCTGTCGGGCCGGACTGTACTTGCAGCATGGTGTCCTTGAAGGCGGTACAGCTACGTGGCAGTGCGTCGGGTCAAGTCTTTGGTCAACAGGAATACGAGCAGATGCGGCAAATGGCACTTCACATCGACTTTAAATGATGAAAAATGGCGTCGGTAGTGTAGCCCATGCTTTGTCCTTGCACAATCAAGTCTTGGCTCGAATCCCGAAGATGGACACTTGTCGGATGTCGAGGTGTGACATGTGTCTGCCTTGAAAGGCAGCTTATCCAGCTTCACCAGGAATCCGGGTGCTATCGGGTTGCGCAGGAGGAAAATAGCGCAGTTGGGAGGCCTTCTTGCCTTAGCAAATTTCTGAGTTGACTTCACCCAACTGCGCACCGGTCAAAGGGCGCACTCCGACGTCGCTGCGAAGTCGGGTTGCGCACCGGTGCTTGGCTGTCTTCATCCTCTGTTCAAACTGCGCACTGGAAAAGGGGCTCACTCCGACTTCGCTGCGAAGTCGGGTGTCGCCCCAGCACTTAGCCGTTTTTCGATGAATGATTCCCCTAGTGCGCCCAGGAAGAAGGGCGCACCACGACTTCGCTGCGAAGTCGGGTTGCGCCCCTGACACTTAGTCAAATTTTGCGCACTTCGGGTTCCCTACTGCGCTCCAGCTGAGGGGCGCACTCCGACTTCGCTGCGAAGTCGGGTGGCGCCCTGACACTTTGAAACTTTTCAAGGTGCACCTGTTGAAGTTTTACTGGGGGAAGAAAGGGGGAAAGAAGAAGAGGGAATGAAGCTGTGCGGGAAAGGAAGAAAGGGAGAGAAGGATACGGGGAAAATGAGGAGGAGGGAAGGAAGAGAGCAGCTCTTTTGCAGAAACTAAAAACATGGCACCCCTGTGCAAAATGTGGCAACACCTACCATGGGATATGTCTCCATATCCTAAAATTATATATTGCGTA
Source organism: Wollemia nobilis (assembly GCA_028583015.1). Taxonomy (NCBI): domain Eukaryota; kingdom Viridiplantae; phylum Streptophyta; class Pinopsida; order Araucariales; family Araucariaceae; genus Wollemia; species Wollemia nobilis. Next base: position 13,794,137 of record JAQPPZ010000754.1, on the reverse strand, counting down.
AATATAAAAATCCTTCCAATGTTTTTTTGACTCAACAATTAGAACAATATAAAGATAAAAAAAGAAGTCAATATGTGGACATTAGAAAATATTAGCAAATTACAAAATTGAAAATAAAGAAAATCTCAAAGCCATTAGGGACAATAGTCTTTCAAAGATCAAAGGATGTTATGACAATTAATATTCAACATTCTAAGATGTAAATATAACTAGAAAACTTTTATAATGCATTGTGAAAATCTAGTAACCTACCATCTAGCCACAAGTGGACTTCAAAGGTCTTGAGATTAAACTCTAAGTAAACCTGAAATCCAGGGCAGAATCATGGAATTTCAACATTAGAAACTGCTTATGGCACATTTCTACACTTGATTGTGGCACATCCACATCCTAATTATCATACTTTGTAATGGAACTGCTTAATTAGGTTCAAAAGAGATGCACAAACATCTAGTATAAATGTTAATGGAACATCTTTAATGTGGTGAAATTGCATTTACGTCAAAAGAGACCAAAGTTATTTTCTTGAATCTTTATTAATAAGGGATTGAATTCATTTTAGCTCCATATTTTAGAATTCTCTTTTGCTGATCTAATAGCCCTTTCAGACAAGCATACAAGACTCAATCATTGCCGCCCTTTCAGACACGCATACAAGACTCAATCATTGGAGAATATTTAAGTATGCCTTTTATCCCTGACTCTTTTTCTGTTGGCATTTTCATCTCGATTTCTACAGCATATCATATTAAAATTAGCACAAATTGATTGGGACTCTTAATCATTTAAGGCATTCAACCTATTTGAATAAAAATCTACTGAATTCATAACCAAGATCTCCAAAGCTATGTACAATGACAATGCTGGACCTTATTAAAGAAATATCAACTCACAATTTCAGGAGCAAAATCAATCTCATGATTTCCCGCTGTCCATATCCAAGGCTGGTAAGCTGCACTTTTTTCAACAAATCGTCCCCAACTGTCCCATCTCCTATTATCATGAAATGGATGGTTATCTGCATATGAAAGATCTCCGACAAATAGAACTGCTTGTCCTTTTGATTTCAGATAATGCTGAAAGGTCTTGTTTGAGTCAAATGTTTGACCAAGATCTCCTGCATATAGAACAGTTTTTGTAACAACCAAAATCGAAAAAGTAAAAACGAGATAAGCATAATATCCTTTTTTAAGATAAGAACTAAATTACATATTCATGTTGCAGTTTCATTATTACTACATTTATTTTTCTTGTGTGCAGAGATTTTTCAATCTCATAGTGGGAAACAATTAACTAAATTTTCATGTTAATTCTTCTTAACCTCGTTAACAACAAAAATTTTACATTAGAAGGCTTCCAAGACTCAATGAATATAAAACAAGAAGTCTTAAATCATGGGACCAAAACTATAAACCTCTTAAAATTTGAAAATGCTCTAAAAAAGAAGTGAACATAAATGAAATAGATACTTAGGAGGAGGGTCACTAACATTTGTACTCGACCCAATATTTTCAGAGAGGTAAGATAAGATATTCAAAGAGAGATCAAGTGGAATTAGCTCAATCTGTTAGATTCCTCAACATTTCAACGAGGAGACCTAGGTTCGAATCTTGCCAAAGGATACATGGATAATATCCAAGCTTTGTTGTAATACCACTATGTGGTGATGATGTAATATGGGTGGGGCCCGTTTCAATCCCATATAACCCATTAAAAAAAAAGATATTCAAAAAGAGGATGGAAACATTTCAAAATTTGAACAAGATATTGCTTTCCAGGGATGTCATGGGACGAGGTAATAATCTACACTAGAGTTGAAGCATGGATTTTTATAATTCAACTGTCATTCACTATGGAGATGTTCCTTCCAAATACATTGAAAGCATAATAGAAAATGGACATTGGAAGTTCTAGATAGTACTATACAACAAAATCAAATCCAAGCATATTATCAAATATAACAAAAATAAAAATAATATAGTGCATACTACTCTTTGAAAAATTTCCAATCAAACCAACATAAATGTGCCTATCAGGATAAGGGAGACAATGAGAGCAATGTGCACACGGGAAGAAAGTGCAAGCAAGGAGTAATGTAATGTCCCCTCTTTAAGGCAGTCAGTGTACCAAGGAGATTAGCCTATACACGAGCTCTCGTTGGCTAAGTCAGTTGTTAGGGAGCCATTTGGAGAGGTTATTATCTTCATCAGCTTACAGAGAGCTCATGTTTGTCGGTCGTTTGGGCTTAATTGGAGATCATTTGATTGGACTTGCTATTTTTAGCAGTGTTCGTTTTTAGGGTTTCGAATGACGACTTCAGCACAGTATTATTCCTCGGCGAAATGGGTATCCGGAACCATTCACGGATTGTTGCTTTGAGGAACAAAGGTCCAGTATTTTAATGGGTGAAGTTATATTCCATTAAAGTGATTTATTATTTAATGACTTTATATTATGAAATCACTTTATGGATGTGAAAGGGGCTACTTTATTACGCCGAGAGGCATTCCTACAATGGCAGACAGGGGGTGGGAGGCAAAGAGGTCATACATGTCACGTCGTAAACAATTTTTTTTTTTTATTAAAAAAGCCGACATTAACAAAAACATTTAAAATATTTAAACTAAAACAGCCGACTAACCAACCGTTGCAAACATTTAAAATATTTAAACTAAAACAGCCGACTAACCAACCGTTGCAACTGTTTAATAAAATATTGTATAAATACATGAACATCCATTGCAATATACCAAAAACAATCCACAGCGCAATTGATTTCGAACTGCTTCTGTAAATTGCGAATAGCAAGAAATTCATTTGGGACTGCTTCTGTAAAGGTTTGAACAATGATATAGAGTTACATTCACCAGCGTTATTTAGTTGGGCAGGTGCAAAGATGTAATCCTGCAGATGGTGCCATGTAGCATAATTGGAAATTCTTGACATCATTGAAATTAAAAATGCACACAATCAATACTAAAAACCTTTGATACTGCTCAAAACATTTTATACTAGAATTGACTTAGTATATTATATTATTATATATATATTATAATACTATATTATTAATTTCTAGGGTTTCATTGATTTATCGAAATGTATATATTATATATTATAGTATTAATATAAAGTATTAATTTCTAGGGTTTCATTGATTTATCGGAATGTATGATAACTATAGTATTATTATAATATTAATATTAGTATTATAAGTTGGACTATAGTATTATTAATATAAGATTAATATTATATATTATAGTATTATAATATTATAATACTATAATATATATTATAGTATTATATAATATACTATTATAATATTATTATGATAATGTATATTATTATTATAGAATACTACTAGCTTAGATATAAATGATATATATCTAAAAACGCCGAGAGTTATCACACCCCCAAGAAATGAGATAGGCGCCTCGGGATTGATAACTCTCGACGTTTTTAGATGTATATCCTTTATATCTAAGCTAGTGATATAATGTTATAACGTTAAGTTATAACTTAAAAAATAACTTAAAGTGGTATGCCTAGGCCAAGGGGAGGGACGTGGCCCTTTTTATGATGTAAAGGGGCATAAATTAAAGATATTAAAAAAAATAAATAAATAAGTATGTGCAACCCTAATTAGGGCACCCAAACCCTAATTGCACCTTTATATTTTGGAGTTGGGCCTCATTTGGGATATGGAAGATATTGTTTTTTTGTGGAGCTTTTCGCAGGGATTTTCACCAAAAGATCATAGGGCTTGTTGGGAGCTATCTCAGTAGGAATTTGTCAGTTTCAGGTGTGAGATATCACCTCTAGCTGATCGGGATTGGAGCTTTCGCATCAGAGAGTTCATCTGAGCATTCACGGGGCAAACAAGGGTTTGCTGAAAATTGAAGTTTTTTGGGTCGAGAAACGGAGCATCTGGGTCTTCGTATTTTGGCCATATTCCACTTGGGCAGGAGTTAGATTTCACAAATCTGAAGGGTTTCAGTGATTTGCAGATCAGGTCGTACAAGTGCATTGGGAAGCATGTCAAAATTGTTGGGGGTTTCACCCTGCATTTTATTAGTTGGAAAAGGTGTGCCTAGCCTCCAAGAGCAGTTAGCATCAGACGACACGTGATTCGGACACCAGACGGTGAAGATATCAGTGATTCACTGTTTCAGCTTATCATCCGGGCACACCCAGAGCCATGGACGAATTTTGTAATTTGCTGATTTCAGGTCAAAATAAATAAAAAATCAGTTTCTATCAGTATTATTTGATTGTTGTGTTTTTACATTCTATTTTTAGTCCATTTATCTTTATAAACCCTCAATATGAAACACGAGCAAAACCAGCATTAAACCCTCAGAAATAAGAAAAATCAGATCAGAAAGCAAACTGAAATAAAATAGATCAGACCAATGTGAAATTCGTTCGTCAGATCGGGGTGTACACTACAAGTAAGCCCTTACCTTTGGCTTTTGGAGTCCTGGTTTAAATCATCGAAGAAATTAGAAGAGTCGAGGGCTCTCATGTGGACAAGCTAGAAATCAATGGTAAAGCATTTAAAGAAACGCTAATTGGTAAGGATTCCCTAGTTGAGGAAAGTAATATTTTGTTATTCAAAGAAAAAAAGAAGAAGGAATTGTTGGTTACGAATCAGCCACGAGGAAAGGATTTGTTGTTATTGCGCCCTAGACCCGCAAACCAACATTGAAAGGCCGGAAGGAAGGAATGCCTTTCGTGCCAATCTCCGGAGAAGGCCGGCTTCCTATGGGGGTTTTATGGTTTAGGATGAGAGTGCAGGAAAGAGATAAAAATGCGGAAAGAATTTACAAGTGTGATTGGAGTTCGGTGGGGGGAACTAACAGTACGGCAACACATCAATCACCACTACTTACTGCAACATAAATACAAAGCATAACCAAAAACTGCCAAATCTAAGTATACTTTTTATATAAAGAAGTGTATGCACAGCTACAATGGCTCCCTAACAGACATTCCCTACAAGGAACTAACAGTACGGCAGCGCATCAATCACCACTACGGACAGCAACATGAATGCAAAAAGTAACCAAGAAATGTCAGATCCGAGTATGTGTGTTATGCAGAGAATTTGTACGCACAGCTACAATGGTCCCCTAACAGACATTCCCTCCAAGGAACTAACAGTACGGCAACGCATCAATCACCACTACGGACAGCAACATAAACATAACACACATACTGAGGGAACTGCTACCAAATTTATTCTATGTATCCTCTGATCAATAAAGTCCAGGAGTACTTGGCCATCAAACGCTAGAGTTCAGAGTTCAGCACAACAGCGAGCCATGACACAAGAAATATGACAAAAGAGAGGCAGCATAAAAAATAAAAGTAGCAGAACAGAGCCCAGTATATACTTTATATTAAGAAGCAGAAGCACAGCTACAATGGTTCCCTAACAGACATTCCCCTTCCACCACCTTACAATGAAAATGTGGTGGCTATTTATAGCCCAAAGTCCCCCGGTTACATTAATGGGCACAAAGTCCCAGTCAAACATTAGCTGACAAAAGCGGCTACGAAGCTGCTGATCCTGACTTCTGTCAGGCTAGACTGTACTCTCGACATGGTCTCCCCGAAGGTTGAACAGCTACGTGGCAACGCGCTAGGTAGAACTTCACATTGATAGGAATGTGGGTAGGCGAGGCGGTGGAAACTCACATCAGCCTTAAATGAGGCAGTTGGCATAAGTAGTGCGGCCCATGCTTGTCCTTTTGCTCGGCATGTCTTGGCTCGGATCCCAAAGTTGGACACTTGTCGGATGATAATGCTTGACACGTGTCTGCCTTGAAAGGCGATCTATCCAACTTCGCCCCGGGATTAGAGCGCAATCGGGTAGCACGGGTGAAAAACAGCGCAGTCGTGTTGGCCTATTTCCCTACTGCGCACCTGGTCAAAGGCGCGATCCGACTTCGCTGCGAAGTCGGGTTGCGCACCGGCACTTGCTGATTCTCACCGCTGTTCGGACTTCGCACGGACAAGGGAGCGCAGTCCGACTTCGCTGCGAAGTCGGGTTGCGCTCCAACACTTAGTCAATTTCTCTGCCAGACTGTTTCTAAGTGCACTCAGGAAGAAGGGCGTAGTCGGACTTCGCACCAAAAACTGGGCGCAGTCGGACTTCGCACCAAAACTGGGCGCAGTCAGACTTCACACAAAAAACTGGGTTTCCTGGTTCTGCTTCCCGGGGCAATAACTTTTGATCCGCTAACCCGATCGCCTATTATAATATATCGTTGGAAAGCTGGCGAGAAGATCTGCAATGATTAAATATCCAGAGCTCATTTTGTCCATTTTATCGCCCCCGTTTATGGCCCGCGAAAACCTGAACACCTCATCATGCTCTTTACCGCTTTAAAGCTCCATACTTAGGCCAAAATTTATCAAAAGATTTAATGTGGCAAAATTGCCAACAGAAATCTATGGAAAATCCCATCGAGGAAGTAGACAATTCACAAGAAGTGACTATCAACGATGAGATGATCAAGAATGATATCATGTTTCCTAAAAGTAAAGGATTAATATGCCAATTCAATAAATATTGGCCAAGTCTTTTGCATATTTGAAAGTGGATTGAAAGAAAATGAAGATCGGATTCCCAGTATCCTATGACTTCTATTTTGAACGGATTTTTTTCCCCTCCTAATATTCTATAGATTGGAAGCAAGGAATGAAGTAATGAATGGTGGTCCATGGTTTATGGGAAGGGTTGGCTTGTATTTAAGACAATGGAATAAAACAAATTCTATAGATATAGAAACTCTTGAAAGGGCTCCTATGTGGGTCAACCTATTTTGACTTCCCTATGAGCTAAACAACATGGAAGTTTTAAAAAAAATTGGTAACATCCTAGGGGCATGCCTGCCCTCGATGATTGAGCCATCATTGCATGAGGTAATTCTGACGCGACGCTATTACATGCACTACTAGAGTCTTGATGTACACATGCATACTAGATAATTTGTATGCATATAGTTTTCTTTGTACATGGTTTACATGTATGCACATGTATGTAGCATGAGTACAGGACATTAATGTTAGTGTTATGTAAAGTATGGGGTCTAATTTTGTTTTGAACATACAAGTCTAAGCAGGTAATTATGCTATTGCACAAATTCTTCCCTCCACTCAAATGCTATATACAACCCCCGATTCATTGTTTGTATCATTGAATTATCTCGTATAGCTCTGCATACATTGTGTTGTGGATGTTGTGTTGTTATTCCAGCTGTAGAGATCGTATTGCACATTCTACAATCTAGTAATATGCATTCTTTTGTGCAATCTATATTTGCATACACATGGAATGTTCTTGTTAATGTTGTTTGCTCTTGTGATATTTCCCGTACCTTTTTTTGCATGGAATACTAAAGTGTTATGCTACATTTGGTGTCGTTGCTGCAACAAGTTTGGATTGAGGACTGCAATGAAATTTAAGGTGAAGTTGAAAGTTTAATAAGAGACAATCCATGATGTATGCACAGACATGGATGCGGAGGGGAAAGAGAAGAGCCAATGCGAAGGTCTGAAAGGATCATACAATGAATTACGTGACTAACAACCAATGATGGTGAAGATGACATGCACAAGGAGAACATGTGTGAAGATGGACACAAGAATGTGCGTGTGAAGATGTAGGTGCAAATGTTCATAGTTGTCGGTGGAAGAAGAATAGATAATGGATATATGACACAACAAAGAAGACATGCATGCAAGTGAAGACATGTGTGCCAATGTCTTGTTTGTGCAAGTGGAGACGTATTTGAGAATGTGGAAGTTCATGCAGACAGAGTGGAACGTGACAAAGAGACTTGCTTAGACGAACAAGGTGTTGGAGTAGTTTTTCCAATACCATCACAGGTGAAAAGGAGTGTCCGAAGGTGCAAGGGATAGGAGTCCATAAAAGAGACAACCCCAACAAGGTGTGTCGAAGAGTGGGTGGAGTTTTGGTACTAAACTAGATCCAACATTTGTGTACACAAAGAATATCATGGACATTGGAAGACATCTAACTTTCAAAGACACGTCAAGAGAAGTGTCATCCGATGAGCAACCTGAGCCGACAAGCACACCACTAACGTCACCATAACCTAGTGGGAGTAAAATGAAGTCAATAGTGGTTGTTGTAATGGGAAAATAGAAATGCCCGACTTTTTTATGGGACACGAAGAAGGATCCCTTCTCACATATCAACACCTGCATGATGATATGAAAGGCTAACAGAGTAACAAACCTACCAATGTGGATGATATTATTTCTAGCCACACTTAGATAAGTTGCCATGAACTAGAATCTATTGCTCCAAACCCTTTTCAATTCTTAGGATGAATTGAAATCTACCTTCAAGAAAGAGTTTAGGATTCAGCATGACCATGCAAAGATCATCAGATATATATACATCACCAATCATAATAAGGATGAAGACCTGAAATTATACAATTGTTGTTTGAAGGAGCTGATTAGCAAGATAGAGAAGCAATCGGCCGATGAACACCAAAGTTGTGGTTCATGGACGGTACTCTGAAGTTTTGGAAGAAGATGAAAGTTGTATCTCCAACATCGTACCAATAAACATTTGATAGAGCACTAAATCTAGAGTGTGATGGAAGTAGTTTCGATAGCAATGTGGACGATGAGAAAACAAGTGCAACCATCCAAGAACTTAGGAATGATATGATGCACATCATGGAAAATATTAAGGAGGAAAAGAAACACAAATACAAGGAGATTTTGTGTTTGGACTATTGGACAAAGGGTCACATGAACACCAATTGCCCCAAGAGATCATACTACAACATCTGTGAAGTGATGGGAATTCTATGGTGGAATATCCTTTTAACTTGAAAAGTAAGAAGCGCCACAGTATTTCCATTCAAAAGGAAGTAGAACAGAAACATAGTCCTTGAAAACTAGAGTTGGTGCAATGAGCAAAGGCTACTAGAAAAACCATCAAGGAGGGTACAATGGTGGACAATCAATCTAGTGACAAGAATATAGGTGAGAATAGGTCGTAGTATAATACAATAGGATGACCCATTGTAGAGTGTAGGAAATACCAAAAGTGGGTCATTTTGTGAAAAATATACAGATGTAATCAACGACAACAAGTTGATGATGTGTTGTTTGTGAGGTTTGGGCAATCGCATAGAGGATAATAACCCAAAGAAGTCAAGAAGCAGCCAAAACATGAACCTTCTGGATATTGAAGAAATGAAATGAAATGAAATATTTTAATTACGTCCGCAAGACCCAAATATGGTCTATGGGACCTCAAATAAAATAGGGGATGAAACACATACTTACCATGACACAAGTGCAAGCAAAGGAGAAAGTTGTTAACTACCCCAAACCTATTGAAAAGTAAAGAAGATGGCAGGAAGCCTATGCCCAAGTGGAGTAGGAAATAATAAGGGACTAAACCATCAAAGGTAGAAAGCTCACCATGAGACAAATAGATGAGACATCAACAATGAGAAAATTGGCAAGAAAACTCATGGAGTCAAGTATCCCGATGAAGGTGACAACCTTGTTTCATGTAGTACTGGAGCTACACACAACAATTGGAGAGTTGGTGTGCAAGACAAGAAAAAAGGACACAAATAGCCAAGTCTCACCACAAACAATGACCAATTATCAATTCACCAGTGTTGATGATTTGACACCGAAAAGCAGCACATGCTAATTCACATGGAACTACTTGGCCATATGTTGACACATAATCATTGATGGTGAGTCTAGTGTGAACATACTACCTAAAATGACATGAAAAGAACTGGGTACATCAACTTTCTGGCCACCTCATTTCAGATTTCTTGTAGCAAATCCATATGCTTTTAACAAATTGTCATGCTAGACTTTTTGGTCATCACATTGCAAAAGACCACGTATAACACATTGATAGGTTATGCGCAGCTATGTATGGCAAAATTTGATCACAACTAGAAGAAGGACCTCATCACCTTCAAGAAGAGATAGCACAAGTAAACAATCAATCTAAGGAACCAGACGGTAAGTAAGGATCTTACATCCTTTGACAAGTTAAATATCCCTTCATTTGATGGCGAAGAGAAGGGGATCAACATAAAGCCAAACAATGATGGAGTGCTAGATCTTGAAAAGTGTAGGGAGGATGAAGGACACTCGAACAACAGTCTACTTCATAGGCAAATTGAGGATTACAAAGTCTTCCAACCAACATGCCTGTGCCTAAGTGTAGATGCAAATTAGGCTTTGGTGAGAAGGAAATGACGACACCACTTGACACCTATGAGGTGGGTGAATCAAGTCACTTAGCATGAGAAAGAGAAGGAATGAAAACACACACCGAAGAAAAGAAAAAGGCATCATTACCCCCAAATTTTATTCAATGATGCACAAATAGATGAAAAGTTGGCACCCAATTTGACACTAAAAAGATAGCAAAACAATCTGATACCTCAAGTGTGAAGGATTGTGTATGGTGCAAGTGAACCTTCACAAGGAGAATGAGGAGAAAATGATCAGCTATGGTAATGACTAGGATCTAGTTTTGAAGACGACCACTTTCAAAATCTTCCTACGGTATAAGAACATCTTTGGATTGATGTACAAGGACCTCCAAGGACCTTTTGTACTAGGTGCATAACTAGTCAGGAGGAGGTCATATTGCATGAATCCTAAATATGTGGCCTTCATCAATGCAAAGATAGAAAATATGATAGATGCAGGTATCATTTTTGAGGTGATTTTAAGCGAATGGGTTTCTCCAAACGTGATCCACTTGAAGGAGAGTACACAGATCTGAATTTGCATAGATTTAAGGAGTCTAAATGCAGTCACAATCAAAGACACGTTTCAGATCCTACTCACTGATTCTATTCTAGAGGAGATATTTGAGCATGAGATCTACTCCATTGTGGATGGATTCTTCAACTACAACTAGATCATCATTGTCGAGGAAGATAGGCTAAGACAACTTTATTCATGGAGAATGGGATATATGTGTTTAGTTGTATGCCATTCGATTCGTGCAATGCACCCACCACTTTTCAAAGAATCATTGTGTACCTTTTTTAGAAAATGTCTGTAGGAAAGTTCAAGGTTTTATTGAACAATTAGTCAATCTATGGGAAGGAGGCAGAGCATCTCAAGGAACTAGAGGAGTGTATGACATTATGCATGAATGCTCGCCTCTCCCTAAACTTGAAGAAGTGCAAGTTATTAATGCCCTATGAGAAACTATTAGGCCATGTTGTCTGCCAAACAATACTAGAGACAAATCTTGACAACATTTGCATCATGGTCAACATGGAGGAGTCTTACGACATTAGCTCCTTGAAGCCCTTCGTGGGCAAGTAGGATACTATAGAAGATTCGTCAAAAAGTTCACATAGATGTGTCACGTGGAGTTAGAGAATTTTGTTAACTTAGAAGGGATGTCGAAGAGACCAAAGAAAAGGAGAGAGATCTTTTGTCAGAATACCATAAAATCTTTGCAAGTGAGGAGATCCATTGGCGTCAAAAATTCAAAATTCAATGGTTAAAGGAAGGGGATCGGAATACGAAATTCTTCCATGTCTCGACCCTTTGTCACCGTAGTTGTAATAAGATTAAAGAAGTTCTAAAGCATGATGGATCCTTTACCAATATTATTGATGAGATCAGATCTGAAGCAATGAACTATTTTGAAGAGCTTTTAGGACTTGCAGAGGAGGCAGATATTGTTGTGGTGGAAGGGATGCTCAATCACATTCCACAGTTGATTAACGATAATCTAAATCAATACCTGTTAAGCCCTTTCTCAGAAGAGTAAATCAAGAAGGCAAACTTTGATCTAGGAGGTGACAAAGCACCAGGACCAGATGGGTTTCCTGTTGCTTTCTTCCAAAACGTCTGGCATGTGATAGGGAATGGTGTCGTCAAAGCCATCAAGGAAGTCCAGATCTCTCATGTTATTCCTGCAGATGTCAATTCCACCTTTTTGGCCTTGATTCAAAATATTGTTGGTGCTAGAGATTTTCAATAGTTTAGACCTATTAGTCTTTGCAACATGATCTACAAAATTTTGACCAAAACACTAGCTAATAGGCTTAAGGTTACGGTTGTATAGAAAATCAGTCGAAGAAAAGATATCGAACGCCAGGGTCTGTGCACTAGAAGAATTGTTTTTGCAAATTTAGACAAAGAAGGGAAACATCATACAGAGTTGAACAAAGACGGCTAAATTTTTTCAGAAACCCCCATATTGAAGAATTGCACAAAAAGAAAGGGCACTTGTTGTTCGATATTTCAAGATAATTGCAATAAGGGTTGGAAAAATCACGCAAGGGGAAGGCAAAAGAAAGTTGTCGTACAAACAAAGGGTGCCTGGGAGGAAGGTCGACCAGTGAAGAAATCGTCGTACATATGCATGGAAAGCAAGTTTGTGAAGAAGAAAACTTGCAAAATTGACGAAGTGCTGAACCAAACTTGTTGTGAAGCCATCATACAAGGGGGAGGATGGCTTCCATATGACATAGGGACGTCATTGTACATAGGAAGAAAAATTGTCGTACTATACAGTGAGTCGTCGTATGATCGTACAAAAGAAGAAAAGCAATCTACAAAGAAAAAGTTGTTGAACGGTGAAGGAGCCTCGTACAATTGGAGCATTGTATGACGGGAGCAATTTACAATTAGGGGAGTGTTGTACAATTGCAAAGGAGTCATATAGTTGAACAATCATTGTACAAGTGCAAGCATTGGGTCGTACAAACAACGATAGATTGGCTGAACCTTTGTAGCGAAAATCGGTAAAAAATCGCGATTCCAAGAAGATCCGATCAAAATCGCATCGAAATCGATAGTTTTGAAAAAATTAGAATCGCGATTTTTTCAAAAAATCGCGATTTTCTGGCGAAAAAATCGCCAGCAACGGCATGCGTAGAGGAAATGGGATAAATACTATTTTTTTAATTTTTTCTCATTTTTCTTCCTCAAAGCTTGAGAGAAAGGTCTGCCTACCTGCTACCACACCAAGGAAAACCCTAAAACGCATCAATACACCGGATTTTTCGAAGTTTGAAGGAATCTGGTAGTCACCAACAACCACCAACAACGGATTTTTTTGGAGTTTGAAGGATCCCGGCAGCTACCAACAACCACCGAAGCAGTGAATTGGAGCTAAGAGGAAGCTGTTTTCATGGGTCAAGTGAAGGTTTCCAAAATGTTGATGAGGAGAAAAATTTAGTTCAGATAGTGATGGTTTCAATAGTTTTGCCGTTGAGGTTTTGGGGCTCCGCCCCGAACCCTGGAAGGGCTCCGCGAGGAACGCTGCCCCTCGACCCCGCAAGGGACGTTGTCCCTTGACCCTGCAAGGGGGCTCCCGCCCCCTTGAACTCCGACACAGGTGGCGATGGGCGTTGCCCGTCATGTTCATGATGTTGATGAAAGGGCGTACGCTGAAAAGATGGCTAATTGCTCAAAGTGAAGTGCCTATTCAGAAATGCTGATGTTACAACTACTTGCAGCTAGTGGAGTGCACAATCGGAACACAAGATGGTGTGAGCAGCAGTTTGAAGTGCAGGCTGTTTGCAAAGATGTATGGAACAGGAGGAAACAGAAGGAGCGCGACAAGTGATTCTGTTACATTATTCAGTACTTCTATTCCCAGTGTTTAGCTCGTGTCGTCGAGGACGCCGACCAGTTTAGAGGAGGGGATACAAGATGTGTTTTGTCACTTTCGTGTGTAGTAGTTTAAACTTTAAAACTTTAATACTTTGGCTTTAAACTTGTAGCACTTGCCATTTTCATGTGTAGTTTGAGCTTGTATCACTTACAATATTAATATTTGATTTGCATAGTGTTAATTCATTGTGATATGGATGAAAAAAAGAAAATTCAAAAAAAAAATTGCCTTTTCTTCGATTTTTTTTTTTGCCGATTTTTTTCCGATTCCCGATTCGATCCGATTTTTTCCCAAGCCGATTCCGATCTGATTTTCTCAACTATGGGCTGAACAGTCAATGTATGACAGGAAGAAAGGAGGTACAACAAATGAATTATGAGAGAGAATAGACTTCATGAGCATTTACAAAGTATTTGCAGCACGAAGGGCTGAGCACTCACCGAGCCTACTACCTCAAAGGCAGAATCTACCTAGAAGAGAAGAGATAAGACCTAGTCAAAGGCCAAAACTAATAGAACATACACATAGATGAGGGCACGATTACAAGATGGAGGAAACCTAGTCTCCAAGAGGGCACCGAAGTGAATTGGAGAAAGAAAAGATAAGGCTGAATGAGATAACAAGGACTAGACCAGTTGGAGAATTCTTCCGCAAGTGGTGGCAGGAGACTCCACTAAATCATGAGTTGAAGGCTAAATTGACGTAATCAGGAGTGATCTGCATTATGCAAGTTCCAGTTTTCAATAAAGACTTTTTCGGAGAATACTTGTTACAAATGCTCGAGTGCTATGACGCAAAGGAGAATGCGAGCTTTGTCAAGATTGGGAATCGACACATCAAGGTGACGTTCTCTGTAATGTCCCCTTTTCTACGCAGTCAGATGCATAGCAGATTAGCCTATACACGAGCTCCCGTAGGCGAAGTCGGATGGAGGGGAGCCATTGGAGATATCAAAATCTTTGTCAGTACCTAGAGAGCTATTGATTAATGGTCGTTTGGGCTCATTCGGAGATTTGTTTGATCAAAGTTACTATTTTTAGCCATGTCCGTTTTTAGGGTTTCGGTGGACAACAGACGGTGCAGTGATATTCTTCGGTGAAATGGGTGTCCAAAACCATTCGCGGATTTCAATTCGGATGGGCAGAGGTTGGAAATTTTAATGGTCAAAGATAAAATTAATAAAGTGATTATTTAATTTAATTTTGTAAAGTCAGTGACTTTATTTTATTATAAAATAATTTATACTTAAGAGGGGCCATTTTAAGTGACGACTTAAAAATTCGTTAAGCCTAGGCATAAGGGGGTGAATAAATTAAGGAGAAATAAGGTGGAATTAAAAATTGATAAAATTATATTTGCTCACCCTAAAAGTGACCTAACCCTAAGTCGACCTATGGAGGAGATAAAAGGAGGTTTTGAGTTCATTTGGAGATATGCGAAGATTTTTATTTTTCTCTCTGGTTTTTTGGAGGACTCTGCGGCGAGCCATTTACTGAGAGATTCTGGAGCTTGTGAGAGACGACAACCTCTTACAGGGACATTGGCTTCGGGGTTGCAAGATTACCCTCAGGTCAATCTAGGCATTTCCACACAGGGATTGCAGTTGGATTTAAAGACTTTTGGAGTTGGGTTACCACATAGGGTCATTCAGAGATTATACAGGGAATATTTGGAGCTGGGACACCACACAGTATTCACATCAGAAGGGCTGAGCCTTCATCATCATTTATAGAGTACGGAGCAGCTAGGGTTTCATCAGCATTTGAGGTATTTGCATTGTAATTTGTGCCCTAGTTTTAATATAAGAATAAAGCAATATTTTCGAGAATTTTGGATTGCTCTGTGTTTGTGATTTTGTATATTAAAAATTCACGAAAAAGGTTAAGAATTGGCAAACCCCTAGAGAACTAGATAGGGAGGGTTATTACAGTGGTATCAGAGCTGGTTTTTTCTACCAGCCTGTTGGGTAGTTCGAAGACAAATTTCTGGTTTATCAAGATTGTGAAAGTTGCAGAAATTAGAGGATTTGTGTTCACAAGCAACATTTGGAGAAATTTTAGAGTTTTTACAACGTAGATAATTTCAAGAATTTTTTTTAGAGACATCGATTAAATTTGCAAAATATATATTCAGAGTGTTGTGCAGTTTGATTTAAGGGCTATTTGCTGGCATTATTATTATTGGGAGTCCGTGTGAGTTTTCCTTTGCTGCCGTCAAAGTTGGATTTTTTACAAAGAGCCGATGATTATTTTTTAGGTGTCGTGTCTCCCTTTGAAATGGTCATGCAGCAGTGAGATTATGCAAATTTAAAGTTGGATTTCGGATTTCACATAATAACATTTGTCCTTGGCATCGTATATTTCATTAGAACATTCAGGAGCCGCAAATGTTATTTTTCTGGCAGAAGCTCATTCAATGACATGGATATTAAGGATTATTAATTGATGACAAAGAGAGGGATTTTGTGCATTGTTTACAAAACAGAGCAACGCAAATTGAAGGAAACATAACGACATCGCAATTTTCATTCATACAGCTGCATGTAATAAATATAGATTGTCACGGGATAAATTGGGAATATTTATCATATAAATTCCCTGAGCATCCATTTCCAGCAATTGATAGAGTTATGTAATCTCAGGATTGAAGCTACGGATCTATGAAATTAGATGTATCATTCAACACCCTCAAATCACAGGTCAGCATTGTTACCGCTGCAATATAATTTAGACTTTGCCTCCTTGTATATTTGCATATAAATTTCATTATTTGATAAAAATGTCTGCTGTTATGGTATTATGTATGAAATAAATAATTATATGAGCTGATAGTCAAATGCTTAAGCAAATATCCAAACCTTACTGCTACAATATAATAAAACCTTGAATAGTAAGGGAATTATTTGGGAAAAATCTCTATAAGAGATCAGAATTTCTGGAAACAATAGAACATATTTTACAGATCACCATCAGCAGCAAACTGTTTGAAAAATTGAATCTGAGTGCGAGATTGCATGTGTTGGGTTAAATCCAGTAGGGGATATTACAGTTAAGGCTTGTGATCAGTTCAGAGTGCAGAGATGAATAGTAAAATAACATATTGCCCGCGTTCAGGGATGTACAGGTAGTTTCCTACTTTCCTTCCGAAGGTACCTATGAGGTCACTTGATGATGAGTTCAGTGTGAAAATTGAAAAAGCTCTGAATGAATTTAAGCAAAATTTCATGGCATACCAGAAAAATCTAACAACTTTGTTAGAGCATCTTGAGTGGTTGAGACCACACTCATCAACTGAAGTAAAATCTGGAACAGATGAGCTTGCTACCCCAAAAAGGTTGAAAAAGCAGTTGATGAGAAAGAAAGTTGATTCTTATGGTTCACAAGTTGCAGGTCTTCCGCGAATCAACAAGAATCAGCTTAGGAAAGAGCAACGTTGTTTCACATGTCAAGAGTCTTGGACTCTTGGTCACATTTGTGGAAACAACAAACACAGTGACTTATTGCAGCCAAATCAAGTTGAGGACAGTAGTGAAGTTGAGACCCTTGAGTTTGGATTAAATGCCTTTTTGCAGGAATCATGCATAACAGAGAACCAGGATGATTTTAGTGATGATGAAAAAGACAGAACAACAGTTGAATAGATAATTGATGCTTCATCTCAAGAAGTAAACAATATAGTGACTCAAAATGATTTAAGTAGTGATGAGTTGCTAGAAGATAGTTTGTCACAGGACAAATGCATATCAGAGTTTCAGGATGACTCGGTCAAGGAGCTGTTGCCACATTTTGCACGGGGTGCAATGTTTTCAATTTTGTAGCAGTGCTGCTCTTCCTTTTCCCTCTTCCTCTATTTTCCTTTCTTCTTCTCTCCCTTTCTCTCTCTTTCCTACATTCTCTTTCTCCCCCCTTTCTTGGAGCCCCTCAGTTGGATCTCAAATTTGACAGCAGTTGCCCTGAAAAATGGCTAAGTGTTGGTGCGAAGTTCGCACTTCGCCCAGTTTTGGTGCGAAGTTCGTACTTCGCCCAGTTTTGGTGCGAAGTCCGTACTTCGCCCAGTTTTGGTGCGAAGTCCGACTTCGCCCATCTTTCTGGGCGCACCTTGTAGCAGGCTGGTAGGCTGGCAGAAAAAATGACTAAGTGCTGGGGCGAAGTCCGTATGGCGGCAGGAATCAGCTTTCACCTGTGCGCAGTCCGACTTCGCAGCGAAGTCGGAGTGCGCCCTTGACAGGTGCGCAGTAGGGAAACAAACTCGGAAATGCGAAGTCGGAGTGCGCCCTTGACAGGTGTGCAGTAGGGAAACAAACTCGGAAATGCACCCAAGGCATGAAGGCCTTCCCGACTGCACTGTTTTCTGCCTGCACAACCCGATGGTGCTCTGATCCCAGGCGAAGTTGGATAAACTGCCTTTCAAGGCAGACACGTGTCAAACAACATCATCCATCATCTGACAAGTGTCCAGCTTCGGGATTTGAGCCAAGACGTGCCAAGCAAAAGGACGAGCATGGGCTGCACTACCTATGAAAGCTACCTCATTTAGAGCTGATTGGAGGTCCTACCTGCTCCAGCTGCCCGCATTCCTGCCGAGAAGGAGTTCTACCCAACACACCGCCACGTAGTTGTCCAGCTTCCAGGAAGACCATGCTGCGGGTACAATCCGGTCCGACAAAGGTTAGCATTTGCAGCTCGTTCGCCGCTTTTGTCAGCTAGTGTTTGACTGGGACTTTGTGCCCATTAATGTAACGGGAGGGACTCGGGCTATAAAAACCCACCATGTTTTCATTGTAAGAGGTGGAAGGGGAATGTCTGTTAGGGAACCATTGTAACCGTGCTTCTGCTTATAAATATAAATTATATGCCTGGTTCTGTTCTGCTGCTTTTATTTTTTATGTTGCCTCTCCTTTATATTTATGCTTTACGCTTTCCTGTGTCACGACTCGTTGATTCATTTCAGCATTTGGTGGTCAGGTGCCTTTAGCATTGCTTGTGTCATGGCTTGTTGATTCATTTCGGCATTTGATGGCCAAGTGCTTTTGAACTTCATAGATTAGAGGATACATAGAATAGATGTGGTAGCAGTTCCATCAGTTGTGTGTTACGTTGCTGTCCGTAGTGGTGATTGATGCGTTGCCGTGCTGTTAGTTCTCCTTGTAGGGAGAATGTTTGCTAGGGGACCATTGTAGCTGTGCGTATAAATTCTCTGCATAACACATATACCTGGCTCTGATATCTCTTGGTTGCTTTCTGTTTATGTGACTGTACGTAGTGGTGATTGATGCATTGTCGTGCTGTTAGTTCTCCTTGTAGGGAGAATGTTTACTAGGGACCATTGTAGCTGTGCGTACATTGCTTAACACAGAAAGTATACTTAGGTTTTGCAGTTCCTGGTTATATTTTGTATTTATGATGCAGTAAGTAGTGGTGATTGATGTGTTGTCGTACTGTTAGTTCCCCCCACCCAACTCCAATCACATTTGTAAATTCTTTCCGTTCCTTTATCTCTTTCCTGCACTCTTAGCTTAAACCATAAAACCCCCCAAGGAGCCGGCCTTCTCCGGAGATTGGCACGGAAGGCATCTCTTCCTTCCGGCCTTTCTAGGCAGTGGGCGAATGGGGCGCATTAACCCAAAATCCTTTCCTCATGGCAGATTCGTAACCAACAGTTTCTCTGGCACGCCCGGTGGGACCAAGGTCCCACATTTGAAGAGATATTTTTTGATCAGTCTCCACCTGGCGCTGACAGTGGTTTCTGAGCACTTGGTGAGACAAGGAAGTTTCTCACCCCCAACAGAATTGAAGCACCGGTGTTCGCTTCATTGCTGTTCGAAATCAGAACACCTGGCGACTCTGCACGAACAAATCCTCTGAGTCTGAAAGACCGGTCCTAGCACCTTCATGCAAACAAGAAGGTGGCGAGCAGGGGATCCGAGAAGCCCGCCTGACTTTTACGAACTGGACATCAACGCTCGAGGCGAAATTGCCAGACTGGCTGATCCGCAAGCTCGTGTCGACGAAGCCGAGGCTGAAATTCAAGAAGAAGCCGAAGCCGAGGTCGGTGGAGCTGAGTACGAAATAGAAGAGGCCGAGGAAGAAGCATCTGCATCCTCGGAAAGTACCGACACTAAGTACACAACCGACGGAGGAGAAGAAGAAGAAATGGCTGCCCAACAGCAGAATGACGATGATCTCTTCCCGACGGTGGACTCTACGAGGCCCTTGGCCCTGGTCGGACAGCAAGCTGTGCCCCCTGCTGCTTTAAAGTCTATCCCTACATACGACGGCTACGGCAAGATGGCATACGAGCACATCCAGGACATCCTTGCCCTGGCCGCATTACATTCCATTACCGATGAGAGTGTGAAGACCCGTCTGCTGGCCCTTTCCCTGAGGGGAAAGCTTCTCTACTGGTGGAGATCGCTGCCAGAGGGATCCATCACAGGGTGGCCCCAGCTTGCCAGAAGGCTCGTGAAAGGATGCAACGAGTCTGCTGACCCTACTTCTTTGCTGCATCAGTTCCAAAGTATCCAGAGACATCCTCAAGAGGAGGTGTCTGACTTTAACATCAGGTTTGCGAGATCCTGGAAACGGGTACCTCGCGAACTTCGGCCTTCAGCTGGCATGGCTGCTCACTACTATCTGAGATCCTTCAACTCAGACATATGCCTGCTGCTGAAGATTGCCAGAATAGACGAGTTTCCTGCTCTGTACGAGGCTGCCCAGCAAGCTGAAGCTGACATTATTTCTATCGGCAGACTCCCGTCCGGGGGTGCAGGAACCCATTCATCCTGACTTCCCCAGATCCCAGTATCCTCCTGCTTCGGTGGTGCGCCGTCCACATCAGGACAGCAACCCCAGCAGTAGTGGAATCCGGCGCCGGTCGTAACTCCTTACGGCCCACCTCAATTGCATTATCCTCATCCGCCTCCTCCTGCTCCGCATTTTCCAGCACTTCCTGCTCTCCCTCAGTACGCACCTTATTCCAACCCTCCTCCATTAGCCGCATTGCCTCCACCGGCACAGTTGCCGCCTCCTGACAGTAATATTCAGAATACAATCCTCCAGGAGGTGCGGGCTTTGGCCTCAGGATGTCATGCCATGTCCAATGACATGACCGCTCTGAAGAAGCAGGCCCAGATGGACCTCGCTCCTAGGAGGCCATATGCGCCCCCGGCGCTGACAAAAGACAAGCCCCCAGAGCACCAGTTGCAGAGGCGTCCGCCTCCGAGAAATGCTGCTATAGAAGACCCGCCTGGTCCTTCCGACCAGGTTAACTGGTGCACTACGTGCAATGACCCGCATTCGGAGGAAGACTGCACATTGCACCAGCATTATAGCCGACTTTGGCCGGCAGCGCCATAGAGGACGATGAACTCTACATGATCCTGGACGGCGAAGCCAACTTTGCCCTCCCAGAGGAGAATTTAGTGCCGCCCGCCAAGGAAGAAAAGAAAACCGCAGATGCTGCCAAGCCTTTGCAAGTTTATGCCAGAAGAGAAAAACCGCAGCCCGGTGGGCTGCCACCATACAAACGGCTGTGGCCCTACACAGCCCAGGAGAAGGCATCCAAAGATAAAGCTCCGCCCGGGCTCAGCCAAGCCTCCTCCGGCAAAGGCTGCCCCCTGTTCCGACCAAGCCTCCTATAGCAAAAGCTCCAATTCCGGCTAAAGCTCCCATACCTCGGCCTCCAGCTGAAACCAAAGAATAAGCCCAGGAGAAGCTGAAGTACCCGTCTCTGACCAAGAGACAGCGAGTTGAGGCTACCCAGCAGTATCGGACGAAGTATGAGCCGACAAAAGAAGCAGAAGGAGCTAGCACCTCGGGCTACAGCATAGTAGACGAGTTGAAAAGAACACCTGCTAGAATCAGCATGTATGATGCTCTTCTGCTCCCAGGCCAGGTGGATCTGCTTGCAAGAATCTCTGAATAACATGAAGAGCGACAAGCGGATACAGCCCGCTGTCCTGGTTCAACCTCTACGAGTCTCGACCACCGGGAAGAACAGACCGCCTCCCTTTTATCTGTCTTTACGGATGCAAGGGCACATAGTACACAACTGCATGGTGGATTCTGGTGCTTCTACGACTGTGATGCCAAAAGCCGTCTGCGATGAGATCGGGATGGAGTACACACGGAGCAGCCAAGGCGTGCTGCAATTAGACGGCACCCCTGTCAAGACAGTTGGTGTCATAAAGGACATCCCTATCCGGCTGCATAAGGCTCTCGACATCGTGGTCATCCAAGAGGTCGTGGTTGTTGACCTGGCTCCCTACTTCGACATGTGTCTCTCTCGGGAGTTCAACTGCGAAGTTGGGCGGAGTACTGTCTCTAGACTACTCACACATGGAAGTGCCCTTTAAAGGAAGGAGAGCGAAAATTTTCAATGAGAAGCCTTCCACCTTCCTAGTAGAGAAGATACCCGAAGGAGAGTTGGACTGCATGGTTCAGCTGTCGGAGGAAGAGCTGGTGACAGTAGAGCTGACAGAGCAAGCCTTCAAAGTGTTACAGCTTGAAGATGAGTTCTCTTTGCGGGACTTCAATGCCGTAATTGAGACAGAGCAGGGCTGTTACTCCATCGTACAACCCGAGAGGCTCGACAAGTCAGCTGCAAAAGAAGTAGGACCTGCACCTGAGAAGCTGTGGAAGCTTTTCTTTGACGGCGCGCGATGTAAAAATGGCGCCGGTGCAGGGGTACTGCTGGTTTCTCCGACCGGAATCCAGAAGGACTATACCTACAGGTTGGCCTGGAGCTGCACTAACAACTCGGCGGAATACGAAGCCCTATGCTTGGGTTTGTGAAAGGCGGAGAGGCTGGGGATTAAACACCTGCAGATCTTTGGAGATTCAGAGCTGGTGTGTCACCAGGTTACGAACAAGTGTGCCTCCAAACAACACTATCTTAGGGCGTACCGCAACCGGGTGTGGGACCTGATGGAGTCGTTCGACTCGTTAAATTTCAAGGCGATATCGCGTGAGAAAAACAAACACGCTGACATTCTGGCGTCTATTGGAGCCAGGTACGTTCCGTCTAATGACATTGTCCAGAAACCGAAGCCGGTTCGCACTATTTACAGGCCTTCTGTGCCTGATAAGGACACCCACTGGCAAGTGTTCAGTTGTGACGAGGAGATCGTCACATTTTTGGTTAACGAAGTTGGTTCAATCGAAGGTAGAGACCCTGATGACGAGCAATATGAGGGGTTGATACAGTTAAAAAATAATCATGTCCCAAAAGGACTGATTACATTGGAGAGTCTATTTGATCAGAATGACAGAGCAATATCTCACAGGATCAAAGTAGACCCGAAGCAGTATGCTGACCTGGAACTTGAACCTGGTAAAACTATCAAGGTCGGGACAGACTGCACCTCGGAGGAACTTGAGCAGATCAGATCACTGTGCCAAGAGTTCCCCGACATCGTGGCCTGGTGCTACAAAGATTTGAGGGGGTATGACAGAAATGTCATCTAGCATACCATTGAGCTAGAAGATGGCGCCAAGCCATTCCGACAGAAGCAGAGGGCCGTAAATCCGAAGATTGAGGCCATAATGAAAGCCGAGCTTTTGAAGATGCTGGAGGCCAAAATCATCTACCCCATCAAACATTCATCCCGGGTCGCGAATTTGGTGCCCATGAGGAAAAAGAATGGCGACATTCGTCTCGTGTCGACTTCGAAACCTGAATCGGGCTTCCCTCAGGGACCACTATCCGCTTCTCCAAATCGACAAGATTCTACATATCGTTGCTGGAGCCCAGAGATTCTCACTTTTAGATGGATTTTCCGGCTACAACCAGATTTGGGTCAAAGATGAGGACCAGCATAAGACGGCGTTCACCACCAAGTGGGGGACGTTCGCCTATCAACGCATGCCTTTTGGCTTATCCAATGCTGGTGCCACATTCCAAAGGGCCATGGACCTGGCCTTCCGAGAGCTGCTCAATAAGATCATTGTTATCTACCTTGATGACATGACTGTTTTGTCTCACCAAAGAGGGGATCATGTTTCCCACCTGCGGAAAATATTTGAGAGGTGTCGAGAATTCGGCATTTCTATAAACCCGAAGAAGTCTGTCTTCGCGGTAAAAGAAGGAAAGCTGCTTGGGACATGTCATCTCCGAGAAAGGCCTCGCCATTGACCCTGACAGAGCAGAAGCCCTCCTTCGCTTGCCAGCCCCCATCGATAAAAAAGGGCTGCAGTCCTTCTTCGATCAGATTAACTTCATGCGGAAGTTCATTCCGGACTTCGCACAGGTGATCAAGCCTATGGCCGAACTGCTGAAAAAAGATACAATTTACGAAAGGACTGATGAGAGAGAGCAAGCCTTCGAGGAAATCAAGGCTCGAATTGCGCAAGCTCCGGTGTTGATAAACCCGGACTACTCCAAGGACTTCATCCTTTATGCAGTGGGCGAACCCGAAAGTTACGCTACAGTCCTAACTCAGAAGGGAGACGATGGCGAGGAGTGCCCCATAGCGTTCCTGAGCCAAGTGATTCAGCCGCATGAGGAAAAGTACAACTTTATAGAGCGGCAGGTTCATGCTGTTATGAAATCCCTCCGAAAGTTCAGGCATTTTGTCTCCCAGAGCAAAACGACTGTCTTCGTGATTCACCCGGACGTTCGAAGCTTCATCATACAAGGAGAACCGGGTCACAAGACAGCGGGATGGATTGCAAAAATCCAGGAGTTCGACATCGAAGTGCGGCCCACCAAGCTTATCAGGGGCCGAGCCTTGTGTCAGGAATTGGCCCGAAGCGCTGTAGCCGGCATCTCCGCTTGTAAGTGGGAGGACACAACGACACGCATCTACCTAGCCAACTCCTTATCGGAGGGGAGTGATTGGACAGATGAACTGGTGAGATATTTTTGCACCGGAAGATGTCCATATCACCTGAACGCCTCACAACGAAGGAGATTTCGGCTAGGTGCACTTAAGTACACTCTTCGCCCCGAGGGGCTTTACTTCAAAAACATCGACGACATCCTGTTGCGGTGCGTCAGAAAATCAGACCAGCCCAGGTTCCTCGGAGATTTTCATTCCGGGATGCCTGGGGGTCATCATTCTGCAAGGCCTACGGCCTTAAAAATAATTAGAGCTGGGCACTATTGGCCCA
Source organism: Wollemia nobilis (assembly GCA_028583015.1). Lineage (NCBI taxonomy): Eukaryota > Viridiplantae > Streptophyta > Pinopsida > Araucariales > Araucariaceae > Wollemia > Wollemia nobilis. Next base: position 13,769,351 of record JAQPPZ010000754.1, on the reverse strand, counting down.
CTCTATTTACAGACGCTTATGCGGTCTGTTCCAAGTGTGATCAATGCTAGAGGTTTGCTGGCAGAAACAGAAAAGCACCCCTGCCCCTTCAGCCGATTCAGGCCGAGACTCCGTTCCAGCAATGGGGTCTAGACTTCATTGGGGTGATTTCGCCTAGTTCCTCTGCCGGACACAAGTTTATTCTTATAGCCACCGATTACTTCACACGGTGGGCAGAGGCAATCCCGACCAAGAACGCAGACCAAGAAACGGTCATCAGGTTCCTTGAGAGCCTGATTACCCGCTTCGGGGTTCCAGAGTCAATTGTGACAGACAATGGTCCGGGATTCGCAGGCGCTGTACTCACGGAGTACACTGGCAAACTTGGCATTTATCACAAGATGTCTTCTAATTACTACCCGCAAGGGAATGGCCTTGCCGAGTCTACTAACAAGAACCTCCTGAAAATCATCCGGAGAACCATTGACAGAAACAAGCGGACTTGGCATTTACTCCTGAACTGGGCGCTGTGGGCGGACAGAGTGTCATTCAAGAAATCCATCAGAACGTCCCCCTATGCGCTCGTCTATGGCAAAGAGGCTGTCATGCCATCCCACATTGAAATCCCTGCCCTATGGATGTTGGACGAAGACAGGAGCAGTGGAGACCCGGTGGACGACAGACTGTGCCAACTCCTGCAGTTGGAAGAAGACAGAGAAAAAGCATACCAGGCCTTCACTAATCATATTGCAGCCACTCAAGGCTGGTTTGCAAAAGGCACCACTGCCCGAGTTTTTAAAATCGGGGACCTGGTGCTGAAGTGGGACTCATATAAGGCAAAGTCGGGCAACCACGGGAAGTTTGATGCTCTCTGGGAGGGCCCTTATCAGATTGCCCGGGTCAACCAGTTCAATGCCTATGTACTTCGGGATATGGAGGGTCAGCTCCTACCTATCCCTGTTAACGGGTTCCACTTAAAAATTTACTGCTGCTGAAGGTGCCCGAGTGGCCCTTCTTTGTAAAAATTTCCCTTATGCATTTTTGCTTTTCCAACATGTACAGTTTCCAGCTTTCAGTTTTTTATTTTGTTTGAGCCAAACTGCGACATGGGAGAGAATACAGACTTCGCAGCGAAGTCTGTTGTCGCCCCTCAGAAGGGGCGAAGTTCGTGAAGGGGCTGCTTGAGTGAAGAAAAAAAGCAAAAAACGGCTAAGTGTTGGCCGTTGCCCGACTTCGCAGCGAAGTCGGGCTGCGCGCCAGAGAAAAGAGGGAAGTTTGAAGGGAGAAAACTGCAACGGCACAAGTAATCGGACTGCGCTCAGTTTTGAGCGAAGTCCGACTTCGCGCGCGAAGTCCGACTTCGGCCGGCTTGCACGCGAAGTACGAACTGCGCACAGCTCGCACGCGAAGTGCAAACTTCGCGCGAAGTTCGAACTTCCCCCGAATTTCGGGCGAAGTCCGAACGCGCTCCATTTTCTGAGCGCAGCTCGTGCACCCGGTCCCAAGAGGCAATCAAACTCTAAGTACTCGCCAATTCTTCCAAAGTTTGCAAAGGGCCGGACTGCGCTCAATCCTTGGGCGCGGTAAGAAAAGAAAAGAGAAACAGTCTCAATGCAAGTCGCAGTTCGGACTGCGCCCGATTTTTGGGCGAAGTCCGACTGCGCTGGCGAAGTCGGATCGCGCCCAACTTTGGGCGAAGTCCGATTGCGCCTTGTTTTCTGGGCCAGCTCGGACAGTTTTAAAAAAAATGAATAAAATATTCTAAAAAGTTCCAAGCCTGGGCCCAAGGCGCATTGCGACGGTTTGAGATGGGTTTCCGCACCAAGGGGTTTTTTCTTGAGCAGTGTGCCCAGATTGCGGCAGTGACGTCAGCCATGGCGCAGCGTTCAAGATAAATTTAATGATTGCACAGTCCTCAATGAAAGTGCAATCAAAGAAGCATGGCATGGCAGCCGGGATACATTTTTCAAAACATTCTCCTGCGCAGCCACCCAAGAAACATAACTCCTTCACTTGCCAGCCGACCTACCCCCTCCTGCGTGACATTAATGACGCTGTCATTATCTAGAAAAGGGGGTCAGATGCATCCAGACATGCCAAACTGTGCAGATTATTCCTGTGACTGTGCAGATTATTCCTGTGACTGCGAAATCTGCTGCAGACGCCCTGAATTTGTAATTATTGCTGTTTCGGAGAGATGGACAGAGGAAAGTTGCCAATGCCAGCGCAATCCAGCGAAGGGTGCGAACCCGAGGATTTACCGCGGCCAGGTGTTTTCAGAAGTGAAACACCGCCGGAGCGAAAGTCAAAGTCTCGGCCAAAGAAAGTACAGCGTGGGCAAGCCCCACCACCTCCGGTAAATTACCTGGCAGGATACAAGGACGGCCAGTTTTCTATGAGCCTGACTAAGCTGCGGACAAATGTGGAGAGTTGGGATGACAAGGTTTCGCCCTCTCACCATTTCGGGGCGGTGTACAAGTCAAACCTTTTCCGGTTCTTGTGCCCTCCTGTCCATCAATGCCCGAAGCTGGTAGACCTGATTGTTAGACATTATAGACCAGCTACCCACCAAATTTGTAGCTCCAGCGGTAAACCCTTGTTCGCGCTGCGCAAGGAGACTGTCCAGCCAGCTTTCGCCCCAGGGTTGGAGTATGACTCCAGCACAATCGTCAGAAAGATAAATCTGGGCGAGCAAGCGGGACGCTTCATGCATACAAAAAGGATGAGGGATTTCCTCAATTCAGAGCTGAACGCCCCGCTTGCAGCTGGACAGGGGCCAACCGGCCCCATGCCCTTGGCGAGGTTTCAGAGCAAATATTTATACACCATTCTGGCATGGATCCTCGGCTGCGACTCTGATGAGCTGGTACAGCCGTACCAGCTAGCGCTGGCAGAATGTCTCCTGTGTGGAGAATCCTACGAACCAGCAGCGCAGAGAAGTGGAAAGCGCCCCATCTTTTTCGACTGGGCGGATTGGCTGGCATACGCCATCCACTCCAGCCTGGTGAAGATCCAGAAGAAGCAGTCCACTGAATTTCGGTTCAGTTCTGTCCTGGCTTGGCTATGTTTGTATCATTTGCACTCCCGGATGCCGATCCCGAACCTGAAGAAGGTCAATGAGAGGGGAGATCCACAGCCCGTCTATGACTGGACGGATGACCTATACCGGAAAGGGTCTTACTACAAGTTTAACTTCAACTTTTTGGGATTGGTCATGTCAGTCTTCAGCGATGGCGAGATCCCTCGCCCCCCGCGGGAAATGACGCACTCTTTGCTGAATCAAAAGCTCGGGGACGTTTTTAGACTGACGCAGGGGATTGTGGTCAGAATCTACGGATTCAAGGGCAAGCCTCATCTGCTGCCCTACTGGTGCACGGATCATCAGTTTGGGATGGAGGTTGCCCGTCAGATGGATTACGTTGAGGAGTTCGGCCTGGGAAAGAAAAGGGGTCAGATCTTTCAATATCCTCTTTCCTGGGCAAACGTTGAGATTTTCGAGGTAGGACAGCATGTCTATCTCGAGCGGGAGCTTTTTGACATTGGTCTGATTCTGCTGCCGCAGCACTGGAAGTATGACCCACACGGGGTAAGGGGAAAGTTTGTGCATATCTGCCCCCGGGCGGATATAGTCGAAGACAGATGCGATGTGGTCCATGTTGACCTCGACTGGGAAATTGACTTGATGGAAGCTTCGCCTCCGTGGCAAGATTTTTACTGCGAGGAGGTAGCATATGACCCCAAGCGAAACCCGGACCACAAGTTCTCTTCTCCAGGGTTTAAAAAATTCATCTCCAAGATAGCAGGCCTTAACTGGCCAAAAGAAAAGATTATTGAATGCTGGAAGATGAGGTGCCGCACGCAGCACGACAAATCCACCAAGAGAAATCTGGCCGTTGATGACGACTTTTCAGCCCTATATGACCAGCACCATGACAGCTGGCGGCCGTTCGCATATCAAGATTACGTTCCCCGAGGTCCCTTTGAGGGTTATAAAGGAGGGTCTTCCTCCCAACCGTTGTACACTTCGGCAACTGCCAGCGCAGGCCCAACAGACATCCAAGTGGACCCGATGCAACCCATGGCTTCCAAGGCGGCGCCTGGAAAGGCGAAGAAATTAATCAAGGTAACGCCCGAGGTGATTCCTCAGGCACAAAAGACGCCAGCGTCGCCAGAGAGCAGACCGGTTGTGGCAGACCTTCTGCAATTCAAACCCCGGTACAAGTTTACCATGGGAACATCAGCGCCTACTGCACCTGCCTCATCTCCTTCCCCAGATCCAACCATCACTCCGGAAAATAAAAAGAGGAAGAGAGTTGAAAAGATCAGGCGACCTAGTCTGACAGTGCAGCAGCCAGTCGCAGAGCCGCAGCCGCGTTCAGCCGCTCCAGAGATTGTTTCTCTGGGCAGTCCCGAGCCAGCCGCCGGAACCAGAATCGCAGACATCCATCCAGCATCGGCTCAGGCGGAGCCCGCAGGTACGTTTGCTGCCCCCTCTCTCTGGTCTCATCTAGCCCTACTCCTACTCCATCTCCCGCTCAATCCGAGCAAGTCATGGCCGCATCTTCCTCCCCGTCTCCACACCCTTCTAGCGGCCCCCACTCTTTCGACCAGTTTGCTCAGAACCCCAACGTTTCCCTATCTCTGAGTCAAACCCCAAACCCTTCGCCTGAGGTTAGTGCTGAAGCCGTGCATTCACCGTCACATCCACCGCCTCAGCTGCTTGAAACCCTTTCAGCATCAGCCGCTCCCATCTCCACTTCTCGGTCGCCCTCAGAAGCGGCCGATCCTTCCAAAGTCCGTTCGGTTCCTCTTGATTCCATTATCGCAGGAGAGACGTCTCAGCAGAACCCTAGGCTGGGGGAACCAGACTTCATGGACAACCTCCAGAATACAGATGACTTGCCTCTGGCAACGAGAGCTGTAGAGTACCCTATCTCTTTCCTCCAAAACCTGAAGCGGAGGAGACCTGAAGAGATAGCCGCCCCGGTAAAGCACACCAAGTTTAACCTCGAGAGGAGAGCGCACAACGAGAGAAGATAATCCCGAAAGTGAAGAAGCCTCTAAGGGAAATGACCGGGGCGGACTACGAGCTCCGGACAAAGGAGAAGAGCTTTGACGATATCAACAAGCAATACGAGATTCGGGGAATCATTCGTAAAGCGGATAATCTCCTTGTCAAGATTACGGAGGAACAGGAAGAGCTTTTCGAGTTGCAGGATAAGACAAGACAGCTTGAAGAGGACCTGTCCAGGTCCACTGAGCAGCTGGAAGCGACGCAGAGAGAAATAGATGAATTAAAAGCCCAGCTGGCCGCTTCTCAGCAAGAAGCCGCAACGGAAATGCAAGCAGCCTTGGAGCAGATTTCTCAGCTCCAAGAGTCTTTGAAACAGGCGCAGTCGCAATCTGCAGAGAGAGCATCTCAAGCGACGGTCTTTTCAAAGAGCAAAGTTAAGGAGATGCGGGCTGATCTGCTGCGGGGATGCAAGCCCCACACGTATAAGGCTATGTCAGTTCTGGATTTCGCATCCAGAATTCAAGAAGTTTCTGCCCAGGGAAAGCCTGTGGTAGAGGAGGCCGAACGCCAGGCGAAGCAATGGCTGGACCTGGCAATAAATCTTCAAGAGCGTGAGCGCGATGGCCTCCAATTCTCCCCCATGTCCTCATTCGCTGCAGAATGGGCAGATGCAAGGGTAACCTTGCATAAATATTTTAAGAAAGTAGAAGAGGTGAGGGTTGCCAGACGAATGTTGGACACATTTGAACATGAAAGAGACATTTGTATGGCTCCCTTTCACGCTCTTTCTGAACTAGGGTGCCCGGGCTTTGTTGAGAATGGTGAGTTTCTCACCCTTGAACAGGTGAAAAAAAATTGGAGGTCCTTTGAGGCAGATACAGCTGAGATTAATAGCTGGACTGAGCCAATTCAGGAAAGTCAGGTCACCCAGATGGTGTCCAAATGCTGCAACATCAGCTCCTACTTCCAAGAGCTACGAAAAAGATACTTCACCATCGACCTGCACGCGGTCTCTGCTTTCCACGCAGCATTAGAAGAAGTTGCTGACCGTCGGCCATTTGAAGCAGAAGCCTGGGGCCAAGCCCAGGCCGCATACAACCGCATCTGCGAGGCAGAAGCAAAAGCTGGAGAGCCTTCGGTAGATGGTTCTGAGGGGGCAACTGACAAAAGTGAATCTGAAGAACAGTTGCCGCGAGGAGAACAGTTAGAGCAGCAAAAAGCAGGGGAAGCAGGTTCCTCTGCACCCAATGGATGAAGGCATGGATTCTTTGCGCCGAGGCGAGCTCGACACCCCGCGAGCCGCCAGAAATGTTGCCACATTTTGCACGGGGTGCAATGTTTTCAATTTTGTAGCAGTGCTGCTCTTCCTTTTCCCTCTTCCTCTATTTTCCTTTCTTCTTCTCTCCCTTTCTCTCTCTTTCCTACATTCTCTTTCTCCCCCCTTTCTTGGAGCCCCTCAGTTGGATCTCAAATTTGACAGCAGTTGCCCTGAAAAATGGCTAAGTGTTGGTGCGAAGTTCACACTTCGCCCAGTTTTGGTGCGAAGTCCGTACTTCGCCCAGTTTTGGTGCGAAGTCCGACTTCGCCCCTCTTTCTGGGCGCACCTTGTAGCAAGCTGGCAGAAAAAATGACTAAGTGCTGGGGCGAAGTCCGTACGGCGGCAGGAATCAGCTTTCACCTGTTCGCAGTCCGACTTCGCAGCAAAGTCGGAGTGCGCCCTTGACAGGTGCGCAGTAGGGAAACAAACTTGGAAATGCACCCAAGGCATGAAGGCCTTCCCGATTGCGCTGTTTTCTGCCTGCACAACCCGATGGCGCTCTGATCCCAGGCGAAGTTGAATAAACTGCCTTTCAAGGCAGACACGTGTCAAACAACATCATCCATCATCTGACAAGTGTCCAGCTTCGGGATTTGAGCCAAGACGTGCCGAGCAAAAGGACGAGCATGGGCTGCACTACCTATGTCAGCTGCCTCATTTAGAGCTGATTGGAGGTTCTACCTGCTCCAGCTGCCCGCATTCCTGCCGAGAAGAAGTTCTACCCAACACACTGCCACGTAGCTGTCCAGCTTCCAGGAAGACCATGCTGCGGGTACAGTCCGGTCCGACAAAGGTTAGCATTTGCAGCTCCTTCGCCGCTTTTGTCAGTTAGTGTTTGATCGGGACTTTGTGCCCATTAATGTAACGGGAGGGACTCGGGCTATAAAAACCCACCATGTTTTCATTGTAAGAGGTGGAAGGGGAATGTCTGTTAGGGAACCATTGTAACCGTGCTTCTGCTTATAAATATAAATTATATGCCTGGTTCTGTTCTGCTGCTTTTATTTTTTATGCTGCCTCTCCTTTATATTTATGCTTTACGCTTTCCTGTGTCACGGCTCGTTGATTCATTTCAGCATTTGGTGGTCAGGTGCCTTTAGCATTGCTTGTGTCATGGCTTGTTGATTCATTTCAGCATTTGGTGGCCAAGTGCTTTTGAACTTCATAGATTAGAGGATACATAGAATAGATGTGGTAGCAATTCCATCAGTTGTGTGTTACGTTGCTGTCCGTAGTGGTGATTGATGCGTTGTCGTGCTGTTAGTTCTCCTTGTAGGGAGAATGTTTGCTAAGGGACCATTGTAGCTGTGCGTATAAATTCTCTGCATAACACATATACCTGGCTCTGATATCTCTTGGTTGCTTTCTGTTTATGTGATTGTACGTAGTGGTGATTGATGCATTGCCATGCTGTTAGTTCTCCTTGTAGGGAGAATGTTTGCTAGGGGACCATTGTAGCTGTGCGTACATTGCTTAACACAGAAAGTATACTTAGGTTTTGCAGTTCCTGGTTATATTTTGTATTTATGATGCAGTAAGTAGTGGTGATTGATGTGTTGCCGTACTGTTAGTTCCCCCCACCCAACTCCAATCACATTTGTAAATTCTTTCCGTTCCTTTATCTCTTTCCTGCACTCTTAGCTTAAACCATAAAACCCCCCAAGGAGCCGGCCTTCTCCGGAGATTGGCACGGAAGGCATCTCTTCCTTCCGGCCTTTCTAGCTGGTGGGCGAATCTGGGCGCATTAACCCAAAATCCTTTCCTCATGGCAGATTCGTAACCAACAGGAGCAACTTGATGATGAGGACAAAATTGCTGCAGCCTTATCTCGTTTCGATGCCACCCATAAGTTCACCGAAGAACTATATTGGAGGGCACAAGTTGACAAGAGACAGAAGGGTGTAGAAGGAGTAATCTCCAGTGCTGATTTACAGAATTTGAGGGCAGCCTTAGAAACTATGAAGTTAGACTTCATAAACACTCTTGCAAATAGATCTCACTATGCCAAGCTCGTCGAAGAGACCCTTAGTGCATACAGGAGCAAAGAAGAAGAAGTCAATCAGCTAACTGAAGAGCTTGAGTGGACTAGAAGCTCTTTGTCAGAGGCACACTTTTCATTGCATGAGATAGAGTTGGAACTCAATTTTGTTTTAGAATCTACTGAACAACTGGATCGAGAGAGAGCCAAGAATATTGGGCAGATTGTTGACGAACTAGATTGCATTCAGGAGGACTATGACTTATCACATTGTCCCATGAAAACAGATTACACAATTTGGGATCAGCAAAATAACCTTGATAAGCACAAGGGAGATAATTGTTTCCGATGGACTGACAATCCGTTATATGAGATGGATCATGTGACATTTTTGGGCAATCCGCTTTTTGAGATGCAGAGTGCTGATTCATTTACTGTAATAGATCATCAGGATACATTGTTTGAGACAGGGTTTCTACTCCGAAATGAGTCTGAGGGTGATTCCATGAGCATCCTCCAGCCTAATGCGGATGACCAGGAGTTGAGTTCTCTTACCCAGGATCGTATGTTTGCCTTGATGGGCACCGAGGGCGATGGTAGGAGCATGTTGTGGGCAATAGTTGATCATGGGTATGAGAGATATGCCGCTGTTCGCTTTTCGAACAGCCATAACATTTACATGATGGAGACGGAACCACAATTTGGTTGGCATTACATGGAGTATCTTACTTCTTATTTGAACACAGTGCCCTCTCAACGGGTCAGTTTAATCCGTGAAAGTGCAGAGATAGTCCTGGTTGAGTCACCTATGCATGAGATGTTACTTGGCACAAGGTGCAGTCATAATGGGCATACCAGTTTTGATGGTGAGGCTGAGCTTCCTATTGAGTTGCCGAGTGGAGTGTGGTTGATCTTTCAGGAATTATACAGATACATGTACACCCTACTTGGTTGAGTATGATGAGGGACATCATATTTCCGGAGGATATTACATTGACTCGGTAGATTGGGCTACATGGGATTACCCGGGAGATTCCGGGGAGTGTGAACGCCGAGTTGAGCTGGTTAGGTGATGACTATGGAGGCACTTCCAGCATTGTGTTTGCAGTAATCTATGACGTTGTTTCCTTCGGAATGTCATGGTACATGATATTACATCTCAGCTCAGACAGACATTTCAGTGCCAGACTAGAGAGAGATTTCATCATGCTATTGCAGTTGAGACTTCTGCCACTTAACCATGTCAGAGGGGTAGTGATGATCAGAGTGGCGCAGCGTCAGCATGGCGATTCCTTTTTGAGGTTGCTAGGGGATCCGAGGGATTTGATGTGATCTCAGCCAGGATGTAGCATCTGACTGGAGTATGTATACGTATTGCTTGAGGACAAGCAATCTTTGGGAAGGGCGGACTGTAATGTCCCCTTTTCTACGCAGTTAGGTGCAGAGCAGATTAGCCTATACACAAGCTCCCGTAGGCTAAGTCGGATGGAGGGGAGCCATTGGAGATATCAAAATCTTTGTCAGTACCTAGAGAGCTATTGATTGATGGTCGTTTGGGCTCATTCGGAGATTTGTTTGATCAAAGTTACTATTTTTAGCCATGTTCATTTTTAGGGTTTCGGTGGACAACAGACAGTGTAGTGATATTCTTCAGTGAAATGGGTGTCCAAAACCATTTGCGGATTTCAATTCGGATGGGCAGAGGTTGGAAATTTTAATGGTCAAAGATAAAATTAATAAAGTGATTATTTAATTTAATTTTGTAAAGTCAATGACTTTATTTTATTATAAAATCATTTTATACTTAAAAGGGGCCATTTTAAGTGACGACTTAAAAAGTCGTTAAGCCTAGGCATAAGGGGGTGAATAAATTAAGGAGAAATAAGGTGTAATTAAAAATTGATAAAATTATATTTGCTCACCCTAAATTTGACCTAACCCTAAGTCAACCTAAGGAGGAGATAAAAGGAGGTTTTGAGTTCATTTGGAGATATGCGAAGATTTTTATTTTTCTCTCTAGTTTTTTGGAGGACTCTCTGGCAAAGCCATTTACAGATATTCTGGAGCTTGTGAGAGACGACAACCTCTTACAGGAACATTGGCTTTGGGGTTGCAAGATTACCCTCAGGTCAATCTAGGCATTTCCACACAGGGATTGCAGTTGGACTTCAGTTTTAAAGACTTTTGGAGTTGGGTTACCACACAAGGTCATTCAAAGATTATACAAGGAATATTTGGAGCTGGGACACCACACAGTATTCACATCAGAAGGGCTGAGCCTTCATCATCATTTATAGAGTACGGAGCAGCTAGGGTTTCATCAGCATTTGAGGTATTTGCATTGTAATTTGTGCCCTAGTTTTAATATAAGAATAAAGCAATATTTTTGAGAATTCTGGATTGCTCTGTGTTTGTGATTTTGTATATTAAAAATTCACGAAAAAGGTTAAGAATTGGCAAACCCCTAGAGAACTAGATAGGGAGGGTTATTACATTCTCAACAAACAATTTTCAACGGATGTTTGGGTTACCGCAACAAGAAAGTGCAGTAAGGAAGGAGCATCCAGATCAAAATAAATGGAATAGGATAATTCAGGCTATGAAAACTATTAAACCTTAAGATGTGAGTAAGACTTTCAGTTCAGGAGGTCGTGGGATCAAACAAAGTCAACTGAAGAATGACGAATTGCGATGTGCCATGAACATCGTCATGTCAAAACTATCAGGAGAAACTAGATCATCGAAGATGCCTGTGTGGTTAGCACAACATGTGGAAGGCATGATGGAAGATGTATGATACGACTGGGCATCGTATTTTTCACATAGAATCAAGAATTTCCTGAAGCGGCAGACGAAGAATTTTTTGATGGCAATCCATGCCATTGGAATTATGCTTAATGCACTATCCTACGCTAAATTGGAATTCCTTGGACTGACTGCTCCAAGGAAGTTGTCGGAAGATGAACCTACAATTTTGAGATGGGTAAAGACAGTACCCATAGTGAAGTCCACTCTAGCAAAAGTGAGGATAAAGAAGATTATGAGAAAAGCAGATGTTGTCCCATTAGAGGATAGTAAGGCTTCAAAGAAATACGTAGCCCCTCGATGTAAGAGGCAAAGGAGATTAGAAGATGATTTGCAACAGGAGAGTGGAGAAGTGACTGTGGGAGTCACTTAGGAAGAATATCATGAGGAGTTGCTGCAAGAGCAGCACATTGAAGAAAGAAGGGAGGAAGAAGGAGCACCAATAAGCCCTATTCAGACAAGGAGGCAACGTGAACAGGATAGGTTGATGCTGAAAGAGTAGCAGCCCTTAGAAAATACAGTGCAGGAGCAGGAGGAAGTAAGGGCTCAACTAGTTGAAGAGGTCCAAGAAGAACCAAGAGTGAGAAACAACATGGAGGTAGATTTGTCAAGAATAGATGAATGGGCATAGCAAATGAATTTTTGTGCATCATCTACTTTGTTAAGTATGGAATAGTTTGAGTTCTCAGATAGAGCTCAAGGTTTAAAAGAAATAGTGGTGCCAGGAGAAACAAAAGATGAGAATCTTGAAGGGGGCAAGGAGAGTGAGATTGAAATTGTACCACCTGAAACTCAGAAAAAGAGAAAGAAGATTAGAGTGATCAGGAGAGGAGGCAGCAGCCAAAGATTAGCTAGTGAAGAAAGTTTTCCAAATATGCAAAATTCAGTGTAGTTTGATCAGCTGGAAGGTACGCAGGAACAAAATGTAGAACAGCCTGATCAGCAGAAAGTACAGCTTGGAGAGAACAGAGAAACACAACCTAACTAGCAGGAAGAAAATATGGAACAAGAAGAAGAAGAAACTGATCAAGGGATAGATAAGCATTTTATTATTGAAGTGCCTAGTTTTGGGTTAACCGATGAAGAAGGAGCCCAAACTGATGATCAGGTTGATGAGTTCTTCAGGAAAATGATGTAGGTCCTCGATAATGCACGATCGCAGTTTCAGATAGGCTATGTAGGACGGTTAAAGCAATAGAAATCCATGGTGTATAATGAAATAGAAAAGGTAATGCAGTGGGTTCAGGATGACAGAAGAATAAAGAAACTCGCTGAAATTCATGAAAAACAACCATGGGAGATATCAATTGCGGAAGTGACTAGTATGATCGGAGTAAAGGAGCTGCCAGAAGGTGCAATGACCAACTACAGGGTACCTCGAAGAGTGTATATAGATGCAGGTACCTTGCAGCCTTGTCCATCAGACACAACAGAGGTGGAGTATAGGAAACTACCACCGGAGTTAGCACCATTGTACAAGAAGTTTAATTTCTTGACATATTGGATAGACTGGTTAACAGTTGGGTTGGAAGGGATTTACCAATCCAAGGAGGAACAGGTTAACCAACATAGGGAAGAGAAGGAAGCAATGAGAAAAGAAATGGAAGTTGTAAAGGAAGAAGCTGAGGCAATGAAGAGGGAAGCAGAAGTAATGAAAAAGGAGGTTGAAAAGGAGATTGCCAGCCTAAAACAAAACTATGAAGAGCAGCTAAAGGCCAAAGATGAACAATTAAAGGATAAGGATGAACAATTGAAGGCCAAAGACAACAAACTTGCTGCAATGAAGAAAGACATGGAGAGGTATAATGACATCATTATAAGTTACAAGGCAGAAAAAGAGATAAAGTCACAGATATATGAGGCTCGAGAGAAAGAGTTAGAGCATAAGGATCAGCTCATTGCCGAAAGGGATGAACAATTGGCTATTGCAGCCAAGACTGAGGCTGAGCTGAAACAAAGAATACAAAAAGGTGGTACTTGTTGTCACATTTTGCACGGGGTGCCATGTCTTGAAATTTTGTAAGAATGCTGCTTTCCCTTCCCTCTTTCTTCTCCCCCTTTCTTCACCATGTCCCTTCTACTTTTCTGCCATCAGTTTCATTTTCTCCATCTTCTTTTCCATGTTTCTGACTGTTTCTCTGAGTGGGCAAATATGCCCAAAAATATTCTAAGTGTTGTTGTTCGCCCGACTGCGCAGCGCAGTCGGGCTGCGCTTGCCCATTTCGGCACACCAGGGCGATATCAACAGAGCCATGCCCAAAAAACTTCTAAGTATGGAGCCGCCCGACTTCGCAGCGAAATCGGGCTGCTTTCCTAATTTCATGCGCACCTGGGCAACGTCAATGTGAATAATAGCCAAAAAAATGACTAAGTGTTGGGACCGCCCGACTTCGCAGCGAAGTCGGGCGGCGCTCTAAAGATAGTGCGCAGTAGGGCTGGCTTGCCTTTAAAGGGCATCAAAAAACTGCTAAGTGTTGAGCCGCCCGACTTTGCAACGAAGTCGGGCTGCGCTCACCAGTTTGTGTGCACTCGGGCGGAAGATGAGATAACGCTGCCAAGAAATTTCTAAGGCACGAAGGCCCTCCCGACTGCGCTGCTTCCACCCTGCGCCGCCCGACTGTGCTCCAATTTTGTGCGAAGTCGGGCGGGATATAAAGATGAGCTTAAAGACGATTTCTTCCCCCTCCATCAGATGCTGACAGGTGTCCAGCCTCGGGATTAGAGTCAAAGATGTGACAGAAGGTGTGCGAGTGTGAACTGACATATTGTACCGCGTCTGCCCTCATTCAAACTGACTCGAGGTTTCATCTACCGAATTTCCACATAGCTGCCAAGTTTTCAGGTGGACCTTGCTGCAAGTACATTCCATACCCGCAAAGGTCAACATCAGCTGCTTTTTGCCGCTTTTGTCAGTTTTTCTAGCTTTTGTCAGGTCTGGGATTTTGTGCCCAAAGTTGTAATCAGGGGGAAAATTGTGCTATAAATAGCTACGCCATATCATTGTATAAGGGTGGATGGGAGATATATTGCTAGGAGACTTCTGTAGCTGTGTGTTTGCTTTTGAATACAAAATATACTTGGCTCCATTGATTGTCTTTATTTTGTATGCTGCCTTCGTTAAGTATTTCTGCCTCATGTTGCTTATATTTATGATTACTTTTATTCTGCTTATCTGGATATTTGTATTGGCAATTAAGTGTACTTGGAATGCTTAAAGTGAGGGATATATAGGATAAAGTTACATTAATGGTTTCTGTTACATATTTTGTCTAGATTGTTATTAGTAGTGGTGATTGATTAGATTCCGTGTAGCTTATCTTCCCCACCCAAAACAAGCATATTTATGTTTCTTCCTGTAATTTGTAATCCCTTTCCTGCACTCTGAGCTAAAACCCAAATTGAGAAAACATAGGAAGCCGGCCTCCTCCGGAGATTGGCACGGAAGACATTCCTTCCTTCCGCCCTTTCAATCTGCTGGGCGAATCTAGGGCGCATATAGATTAAAATCCTATCCTAGTGACAGATTCGTAACCAACAATACTAAATGAGAAAAAGAGTTGATAGTGCAATTAGCTGAAATGGAGAAGAAAGCTAATCACTATGGGTTACAATGCCTTCATATCAATAAGTATGCAGAGAGATTGAAGGATGAACAAGAAGCCTTGCGACTCCAGATAGCTGATACAGGTGGAGCACCTGTTATTGGATCTTAGCAACAACAGACAAGTACACGAAAGCAGCAAGCGTCAACGAGGACGCGGACTGATTTAAAGGGGAGGACAGATGTAGGCAGCAAATCTGCTTCCCAAAAAAAGAAGAAATGAAAAATTGTACAGAATGTGTTTGCAATTTTGACAAGTTTTGTTTGTAATTTTGTCAAAATGAAATGTGAGATGAAATGTACATAAAATTAGAGAAAATGAAATTAAAATGCAAATTAATGAAATGAGATGAAATTAGGCAAAATATGCATGAAATTAGAATTTAATAAAAAGTGACTTAGAATCATAGGAAATGGAATAATGCATGCAAATCAAAGGACTAGAGTGGCAGTTGTAAATGATGCGCTGTCCCGAGAACCGCATGGAATGGCCCGGGCAGGCTTCATAAGGCCCCCCTCCTTCATTTTGAGACATACAAATTGATTCCTAGTGAAGCCCTGTGCAGTTGAGTTTAGTCTATGGTTTATGCCTGAATGTATATTTGCAGTATATGGAAGGGAAAGCAAGTGTTAATGTTGTTATTGTTATTGGATATGCCATGGATGTGATTGGCCGTAACATCCACTGTTGTTGTTGAAGGAATACTGTTGTTGTAGCAGTGGATGAATAAGATAAAAACCCAGCCATTGCTATCACTTGCAGCCTGTTGGTACATGTGTGTGTGATTTTTACTATGTTGTATGTGTATTCAAATTGGTATTGCAGGATATCTAAAATATTGCTTGGTGATAGAACTGTTATTATTACATTGCACTAGGATTGTAGCATTGCAGGTTACAGCACGAATTGCAGCAGACTGTACGGTTAATTGCAGTAGCAAGAAGCGGCAGTTATAAGCAGTTTCAGATTATACGCTGATAAGTCGTACGATGGTGGGGTTGTACGAAGGTAGCACATCAGAGTGTTGCTATTTTTGTTGAGAATTGTTGCTAAGAAAACTTGTACATGTGATACTGTATGAGGCTAAGGAATCAGCCTGAAGAGTTTGTTTTTGTTCATATGATTGATAGATTGTACGATGAAATAGACCATACGAGGAATTGACAAGCCGATGGCAAGATAGAGTGGTCGTACAACAATACAATTGTACAATAGGATTGAATCGTACAACTGTTGTATTGTACGACGAGTTGGGTCATACTATTGAGACCATACCGTCTCAAGTTGAATGAACGATGGTAATTATAGTTTCATGACTGCAGTCTTGTTCAATTCCTGAACCTGTCACCACCCCATTGTTGGGAATACCGCCACTCATGCTACAAGGAGGTAGTTTGTGCGCAAAGAAGAGGGCGAAGGAGTTGTCGTACGAGTGGTGGGAAGGTCGTACAGGTTAGAGAAATGAATGGCCGAGTGGGAGATCCATTTCCGTACAAGTGCAAAAGACTGCACAGGAGTGTCGTACAAATTGCTTCTGGAGGACAGCTATACATATTGAGGAAGACACTGTTGAAAACAAATTTTTGACGGCAATGTTGTTCAAGTAAAAAAGTGAAGGCTGTCATACAAGAAAAGTGGTTGCTTTACAAGTGGAGAAAGGCTATCATACAAGTAAGTAGGCTATCGTACAAATAACAAGAAGTTTTCGTAAAGGTAACAAGAGGTTGTCGTACGGGTGACCTCACTACTGTACAAGTTGGAGTTCTGATAGCAGGGACTGTACAAGTAGTTGGTGTGATGATGGAAGCCATACAAGCAAGGTTGTGACAACAAGGGCCATACAAGCAAAGCCTAAAGCAGTTGGAGTAGCTAAGTAGTGAAGATGTACAAGAGGCCAACTATCATAGAGAAGATTCGTCAGGTGGAACAACAACAGAGAAGAGCTCCACCTGAGCCCACACTGCAAGCAAAACCATGTTTTCGAGGAGAGGGTGTCGAAGGAAGTGTGAGAATATCGCAAAGCACATCCGAGGAAGAGAAAGAGAACACCACTCAAACACCGAACGAGGCAGCAGTAGGCATTCTGGTCATTCGAGAGAAAGGCCAAGAGTCAGTGCTCCAGAGGAGAAAGAAGTTGAGGCTTCACCTTAGGAGGAGGAGAAGAGTAAGGGAAAGGACAGGATGGTATTTCCCTTACAAGAAATCACATGGACTTTGCCAACAAGAGAATTTTACTGAATATAGTGGGAGAAGAGTACGAAGGATCATCCACTAAGGACAAAATTCAAGGAAGCAACAGTGAATTTCATACTACATGTACCAAATTTTGATAAGGAGTTCTTCAAAGGATACCTATTACAGATGTTGTAGACATACAAGCCGTAGAAAATTGCAAATAAAGTCGGAGTTGTTCATCAAGAGCTAATAGTAGTGTTTTTAGCTAGCAACTTTAGGAGGACGTTTGGGTTACCAAGCAATGGATTACCAGTGAGAAAGGAGCCAGTGGATTCAAACTAATGGAGGGAGTTAATCCATGATATCACCAACATCACTCTAGAAGAGGCAGCGAAGTTGCTAAAGCATGGGAGCCATGGAGTGAAAATGCAGTAGTTGAAGACACCAGAACTATAGTGTGATGAATGTTATTATGTCCAAACTTTCTGGAGAACAGAGATCCTTGAAAATTCCCACTTGGTTGATATCTTATGTACAGGGAATAGCAGCTGGCATAGCCTACAATTGGGCATCCTATTTGTCTTACCGTATTAGGACTTTTTTGATGTGGTATATGAAGAATTTTTCAATGGCATTCCACGTTATTGCATTGTTGATGAATGTTGTAACAGATGAAAAGATTTAGTTTCTAGGATTAAATCCTCCTAGGGAAATTCCGGAGCAAGCATCAACAATTTTGAGGTGGATCTATGTGATGCCACTCACTGAGAGAGGTACTCCGGTAAAGAGGAAAAACACATTGAAGAGAAATACACAGGAGCCTATAGGGGAGAGGATTCAAAGAAAGACAAAATACAGCCAAGGACAGAGTCGGTAGTAGGAGACGAGGCGTAGGAGGTTAGAGCAGCAATGGACGAAGGCTCAACCTCAAGCATAGCACCAACCAAAGGAGCAATAACCACCACAACAGACCACAACAAGTGTTGGTGGCAGTGCAAAGAGGACAGTGGAGGGTGGAAGCAAGCAACATGGAAGATTATGGAAGTGCAATTAGAGGAACCTACACAACTAGTGAGTCAAACTGTGTAGGGAGGCATTGTTGGCAAACACATGACTCAAGAAAGGGCTGCAATGAAGGAGTTGCATCCTGAGGAGACTGTTGCGAAGGATAGACATGGGTAATAGAGAACAATGCAACAATAGGTGCCAATCAAGGTTGTGGATGTAGAAGAGGAGACTGCAACACTAGAGGAAATAGGGGGGCAAGGAGAGGAACAAGTGGGAAATATTGAGTCACATGATATTTTCAATGTTCTAGCATCCTTAGTACAATAGAAATATCCGTGTGGATCACTGCTATTGGAGGAGGATAAAAATGATGAGATTACATCCGTAGCAGAAGAGTTGGCTAGAAGTAGAATAATGCTAGTCGAACAAGAAGAAAGGGGGAAAGAACCTGCATAGTGATGTATAAAAGAAATGGCGGCCAACAGTTGGAGCAAAAGATAGGAAGAGAATAGGAAACGGTTTCAATTGTTGTAGCACGACTGCTACATCAAGGCAAGGCAGCAGTAAGACCTATCAACCTGACAAGACGAGGTGGAGAAGATGTGGAGGAAACCACCACAAGAGACGATACAGATATAGAGGTGGATGGGAGTGATCTTTTCTTGATAAAAGTACCAAATTTCAGGAAACCACCAGCTCTAGGGGATTGTATAGATGAACAAGTTGATACTTTCTTTAAAAAAAAAATTGGAGCCATAAATAGAGCGAGGTAGTTCTAGATCATATGTGTTGGACAGTGGTAGAAATGGCAGTTGATTGCTATTCTAACTAGGGGTTTTGAGATAAAGGAACAGGAAAGAAATGGGAAATGACTGAAAGGGATGGGAAATATGGCAACAAGCCAGATAGAACAGGGGTGATGGGCTACAACACGATAACTTAACTGTATGTCGAATAAAATAGCCATTTAATACAAATGCTAACATAAATTAAAACCAAACATCTAACATGCGTAATCTCCAAGGCTACTCCAGAGGTTCACGTTTACCAGAAGCTAAATCCAGATATTAGAATTCAAGCCTACAGATAAACCAGAGAACTTAATAAAAGATAAGCAATAGAAGACACACACAATCAGCAGTCCAGAGTTAGAGCCAGACACTATTTATATTTATAGCAGAATCCGAGTTACAGCAAGCTTCTAGCAAACACCCATCCATTTTACAATAAAAGAGCGGGCTTATATAGAGAATTCTGCTGCTTGAACAATAAATGTTGATTAACAAAATATGGCAATGGAAGCCAAGATAAGGATTACAAAGGAGTACAGTCACAAAGTATTAATCAGGCATGGCAGGGACTGGTGACTCCTCAGAAAAGCAGTTGAACCCCTTCAATGCCCTGACATATCTAGCTCATTGGCGCTGCCTCCTTACTCGCGGGGACTGCTTCCGAGAAGATATGCTTGAAATCCCGGAACGTCTAGTCTGGAAGCTTCTCAGAAAGGCTGCACCTGACCGGATAAGGATGCTCTTCAGATTGCTGATGTGGAGTGCCTCCGGAAGATGCTGACACGATGGTCAAAAGAGTCAACGGGCGCACTCCCTGGGTGCGCCCAGCTTGGGCGCATTGTTGAAGGTGTGCCTAACCTTGGGCGCATTGTTGAAGGTGCACCCAGCCTTGGGCGCACGGCCTGGGTGCGCACGGCCTGGGCGCACTACTGAAGGTGCGCCCAACCTTGGGCGCATGGTTGAAGGTGGAATGAAACTATTAAAAATTGGCGCCAGGGTCAAGGTCAACTGACAGGAGGTCACGGAACAGTCTTGAGAACTCCAGACTGTGCGCCCAACTTGGGCGCACTCAAAACACCAATTACCGGAGCTAAGTGCAGTCTTTGCCGCCTTCTCCTTCCTTTGACAAAAATGCACCTCGTTGTGCACCAACCGGGACAGTTCCCAGAAGGTCACCCATCCGAGTACTACTCCACCGGGAATTGCTTAACTTTCGGCAAAGGACTGAAATGGGTACACAGAAGCTCCAAACTTGTCAATCCATCGCCCCGCCTCATCGTCGTGGAGCATCTGCCTATCTCTGGAACGAAACCCTTGCACCCGAAACTCGACACAAAACACCAAAATGCTGGGGAGATTTCCTTGCAAGGCGAGTAAACAAAACAATGGAAAGGTAAAAGTACATCATGTTATCGGAATGGCAACATCTCTGGCGGCTCGCGGGGAAATTGAGCTCGCCTCAATGTCGATATCCCAGGCCTTATCCACTGGGCTCAGAGTCATCATCGCTTTCACTTTCTGGGTGCTCACTGGTAGCAGCAGACTCTTCCTCTGATTCCTCTCCTTCTGCTTCTCGCTCTTCTTCCGGGTGCTCACTACGCTGTTCTTCGTCGCGCCCTGGCACTTCGTCATGGCGCTCATCTTCTTCAACCTGGGGGCCTTGGCCTGCATCATGCGGGGGTGCACGACTTTCGCCTTGGTCTGCTTGCTGAGCGGGGACTTCTGCATGGATTTCTCCCTGTGCCTTAACCTCCTCTTGCGCCGGGATCTGTTCTTGCTGTTGAGGGGGCTCGGGTGGCGTGAGCTCCTGCTGAATGTGGTCATAGGTCGCTTGGACCCGACCCCATTCGTCCTCGCTTGCTACGTCGCAATTCTCGAGCTCCTTAATCAGATACCTGAACCTTTCGAGATGGCTAACCTCAACAAAATCAACTTTGTTGCTGAGGTTGACAAGGCAAGCTTCTATCAATGCAAATCTCGTTGTGCACCAACCGGGATAGTTCCCAGAAGGTCACCCATCCGAGTACTACTCCACCGGGAATTGCTTAACTTTCGGCAAAGGACTGAAATGGGTACACAGAAGCTCCGAACTTGTCAATCCATGCCCCGCCTCATCGCCGTGGAACATCTGCCTATCTCTGGAACGAAACCCTTGCACTTCGGCAACTCGGCGGGCAAAAACTGCTATGCTTCCTTGGGCTCTTCGGGCGCTCCTTGGAACGGGTGCAATCACCCTTGATCTTTGCACCGTGAGCGCGCGCCCCACCCGAGCGCGGTCTTCGAGATGCGCCCTGTCTGGGCACAACTTTTCAGGTGCGCCCGGGTTGGGCGCATTTTGCCGTGTGCGCCCACCTTGGGCGCCTCTTCGATGTGCGCTCGGGTTGGGCACACTCTTTATGTGCGCCCGGCCTTGGGCACACTCTCCATGTGTGCCCAGCTGCTTGGGCGCACACTTTCCATGTGCACCCGGCCTTGGGTGCACTCTCCATTTGCGCCCAGCTGCCTTTTTTTTTTGATAGCCGAGCCACTCCTGACATCGAATGGCGAGCGACCCCATGCCGCCACAAAACCCCGCTTGAACCGCTTAAAAAAAAGAAATATAAAGGGAGTGCATCCAACGACTTCCTCCTGCCAGTTATAGCCCTGGACCTGAAAACTGCAATTCTGCCAGCGCGGGAAGGAGCGAAAGGACACTCCGAACAGAAAAATTGAAATGCATAAGACAATATATGAATGAATGAATGAAAGATTTTAATTACGTCCGCGAGACCCAAATGTGGTCTATGGGACCTCTCAATCTGAAAATGACAGCGCCATGTCAAACCCTAGTGCTCCGCTTCTTCTCAACAATATTCACTCTCTGAACTCCAAAAAATAATGTTGCAGCAAAACCTCCGATAATTTCTTTGAGTGAAAATGGGGCGTAGTGATGGTCGTGGGCCCCACTTGCGATGTCATCTGCTTGGAGTGGAGCACACGGGCCTTGAGGGCGGGTCATAGGGGATCTCGCCCTGCAAAAGCTCGGAATGGAAATGCTCTTCCTCTCGAGGGCGAAACCGACTTTGACTTGACCTTCTGACCTGCCCTTCAATTTTGACTTGGCCTTTGCTCCGCATAGTGCCGAAACGGGGTTTCGCCCCTAAAGGAGAGCGAAACTTCTCCTCGCCAAGGCGCCTTATATGGCACTGATCTGTTGTGCTAGGCGATGCTAATGGTAGCTGAAAACTGCTATCTCCTTTTTTCTTTCTTGGAGGGCTAAAAAGAAACATACACAAACTAAACTAAGAAACTTAAAATCAAACTCATCCGCACCATTTCTCCTCCAGCTCGATCCTGGCCAAATGCTGATTAACAAAATATGGCGGTGGAAGCCAAGATAAGGATTACAAAGGAGTACAGTCACAAAGTATTAATCAGGCATGGCAGGGACTAGTGACTCCTCAAAAAAGCAATTGAACCCCTTCAATGCCCTGACAGATCCAGCTCGCTGGCGCTGCCTCCTTACTCGTGGGGACCGCTTCCGGGAAGATATGCTTGAAATCCCGGAACGTCCAGTCTGGAAGCTTCTCAGAAAGGCTGCACCTGACCGGATAAGGATGCTCTTCAGATTGTTGATGTGGAGTGCCTTCAAAAGATGTTGACATGACGGTCAAAAGAGTCAACGAGCGCACTCCCTGGGTGCGCCCAGCTTGGGCACACTACTGAAGGTGCACCTAACTTTGGGCGCACTGCTGAAGGTGCGCCTAACCTTGGGCGCACGGCCTGGGTGCACCCAGCTTGGGCGCACTGCTAAAGGTGCGCCTAACCTTGGGCGCACGGCCTGGGTGCGCCCAGCTTGGGCGCACTGCTGAAGGTGCGCCCAGCCTTGGGCGCATGGCTGAAGGTGGAATAAAACTGTTAAAAACCGGCGCCAGGGTCAAGGTCAAGGGTCAAGGTCAACTGGCAGAGGTCACGGAACAGTCTTGAGCACTCCAGACTGTGCGCCCAACCTGGGCGCACTCAAAACACCAATTACCGAAGCTAAGTGCAGTCTTTGCCGCCTTCTCCTTCCTTTGACAAAAATGCACCTCACTGTGCACCAACCGGGACAGTTCCCAGAAGGTCACCCATCCGAGTACTACTCCACCGGGAATTGCTTAACTTTCGGCAAAGGACTGAAATGGGTACACAGAAGCTCCGAACTTGTCAATCCATCGCCCCGCCTCATCGTCGTGGAACATCTGCCTATCTCTGGAACGAAACCCTTGCACCCGACACAAAACACCAAAATGCTGGGGAGATTTCCTTGCAAGGCGAGCAAAAAAAACAATGGAAAGGTAAAAGTACATCATGTTACCAGAATGGCAACAAGACCGAACTAAATAATTTTGGCTGTTGTTGGTTACGAATCTGCCATGAGGAAAGTATTTGGTATAATGCGCCCCAGATTCGCCCACCAGATTGAAAGGCCGGAAGGAAGGAATGCCTTCCGTGCCAATCTCCGGAGAAGGTCGGCTTCCTATGGGTTTTCTTTAGTGTTTTAGCTAAGAGTGCAGGGAAAGAGATAAAGTGCGGAAAGAGATCCAAATATGATTGGAGTTGGGTGGGGGGAATAAGCAGCACGACAACAATCAATCACCACTACTAACAACAATTAAATACAACACACACCATAGAAACTACAGCTATCATACATCTTATGTATCCTCTATCTATGCATTCCAGGAATACTTAACCATCAAATACTAGAATCCAGAGTTTAGTATAACAGTAAGCAATGGAATAAGAAACATGAGGCAGAAATGACAAGGAGAGGCAGCATACAAGATGGTGACAGTAAGCAGAGCCAAGTACGTGTCTTGCATTCAAAAGCAAACGTATAGCTACAATGGTTCCCTAGCAATATATTCCCCTTCCACCCCCTTTACAATGAAATGGTGTGGCTATTTATAGCCCAAGTTTCCCCCGATTACAATTACGGGCACAAACTCCCAGACCAGACAATAACTGACAAAAGCGGCAGAAGAGCTGCTGATGCTGACTCCTGTCCACGAGGACTGTACTTGCAGCAAGGTCTCCCTGAAATTTGTACAGCTACGTGGCAGCGCGTCAGGTGAAACTTCTAGTCAGCAGGAATGTGGGTAGCTGTGGTAGATGGAACTTTACATCAGCTTAAATGGAGGCAGCTTGCGTAGGTAATGTGGTCCATGCTTGTCCTTTATCCCGTCACATCTCGGCTCGAATCCCGAGGCTGGACACTTGTCGAATTCTGATGAGTGACACATGTCTGCTTTGAAATGCAGTTTGTCCAACTTCGCCCGGGATCAGAGCACCATCGGGTAGCGCAGGTGGGAAACAGCGCAGTTGGGGAGGCCTCCGTGCCTTAGCCAATTTATGGGCTTGCTTGATGAATGTTGCCCAACTGCGCACCGGTCAGAGGGCGCAGCCCGACTTCGCTGCGAAGTCGGGTTGCGCACCGGCACTTGGTTGTTTCGGCCGCTGTTCGGACTGCACACAAAAAGGGGAGTGCACCCCGACTTCGCTACGAAGTCGGGTTGCGCTCCAGCACTTAGCTGAATTTTGCAATCACTGCTTCCCAAGTGCGCACAGGAAGAAGAGCGTACCCCGACTTTGCTGCGAAGTCGGGTTGCGCTCCCACACTTAGCCAAATTCAGCTCCTTTTCAGCCTGCTTTCGCACTTCGCATCCGCTAGTGCGCTCCAACTTGAGGGCGCACCCCGACTTCGCTGCTGCTGCGAATTCGGGTTGCGCTCCCACACTTAGCCAAATTCAGCTCCTTTTCAGCCTGCTTTCGCACTTCGCATCCGCTAGTGCGCTCCAGCTTGAGGGCGCACCCCGACTTCGCTGCGAAGTCGGGTTGCGCCCTGACACTTAGAATTTTTCAGGGAATACTTGCTCTGTTTTGGGAATTTGACTGGGGGGAAGTACAAGGGAAAAGGGAGGAATGAAACTGCAGGAAATGGTGAAAGGGAAAAATGGAGAAAGGGAAGAAAGAGGAGGGAAGGAAGAGCAGCATACTTACAAATTTTGAAAACATGGCACCCCGTGCAAAATGTGACAACATTCCTGGCGGCTCGCGGGGTGTTGAGCTCGCCTCGACGCAAAGAACCAGGCCTTCATCCTTTGGGGACAAAGGAACTCCCTTCCCCTGCTTTCCGCTGCTCTGACGGCTTCTTCCCGGACAACTATTCTTCTTCAGGTTCACTTTCAGCAGTTGCCTCTTCTGTTTCTCCCCCTGAACCTAAATGTTCTTCACTGTCGGCCTCCCGCTCACGGATGCGATCGTATGCAGCCTTGGCTTGGTCCCAAACTGCTGCTTGGAAGGGCCCTAGGTCGCTGACCTCTTTCAGCGTTGCATTGAAAGCAGCAACCGCATGCGGGTCGATGGTGTCGTATCTTTCTCCCAACTCTTTGAGGGAGGTATTGATTTTGCAGTACCTTGCCACCATCTGGGTGACCTGAGCTTCCTGGACAGGCTCCGCCCAGCTATCGATTTCTGTTGTGTCTGCCTCGAAAGACAGCCAATTCTGCTTCACCTACTCAAGTGTCAGAAACTTGCCATCCTTGACGAAGCTCGGGCACCCGTGTTCAGACAGAGTGTTGAAGGGGGCCAGGAAAATGCTCATTTCATGCTCTAATGCATCCAGCATCTTCCTGGCGGCCCTTATCTTCTCTGTTTTATCAAAATAAATGTGCAAGGTTACCCTCGCATCTGCCCACTCTGAGACAAGTCGAGACATCGGAGAAAATCGGAGGCCTTTGCGCTCATACTCCTCAAGTTTCATAGCCAAGTCTAGCCATTGCTTCGCTTGGTGTTCAGCCTCCTCTATCACAGGCTTTCCCTTGGCAGATACTTCCTGGATCCTGGATGCGAAATCGAGGACCGATATAGATCTCACAACGTTGGGCCTGCATCCCTGCAGCAGACCAGTCCGCATCTCCTTAACCTTATTCTTTGAAAAGGCCGCCGTTTGTGATGTTTTCTCCTCTAGCTGTGACTGAGCCTGTTTCAATGAATCCTGGAGTTGAGAGACCTACTCCAGTGCTGCCCTTTTCTCCTCTGACAGCTGTTCGGCTGTCTGTTTTTGCGCTGCGGCCTCCTGCTGAGAGGCGGCCAGCTGGGCTTTCAGTTCATCGATCTCCTGCTGTGCAGACCCCAGCTGCGCGGTGGCCCTGGCCAGATCTTCCTCCAGCTGTCTTGAAGTATTCTACAGCTGAAACAGCGCCTCCTGATTCTCAAGTCGCTTGACAAGAAGATTATGTGTTCTACGACGAATACCGTTGATTTCGTATTCCTCGTTGATGCCATCAAAGCTCTTCTCCTTGACTTGATGCTCATAGTTTGCCTCGGTCATTTCCCGGAGAGGCTTCTTCACTTTTGGGATCAACTTCTCAGTTGTCAGCACTCTCCTGTCCAAGTCGTACTTGGTGCGCTTTACCGGGGCAGCTATTTCCTCGGCTCTCCTCCGTTTGACACCCTGGAGGAAGGACGCCAAACATCCTGCGGCCTTTGCTGCCAAAGGTTGATCGTCTGCGATCTGCATGAAGTCGCCCATGAAGTCTAGGTCTTCCAGCATCGGATCTTGCTGCGGCATCTTCCCTGCAAACAACGAAGCAGGAGGTATTCCAGAAGGAGTGGCCGCTTTTAAGGGCGACCGGGTCCTAGGGGAAGCGAGCGGTTGAGTGGACGGCGTTGGCAGGGTGTTGAACAGGTGAGGTGAGCGGCGCAGCGATGTATGTGTAGCTTCGACACTGGCCACAGGCGAGGGTTCCAGGGTTTGGCTGAGGGACTGGAAGGCGTTAGGGTCCTGGGCGAACTGGTCGAAGGAATGGGGGCTGTGGGATGTTTGGACAGTCTGGGAAGATGAAGATGCAACTACGGCTTGCCCTGATGCGATGGGGGACGGCGTTATGGCAGGGCCGACTGGGACTTTGGGGAGCGGAGAAGTGGACGTACCTGCGGGCTCCGCCTGAGCCGCTGTTTGGAGGACGCCTGCAGCCCAAGTGTCTGCTTCTGCTTCAGGGTTGTCTAGCGAAATGATTGCCGGCGCGGCTGTCCCTGTCTGCGCTGCGGCCGGTTGCTGTACAGACTCTTTAGGCCGTTTGGCCTTTTCACTCTTCTTCTTCTTCTTTTCTTCCGGCACTGCGGCTGTTTCGAAAGCAGGAGATGAGGTTGGGGCGGCAGGCAGTGATGTCCCCACGGTAAATTTGTACCTGGGTCTAGCTGGGAGGATGCCTACCGTGGCCGGTCTGCTAGCTGGCTATGCTGGCACTTTTCTGCTTGGGGGGCCGCCTCAGGAGTTGACCTCTCTGACCCTTGCACCCTTTCGGGTACTGCTTCAGGAGCTAGAGGCTGCATTGGGCCCACTTGACTGCTCGTTGGCATTGCGCTAGAAGTTCTTGGAGTTGACAATTGCTGGGACGGGGACCTCCTTGTATACCTTTTCTTAGCGCCTCGGGGAACGCAATTTCGGAATTCGAAAGGCTGCCAGGTGGCAGCGTATTGGTCATATAGGGCCGAAAACTCATCATCAACGGCCAGCGTTTTTCGGTTGGATTTATCGTGCTGCGTGCGGCATCTCATCTTCCAACATTCAACGATTTTGTCCTTTTGCCAGTTGAGGGGCGCCACCTTGGCGAGGAATTTTTTGAAGCCCGCCGAATCTAACCGGTGATCCGGGTTTCGCTCTGGGTCATACGCCACCTCTTCGCAGTAAAAATCATGCCATGGAGGCCATGATTGCATCTGCTCGATGTGCCATTCCAGGTCTGCGCCTGTTCTGTTGCCCCTTTCCTGCATAATCTCTGCTCGGGGGCAGATGTGCGCGAATTTGCCTCTGACCCCAATCGGGTCGTACTTCCAGCGCTGAGGAAGCATTATCAGACCCATGTCGATGAGTTCTTGCTCAAGGTAGACGTGTTGTCCAATCTCGTGCACTCGGATGTTCGCCGAGCAAATCGGATACTGAAAAATATGGCCTTTCTTTTTGCCCTGTCCGAACTCTTATTCGACATAGTCCATCTGACGCGCAATCTCCATCCCGTACTGGTGGTCAGTGCAGAAGTAGGGCAGCAGGAACGGCTTCCCCTTGAATCCATAAATTCTGACCACAATTCCCTGCGTCAGCCGGAAGGTGTCCCCATACTTGTGCTTCCTCAGATAGCTTGTCATGACCTTTGGCGGGCGAGATGCCTCACCATTGAACAGCCCCAGGACCATGCACAAAAATTTAAAATTAAACTCATAGAATGACCCTTTTCTGTACAGGATCTCGGTCCATTCGTACACGGGCAGCGGCTCTCCTTTTTCATTTACCTTCTTCAAGTTAGGAACTCTGATCCGGTAGTGCATGTGGTATAGGCACAGCCAGGTGAGGAACGAACCGAACCGGAATTCAGTCGTCTGCTTTTGCTGCAGTCTGACCAGGCTCGAATGTATTGCGTATGCCAGCCAATCTGCCCAGTCAAAGAAAATAGGGCGCTTCCCACTCTTTTGCGTCGTGGAGTCGTAAAACTCCCCATGCATAATACATTCTGCTAGCGCCAGCTGGTACGAGCGTACTATTCTGTCAGAATCGCAGCCGAGGACCCACGCGAAGATGACGTATATGTACATGTTCTCAAATCTGTCCAAGGGTATGGAGCCTGCCGGCCATTGTCCAGCCGCCAGCGGAGTCTTCAGCTCCGAGTCGAGGAATTCCCTCATCCTCTTTATCTATGTGAATCGCCCCGTCTGTTCATCCAAATTAATCCTCCTAACAATTGCGTTGGGGTCGTACTGAAACCCTGGGGCGAACGCTGGCTGGACGCTTTCCCTGAAGAGTGTGAACAGGACTCTTCCCTTGTTGTCGCAGACTTGCCGGGCAGCTGGCTTGTAATATGCTACGATTGATTCAATCAGCTCCGGGCATTGGTGGACAGGAGGGCACAAGAACCAGTACAGGTTCGATTTATACGCAGCCCCGACATGGTGTGAGGGCGAAACCTTGTCTGCCCACTTTGCTATGTTCGGTCGCAGTTTGGTGAGGCTGATGGAAAACGAGTCGTCTTTGTACCCGGCTAGGTGATTGACGGGCGGTGGTGGAATTTGCCCTCGACTTCTCTTCGTTCGGGTTTTCTTTTTCTGCTCCTGCGGCACTTTGCTCTCATGAGCGCTTGATTCAGTCTGTTCCTTAGCTTCGCGCTCTTCGTCGCTGGATTGCGCCTGCACTGGCGCTTTCCCCTTGTCCATTTTCTCTGTTCGAAGTGGCAGAGACGGGAATTACGGCTTCTAATTTCTCAGTTATGCGCTTTGCAGTCTCGGAGTCTGCTCGACAATCTGAATTTTCTGAGTATGCCAGGGCCTTTTTTCTAGGCAAGGATTGCAGCATTAATGGCGCGAGGGAGGGAGTTAAGGTGGTTAACTTGAAGTTGGTGGAAGAGTTATAATACATTGGCGGTTGTGCATGGGTTTAATCTTGAAAAGCTGTAATGTCCCCCCCTGTTCTGATATTTTAATATTTGGGACACTATACTGTTTCTTAAAATCAGAAAATACAACTCCAAGAAACAGGAAATAACTAACAATTTTATTTTTCAAATTTCTTTCAAAATAGGGTTCAGATTACAATATTTTAAAAATATAATCTTTCCACAATATGTCTGCAAACCCTTGAAATATACTAAATCAGCAAATACCAAAGTACCTCTGAAATCGTTGAAGCACCAAAGCGTGAATCCTGTGTGAATTCACCAACAGAGAACTGGGGTTTCGTCCAGCTCCAAAAATCTGAGGGGTTTCGTCCTCAGCCACACCGTTGGGGTTTCCGTCCCTTCGGAGAAGAAGTCTCAGCCACTGGCCTCAAACTCTAGAGGAAATAACTAAAATCCAGAATATCTAAAATGAGACCAAGTCACTGAATAAATAGGCTCCTCCTTGGCAAACTCTCTTTTTGCGCTCAATGTGGGATAAACATATTTCTTCCCCTTTAATTATAATATAAAGTTTTAACTTTATAAAATGAATTTAATAATTCACTTAATAAAGCCAAGCTTTGCGCTTTAAAAACTCTGCCTTATGAAACTCCGAATGACCAACTAAAACCTGTTTCGGATACCCATTTCGTTGTAGAACAACATCCCCCTGTCCGCTCGGCAAGAAACCCTAAAACCCGACACTGCTAAAAATAGCAATTCCAGCATCCTAGCTGCGTTTGACCCCGAACGACCACCAAAACTGAGCTCTAAGAATTCAAAAGTTGTCTCAAATATCTCCAAAGGCTCTCATCCATATGACATAGCCTACGAGAACCCGTGTATAGGCTAGTCTCTATGTGCTCCCACTAGCTGATTAGAAGGGGACATTACAGTCCGCCCTTCCCAAATATTGCTTGTCCTCAAGCAATATGATCTGTATGCCAGGATCCCAAATAAATCTGAAGAATGTCTCATGATGAAGACACTGCCTTGAACTGTCATCCCGAAAACTGAAAACACTGTCAAGCTCTGTCACCAAACCGATACAACCAGTCCCGGTAACTCGTCGAGCTCTGCCACTCTATAAAACAATCCATCCCTCAGAGGAATTCCTGGATCCCATAGCCAAATAGGGATTTTGTCATTCCCGAAATTTAATAATTTCTGCTGTGCCACTCTGACTACAACTGAATTATTCTGCAGCTCAAAGGAGAACCCATTCTGGACTGACAAACGAGGAACCCAACAAGAAACTGATTCTACAACTATAGGGAAGAGCACCTCATGCCAAGGTGATACATATAACTCCTTATACCAACCCTTCTTCCCATTCATATATGACATGGTCAAATCATCAACATGTGGACTGAAAGAAAAACTATGAGCATACCTCACTATACAGTCCATCCGAACTTCACCAACTGGTTCCATGGAAGGGTCTATACAATCACCTGTGCTACAACTCTCAACATTCTGCACACAGAAGTCAGGAGATGTTTCGCCAATCATAACACAAGGAAATGAACCTGCATCAGCATCATACTCGGTTTGTTCCTTCTGAGTGGTTGTAACAGCTTGACCAATTTTCTTCTTTGTGAACAAAACTTAACTCAAGGTTAAGTTTGTTAATTATCTTCTCCTTTTTGGTGAGTTCTTGGTACATCTTTTCTGCAGTTTGGATAGCCAAATCCCTATCAGATAACAATTGCAAGTAATCAGATTTTATTTTCTCCAAAGCATGCTTGATAGTTTCTACCTTAATAGTTTGCACGCTTTCAACAGAGGAGACATCAATCAACCCTATCTGCCTATCTTTGAGCTGAGCTGTCCACAGAAGATATTCAACAAAGTTGTGTGTGCTATCCAAATGGGTTAATGTTTGGACAATCTTCTCTTCTGTAACCTGCAACTTATCCTTCCAACTTTGCATTGTATCAAGTTCTGGATTGTGATCAGCAGCACATAATAAAGTTTCTGATTTACCATCTTTGGCATAATGATCATAATCAGCATTCCTTTTGACACTACACTCTCCAACTTCGTGCACTGAAGTTAGGACTGACTCATGCTCAACCCAAGAATTATCAACTGCATGCACATCCTCACCAGCTGCTGATTTAACAATGTCAAAATCAGCTTGCTCTATGATCTCACCACTATCACGAAATTCATTATGCCCCTCACCAAAATGAGATCCACAAGATGAATTAACTTCATCTTCATCAATTTTGCCCTCCTGTACTTCCACACAAGTTTCTTGAAGAGGTGGCATGTTTATATTTTGAATTTCAGCAGTCTGAATGTTCAAGTCAGCACCCTGATCAAAAGGAAATTTGTCTCTATCAATCTTCTCATTTACTTCATCAGCATAACTCTCCAACTCATCAGGAAAGCCACCATCCAACCACTTGCTGGTCTGTTCTGTTTCTAACTTTAACCAGAAGACATCTTCATCGACATTGATCTCCTCATCAAATTTGGAGTCTTCACCATGAAAAAAAACACCATGCAACAATGAACTGTTGCCAGGAAAAATGCAAGGCTCATCATACCTTATGTCCAAGGTCTCACAAACCTCACTGGATTGCTCTGGAAGCAATTCCACAACTGTTGTCCTGTCATTACCCTCGGTACTATAGTTGTCCTGGGACTTGTGGGTTATGGGCCCACATATATGTCCAAGTGACCACTCTTCTTGGCAAGTGAAGCAACGCTGTTCTCTTCTCAACTGATTCTTGCTTTTGAGAGGTAGTCCTGGCATCTGTAAGTCACTCGGTCTCTTTTCCTTCTCCTGTTCCTCCTGTACCAAGAGAGGTTTCAGCTTCTTCTCACACTGCTTGGAAACATTGTCAACTAATTTACGTGCAGCTGAAGAGGTAATCTGTCCTTGCCTCAAAACAGCCATCAACTTGGGCAAGATGGGCTGGGTAAAGTCATCACTTTCCTCAATGATGCGTACCATGATGGTTTGCATGTAAGAGGATATAATGTCTTCATGATCTTCACTAATAGAAGCTATAAAATGTCGAAACATCCGGAGACTAAGATCAGCACAATCTAAATCAAGCAAAAAGACATATATTCTAATTTTTGCCATCACTTCCAAAATTCTAACCTTCTTACCATAGGATCGGTCCCCGATGTTATTCAAACCATGAAAACTGTCAACCATCAGCTGTAATCCCTCCTTCATGATGTCGTCATTGTAGGGTGCTTCCGGAGCTGTAATCCTTATGATCTCACCGAGACAAGAGGTGACTGCAAGTCTCACGTCCCTATCTCGCATGTCTCATAATCCAATGCTGGCCTAATGCAATTATAGGTACTTTCGCTGCCCAATTCAAAACCTCACGATCAGATTGATCTAGTTCAACTAGACATGTATCCATTTCCTTTAGACTGTCAAGAAGAACATCTTTTGACAATTTCTGGGACTCAAGTTGTTTCCCCAAAGCATAGAGCTTACAACTTACATCCATTCTTTTACTGAAATGTTCTGCAGATTGAATTTGTTTTCTGTTATTGGATGTGTGATGCTCAACCTTAGCCTTAGAGGGAACCATAGGTGCTGACTTAGGTGACATAGCTACTATCAACTGCTTTTCCAACTTTTCTGGGACAACGAGCTCAACTTTATTAGCCGCAATATTAGCTGCAATTTTAGGATCTTGTAAAGTATTTTGTTCAACTCCAACTTTCTTCGGCAACTTTATGAATGAAAAATCAACCTTATCCTGAGGAAAAACTGAAGGTAGAGAAATTTGCATCATTGCAGTTAATTGACTGATGGATTTTTGTATCTCACTCTGAGTCCTATCCCAATCACGTTGTCTCCTAGAACAATCATTATAAGACTCCATGAATCTGAAATTTAATTAGGCTTCCACAGGCTGGCAGAATAAACTGAGCTCTGAATTAACAATACCCAGAACTCTTAAAGCCCAAATCAACCAAATGGGTATTCAAATCACCAATACCCAGAAACTGGAAACCCTAGATTTGAAAACGGCAACCAAACCCTAACTTCCAAGTCTGAAAAATACTCACGGCTGCTACAATTTTTTTTATTTTTTTTCACACAATACTAGAGAATCTTTTCTTCGAAATTTGCAATCAAACCCTGAACAGGCTAGCAGAAAAACCAGCTCTGATACCACTGTAATGTCCCCCCTGTTCTGATATTTTAATATTTGGGACACTATACTGTTTCTTAAAATCAAAAAATACAACTCCAAGAAACAGGAAATAACTAACAATTTTATTTTTCAAATTTCTTTCAAAATAGGGTTCAGATTACAATATTTTAAAAATATAATCTTTCCACAATATGTCTGCAAACCCTTGAAATATACTAAATCAGCAAATACCGAAAGTACCTCTGAAATCGTTGAAGCACCAAAGCGTGAATCCTGTGTGAATTCACCAACAGAGAACTGGGGTTTCGTCCAGCTCCAAAAATCTGAGGGGTTTCGTCCTCGCCCACACCGTTGGGGTTTCCGTCCCTTCGGAGAAGAAGTCTCAGCCACTGGCCTCAAACTCTAGAGGAAATAACTAAAATCCAGAATATCTAAAATGAGACCAAGTCACTGAATAAATAGGCTCCTCCTTGGCAAACTCTCTTTTTGCGCTCAATGTGGGATAAACATATTTCTTCCCCTTTAATTATAATATAAAGTTTTAACTTTATAAAATGAATTTAATAATTCACTTAATAAAGCCAAGCTTTGCGCTTTAAAAACTCTGCCTTATGAAACTCCGAATGACCAACTCGAAACCTGTTCCGGATACCCATTTCGTTGTAGAACAACATCCCCCTGTCCGCTCGGCAAGAAACCCTAAAACCCGACACCGCTAAAAATAGCAATTCCAGCATCCTAGCTGCGTTTGACCCCGAACGACCACCAAAACTGAGCTCTAAGAATTCAAAAGTTGTCTCAAATATCTCCAAAGGCTCTCATCCATATGACATAGCCTACGAGAACCCGTGTATAGGCTAGTCTCTATGTGCTCCCACTAGCTGATTAGAAGGGGACATTACAAAAGCGCACCCTAGTTGCAGTTGGTCCAAACGCGCCTTGCTTTCTTAATGACATCGTTTTTTAAAGTTGCACAATCATTAAAACTTCTTTGGACTTCGTGCTTTTGATGACGTCATAGCCGCCGCCTGGGTACACCTTTTGAGGGAGAATTTCTGGCCCAGGCCCCAACTTCGCACTGTGCTGTACTGCGCTCTGGGCCCACACTTAGAATTTTTCATGTTTCCCATGATAGGTCATTCAGGGTGCACCCAAAATTGAGGGCGCACTCGGACTTCACCCAGAAAATGAGCGCACTCCGACTTCGCCCAGGTTTGACTGCGCAGTTGATGAGGATTGATGTTTGATCACTCATATGACCCCTCTAGTAATTCCTAACTAGGTTTGCATAGTTTATTTCTTGCAAATTAATATTGTAAGTGAGTCTCCTTCTCACATGCACTTGTGGGCACTAGTTATCTTCTAGTTGTCATTTAGGAGTGTTAGTTAGGAAGTGTGAACTCAAAGTAAGAAGTGTGCACCTCAAGATAGCTAAAATGGATCTTATAGTTAGCAATATTCCTTTCCTCTTAACTTAGAAGTTACGTGCATTCTCCTTTGCACTTTTGTAGCTTATGGTTAAGCATATTGGATCAAATCCATGATTTGATGGGTTTGGTTATGTATTTTGGGCCATTAGAGCCTATATAATGAGTTTGTAAATAATATGAAGTTAGTTGGATTTTCAATCCTTTTCATTGGTATCAGAGCCTAGTTTATGTTTGCACTAGGGCTTGTGAGGTGAGAGGGTAGGAGATAGATTGTTTTTCATGAGAAATTCTTTCTCATTGAGGACTCGGTTCAAGCTCAAGGGGAGCTTGAAAACCATTCGCAGAAGCAAGTTCCTTAGGCATCAAACTCCTCGTTCCAACTTTTTATTTATGCTCAATAGGTATAGGAAAAGTTTACCCCGATTCCTCTCTTACAAAAATCCCTTGGCAGGTTTGAACTACTCCTACGGTGAAACACGCATTAGGGAGCCATTTGTTCCTGCCATTGAGGAGTCTTGAAGACTGAGGAGCATCTATACCAGGTCGTGTGTCGACTTGGGTCAGGTTCGACAGCATCTGCAACGCAGTGCCTGCGGCAGCACTACCGGTGCAGAGCCTACGGCGGACGCTGATAGGCTCAACAGCGTCTGGGGGCCGCGACTGTCCACGAGTGGGCAGCCAGCCACCGCGCCAGCACCCGTGTCGGCGCCGTCCTGGTGCTGACAAGCCTGGAACCTGTCAGGCCAGACCTCCGGCCGACGGGTGGCGATTGGTGTCGCTCCCAAGGTTGGCCCAACATTGTCTTTGCACGACGCAGCTTTGCATCTGAACATTTTTTTTTTTTACCTGCCTGGGGAAACGTGCAACAGCAAGAATTAAACCCGCCCCGAGAAACCTGCAACAGCAGTTGCAGAATTTCATGCAACAGGGAGTGCAGTGACAGGTTAACTTGGACTTGACAAGGTAAATAAGTTGTTTAATTTTTACTTTATCTAAGGTTTAGAATTGCATGTAATTGTTCTTATTTATTTATTAATTTATTTTTTAAATATCTTAATTAAATTTAATTAATATTTTTGATTAATTTATTTCAAATTTTAATTAAGTTATTTTTAAATTAATAAATTATAAAAGACATTTTTAAACCTTAGGTTAAGTTAAATTTTTATTTAGCCTTAGAGGTAATTTTCAAGGCACTACATTGTAACAGGGTATTTTCAGATTTTACCCTGGTTTCACATGGCTTCTGACTTGGCTGCCCAAGTGGCAGAACTTGCACATGTTGTAAATGCTTTAGCAGATAAAGCTAATGATACTACCATGGCAGAAGTCCTCGATAACCTTGCAATGAAGGTAAATGATATTTTTGTCCACAATGCTTCAACTTCTGCTCATGATTCTCGCCTGAGAGTTCGTTGTGAAGTGCCACTTTATGATGGATCCCGAAACCCTAAAGTCTTGAATAGTTGGATTCTTGACATGAGTTCTTGGTTTTCTTATACTCAGCTTTCAGATGAGGATATGGTTCCATATGCTAAGCTAAAACTTTCTGGTTTAGCTAAAGTACTTGTTGAAAGAAAAAGAGGTCATGATGAACTCACCTCATGGGATGAGCTTGTAGACTGTCTTAAGACCAATTTTTATCCTTCCAATTATTCTAAGGAATTGGTCATTAAGTGGTTTCGATTTCGACAAGGTACTAATATGACTGTGTAGGAAAATATCTTTCAATTCAACGAGTACATGATACTTTTGAATGTGGAGGAAGATATTAAAGCTTTGATTCTCAAATTTCAAAGTGGTTTGTTGGAACATTTGTACCAGGAAATTATGTTTGTTTCTATGGAAACATTGGATTCAGTTTTCAACCAGGCGCAACTTGCGGAGGACAAGTTCAAAGCGCATTCGCAGGCATTCCACGCACCTGCTCCTCAAGTGGTTGCAAACTCATCAAAAGGGAATAGTTCTTTCTCACAAAAGAAGAATTTTGCTCAAAAGAAGAATGTTTCTTCTCCTTCTCCTTCCGCTTCTACTCCTTCTTCTTCTTCTTCTTCCAAACCTTCTTCTTCTAAAAAGTTTTGTAACTATTGTAAGAAAAAAGGTCATGAAAAAGTTGATTGTTTTAAGCTTAAAAATAAGAGTTTAGTCATCACTACTCAAGAGGAGGATGCTTCCAAAGGTCCCCTTGAGTCAGTAGGAGAAAGTAGAGTATACACGGAATTACGAGGTAAGCTCAATGAGGTTACCTTGGTAAATGTAAGTTCATCATGGGGCGCTCGTGATGCTTTGTTCATCACTCGAGCTCATTTGCTCCATAATTTTGCAACAGATTGTATAGTGGATAATGGCTCGCAAAAAAATCTAATTGCGAGGTCCATTGTCGAGCGATTGAAGTTACCTATGGAGCCTCATCCTCAACTTTATTCTTTGGGTTGGAAGGATAGTGGAAGGCGCTCAGAAATCACTTACACTTGCACATTAAAATTTGCACTTGGCCCACATTTCATAGATCAAGTCACTTGTGATGTGACTCCTATGGATTGTTGTGGGATTTTGCTTGGACAACCTTTTCAGTATGATCGGAGAGCTGTTTATGATGCTTTCAAAAGAACCTACACACTTCAAAAAGATGGTAAGGTCTTTCTCATTAAAAGCACCAACACTCCTAACATCATTCTAAATTCCAAGCAAACCAAAAGGGCAATTAAAAAATGTGGTGACGTTGCTCTAATTTTCATTCGTTTTCAAAACACTCCTACATCCACATCCATTCCAAAGCAACACTCTTCAATGGATAAAATATTGCAAAATTACTCACACATATTTCAGGAGCCAAAGTCTCTTCCTCTAATTCGCACAATTAATCACAACATTGAAATCATTCCTGGTTCTTCACTACCTAATGCTCCCATGTATAGACAATCTATTTTACAAAATGAAGAAATAAAAAGGCAAATAGAAGATTTGTTGTCTAAGGGTTTCATTCAGGAAAGTACTTATGCTTGTGCCTCACCTATTTTGTTGGTTCTTAAAAAAGATGGCATTTGGAGATTGTGCATTGATTTTCGTGCTTTGAACAGAATTTCTGTAAAGAATAGATATCCACTACCACGCATTGATGATTTATTAGATCAGCTCCAAGGAGCTAAGTTATTTTCAAAAATAGATCTCAAAAGTGGATATCATCAAGTGCGTATCTGTCATGACCCTTTTTGAAGAAATAGGGTCATGTAAATATTTTTGGTAAATATTATTATATCATGTGTGGTGTGAGAGAAATAATTATTTTTATTATTATTATTATGTGTGGTGTGAGAGAAAATAATTATTATTATTATTAAAATACATTTTATATATGCAACTTCAATGTGGGCCCAACTCAACGAAGGATTATAACATGAGGCTTATATATACATGAGCGCTCATATTTCTCATTATGTTTTGATGTTTTATGAAAATTGAGTGAGGGCAAAACCCTTCTCTTCTTCTGTGGCTTTCGAGAGGTGCTCAAAGTTTGCGGGGGATTCCAATCTAGTAGTTGGGAGGTGCTCAACTATTATGGTTGAAGAGTAAATCCATCCAGGGTTTACCTTTTGTGCTTCAGAGGGCTTCCAGTATTATTCAGATCTAATTCTCTATCTAGGAGGAGTTCCCTCTTCTTGAGGGTTTGGTGATACCGTGGAAGTTTTAGGAGAATTTATTCAGCATTGTCAGCAGTTATATTGCATTGTTTGTGGGTTATTCAGTGTTTGTAAGTCTTGTGATTGCAACATCCAGCATTGGGGCAGATTTTATACATATTCAGTGGCAGATTTCAAGGTTGAATTGCAGAATTTCAGTCTAGAAAAGGAGACGTCCCATATTGGAGGTTATTTATCAGCATTCTGAGCGTTATTTGGGCAGAGTAAATCATCAATAGCCACACGTCCCATCTGGCAGCATTCTCAGCATATATTTTGTGTTGAAAAAGGGTTTCTAAGACCCCAGTTTGGCAGCATCCCATTGTGCATGCATCTTCAGCAGATTTTGGATGTTAATTTGAAGCCGGTTTGCGGGTTCCCACCTCCCATATTTGGCTTGTTTGATTGTAATTTTGTGAGGAATAATAATCAGAATTGTGGTTGTGAGTTTATTACAAATTTTATAAGTATTTGCATGGTGGATCTAGTCATTATTATTGTAATTCCAGTTTTGGGTCTTTGAAGAAAAATAATTAAAATTCACAAAAATATTTCATTTGCTCAAATATTGTAAGAATCGTGTTGTGTGTTTCTATTTTTCTATTTCGGCTCATTACAGTGGTATCAGAGCCATGATCTTGCCAGCCTGTGGATTGATTCAGTAATTTTCAGAGATTCGGAAGTTAGGGTTTTGTTGTCGTTTTCAGATCTAGGGTTTTTGAGGACTTAATTGCAGATTATGGGGAATGATAAATTTCTTGACATGATATTTCAAGTCGATAAAGGGAAAATGGATACACTATTGGATAAGTTGTCTCAATTACTGGCAAAGCTGGATCAAGGTAGGAGTTCTCCACCAGTTCAGAGTGAAAATTCAGAAATGGATGCCCTAGTTTCAGAAAAAGAGGAATTGTGTGAAGAGAATTCAGAAAATTATTTTTCAATTGCAAAAATAGCTGCTGATGATGATATGCATCCATTGGATGATTTATGGTTTGAGTCTGAATCTGCCCTATCTTCAATCTACGGGATAGAAGAGTGCAATGTTGTTGATTTTGAACATTATGCCAAGAAAAATAAAACAAAATTACTACTGCATGGAGCTGATCTGGATCAGAATTATTCCTGCAGTGAATATGGGACAAGTCCTGAAGAGAAAGTTTCATCAGTTCCAAATTTGAAAGAATATGCCTTGTCTCAAGAGCAATGCAAAGAACATGTCATGGAAGTAACTGATTTAGATCGTGGAGAAAAACCAGAAATTGTTGGCCGAGAATTTCCCTTGCCACATGAGGTATGTAGGGAAAATATTTTTCATAAAATTGATGACAATGAAAGAATTGTTACCAATGATAATTTTGATGGATGTTGGATAAATTTGCTAGCTATGCCTATGAATGTTCACAGCAGTTTCAGTTTCTTTGATCTGGAAAGTGAGCATGAGTCTCACAGTGAGCAAATTCTTTCAAAAGAAAGATTTCAGTCTTTGAATGCATGGGATCCAGGCATCACTAGAAAGAATGAAGGGTATTGCATTCATGAGATTTGTGATGAAGTAAACTCTGAAGGTGATTATCTTCATGTGTTTTATCCCCAGTCTTTAGAAACCAGAGCTGAGCTTTCAGAACTATTGAGTGATGATCAACAGTTGTTTAGATCTCATGGTGAAGAAGCAAATTTTGCTCTAACAATTGACACTTATCTTGCTTCACAGCTTCTATATTGCACCTGCCTTCTAAATAAAACTACTATGTATCAGTTGCCTAAGTGGGTCTCAACAATCTTACCTAAATCAGCACTGTTTAGAGTTTATGATGAAGAACTGATTAAGGAAGAGGATGATAATGCACAGTTGGAGACATCTTGGATAGCAGTTGAAGACAGTATTGAAGGCAAAATATTGACAACTTGGTTAGAAACAAAGGGGACAGCATTTCAGATGTTCCTTGAACCCATTCTTCAATGCAAAACAGGAGCAGTCCTTACAACAAAAAAAAAGACTGTTGTTGTGGTGCATAAAACTGTTTTTGGATCTCTAGAGGCTGTGATTCACATCGAATCTGAATTTATACTGTTTACTGCTATTTTTTCCACTTGTAGTTGTTCATGCATGGTTAATTTTCTTGAATTTGCTAGGCATGTTGGACAGATGAGGTGCATTATATTTGTTGAGAGGGTGATAACTGCTATGTTTTCAGGACATATGGATTGCTTCTCATATTTGCACTTTAATTATTTGGCTGCATCTGCCTCAGGGAAAAATAGTCAAACCCGTCATCAACAGGACCAAATCATTCATCAATTTCGTGAAGGAATGGTAACAGGAATTGTTGCTACTAATGTTCTAGAAGAAGGTTTAGATGTCCTTGGATGCTATTTAATTATTTGTTTTGATATGCCAGTAACACTGCGGAATTATATACAATCTTGTGGGTGTGGGCAAATGCAACGTTCTGACTATCTTATACTCACAAGAAGAGGCGATGAGTTGGAAAAAAGACGACTTGAGAAGGTCATTGCTAGGGGAGAAATAATAAGAGAGTGTGCCTTGAACAAAGATCTTGTTTCTTCAAATTCTTACAGAGAAGACCTACAGCAAGAAGATATGTATTGTGTGGAATCTATAGGAGCGATTGTCACATTAAATTCTTCTTTGCCATTAATCTACTATTATTGCTCTCAACCGCCAAAGGATAGGTATTACAAACCAAGGTCTTATTTCCGTATAAAAAATGAAGATGGCATCTGCATCCTAGAGCTCCTGATGAAATCTCTTGTCTTACATGTGAAGGCTCATGGAAATGTTTCTTTATTGAGGAAGTTAGTCTGTCTTAAAGCTTGCAAGGAACCTCATGCAGCTAGAGCTTTGACAGATAATCTTTTGCCTGTTGAAGAAGAGGAACAAGTATATGAAGAAGATCAACATGAAATTGAAGAAAGCAATTTTGGATTGTATCCAAAACCTAGAAATGTGGTACCCCTTGTTTGTCATGCTATTCCTCCAAGTGTGGTTAACATGAGACAGTGTTTGGAAATGGATACTGGTGCTGTTACAGTCCAAATTAGAGCAGATGGCATTTACAAATTGGATAACAATCAGGTTGATATTGCAAGGAAATTTCAAGAAATTATATTCAGTATTTTGAGAGAGAGAATTTTGGACAGCATAGTCAATTTACTTGATTTAGATCACCCCGTTTCAATATCAAATTCACATATCATGTACCTGTTGTTGCCAATGAAAACCACTGGTATACTTGAAGCATTAAAGTCAACCATGATAAATTGGACATGCATCACTACGGTTGTATTTCAAATTTTCTCACCATCTGAAAGGGGTATTCAAAGAACACCTGGTGGACATTTTCCTCTAGGCTTGTTACAAAATTCAATTATAATAACCATACACAACAGACAAGCTTATTGTATGTCACATGTCTCAAAGGATTCAAACTCAAGAAGCTTTTTTTGTGCAAATGGAGGTAGAGAAAAAGAACTTTCTACATACGCAGATTACTTCAAAAGCAAGTATGGTACCATGATAGAAG
Organism: Wollemia nobilis; assembly: GCA_028583015.1. Taxonomy (NCBI): domain Eukaryota; kingdom Viridiplantae; phylum Streptophyta; class Pinopsida; order Araucariales; family Araucariaceae; genus Wollemia; species Wollemia nobilis. Next base: position 13,727,433 of record JAQPPZ010000754.1, on the reverse strand, counting down.
CTGCCCAAACCTCAGAAAATGGAGGTGTCTTTCCAAAGCCAAAGATTAAGATCAGGCCAACACTTTACAACCAACTTGTTGACAGTTTTTGGTGGAACAGCAGCAAAGTATTTTTAGCAAATCATTGGGGAGCTATGAAAGCAACCATAACAACCCTTGCAATTAGCACATCATTGGATGTTGTTCACACTATGGGGATTGCTTCTTTTGCCATTTGTTGGGCTGCATATGCTGATATATTGACTGCTGTGGGTGAAAGGACTATTATAGTCTTTCCTAGTGATGTTTTGAAAGTTGTTTCTACCTTGTCATGGATTGTAATGGATGGTGAGTGGACTGTCATTCAGTATGAGGAAGAAAGGGACATTGCTTGGATTGTTGTTGGTTCTTTTGAGACTGTTTTGATGGCTGTGAATGACACTTTAGAGACCCTTGGGAATCTTTGGACAACAATTATGATTGGTTTTGAACAACCAACCAGCCCTTCCTCCATGAGAAGTTCAGATCTAATCCTGATTGGTATTTGCTTTGACCTTCCATGGGTTAAAACATTAGCTACTTTGATCATCCTAAACATTAATGGGAAGAAAGTACAGTTTGGGCATGGTAGGTTTTTCATCAAAACTGCTTGGAGACTGATTTGGGACCCTGGAATTACAGTTGGTTATGATTTGGATCAGTTTGGAAATGTTGAGGTTATGCTCATATTGCTTGAGGACAAGCAATGTGAGAGGGGGAGATTTGTCATGACCCTTTTTGAAGAAATAGGGTCATGTAAATATTTTTGGTAAATATTATTATATCATGTGTGGTGTGAGAGAAATAATTATTTTTATTATTATTATTATGTGTGGTGTGAGAGAAAATAATAATTATTATTATTAAAATACATTTTATATATGCAACTTCAATGTGGGCCCAACTCAACGAAGGATTATAACATGAGGCTTATATATACATGAGCGCTCATATTTCTCATTATGTTTTGATGTTTTATGAAAATTGAGTGAGGGCAAAACCCTTCTCTTCTTCTGTGGCTTTCGAGAGGTGCTCAAAGTTTGCAGGGGATTCCAATCCAGTAGTTGGGAGGTGCTCAACTATTGTGGTTGAGGAGTAAATCCATCCAGGGTTTACCTTTTGTGCTTCAGAGGGCTTCCAGTATTATTCAGATCTAATTCTCTATCTAGGAGGAGTTCCCTCTTCTTGAGGGTTTGGTGATACCGTGGAAGTTTTAGGAGAATTTATTCAGCATTGTCAGCAGTTATATTGCATTGTTTGTGGGTTATTCAGTGTTTGTAAGTCTTGTGATTGCAACATCCAGCATTGGGGCAGATTTTATACATATTCAGTGGCAGATTTCAAGGTTGAATTGCAGAATTTCAGTCTAGAAAAGGAGACGTCCCATATTGGAGGTTATTTATCAGCATTCTGAGCGTTATTTGGGCAGAGTAAATCATCAATAGCCACACGTCCCATCTGGCAGCATTCTCAGCATATATTTTGTGTTGAAAAAGGGTTTCTAAGACCCCAGTTTGGCAGCATCCCATTGTGCATGCATCTTCAGCAGATTTTGGATGTTAATTTGAAGCAATTCAGTGTGCCAGGTTCCAACGTCCCATATTTGGCTTGTTTGATTGTAATTTTGTGAGGAATAATAATCAGAATTGTGGTTGTGAGTTTATTACAAATTTTATAAGTATTTGCATGGTGGATCTAGTCATTATTATTGTAATTCCAGTTTTGGGTCTTTGAAGAAAAATAATTAAAATTCACAAAAATATTTCATTTGCTCAAATATTGTAAGAATCGTGTTGTGTGTTTCTATTTTTCTATTTCGGCTCATTACAGTATCCAAGCTGAGGATACATGGAAGACAGCTTTTAAAATGAAGATGGGCCTCTTTGAATGGTTGGTCATGCCCTTCGGTCTTACTAATGCTCCTGCAACCTTCATGAGGTTGATGAATGATGTATTTCGTGATGTACTTGACAAATTTGTAATAATTATCTTGATGATATATTGATATTCTCAAAAACTTGGGAGGAACACCTTGGACATATCCATTATACACTTGATCTTCTTGCGAAGAATCAATTATATGCCAATTCTTCCAAGTGTTCTTTTGGCAATACTTCAGTTTCTTACCTTGGTTATGTGATTAGTGAAAGTGGAATTCAGGTAGATCCCACCAAAGTTGATGTTTTACTTAAGTGGTCCCCTCCTTCAACTCTCACCGAGTTAAGGAGTTTCCTAGGACTTGCGAATTTTTATTCGCAAGTTCATTCCTCAATATTCCACTCTTGCAACTCCATTGCATTATCTCACTAAGTCTAAAGTTCCATTTCATTGGGAGAAAATCCAAGATATTGTCTTTGAGAAACTCAAAAAGAAACTTTGTACAGCACCTGTGTTAACTTTACCCGACCTCTCTCAACCTTTTGAGATTGAAACGGATGCCTCTAAAGTTGCCTTAGGAGCTGTGCTCAAACATAATGGTCATCCAGTTGCTTATCATTCAGAAACTTTTTCTGCTGCTAAGTTGAACTATTCTACATATGACAAGGAGTTGTATGCATTAGTTCAAGCTATCAAGTACTGGAGACATTATCTTTTGGGAAAAGATACAATAGTACACACTGATCATATGCCTCTCAAGTTTTTACAATCTCAAAGTAAAATTGAAGAATCAAGACATATGAAGTGGGCCTCTTACCTCCAACAATTTCACTTGGTGATCAAGTACAAAAAGGGGAAGAGTAATACTGTTGCTAATTGTTTGAGTAGGCCTCCTGCCGCTCTTGCCTTAACAGTTATGTCCACTTCACACTTGGGATTTAAGACTTGGACTAATCAGTATTCACAGGATCCTGCTTTTGGGAAAATATTTGAGCAAGTGAGTAAGCCTTCTTCTTCCAATTTGCGTCCTTTCCAATATTTCTACATCAAAGAAGGACTTCTTTACAAATTGGACAAGGTTTGTGTTCCTTGTGAGCCTAGGGTGTCACTTCTTAAGGAAGCTCATTCTACACTTTATGGTGGTCACTTTGGGAAACACAAAACACTTCATCACTTGCAAATATTTTTTTACCAGCCTAAAATGCAGAGGGATGTGTTGAGATTTCTCAAACAGTGTGCAGTTTGTTGTCGTTCAAAACCAGCTAACAGGAAGTTTGGCTTAGGCATGCCTTTGCCCATTACTTCCCGTCCTTGGGAAAGCATTTCCATGGATTTGGTTAGTGGTTTTCCCATGACAGTGCAACAACATGATTTTGTGTTCGTGGTGGTTGACAGATTCAGTAAGATGGCTAAGTTTATTCCATGCCGCAAGACAAGTTATGCAGTAGACTTAGCCCAATTGTTCTTTGACAGCATTTGGCGTTCCTTTGGTCTACCTACCAGCATTATATCGGATCGTGATTCACGCTTTGTGGGTCACTTTTGGCGTTCTTTGTGGAAAATTTTGGGAGTTTCCCTTAACTTTTCCACCGCCTATCATCCGCAGTAAGATGGGCAGAATGAAGTGGTAAATCGTACCCTTGTGCAAATTTTACGAATCTATCATCACGCTTCACCAACAAAGTGGGACTTGAGTCTCACTCATATTGAACATGCCTACAATAGGGCCCTACATTCTTCTACAGGTCACTCACCTTTTGAGGTTTGTATGGGATTTCAGCCCTTGGCACCTTATGAGTTACCTTTGTCTTTGCCTTCTCCTGTCACTTCACATCTTCAAAAGGAGCAAGACAAGGCACACTCATTTATTCAGCACTTGCACAATCTTCAATCAAAGGTGATTGAGATTTTGCAAAAGACACAACAGTAGCGAGAAAAAGGCCATGGATCGACATCGCATTCCTCATCCATTTCAGGTTGGTGACAAAGTTTGGTTGCATCTTGACAAGCGGCGTTTTACCGATAAGACTCATAGTAAAATCAAACCGATTCGCTATGGGCCTTATACTATTCTTCAATAGGTGTCCGAGAATGCTTTCCGCCTTGATCTTCCCGCACACTTGGGAATTCATGACGTCGTCAATGTAGATCTTTTGAAGTTGTACTTTGATTCTATATTGGAGACCGCACCAGCTATCAGTCATCCTGTGGACGTGGTTCCTGATTCTCAGTTACCATTGGATTCCGATCAGATCTATGACACAAAGACTCGACAGACTCGCCAGGGGTCTACCACCTCATATCTTGTGGCTCGATGAGGACAGCTGCCGCATCAGGCTCGTTGGATTTCTTTTCATCAGATGTCCCGTGACTTTCCTACTCTTCCGAAAGCATTGGAGGCCAATGCTTCTATTGTGGGGAGGCATGATGAGGATTGATGTTTGATCACTCATATGACCCCTCTAGTAATTCTTAGCTAGGTTTGCATAGTTTATTTCTTGCAAATTAATATTGTAAGTGAGTCTCCTTCTCACATGCACTTGTGGGCACTAGTTATCTTCTAGTTGTCATTTAGGAGTGTTAGTTAGGAAGTGTGAACTCAAAGTAGGAAGTGTGTACTTCAAGATAGCTAAAATGGATCTTATAGTTAGCAATATTCCTTTCCTCTTAACTTAGAAGTTACGTGCATTCTCCTTTGCACTTTTGTAGCTTATGGTTAAGCATATTGGATCAAATCCATGATTTGATGGGTTTGGTTATGTATTTTGGGCCATTAGAGCCTATATAATGAGTTTGTACATAATATGAAGTTAGTTGTATTTTCAATCCTTTTTAGCAGTCAAACTTCTCTCCAAAAGGTTGCGCAGTCTGATTTGACACTTAGCCATTTTTTGCTTCCTGCTCCCCGACTGCGCTCCCAAGACGATGCGCAGCCCGACTTCGCTGCGAAGTCGGGTTGCGCATCCAGCACTTAGACAAATTCTTGCCCCTTTTGTCAGCTGCTTTCTTTCAAATGTCACACGATCCAAGGAGCGATACCCGACTTCGCTGCGAAGTCGGGGTTTGCTTTAAGTTCTACTTGGGCTCTTGAAAACTAGAAAACTAAATGCTGAATATGTACATTCTGAAAAAAATGCAGAAAAGAAAACTGTACAAGGAAGGACCCATTGGGCGCCTTCAGTAGTGATAAACTTTGAGGTGGAACCCGTTGACGGGAATGGGGAGAAGCTGTCCCTCCATGTCCCGGAGCACGAATGCATTGAACTGATTCGCCCGAGCAATCTGATAGGGACCTTCCCAGAGGGCATCAAATTTTCCATGATTGCCCGGCTTTGCCTTCAATGAGTCCCACTTCAGCACTAGGTCCCCGATTTTGAAAACTCGAGCGGTGGTACCTTTTGCAAACCAGCCTTGGGTCGCTTCAGCGTGTTTAGTGAAGGCCTGGTATGCTTTCTCTCTGTCTTCCTCTAACTGCAGCAGCTGGCATAGTCTGGCATCCACTGGATCCCCGTTGCCTCTCTCTTCATCCAACATCCAGAGTGCGGGAATTTCTATGTGGGTTGGCAGGACTGCTTCCTTGCCGTTGACAAGCGCGTAGGGGGATGTTTTGATAGACTTCTTGAAGGATATTCTATCCGCCCACAGCGCCCGATTCAGGAGTAGGTGCCAAGTCCTCTTGTTTCTCTCTACTGTCCTTCTGACGATTTTCAGTAGATTCTTGTTGGTGGACTCGGCCAGGCCGTTCCCCTGCGGGTAGTAGTTAGAAGACATCTTGTGATAGATTTCGTACTTGCTGGTGTACTCCGTGAGTACAGCGCCTGCGAACCCTGGACCGTTGTCCGTCACAATTGACTCTAGGACCCCGAAACGGGTAATGAGGCTCTCGAGGAACCCAATGACCGTCTCCTGGTCCGCATTCTTGGTGGGGATCGCCTCTGCCCACCTAGTGAAGTAATCGGTGGTGGTAAGAATAAACTTGTGCCCCGCTGTAGAGTTAGGCGTAATGACCCCGATGAAGTCCAGGCCCCACTGCTGAAACGGAGTCTCAGCTTGGATTGGCTGGAGGGGCAGGGGTGCTTTTTTGTTTCTGCCAGCAAACCTCTGGCATTTGTCACATTTTACACAGACCGCATGTGCGTCTGTGAAGAGAGTGGGCCAGTAGTACCCAGCTCTAATTATTTTCAAGGCCGTAGGCCTTCCAGAATGATGTCCCCCAGGCATCCCGGAGTGAAACTCTCCGAGGACCCTGGGTTTGTCAGTATCTCTGACGCACCGCAACAGGATGTCGTCAATGTTCTTGAAGTAAAGCCCCTCGGGGCGAAGAGTGTATCTTAAGGCATTTAGCCGAAACCTCCTTTGTGAGGCATTGAAGTGATCTGGACATCTCCCGATGCAGAAATACCTCACCAGGTCATCTGTCCAGTCACTTTCCTCTGATAAGGAGTTGGCTAGGTTGGTGGTTGCTGTCGGATCTTCCCACTTACAGGCAGATATCTCGGCTGCAGCGCTTCGGGCCAGCTCCTGGCACAAGGCTCGGCCTCTGATCAGCTTTGTTGGTCGTACCTCGATGTCGAACTCCTGGATTTTGGCAATCCATCCTGCTCTCTTGTGACCCGGCTCCCCTTGTATGATGAAGTTCCGGACGTCCGGGTGTATCACGAAGACAGTTGTCCGGCTCTAGGAGAAGAAGTGCCTGAACTTTCGAAGAGACTTCATGACTGTGTGAACTTGTCGCTCAATAAAATTGTACTTTTCCTCGTGCGGCTGAATCGCCTGGCTTAAGAACGCTATGGGGCACTCTTCGCCATCGTCTCCCTTCTGAGTCAGGACTGCGGCGTAACTCTCGGGTTCTCCCACCGCGTATAGGATGAAGTCCTTGGAATAATCCGGGTTTATCAACACCGGAGCTTGTGCAATTCTGGCCTTGATCTCCTCGAAGGCCTGCCTCCTCTCGTCAGTCCACAGGAATTCGGCATTCTTTTTCAGCAGTTCGGCCATGGGTTTGATCACTTGTCCGAAGTCCGGTATGAACTTCCTCACGAAATTGATCTAGCCGAAGAAGGACTGTAGCCCCTTCTTGTCGACTGGGGCGGGCAAGCGGAGGAGGGCTTCGGCTCTGTCAGGATCCATTGCAAGGCATTTCTCGGAGATGACATGTCCCAGCAGCTTACCTTCTCTTACCACGAAGACTGATTTCTTCGGGTTAATGGAAATGCCGAATTCGCGACATCTCTCAAATATCTGTCGTAGGTGGGAAGCATGGTCCTCTCTCCTGTGAGAGAACACATTCATGTCATCCAAGTAGATGACAATGATCTTGTTAAGCAACTCTCGGAAGGCCAGGTCCATGGCTCTCTGGAATGTAGCACCGGCATTGGACAGGCCGAAGGGCATGCGCTGATAAGCGAACGTTCCCCATTTGGTGGTGAACGTTGTCTTATGCTGGTCCTCATCTTTGACCCAGATCTGGTTGTACCCAGAAAAGCCGTCTAAGAGGGAGAATCTCTGCGCTCCAGCAACTATATGGAGGATCTGATCAATTTGGGGAAGCGGGTAATGGTCCTTCAGTGAGGCCTGATTTAGATTTCTGAAATCCACACAGAGACGAATGTCTCCGTTCTTCTTCCTCACGGGGACCAAGTTTGCAACCCAGGATGAATGCTTGATGGGGTAGATTATCTTGGCTTCCAGCATTTTCAGGAGCTCGGCTTTCATCATGGCTTTGATCTTCGGGTTTACAGCCCTCTACTTCTGCCGGAATGGTTTTGCACCATCTTCTAGCTCAATGGTATGCTGGATTATCTGTCTGTCATACCCCTTCAAGTCTTGGTAGCACCAGGCTACTATATCGGGGAACTCTCCGCACAATGATCTGATCTATTCGAGTTCCTCTTCGGTGCAATTCGTTCCGACCTTGATTGTCTTTCCGGGTTCAAGCTCTAGGTCGACGTACTGCTTGGGGTCTACTTTGATCCTGTGTGATATCGCTCTGTCATTCTGATCAAAGAGACTTTCTAGTGTAATCAATCCTTTCGGGACATGATTATTCTTTAACTGTATCAACCCCTCATACTGCTCGTCATCAAGGTCTCTACCTTCGATTGTACATGCTTCGATAACCAAAAAAGTGACGATCTCCTCGTCACAGTCAAACACCTGCCAGTGGGTGTCTTTATCAGGCACAGAAGGCCTGTAGATGGTACGAACCGACTTCGGCTTCTGGACAGTGTCATCAGCCGTAACGTACCTGGATCCAACAGACGCCAAAATGTCAGCGTGCTTGTTTTTCTCACGTGATATGGCTTTGACATTCAATGAGTCGAATGACTCCATCAGGTCCCAGACCCAATTATGGTATGCCCTGAGATAATGCTTCTTGGAGGCGCATTTGTTCGTAATCTGGTTGCACACCAGCTCTGAGTCGCCAAAGATCTGCAGATGCTTTATCCCCAGCCTCTCCGCTTTTCTCAAACCCAAGCACAGGGCTTCGTACTCTGCCGCGTTGTTGGTACAGCTCCAAGCCAACCTGTAGGTGTAGTCCTTCTGGATCCCGGTCGGGGAAACCAAGAGTACGCCTGCATCGGCGCCATTTTTGCATCGGGCGCCATCAAAGAAGAGCTGCCATAGCTTTTTTGGTGCAGGTCCTACTTCTTTCTTGGCTGACTGGTCAAGCCTCTCAGGCTGAATGACGGTGTAGCAACCTTGCTCAGTCTCGATCATGGCGTTGAAGTCCTGCAAGGAGAACTCATCTTCTACTTGCAACAGCTCAAGAGCTTGCTCTGTCATGTCTACCACCACCAGTTCTTTTGCTGTCAGCTGAACCATGCAGTCCTGCGACTCTTCTCCGGGTATCTTCTCCACTAGAAATGTGGAAGGCTTCTCGTTGTAGATCTTCAGTCTCCTTCCTTTGAAGGGCACTTCCATATGCGAGTAATCCAGAGATAGATACCCACCCAGCTTCGTAGTGAACTCCCTGGAGAGACACATGTCGAAGTAGGGTTCCAAGTCGACAACCACGACTTCTTGAATGACCACTATGTCAAGAGCTTTGTGCAGCCGAATCGGGATATCTTTAATGACACCGACTGTCTTGACAAGGGTGTCGTCTAGTTGCAGCACACCTTGGCTGCTCCTTGTATATTCCATCCCAATTTCGTCGCAGACGGCTCTCGGCATGACAGTTGTGGAGGCACCAGAATCCACCATACAGTTGTGTACGATATACCCTTGCATCCGTAATGACATATAGAAGGGAGGTGGTCTGTTCTTCCCAGTGGCGGAGACTGTCAGGGGTTGAACTAGAACAGCAGGCTGTATCTGCTTGCCATATTTCATGCTCTTCAGAGATTCCTGCAGCAGATCGACTTGCCCTGGGAGCAAAAGAGCATCATACATGCTTATCCTTGTGGGGGTCCTCTTCAGCTCATCCACTATGTTGTAGCCTGAGGTGCTAGCTCCTTCTGTTTCTTTTGCCGGCTCATACTTCGTCCGGTATTGCTGCGTGGCTTCGACTCTCTGTCTCTTTGTCAGAGACGGATATCTCAGCTTCTCCTGAGCTTGTTCTTTGGTTTCAGCTGGAGGCTGAGCTGTGGGAGCTTTTGCCGCGGGAGCTTTCGCTGCGGGAAATTTGTCCTTGGCCGTGTGAGGCCACAGCCTCTTGTCAGGTGGTAGCCCAGCAGGTTGCGCCTTTTCTCTCCTAGCGTATACCTTCAAGGGCTTTGCTTGGGCCACAGCAGTCTCACCAGACCTTCTGTCTTCCTTGGCAGGGGGAAACACCAGATCTTCCTCTGGGATGGCGAAGTTGCCTTCATCGTCCAGGATCATGTAAAGTTCTTTTTCCTCTATGGCGCTGCCCGCCAGAGTCTGGAGGTAATGCTGGTGCAGTGTGCAATCTTCTTCTGAATGCGGGTCATTGCACGTGGTGCACCAGTTAACCTGGTCAGAAGTACCAAGTTGGTCCTCGATGGCAGCGTTTCTTGCAGGGAGGCGCCTCTGAACTTGTCGTTCTGCGGCTTGATCTTTTGTCAGTGTCGGAGGAGGATATGGCCTCCTTGGAACAAGGTCCATCTGGGCCTATTTCTTCTTCAGTATAGTCATGTCGTTGGACATGGTGTGATATCCAGAGGCCAGAGCCCATACCTCCTGGAGGATTTTGTTCTGAATATCATTGTCTGGAGGTGGCAGCTGAGCTGGCGGAGGTAATGCAGCCAATGGAGGAGGTGCAGAATACTACGCATACTAAGGGGGAGCTAGGAGTGCTGGATAATGCGGAGGAGGAGGCGGGTTAGGATAATGTATTTGTGGCGGGCCGTAGGGATTTACGATTGGCGCCGGATTCCATTGCTGCTGGGGATGTTGTCCTGAAGTCAACGGCATCACACCAGAGGCCGATGGGTACTGAGATTGAGGAAAGTCAGGATAAATGGGTGGATTTACCCTATGCGGGAGCCTGCCTATGGAAATGATATCCATTTCAGCTTGCTGGACAGCCTCGTACACGGCAGGGAACGAGTCGACTAGGGCTATCTTCAACAGCAGGCAGATGTCTGAGTTGAAAGACCTCAGGTAGTAGTGCGTAGCCTGACCTGCTGAAGGTCGAAGTTTGCAAGGTACTCGTTTCCAAGACCTCGCAAACCTGATGTTGAAGTCCGACACCTCCTCTTGGGGGTGTCGCTGGATTCTTTGGAACTGATGTAACAAAGAGGAGGGATCAGCAGACTCGTTGCATCCTTTTACGAGCCTACCAGCCAACTGGCACCACCCCATGATAGATCCCTCTGGCAGTGATCTCCACCAATAGAGAAGCTTTCCCCTTAGGGAAAGGGCCAGCAGACGGGTCATCACACTCTCATCTGTAATGGAATGTAGCGCAGCCAGGGCCAAAATGTCCTGGATGTGTTTGTACGCCGTCTTGTCGTAGCCATCGTATGTAGGGATGGACTTTAAGGCAGCGGGGGGCACAGCTTGTTGTCCGACTAGGACAAAAGGCCCCGTAGAGTCTACCGCCGGGAAGAGATCATTATGATTCTGCTGGGCAGCCATGTCTTCTTCTCCTTCGGTAGTGTACTCGGTATCGGTACCGTCTAAGGATGTAGATTGCTCTTTAGCCTCGGCCTCTTCGATTTCGGGCTCGGATTCGTCTATGCGAGCTTGGCGGTCAGCCAGCCTGACGCGCTCTCCTGGAGCGGCAATATCAATTTCGTAAAGGTCAGGCTGATTTCCCGGATTCCTTGCTCTCCACCTTCTCGTTTGCATGAAGGCGTTCGGACCGGTCTTCACGGACTCAGAGAGTATTCAGGTACTTGCAGAGTCGCCAGGTGTTCTGATTCTAACAACAATGAAGCGAACACCAGTGCTTCGATTCTGTTTTAGGGTGGGAAACTTCCATGTCCCACCGGGCATGCCAGAGAAACTATTGGTTACGAATCTGCCATGAGGAAAGGATTTGGTATAATGCGCCCCAAATTCGCCCACCAGATTGAAAGGCCGGAAGGAAGGAATGCCTTCCGTGCCAATCTCCGAAGAAGGCCGGCTTCCTGTGGGTTTTCTTTAGTGTTTTAGCTAAGAGTGCAGGGAAAGAGATAAAGTGCGGAAAGAGATCCAAATATGATTGGAGTTGGGTGGGGGGAATAAGCAGCACGACAACGATCAATCACCACTACTAACAACAATTAAATACAACACACACCATAGAAACTACAGCTATCATACATCCTATGTATCCTCTATCTATGCATTCCAGGAATACTTAACCATCAAATACTGGAATCCAGAGTTCAGTATAACAGTAAGCAATGGAATAAGAAACATGAGGCAAAAATGACAAGGAGAGGCAGCATACAAGATGGTGACAGTAAGCAGAGCCAAGTATGTGTCTTGCATTCAAAAGAAAACGTATAGCTACAATGGTTCCCTAGCAGTATATTCCCCTTCCACCCCCTTTACAATGAAATGGTGTGGCTATTTATAGCCCAAGTTTCCCCCGATTACAATTACGGGCACAAAGTCCCAGACCAGACTAACTGACAAAAGCGGCAGAAGAGCTGTTGATGCTGACTCCTGTCGACAAGGACTGTACTTGCAGCAAGGTCTCCCTGAAAGCTATACAACTACGTGGCAGCGCGTCGGGTGAAACTTCTAGTCAGCAGGAATGTGGGTAGCTGTGGTAGATGGAACTTTACATCAGCTTAAATGGAGGCAGCAGGCATAGGTAATGTGGTCCGTGCTTGTCCTTTATCCCGTCACATCTCGGATCAAATCTCGAGGCTGGACACTTGTCAAATTCTGATGAGTGACACATGTCTACTTTGAAAGGCAGTTTGTCCAACTTCGCCCGGGATCAGAGCGCCATCGGGTAGCGCAGGTGGGAAACAGCGCAGTTGGGGAGGCCTCCGTGCCTTAGCCAATTTCTGGGCTTGCTTGATGAATGCTGCCCAACTGCGCACCGGTCAGAGGGCGCAGCCCGACTTCGCTGCGAAGTCGGGTTGCGCCTTGACACTTAGAATTTTTCAGGGAATACTTGCTCTGTTTTAGGAATTTGACTGGGGGGAAGTACAAGGGAAAAGGGAGGAATGAACTGCAGGAAAGGAAGAAAGGGAAAAATGGAGAAAGGGAAGGAAGAGCAGCATACTTACAAATTTTGAAAACATGGCACCCCGTGCAAAATGTGACAATAGCTACCTCCCGACGATACTTTCTATTACCTATCAAAGGAGGACCCCGACTGCTAATACGCGATTGACACAAGCACCGCCGAAGATTTTCGTGCAATCTCATTCGTAGCAAAATGTCCAAATCCCATTGTTGTTGATTCGTTCATGCTCTGGAGGAGGACCGTCACAGTCGCTCGTCGTCTTCGGCTCAGGAGAGCACACAAGCACATCGATACAAAAAATAAAAAATTTTCTAAGGTTGCGAATTCCTCCCATCGCCTTCCACCACGTGGACGAGTTTGACTACCCAGTTCAATGTTGACGTGTTGATTGGAGCTTGCGGTTTGAGGAGACGAATGTTTCTGCATTTATCTTCGGCGCCTTTATCCCACATTTAGTGTGGGAAGGTGCTCTTGAAGGTTTAAAACAGTGAAGGCCCTAATACTTCTTTGACCACCATACGATGGTCATGCTAGTCACCGCGCAGGGTCGATTCGAGGTGCTCCATTCATTGTCTACGTGGTAGCCGATTGAGGGTATGAAAAGGGTTGCCATTTGGCAGATTAGCCTACTTCCAAACTGTTGACTGCCATTTGGCAGATTAGCCTACTTCCGAACTGTTGATTGCACTGTGCCGATTAATCGACTATTTGCCCCCCGAGGGTTACCCTTTTTGCTAAAAATGTATATTAATTAATTTAATTAATTCATAGTCTAATTAATTTCATTAATTCATATTGTTTAATTAATTTCATTAAACAATAAATTGCAATTATTTTTGCAATTTTTACCTTCAGCCAGAATTACAAGTTATTGTAAAAGCCTAAGCGGCTAAAAATTTTTGCAAAATTTTGCACATCATCAAAGCTTAGAAAAGCTATTGTAATTGCCTACAAGGAAAGAAATTGTAAAGCTTTTTTTTTTTGGTTCATTATAAGTGCTTGCATAGCACCATTGTAATTGCCCTATGAGGCAAACCTTTGTATTTGAGACAACTTGGTAGCCCTCTTGGCTTACACAAGGGGTCAAATGGCTTCTGATTTGGCGGAGCAAATGGCCACCATAGCTGCAGTTGTTAGCATTTTGGCTGATAAGGTTCAAAATATAACTGGGCCTAGTGGATCTAGTCCAACCCCTAACCATCGCTCTCAAGCAAAATGCGAGGTCAAAATTTATGATGGGTCTCGTGATCCAGACATCCTAAACAACTAGATTCTTGATATGGATACCTGGTTCGAGTATAGCAAAATTCAAAAAGATGAGCAAGTCTCCTTTGCCAAGCTCAAGCTTTCAGGCATTGCCAAAGTCTTGATACAGGACCGCCAAAGCACTCAGGATCCCATTGACACTTGGGATGACTTAGTGAAAGCATTGAAGGAAACCTTCTATCCTTCTAATTTTGCTGAAGATATTGACTTCCAATGGCTTCGTTTGAGGCAAGGATACCACATGAGTGTCCAAGACTACATTGGAAAGTTTAACAAATTGAGGATTCTAAATGGAATCCTGGACTCAACTCCAAAACTAATCAACAAATTTAAAAGTGGCTTGCAATATCCACTCTTTAGGGAGTTGAAGTATACACCTTGCACCACTTTGAATGAAGTGTACAATAAAGCACAACTTGAAGAGGAGAAAATTGTTAATCAGGTGCATCTCACTCTTCCGACGCCTCCAAAGTGCCCAAACAATTGCAACAACAGCAACAACAATCAGCAAAGGCAAAAATGTCTTCTTCTCCTTCTCCTTCTCCCTCTTCTTCTTCTTCCTCTTCTTTTAATGGTAAAAATTTTTGTAATCATTGTAAGAGACGAGGGCATACCGAGTCTAAGTGCTTTAGAAAGAAGAATAATTTACTTGTAAAGGAGGCACCACAAGATGGGCCCCTTGAGGTTGGAAGTGAGGCTAGGGATTATGAAGAACTTCAGGGTCAACTCAACCATGTGATCCTCATGCACCACAAACATAACCGTGACAGTCTGTTTGTCACAAGAGCACATCTTCGACACAACTATTCTGTGACTTGCATTTTCGACAACGGATCGCAAACCAATATCATTGCTAAATCCATAGTCGATAGGCTCAAATTGCCTGTCAAACCCCATCCTTCCCCATATTCACTTGGATGGAAGGATGAGGATTCGGCCTCTGCAATCATAGAACATTGTACTGTGTCTTTTGCCTTTGGTCCACACTATGTGGATCGAGTCACTTGTGACGTGACTACCATGGACTACTGTGGCATGATTCTAGGCCAGCCCTATCAATACGATAAGCGGGCTAGGTATGATGCTTTTCACAAAACATACACCATGCATCATAAGAATAAGACCTTTCTTATTCGCAATATTCCACAAGCCCAATTCTTGATGTCATCACCAAGGATTGCCTTAGTCTCTTGGTCTAAGGACATTCATGCTTCCACTACTAAGGAAGTAATTCCTCCTCCTTCATCCATACCTCCTCCTGTTGTTCCACCTTGTGTACTTCAGCGGCCTCCTTCAACGTCGCCTTCACAGGTTTCAAATATTCAGCAGACTCCGCAGCTTCCGCAGTAGGCGATTGCTTCTCGTCCTTATCCCTTACTTGGCGAGCGAGTGACTTCTCGACATTGTTTCTCTACATTGGTGTTCCGTGGCTTCTGCAATCTTCTTCCGACCGGTTATGAGATATGTATGCAGCATTTGGTGACTCACCCTTCCACTCCTATTGTAAAAGCATTGGAGTCCAATGCTTCTTGAGTGGGGAGGTATGATGAGGGCATCACGTTCATCTTCCTAGGCATAGGTTTATTTTCTATAGTTCCTAGGTTATATTATTTGCAAATAATCCAACGCGAGTCTTCAACTCACGTAGGCTTCTAGCTGGATGGCTATGTTGGCCATTAGCTGGCCTTAGCACATAGCCGGTATTTAGTTAGCTATTGTTAGGATTAGTTAGTGTATTTGATTTCTTCCTCCCTATTCATCCTCGTGCGTGATATGGGTGAGAGGTTATTGTATTTTGGGCATTTGAGGCCTATTTAAACCTTAGTGCATAATAAAATTTCAGTTTTGGTTTTTGAAACCTTCTTAGGATGAGCTTTCTCAGCAATTGGACAAGAAGTAGCAGTGACAAGTATGACAAGAACTTGAAGCAGAAGTATTTAGATGCTTGCCAAGAAATCTAACAGTTGAAGACTGCCCTCACCTGTTATTCCATGCAGCAATCAATAGCTCCTCAAACTCAGTCTGCCAACATAGAGGTCCTTGGGACATATTAGGCAGATTGCAAGGATGCCAACCAATCTAGAAGAGGGGTTAGATGTAGGCAGAAAATCAGCGTGGTCCTAGTTCAAGCGCAACCATAATGAGTCATCCCATCAAACATGCACATCTTGTACATATTCATAGTTGTTTCGTCATAAGTGTAACGTGTTGTCACATGTGTACAACACCCACATATGTAAAAAGTATGTTATATAGGGGTATTTTCAAATTTTCATGTATATGGTTATGCATAGTTTTTACAATGATTAGGTAGTTACAACCACTTTACCATCCCTGGTTCTTGAATGTATTCACCCCCAAAACATTCTGGAGGCATCAGTTCATTTTGAGTTATGTATGTCCAAGCTGTTTAGAGAGACTGTGCATATATGTTGAGATTGGTTCATGTAGAAATGGAATACAACATACTGCAACACAATTCCATTACCACTTAAATAAACAAAATATACAATGCAAATAACTTACAATTACAATGGATATATTGCGCACACAACAGATATCAAATGGCCTGGTCCAGAAATCAGACAACCTTACACAACAATTCAGACGGACTAGTACAACTATTTAGGCGGCCTTACATAGCAGTTTAGACAACCCAATGTCTCACATCGCATTTCACCCAACTTCTATTACCATGTGCAATGCCAACATACAATACCAACCTTCAAATGAATGAGGGAGGGGTCTTATTTATACAACTAAGGAGGTAGTTGCATCCTCCAACTAACTACCCAACACCTCATCATTTTCTTAAATTACATTTGACATGCATTTGACTTACATTTACATTTCATTTCATGACTCACTTTATGAATTTAATAATTATACATATGCATTTTTTCAAAAACTTTGTGTACGAACTATGAAATAACAAATTGACAATATTCATTGGTCAAATCTCTTGCCTACATCTATTCCCTCCTCTAGACTTGTCGGCGTCCTTGACGACACATGAGTCGAACACTAAGGATAGAAGGTGTAGCACAGTCGTGAGATTCCCAACAATTGAGAAATGGAATCATAGACTCAGGAACGAATCAAGACTGCAGTCATAAGATAATTCTCACAGTCATAAGACATGTTGTCTTGTACAATAGTCACAAGACAGCACAGTGTCACTTGTATGGCACAGTCTTTCACTTGTACGACACAGTGCATGAGACAGTCTATTTCCTTAGGTTTGCACAACAAGCAACTTGTACTGTAATCACACATACAATATTTGATCCTTGCTAAGACAATACTATCTAGATATGACTACAATGTATATGATTGCAAGGCATGTGACGGCAACTGCACCCAACATGACAGTAGTTGTATTCCAACAAGACAGCATCCTCCAAGTCAGCAACTCTTGTATGATGGTCACCTATCAGCAACTGTCATCTACACTGCAACTCTTGACTGTGTCCTTCAACCTGCAATCACCTTGACAATACACAAACATACACAGACATCCAACACACATATGGAGAATAGATATATTGCATTAACAGTCTGCCAGTATGGCAACGTCATTACAGATCATGGCACTGGTGTGTGCACAAAACTTTCAATATATTCTCACGTACTCTCACATATGCTCTTTGTGTCCATGCTCTCTCTCGAATAGGCTGCTCATGTATGCCCCTCTCTCCATACTCATGCCCATGCCTCTCTCCCAAAATGGAAGAAGGGGGGTCCTTTTATGCACTTGGGTGGTAGTTACCAGAACGGCCACCTGGGACACCTTGCCCTCAACCGTTTGGACTTACATTAATCTGCCTAAGTTACAAATGCAATATTAACTTATGACATTAGCATTTTTTTGTCATCATATTACATTTGACTTTTACACATTACATTTGTATTTCATATTCATTTCCCTACATTTAATTACAGTTATTTCATAAACATTTGATCCTTACTATTACATTGCATTATACATATGCACATTTCGTCAAACACTTTGTGTATGAACTACAAAATAACACAAAATGGGAAAACTTATTTACTAAACACGGACATATCAATTTGCTTGCCTACATAAGCATTGAAGTTTGAACACTATACTAGAATCTCCTATCATGCTCCTTCCACTTTCTTCTATTCCAAACATCAACGATATGCTTCACTTCAAATTGCTGCCAACAAAACATTATTTTCCGATTTCTCACTCCACTTCCTACAATTGGCCATATCTATTATCACCAACATGACCAACATGATGGGAAATGCTCATAACCACCTTTGTCAAGGGTCAAGGGGGTGGGAGCCTCCTTGTAGGGTCAAAGGGCAGCAGCCCTTGCAAGGTCGAGGGGCAGCACCCTTCGCATGTACCTTGTCACAATATAGGGCAAAACCATTGAAACCCTCATTATATGAATTGAATTTTCTCCTCTGTTGCATTTTGATAACCTTCAATCGACCCTCTCAAACAACTTTCTCTCAACTCCAAAGAACTTCTCTCTAGATCCAGATGACATCTTCTTGGCCTCAAACGACCCTTCCTTAGCCTATGAAAGATATCCCTTGTATCAAAAAACCATCCTCCTAGGTCAAACGACCAACCCTCTGGGTCAAACGACCCATCTTCAGATAGTCCAGCTCTAGATGGCTCTACCTCAGAAGGCCCAACTCCAGACGACTTGGTTCCTCTACAATCAAATGACTCGTATGACATGCTCCTTTCCTCAGATGGCTCGTACAACCTTCTCTCCTATCATACAATTTGTACCATGCACTCTTCCAACCACACAAATTTCTCCTTGCCTTGAAATTTGTACCACTTTCCCGTGACAGCCTTCTCACTCCAAACGACATTCCTTATGGTCTGTTTGACGTTGCTCAGGTTTCAAACAACCTTCTCCAACCCTTGGACGGCCTGGCTCCTCTTGCGCAAGTTTCTCCTTCACGAAATACATCCTCCTTATTGTTGTGCATCCCTTCCTTCATTTCACCGTGCTTCCAACACACAAATTCCTTGGAAACCCTAGTCGATTTTGTCAGTAGGGGTTTGAATTTCAGCTCCCTCCTTAGCAACTACGTTTCTTTGCTGCAAACATCTCACCTGCACACAAAATAGAACTTTTTGGGTTGTTGGACAAGAGTTTTCGGAAAACTACACAATAGTGTTGGAGCTAAGGCACGTCGGGACAATAGCAAAGACAAGATTTTTCTACAAAAATCTTGTTTTTGCTATTGTCTCGACGTGCCCTAGCCCCAACACTCCGGTGCAATCCTCTTTTTTGCATCTACTTCGTACTTCTTTGTCGCTTCTGAATTTTGCATGGTGAAAAGTGAGTTGTTTGCCTACTAGATGTCCCGCTGCATGCCCTAGGTCATACCCTAGTTGGTTCAAATTCATCTAACCGGTGCACTCTCCTTCAATTCCTTGCTACTTCTTGGCTCCATGAATGAGAAAGGGAAAGCGAGAGATTTTCATCTCTTTTTATAAGTTGAGGGAGGGAGATGAACTCTTGGCTTGCATGTAGCAAGTGCCCCTCCACTCACTTAATTGCCACTTTAACACCAGTAACTGCTTTGCATGCAATTGTTTGTTCCACATACTATTTTCATCGAATGTAACCGCAACTCTTTGCTTGTCCTTGCATATGGTGTGCCCATTGGGAAAACATGTCCACCTTATCCCAGACTGCATTGACACTTTGGCCCAGACGGCCCAAGGGGCCAAACGGCCTACTTGGACGTCTAGACAACCTAATTAGTCACCTAGGGGACCAGAGGGCCTGCCTGGTCATCCAGAGGGCTTTGGCCCTTGTCCTCTTATGTCATCATTAATTCCATCTTGCTCATGTCTTTATATAGACGACCCCACTTGTTCTACTGATGACCCGTCTTCATCACAAACTTTGGACAATTCATCCTCTTCCTTGGATGGCTTTGCATGATCTCCAGACGACTTGGCATCATCTTCCTCCAAACTTGGGTTGTAGACAACCTTGTATGACTACCGGACAATCGTGATGTCTTATGACAGCTCGAGGTGTTCTTTTGACAACCTAGAGGCATTATGAAGCTCAAATGTTCCAGGGAGGGTCTAGATGGCCCTCCCCTTTTACCAAATAGCCCAAGGATCGTCCTAGGACTTTTTGTCCCCATTAGATGGCCAGGGTCCCAACTCAGACAACCTAGGACTAGACAGCGTAAGTCCTAACAATCAAGGCTTGGGTCTAGATAGTCCAAGTCTAGATAGCAAGACAGACGTTTAATCTCTCTCTTCTTCATCTACATCATTCAATCTGTCTCCATCACTCACTTCGTAGTCTGCAACAACTACTTGTGCAACCTCTTCCTACGCAGCTTCAACTATCTACTTGATCTTTGCCTCTTCAATTGTAATCAAGTTCACCTCCTCAATTGCAATTGGGTTTATCAAGTTCACCTCCTCTGCTTCTTAGCTCGGGATATGACTCTTCTTCGTCACTTCGAACTTTCTATACATCACTGGTTCATCCTGATTTGTAACACTTTCATATTCATGTGCAAAGTGCCCCCACAAATGGCACCGCCAAATTGCACAATGGGTCTGCCCTCGATATGATACTCAATTTGATGTCTTCTAGATCTCTAGCAGTTGTCACAAACCGCATCACCAATGGCATCCACCTAGTACAATCTCCCTTTGTGTTGCATATACCTATAGAAATGATCTTGTGCTCTCCAAGTCGCACTCACCCTTGGAGTCATTGTTCTTCTCCTTAGAGTCACTTGCTATACTGACTTCTTGATCCCAACATTTGGACAATGAACTACTCTCATTCTCAAAATCAGTACTCTCACTGTCATTGTTGCTCTCAACATCAATCACATTCATCTTCAAAGTCACTCTCATCCACATTAACATGATCCAAATAGTTTAATGACCTCTTTTCATCACTTTCCAAGTTCAAGGCCTACTCCAAGGCCTCTTGATATGATGTCAAAGGGACCACCCTGATCTTTCTTCCTGTATGTCGGAAGAAGTCCCTCCACAAACCACCAAATGATGGATCTTCCTCCAAATGGGTAAACAACCTACTCAACCTCTAGTTGTACAAACGAACAGACTCTTTCTCACCCTGTTCAATTTTATAAATTTCAACAATGTCCTCATCATTGTTGTGGAACAACCAAAAACCCTTCACAAATGCTTCATACAACTCATCCCAAGTTTGGTACTTCCCCTCAGGCAATCTCATGTACTAGTCAATCATGATTCCACAAAATATCGCAGGGAATAACCTCCTCCAATCTACGTCATTATTTTGCCCATTCGCTTTCCACATCATAAGGCAAATTCTCCAATGCCTGATTGGGTTTTTTGTTTCCCTACCATGAAATATGGGACACTTATGCGATATGCCAAAATTGGTCTTTGTCATGACAAGTTGATTTGACATTGGCAATGGTTGTTTGTGTGTCTCACCCTCTTCATGCACATCATTAGGTGCACCCCACTGCAATTGCTCTCGTGCTAGACTCTCATCCCACATATCATGAAACATGCCAACTTGTAGTTGCTCCGATATCAAGCTCCCATACCACTCACCATCGAGCACACCAACTTGCAGTTGCTCTAGTGTTGAACTCTCATCTTGCGCACTATCGTACATGCCATCTTGCATTTGCACCAATGTTGGACTCCCGTCCCACTCACCATTGATACACCAACCTACAATTGCTCTAGCACCATGCATTTGCATTGCAATTCCTTGTCGCATAACTTGTCTTCACACAATTCTTTGCCATTGTCACGTAACTCTCTGACGTCAACATGCAACTCACCAACGCCATCATGCAACTCTCTGTCACTGTCACAAACTGTCTGTCGCCGTCATGAAACACATTTCCATTGACATGCAACTCATCGCCACCAACATGCAACTCACCATTGTCGACATGTAATTCACCACCACCGTCATGCAACTCACCGCTGTCATCATGCAATTCACCGTCGCCATCATGCAACTCATAATGCACAAACCCTTGCACGTCTCCTTCGTGTGTGTCTGGTTGTGCATCCACTTGTACATCTACTTCAAGCATCAACCCTTCATCAGTGTCAACAAATAAGTTTGCATCTTCATTTGTTTTATTGATTGCATTATAATAATTCTATTGTTGTCGTTATGCACCTTCCCAAGTGATTTGCTCATCACAACTCCATGTCACAGGTTTAACCCTACTTCAAACAAGCAATGGTGCCAGAATGTAGAAATGGAATACAACGTACTACAACACAATTCCATTACCACTTAATAAACATAATATACAAGGGGTATAACTTACAATTATAATGGATATCAGATATCAAATGGCCTAGTCCAGTATTCAAACAGCCTTGCACAACAATCAAACGGACTGGCACAACAGTTCAGATGGCCTTGCATAGCAATTCAGATGGCCCAATGTCTCACGTTTGATTTCACCCAACTATTACCATGTGCTATGCCAACATACAATACCAACATTTCCTACCAACCCTCAAATGAATGAGGGATGAGTCTTATTTATACAACTAAGGAGGTAGTTGCATCCTCCAACTAACTACCCAACACCTCATCATTTTCTTAAATTACATTTGACATGCATTTGACTTACATTTACATTTCATTTCATGACTCACTTTATGACTTTATTAATTATATGTATGCATTTTGTCAAACACTTTGCTTACGAATTACAAAATAACAAATTGACAAAACTTTATTCATTGGTCAATTTACCTACCTACAGTTCACAATGTACACTTTTGATGGAGTAATGAAAGATTGTTCCTGTTCTAGTCTCTTATTTACTGTTATTTATTTCACTGTGTAGTATTTTTTGTAACTTCTGCTTTATTTCTGTGGAATTTGTAAAGCTGTACCACAAAGCAAAAGCTTATTATAATTTTAAGCGGAACTAAAGAATCATCCTAGCTCCCTACATGGATAAAAGAACAAACAAGTTTTGAAAACATTACTGGGCTTCAATCACATGCAAGCAAATGTTATGCACAGAGATTTAAATGACTGTTCAATACTACAGTTGACTAGAACTTCGTTTTTTTCTCCGTTGGTCCTGGCTAGGATTTTAATGATTTCATTTCTGTACTCACATAACAGGTTATGATTCTTATGATTATATTTTTAGCAGGCACTTTTGCAAATCCTTCAGGTGTTTTTTGGATTGTGTGTAAATAATAAACACTATTGAAATTAGAAACACTATCATGATAGAAGAAAAAATAAAACAAAAATGTCAAATAAATGATTTATGACAGCATAGGATATCAAATATTTAAGCAGACATACCCATGACACCAAATGTATATGGTGTATCTGGACCGATTCCTGGAGGAGTTGAGAATGAAAACTCGCGTGTCGTCTTTGCCAATCCAATCTTATAAAAATATTTGGTATCATACTGCAATTACATTATGTAAAAAGTTTAAATAAAAATGTCTGCTAAAATCAAAACATATCCAAGAGAGCTACTCTAAAAACTTTTGGCACAAAACTAACGACACAAACTGAACCTAAAACAAACAATATAGTCCTGTTTAACTTCTGAAAACTCTCTCTTTTTGTATGTAGTGATTTAGAACTAAATTAATCAAAAAGTTTGTACATTCTGTTAGCATCTTTCTTTTTCAAAATTTGTTTTTTCTTTCCCTCCTCTCTTTTTGTATGTAGTGATTTAGAACTAAATTAATCAAAAAGCTTGTACATTCTGTTAGCATCTTTCTTTTTCAATTTTTTTTTTTTCCCTCCTCTTTTTTTGGGTGCTTCAATCAGTTTTGCAAATGCAAAAAGAATTTGGAACAGCATGTATTGTTCAAATCTTATACAGAGTAGAGTATATACTGTTCAAAACATTGCAAAGTGCATCACATACAATTTGCTTTAACAATTTACAAATAATTCTCTCGAACTTTGCAAAAGAGTGCATCACATACAATTTCCTTTAACATTTTACAAATAATTCTCGCCACCTTATTTGAAATTTGTAAATACTTCTTTGTGGGGGGGATAGCCTTAGGCTCAGCTGCCCTGTTCACCTAGAACTTGAGCCCACAAACTATAATCACTTGATCATATCATCCTAATTGAGGGCAATATTATTTTCACCTCTACTTAACAATCTTCTTTTATGTGTGCTATACCTTCCATGCCTTTCAACTCAAAAGAACGGTAGACTGTTACGTTCCGAACCCAACCAAATTCCTAGATTATATAAATAAGATTAGACAAAGAGTTCTATGATTTTAATTACCACAGACCTGAATATCATCGAAAGACAAGCCTAAAATTGGTTAGACTGGGATATCTTCCACATTTGAATGCTGCAACATTGATCTTGGGAATTCCTTGCCATTAGTTTATATTTATAAATGAATTTAACATGAATAATAAAAGGAGAAACCTTCTACCTTTAACCCCTTCAATGTGCAATGATGAATGTAACCTGATGTGTAGTTATAATACTTATATCTGGTAACAATCCCCTCTGTTGAATACTTGTACTTGGATTTCTCAGTACCATATAGAACAGTGCTAGATCCAGGCTCAGAAGGTGTCACCCATGACACAGTCATAGCATTACCTTCATGGTCTCCTTGAGCAATGTGTACCTGAAGATAAAAGTAAATCAACCCACAAATGCACAAAGCTATGCAATATGCATAGCAGCTGATTCTTGACAAGGAAAAATAAGCCATCCACTTTCAGGAGAAGAAGAAGAAGGGTAATATGACTTGCCTGCTCAGGAGCATTATAGCCTGGGGGTAAGCTGAAAACATCACTTTCCATGGGCATATCCGGAGATGCTTCAAGTCTACGCACGTACTTGCTGGTGATGCCTCCCAGGCATACCATTGCACTTAGAAACACTAAAAAGAACACCAACAATATCTTTCGCAATGGTGCTTCCATTTTGCACTGCATTCAAAACTTTCCAACTTGTCCACTGTATATCCTTCTCTGGGTATAAGAACTTTCACTTCTCTTGTATATATCCTTATCTGGGTGTCACTGCTCCAACTTTTTTTCTTCACCTATCACCTTTGGAGATGGAGAGTCCACCTAAGATGTGGTTCTGTGACGAATATTCTCAATGGATTGAATGCACAAGACTTGTATCCCACAGTGGCGGGCTGCGTTGACCTGAATTTGCTTCAGTACAGATATATACCTAATTGAATGCGGGTATAAAACAGTAATTAGGTATTTGGAGTGCAATACTCACGTACCACCACTCTGCCAACTCCCCTGGAATGTGCTGTTGCTGCAGTTTACCATTTGATGTTAAAGAGGGTCTTCTTAAAACTATATTGTGGTCTTTGTATGTTGGTTCTAATCAACGTCGCAGTGGGTACGAGTGTGCGTTGGTTCTGTACGAGAGTATATAGACTAAGCAGAGTTCAGGTTCAAAGCGTCTAGGTGAAGATATACTCTTATACAATTGAGATAATTAAGAAATTATATAACATACTTGGTATACGAATCCCAATTTAAAATTATGGGTACTTGCAGCCAATAACTTTAAGCACCCATTTATTAACGGGAAGCATACATATTTCATTGCCGTTTACGTTCAAATTTAAAATCATGGGCACATTCAGCCGAACAATATTTTGGTTATAATTCATGTCAGACAATTTTTTTTGTTTTTGTTTTGTTTTTTTTTTTTTCACATCTTAGATAGTTGGTTCATCAGCAAATCAGTTTTAAAAATTATGTGAATGAAAAGTTCAGAAGTGGAATGTGGAAAAATGCAAGCAAGAAAAGACAATATTATATTGCAAATTTTAACCCAACGTATGACCACAAGGAAAAAGCGTATATAGGCGCTGAAATCAAGTGGAAGGAAAAAATACTCATTGCTGAGATAAGGACTAGCTCTCATAGGCTTAGATGTGAAACAGGGAGATGGACAACGCCCAAAGAACAATGGGAAGAAAGGATATGTACTCTATGCAGCACAGGGGCAGTAGAGACGGAGGAACACTTCATCTATAAATGCCCGAGTTTTTCAGATATCCGTGACAAATACAAAGAAACACTTGAGAACGAGTTTATTACAGATTTATTTGAAGACAAGAAAATAAAAAAAGTTGGAGAATTGCTAACACAAATCAGCAGGAGAAGGAACAACCTTCTCAAAGATATTAAAGATCATATGATATGATTTGAGTAATTGTACTTCCATATTTGAAGTCCCATAGACCATATTTGGGTCTAGCGGACGTAATTAAAATCTTTCTTTCTTTCTTTCATTATTAACAGGCACACAGCTTTGGAAATTTAAAGGCCATTATAATTTTTATGAAATATTCTAGTGGTAAGAGTTTTAAAAGCCTGTTAAAAAAGAGCGTCATGATACCAAACTCCCACCAACTGCCAATTGAAGTCCATCCATAATTACCTCCTATCACACAAGTTTGTTGCTGAAAAGGTTTGAATAGCAAATAAGCGTCATAATTACGTTGTTATTAGACCACAAGTTGGTGACCGGAAAGAAATATTTGAATAATTCCACTTGAATGTCTTGTGCGGTTCCAAATTCTTGTACGTTCTTGGAAATGCGGGGAACCGCTCGAAGTGCCATGCATGGAAAAGTGAAAAAGAACAAGTCAAGATTTCTTCTTGGATGGGTCTTTATGAGATTCTATGACTTCTTTGGATTAGGCAGGGAAGATGCCATTTGTGGGGATTAAAATGCATGTGAGGTGCCCCGAGGGATTATGGTATTTTCCATATCTATTATTTTAGGGGTTCAATTACATTGAGACCCAGTGATTGGAATTATACATTTGACATCCTGATTCTCTAAAGCCCATTGGATTGGTTGACAAAGTGAAGAAGACTCTTTAATTGTGGCCCATATTAAGAAAATCTAAGGTCTTGTCCCACCATGACAATCATAGGGGCTGAAGACTTGAAAACTAGGAACGGTGATTCTCTCAGATGCATTTACAGCCCTTCTTTGCCAATAATTCTTACAGGATTCTACATATTCGTTGAAGCTATACCTATGTTACTATAATGCTCAGTACATAAATTATATATATGCCAAATAGTCAATGTTCCAATTCCATTCAAAGTACAGTAAAGCCCAGTAGATTGGTTGACAAAGTGAAGAAGACTCTTTAATTGTGGCCCATATTAAGAAAATCTCAGGCCTTGTCCCATAATGACAATCATAGGGACTGAAGACTTGGAAACTAGGAACGGTGGTTCTCTCAGATGCATTTACAGCCCTTCTTTGCCAATAATTCTTACAAGATTCTACATATTCGTTGAAGCTATACCTATGTTTCTATAATGCTCAGTACATAAATTATATATATGCCAAATGATCGATGTTCCAATTCCATTCAAAGTACAGTAAAGCCCATTAGATTGGTTGACAAAGTGAAGACTCTAATTGTGGCCCACATTAAGAAAATCTAAGGCCTTGTCCCACCATGACAATCATAGGGGCTGAAGACTTGAAAACTAGGAACGGTGGTTCTCTCAGATGCATTTACAGCCCTTCTTTGCCAAGAATTCTTACAAGATTCTACATATTCGTTGAAGCTATACCTATGTTACTATAATACTCAGTATATGAATTATATATATGCCAAATGGTCAATGTTTCAATTCTATTCAAAGTACTTCATTTTATTTAGAAAAATTGTGGGTTTGGCTTTCCTACATTTAAGGTGAGTTCTCTCGCAGCATATTCAATTTGAAAAAGATGAAAACTAAATCCATGTGAAAACATGGGAGAGCCATTTTTTTATTAGAAGTTTTATGTGACAAGTAATACCATTAGAAGTTATATGTGACAAGTAATACCATTAGAAGTTATATGAAAACAATAAATATAAACTAAATTAAATTAGTAGTAATAGATGTTATAATATTAGTAATAAATTGAAATTGAAGAAATAAATTATATAAAGTTAATATAAGCCATGTAATTTATGAAAGATGGTATAAAATGATTAAAATCGATTTAAAAGTTAGTGTTTTATTTTTATATATAAGGCGTTAATGTTATATATATTTATTTGTGTATATATATATATATGAGATGAATTTCTATGAGATGAAATACTTGTATTGTGTTATCCACTTATAGGAGATACATAACCTACTCTCTTTTAGATTCATATACCTTAGACCTCTTATCTAAAGTACTTAAACCTTCACTATCAAACCTTCTTTGCTTGTTATGGATTTATTTTACAAACATTTTTTACGAGTTAAACTTTTATCACCACTTAAGCATTATGATTACCTTAAAAGAGCAACCAATGAGTAAAAGCTCTAGCAACTTGCCTAAGTTTGTTGAAGAATTTATGAATAATGTTCAAACTTATGTTAAAATTCTATGATAAAGAAGGTAATTAAGAAAAACAACCCACATAAAACCTTCAACCATCCTCGTCTATAATCTAAGACTATAACACATTCACATCTAAAATGAAGATTATCAACAATTTCCTTAAGCCGCCCAATCTAATTTTAGCATGACATTGCTTCCCTTACCTAAGTATACCTCAAAATCATCCTTCTAATGTCACATTATCCAATATTTAAGGAATACCTTTAGTGAATCAAGATCTTTGGTTCAATTTTAATTTAAACACTAATCCTAATGATCTAAAGGTCAAAACCCTAGTATAATTCCTAGATTGACTAAAGATACCCATAAGAGGGTTAGTCCCCTTCCTATATTAAGTTTGACCCATTCCTATATTACCTTGGACCCACTCCTTTAGGATGGCTAAATTTCAATTTGATTTAAACACTTTTTGCTTTCCAACTTAAGCTCTATGATTACACTAAGTTCAAAATTGAATGATGACACTAATTTTCCAAGTTATCTCTAATCAAGATGGACTATATTTGAGTAATATTACATAGTTCATGGTCCCAAGGGGACAATACATGATAGGGAAGGACACACAATGTCTCTATTTTTTTACAGTTAATAATTTGCTAATGGATAAGATTTTTGATAGCTATGTTCTTATCCAATATCCAATTGTACTTGCCTATTTAAAGGTCCTTTATGCATAAGATGAAGCAGTTCTTTTTGAGTGCATCTTCTTTGTTTTATGTGTGAGCTTCTTGTGGATAATTCCACATCAGTTTGGTATCAGAGTTCCTCGGTCCTTCGTGGGTTTGCTCTTATTTTTCATTTTTGCATAGGCACCATGTTGTCGATCATATATATCTCGCTAGAGGAGATTTCTAGATGCTCCAGAGACATTTGTGTTGAACTCTAGCAGATCTGAGCTACCATGTTGGAAGAAATGGCAGCTGAAGAAGAAATTTATGAAGAAATTACTGAAAATCAAGAAGCAATACCTGGAATCGAACCAGGGTTTATGGGTGAAAAGCCCATCATCCTTCCACTGGACCATATTGTTGTCATTGAAGAAAGTGATCATTCAAAAAAAGAGGAGGATTTAATACCTCTTAAAGCTGATATTCCATATGCTAATCTACTTGTTGGCAATATTGTTATTTTGTTTGATGTAGATTTGAAAGATCAAAATTTTGAAGAAGATATGAATGAATAAAATTGATATTACAGATTTCTCTTATTCAATATACGTATCAATACAATGATTCGACTTTGGCTCTTCTTCGAGAGGTCCAAGGTTCAAACCATGGCGTGGGCGAGTGTGTGAGGGGGTGGGTGTGTGTATGGTTGTGTGTTTAGTACCTATTGATAAGATTAGCTCTCAGCCTTATGAGGGGTCATGGTTGGGATGGAAATGCCCAATCCTAGGTATTGGTTGTAGGGGTTTCTCACACTACCCTAACCAAGAAAAATATATATAGTACATAGTTCATGTGGCCATAATTCATCTGACGTGCAACCTACATTGACTCTATCTAGTTTACAACCCAACAAAGATAACTTTGCTTCTTGAAAATACAATGATCTTTTGCCTTTATGGTATTATATGCTTTAGTCCTAAGAATTTCCTATATAGCACCAATATTTCTGGTGGCATGCCTCCTCTTATGGTGGATGACCTCCTCCATTATTTGATATCCATAAATACCACCTATAAAAATACCTTAAGGAATCTTTAAACAATCATCAAAGATTTACAATTTCTCAAGCATCTACTCAATCTTCTCAAATATAAGGATAATGGTGGTAAAATTGACTTTTAATTGTTGTTTATTTTATTTTATTCAGATAATTTTTTTAAATAATTTTAAAGGCATCATTAGCATTTTAGTTTTCTACCCCACAAAACACTTTGAGCATTTTTTTGTCTATGGGTTTATATGGGTTTGGAATTGTGAAAAATCTCAAAATTTAAATCTATTTATTCATATCTTTTTGAGAAATCACTACTTGCATCCCACATAGCCTAAGTTGATGAAGTCCTCTCATCTATAGATGTGATACTCTTGCTCTTTGCATCATTGGTTGCTTGTCCAATTCTAACTAATTTTGAACTTTACATCCCACAAACACATACATTTAACAATTTTTAAGATATAACTCAAGGTTTTGACTATTCAAATATGACTTGCTATCAAATTAATTGTATATGCCATGTTTCATTGCTTAAGTAAATGTTTTTCATACCAAACCTATCAAACTTTTATCAAAATCAATATCATTAATATTGTGTTTTTCAACATTAGTTGGTAGAACATAACTTTTTTTTTTTATAAGTAGCATTTTATATACAAGGAGGGTTTTTTAATAAGATCCCAAAACCTTATGACAATAGGGGCCAAAGCATCGATACATTAGGCATAGCCTTGTAACAAAAAAGAAGCAGAAATATACAAACTATACTTTAAAAAGAAAAGTGAGCAAAGCCTTAGGTTGTCCAGGAAATTGTGCAAAACGGTGTAAAAATTGTAATTGAAAGAGGATCCTACAAACCTAAGCAGAAACTATGCAAAAACTGCAATTGAAAGAGGATCCTACAAACCTGAGCATAAACTGCATCAAAACTAGTAACCAAAATAGAGAGACATTCAAAGTTGAGAAATCGCCACCATAGATACGAACCCAAAGCCCCCGTAATGGGGATCGCCCAGGAACAGAAACAACACACATCATATATCACCAGGATCCTCTTGGTCTGACACCACTCCCTGCTTTCGAGCTAGTTTCTTGAGGATATGAGCAGAGGATGCAGTCGAATTCGCCGCAGTGGTCATAGAATTGATGGCCATTTTTAGGAGGAGTTTTGTTGGGAAGGCCTCGAGGTGACTGTATGTGTCTGATATGATCTCAAGGGAGGCCTTACTCTATTTTTTTGACTTTTTGAGACGATTCAAGGATCTGGGTCCGCCAGGGGTGCCTTCTGTAACTCGTCGCTTCCTTGTAGGATTGCGCCTTCCACCTTTGGGAGGGGATAATTTGTCTGCCACCTCAAGGCTGCCATCCCCGTCTTTGTAGTTATTTGTAGAGGAGGCTGGGGAATGGGGAGGAGGATTAAACGATAGTGGGGGAACCTCCTATGCAGGGGGATGATTGGCCATAATGTGGTGGTATATAATAGCCAAAAGCCCTTGATGTATGGATTTGGACTGGGATTTCTAGGCTTTCTCAATGGATAGCATGATGGAGTACAGAAGGTAGTCAAGGATGCAAAGCTGCCTAGAATCCCGTAAGTGGTTAACGAAACTTAGGTGAAAACTACGGAGGGGTTTTTCTAGATCATCCCAGGTAATTAACTGCATGACAGGGACAATGGCTTCATTCTAGGGGGAGGAAGGGTAGACCGATACAAGGTTGAATTATCCCAACCAAATCCTTTTGCTTTGTTCAAAAATTGATCGAGCTCTTCCTCCCAATTATGTTTGTCTTGCCTGATGAAACACCCGTCAGAGTTGAGCCCCGTAATATCACATAGAAGCTCTCTAGTGAGCTTAAAATGGACTCGGACCACCACTTTGCCATTCTGCCAAGACTCGACAAAGTGTTTGGTAATCTCATCAAGGCCAACAAACTTACGCAGGAAAGGGGTGAGCCTCTTAGCATTCATGAAGACTAGGATAGTGTCACTGATGGACAGGGTAGTTGGTTAGACATAGGCAATGACCATGAGAGAGGAATGGGAGAGCAGGTACCATTGGGGGGTAAAGGGTCTAGGGCAAAGCCAGAGCCGAAGGCTATGAATCAAGGAGGTGCCAAAATGGAGAGAAGGGTGGATGAAAAATGAACTAGTCGTACAATGGGGGGAATAAAAATACCAGGGCTAACGATGAGGAAGACAAAGCGTCAGGGAGGCACCATCGCATGCATGGGGACTCAGCAACAAAAATGGAGATTGACACGCTAGGAAGGTGGCGGGGAAGGGGAAAAATCAGAGAGGCACGAAGATAAAGATATGGAGTGTGAGGGGGTGTGTGCCACTCGAAAAGTGTCCCATGAGGTGGCAAACGGTAATGGGCCTTAAGCCAGCTCGAAGACGCTCGAAGGGAAACTACCACCTTGCAATTATGAGGAGATAAACCCAAATCGCTAGGACAGGTGGGGAGATTACGCATCGTATGGCTCTCAACAAAAATGAAAGGGGTGGCACAATTGTTGAGGATGCTACTGGAAGTCGATAGGACGATGATGATAGGGCTGATGTGGAGGTCGTAGCAAGGACCACTTGTTAAATGCAAACTAGGAAAGCCCACAAAAGGGATTTTTAGACACGTGAGGCTAGGGGAGATCTACTGCTCCAAGTCAATGGGGCCCACGGGTTGGTGCCATTAAGGTTTAACTTACTGGTAATCAACATCTTGGCACATGAGTTTTTCTTAGGAAGCCGTAACGGCTAGATATTTTGGGAAGTCGTTTCTCCATATCCTAAGACTCGTTGACGAGGTAGCTAAGTTGGCCATGGAATTTTCCAGCTTGTTGCCTTCTCTGAAGATGTGTCATATGGATGTCTAGGGAAGACTTTGCATAATCGACTTAGATTCTTGAATGATGTTATATATTTTCCAAGATGGCTTCTTTTTCTTAGTCATGAAATTGATAGTGTTTAGGGAGTCTCCCTCTATGATGACATTTCTGGAATCTTCTTGGAGGATAGCCATGCCATGTCGGAGCATCGAAGCTTCAACGAAATTGTTGGTTTGGGTGCTTAGGAACTCAACAAAAGCTAATATCAGATTCCATTTATGGTTGCGAATGACCCCACCTGCTCCTGAAGGACTTTGATTACCTTTGGAGGCCCCATCAAAGTTTAGCTTGACCCAACTGATCGGGGGTGCCATCCACCTAAAATTGGCTTTGGGGTTGGGATGAGGGTGGGGATCTGGGATAAGGATGCTCAGGGATCCGAGAAGAGCTAGCTCACTCACCTTCAAGGAAGACAGGGACCGGGGAAAAGGTCGATGTTCTCGGATGCATAGGCCAAAGCTTTTCCCGCCACCACGAGGGGATCCCTGGGGGGAAGATAAGGCTTTGTTATTATGCTCCAACCAAAGTTGCCAGATCAGGTGGGGGAGGTAAAGGATCCATAATGAGAGGAGCATGGGGTGGTGGAAAGGATTGGGCCACTAGGAAAAAAGATCAAGGATGGTGTTGGGTTGGACCCACTGGATGGAGAAGGAATGGAGAAGGTGGCCCAGGGATTCAATGATTAAAGGGTAGCTAATGAACAGGTGATTAGTTGACTCCCAGTTGGAGTAGCAAAGGAAGCATCGATTTGGGATTGTGAATCCCCTTTTGGCCAAGTTTTTGATTGTGAGGATTTTGTTTTGAATGGTCATCCAAGAGAAGAAGCTTATTTTGGGAATGAGCTTCTTGGTCCAAACAAGATTAACTAGGAAGTGGGGCACCTGGGGAACCTCCTGGAGGGAGTAAGCAGACTTTACTAAGAAGGATCCACAATTGGTGCCTTACCATATGAACCTATCCTCTGCCTCTCTCGATGGAATAAAAACTAAATTGAGGAGGGCATATATTTTGGTCACCTGGAGGGGGAATCTGACATCTTCTATGGGATCCCAAGCTGGATTTCCTTGGGTCCTGACCATGAAATTGGCCACATTAAGTCCTTTGGAGGCATCTAATGAGGGTCTTAGAGCCGAGATATATTTTTCCTCACTGAGGGCCTCGTCGAGGATCCACCTGTCATCCTAGAAGTCAATTTTGGTACCATCATCGAGGATCCATCTGAAGCCTTTATAGATGATTTCTTTAGTCTAAGCCAAGGATCTTCAAAAAGCTGACCCATTGCAGGGTTGGTGGTCACTTAGAAAGGGATGGAGCTGGAGGTATTTCCTCATAACTATGCAAACCCATTCAATATGGCTGCTGGTAAAAAATTTCCAAGCGTGCTTGGCTAGGAGGGCAATATTCATTTGGGAAATCCTTTTGAGGTCGATCCCACCCTCAATATTGGGTTGGTAAACTAGGGACCAGGACACTAGTGGGATCATTTTATTGTCTTCACTCCCATACCAGAGGAATCTCTTCTGGATCTGCTCTATAGAGGTCAGGATACTGAAGATAGATATGAAGTACATCATAATACTCTACAGGTAAGTTGAAGTGAGGGTTGCTTTGACAGCCTGGGAGAGGAGATGGTCTTTCCAGGATGCCAATTTCTTCTGTATCCTCTCTACAACATTGTTCCACAAGGATTTGGAAGGGAAACTAGAAAATAGGGGAAGCCCGAGGTAGGTGGAGGGGAGAGTCTCTAGGGAGCATCCGAGGATGCGGGCTATTTTAATTTTCCTGGCATGGGTGATGTTAATGAAATAAATTTTGCTTTTCAGGAGATTTATCTTCTGCCCAACAACACTCTCATAAAGCTGAATAATGTGCTTGATTATCTTGGCCTGGGCCACTGGGGTAGAGGTGGCAAGGATGGTGTCGTCCATAAATTATTGCTGGGAGACTAGGGCCAGGCTGGAGGCGGGTATGATCCTAGAAATGAGCCCATACTTGGAAGCACCAGTGATGGTTCTCCCCAGAGCTTCAACTAGGATGATGAACAAAATCGAGGATAAAGGGTCACCCTATTTGAGGCCTCTAGAGCTTGAGAAGAAGCCTACGGGGGATCCGTTGACCAAGATAGAGAACCAGGGGGATGAAATACATCTTTTGATTAGATCAACCCAGGAAGGATGGAACCCAAATTTGAGGAGGACCTCGACCAGGAAGTCCCAACTGACTCTATCAAAAGCTTTGTTCATATCCAGTTTGAGAAGGAACGTTGGTTTCTTAGCCAGGGATGCAGAATGCAACGCTTCATAGATGATGATAACCCCATCGGTAATAACTCCCCCTTCGATTGAGCTTCCCTAACAAGAATATATGATTAGAGGGAGGATGTCCTTGATATTGGTTGCTAGGGCTTTGGTTAGAATTTTTTATAAGACATAGCAGAGACTAATGGGGCAAAAAAAATGGATTTTGAGAATCAAGGCTATGAAGGTGGAGTTGATGCCACAGGGAATGGTATCTATAGACTATAGGTCTATGATGGCTATACACACCTCTGATCCAACCAAATCCTAGAAATCCTAGAAGAAGCATGGAGGGAAGCCATCCGGTCCAGGGGTAGCATCGGGCTTCATGGAGAACAAGGCCGCTTTGATTTCATCAGTCGAAAGAGGGCTAATGAGCAATTTGTTGGTATTAGGGGATATGGAGCATGGGATGTGCTCAAGGAGAATCTTAGCCTCTTGGGGAGAGGAATGGGACGGGGTACCGAGGAGGCCTTGGAAGAAGTTGGAGGCCTCTTCCCTAATTTCACCCTCATCCCTGGTCGTTTTACCATCACTACAAGTGAGCTCTGAGATTTTGTTGGTGTTTCTATTTATAAGCATGGAAGCATGAAATAATTGGGTGTTCGAGTCACCATATTTGAGCCAAAGGGCTCTAGATTTCTGCTTCCAGTAGGTTTCCTCCCTTGCTAGAACATTGTGATATTCTGCTAGGATTCTGCTTTCTTCATCCTTGGATCCAGGTTCCTGGGTGCTTTCTTAGAATTTGTGTTCTAGGGCCTCTAATTTCTCCTTAAGGTCCTTTTGTTCTCAAAGATGTTATCGAAGGTGTCCCTGTTCCAAAATTTGAGATTATTCTTGAGGAATATAAGCTTTTGGTGGAGTTGCATGGACAAGGAACCTCTAAAGGGTTGGGGCCACCACTAGGCCACTTGCGATCTAAATTCGGGATGGTGAAACCACATGGACTCAAAGTGAAATGGGCATTTGGAAGGGGGAGGTCAACCAGCTTCAAAGAGGAGGGGACTATGATCAGATCCGATCTTGGGGAGGGAGTGGAGGGTTGCATCTACAAATAAAGGGATGGCTTCTCTAGACAAGAGAACTCTATCTAGTTTGACTTGGATGAGGTTGGGCCCAGCCCTCCTATTGCTCTAGGTGAAATTTACCCCTTTCATATGGATGTCCATAAGCTCGTTTGAGTCGATGAATGTCCCAAACTCCTCCATGCTCTTGGAAATCAAGGAGGATATGCCTCGTTTGTCTAAGGGGAACAGGGGGCTATTGAAGTCTCTTGCCAGGATCCATGGGAGGGATTTGAATGCTTCCCACATGAGGCTTATCTCATCCCATAGGGAGGCCCTTTCCATCGGGCTGTTAGGAACATAAATTTTGGAGAGGATCCAGGTCTGGCAGGAGGCCACACTATGGAACAAAATGTTGATGATTCTAGGGGAAGACAAAATCAGTATCCCTTTGACTATGGTCGGGTCCCACAAGCATAGCAAGCCACCAAAGGATCCTTGGGTCGGGGTGAAGAGGGAATTGTTGTTGCTCCAAACTGACTTGGCAACTCTAGAAGAAGAAATATCGTCTAGCTTGGATTCCTGGAGGATGAGGATGGAAGGTTTATGTTCCTTTCGAAGGTGGATTAGGATGCATCTCTTGGGGGCTCCATTGAGCCCTCTCACATTCCAGGTGAGGATCTTCATTTGGCACCTTTGGGGCCCTTTTTTCCTCCTTTCCCCTGATGGAAAGGAGGTTTGGATCTCGTAGGTTATTTTAGCATATTGAGGGTATCAGACAACAAGGTCGACTGGAGTCTATTGACAATGTCATATTCTGCTTCCTTCCTTCTCTGGTCACCTAGGGTGGGTCACCCTCTCTTCCTATCACTGCCAAATTCGAGGGTGAATCTTTAACTACGCGTTCACTTGATACTGAAACCTTTAGGATTTGATTGGGATAAGGACAGAATGCCTTTGTCATCACCATCAAACTACTCAAACATGACATTGGAGACAGTCATGGGAGAAGGAGGGGATTTGGGGGCAGGGGAAAGGGGGGATCAGGGGGGTGGGATTCATAGGAAGGATTCTCAAACCAAGGCCAGGGTTGCCTAGGTTAGGGGGAGGGTTTGGGGAGGGATATTCAGGGGAGGAAACTGCACCGACGGGGGGATCGGGGATTAGGTGCAGGCCTTCTAGGCCAACGGGCGATAGGGAAGGGTCCATATGGGAGAATGAAACTTCAAAATTAGCTTCAAGGATAGGGTCGATAAGGGTACATACCTGGTCAGAATCTGTCGTTGGAAGAGGGTCAACTTTCTATTTCCATTTATCAACTAGAGCAAGCCTCTTTTATTTCCAGGATGGGGGCTTGAAAGCTCTCGAGGTGGAGCAACCATTCTAGGGTAAGGTCGAGTTGTGGGGAGGAAATCTGCTTCTATGGGGAGCCTTAGGGAAGGGGCTGCCACTCATAATATCCTTCGAATGCTTGGTGAGAGGGCATTGGTTTTGAAGGTGCTCTTGCATGTAGTAATGGATGCAGAAAGCTAGCTTGTTTTCATATTCTAATGGTTGGTACCAATTGTTGGATCTAGATATCAGGTTGATGAATTATGGGAGCTCTGAATCAAGATTTGTATTAACGCAGATACAGGCATGGACCATTCTGGATACTGCCTTGGTTGTAGATTCGAAAGCCACCAGCTCTTCGATGGCCCTCATAATGATTTTTAGGATATCCTCCTACCAGAGGTGAAATGGTAAGTTTGGGATCCAAACCCAAATCAGGATGAAATTTATGCTCTAAGTGTTGGGGTTGAAATATGTCGCCCAACATCTAAGGAATATGCTTCGTCTTCCTAGGAACCAGGGCTCTCTAGTGAGGATCTGACTGGTGTCTTCCTGGTTGTTGAGTTTAATGATGAAAAATCCCTTTGAGAGGGCAATGATCTCCATGTGCCCTGTGGTATTCCATTTGGATAATGTCCAACATCTTATGGTTTCCATTTCTAGGTGAGCTTCGATAAACTTCTCGAGAAGAGAGTGGGAAGCCCCCAAAATGTAGTTGGAAAATATGTTAGATGGGATGGAGATGTTCATCCCTTCCAAGGATAAGGACGAGCTTGAGGGTATGGGAAGGATTGCCTCCCTCAAGGCGATTTGGGCATAGGAGCCCTTGTTGGGGCTCCTAGGTGGGGAGTGCTCGGTAGGCTTGTCGAGGGGCTCCTTGTCCTAGGTATTCAAGTGCGCAGTCCCACTGGGTCCTGCTGACCCATCCCCGCCCTTACCTGGGCCTGGATCCCTAGTAACATGCATGGATCCTGGCTTTTGGATCCCACTCCCATCATTGTTGTCTTCTACTCCCACTTTTGCTCCTACTCCCACCATATTTTGCACATAACTTTAATTGTATATGATGCTATTAATAAAGCTCATACACATATAAGTTCAAATTTTCTAAGCTATACTATCATTTTTGCTTCCTATACTATTATTTTTATTTTTCTATTTTAAACTAATTTCAACCTATTAGTTTTTCATCTTTCATTGCTAAAAATCTAGATTTAAGCAAAAATTATAATTCCATTATTTGAGCTCTTTATAATAACAGTCTATGTTTTCTTTTTTGATAACGTCATTTTCTAAGAAGTGTTTTTCAACTATTACATCTTTTCTATGCTCCATAGAGTCAGCACCTTCAAGCTCAAAATTCTTTCCCATTTGTTTGAAAGTTGTTTTTACCCTTTTTTTTACCTATAATGAGTAATAGATGCTATTGTGTTCTATTTTTCCATAAGATTTTAATAAAATGCTCTTGAAATTTTCTTTGTTTATTTTGTAGTTTTCTCTTAAAAGGGAAAAGTAGATATATGATGGTATAAATTTATTTTCTTTTATTATTATTTTTTAAAGCGAAAAACCTCTTGCGGGGTCACCTTGGTCTGAGAGACCACGACCAGGGGGTTCTACATTGTCCAAGTCACCTGGGAGTCACACCCGACCCTGCGTGCACCAACATTATCAATTGGATTTTGGGTACCCAATTCAACTTTTTGGTAGGTTGGAGATTCGAACCTGGGACCTCCCTTGAAGGATTGCTCTATCCTCTCCAACTCACCTACAACACCTGGGTGATTTATTTTCTTTTATTTCCTAATTTTAAAAGATATAAATATATTGCTAATTAAAATATCCTTACAAATTTGACCTTTTCAATTAGTCTACTTGAAACCTTTTCCTTTCTCCCATGGTAATTGTTTTCAAATCGTAAACCACCCACATTGCTATGTCTTACTTTAAATATCTTGCATTTACAAATTTCTATGTTTTAATTCCCACCTATTTGAGTTTCCCTATCATTTCTTCTTGTATTATTTTAGAGTTAAAATTTTTAAGATTTGTATGTTTTTCATAGTTTCCCGCCTTGTCCCCCAATACTAGATTTTTCCAAGTCCATTCTCTTTTGTAAAATTAAGATAGGCAAATATGTTTTATACCTCCCCATCCTAACACTATGATGTATTAGTCATTGTTGAACATGAGGAACACCCATGTTAATATTTTATAATATTTTTTAAACATGGGGGAATATCCATGATACTATTTTGCAATATTTTTTAATAGTAGAGGATCTAGAAGCACTTAGACAAGTGGCACCATTTTATTTAACTGTTATAAAAATGTAACTGCTTGTAT
The DNA here is from genome assembly GCA_028583015.1 of Wollemia nobilis. NCBI lineage: Eukaryota > Viridiplantae > Streptophyta > Pinopsida > Araucariales > Araucariaceae > Wollemia > Wollemia nobilis. Next base: position 13,687,732 of record JAQPPZ010000754.1, on the reverse strand, counting down.
GTAAGAGATTCTAGCCCATGTGACATTTTACATATAAGCCAACCTTGGGAGTTAGGTGGTTGATAAATTCCTTAAAACTATTAGGGGTAATGTTTTATGTATCTTTTTGCATAATTGAATGAAAATATTAAAAGATGTTGCCCCCTCGAAGTGGCCCGTGATTCTATGTTATCTGTGAGATTGTTCTTTTTTGCATTTATATTTCATAGTTGTGTTGTGAGCTTTATGTTTATTTGCAATATTTGTGTGAGTGTACTTAATTTTAATAATAGGTTCCTAGCAACTGGTATTAGGACACAGGGTCGTGTTCTGCTATGACTACAATAATTTTTATCATTTAGATTGTTAGGTCTAAGATTTACATGTTTTTATTTTTTGCTAGGTTTTTCCTTATTAAAAAAATAGCAAAAAAATATAGTCCTTTCTTTTTTTGTAATAGTTTTGTAGGTTAGAAACCCTATGTTGAGGGTTATAAAATGTTGTGGAGGAGTTGTTGTTATTGGCTAAGCTAGATAACCCATAAAGCATCTAGTGAAGTGAGGGGTAATCATGCTTCAATACCCAGGCCTTAGACAACACATGCATACATAATTTAGCTCCCATGTATCTTTGGTTATTTAGGGAGGCAACTTAGGGTAACCTTTATCCCTAGGAAGCTTTTAAGCCTTGTATTATCCATAGTACATAGGACATAACATTCGACTATTAGAGAGGTAGGTAGTGTCCTTAAGGATATTTGTGAAATCCTCCTTGGATAGTGGTCTAAAATATTGATCCAAGCATTATCGTTCATCACTCTGGTATAACATAGGAGTTATGGGTATTACATACACCTTTTCCTAACATATCCTAGTTATATAAAAAAAATTAACCTATATCAAACATCATATTCTATGAAATTTGAACCTGTTATCATACCCTTGTCACAAAAATTGAGCATACAAAGAAGACATCCCTATCCTAGAGTTCCTACATGCAAAACAAACAAAACAAACAATATAAAAGAATATAATAGATAGACAAAAAACCACCAAAGTAAAAAATAGGAAACATAGAGGTTAGTGTTAGTACAGTCAAGAAATTTGAAATTTTGTTAGTAACAATCATTATATGATTGTCAGGTTGTCAAGATAGAACAGTTACCTATGACAGAATTAAAATAGATAGGGAATATTTGTGATACAATAATTTTCAATACAGGGACATCAGGTTATCAGTATCAAAATAGTTACTTGTAATAGTCATAATTTAATAGACAGGAAATATTTGTGATAAAGTTAGACTAGGTAGGTGACAGTACAGTGCCAAGAGTGGTCAATAATCAGAACATATAGGGCAAAGGTTAGAAATGGTTGGCCAACATAGAACCCAAATTTTGAACCAATAATCCAAAGAAAAAACTAACCACACCAATAGACTCAACAAAACAATAATTTTAAAAAAGTCTAGGGGTATCCAAAACTAGTATTATGGTATATAGCCCATTGTGATCGTCTTCTCAAGCTGATCATTTTGATATATAGAACCCAAATCATTTTTGGGCTCCTTACTAAAATAGTAACTCATAAAACCATATTTTTATTTTTAGTAAGTCTCACCAAACTCTTAGAACATGGTTGTTGGTACTCAACAATAAGAAATTGATAAGCAAATTACCCAAAATATGGATCATATGGGTAAAAAAATATGGTCATCAATCAACCAAAACTTAGAGGATATAACGACACAACTCAAAATATTTTAGGAAACTATGAGTTTGGTTACTGAGAAACATAAGGAATTGAAGGCAAATTTGGATAGTCATACTGACTCTTTTGGTCATCAAGATCAACAAGACACAGGTACAAGTCATAACCAAAAAAATGTACCAGATCATAATGGATATAAATTGCCAAAATTAGGTTTTCTAAAATTTGATAGAAAATATCTTGAGGGGTGGATTTGTAAGGATGAACAATATTTCACTCTTCATAATATCCCATGCTACATGTGGTTGACCATTGCCTCTTTCAATTTTAAATTAGATGCACTACATTGGTTTTTGTGGCTTAGGAAGGTTGAAACTAAACTTTCTTGGCAATATTTTGAATAATATCTACTCGCTCGCTTTGGTACTAGTGAGTTTGAAGATTGTATAGGAGCTCTTTTCAAACTTAGAAAAACCTCCATCGTTCATGAGTATCAAACTTAATTTAAAAATCTTACCATTTGCATTACTAGTCTAACTGTCAACTCTTTCCAAAGTTGTTTTGTGAGTGGGTTAAAGGATGACATTAGGGTTGAGGTTAATCCATTGAGACCCCAAACATTACCAAAGATAATACAATTGGATAAATTGGCATAAGAAAAATTTAAAGCTTTAGGATGCACATCTAAATTTCCTAATATCGACCATCCTTTCCATCCAAGTTGATGACAAGTCCTACCCCTAAATCTCAAATTATAAAACAATTAACTCGTGAAGATATGGAAAGTAGAAAGACACAAGGACTATGTTTTAATTATGATGAAAAGTACTCTTGGGGGCATAAGTGTGTGCAACAATTTTTTTTTGCTCGATTTGGATAAAACAAAAACCATAGAATCATTAAAGGATGAGGAGGATCCTTAAGAGAGGGAAACATCAGATCAAGCAATAAAGTTAGAGGACTCCCAACCAAAAATATTTGTGCACATCTTAGCAAAAGTTTTCATTCCCCAAATAATGAAAGTGATTGACTACTTCAAAGGACAATGAGTCATCATTCTTATTGACTTGAGCAATACACATAACTTTATTGATCCATGTGTAGTCATACAAAGAAACTATTATATTACTGCATGTAATTCCTTTGAGGTTATGATTGCTAATGGAGGCACCCTCCTATGAAAATAAAAATATCATAATGTCAAACTTCAAGGTGGGGACTATAATTTCAAGATAAACATGTTCACATTACCTGTTAGGGGGTGTGATATAGTTTTAGGAGCATAATGGTTATGAATGTTAGGACCATTTTTATGGGATTTTGTGGAGTTGTGGATGAAATTAAGTCAAGAAGGGAAGAAATATACTGTACATGGCATGAAATCTAGTGCAACACAATTTATTTCTACTCATAATATGGAAAATTTGTTAAAAAAATCCTCCCATGGAGTGGTGGCACAAATTTTTGCTATAACTGGTCCTAAGGAAAAATAACGGAACTATTCATTACAATTACAAGGACTATTAAACAAATATGCTCAAGTTTTTGAGGAACCCAAGGGAATACCTCATTATCGCTCACATGACCATGCAATACAACTTTTTCCTGGTAGTCTTCCTCCTAATGTCCATCCATATAGGTATGTTTATCCTCAAAAGTTCAAAATTAAGAAAATAGTGCAAGAGCTTCGTGTTGTGGGGATTATTTATTCCAACATTAGTCCCTATTCTTCACCCGTGTTATTAGTAAGGAAAAAGGATGGCACTTGTGGACCTTAATAAAATCATTTTTAAGGATAAATTTCTAGTTCATGTGATTGATGAACTAGTTGATGAGTTGCATCGGGCCCAATATTTTTCCAAGTTGGATTTGTGGTTAGGATATCATCAAATTTACATTAAGGATGAGGATATTTCAAAAACAACTTTTATAAATCATGAAGGGCATTATGAGTTCCTAGTTATACCATTTGGGTTAACCAATGCACCTTCTACCTTTCACAATCTGAAGAATTCTATTTTTTGCCATTTCCTTCGCAAGTTCATTATAGTCTTTTTTGATGACACATTGACATAAAACTATTCATGGGAAGAGCATATTCAACACTTAGATAAAAAACTCAAACTTTTGTTTGACCATTAGCTTTATTCCAAGATATCCAAATGCTCTTTTGGCCAGTAATAGGTTGAATACTTGGATCACATTGTCACTAAGGATGGAGTTCAGGTTGATCCTGAAAAAAATATAGGCTATCTAATATTGGACTAAACCTCATACCCTAAAGGGAATTCATGGTTTATTGGGACTCATGGGCTATTATAGGAATTTTGTGAAGAATTATGGCAAGATAGTAGCCCCCTTAACTGCCATGTTGAGTAAGAATTTGTTTATGGGGTCAAAATTGAAGAACACATGCTTATACCGAGAGGGGGGTGAACAATATAAGATCACTTTTTACTTTTCTTTCCCAAAAAATATTATAAAATATATCAATGGCAATATCAACAACAGTAATCAAAGTAATGCAAAAATTACCACACAAAATAGAGACACCAATTTAACGTGGTTCACCCAATGTGGGCTACCCCATGGAGAAAATATTTCACTAAGATTTTCTCAATAAATATCTTGGGAATAATTTCTCTATTACAATGTTTATGGACCTCTATCCAAAGGAGACACCAATCCCCTAATTAAGTTCATGGATATCTATCCACAGGAGACACCAATCCCCTAAGTTGGTTCATGTATCTCTATCCATAGGAGAACTCATTCTCCTATGCTCTGGTTGGTGATCCTCTAGAAGACTACTACCTCTATTACACAGGCTTTTGGATCTCTCTCCATTGAAGACCTCTATCCTCTCTACCTTGGATAATGGATCTCTATCCACTAGAGACTAATATTCTCTTCTCTGTCACCTCCAAAGCTTACTCTCAACTCTGTCTCATATCTGTACTAAAAATAGTCCTTCAATATAACACAAATATGCTTAGTCTCTATCTCTGATCTACACTAAACACAGTCCTTCGATCTAGCACAAATCTTCTCAATATTTCTCTTTGGTCTGGCACAAACCTATCCTCAAATCTGCACTAAACTCTGTCCTCAAATCTATCCTCAAGCCTTAACACAGATCTTGATCCAATCACAAATCAACTCTGCTAGATCTGCCCCAAACCTTAACTCAAGGTTTGAATAAATTGATAAATCAACTCTGCTCTCAGGTCTTCTCAAAGACTTACCTCAAATCTGCTGAACAACTCTTCATCAAGACATGTCTCAAATCTGCATTGTAAGATTCCACAAAATCTTACTCAACTCAACTCAATCTATCATAGAAAACCTCTTCAATCACACAAACAAGTTTCACACAGAATCTTGTTTTAATCTCACAGAAACATATAGAGAATGGTTAGAGACTCAATATGCTTCACACTCATAACAATGTTCAATCACTTTCAATATTTCATACTTCACCATGAAAACATATGAAGAATGGTTAGAGACTCAATATGTTTCACACTCAATAAATTTCAATATATTTCTCAAATTAGTAAGGAATAATTTGTTTCATAGAACTTGAACTATCACTTCAACACTTCCAATCAACTAAGCTCAATCAACTCCACTCAACAGATCACTCAATGAAAGCTTAGTCAACAATGCTTATCAAACAAACCTCGCATAACAATGATACTCATGATATTTCACAAGCCCTAGTTCAAGATAGTTCTCAACTTCACATAACAATGGTACTCGTGATCTTTCACAAACCCTAATCAAGCATATGAAAGCTTACTCAATACTTCCAACAATGCTTATCAAACAAGGTTTCTAGTATCAACTTTCATTCCAAAAAACCCACATTAATCAACATTGGATATATCAAAATAAAACTCAACAATGCTTATCAAACAATCCTTTTCACTCCAACTTAGCATTCACAACATCCAACAATATTTCACTCACAAGGAAGATATGCCCATACCTTTTGTTTGTTGAATTTTTGACCTCAAAACCTGTCTCAATCATAATTACTCTCTTTGCCAATATCAAGGGTTAGGTAGCAAAAACCTTCTCAAAATTTCATTCAAATATTCCCTCAAAAATATTCTCACCATACAAAACATTAAATCTCAATTACACCTTATAATCTCCACACTTTAAAAATTGATTTAGCAAATATTTAAACAATTCACTTTAACAATCAATTTCTTTTATTCACCTTATTACTCCTCTCAAATATTTAAACACAATAAGACTTTATTTTAAAATAACATATAAACTCCTTTAAAGCCTTATTACTCCATTCAACTCCTAATCATAAAAATCACAATATAAAATTTAATTTTCATAAACCTTATTACTCCCTCCTAACATAAAAACCTCATGCCAAACAAACCTTAGGACCAAATTTAATTTAAAAAATTAAATACCTTTTTGCCCTCGACGAGATTCGATCCCACGTTGTGCTACCACCAGCGCCCTATTCGCGGCTCAATTTTTGCATGAGCTAGGCACTCACCTTAAACTCCAAAAGTTCCTTGTTCGCTTTGTATTGGACGTTGGATGTCTAAACAAAAAAACACCCACGCAAAAACTACCGTCGGGGTTCGATCGTGGGTCCTCCCACCTTGCCAAGCCTTAAGTCACAATCACTTGCCACTATCCCAACCACCTTGGTTGGTTATGAGGCTTAGAGCCTCTATTGCCTTATTCCTTCGTTGGTGCCAAACAAAACAAAAAACTTTTCTTCTTCCTTGCACGTAAATCATGAAAATCATAGGCTCTTTAGGGATTCGAAGGAAGGTAAGTTTAAATTCACCAAAGGCACATGGTATTTATACCATTGTGCCATCTCCTTTAGCACATCGGCGGATGGAGAATATAATCAACATTGGTGCTTATAAATTTAATTTTTGCCCTTATAACCCTAACCTTAGGGTTAATTAAATTAGATTATAATTTAATTAATAATAAATTATTATAATTAATTTAATAACTATAAGGTTAATTAAATTAAATTATAAATTAATTTATAATGAAATTATTATAATTAATTTAATTACTTTAGGTCTTACCATGAGACCTTTAATATGATAATAAAATATTATAATATAATTTTTCTTGGGCCTTCTTATTTCTCCTAAAAACCTGATCTGACCACCTTGAATATTATAATAGGATATATTATAATATTATTTCCCTTAGGTCTAGAAGCAATATTTATCTTGCATTGCTTACTAAAATTGACTCTTGACATCCTTCCTCTTGCACTACTCATTGAAACTGACTCTTGACATCAATGACAACAAATCTTGCTCATATTTCCAATAAAAACTAGTTGAAAAGGTTTTTTTTTATTTAAAGTATGCCAGATTTCTCTAAACCTTTTATCATTAAAAGTGATGCTTCAAGAACTAGCATTGGGGTCGTTCTAATGCAAGAAGGTAGACCATTGGCCTTTACTAGCAAGGCCTTATTAGACTAAAATTTGGGTAAGTCTACCTATGAGAAAGAAATGCTTACCATTTTACATGTAGTCAATCATTGGCGGTCGTATCTTATTGGGAGATATTTTTCCATTAATATTGATCATCAAAGTCTTAAATATTTTTTAATAACAATGGGTGGCCACTCTAGAATAACAAAAGTGGGTTTCCAAATTATTAGGCTATGACTATGATATCACATATAAGAAGGGTATGGAAAATGTAGTGGTGGATGCTTTGTCCCAATTACATGAAGAACAACTTATACTCCATGCTATATCCACACCACATCCTCAGTGGCTTTATCAACTACATGAGAAACTACTCAAGGACTCCTCTTTGAAAACTCTCATTCACCAACTTCAAGCAGATCCTCATTCATGTCCTGGGTATACTTGGGATGGTCATGATTTACAGTACCATGATCATATTGTTGTACCCACTCTGTCATAGATAAAGGACCTCATTATTTAGTAAATACATGCTTCCCCAACAATTGGTAATTCAATGTTTCTCAAGATTTATACTAGGACCAAGTGTACCTTTTTTGGCAAGGCATGAAAAAAGATATTCATACTTTTGTGGCTGAATGTGATCATTGGCAGCATTTGAAAGATGAAACTGTGAGTTCCATTGGTACTCTTTAGCCTTTGTTGATTCTTGAGCAGGTTTGGAGAAATATTTCTATGGATTTCATTGAAGTATTGTTGAAGTTTGGAGGTGAATCAATTATTCTAGTGATAGTGGATTATCTTTTGAAATATGCTCATTTTTATTCCCTATCCCATCCCTATACCACCTCCATTATCACTCAAATTTTATTTGAATTTATCTTTTTCCTCTATGGAATACCAAAATCCATTGTCTCTGATAGGGATCCTACCTTTACTAGTCAATTTTGGTAGAAATTGTTCAAGTTATAGGGAACACAACTCAAGATGATTTTGGTTTATCATCTTCAAACTGATGGTTAAACACAAATTGTGAATAAATGCTTGGAAATATGCCTTCGTTGTTTCACCTCTAAACATCCTACATAGTGGTTCAAGTGGCTTCCTTAGGCCGAATGGTGGTATAACACCACCTATCATACTGCCACTAAGGTGACTCCATTTGAAGTAGTCTATGGCCAACCTCCACCAACATCAAATTCCTACATACTAGGTAGTTTTAAGATTCAGGTTGTGGATTTCACTCTTCGCCAACATGATTCCATTCTTTGCCAACTCAAGGATAATATGGACATGGCTCAGAACCGTTTGAAATGACAAGTAGATTAACATTGTACCAAACATAGTTTTATTGTGGGCAACATGATTTTCCTTTAGTTATAGCCATACAAAAAATCCTCTCTCTAGCTTTGTGGTTGTCATAAACTTATCACCAAATACTATGGTTCTTATTAGGTATTGCAAAGGATCAGGTAAAAAACATACAAGCTAGCCCTTTTGACTAGTTCTAAACTTCATCCAATCTTCCATATCTCATCTCTCAAGAAAGTTGTTGGCAACAAGGTGTAGGTATAGTCTACACTTCTAGAGTTGAATGAGAAAGGTTCCATCATTCTTGAACCCGAATGCATTATATACCGTCACTCCCATCACCTTCATCGCTATATTATTTCTAATGTTTTGGTCCAATGACATGGATTACAATTGGAAGATGTGATGTGGAAACCTCTTCAACAACTTGAACAATAGTTTTCTTATCTTTAGCTTTGAGGACAAATATTTTTAAAGGAGAAAGGTATTTTAGGACCCCATCCTAACACTATAATGTAATAGTCCTTATTGAACGCAGGAAACACCCATGTTAATATTTTGTAATATTTTATAAATATGGGGGAACAACCATGATAATAGTTTGGAATGTTTTGTAATATTTATGGATTTAGAAGCACCTAGACAAGTAGCACGATTTTATGTAATTGTTATCAAGAATGTAACTGCTTGTAGGTAGGAAATTCTAGCCTGGGTAGTATTTTGCATGTAAGCCAACCTTGGGAGGTAGGTGGTTGATGAAATCCTTAAAAATATGAGGGGTAGTATTGTATGTATATTTTTGCATAATTGAATAAAAGTATTGAAGGAGGTTTCTCCCTTGAAGTGGTCCACAATTCTATGTTATTTGTAATATTATTCTTTTCTACATCTATATTTCATAGTTGTATTGGGAGCTTTATGTTTATTTGCAATATTTGTGTGAGTGTGCTTATTTTTAATAGTAGATGCCTAACAATGAGTTTTTTCTTTTTTGTTGGTTTTTTATGGGACTGTAGTATAGGGAATACAACCACAAGATGCAAGATAACTAATCTAAGATAATTATAAACTAATGGTACAATCATATGTATAAAAACAATGAAATAAACATCTACAAATAACTTAGGAATATATCATTAATGAAAGTGATGAAAATAGTACAATTCTATATAATGAAGGACATGAACACTCCATGAAAGGATATGAAAGGACTACATTATACCATACTACCACACACTATCTATATTTACTACTACATATGCTGCTCTATGAAAACACTCACTATGAGGTCTTTATATAGGAATATAGATTCCTTGCCCCTTACGTTACCTATCTACCTGATGTATAAGTGGAATCCTTGAACATTTACAACTTACGCATTTGACACTTGTGCATTTATTACAATACTTGAAGTAACTAACTAACTTTACTCTAAAGTAAACTCCAACTCTAGTTATGTACGAAAGGTGGTACATTTACATGATCCAAACGATGTAATTTACTCTAAATACCCTCTGTATTACATTATTTAGGTATTGAAGATTTTAGTCTTCAATATGGATCTTCATATTCTTCATCTTGATCAAGTCCTTCTTATTTAGGTTGTAGATGACCAAGTAAAGCATAGTGTAGTTATCCTCTCATCCTTTTAATTTTGAGCCTTCCATCTCTTCCTTTGCTTTTGTGATATATAGATTCTTCTCTAATTTGTTCCTTAGAAACTGCATTAGTATTGTTTTGAAACACAAAAATATCTTATGAAGTTTTGGTAGAATCTAGAGCATATATATTTCTATGGATTGATCCAGTAGCTTCAATCTCATTTTGATGTATAATGAGATACATGTTAGCTCCATTTATGTATCTGAAGTCAATATTCCTTTTACTTTCTACTAACTTGGATACTTAAATGAGATTAGATGTTAATCATACATCACATTATGTAGCAGAAAGTTTGAAAACAATTTACTAGGCGACACACACCCATATCCATGTATATGATAGTTATTGCCATATACAATTTTCAACTTGTAGTTGTTAGTGACCTCAAGACAATCAAACCAATGTAGATTTCCTGTCATGTGGTGGCTTACCCCTAAATCAATATACCAAATGTCCTTTTCACTTTGACCTATGAAATTATTTGAACTTGAAGTGATTTTGCATATTTGATATGGTATATTGGATGGATTATGATCTTGAGTCCTTTTGTAGTGTGTATTATGATGAAATGTCTCTCTTGCTACTTTATCCATTGTAGTGTATGATAGGATCCTTTTAATACTTTAGATAGATCCTTTTAAGTAGTCTACTTTAGGACTCCCTTGTTTAGAGTATGTGAACCAATTTGATAAAACCTTTCTAGACTTAGGTTTTGTAGGATTCCTTATGTCTCCCTAGTGATTGTAATGTGTTATAAGTTTGATAAAGTTCTTAGTAAGTAATAGTTCACCTTTTGGGTTGATTTTGTAATGTTTTGTAGATAATAATAAACTTCTATTCCACCTTATCTAGGGTTATGCATAAGGGGTTGGACTCAAAATGTAATTATAAAAAAAAGGTGAATCAATTTTGAAATCTTGGTGAATCTTGGTCAACTTCATGTAGGAGACAGTGAATTACCTTTATTTTTCATCAAAAATTATAAAATAGTTGAAAATTTTAGAGTCTTGACTGCAAACCAGTTGAAAAATATGGTTCAATCATGGGAGGGTTACAAAATAAAGCTCAGATGTGGTTCAAATGCAAAACATGGTCCAATCACGATCCAGGTGCAAAACTAGGTCCTGTTGGTCATCAAATCTGCCTAGGAAAGGATTTTGGGTAAATGTATGAGCCCTAGACCTGGACCAACATTGAAATGCTAAAGTGAAGAGATGCCCCTCGTGCCAATATCTAAAGAAAGGTCGGCTCTTATGCTAAACTACTTTGGTGTTTTAAGACAAGGGTGCAAGAAAGAGATAAAAGGAGTTAGGGTTAGGTAAAGAAATAAAAAGGGATAAGGGAATAGAGATCAGTGATTTAAGGTGGGAAAGAATAGGAAGCATGATAACTAACTAAAAACTTGAATAACAGCAAGGAACACCAAGAATAAATGAAGGAAATGCAACATTAACCTTCCTATGTATCGTCTGGGTGAGCTCACAGGGATTCTCCTTCTCCCTTTCGTCGAAATTCAGGGTTTAGAGTAAAGACGATTAGGACAAGTGAATGTAACAGAAACCACAACCCACCAGGCAGCATAAAAGAAAACCAATATTACATTTTTCCTCTCCTATGTATCCTTCAGACGAGTTTTAGGGTACATTCCCCAATCGCACACTGAATTTAGGATTCAAAGTCTCAGTATACAAATGAAGAAAGACAAAAGAATCAAGCACATAAGGCAACATAAAAGAGAGAAATTTAGCCCAAAGCTCTTTAGTATTAATCGTAGGACATCAAGTTACAGTAGCTTTCTAGCAGATAGTTCCCCCCAAAAATGTTACATTACAATGCCTGGGTTTTTATAGAGGACCCGACCCTCTAAGTCATTATTACACAGAATGGCAAAGTATACTCTTGAGATCTGAGAAGTCAGCACCTCACGACCCTCGTGACTGAGCTTTCAAATCCATTACCAGAACTGGCAATTGTGATCGAGTCAACCGCAAAAACATGCATTGATGAGCGGTCTGAGTGTCCTTGGTTTTTGGGTGCAATGCTCGAGTGGCCGCCATGCTTGCCGGGCTCTCCTTTTAGGGACTGATACTTTGCTTCCAATTGCCAAAAAAGAGCAGCGAGCTTGCAGGGCAAGTAAGAATACATTTATGAGGCACTTGATTGTCTCAAGAAAATACTCGACTTGAAGCGCGTGCCCCTTGCAAAAAAGCAACATATCACGATATCATGACATTTCTATGTCTTCAGCTTGGTCCTTCTTTTTGCATCATGAAAATATGACATGTCACGATATCACGACATTTCTATGTCTTTGCCCTCTTTTGTTGCTTTTGGCCATGAAAACGCAACATGTCGCGATATCGTGACACTTTTCCTCTTTTGGTCACGAGGATGCAACATGTCACGATATCGCGACACTTTTCTTCTTTTGGTCTTTCTCCTTGCCTTTGGCCACAAAAATGTGACATGTCGCGATATCGCGACACTTTTCTTCCTTGCTCCCTCTTGTCGCTTTAAGCCGTAAAACTGCAACATGTCGCGATATCGCGACACTTTTCCTCCTTTGGTCGCGAGAATGCAACATGTCGCGATATCACGACACTTCTTCTTTCTTGCTCCCTCTTCTTGCTTTCGGCCATGAAAATGCGACATGTCGCGATATCGCGACACTTTTCTTCCTTGCGCTTCCTCCTCACTTTTGGTCATGAAAATGCGACATGTCGCGATATCATGACACTTTTCTTCCTTGCGCTTCCTCCTCGCTTTGAGCCGCGAAAATGCAACATGTCACGATATCGCAACACTTTTTCCTTCTTGCTCTTCTTGTCGCTCTCGGTCGCAAAAATGCAACATGTCACGATATCGCGACACTTTTTCTTGCTCCTAGCCCTTGCTTTCGACCGTGAAAACATGACATGTCGTGATATCGAGATACTTCTTCTTTCTTGCTCTGCCTTGTTGCTTTCGACTGCAAAAATGTGACATGTTGCAATATCATGACACTTTTCTCTTCTTGCTCTTCCTCCTTGCTTTGAGCCACGAAAACGCAACATGTCGCGATATCGCGACACTTTTCTTCTTTTGGCGGAGCTATCTTCTTTGGCCTGTTTGGCAGTGAAGCTCTTCTTCTTCATCCTATGTGCAAGGGGGTGGCATTGAAAGCCAAAATTGCTGCAACACTTACAAATACTTTCGAAGCAACAAAAGAAATACTTTTGCAAAAGGAAACACTATAAAAAATTTTGATTTTTTTAATTTTTTTCTACCCCTTGTGTAATGTGAGAAAATTGTCAACAGGTCCAACTACGATTCAGGTGCAAAACTAGATCCAATAGTAGTCTAGGTGCAAAAAATAGGTTAGGCCAAAACTAGATGCAAAGCAAGGTCCAACCATGATTTGAATGCAAAACTAGGTTTGGATGTGGTATGGGTTCAAAACTAGGTCCGATCGTGGTTTGGGTGCAAAACTAGGTTTGGCTGTGGTATGGGTGCAAAACTAGGTTCGATCGCAGTTCGGGTGCAAAACTAGGTCTGACCAAAATTAGGTGCAAAACAAGGTCTGACTAAAAATCGAGTGCAAAATAAGGTCTAGCCAAAACTAAGTGCAAAATATGGTCCAATCAAAATTAGGTGCAAAACAAGGTTTGGCCAAAATTGGATGCAATACAAGGTCTAGCTAAAATCAGTTGCAAAACATGATTTGACCAAAACCGAGTGCAAAACAAGGTCCAACCAAAACAACGTAAAAAAAAATGTCTGACCAAAACAGGTTACAAAACATAGTCTGATCAAAATCAGCTGTAAAACAAGGTTTGACCAAAACTAGGTGCAAAACAAGGTTCGATAGTTAACTAGGTGCAAAACACGATCTAGTAGTAAACCATGTGCAAAACAAGGTTCGAACTTGAACCATATGCAAAACTGTATCCAAATTTAGGTCGGGTGCACTAGGGTTTACATTGCCATGTGTCACGCGATAAGTCAACCATATTACATGTTGAATGACATGCTACCACGTGTCCACCTACAATCATTCGTGTCTATAAAAGGTATCGACAATCATTTTTTCAAGTTTTCATTTCTACAACTGCAAACCAGAGCGAACCAGAGCAAAGACTCCCTAAGCGATTGTTACCCTACAACCTTTCCAACCCAATTTCTCCTGCTTTCACAACTTCTAGCAATGGCCACTACATCCACCCCTTATTCAAAAATTATATTCAAGAACCCTTCTTTCTTTGCAATTTCAGATATCTTAACCACCCTAGGTTACGACTTTTTGTGGGTAAATGATGTAGTGTAATGACCCTAAAATCATAAATAAGAAACACAAAATAGAAATAAAAAAATTGACTAAGGAGAAGGATTCATAAACCCTTAACCAAACTTAGGTTAACTTAATGTTTAACTAAACCCCTATGTTTTCTCAAGAACTATACCACACAAGATTTCCCTCACGCAAGTTACTTCTACGTAGGCATATCTCATGTTATGCATATAAGTCCATCTATTTCATCATCCTTGATGAGCTATAATTATAAGCTTCAACTATTATAAGGTGTACAAGCATATCCATATCCTACACAAGCCATTATGCATAGGTATACTACGTATATTGTGAGTTAAGCTACCAATATTGTCCTCTGACAAGCTATCTTAACTCAAGTACAATCTTCTATAAACCTAGTTACCATTATCCTTAAGGGGGTCTCAAGCCCTTAGGTTATCCTCTAAGTTCACCTTAGAACTTACTACTCAATTATTATGAAAAATTATTCAAATAAGTAAATAAAAGATAGATCTAGATACTATATGTAACAAAACATAATTCATTAAACATGCAAAAGATAACTAGAAACATGGAACACTAATTAAAGAATAAACATGCAATAGAAAGGAGTTAAATACATTTAAAATATCTCACTTAGAGTACAAGGTACATTTGCCACATTGATCAATTTTTACATAAGAGTATGGTAAAATCTCCATACCCTAAAATAATGCATTACATTAATTTTATCAAGGAAGTCTCCCCACAAGTCTAATCTAATAGCATAAATAAACAAGATGTAAAGTAGAGAGCAAAATTGAGCATTAGTCCATTTGCAACTTTGGTCCTCCAACTCTTCCATCAATCAAGTGAGGATAGTAGGGGTGAAACTCATAGTGCAGGATAGACATATCTCTAAATGCATTTACTTTATTTACTTTACCAAATTGCAACTATACAATTTACTCAAGTATTTAACCATCTAATAGCATAGTTGATATCATAAAAAAATCATTACTTTTACTATCTCCTCTCAAGTACCTTTAGAGAGTGTTGGCAATTTTGGGTACTTTGGGTACATTGCTTTTGCTTAAGTGTATAAGTTGTCATTGATGTCAAAAGGCATTTTTGTGTTGATATCAAAAAGAGTGTGATGTCAAAAATATCTTGAGAAAGCTTCATATTGTTAAAGGGTTTTTATTAAAACCATGGTGACAAGGTTAAATGTTTTTCTTAAAACCATTTGGACTCATTAAGGGTTTTTATTAAAACCAAGCTTAACTTAATGCAAAGGTTTTTGCTTCTTGAAAAACCTTGAAGGTCCATGTTTATTATTAATAATTAAATTAACTCAAACCTTTGACAAAGGTCTAAGTTTAATTTATTATTAATAAAATAATTATTATTATTAAAGTGTCTTTTAACCCTTAAGCGACGCAGATAAAGTTTTCTTTCACCGACGTGTTGCCATCGTTGGAGGAGCGCCGATGTCAAACAGTTAAGGAGAAATGGCTATACAAGTGGGGATGATTTTCTAAAGGAAGTGTACCACCGATTAATTGGAGTCTTCGATTTGCGTTTGCTCTGTATCATTCAAATAGCGCTTGGTGTCTTCGATTTGTGCTTGCTCTGTGTCTTCGAATCTCCAATTGACATCTTTGAAATCATGCTTGATCTGTGTCTTGGAAACCGTGCTTGGCATACTCGGATTTGAGCTTGGGCTACATCCTTACTTTTTGCTTGACATTAGTGGATTGGCAATTGCACCTGAACTGTGTTTTTCCAGACTGTGCTATGAGATGATTAATGCAAGCATTTAGTGACTTATGTTTTGGACAGTGCTAGGAAAACGAATGCGTTTTCCATATCCTACGATCAAGTGAAGATAAAACAAAGGATAGTTTAATATTTCTTTGTTGAGCACTTGTGCTCCAACGACGATGGAGTTTGAGTAAAGGCACTCGCTAGGCAGAGATACAGGTTTCGAATCACGTCGAGTGCATTTTTCCTTTTGTTGCAATGCATGAAGGAGAGCGGTTGTGATTGGGCTACGTAAGTAGAGGAGAATGCGCTTTAGCGCTTATAGTGGTGGCTCCTCATTTCTCCTAAGGTTGGAGAACTAAGTATTGCCAAGGTAAATCCTTTTATTGTTGACTTGGGATATTTGAGTTGATTTGATCAAGAATTATTGATGGAGGTATAAGGTTAAGTTGTAATCTTTGTTTTGACATTGTTATTATTAATACTTGATGCTTATGTGGAGTAATAAGGTGTAAAGAGATTTTACTTTGTATGTATATTATATTTTTGGTGGTTAATATTAAGTTGGAGTAATAACGTGGTATTTTGGATCTTTATTATTGTGTATTATTGTATAGTTGCTAACTCTAATTGGTGGTAAATTGAGAGTTAATGTTGTGACAGTTTTTGAGTTCTCCTTCTTCATCAAAGTAAAGGTATGGGAACATTCTTCCATGGTTGTTATTGATTGATGGTTTTCTAAAAATAAGTGTAGAGGGAAAAGGATTTCTACTTGTTTCCTTTTCTTGTTATGATTGGTTGAATGCTTTAAGGTTGATGTTGAGTTGAATGGTGTTGGTTGACTAAACCTTGTTTGATGAGCATTGTTGTTAAAACCCTAATTGGTTGTGGAAAGAACATGAGTATCATTGTTATATGAGATATTGCATGGTTGGCAATTGTTGGGTTGTGTTTCATGTTCTTGAGAAAAGCATACTACATCTATCTTATTCTGTTGAGATTGATATTGAGTTGAGATTGATATTGGGAGTTAAGTATAGAACATATTGAGTCTCTAACAATTCTCTTTATGCTTTTATGAGGTTGATGAATCACATTGGGTCTCTAACAATTCTCTTTGTGGGTTCATGCTAAGCAAGTTTTTCTTGGTGAGCTTGCTGAGGTTTTGGACAGGTTCGGTGGGGACTTGTGAGCAAGTTTTGGACAGGTTCCGGTGGGGACTTGTGAGCAGGTTTTGGATAGGTTCCGGTGGGGACTTGTGAGCAGATTTGGACAGGTCCTAGCAGAGGACTTGTGAGCTGAGTTTGAGAGTTCTATCGGAGAACTTGAGGACAGAGGTGCATTGGTTCTTTGAGAAGAACCTGAGGACATATTTGGAAAGTCTTTGAGAAGGCTTGTGTGCGAGAGGATTGATTTGTTCAAGAGTTGGACAGATCCGACGAGACGAGAGGAAGACTTGTACTATATCGACTGACTGTGTTTGGTACAGGTTGCTGAGCTACTGTGGACGTGATCATAGAATGCAGAGGTATCTTAGGCTAAGCATTGAGGACAGGAGGTCTTTGATGGAAAGGAGTTCCACGTGCTGGCAAGAGGTAGAGGCAGTTGATCTTCTGAGGGATGATTTCCAGAGCAGAGGGGAAGGTATCTCCTTTGAGCAGAGGCTCATAAATTCAGATAGAGGGGAAGGTATCTCCTTTGAGTAGAGGCTCATAAATTCAGATTGGGGGAAGGTATCTCCTTTGGGCCAAGGCTCATAAACATTGTAATTGGGAAGGATTCCCAAAGAACTTTGAGATAAATTTTAGAGAAAAGTTTTGTGGACGTAGCCCAACCATTCTGGGTGAACCACGTTAAAAATGGGCCTTCAATGTGTGATGCTTTCTGTCTTGATTAATGTTGTGTTGATGCCTCTGCTATCTAAAGTTAAAATTATTAATTGGTTAAGTCTTATACTGTTCACCCCCCCTCTCAGTATAAGTCCATGTTCTTCTAGAGAGCTTTTCAACATGCATCATTTAAATCATGGTTATTACTCAAATCAAATCTAGACTTGTCTTAAAGCATTAAAGCCCAATACCTTTAATATTTAAACCAATCCTTTCGTTTATTCACTAAATTAAAGCCCCATAACTTTAATTTAAAATAAACCCTTTTCTCGTTCATTCATAAACTAAAGTCCCATACCTCTAGTTTATAAACAACTAATACATTTCCTTTTATTTCCAATAACTAAAGCTTACACTTTCAATTTATGAAAACAATACATTTCCTTTTATTTCCAATAAACTAAAGCCCCATAACTTTAATTTACGAAAACAATACATTTCCTTTTATTTCCAATAAACTAAATCCCCATAACTTTAATTTATGAAAAACATATATTTCCTTTTATTTCCAATAAACTAAAGCCCCATAATTTAATTTATGAAAATAATACATTTCCTTTTATTTCCAATAAACTAAAGCCCCAAAACTTTAAATTACGAAGATATAGGGTAATTAAGATCTTGAATGAAAAGACAGAGATTGCAGAGAATGAGATAGACAGAGATATGATGGTAGGGGATTTGAATGATAAGCAAATATTGTCCTTCCAAAAGGCTCTCATGGGCTTTGAACTGTATTCTTCAGGGCATGCATTTGGAGAAAAATCATTAAGCCCAGTTGTCTCTGTTATGGCTAGGGTTTTTAGAGCTACAAAAATGAATTATCATCTTGAATGAGCTTTGGATAGGCCTGTCTTGGTGATTCAACCAGATTCAATTGCAAAGGTTTTTGAATACCTGGCTAATCATGCCTTAATTTGCAAATTTTTAGGAATTAGGGTCCCTCATTTCATTGGAATCTTGGGCTTGAAAAGTAGGGAACCTGGTTGGAGATATGGAGATCATGCTGGGGCAAATGTTATTTTTATGGTTGTTTTCTCTTGCATTGAGGATCAACATAAAGTTTTTGAAGGAGGGCCTTATTTTTATAACCAGGTTGGTTTGTTAATTAAGCCTTGGCATGTGGGATTTAACCTTATGGAGGAAATTCCATTGCGGGTGCTGGTTTAGGTTTAGCTCCCTTGGTTATCTCTGGAGTTCTGGAAAAATGATATTCTTCACATGATTATGCTGTTGTTGGGGAAGACGATGGGTCCTTCTCAACAAACAATTGATAAAAAAGGTAGTTTCTTGTGCCCATGTTTGTGTTGAGATAGATTTAAATAAGCATTTTCTATATTCTATGGAAATTTGTGTTGGATATTCTTCTTGGATTCAACCATTGGACTATGAAACCCTTCCATTATGATGTCGTTTATGTCATGCATATTGACACCTTTAGAGAAAATGCCCAAAATTACTTTGGAATTATCATCAAAGCCTCAACATCCTAATTAGGATAGTGGGATAGATAAAAGGAAAGCTCCTAAGTAGGATAATGAGTTTGTTGAGGGAAAAGCTCCAATGTAGGATAGTGGGAGTGATAATGAGGATTTCATTCCTATTTTTTTTTAAGCGAAAAATCCCTTGTGGAGCCACCTTGGTCCGAGAGACCACGAACAGGGGGTTCTACACTGTCAAAGTCACTCGGGGGTCGCACCCGACCCTGCCCGCACCAACATTATCAATTGGATTTTGGATACCCAATTCAGCTTTTTGGTAGGGTGGAGATTTGAACCTGGGACCTCCCTTGGAGGATTGCCCTCTCCTCTCCAACTCACCTACAACACCTGGGTTAAAACTAATTTATAGTGGAAAACACCCCTTTCGAGTTGCCACTTTCAACAGGTTTGGCATAGGAGGAATGGAGCCTTTTCGACCTCTACCAACACATAGGACATTCCTAACTATACCATATATCTACAGGATGGAGACAAGGGGAATGGAACCTGGGTCGACCTCTACCAGCACATAGGGCATTTACCACTGCACCACAAGCATATGAGATTTCATTCCTATTAAGTCTCACAATAAAGGCAGGGGTTTGAAGAGATCCGTTAATGAGAGGTAAGTTGATGGGTTACATAATAGATTTGATGCTTTGGATGACTTGGACCAACTTTTTGGTGTTAATATGCAAAGGGATCTATTTGTTGCTTAGATGGACACTAATCAGTCTTTGGGTAATGCAATTGTTCCAGTTTTTGTGAATTGTGCAGAATAAACTATTGAGGGGAACCTGATTTCTATTCATTCTACGGAAAATATGATTATTTAGGAGGATGGTGTGGTGGCAGATGATATGCTACTGGCTGATTTGGTGGGTTTATATCATGGGAAAGGTTCTAAGGTGAGTTCTATGCTAGGATTGCCTCAAAATAATTTTAAAATGGGGTACCTAAAAAGTCTTCTAAGGTGGGTAGGAAGAAATATGTGGAGAAAATTAAACTTGAGGGGGAATCCTTGGTTGAGTCAGGGTTGGTTATGCCCCTTGATTCTCACTTTTCCACCCATCATAAATGATTATTTTATCTTGGAATGTGAGGGGATTGAATATCATCTCTCGGTAAAAATCTATTCATGAGTTGATTAAGTTGCATAATCCCGATATTATTTTTTTGTAGGAGTGAAAATTATTAGTTGATTGTTTGTTTAGTATTGCTTCCAAATTGTGGTCTCATGGTCAATGTCAGTGTATTGGTACCTATGGAAGTGCTGGAGGTATTGTTAGCTTTTGGAATCCTTAGAAGCTCTCTCCTATATGGTGGGATTTTGATAAATTTTCTCTCTCTATGGTTGCTTATTGTAAGGAGTCTAGTGAAGTGGTATTATTAACTAATGTTTCTGCTCCCTCTAATTTTGCTAGGAAAATTTATCTTTGGAATCATATTTGGGTGGTGTGGTTAATGACTCCTCACGATCCTTAGATTGTGGCTGAAGACTTTAATAATATCACCAATTTTGAGGAGAAAAGAGGTGGTGTGGGTGTTGGAAATATTGAGTATATTGAGTTGTCATTAATGTCAAAGGGTACATGAGGCAAAAATATTTTGATGTCAAAGGTGCATGGTTGTCAAGGAAAAAATATTCCCCATGGTTTTGATAGCAAGAAATGAACAAAAATTCAGGGCAAAAGAAGTCATTTTTCTAAGAGAAGGGTTATAATATTTAAATGTCAAATTATATTACGAAGAAATGCAAAATTTTAAAAGCTCTTATTACATATATTTTTTAATATTATAATATAAACAAGTGTAAGGTTAAAAGGTGCCTATAGACACTAAAATCATGTCAATACGATTAGGTAATCAAAATAATTGACTAATTGACATCATATGGCCCCCTTGGGCAACCCTCAAAGGTTTTAAAGTGGTCCTAACCACTCTTGGAAGGCTCTACCCCACTTTTGAGAGGTTTTTGGCCACATAGGCATGACCATCCCACCCTGGGATGGTCATAGTTTATGGTCGTCCCACCTAGGGATGATGGCAAAGCAGCCATACCTGGGTGGTACGGCCACAAGGTTTTACTTCGAGGTATGGGAAAAATGGTGCACCTAATTAAGAGGAACAATATGCATCTATCTCCTATGTCTCATGAGCATCAAATCAGAAGCATGCAAGTAAAATGGAAATACCAAATAGCAAGAAATGAAGTAAATCAAGTCTCTTTATTATGAATTTTGTGGATCAAGTCCAAGGTTACATAGAAGTCTCATTGAGGGCTAAAATGTGATACAATTATTACAAATTTTGGGTGCCCAAGGATCAAATCCTTCAAGTAATTCGGTGCACTTCTAGTGTCTTTCCTCGTACCCATAATCGAGGTGGGAGAGCTAATGCTTTTGCCACTTGTATATTTGATATTTAGGTCTTGTGCTCCTTCCTAATGCACTGTAGAAACTTACACCTGTATACAAGTAAATCATAAATGTCAAATAGCAAGTGTGTATGATGAAAAACATGCAATCCCCATAGACACCAAAATACTAGTAATGATAATATGCATGGATATTATACCAAATCAACTCCAAATGACTTGAAATTGTAAAGTGATCTAAAATAGAAGGTTTTGGGAATATATAACCAAAAATAGAACCAAAATTATATATTATGGCATGTCGCATTTGCAGTGCATATTTCCAACCTGCAAAACCCAAAGCAAGCAATTTATGCACCTACATATATTCAAAACACATGAAACTTGGAAAAAATACATAAAAGGACATTTCATAACAACCCATGTGGTTAGATTTACAAAATAAATAATAGTTTTAGGTGCTTCTCCAGATGACCTCCATAGACCTGCATAAGACCCTTCAAAACACTAAAAATTGTGATATCTCACTCAATATAGCTCCAAAATGGATGAAATTTAGATAATAGCATCATATGATAATATAGAATCTAAATGAAAAAGAATATTAAAGAAATAATGCACATATAAGCCACCATCCTGGGGTGGGATGGTTGGAATTGTCAGTGATTGGGGACCGCCCTGGGTTGGGATGGCCACCAGTTCTACACTTATTTTGTCACCAATTCCTATGTGAATTAGTTAGAGACCTTATAAATAGTATTTTTATCAAATTTTGTGGTAAAAATAACTCATATGGTTTAGTTTTAGAATCAAATTGCGCCTCCTAGATCACTCGCAAACCTCCTTCGCTAGGTAGATATTCTGAGGGAAAAGGGCACAAAATGGTGAAGGGAAATCTTGGCAGCACTCCATTGCTATGTATCAAAAATTCTCTCTCTTTTTTGTGTGGAAAATTGATCCAATTTATAGCCAAAGGAGGCCTTTGGGCAAGAAGTCATTCGAGGGAATGCAGGGCAAGAGGCACCATTTGGCCAACAGGGTGGCATGCATTGGAGGGGGAAGAGAATCTCCCTATTTGACCTCTTACATGTAGCATGTCATAAGGATGTTGTGTTCTCTAACTTGCATGGTCAAATAGGTAGGGAAAATGGCAATTAATGGGTGCCATTTATCTAGATTTTACTTTTTGGGAGTCAAACCTTGTGGTCATCCCACCCCAGGATGATGAGTTTGTAACCGTCCTAGGGTAGGACGACCATAAACTGTGACCGTCCTAGGGTGGGATGATCATGCCTATATGGCCCAAAATCTCCCAAAATGTGGGGTAGGGCATCCCAAGAGTGGTTAGGACCACTAGTAGACCTCTGAGGGTTGCCCAAGGGGGGCCATATGGTGTCAATTAATCAGTGCTTCTAATTGCCTAATCGAATTGACCAGATTTTAGTGTTTACAGATGCCCATTTTTTAGATGCATTATATGCAGCACAACATTGAGGAAAAATAGATGACTAAAATGCTACATAATTAGGACTATTAAATAACCTAACCAAATTTTGATGCCCCAATCATGAAAAGAGCATGCGTTCTTGAATCCTTGCTTCTGACGAGCTAAGGAACTTGCTTCAAGTACAACCTTGAATTTTGGGTTGACTTGATCTTGGACATTATTTAGTCATGAAGGTGCGAGGAGTCTAATCCTTCATGATCCTAGAATACCAAGCATTTGTTTAAAATTTTTCTTGTTTGCTACCCCAAGAAGGGGCATGATTATCTTTATCAAATATTCATTGAACGAACGCAATTTGCATGATTAAGTGTGTGATTGTTGATTGTGATTATGAATGAGCTAAGTATGACTACCCCCTCAAGTGACGAGTCGATGAGGGAGTGACCAGTGATAAAATTGATGATTCACTTAACACCTATGACTTTATTAGGGTTTCCTTTGATTTTACTCATTGAAAAATGGAGCATTTCTGAGAGGAATGTGGGTGATTGTGTTGATGTTGTATGGAAGGAAGGAGTTGAAAACTTCGTTCCCGTGGGACGGTCCGACCACAATGGCCTTATTAGGGTGCGAATTAAATATTTTTCCACCTCTCCATGAGAAATTGAGATTGCTTGTGATCTTATGTGAAATTTGACCAAATTTGAGCTATTTTGGTGGATTTTGGACCCTTTTTGAGGTATTTTAAGCTGTTTTTGAAATTTTGATTGTTTAACTGTTTTTGGATTTTATGGCTTTTTGACAGTGTGAAGTCTGAGGACTCACTTTATTGTAGCCTACGGGCCGTATGATGTATCTTTTTGCCCCATACATATATACATATATATGAGCTTTTATGTGGTTTATCATCATGTGTTTATTGCTTTATGAGATGTATGCAATGTGTTTATTTGCTTTATGATATGATGATGTATGCGTATGTTGTGATTTTCTTTGACTTGATGATATGTATTTGTGTTGATGAATATTGAGATGGATGATTGATTTATCGAGATGATGCAATGTATATACTATATGACACACTATGTTAGCACCATAAACTATATAGAATTCATCAATTTATGTATAATGTTGTCATGAGACTATGTAATGGATTGGTGAATAATGTAAACTGACATGTGTGTGATAAAATGGAATGAATGATATGATATTATAGGGTGTCTATGAGGTTTTCAGGAGACTCAAACACTCTATTCAACTAGTCAAAAATTATATACTAACCATGCAAGAATTTTTGATGAGGTATGAATCTGCTAGGGTGACCAAGATACTCAATATACCTATGTGTGCAAGTGAGTTCATTTTGTGATAAGCATAAGATTATTCTAGTGTCAAATGGGATTACGCAATCCATACATACTGAAGATCACCCCAATAGTAGCACGATCCTAGGTTTTATACTTATTTGGATTAGACCACTAGGTAGTATAGGCTACCAAAAGCTAGCTCATCCACATGAAAACATTGATCTGCACACACACAAAAGATAATGTGACAGACATATCATTATGTGTAAGGATACCACCATTTCCAAGTAGGCTATCCACCAAACCTGTAATGAGGATCACCTTATGGTTTTTCAAATGCTGAGAATTCCAAGGATTCAAGTTCAATACTCCCTTCTTTTATTTTATTTGAATTTAGGGATATTTTCTCATATGTAGTGATGATAATCATTGTTTATTTTGTATTTTGTTTTATTTGAGCAAGGGATTTGGGGAGTGGTGATAACCACTATTTATTTTGATTTGATTTTTTTTTTGGAATTTTGCTTTGTGGATTTTTGTGAGAACCATTGTTGACTTTGGGGAATTGGGTAAGGAGGAGCTTGTCCTTTTGCCAATTCTTAGCATTCTTGAACCATCCGCACAGGGGGATGAGCATGATAGACTTTTCACTTAAGGTAACCTAGACCACTTTGTAGGTTTCATCTTTCCTTGTGCAAAACTTGGAATTAATGTGAAAGATGTGTTGGGATTTTGATGTATACAAGGTACAATATAAGAAAGACTCTACCTCTTGAAAATAAGGATAGCTTTCTACAAAATTTGAAAAGAAAACTGAAGATGGCTGAGTGAGCAAAAACCCTAATGACATTCTAGAACAAATGGCTAGGTGAAGGGGATGGACACAAATATATAAAAAGTGGGAAATGTAAGTGGAAATTATATGTGGAATATGAAATGATGTGAATGTGGTCTTGAACAACATAAATTTTATGATGACTAGTGTACAGTCATAGTGCTAGACATGTATGAGCAACTTTAAAATGTAAAGTGCAATGATGAGTATGCCTAATGCAATTGATGATGTAATGCAATGGTATGCAATGTAATGAAATGCAATATTTTTGTATTTTTGATATTTTGATAATGTTTTTGGATTTTTGACTGATATATATATGTACATGGTGACCAATGTGCTTATAGGGTGATCTATATGGTCATAGACAGCCTAGGGATGTTTTGGGTTGACCAAGCAATATGTAGATACCCTTAGAGCATTTTTGGGATGACCTAGATGGTCATAGACTGCCTAGGGATGTTTTAGATTGACCAAGCGGTATGTAGATACCCTTGGAGCCTTTTGGGGTGACCTAGACCGTCATAGACCACCTAGGGGGGTTTAGTATTGACCAAGCGGTATGTAGATACTCTTGGAGTATTTTGCGATGACCTAGATGATCATAGACCACCTAGGGATATTTTGGGTTGACCAAGCGATATATAGATACCCTTGGAGCTTTTTGGGGTGACCTAGATGGTCATAGACCATATAGGGGGATTTTGGGTTGACCAAGTGGTATGTGGATACTCTTGGAGCCTTTTGGGGTGACCTAGACAGTCATAGACTGCCTAGGAGGGTTTTGGGTTGACCAAGCGGTATGTAGATACCATTGGAACCTTTTGGGGTGACCTAGATGGTCATAGACCACCTAGGGGGTTTTGTATTGACCAAGTGGTATGTATATACCCTTGGATCCTTTTGGGGTGACCTAGATGGTCATAGACCACCTAGGGGGTTTTTGGTTGACCAAGTGGTATGTAGATACCCTTGGAGCCTTTTGGGGTGACCTAGATGGTCATAGACCACCTAGGGGGGTTTTGGGTTGACCAAGTGGTATGTAGATACCCTTGGAGCCTTTTAGGGTGACCTAGATGGTCATAGACCACCTAGGGAGGTTTTGGGTTGACCAAGTGGTATGTAGATACCCTTGGAGCCTTTTGGGGTGGCCTAGAAGGTTATAGACCGCCTAGGGGTGTTTGGTACCCTGTGTACCTCGAGTATGCCATGTACTGATGTACTGTGATTAGCCTGGCCAAAGGGGATGGTGAAAATTTACCCCCACTACTACAAGGTGCAAGATTATGTAGTGCCAACCTCCCTATGGGGTGATTCGAACGAAGGTGAAACATTGGAGGTTATAACATCAATCACACCCACAAATCTGTGGGAAAGTGGAGTGATGCGCACTTGATTTGGTTGTTCAACTGGATGGCCAAGTGTTGTGTTTACTTTGTACGAAGGTAAAGAGTCTTGGAAGACTCCTGTCTGAAGTCCTTGCCTATCGATTATATCCTAGACTAAATTTTAAAATACGTAGCATGTATGGATATCATGGCCTATTTGTCAATGGTAAACATAATATGTGTGTTGTCTGTGCAGCTTTGATCTATGCTTATTAGGGTTTAGTAGATGGATTGGAGGAAGCGTGATTGCTTGTGCCTCACATAGTCGATTGAATATCGATGCTAAGGGATCTGACAACTAAGTATACTACTGCCATTGAGGGTTGACCATGGAATGTAAAGGAGGGTGTTGGCAATTTTGGGTACTTTGGGTACATTGCCTTTGCTCAAGTATATAAGTTGTCATTGATGTCAAGAAGCTTTTGAAGGAATTTGATTTGATGTCAAATAATTTGTTTTGATGAAGGTTACGGCATGACAGTTTCAAAGGTCTTTTGCAAACCCCAAGCTGACAGGTTCGAGAGAAAGAGCTCGCAGTGAAAAAGTGTCACGATATCGTGACATGTCGGGTTTTCGTGACCCAAAGAACAGAAAAGAGCTAAGGAGGAAAAGTGTCACGATATCGCGACATGTCGCATTTTCGTGACTTAAGCAGGAGAGAGAAAGCAAGTTAGAAAAGTGTCGCGATATCGTGACATGTCGCATTTTTGCGACTTAAGTAGGAGAGAGAAAGCAAGTTAGAAAAGTGTCACGATATCATGACATGTCACAATTTCGTGACTCAAAGAGCAAAGAAAATGTATGAAAGCTGAAAGCGTCACGATTTCATGACAGGTTGCAAAGAAAATGTATGAAAAGTTGATAGCGTCGCGATTTCGTGATGGGTTACAAGGAAAGCGTATGAAAGCTGAAAGCGTCATGATTTCATGACGGGTTGCAAAGAATGCGTACGGATGCAGAAAGTGTCATGATTTCATGAGAAAGAAAGCAAGTCTTCTATAGGAGAAGTGTCATGATTTCATGACAAAAGCAGAGAGGAAGGTTATGAAGATAGAAGTGTCATGATATCATGACGAAGTGAAGACGAAGTCTAGAGGCAGAAGTGTCACGATTTCGTGACAAAAGCAGAAAGGAGGTCGACGAAGGGAGAAGTGTCACGATATCATGACAAAAGCAAAGTTGATGCTGACAAAGATAGAAGTGTCACGATATCGTGACAAGAGCTTAGTTGAAGTCGACAAAGGCTGAAGTGTCACGATATCATGACAAAAGCCAAAAGAAAGTGTACGGTTGCAAAGGTGTCACGATATCGTGACATGTTGTAGTTTCACGGCAAAAGCTACAGAAGAGTTATAGAGGCAGTTGAAGCCGACAAAGTTAAATGTGAGCCGACGAAGATTAGGGTTTGTAGTCGATGAAGTTTAGGGTTGTGCAGTCGACTAAAGATCAGGGTTACAACCGACTAAGATTAAGGTTTTGATCTTGAAAGTGTTATTATAAAAGGTAGGCTATTTTGAAGAGTTGGTTGTGTTGTTAGTTGCGACGTTCGTAGATAGAGTGCGGAGTGAGAAGTTCGATCATCGAGAGCAGAGTGCGAAATTTGATCGAAGTGCATAGAGTGTGCGAAGACAGTGCAGAGTGTGTGTAGAGAGATGACTGAGAGAAGATGAAGTGCGGCTGTAAGAGCACAGAAGATGTGTATGTTTCTTGAGCAGATTTGGATAGGTCCTAGCAGAGGACTTGTGAGCTGAGTTTGATAGTTCTATCAGAGAACTTGAGGATAGAGGTGCATTGGTTCTTTGAGAAGAACCTGAGGATAGATTTGGCAAGTCTTTGAGAAGGCTTGTATGTAGAGGATTGATTTGTTCAAGAGTTGGACAGATCTGACAAGAGGAAGACTTGTACTAGACCGACCGACGTAGTTTGGTACAGGTTGTTGAGCTACTGTGGACGTGATCATAGAAGGCAGAGGTCTCTTAGGCTAAGCATTGAGGATAGGAGGTCTTCGGTGGAAAGGAGTTCCACGTGCTGGCAAGAGGTAGAGGCAGTTGATCTTCTAAGGGATCATTTCCAGAGTAGAGGGGAAGGTATCTCCTTTGGGCCGAGGCTCATAAACATTGTAATTGGGAAGGATTCCCAAAGAACTTTGAGATAACTTTTAGAGAAAAGTTTTTGTGGACGTAGCCCAACCATTTTGGGTGAACCACGTTAAAAATGGGTCTTCAATGTGTGATGCTTTCTGTCTTGATTAATGTTGTGTTGATGCCACTGCTATCTAAAGTTAAAATTATTAATTGGTTAAGTCTTATACTGTTCACCCCCCCTCTCAGTATAAGCTTGTGTTCTTCAATTGGTATCAGAGCGGGTCTCTCCAGAAAGAGCCTAATAGCTTGGAGAAGGATCTATCAGAGGAACATACAGATTCAGAAAGAGATGAAGAGGTTGAGTTCGATCTCAAAGGTGAATTCTTCTTGGCTTTAAGAAAGCTTGAGAAATTTAGGGAAGAGAATTCTGTTCTCAAGCATCAATGTCAGGAAGAAGAGATAGCAAGATCAGAATTGTCTCAAAGTGTTATAGACTTCAAAATTCTAGCTGAAGAAGGGAAGAAGGTTGAACAGTGTTCGACAGAGGCTCTAAAAGGAAAGGAAGCTGATTGCGTAGAAACTAGAAGAAGAGGTTATGTCTCTTAGAGTGAAGTTGGAACAGTTGGCTCTCAGACATAATACTCCGTGTGAAAAGCAAAAGAAGGATGGTATCACCATTCATGAAATAGGGTCTTCGAGCAAGATCAATCTTCATCCTGAAGAGCGGTGGATTCCAGTTGGTCACAAGAAGAACAATCATCCAAGGCATCAAAATAGGTTACATAATACTTTCCATGGCTATTGTTTTTCCTGCAAGAAATTTGGTCACAAAGCTATGCATTGCAATAAGTCTTTGAATAGCCATAGTAAGGAAAATGTTAACTCTTTTGCACCTCTTATGAATAAAAATGTCATGTGTTACAAGTGCAAGAATTTTGGGCATATAGCAAGGATGTGCAGTTTGGATAGATCTAGCCTTGAGTTCACTAAAAAGAGAAATGAGATCAAATCTAAGTCAATGATAGTTCAAACTGCTTTTCATGCTCAAGACAAAGTAGAAAAATGGTATCTTGATAGTGGTTGTTCAAAACATATGACTGGTGAAAAGGAAAAGTTTTTGGTCTTAAAAGAAACAAACAGAGGAACAATCAGTTTTGGAGATAACAGGTCAGCTAAAATCTGTGGTAAAGGGACTCTTAGTTTGGATGGGAAATCCAAAACAGAAAATGTGCTTTATGTAGAAGGCCTAAGACATAATCTTCTAAGTGTGAGTCAACTTTGTGATCAAGGGCACATAGTATCTTTCTTTTCAGATAGATGTGAGATAAGTAAAGAAAAAAATGGAAAACTCATTGCGAGTGCTACAAGGACTCCAAACAATCTTTACATGCTAAGTGAGATAAAAAGGGAAAAGTGTTTTCTAACTCAAGAAGATGAGAGTTGGCTATGGCATAAAATATTGGGGCATTTGAGCTTTGATAATCTTGTCAATATTAGTAACAAGGAAGCAGTTAGAGACTTGCCCAAAATAAAAAGGCCCCATAACATCATTTGCGGTCCTTGTCAACATGGAAAACAGACTAGAACCAGTTTCAAATCAAAAGGGTATACTTCTTCAAAACCATTGGATCTTATTCATACTGATTTATGTGGCCCTACCAGAACTCAAAGCATTCAGGGAGAAAGCTACTTCATGTTGTTTATAGATGATTATTCTAGAATGACTTGGGTTACTTTTCTCAAAGAAAAATCTGAAGCTTTTGAAAAATTTAAAGCTTTCAAAGAAATGATTGAAAATGAGATCGACAAGAGAATCAAATGCTTAAGATCAGATAGAGGAGGAGAGTTCACTTCAAATGAATTTGTGGAATACTATGAGCAACAAGGAATCAAAAGAGAATATTCAGCAACAAGAACTCCTCAACAAAATGGAGTAGTTGAAAGGAAAAATAGAACTATTGAAAATATGGCTAGAGCTATGTTAAATGAGTCAAAACTTTCAGATGGTTTTTGGAAAGAGGCAATCAGTACAATAGTCTACATTATCACCAGGGCCCAACTTAGAGTCAATCATCATAAAACTCCTTATGAGTTGTGGAAAGGAAGACCAACTATAGTAAAATACTTCAAAGTGTTTGGGAGTAAGTGCTTCATCAGAAGGGAAGATCAGAATTTGGGTAAGTTTGATCCTAGGTGTGATGAGGGAATCTTTCTTGGATATTCCAGTAGAAGCAAGGCCTACAGATGCTTCAACAAAAGAACTCATACAATTGTAGAGAGCATAAATGTAACAGTTGATGAAAAGATAGGGATAAGAGAACCAATCAAGGAACTCAGTGATGAAATTTGTCAAGAAGAATTCAGAGAGGTTTCAGATGAAGAAGAGGAAAGACAACAACTGCTTCCCAAAACTCCTTCACGATATGTTCGAAACATCATCCCAAAGATTTGATCATTGGTGATCCAAATAGCAGGCAAACAAGAAGAAGAGTCATTCCTTCACATGATTCTACAAATGTTTCATTATTATCTCAGATTGAGCCAAAAGATTTCAGTGAAGCATGTGCAGATAAGTTTTGGGTAAAAGCAATGGATGAAGAGCTAAATCAAATAGAGAAAAGTGAAACTTGGGAATTGGTTCCAAGACCTAAGGACAAGAATGTCATTGGCACAAAATGGATATTCAGAAATAAACTCAATGAGGATGGAAAGATTGTCAAAAACAAAGCTAGGTTAGTCTGCAAAGGTTATGCTCAAGTAGAAGGTGTTGATTTCGAAGAGACGTTTGCTCTTGTTGCTCGTCTTGAAGCAATCAGAATGTTTTTGGCCCTTTCAAGCTTCAAATATTTCAAGGTATATCAAATGGATGTAAAGTCAGCTTTTCTAAATGGGGTGTTGGTAGAAGAAGTCTACATAGAACAGCCAGAAGGAGTGTCTCTCTCAGAACAATCAGACTATGTGTGTAAACTAAAAAAGGCCTTGTATGGGTTAAAGCAAGCACCTAGGGCTTGGTACTCAAGACTTGACAGGTATCTTCATGAGCAAGGTTTCAGGAAAGGTGTGGCAGATAGCAATTTGTATATTAAGGATGAAGGTGATGATATGTTGATTATGGTTGTCTATGTTGATGATATTATTTTTGGGGGAAATAATACTCAGATGTGCAAAGATTTTGCTAACACCATGCATAAGGAATTTGAGATGTCTATGATTGGAGAGCTATCATTCTTTTTAGGTCTTCAGATTGCTCAATCAAAAGATGGTGTATTTCTCTCTCAAGGGAAGTATATCAAAGAAATGTTGAAGAAATTTGGGATGATGGACAGCAAACCAATATGTACTCCAATGATTACAGGGTGCAAGATGAGTAAAGATGATGAATCTCCAGCGGCAGATCAAAAGTTGTACAGATCAATGATTGGCAGTTTATTATATGTTACAGCTACCAGACCAGATATCATGCAGGCAGTTGGGTTAGTAGCAAGATTTCAGGCAGCTCCAAAATATTCTCATGTTATAGCAGTTAAGAGGATATTCAGATATCTAAAGGGCACTATGGACTTTGGGCTTTGGTATCCCAAAGGTAATGATTTCACCCTCACAGCTTATATAGATGCAGATTGGGCAGGCAGTATTGATGACAGGAAAAGCACTAGTGGTGGAGCATTCTTTCTGGGAAAGAGTTTGGTTTCTTGGCTAAGTAAGAAACAACCTTCACTTCCTTATCTACAACAGAGGCTGAATACATAGCAAGTAGTGGTCGGGTGTACACAGGTTTTATGGATGAAAACCACCTTGGAGGATTTCAAAGTCAAGCATGAACAACCCATCTCCATACTTTGTGATAATACAAGTGCCATAAGTATTTCCAAAAATCCGGTAATGCACTCAAGGACAAAGCATATTTCCATCAAGTATCACTTTCTAAGGGAGAAAGTGCAAGACAAGCAGGTCAAGCTAGAGTATGTGTCTACTAAAGAGCAGATTGCAGATATCTTCACCAAACCTCTTCCAAGAGATACGTTTGAGTATCTAAGGGAGAAATTGGGAGTTGTACTCCCACCCCAGAATTAATCACCTCATCAGGAGGTGGGGGAGGGACCAAGCTAAGAGGCTCATTCTTAGTCCCGAGCCCCAAAGGTGACCCTTTGCCATTGATGACAAAGGGGGAGAGATATGAGTAAGGGGGAGAGCTTCAAAGTGAAGAGGAAAGCTTCAAGTCAGGGGGAGCAAAACTTCAAAGGAAGTTGGTCAGTTGTTAGCACAGTTGGTTTCAGTTTTGGCTCTTGAGAAGTGTTTTCAGTAAAGGTTTGCCATCAATGACAAAGGGGGAGATTGTTGGCAATTTTGGGTACTTTGGGTACATTGCCTTTGCTCAAGTATATAAGTTGTCATTGATGTCAAGAAGCTTTTGAAGGAATTTGATTTGATGTCAAATAATTTGTTTTGATGAAGGTTACGGCATGACAGTTTCAAAGGTCTTTTGCAAACCCCAAGTCGACAGGTTCGAGAGAAAGAGCTCGCAGTGAAAAAGTGTCACGATATCGCGACATGTCGGGTTTTTGTGACCCGAAGAACAAAAAAGAGCTAAGGAGGAAAAGTGTCACGATATCGCGACATGTCGCATTTTCGTGACTTAAGAGAGAGAGAAAGCAAGTTAGAAAAGTGTCACGATATCGCGACATGTCGCATTTTTGCGACTTAGAGAGAGAGAAAGCAAGTTAGAAAAGTGTCACGATATCGCGACATGTCACAATTTCGTGACTCAAAGAGCAAAGAAAACATACGAAAGTTGAAAGCGTCATGATTTCATGACAAGGTTGCAAAGAAAACGTATGAAAGTTGATAGCGTCATGATTTCACGATGGGTTACAAGGAAAGCGTAGGAAGTTGAAAGTGTCACGATTTGAGAGGGTTGCAAAGAATGCGTAGGATGAAAAGTGTCACGATTTCATGACAAAAGAAAGAGGTCTTTTATAGGAGAAGTGTCATGATTTCATGACAAAAGAGAGAGGAAGGTTATGAAGATAGAAGTGTCACGATATCATGATAGAAGTGAAGACGAAGTCTCTAGAGGCGAAGTGTCACGATTTCATGACAAAAGTAGAAAGGAGGTCGACGAAGGGAGAAGTGTCACGATATCATGACAAAAGCAAAGTTGATGCTGACAAAGATAGAAGTGTCATGATATCGCGACAAGAGCTTAGTTGAAGTCGACAAAGGCTGAAGTGTCACGATATCATGACAAAAGCCAAAAGAAAGTGTACGGTTGCAAAGGTGTCACGATATCGCGACATGTTGTAGTTTCACGGCAAAAGCTACAGAAGAGTTACAGAGGCAATTGAAGCCGACAAAGTTAAATGTGAGCCGATGAAGATTAGGGTTTGTAGCCGATGAAGTTTAGGGTTGTGCAGTCGACTAAAGATCAGGGTTACAACCGACTAAGATTAAGGTTTTGATCTTGAAAGTGTTATTATAAAAGGTAGGCTATTTTGAAGAGTTGGTTGTGTTGTTAGTTGCGACGTTCACAGATAGAGTGCGGAGTGAGAAGTTCGATCATCGAGAGCAGAGTGCAAAATTCGATCGAAGTGCACAGAGTGTGCGAAGACAGTGCAGAGTGTGTGCAGAGAGACGACTGAGAGAAGACGAAGTGCGGCTGTAAGAGCGTAGAAGATGTGTATGTTTCTTGAGCAGATTTGGACAGGTCCTAGCAGAGGACTTGTGAGCTGAGTTTGATAGTTCTATCAGAGAACTTGAGGACAGAGGTGCATTGGTTCTATGAGAATAACCTGAGGATAAATTTGGCAAGTCTTTGAGAAGGCTTGTATGTAGAGGATTGATTTGTTCAAGAGTTGGACAGATCTAAAGATAGAGGAAGACTTGTACTAGACCGACTGACTGTGTTTGGTACAGGTTGCTGAGCTTCTGTGGACGTGATCATAGAAGGCAGAGGTCTCTTAGGCTAAGCATTGAGGACAGGAGGTCTTCGGTGGAAAGGAGTTCCACGTGCTGGCAAGAGGTAGAGGCAATTGATCTTCTGAGGGATCATTTCCAGAGCAGAGGGGAAGGTATCTCCTTTGGGCCGAGGCTCATAAACATTGTAATTGGGAAGGATTCCCAAAGAACTTTGAGATAACTTTTAGAGAAAAGTTTTTGTGGACGTAGCCCAACCATTTTGGGTGAACCACGTTAAAAATGGGTCTTCAATGTGTGATGCTTTCTGTCTTGATTAATGTTGTGTTGATGCCACTGCTATCTAAAGTTAAAATTATTAATTGGTTAAGTCTTATACTGTTCACCCCCCCTCTCAGTATAAGCTTGTGTTCTTTAGAGGGGTTTGGTCTTGACAATATAGAGGTTGAGGATTCAAATAAATCAACCATGAATCGATGTTTGCGAGTCTATCCAAGATCTATTGTAAAGAATTTTGTTGTTGATTCACTTGTGACTCTATTTTTCTAGCCTATCCAAGATATCGTGTATGGGCAGTGTAGGCAATGATAGGATGTCTTTTGAGGAAGCTGGGTGACAATTGATAGGTGGTGTATCCCTACCTAGCATATCACCGTAGGACCATGAAAAGGCCTCATTCTTCTTTGTGTGAAGGGCTATGTAATTAGCTTGCTCTTTAGAGGATAGACTTTCCCCTAACTTGATATATTGTGGATTCTCATAATCAGAGTCGATGTCTACATAAATCATTTGCTTGACTGACATATGCGATCCCTCCTCCAATTGGTGAGAAGTAGGGATTAGATGGATGTCATATACTGGGTTTAGATTATCAATTAGAACCTTGGGTTCCTCCTCAGCATGTAAAAAATCATGTGCAGGTCTTGGAGATTAATGAAATGGCTGAAACATCTCATCGCAAGACCTGTACTCAGAAGGCGATGGGGAAGAATCTCCTTGATCAACATCAATGGCCCCTAAATCAAGGTGCAGTGGCTTCAATGGGTTATCCAAATCTCGTAGGGGCTTGGACAAATCTATGGAAATCATGTTTATGGACAGATGATTTCCCCTAGGTGGTGGAGGAAGAATTATCAGAGGCAGTCAATGCAATTGTGGGTGCACTTTCCCTTATGCAGGAAGAAATTCTTACCAGATTGGATCATTCAAGAGGAACATGTGCATATAACCCTCATGCTCATCATCCAATGGGACAATCTGTACATACTCAACATGTGGACTAGAGGAGCCAATGGATGCCAACTCGTAGTCTGACTCATCATCATATGTCCACTCATAGAGAAACCCTTGACCTTCTTCCTCACTGTTGTGGGGAAGGGTACGTGAACCTTCACCTTTCTTGTAATATTGGATGACATTGCGAGGTGGATCATCATCTCCCAAGGGCATAGGTAAGTAGTCCCCTAGTGAGTATATGTGATTGGAATTGGTGATTGGATCACACATGAGTTCCTCCCTAAAGTCTAGAGTCATGCACTCTAAGCTATCTATGAGTACATCTAGGGGCATAGGCTTGTTTTGTACCAAACTAGACTTGTCATAAGGTATTTTATACTGTGGCTAATAAGGAATTTTGGTGCCTTGTTCATACTGGCCCAACCCAAAACCATGCCAATTATAGAGATGAAGGTACTTTAGGGAAAATTCAGGGTTGGACATGTAGTTGATGTCCTCGAAAAATGGCTCTTCATCCTCCTCCTATTGTTGGTAAGGCTCAATGCCATAGTCGAGACCCCCATAGACAAAATTTGTTTGATTAGGGGGAAGACTAAGAGGCATGATAGTACCTATGGGAAGACAAGGTCAACCCATGTCTTGCACTAACTCGATGGCAGAAGTGGTTGTGACATTCCTAACCATGTACTCTCCTAAACCGATAGAGGCTAGATGCACTGTACCCTATGGCTACGAATATAAGAGTGAGGCTTGAATTGATTCAATATTTTCCTCATGAGGTAGCTCCTCGTACATTAGGCTAGGGGTCTCATTGGTGGAGATGATGGATATGATCAGAGGGCTCTCATCAATAGGCATATTCCCTATGTCTCTCGATAGAGGGTTCACCAATGAGGAAGACACGTCTGGAGGTGCTGAAGATGAGGATGGTATGGAATGATATGATGACGGATCGAATGAAGGTGATGGTGATGGAGTTAAACCTTGACTAAATTCATTCGATTGAAAATCCAGGTGGGTGGATGGTAAGGGAGACTCAGGGAGATGATGCACCATGTTGTAGTACTTGAAGGTTTCTAGGTCCGTGGGAATGACATGAACTTACCCTTCATAGGTGTATTTTAGGCATTGGTGAGCAATGGAAGGGATACACTTCATGTCCTTGATCCAAGGTCTACCCAACAAGATATTGTATGCCATATCACCCTTCAGGATGTGACACAGTGCCGGTATGGTCTTTTGTCCTACCTGGATGTGTAGGACTATTGTACCAAATGTCTAGAATATGGCATTATTAAATGCTCGAAGGATGTAGGTAGATAAAAAAATATGGGATATTGAGAGCTTCAACTGTTTGATAGCTATTGTAGTGATGATGTTGTTAGAAGACCCAATGTCTATCAACACTCTCTTATATGGCATCCCATTTACATATGCGATGATGTGAAAGGGAGGATCCACCATATCATTTGGGACCAGTTTAATTTCATATTTTTGAAAGGTAATCACCGGTTCCATGCATTGTCGCATATACCCCATGGAATTTTTAAAGGAGTGAGACTCATGGGGTTGTAGCTCTATTGCCTTAAGGATCTCCATCAAGGCTTCTCTATGAGGTGGCGATTGTTGAATGAGCTCATATATGGAGAGTCAAGTAGATGTCATTCTTAGGATTTGAGTGAGCTTACTCTTAATTATGACCACAGGCCTAGGTGGGAGGCTCAACACAGGATGCGGTAAAGGCTACGACATCGAAGGAACATTGCTTTGAGCCACAAGTGGTGCAACTGGACTTGGGTGCCACCTATTCCTTATTATAATTTTGATCATGCCAATATACCCATGCTGATGGGATGCATGATGAACCTCATTTACTTGGGGTACTGGCTTGGCCTGCTTCGCATGGGTAGGAAAGAGGTCTTTAAGGACCTCCATATGTTGGTTGTTTGGTGTGATAGGGTTGTCTACCTAAAGGATGTTCCTATCGATCATGTCTTGCACCACATGCTTAAAATTATAGCACATATGCACTTCATGCCCATTTTGCCTATGAAACTTACAATATAGGTCTTCTCTGTATCCTTTGGGCTTCGATACATTTGGATCGATAGGTCGACTCTCAGGCAGATTGATCGAATTAGCCGCTAAGAGGTGATCAAACAACGAGTTCATAGACTCTACAATGGGTGTGAACTATCATTTGGAATGACATTGTTGATTTTGCCCTTGACTATTCTGGTTGTCCTTAGCATAGTTCCCAGGTGTGGCTTGATAATTGGGCTTTTGAGGTGGTGTTGCTTGCACTGGCCCTGGGACACTAATGGCAACCTGATACACTGCTGCTAGCCTAAGCTGCATTGGGGTATTCTTAATATTCTTGTTACACTCCTTGTGAGGCTTCACAATTTCTCCCTCTTGAATCTTGATGTCTTCAATGGTCCTAGCCTGCGCTAGGGCATCTTTAAGAGTCAGATATTATTGCAGCTGCAATAACAAGGAGATCGACTTTAGGCAAATCTTGGAAAATATATGAGTCAACTCCAACATGGGGAGTAGATAAGGTAGCTTGGTGAGAAATGATTGCCACCTATTGCCATAATTTTCTATTGACTCATCATCATATTGTTTCAACCTATCTAGATCAGCCAGTGTCGCCTTCCTATTGGTATTGAAGGCAAAACGTTTGAGGAACATATCTACAAGTTGATCCAAATTATGGATGCTATGCTTTAGGAGTTAGGTAAAGCACTTTATGGTGGGGCCAAAGAGGGTGGTCACAAATTCCCACAAAAGCAAAGCATCATTATCCTAAATACAAAAGCATTGACTCAGGAACTTGGTGACATGTTCCTACACATCTTCCTCTCCCTTAAAGGTAGCCAACTGAGGCATCTTAAATTGCTCCAGATAGGGAGGCGTAGGAACTGAAGGATTAAGGGGCTAACTACATAATTGGTACAAAGTGGGCTTTTGAGATCTAGACCTAGAGGTCTTGTTCTATATTGACTCTAGGCACTCTAGAAATGCTCAATATGTGTCTGAGGATTTAATCTCGTCATCCTTGCTCACATCTTACGATGGAGGTCGAGGATCCTCCAAACTATTACGATGTGGTAGTATGTCACTCCCCTACCTTGGTAAGGAGTTTCCAAATACTCTACCTCCAGCTCATGCTCAGTGTAAGCCCCATAGGGTGTCTCTTGATCCAGTCTATAAAGAGAGGTATCTGCCCATTGTGGGTACCCTATGTTTGGCATGGGAGGCAAGTCCCAATATGGTCTAGAAGGTCATAGAGGTAACATTGGATAATGCCTAGGAGACCTATCTCAAATGAGTGTGGGTTGCCTCGGGTGGACTTCCTACCTATGTGTCTTAGGGGTAGGAACCCTCTCTCATAAATTTTTCTATAACAACTCATTGGTTTACTGTTCGATTATTTCTTTCTCAAGCTGATGCAAGTGGTCTAGTTGCTCTTTGTCCCACCGAAGCTGTTTAGACTATGCTTGGCATTCTACATATCTTACAACCACTTGATTGATCTATTCTATTTTGAAATTCCTAGGAGGCCTAGGAGTCTCACCGTGAGGCCAACCTCATTCAAGAGAATCTATGATATCTATCATGCACTTTCCTTGATCGAGGGCCATCCCATTGACTTGAGGTTCGGGCCTGAGCATATGCTCATTATACTCAGTGGATGTAGAGGCACATCCTACATGCATAGTATACTTGTTCTTGAGGATAATCAGGTATTTCCTCATGCCTTCCTTCATGGATGAGGAAGGGAAGGGCAGAGTTAGCTCACCCCGAGCGATGAGTATCATACCCGTCAGGTTGCCTAGGCTAATGGACCCTATCATGGTGATGTAGAGGTAAGGTTGGATCAACCTACTCTATCCAAATGTGTGAAGTCATGCTCTGGCCTATGAATAGATGTGTCAGACCTATTAGGTACACAGATGCGTGGCACCTCTCTGTCTATTTACATATTAGCACGCTATTGCCTTTCATCAAAATAAGGTATGTGATGTGTCCAAATACCAGGAGCACTCTCCCAAGTAAGGTCCATCACCCATAGGGGTGTCCCGCATAAGGATCCCTTGTAAGTGTGGTTCTCGTATGCTTTTCTAGGACTTGGATGAGTAGAGACTCACCAAGGGGATATGACCAAGTCCTTGGGGCTATAGCGGAGATGACTCATGTCTCCTAGTCCACTCTCCACAACTTCCACCCATGATTGGGCTTGGTTGCAGGTGCACACCATTGTAACTCTCTACCAAATCCTAGATGATTATCTCCTTTACAAATTCTTAATGAGATAGCACACATGAAAAGAAAACACTCAATAAAAACAAGTGATTATCTCTTTTAAGTTTTAGATGTGAATCCCTAAACAGTTTTGTGTGTTTCAGATGTGTTGTTTGTAAATAAGATCTTATATCTCATGTTTGATCTTGTTGGATTGTATTATCATGTTAAAAGGGCTTTCACCTATATACTCACACCTCGAAAAACTGGTGATGAACTCTAGTTCATGTTATCCCGCCTAAATATGTGGTGATGAAGTCGACACACAACCAGAGAGCATAGATCCTACCAGTTCCTCACCCAGTTCACTAGTAGTCTGCGATATACCTCTCCAAAGAGAGATATGTACTATAACCCATGGGCTATGACAAATATTATAACTAGCCTTAGCAAAGAATAAGGTTCATGGGATTCGAGACAACATGTGGAGATGAAATCCATCTCGTTGAACTCTATTAGTGGATGGTGATGAAATCCACCTCACTAGTGTTTAAGTGAAGCATGGTGCGTGTGGTTTCTTTTAAGCCAAAGAAAGTAAACAATGAAGCATTTGATGATCATTCACTAAATGCATGCAAAAGTACATTTTAATTTTAGAAGAAGCTAGATAAAAGAAAACCTATGAAATGCAAACCCTAAATGATGGCCTACCCATTAGGTAGCCTACATGCAAGAAAACCATACAAGGGCATCATAACTTAACTTATTTTTTATTTTATTTTATTTTTTTGTTAATTTTTACACTGAT
This sequence comes from Wollemia nobilis, assembly GCA_028583015.1. Lineage (NCBI taxonomy): Eukaryota > Viridiplantae > Streptophyta > Pinopsida > Araucariales > Araucariaceae > Wollemia > Wollemia nobilis. The sequence goes on along the minus strand of JAQPPZ010000754.1, from coordinate 13,646,581 downwards.
AATAAAGGGGAACTATATTTCTACCTTCCTATCAAACAAAGTATGAAAGAAAAACCAAATTTCAGCTAATTCTAACTATGTAGCAGAAAATAGAAAGTTCAGGTACCTACCTTATCACCCGAAAAACCTACTATTTATGGCATCTAAGTAGAAAAGGCTCTATTTTTTGGTCATCCCAGGGTGGTACGACTACCATTTCTATGGCTGTACCAGGGTGGGATGGTCATGTGACCATCCCAAGGTGAGCCAAGGAGCAGTCTAGAGGTCGTTTCAGGCCAGGACGACTAGTACTTGCAACAAAAAATAAACAAAATCTGAGGTTAAACCTTTAGAAAAGCAATAGGGATAGGGTCCCATAATGATCACCATTGAATTATGGGAAAAAAGGTGCATCTAATGAAGAGGAAAATATACATCTATCTCCTATGTCTCATGAGCATCAAATCGAAAGCATGCAAGTAAAATGGAAGAAATAACAAATAGCAAAAAAATAAGTAAAGCAAGTTTCTTTCTTATTAATTTGGTGGATCAAGTCCAAGGTTACATAGAAGTACCCTTGAGGTCTTAAATATGAGACAGTTTTTACAAATTTTGGGTGCCCAAGGATCAAATATTTCAAGTAATTTGGTGCACTTCCAGTGTCTTTCCTCGTACCCACAATTGAGGTGGGTGAGCTAATGCTACCACCGCTTGTATATTTGATCTTGAGGTCTTTTTATCCTTCCTAATGTGCTATAGAAACCTTCACCTACACACAATAAAATCAGAAACATCAAATAGCAAGTGTGTATGATGAAAAACATGCAATCCCCATAGGCACCAAAAGACTAGTAATGAGAATATGCATGGATCTTATACCAAATCAACTCCAAATGACTTAAAATTGTATAGGGATGTAAAATAGAAGGTTTTGGGAAGATATCACTAAAAATAGAACCAAAATTGTGTCCTATGATGTGTTGCATTCACAGTGCACATTTCCAACCTACAAAACCCAAAGCAAGCAATTTATGCCCCTAAACATATCCAAAACACATAAAACTTGGAAAAATACATAAAAGGAAATTTTAAAACAACCCATGTGTTTAAATTTGCAAAATCAATAACAATTTTAGGTGCTTCTCTAGATGACCTCCATAGACTTGCATAAGACCCTATAAAACACTAAAAATGCGATATATCGCTCAATATAGCTCCAAAATGTATGAAATTTGGATAGTAGCATCATATGATAATATAGAATATAACTAAAAAATAATAGTAAAGAAATAATGTATAGATAAGCCACCATACCGAGATGGGATGGTTGGGACTGTCATAGATTGGGGACCATCCTGGGGTGGGATGACCACCAGTTCTACACTTATTTTATCACCAATTCCTTTGTGAATTGGTTAGGGACCTCATAAATAGTGTTGTAATCGAATTTGGTGGTAAAAATCACTCAGATAGTTCTATTTTGGAATCAAATCGTGCCTCCTAGATCACTCACAAACCTCATTCGCTAGGTAGAGATTCTAAGAGAAAAGGGCACAAAATAGTGAGTGTAAGTCTTGGCAGCACTTCATTGCTATGTATCAAAAATCCTCTATCTCTGTTGTGTGGAAAACTAATCCACTTTATAGCCAAAGGAGGCCTTTGGGCAAGAAGGCTTGCGAGGGCATGTAGGGGAAGAGGTGCCATTTGGCCGACAAGGTGGCATGCATTAGAGGGGGAAGAGAATCTCCCTATTTGGCCACTTACATACAACATGTCATAAGGATACTGTATCCTCTAACTTGCATGGTCGAATAGGTAGGGTAAATGGCAATTTATGGGTGCCATTTGTCCATATTTGAATTTTTGGGAGTCAAACCTTGTGGTCATCCCACCCCAAGACAACCAGTTTGTGACTATCCTGGGGTAGGGCGACCATAAACTATGATCATCATGGGGTGGGATGATCATGCCTATGTAGCCCAAAAGCTTATAAAAGTGGGGTAGGGCCTCCCAAGAGTGATTAGGACCACTAGTAGACCTCTAAGGGTTGCCCAAGGGGGCCATATGGTGTCAATTAACTAGTGCTTCTAATTGCCTAATCAAATTGACCAGATTTTAGTGTCTACAACTCCTAAAAAGTTAAATTTAGATAAATGGTGCCCAAAAACTACCATTTATCCCACCTATGTGAGCATGCACGACCTGAGGGTGCAAAATACTTATGACATGCTACAGAATGGAGACCAAAATGGGAGATTCTATTCCCCCTCCAATGCATGCTCAGTTTTTGACAAGTGGAATATTTTGCCCTACATGACCTTGCATGCCCATTTTCCCAAATCTCCCTTTGGATATAAAGTGGATCCATTTTCCACCCAAATCATAGAGAGGAGTTTTGAGACATAGCAATAGAGTGCTGTCAATATTTCCCCTCACATTTTGTGCCCTTTTCCCTTGAAATATATACGGAGGTTTGCGAGTGATTCAAGAGGCACAATATATTTGCAAAACCAAACCATCCAAGTGAATTTCACCACCAAATTTAATGAAAATACTATTGAGAAGGTTCCTAACCAATTCACAGAGGAATTGGTGGTCGTCCCACACCAGGACGGTCCCCATTCTATGAGTCACCACCGTACTACCCAAGGATGGTGGTAGATATATGCATGATTTCTTTACTATTTTTTTATAGGCATATTCTAGGGTAGTATATGAACCTCCTATCCAAATTTCATGCAATTTGGAGTTATATTGAGCAAGATATTGCATTTTTAAGTTTTTGTAGGCTTTCGAGGACCATATGATGATGCACATGCAATTGTGTCTAATTTTGCAAATATGACCATATGGGTCCTCTAAAAATATCATTTTATGCATAATTTCCAAGTTTCATTTTATTTAGAGGTGTTTTGGTCCAGAAATTGTTTTTTAGGTTTTGTAGGCTTTGTAGGTAAACTGCAAATGCACCATGTCATTGGATGCAATTTCTATTATGTTTTCAATTAGATATTTCCAAATAATTTATTATACATATATCTAAAATTTTATATCATTTGGAGTTGTTTTAGATAGGCGCATTTCATATTTACACTTTCTAGCTTATAGTTGCATGCATGGCTTTTGCTTGTTTCACATTCTACGCACTTGCTATTTGACAAATCTAGTTTTCTTGTGTGCAGGTGCAGGTATTATAGCATAGGAGGAAGGAATACAAGATCATAATAGCAAATAATGAAGCAATTGCATCATAGGTTCACCCACCTCAATTGTGGGTACGAGGAAGAACATTGGAAGTGCACACGAGCTTGTTTGAAAGGACTTGATCCTTGGGCATCCATCATTTTTGTAAACAATTGTATCAAACTAAGAGCCCACAAGGGGAAATATATGTAAATATTTTTCTATTTTACCAAATGAAATAAAGAGAAACACCCCTTTTTCTTACACTTATTTGGATTCCATGGTCGCTTAAATTTATCCTTTTATAATGCTTAATCAATAAGAAATATAGATGCATATTGTTTAACACTCTTAGGTGCACTATTTTCCCCTAATTTAGTGGCGATCATGGTGGGACCCTATCCCTATTGATTTTATTTAAGGTTTAACCCTATTTTTAATTGTTTTTTATTGCAGGTATTGGCCATCTAGCCTGAAACGGTCTTTGGACTACTAACCGTCCCACCCTGGGACAACCACACAACCGTCCCACCCTGGTATGGCCATCAAATTGGCCACCATCCCACCCTAGGATGTTCATAAAACATGATATTTTATGCTCCAAAATCCAGCAATAGTAGGCTTATAGGCCATTGAGGTAGATATAAAAACCCTCTGTTTTCATTTATTTTATTCAAAACTACTGAAATCATGTTTTTCTTGCCTCCTTATGTTGATTGAAAAGTAGAAGTTAGATTTGTTTTTCTATAATTGAAAAACAACAAAAATAGTAAGAAATATTGGAAAGGAACTAATTAGAAATGCATCTCTATTGTTTTCTTTTGTGTAGCCTACCCAATGAGTAGGTTATCATTTAGGATTTGCCTCTTGTAGGTTACTTTTTATCTAAGCCTTTTCTGAAATTAAAACGCCATTTTTTTGCATTTAGTGAATGATCATTGAATGCTTCATTGTTTACTTTCTTTGGGCTTAAAAATAACCACACACACCACGATACACTTAAATTCTAGTGAGTTGGATTTCATCATCAACCACTAGTAGAGGTCAGCGACAGTGGATTTCACCTCCACCCGTTGCCTCAACTTCCATGAATCCTTGTTCTTTTCCAAGACCAGCTCCAAGATCCATCATAGCCCATGGGATATAGCACGTATCTCTCTTCAAAGAGAAATATCACAAACTATAGGTGAACTAGGTGAGGACTGGTAGGACCTATGCTCCCTGACTGGGTATGGGTTTCATCTCCATACTTTGGTGGCTTTACATGATCGTGACTTTCATTTCCAGTTGTCGAGCTGCAAGCATACAAGTGAAATCCAATTAAACACAAGATTACCATCCAAAAAAATTCAAACATTTGATACGAGGTCTTCTTTACAAACAACACATCTGAAACATGCAAAAAAATTTAGGGATTCACATCTAAAACTTAAAATAGATAATCACTTGCTTTATTGAGTGTTTTCCTTTCTTTTGTGCTGTGTCATTTAGAATTTGTAAATGAGATAATCATATAAGGTTTTGTAGAGAGTAACAATGGTGTGCACCCATAGACAAGCCCAATCATGGGCAGAAGTTGTGAAATATGGACTAGAAGAAATGAGTCATCTCTGCTTTAGCCCCAAGGATCTAGTCATACCTCCTTGGGGAGCCTCTACTCACCCAAGTCACAAAATAGCGAGACATGAATAACACTCATGAGGGAGCCCTATGTGGGACACCCCTATGGGTGGTGGGCCTTATCTAGGAGAGTGCTCCCGATATGTAGACACATCACATGCCTTCCTTGATGAAAGGCAATAATGCACTAAGGCACAAGTAGACAGAGCAGTTCCACGCATCTGTGTGCTTGATAGGTCTAACATACCCATTTATGGGCTAGAGTAATACTTCACACATTGGGCTGAGCAGATTGATCATACTTTGTCTTTACATCACCCTGATAGGTTCTTGATGGTCAAATCTGCCTAGGAAAGGATTTGGGTAAGTGTATGCACCCTAGACCTGGACCAACATTGAAAGGCCGAAGGGAAGAGATGCCCCTCGTGCCAATCTCCGGAGAAAGGCCGGCTCCTATACTAAACTACTTTGGTGTTTTAAGATAAGGGTGCAGGAAAGAGATAAACAGAGTAAAGGTGCAGGAAAGAAATAAAAGAGTAAGGGAAGAAATTTTAGTAGTTTAATGGTGGGAAAGAACCAGAAGCATGATTGCTAGCCAATAGCTTGAAACAGTAGGAAAGAACACCAAGAATAAATGAAATGAATGCAATATTAATCCTCCTATGTATCCTCTGGACGAGTTCCAGGATTACCCTTCCCTCTCATCGAAATTCAGAGTTCAGAGTTACGACGATGAAGAAGGAGTGAATATGACAAAAACAATATCCACAGGCAGCATAAAAGAAAACTAATACAACGTTTTCCTCCCCTATGTATCCTTCGAGAAAATCTCAGGGTTCCACTCCAATCACACACCTAAATCCAGAGTTCAGAATTACAGTATGCAAATGAAGAAAAGATAAAAGAAATAATCGTAGAAGGCAGCATAAAAGAGAGAAATAGAGTCCAAAGCTCTTTAGTATTAATCGCAGGAATCTAAGTTACAACAACTTTCTAGCAAAAATTTCCCCCCTTTTTACATTACAATGCCTAGGTTTTTATAGAGGACCCGACCCTCTGAGCCATTAATGCACAAAATGGAGGAGTACACCCTCGAAACCTGAGAAGTCGGCTCCTCGTGGCTCTCGTGACTGAGCTCTCAAATCTATTACCAAAATTGGCAACTACGATCGGGTCAACCATGGAAACATGCATTAATGAGCCGTATGAGCGTCCTTGGCTTCTGGGTGCAGTGCTCGAGTGGCCGCCATGCTCGTCGGGCTCTTCTTCAAGGACTGATACTTCATTTCCAATTGCTAAAAATGAGCAGCGAGCTTATCGGGCACGTAAAAATGCATTTATGAGGCACTTGATCACCTCGAGAAAATACCCGGCTTGGAGCGCGTGCCCTTGAAGCGCTTCGCTGGATCTTCATTCGCAACTTCGCTTCGCAATGGATTTGAGCCGAAGCAGATCCTCCTTCTCGATTTGCACTTCGCATGGTGGAGCTTCGCAAAACTACTTTGGGGGTGGTGAGTGCCGAAGCAGATTTCCTCCTCAAAATGGGGCTCTTCATTCCTCGTCGCTTCGTTGTCAGAGATGATGCCAGAAATGCTTCGCCATGATCTTCTTCTAAAACTATGGTTCGGGAGGGTTTCGACCGAAGCACATACTTGCCTTCAAAAATGTTTCATTCTTCATGACCTCCGCTACTTCGGGTGAAAGTACTTCGCACGAAAGCTAGCCGAAGCAGATGCTTCGCAACAACTTTTGACGAAGTAGAAATGGTTCGTTGGTGGAGAGTCTCGAAGTGGATGCTTCGAAATTTTTTGGCGAAGTACTTCTCGATGTTGCGCTTCTTCAAATTCCGCTTCACAAGTTTTCTGGCCGAAGTAGTTGTTTGAAGTGCTTCGGGCCCGAAGTAGTTTTCTTATGCCTTCCTTGTATTCTTTCTTCGGCAACACCGCTTCGCAAAATTCTCGCTCGAAGTAGCTGCTGGGAATGCTTCGGGTGCGAAGCTCTTTTCATACTCTTCTTCTTCTTTCGATGAAGCTATCTTCCTTAGCTTGTTCGGTAGTGAAGCTCTTTCATCTTCATTTTATGTACAAGGGGGTGGCAAGGAAAGCCAAAATTGCTGCAACTTACAAATATTCTCAAAAACAACAAAAGAAATACTTTACAAAAAGAAACACTGTATAAAATTTTGATTTTTTCTACCCCATTGTGCAATGTGACAAAATTGTCAACATTCTTGGCGGCTCGTGGGGCAACGAGCTCGTCTCGATGGGAGAACCCTCAACCTTGATCCGTTGGGCCAGAGTTACCTCTAGACCCTTCTCCTTTTTCTATCTTCGGGGCGCTTCCACAACTTGTTCTTCTTCTTCTTCTTCTTCTTCTTCTTCCTGCGCTGGCTTCTTGCTGTGGTGATGGGGCAAGGCGATCGCGGATGCGCTTCATGGTTCGGCGGACATGAGCCCAGGCACCCTTCGAGAAAGGCTCTTGATCTTGCAATGCCTTAACCAAAACATGGAACCGATCAATCTGCCCGATATCAGCATGTTTGGCTCTGGTGTACGGATCGTTCGAGCAGGCTGCAATCTTGCAGTGTCTCAGAATGAAATCTGTGACCTGCCTTTCTGTTATCGGCTCCACCCACTCGTCTACCTCCAAGATGTCACTTTCAAAATGAAGCCATGCCGGCTTAAGCTCTTCCTTGGTCAGAAGGTTCCCATCATCATCCGTGAAGCTCGAGAAACCTAAGGAAGAGAGATCTTGGAAATAGCCTAGCGATGCGTGCTGCTCATTCTCAAACACATCCAGGAGGTCCTTCGCCTTCTGTGCTTTCCTCACCTTGGAGAAGAAGGCATGAACTGTGGCTTGGGCTGTAGACCAATCCCTAGCCATCCGACTCATCGCAGCGACCTGCAAGTCCTGATATTTAGTGCTTTGGACATCAAAGGCTAATTTGAGTCGGCCTCTAGCTTTCTGGGTGACCTCATCTATGATTGGCCCTTCTTCAACAGCGGCACGCTGTGCTTCGATGATGTAAGTTAAAATTGATAGGGCACTGGAGGCCCGAGATCTAAAATTCTTGAGCAAATGTGAGCGAATTTCTTTGATTCTACCTCTATCAAATAGCTCCAGGTTCTCCTTCTCATACAACTACTGCTGCATCTGCAAGATCCTACTTTCAAATCTCTTTGGCCCTCAGATCAGCTTCGGCTTGTATTTGGCTTTGACTTTTGGTTGCATTTTGTAGTTGTCTTATTTGCCATTTCAGGGCGTCTGCTTCTTTCTTTATCAGCTCACATTGCTTCTCAGTGTCCACTAACTTGGAACGGGTCCTTGCTAGCTCTTCTTCCAACTTGATGTTGGCGTTCTCAGCTTCAAACCTGCGTTGATTGGCGATGTTTGCATGTGCTCAAAAAGTTTCGATCTTGACGTGCATGGATGCAGATTCATTATCTACATTTAAATGCTCCAGGTCCTTGGATTTATCTTGGTAATCGTAGTCCACTGGAGTCATTTCATCCAGGGGCTTCTGGACCTTGGGGATCTTTTTCACCTTATGCAACTTCCCACCTTTCAAATCGAAGACAACGCATTTTTCAACCCGGGCCAGAGAGCGCCCTCTCTTCTTCCTCGCCTCCTTCAACATTTTTTTTGTGTTTTGCCGGGCTTGGAGTAGCTTTTCAGCTAGAGGGCATTCCTTTATCATGGACAATTCTGATTCAAATAAGGTTGGATCTCCAGCCGAAGGGGTAAACAAATATAAAGAATTAATGGGGGATGCCTCACCAGAAGGTTCGACGACGGGTGTGATGGGAGCTTCGGCAAGTGGGACAATGTCGTGTATGATGGGGGAATGGGATACGGGGTTCGGCATTGGAGTACTATCTTCACCCTGACTAAGGACCAAAGGAACGGTGGCGTGGGCAGGCGAAGTAGTATCAACAGACTTGTCCCGGCCAGACGACTCGAGTGGAGTGGGGCTAGCGGGATCACGAGGCAGAGTTGGAATAGCAACGGGTAACACACGAGGAGGTGATTGACTTTGCATGGGAGGGAGAGACTGATGAGAACCTTCGACCGGGACCACAATGGACGTGTGAGAGACCAAGGCAAAGGGTGGAGAGTGCGTACCTACGTGCCCTCCAGGCAGAGCGGCCGTGGTGACTTCTTGTGTAATCGGCTCCTGCTCTTTTTTGGCTTTGGCACTCCCGACTTCCATGACTTCTACTTCGGGGCCTCCCTCTTGTTGGAGGAGTTCCTCCACATCAATGATGTCTATATCTGGGGCTGCCTCGGTACTTTGTGGCACCGCACCCTCAACATTTGCTTCGATTGGGCCTGATGCAGGTTGTCCGACAGGAGCACTTGGAAGCTTCGTGCGGGGTCGCTTTGGGTGGCTCGGAGGCACTTGAACTTGCTCTTGCCTCTTCCTTTTCTTCTCTGCTTGTTGTGCCGACCCCTCGACACTTGTGTCATGGCCTTTCGACGGTCCCTGTGGTAGTGCCTCTGGTGTAGCTTCGGCTTCTTCCTCCTCTTCCTGCTTCGAGGCATCGTCAGCTCTTCTTGGGCTTTCGCCCGATCCTAGGGTAGCTGGAGGAACAAAGTCGACGAAGGATATGGGCTTCCAAGTCCCAACATTGGCTTCGTAAACAATTGCGAAGTCCTTATCCATTGCCAAGAGTCCATAGGAATTCATATTTTGGCGATGGACTCTCATTATCCACCACTCCCTTAGTTGTTCCTCGCCCCAATTCTTCAATTCCTCCTTCAAATCATCTTTCGCCTTTCTCCAAAATGTAGAGTCTGGAGTCGGGAAGGGATGCTGGTCAGGGTCAAACTCGACCTCCATAGGGTAAAATTCATGCCAGGGAGGCAATGTCCTCATCCTTTCTAAATGCCACTCCAAATCCTTCCCATTGGGATTATTTCTTTGCTCCACAATTTCTGGGTGGGGGCAGACATGAAAATTCTTGAATTTTAGGTGATCCCTCATCACTCCCAAGGGATCATAGAGCCATCTTTGAGGAATCTGGAGTAGGCCAAAATTGGCAAGCTTTTCCTCCAGGAATACATTCTGCTTCAGGGCAAATACTTCAATTACCCCCATCTTGAAGGGGAAGTCACAGGTGTGTGCCCATTTTCGACCGTGGCCATAGACGGCGTTTGTTGCATCGCTCTGCCGAGCGACCTCCAATGCGAACTGGTACTCGGAGGGGTAGACGAGCAGTAGGAAGGGCTTCCCTATGAAGCCGAATAGGCGAATCACAAGCCCCTGTGTCAGTTGAAACACATCTCCCTTCTTCTCCTGCACCACTCTGTCTCTCAAACTGAGGGGTACCCGAGGGCATGACCCTGTCAACAAATGCATAGCGGGTCCCAAAAATTGTTGATTAAAAGAATAATAAGACTCTTTCCTCAATAGGAGGGGAGTCCACTGGTACACAGGCAGAGGATTTCCATCCTTGCCGCTTGATGAAATGGCGATATGGGGAAAAATTTTATGTACATGGTAGAAAAATAGCCAAACAAGGAAAGAGCAGGGCCCGAAGTACTGGCCCATTCCAGAGTTCTTCATGCTGGTAAGCCGCGTGTGCAAGGTTCGGGCCACCCATTCTGCCCAGTCAAAGAAGACTGGGTTGGTGTTCGGCCTCAAAGCATCGGGGGCATAAAACTCCCCTCTGGAAATACACTCGACCAAAGACACCTGCCAGGGGTGCACCGAAGCATCGGTTGACAGGCCCGCCACCCATGCAATGATGGAGAAAATATCAGTGTTCTTGAAGGCTGCCAAGGGTAGGGGCATTTGGGGCAGCTTGCCTGAAGGGAGCCCACTTTTGAGGTTCTCGCACATAAATTTCAACATGTAGTTGTTGGAGGTGAACCTCTCCATCTGTTCGCTCAAAATGACGTTGCGAACCGTATACCCCTTAGGTGGCCCCTGCTGCGGCATGAAGGCTGCTTGCACATCCTCTTTCAAGATTGAAAATAATTTATGCCCAGCGGCATCTAGCACTTGTCTGGAGGAGGGCTGGTAGTTTTGCATGATGGCATAGATCAGCTCGGGACAATGATGCGCGAGCGGGGTCAGATACCAATATATCTGAGAGTAGTACATGATAGCTCTTTTATTTTCTACTGAGAGCCTACTCCTCATGAACTCAATGGTGTATCTGAGTTCGGCCACGCTCTTTGAGAGCTCGGTGTCCCTAATTTTCTCCCACCCATCAATTGGTGGTTCTTCGGGCTATTCATCTTCAGAGTCTTCCCTCTCCTCCATGACTTGCTTTTCTGGGTGAAGGTTCAAGTTGACCTTCTTCGGCCTCTGCTTTTTCTCCTCCATGCCCTTCTTTGCTTTTTCAGGGCCTGTTACTTCTGGCTCCTTCCCTTTTTGTGTGGAGTTTTTCTTCCCCATGGTCGATGTTTATGGCAGCGAAGCTTACAATCCAGAGGACTTCGACGCAAAGGATCTCAAAGAAAATAGCAGAAGAGTTGAATACTAGTAGCGGGTTCTCAATCTTGCATGAATTAATGAACAAATAACCATTTCACTATTGGGGTCTGCGTTTTATAGCCTTAGAAGGCAACTACCCCTATTTATGGCTCCTACCATAATTAAATTTACAAGTCTGACCTAGGAGATCGCTTCACCTCTTGATTGGCTATCCGACGGCATAGTACATGGGTCCATGCGCTTTGATGATTATGCTTTGCATTGAGAATGCAACCTGCTGCCACCTCGTACCTAGGCGCGAGCTTTTCTCCTAATCGAATCATCTTGGGATGCACTCCACCACCTTTGCATTAAATTCATTTGCTTCGAACTCTTTTCAAGGTGGCTATCGACACATTTTTTAAGACACATTTTAAATGCTCCCACCTCGCTCGTCGTTGGATTGGCAAAGTAGAAATCGATGCTGAAAATGCTTCATGGTGAACCTTTGGTGGAAGACTATTTTCTGCGCTTTGGGCCCGAAGTAATTTTCCCTCGTCGCGTTGCCACTTTGTTTCACGAAGGCTGCCTACAGAAGCTTGTTCCTTTTGAGAAATGCTTCGCTAGATCCGCTTCAAAAACTACTTCGCCTATGCTTCCTTTTGCGAAGCATTTTTCATGCCTTGGTTTCAAATTTTGTTTGGCCTTTTGAGGGTAAAGTGCTTCGCTACGAACCACCCTGCGTTGGTTACTTCGCATCAAAAGTCCCCGAAGGAGATTCTGGAGTGTAACACTTAGCTTTTGCAATCTCGTAACAGGGTGTATATACACAAATGAAAAATTATATACAAAAGTACATACATTTTTTTTTTTTTTTGTTTCGCCTCAGCGATGAAAAGTCTTCAAGTGAAGACCATTGACAGAAATTGGCAATACCTGGCCATCTGCATCCTTGAGGATGAAAGAGTTGGCCGAGTTCACCTTCACAACTTCGAACGGTCCATCCCAGAAAGCATCCAGCTTGTCGTGATTCCCAGGCTTGGCCTTCCAGGAGTCCCACTTCCATACCAGATCTCCCACTTTGAATGTGCGATCGGATGATTTTTTCTTGAACCAATCTCGGGTGACCTGAGCATGCTTAGCGAAGCTCTGGTAGGCTTTCTCATGATCTTCCTCTAGCTGTAATAGCTGAGCCAGTCTGTTTTCCATAGGATTGACTCCATTTTCCTCGTCTAACAACTGCAATGCAGGGATCTCTACGTGGGTAGGTAAGATGGCCTCCTTGCCATAGACCAGGGCATAAGGTGAAGTCTTGATTGACTTCTTGATAGAAATTCGATCGGCCCACAAGGCACGATCTAGAAGGAGATGCCAAGTCCTTTTGTTCATCTCTATGAGCTTTCTTAGCACCCTTAACAAGGTCTTGTTGGTGGATTCTGCCAATCCGTTGCCCTGTGGATAGTAGTTGGAGGAGACTTTATGATATATCCCATATTTGTAAAGGAATCCATTGATTTTGGCGCCTGCAAATCCAGGACCATTGTCCGTGATGATTGCTTCTGGAATGCCGAACCGGGTGATCAATCCCTCTAGGAAAGTGATGACAGTCTCCTGATCAGCATGTTTCGTGGGAATTGCTTCGGCCCATCTGGTGAAGTAGTCGGTCACGGTCAGGATGAACTTATGCCCAACGGAGGAGTTCGGCGATATGACCCCTATGAAATCCAACCCCCATTGTTGAAAGGGCATTTCTACTTGTATCGGTTGGAGAGGCATTGAAGCATTTTTGCTTCGATCGATGAACTTCTGACACTGCTCGCATTTGCGACAAACTACGAAGGCATCGACGAAGAGTGTGGGCCAATAATAACCCGCCTTGATGATCTTTAATGTCATCGTTCTTCCCACGAAGTGACCTCCAGATAATCCTGAATGGAATTCTCCCAGGACTCTCCTTTTATCATCATCTTTTATGCACCTAAGAAGGACGCCATCAATGTTTCTAAAAAATAGGCCTTCGAGGCGCAAAGTATATCGGGAGGACCGCATCCTGAAATGCCTTCGTTGTGAAGCATTTAGATGTGAAGGACATCTATCGGTGTTGAAGTATTCGACTATTTCACTGACCCAGTCTTTCTCGTCCTCTTCTTGGTTTGCGAAGCATCCTGCCGCTGCTGAGTCATCCCACTGAGATTCTGTAGCTTTGGCCGCTACGCTCTTCGCCAATTCTTGACATAATGCGCGACCGCGAACCAGTTTTGTGGGTCTGATCTCAATGTCGAACTCCTGTATCTTGCTGACCCAACCGGCTCTTTTGCTTCCCAATTCTCCTTGGATGATGAAATTGCGCACATCGGGGTGAATGACAAAGACCGTAACCCGACTTTGGGAAATGAATTGCTTGAATTTCCTAAGAGACTTCATTACTGCATGCACCTGCCTTTCTATGAAATTATATTTTTCTTCATGGGGGTTTATCACTTGGCTTAGAAACGCGATGGGGCGCTCTTCGCCATCTTCCCCCTTTTGTGTCAGGACCGCAACATAGCTCTCAGGTTCTCCTATAGCATATAGGATGAAGTCCCGATTGTAGTCAGGGTTGGTCAGGACCGGTGCTTGAGCAATTCGGGCCTTGATCTCTTCGAATGCTTCTTTTCTCTCCTTCGTCCAGATGAATTCTATGCCTTTCTTCAAAAGTTTGGACATCGGCTTGATGACCTGGGCAAAATCTGGGACAAACTTCCTCACGAAGTTGATCTGGCCAAAGAAATATTGAAGTCCTTTCTTGTCCACTGGGAGTGGGAGTTTCATCAGAGCCTCAGCTCTGTCAGGATCTACAGCGAGACCCTTCTCTGATATCGCATGTCCCAGCAACTTCCCTTCGCTGACTGCGAATATGGATTTCTTTGGATTGATTGAAATGCCAAACTCTCGACATTTTTTGAATATCTGTTGTAGATGAAAAGGATGATCCTCCCTTCTTCGGGAGAAGATGGTCATGTCATCTAAATAGATAACAATAACCTTATTCAAGAGCTCACCAAAAGCTAGATCCATGGCCCTCTGAAAAGTGGCCCCCGCATTCGAAAGGCCGAATGGCATTCGCTGGTAAGCAAATGTTCCCCACTTGGTGGTGAATGCGGTTTTATGCTGATCTTCATCCCTAACCCAGATCTGATTATATCCGGAGAAACCATCTAGTAGGGAGAAGCGTTGAGCCCCGACTACTGAATGCAAGATCTGATCTATCTATGGGAGAGGGTAGTGATCTTTAAGCGAAGCCTGGTTCAGGTTGCGAAAGTCCACGCATAACCTTATATCTCCATTCTTCTTTCTCACTGGGACTAGATTCGCTACCCAAGAGGAATGCTTTATGGGATAAATTATCTTTGCCTCGAGCATCTTTAGGAGTTCGGCCTTCATCAGGACCTCGATCTTCGGATTAACAGGCCTTTGCTTCTGTCGAAAAGGTTTGATCCCCTCCTGCAACTCAATTGTATGTTGGATCAGTTGTCGATCGTATCCCTTTAGGTCTTGATAAGACCAAGCCACTATGTCGGGATACCTTCTGCACAGAGATTGGATCTGCTCTAGCTCTTTCGAAGTGCAATCTGTTCCAACTTTTATTGCTTTTCCAGGCTCAAGCTCTAAATCTTGATCATCGCTTTGCATTGACTTTGATCCTATGAGAAACTGCTCGATCATTTTGATCAAAGAGGCTTTCAAGAGTAATTAATCCCTTGGGAACGTGGTTATTCTTCAATTGAACTAGCCCTTCATATTCCTCATCGTCAGGGCTTCTCTTCTCAATTGTGGCTACTTCTTGAATCATAAAATTCACAATCTGCTCATCATTGTCAAAAACTTGCCAATGCAGATCTCTGTCTGGGATAGAGGGCCTGTAAATCATCCTCACAACTTTAGGCTTATGCACCATGTCTTCTTTTGGAGAATACTTGGCTGCAATGGATGCTAGAACATCGACATGTCGATTCTTTTCTCTTGGAATAGACTGTATATTGAGAGATTCGAACTGGTCGAACAAGTCCCATACCCTATTTCGGTATGACTTGAGATAGTGCTTCTTTGAAGTGCACTTGTTGGTGACTTGATTGCATACCAATTCTGAATCTCCAAAGATTTGGAGATGCTTTATGCCTAACTTTTTTGCTTTTTTGAGTCCTAGGCATAATGCTTCATATTCTCGCTTGCATTGTTGGTGCAACTCCACACCAACCGGTAACAATATTCCTTCTGCTCTCTAGAAGGTGATACTAAAAGAATGCCCGCCCCGATGCCATTTTTGCATCGGGCGCCATCGAAGAATAATTTCCATAATTCGCCTTGGGCGGAGACCTTATCTTCTATCTTGATGTGTTTCTCAGGCTTGGCGATGGCATAACATCCCATCTCGATTTCTATCATGGCATTAAAGTCTGCCAATGAAAACTCATCTTCACAACTTAACTGTGCGAGGGATTCCTCGACCAGGTCCACTTGCTCTATCCCTTCCACTATCGCATGCACAGGATCGTTGCTCTCTCCTTCGGACATCTTCTCTACGAGGAAGGTAGAAGGCTTCTCATTGTAAATCTTTACCTTCTTTCCTTTGAATGGAATCTCCAAGTGCGAGTAATCCATAGATAGATATCCTCCCAGCTTCATCGTAAACTCTCTCGACAAGCACATACTAAAATAGGGCTCGAGGTCGACGACCACCACCTCTTGTATAACTATGATTTGAGGCATCTTGTGTAGTCGAATAGGAATATCTTTGATCACTCCTACAGTCTTCATAGGAGTACCATCCAACTGGAGCATGCCATGACTGCTTCACGTATATTCCATCCCTATCTCTTCGCACACTGCTTTGGGCATGACTGTTGTCGCGGCCCCAGAGTCAATCATACAGTTGTGTACAATATACCCTTCCATCTGTAGAGATAGGTAGAATGGAGGTGGTCTATTCTTCCCCATAATGGATGTGGATAGGGTCTGCACTAGGGCAAGTGGTGCTGCTTTTCTTGCTTTGGTTGTCTTCAATGATTCTTGCAGCAAGTCCACTTGTTCGGGTAGTTGCAATGCGTCATACAGACTGATCTTGGCCGGAATCTTCTTCAGCTCATCTACAATATTGTAAGCTAGGGAGTTGGGCACCTCAGGTTCTCTTTTAGCCTCGTACCTGGTGTGATACTACTCCGTAGCTTCGACCCTTTGTCGCTTGGTCAGCGAGGGAAGCTTGAGCTTCTCTCTAGCTTGTTCTTTGGTTTCCACCTGAGGTGGATTTGCAGGGGCCTATTGGGCCTTCTCTTTGACTGGTGCAGGCTGAGGAGCTTCGCTCGAGGCTTGAGAAGGTTGCTGTCCCTTCTCATGATGGGCATGCACCTTTAAGGGAGCCATTTGAGTAGCATCCACCTCTATCGACCTTTTTCCTCCTCTGGTAAGGACTGAAACTTGCTCTTCTTCACCAATTACCAGGTTCTGATCCAATTTGCCTGATGACGTTGACTTGACCGCCATGACTACTGCTCGCCAGCGTTTGTACATAGTGTTGGTGCAGCATGCAGGTATTCTCTTCATGAGGGTCATTACACGTGGAGCACCAATGTATATAATCGAAAGTGCTCGGGGCTTCGTCTATTGCAACATTTCTTGCCGAAGCTCTTCCTTGTTGGACCGCTTGATCTTTAGTAAGCGCAGGTGTAGGATAAGATCTTCTCGGTAGAAACTCTTGTTGCGCTTGCTTCTTCTTCATAATGGTCATGTCATTAGACAGGGTCTGCACTATGGAGTTCAGGGACTAAACTTCTTGTAGTATTTTGGCTTGCATGTCATCGGCTTTAGGAATAGGTGGCAATGGAGCCATTGTTGGTATTGGAGGTAGGGCAGGGTGTTGAAGTGGTGCTGGCAGTACAGGGAATGCCGAAGAGACAGTGGGCTACGATACAAAGAATATGGGGAAATGGATTTGTGGAGTGGCGATTTGGGATACAATGGGATTCGGGTTCCAAGATGAGATCGGGTATGCAGGGGTTGCAGAGATCTATGAAGCGGCTACGCTCGCATACTGGGATTGATGGAAATCGGGAAGTATGGGCATCGACATCCTTTGGGGAAGCTTACCCATAGCTATTAGATCCATCTTCGCTCTCTGGGCTAACTCATATAACTCGAGGAAGGTATTGATGTTTGAATACCTTACCATGACACTGATATCGGGGTTGAAAGCCCGAAGGAAATAGTATGCTGTAGCTTCATCAGTTGGCCAAAGTCCAACTGGTATTCTTTTCCAGGTTCGAGTGAACCTAACATTGAAGTCGGCGATCTCCTCTTGTGGATGTCTCTGGATCATTGTGAACTGATGCAGAAGAGAGGATGGATCGACGGACTCATTGAAGCTTCGCATCAATTGTTCGGCTAACTGGTCCCATCCCGTAATGGTACCGGGTGGTAAAGATCTATACCAGTAGAGGAGTTTTCCTCTAAGAGATAGAACCAAAAGCTTTACCATAACTCGCTCCTCTGTGATGTCATGGATCACCGCCAGAGAAACTATGTCCTGGATGTGCTCCAGAGCAGTCTTCCCAGTTCCATCGAACGTTGGGATCTTCTTTATAGCAGCAGGCGGAACTTGCCCTTGTCCCGCTAGATTTAGCGGTCCCAAAGAATTCCATGCTGGGAATAATCTGGGTGGCGGTTGCTGCTGCATTTGTTGTTGTTGTTGTTGTTGTGCCATATTTACTCTTGGATTTTGAGAAACAGGAATTCTCGAAGCTCCTCCTTGATTGCTAACAGGACGACCAATAGGAATGGAGGCACTAGGATGCTTCGGTGAGTTGGGAGGATTAGGAGGAAAGCTAGTCGTTGTGCTATCAGAAGTTAGGCCTTGTTCGTCAACAGCGGCCTCTTGCGAGGATGTTCCACGTAATAGCGACTCAGGGGTGACCAACCTAGATCGTTCCCCAAAGGCGTCAATATCTAGCTCAAAGAACTCAGTTTCCTCTCCTCTATTCCTAACTCTCCATCTTGTTTGCATGAAGGCACAAACTTAGGTACCGAGTCTCTACGACTTAAATATTCTCGGTTAAATAGAGTTGCCAGATGCTAAGAGTCTTTCGGTAATGAGAGCATCGGTTCTCACTACCACTCACAAGGTGAGACCGATCGGGTCCCACCGGGCGTGCCAGAAACTGTTGGTCATCAAATCTGCCCAGGAAAGGATTTGGGTAAGTGTATGCGCCCTAGACCTGGACCAACATTGAAAGGCCGAAGGGAAGAGATGCCCCTCGTGCCAATCTTCGGAGAAATGCCGGCTCCTATACTAAACTACTTTGGTGTTTTAAGATAAGGGTGCAGGAAAGAGATAAACAGAGTAAAGGTGCAGGAAAGAAATAAAAGAGTAAGGGAAGAAATTTTAGTAGTTTAATGGTGGGAAAGAACCAGAAGCATGATTGCTAGCCAATAGCTTGAAACAACAGCAAAGAACACCAAGAATAAATGAAATGAACGCAATATTAATCCTCCTATGTATCCTCTGGATGAGTTCCAGGATTACCCTTCCCTCTCGTCGAAATTCAGAGTTCAGAGTTACGACGACGAAGAAGGAGTGAATATGACAAAAACAATATCCACAGGCAGCATAAAAGAAAACTAATACAACGTTTTCCTCCCCTATGTATCCTTCGAGAAAATCTCAGGGTTCCACTCCAATCACACACCTAAATCCAGAGTTCAAAATTACAGTATGCAAATGAAGAAAAGATAAAAGAAATAATCGCAGAAGGCAGCATAAAAGAGAGAAATAGAGTCCAAAGCTCTTTAGTATTAATCGCAGGAATCTAAGTTACAACAGCTTTCTAGCAAAAATTTCCCCCCATTTTTACATTACAATGCCTAGGTTTTTATAGAGGACCCGACCCTCTGAGCCATTAATGCACAAAATGGAGGAGTACACCCTCGAAACCTGAGAAGTCGGCTCCTCGCGGCTCTCGTGACTGAGCTCTCAAATCTGTTACCAAAACTGGCAACTACGACCGGGTCAGCCATGGAAACATGCATTAATGAGCCGTCTGAGCGTCCTTGGCTTCTGGGTGCAGTGCTCGAGTGGCCGCCATGCTCGTCGGGCTCTTCTTCAGGGACTGATACTTCATTTCCAATTGCTAAAAATGAGCAGCGAGCTTATCGGGCACGTAAAAATGCATTTATGAGGCACTTGATCACCTCGAGAAAATACTCGGCTTGGAGCACGTGCCCTTGAAGCGCTTCGCTAGATCTTCATTCGCAACTTCGCTTCGCAATGGATTTGAGCCAAAGCAGATCCTCCTTCTTGATTTGCACTTCGCATGGTGGAGCTTCGCAAAACTGCTTCGGGGTGGTGAGTGCCGAAGCAGATTTCCTTCGCAAGATGGGGCTCTTCATTCCTCGTCGCTTCGCTGTCAGAGATGCGCCAAAACTGCTTCACCGCGATCTTCCTTCAAAACTACGGTTCGGGAGGGTTTCGACCGAAGCACATACTTGCCTTCAAAAATGTTTCGTTCTTCACGACCTCCGCCACTTCGGGTGAAAGTACTTCGCACGAAAGCTAGCCGAAGCAGATGCTTCGCAACAACTTTCGGTGAAGTAGAAATGGTTCGCTGGTGGAGAGTCCCGAAGTGGGTGCTTCGACGATTTTTTGGCGAAGTACTTCTCAATGTTGCGCTCCTTCAAATCTCGCTTCGCAAGTTTTTTGCCGAAGTAGCTGTTTGAAGTGCTTCGGGCCCGAAGTAGTTTTCTTACGCCTTCCTTGTATTCTTTCTTCGGCAACACCGCTTCACAAAATTCTCGCCCGAAGTAGCTACTGGAAATGCTTCGGGTGCGAAGCTCTTTTCATACTCTTCTTCTTTCTTTCGACGAAGCTATCTTCCTTAGCTTGTTCGGTAGTGAAGCTCTTTCATCTTCATTTTATGTACAAGGGGGTGGCAGGGAAAGCCAAAATTGCTGCAACTTACAAATATTCTCAAAAACAACAAAAGAAATACTTTACAAAAAGAAACACTGTACAAAATTTTGATTTTTTTCTACCCCATTGTGCAATGTGACAAAATTGTCAACATTTCCAGTAGTCTAGACAATAGGATGAGTATGATACTCATCGATCAAGGTGAGCAAATTCTACCCTTTTCTTCCTCATCCATGAAGGAAGGCATGAGAAAATCCTCGATTATCCTCAAGAGCAATATACTATGCAAGCATGATATGCCTCTATGTCTACTGAGTATAATGAGCATATGCCTAGGCTCAAACCTCAAGTAAACACGACTACTCTCGATCAAGGGAACCACACAATGGATATGGCAGATTGTCTTGAAAAAGATCGACCTTAGGGTGAGACTCCTAGGCCTCCTAGGCCTCCTAGGCCCCACACAATGAAATAGATAAATAAAGTGATTGCAAGATATATGAAATTCCAAGCGCAGTTCAAGAATATTCGGTGAGACAAAGAGTAACTAGACCGCTTGCATAAACTTGAGAAAGAAAGAATCGAACGATAAACCAATGAGATGTTCTAAAAAAAATTACATGAGAGGGTCCCTACCCCTAGAACTCACATATAGGAATTCCATTCAAGGCAACCCACTCTAATTCGAGATAGGTCTCATAGATCTTATCCAATGTTGCCTCCTTGACCTCCTAGGCTAGATCGGGACTTGCCTCCCAAACCAAACATAGGGTGCCCATAGTAGGTAGCTATCCCTCTCTATAGGCCAACTCTAGAGATGCACTATGGGACTTACACTGAGCATGAGTTAGAGGTAGAATATTTAGAAATACCTTATCAAGGTAGAGGGGTGACATGCCATCACCCTGAAATAGGCCCGAGGATTCTCGCCCTCTATTTCAGGATAAGAGCAAAGAAGAGGAGATCAAATTCTCTGATGCATATAGAGTACTGCTAGAGCACTTAGAGTCAGTAGATAACAAGACCTCTGGGTCTGGATCTCAAAATCCCACTCTGCACCAACTACATAGTTAGCCCCTTCATCCTTTGGTGCCTACCCCTTCCTATACAGAGTAGTTTAATATGCATTAGTTGGCCACCTTTAAGGGAGAAGAAGACACGTAGGAGCATGTTACCAAGTTCCTAAGACAATGCTTTGGCATCTAAGATAACGATGCTTTTCTTTTGAATATATTCATGACTACCCTCTCTAGCCCAGCCATGGAGTGGTTTATCCAACTCTCAAAGCATAACATCCACAATTTGGATCAACTCATAGATGCGTTCCTAGAATGCCTCACCTTCAATACCAAGAGGAAGGTGATGCTGGAAGATCTCATTGGATTGAAACAATATGATGATGAGTCAATAATGAATTATGACAATAGGTGGTGAGCATTTCTAACCAAGCTACCATATCTACTCCCCATGTCAGAGTTAACTCAGATGTTTGCCAAGATCTTCCTAAAGCTGATCTCCTTGTTGTTGCAACTGTAACAAAATTCGACTCTTGAAGATGCCCTAGTGCAAGCTAGAATAATTGAAGATATCAAGATTAAAGGAGGTAAAATTGCAAAGCCTTGCAATGAGTGGAACAAGAATGCTAAGAATTTCCCAATCTAACCTAAGCCATCAACAGTCAATCAGGTTGCCATTTGCATCCCAAGGCTAGTACAACCTGTGCTGCCTCAAAAGCCTAACTATCAGGCCACACCTAGGAACTATAACAAGGAAAACCAGAATAATCAAGGGAAAAATCAATAGCATCGCTCCAAGCAATAGTTCATGCCCATTAAAGAGTATATGGACTCTTTGTTTAAGCACTCTTAGCGGCTAATTTGATCAATATAACAAAGAGTCGACCTATCGACCCGAATGCACCAAAGCCCAAAGGGTACCGAGAAGACCTATATTGTAAGTTTCATAGGTAAAATGAGAATGACATGCAAATGTATTGTAAATTCAATAATTTGGTGCAAGGCATGATCTATAGGAACATCCTTCAGGTAGACAACCCTATCGCACAAAAAAACCAATAGATGGGTGTTTTTATAGACCCATTTTCAACCCACGTGGAGCAAGCCAATCTTGTGCCCTAGGTGAATGAGGTTCATCATGCACCCCCTAAGCAAGGGTATGTCGGCATGATTAGAATTATAAAAATGAATAGGCAATATCCAATTCCAGTCGCACCACCTACGACTCAAAGAGATGTTTCTTCAACATTGTAGCCTTCGTCGTCTCTAGTGTTGAGCCTTCCTCCTCAATCTATGGTCACAATTAAGAGCAAGCTCGCTCAGAGCTTGAGAATGATATTTTATCGACTCTCCATATATGAGCTCATTCATTAATCTCCACCTCATAGAGAAGATCTAATGGAGATACTTAAGATGATAAGGCTACAACCCCAGGAGTCTAACTCCAATAATTGTTGATTATCATTTGAGAAGATGAACTTAAACCGATTCCAAACGATATGGTGGATCCTCCCTTGCAAATCGTCGCATGTGTAAATGGAACACCTTACAAGAGAGTGTTGATAGATATTGTCTCTTCTAGCAACATCATCGCTACAATAGCTCTCAAGCATCTCAAGCTCCTGACATCCTATATTGTTGTGTCTACCTACACCCTTCAAGCATTTAAATATGCCATATGCTCAATAGTTAGTATGATAGTCTTACACATTTAAGTAAGATAAAATACCATACTGACGCTATGCCATGTCTTAGAGGGTGAGATGACATACAATATCTTATTGGGCAGACTATGGATCAAGGATATGAAGTGTGTCCCTTCCATCGCTCACCAGTGCCTAAAGTACACCTATGAAGGACAAGTTCATTTCATATCCACAAACCTAGAACCCTTTAAATACTACAACATGGTGCAACAGATCCTTGAGTCAACCTTACCATCCACCCATATGGATTTTCAACCAAATGAGTCTAGCCAAGGTCTGACTCCTTCAACATCACCTTCATTCAATACATCATCATCTCATGCCATTCCATCCTCATCTTCAGCACCCCCAGATGTGCCTTCATCATCAATAAATCCTCCATTGAGGGACATAGGGAAGAGGCCTGTTGATGAGAGTCCCCCAACTATATCCACCATCTCCACAAATGAGAATCCTATCCCAATAGACAAGGAGCTAACTCATGAGGTGAACGTTGAATCAATTCAAGTCTCGCTCCCATCTCCTCCTTCTTCACAGCCACATGTCATTGTACACCTAGCTTCTACTGGATTAGGAGAGTACATGGTTAGGAATGTCACAACTATCCCTACCATTGATTTGATGTAAGATATGGGTTGACCTCATCTTTCCATAGGCACTATTGTACCTCTTGGTCTTCCCCCTAATAAAACAAATTTCATTTACGAGGGTCTCGATTATGGCATCGAGCCTTATCAACATCAAGAAGAGGATGAACAACACTTTTCTAAGGATATCAACTACTTTTCCAACCCTAAATTTACCTTGAGGTATCTTAACCTCTATAATTGGCACAGTTATGTATTTGGCTTGTATGAGCAAGGCACCTGAGTTCCTTACTAGTCGTAGTATCAAATGCCTTATGATAAGTCTATTTTGGGACACAACAAGCCTATGTCCCTCAACATACTCATAGATAGTCTAGAGTGCATGAATCTAGAATTTAGGGATAAGATAGCACGTGATACCTATGCCAAACCTAGCCGACTCTACTCATTGGGATACTATTTCCCCATACCCATGGATAATTAAGAGATACCTTGCAAGGTCAACCGATCTTACGAGAGTGGTGAGAGTTCACATACCCTTCCACATGATAGTTAGGAAGAATATCGAGGGTCTCCCTATGAGTGGACATCTGACGATGAGTCAGATTATGAAGTAGCATCCATAGGCTCTTCTAGTCTACATGTCGAGTATGCATGGATTGTTCTATTATATTATGAGCATGAGGGTTATCTACATATGTTCCCCTTGAATAACCCCATTTGGTGCCACTTCCTCCCTATAGAAGGGTAAGTCCACTCACAGCCACACCAACCACCTCTGATCATTTTGCATCCATTGCAACTACTTTCACGTGTCTTGTGACACCTTGATGTCGATAGATACCACCAGCCACCTAGGGGAAATTATCCATCTATAAACATGATTTCCATAGACCTCTTTGAGCCCATGCAATATTTGGATAACCCATCGAAGCCACTGCACATTGACTTGAGGGTAATTGACTTTGATCGGGGAGATTATCCCCCATCCTCTTCTGAGTATTGGCATTGTGATGAGATGTTACAACCATTTTATTTTTCTCCAAGGCCTACTCATGATGTCTTCCATACTAGGGAGGAACCTAAAGTTCCAATTTTTGATCTAAATCTAATATGTGACATTCACCTGATCCCTACTCCCCACCAGCTGGAGGAGGGGTCGTATATGTCAATCAAACCAATGATTGACAAAGATATCGGCTCAGATATAGAGAATCCTCAATGTATCAAGTTAGGGGAAATCTTGTCCCCCATCGAGTAGGCCAATTACCTAGCCCTTATCACAGAGAAGGTACCATTTGCATGGTCATGCAATGACATGCCAGACATGGATACACCACCTATCAATTGTCGTCCAGCTTCCTCGAAAGCCATACCATCATCGCCTACATTACCCATACAATATATCTTGGATAGGCTAGACAACCTAGAGTCACAAGTGAGTCAACAACACAATGCTTTACAACATATCTTGGATTGAATCACAAGCATCAAGTTATGGTTGAGTCATTCGAACCCTCAACCCCTATATTTTCAAGACCAAACCCCTCCTTTACAGTCCATTGTCAACCCTCAACAGAGCATGAGGCAGAGGTACCAAGGCTATCAACCGTAGCAAAAATATACCCATTTGTTAAAATCCTTAGCATCGATATTTAATCAACTATATGAGGCACAAGAAATCATGTTTTCTCCATTTTGTCCACTGAACCATAATAAGCATAAATCAAAGCCACATAGGAAACACCTATATTATCTTTATCATCAATAAATAGGCCATGATATCCAGAAATATTACATATTTCAAAATTTAGTCTAGGATATGATTGATAGGCAAGAACTTCTAATAGAAATCTTTCAAGATTCCTTATCTTCACATGAAGTAAACACAACACCTAGTCATCTAGTCGAACAACCTAATCAAGTGCACATTAACCCACCTTCCCATGGGTTTGCAGGCATGATCGATGCTATAACAGAGCAACAGGAACACCATAGTAGATATACGCAACCTACAATATCATCCAATGTTCTACCTTTGTTCGACTCACTAGAGAAATACACTGGCGTTGCATAAGCTTACACCTCACAGCAGGGGGGGTCTTTTTTTACCATCCCCTTTGGCCAGTCCAATCACAATACATCAAATACATGGCACACTAGAGGTACACAAGGTACCACACCTTCCTCCTATGGTAGACCATCTAGGTCACCCCAAAATGCTCCAAGGGTATCTACGTACTGCTTGGTCAATCTAAAACTCTCCTAGGTGGTCTACGACCATCTAGGCCACTCCAAAATGCTTCGAGGGTATCTACATACTACTTAGTCAACCCAAAATGCTCCTAGGTGGTCTAAGACCATCTAGGTCACCCCAAAATGCTCCAAGGGTATCTACATCCCGCTTGGTCAACCCTAAATACTCCTAGGCAGTCTACGATAATCTAAGTCACTCCAAAATGAACCAAGGGTATCTCTATACCGCTTGGTCAACCCAAAATGCTTCTAGGTGGTCTATGATCATCTAGGTCACCCCAAAATGCTCCAAGGATATCTACATACCTCTTGGTCAACCCAAAACCCTCCTAGAAGGTTACAATTGTCTAGGTCACCCCAAAATGCTCCAAGGGTATCTACATACCGCTTGGTCAACCCAAAGCACCCCTAGGTAGTCTATGACCATCTAGGTCACCTAAAAATGCTTCAAGGGTATCTATGTACTACTTGGTCAATCCAAAACACCTCTAGGTAATCTACAATTGTCTATGTCACCCAAAAATGCTCCAATGGTATCGACGTACCACTTAGTCAACCCAAAATCCTCCTAGGTGTTCTATGACCATCTAGGTCACCCCAAAATGCTCCAAGGGTATCTACGTATTGCTTGGTCAACCCAAAACCCTCCTAGGCAGTCTATGACCATCTAGGTCACCCAAAAATGATCCAAGGGTATCTACGTACTGCTTGGTCAATAAAAAATGTTCCTAGGCAGTCTATGACCATCTAAGTCACCCCAAAATTCTCCAAGGGTATCTACGTATCGCTTGGTCAATCCAAAATCCTCCTAGGCGGTCTACGATCATCTAGGTCACCCCAAAATGCTCCAAGGATATATACGTACTGCTTGGTCAACCCAAAATATTCCTAGGCGGTCTATGACCATCTAGGTCACCCCAAAATGCTCCAAGGGTATCTACGTACCGCTTGGTCAATCCAAAATATTCCTAGGCAGTCTACGATCATCTAGGTCACTCCAAAATACCCCAAGGATATCTACATACCGCTTGGTCAACCCAAATTCCTCCTAGGTGTTCTACGACCATCTAGGTCACCCCAAAATGCTCTAAGGGTATCTATTGAATACAAAAATATGGTTTCTACAACAACAACAATTCCAAAACTAGTAGGAGTAATGAAAAAGGACACGCTTCATTCAATTTCTAGAATCCTTAGAAATAATGGATGAGATTATCAAATTGTTCTACAAATTTTGGGAGGAAAATCTCCTTGTTTTGTAATCTATATACAGTAGTAGTTTTAGCTTCCAAAAGTACCAATGTGTTGTGCAAGTAATTGTATAGATTTCCTTCCATTTATTTGTGTATAGCAGTACACACATATTTAAATAATCTTGCAAATAACCTGAACCCTCTCTTCTGACATAATATTTGTTATATTTTATTATGCATATATATTTTAGAGGCCTACGATATTTTGGTTTGAAGTGATTGGTTCTCCCTATCCTATTTCCTTTGTATGTGTATGCTTATGTTTTAGTTTGTGCTTATATACATCAACAAGAGGAAGTGTTCATCATTGGTGCATTATGGGTAGAGCTATTATATAAGAGGATTTTATTTGATCTTTGGAACATTGCCTTTGTTAATTTAGTTTTTTCTTCTTTTTTTTCATTATTTTATGCATTCCTTCTAATATGTTTCCCTTTGAAGTTGCTCAATTAGTATAGAGTAGGAAAACATACTTTGAATATTACTTTTTAAATGGAATCGGCCTTGTAAAAACTCATAGAGGCCCTTGATTGAGCCAAACCCCATGATATCAAGGTTAGCTTGGTGTATCACTTTGCATGAGCTATTATTGTCTTGACTGCAAGACAATCAGAGAGGACAATAGGGTTCATTAGAGTAAAACTTTTAGAGGCCATAAATTTTGCATACTAAAGCATTTTGAGGCTATTTTTTAAATCGTATGATTTCTTGAGCTCTATGCACTACTCGTATTAGTTCATGGGCATGTTGCCATTTTAGGGGTTTGATTGTGTAAGATGGATTACAAATACCTAGTTACTCATCTTAATGAGTGAAATTATAGTATTTAGTCAATCCAAATCATTATCCAATTACACTGTAAGAACCTATGTTGCATATTTAAGTAATTATTTTTGATGATCAAGATCACCATCAAAGGGGATACCATGCAAAAATCCATTGAGATAAAAACACCAATAAGAAGATTCTCAATGTATTATGAGAAACAAACTGGTTACAATACACGTCAGAGATTTACTCCTTTTAAAAATTCTTTAGGATTCAACACACAAAAGATAATTGAGAGTATTTTATGTATCCCACTACAATGCCCTACTACAAATGACACTACCAATGGTTTCTTGGAACTTAGGGATAAATCCTTACACAATGATAAATTTGTTTTGCATCTTGAAAAACAAAGACAAGAACAATACCACATTACTTATCTCAACAATTACACTTGCACAACCTTTGTTACAACTAGTTCTACTCCTCCTATTTTCCTATTATGGTTCTAGTAGCTATTAAATCTGCATGATTCATCATATGGTTAGTCCTTTTTCTTTCAGTTGTCTACTTTTAATTTTCCACCCTTGTCATCAAAGAAAAAATAGTCCTTGGTTATTTATACTACTTCCAATGGGAATTTTTTTTTTTTATTGTTTCAGGTTTACTTTTTGTAGTCTTTATTAGATGGAGGAGTCAAATATTGCTTCAGGTAGATAGCAACATGACATGCCAACATTGTTTAAAATTTTCACTTATAGGGAGCTATGAATTACAACCAAGAATTTTAAGCATAAGTTGGGGAGCAAAGAATTTGGATTCATGTTCAAAGGAAAATTGCCAGAAAGTATGCATGTATTCATTAAAATAATAGAGATAATAGCAAAGAAAAAAATAATTTCCATACATAAACAAACACTATTGAAAATATACAACACATGAATTTGGTAAGGCTTCAAATATTTTGCATAGAACACTATCAAAGGTTATTTTTTTACGAGTACATGTGCAATGGATTGCTAAATTCATTTTTATTCTCAAATTCTAAATAAAAAGGAGCAAAAAGTGTTGCATTGGAAGACCCAATTTCATATTACGTTAGGCATAGCACAAGGATTAGTTTATCTTCATAAGGAGTGTAGATATTGCATCATCCATTGTTATATTAGCCTAAAAATATTCTCCTAGATGAAGACTTCTCTCCATAGCTAGCTTATTTTGGGTTTTCAAAGATTATAGGTAGAAATTTTAACAAGGTATTAACTCTTATAATAGGAATGAGAGGGTGTTTTTCTCTAGAGTGGATCTACAACCTGCCAATCACTACAAAGGTGGGTGTATACAATTATGGTATGATATTACCATAAATACTACTAGGTTGCAAAAATATAAACTTGACTATGTAGGAATTGAGTAGGTACTATATTCGCACATGGGATACAATGCAAATTCACAAGAAAAATATAAGTGGTGTGGTGGATGCATGGATCACCAATAATGTTGATGTTGAGGAGGTGGAAAGAGCTGCAATGGTAATCACATTATGGATTCATGAGGATGAAAATGCTTGGGAAAGCATGGTTTAAGTTGTAGATATAGTAGATGAAGGGTGTAGCCTCATGCTCTTGGGTTTCCTAGATTTAGGAGGGCCAACATTAATGTGGACCAACTAGAGGAGGAGGAAGAAAGCAACAGTTTCATTTAATTTATATAGAGCTACTTAATTCACCCATGAAATTACCCTATTTTTTATTACTAGATATTTAGAAAATAAATTAAATAAATTTAAATAGTGTATGTGAAAATAAATGATTTCTAACAAAGAAAAATGGTGGGATTCCTTTTTATACCATAAATACTACTACTACATGCCAAATGGTTATCTTGGATGTAAATCTTTGATGAAGAAAATTTTGATATGAAGAAACATGGAAAGGATCGTGATGTTAATTTCTAACCAACTATCTTGGATTTCTAGAAATGGTGGAAAATTTTATCTCTTTGTAAATAGAATCTTAGTCCATTTTAGGCAACACATTTTTTATTACCTAAAATACTGGATCCAAAAAGGAAATATATATTTTCTCAATCAAGTAAGTAGCTTTTAGATTATTCCCAACATCAATTCTAGGCAAGAGCTAAACATTCCTTGGGATTTGAATGATGCTTGGATATCCTTCATATCTTCTATGGTGGGAAGGTTCCCTCTAGATGCCAATAGCATTGACAAACTCATATGGGGTAACATTAATGGCTAAGGGACCTATTCAGTTAGCAATGCGTACAAGATTCTTAGAGGTAACATTCCAACTATATAGATAGATACACATTTAACATATTTCTAATGTTATTTCCTTCTATTGTATAACAATACAAAACCAAAAACTCACTTTTGAAAACCTAAGGAAAAAAGGCATTGTGGGTCCAAATTGTTGTATCCTTTGTAAGAAAACTAAATAAAGTAGATATCATATTTTCATACAAAGCATGCACATCAAATTAGTATGAATATATCTCTTGAGTAATACCATTCCCCAAATTGCTTCCCCTACCTCCTTTCAAGTACTAATGGATCTCTCATCATTTACCAAAGGGGTGAGAAAATAAACCAGTTGTTCTGCAGCTACCAAACTCCTTGCTCTATGATACCTATTCTAGGTGATTGGGAAGGCTCAAAATGCTCTCATTTTTAGGTATCAAACCACCCTTTCATAGGTCATAGCTAAATTAGTCCAATCCCTTCTCAATAATATGGTTTTAAATAGCATCAATCCCTCTAAAAATAAAAATTAAAAGAAGGATGTTCCCCTTCTTCTCAGAATTGGCTACACCCTTTTCTTTTATGGGTCCTTAAAGTAAAGCATAGGACTTGTTGGCAAAGGAGGAATAATTCTTTTCAATAAATAGTCTCACTTGAGATATGTTGTTGGTATTCCTTTTCATATATAAACATAAACCCACATAAATACAAACTTAACAATGAAATCAATCTTGTATAAAATCTAACCAAACAAATCCATCAACAAACAACATAGACCCACATAAAGATGAATTTAACAACAAAATTGATCTTATAGAAATTCTAACCAAAACAATCGGTCAGTAAACATTTGATCACTACCAACTGATATAAGAAGCTCTCAATCATTATCAACCAACTTATAAACTTTTATTATTCTTATCTTTAAAAAAATATCGTTAGATGTTCAAAACTTAGAACCACATCATAGGTTTAAGTTACCTCTTCCATACGAGGGACTTCCATAATAGTAAAGAGCTCCAACCATTTAAATAGGTACCATATATAAAATTTAAATTGATACAAATGAATACACCTTCATTTCCTTCTTTCATCCAAGGTGCTAAAGCTCCAAGTGGGATAATACCACTATAATTATTTCATCTTTGCAATGTCACCATGTTCTTTTCATGAGAAAAAAATGTTTTAATCTCCATGAAAGGGTCTATCTATAACTAAATTTTTATATTTATATAGTACTCTAGCTAATACCAAAATAACAACTAAAAGATATGATTCACTCCTTGACCAATCAATAGTAGATGCAACTAATATTTGGAAAACTTTAATTTGTGCTTCTATTAGTGTTCTATGTGCCATGAGGTAGTGCTCCATTGGATAAATGTACTTTTCAATTTTTTGTGATTTTTGTAAGGTATATTTCTAGGGAACATTTTAAAAGGAATATTGAACTTTCATCACTTTGGAAAGTGGCTATTTGAAAAAATTGATCCCATAAAAGTTAGTTATCTAGAGGTCACTTTTGTTACCTATAAGATGGCCAATTTTGGTACTATTAAGGAGTATATACATTTTTTTAAAAAATTATAGGAGGATATTTGTACTTTTGAGGAAACCACTAAAAGTCTCATGTATTTTCTCCACATAGTACTCACTAATATTATATAAGAGAATGATTAGGTAGGCACATTATTTGATATCCTTTGGATGATTTTTCCATTACAATATTTTTCTTCTTTAGAATCTACTTTCACTAATAAAATGATGGAACTTGGCCTAATAGATGAGTAATTAAGGATGTTGATGATGAATTTAAGATCATGGATTCAAGGCATTATGAAGAATCATATCAAACAATTTAATTTTGGTGTTCCACCCTCCTCTTCCTCTTCTTCCAAGTAAAATGGGCTTGTTACTATGGTTCATAAGGTAGATGATATCAATAAGCATAGATATAACCAATTTTGAGACACCAACTATGGACCCTTGATATGTTTCAATCTGATCATATTGGCCAATTTTAATATATGATGATGTATACCTTCAGGAAACCTTTGGTGTGAGACTATAATGTTGAAAATCACACCTATTTCTAGAAACAAACAACAATCATCCATCCTCTTAAATCTTATACAAAAAGAATAAAAAGTATGAAAGAAATAAATATATAATGGGCACTGGTATGCACCATACGTATTAACTATATTATCCATATATACAATACACAACACTCTTATACAATGGGTGGAGTGGTGGGGATATTTATACCAATACCAAAATCCTATTTACATAAAAGAGCTTAACCTAATATGACATAACAAGAGGACTTAAGGTTAATTATAAGTTATAAGGTGGGTTTATCTATAACAAGGTTAACCATGGATGATAGAAATTATATAATAAAATATTATAATAAATTAATACAATTGTACAATTATTTCCCATAGGCCTATACAAGATTGCATCATAAATATCGACCTTGGTCGTAATTCAAATTATACTTTTGACACCCTCTCATAATCTAAAATGAAGGGCCAAGAAGAAAATATGTTATTAACAATAATATCTTCCCCCTCATAGTGGATGCTCTAATGGCACTCTGCACTTGGGAAAGACTCATCTAGATCTCCCTTATCATCTGAAATCTATTAATGCAAAAATACCTCTACACAAGAATCTCCTTAGGTTGAATTATAGTCATCACTACCAATATTATAAAATCATGAACATATCCAAATAAAACCTTTGCTAAGACTCCATATGAGTAATATAAGCCAAGGGAACATCCTTTAAAATGTTGCTTCACTCTTCTATAGTTGTTGAAGTTAATATGTGGAAGCATAAATTTCCATTTTATAGCATGCATCACCTTATTTGGAAACTTCAACTTGCCCTTAGACCATCTAATTTATATCACCAAAAGAGGCTTTGCATGGACTTGCTTATGAAAATATCCATTACAAAATTTTATGAGTACCTAAACAAAGAATAGCATAAATAAGATATCATGAAATATTAGATCTTGATAAATAATCTAAATCAATAGTCTAAAGGAGGAAGAGGGGTTGACTATAGTAAATTTTCAATCCTTTTTCTACATGGATCAAAAACTCAAAAGCTACTACAAGTCCCATAAACCCAACTGTAATATTTTGATTGCATAAAATATGGTAATTTTTTCTATTTGAAATAGGAAAATAGGTTTTGAAGATAATCATACAATGAGATGCCCCTCTAATTGTAGTAATTCCTTAGAAAAATACTACCAATGCAAAGAGGTCAAAAAACATGTCATTTGAAAAAAAAAGGGAGCTCAAAATGTTTCTATATACAAAATTTATGGCCTATATAATTTTTCCCTTCAAAATAGCCCTAAAGTGATATTTTCATAAAACATAAATTTTTAAAATTTTCCTTTTGATTTTTCTACAAGTAAAAATAACAAGAAATAAATTGTTTTTACTTCTTACATCAAAATCTAGAATTCCCTCATGTCATGCCCATCTATCTTGACTATCACCTTCACTACTTAGGTTCAAAGGTGTGCCCTCTCCATGAAAAATGATATCATGATCCATAAAAGTAAAGAGATCCAACCATTTAAATAGGTACCATGCACAAAATGTAAACCGATACAAAGGAATACACCTTCATTTCCTTCTTCCATCCAAGGTGCTAAAGCTCCAAGTGGAGATAACCACCATAATTCTTCCTTATTTGCAATGTCACCATGTCCTTTTTGTGAGGAAACAATGTTTGAATCTCCATGAAGAAGTCAAGACACCCTTCTAAATTCAAAGTGACAATTTTTTTCTATTATAAGTGGCTTGGATCTATATAAAATAGATAAAAAAATGTTCCAAAAATAATGGAACATAACCTAGAGTAGGCATAAATTCTTCAAAAAATATAATTATTCAAAATATAGTTTTTCTCACTATTTTTTCCTCATACATTTAATAGTAGGCCATATGGATGAAAAATCAATTGTAGAATTGGGAGGAGTGTACAAATAAATTATTCAAGAAAGACTCCCATATATACAAGAAGGTGATTCCAATTATACTGAATATTTTGGCAAGTTTTCTTCAACTATCTATCTTAAGATCTGAAGAAAAAATCTTCATAGAATTAGCTTAGGGATAGCCAATTTTTTGCATGAAAACAATATCAAATATTACTTTATAATAGAAGATGTCACCTACATAAGATATGGTTCAAAAATCCTCCCAAATGCCTTGCCCAGATTCTCCCCAGGTCGATTGTGGTACTAGAGATCATGAGACACGTTGTAGAAGAGACCAAAACTAGGGCAACGAAAAAGGAAGCCAATATTCCTTGGTTAAACATCCCTTATAAAATGGGGCATTATGTATATAATGGATACCATAGTCTATTATCATACTTGCAAAAAATATTTTTATATGGCTTTTCTAAGATTAGCTGGAGGCCATATGACCCTCATGGATATTATAATACTTTTGTTATAAATAAAATTTAAAATTGGGTAGTGGCCCATAGAGGAAACCTATTTGAAGACACAATGCAGCTTGCTTTAAGGAAAGAAGAATATCTAGGGTAATTATGGTAGAATTCAAAAATCAGGTCACACACTCATCTAGATATGTTAGGCAACTATGTTGTTGATATGAACGTGCTAAGAAGAGCTATAGTTAAACTAGATGCTCCCTTAATCCTAGCAATATGTTCAGAAGATCCTATCTTGGAAATTATCAAAAGAGAACCTGAGAAAATAGAAGTGTGTATGGAGATCACTAATCCAATAGAAGCAAAAGTAATATACCGCTCAACTACCCAGTCCTCCCATAGCACTACCTTAGATACAACAAAAGGCAAAGATATAGTTGTTGCCTCTTTTGCACAAATACAAATCACTCCTCATGATCTTGTTAAGGCATTAGTGGATCCCAAGGAAATATTGAGATTATAGTAGACCTCCCCCAAGTTATCTCCATTAGCATAGTAATAGATAGGGAGGAGCACAAGATTTCCTCAAAAGTACTCAATAAGATCCAGCAAGCAGGAGGACTATCCAGTTTTCTCTAAGGGATTTAGTTCAAAATTACCTCTCCTCAAAGTTCCCCAAAGAGAAAAAAATAAGGCTCGAGGCCCTTCCTTCTTTAGTGACTTATATGAGTCTCACCCCAGCAAGGGAAGAAGAAGAAGTTATACATTTCAATCTTGAAGAAGAAATGCAGATACAAGCTATAGAATAGGGTAAAGATCCAAATGATACTCAATACACAGTAAAGAGCCAAACAATAAATAAATTCAAATCTCAACTCATCCCCTAATAACGATAGAAACAACAATACCGATGGCTCAAATTATAGCACTTCATATAGACAAAACAACAATTCAATATCAATAAAATCCTCTAGTCTTAGCAAAATTCTAGGCTCAATCACATGTGCCTATAGTAAATATACTTTACAAAAGTAATCAAGCCTTGATGACAATAGGAATAAACTATAGGTTGAAAATGAGAAGTTGCAAGTAGATGTTAAAAATCTTCAAGTACATCTAGGAGAAAAGTTTTCTCTCACCTATTTTGTTAAAAAGTACAAAGAAGAACTAATATCAAAAATAAAAATAGGGGTAAAATATCTGGCTAAAATACTCAAATACCTTGTTGACATCATGACTATGAACCAAAATATGAGGAGACTTTTACAAAATGCATACCAGAGGGTAGCAACTTTAAAACCTATCTACAAAAAGTGTAGAGAAGAGTATAGCTACATAAATAACAAACAGGTGATCATATCAGATGGTAGAAGATTTAAGTTCCAAGTAGAGTTTCTTAAGTTGAATACCTATTTCCATGAGAAGCCATACTGGAAAAAATTTCTTCGAGACATGGAGACTTGGGCAAGTCAAATGAATGAGAAAGAAAACAAGTTGGCATTCTACGTGAAGAACTCATAGCAATAGATAAAGTTGATAAACTAATATCCCAAAGAATATAAGAGTTCAAGTGTGATGAAAAGGATGAGCAAAAGTTAGCCCAAAAAATTAATGACTTGTCTAAAATAGTCCATCCAATAGTTAAATTTTCCAAAGAAAATGAATTTTCTACCAAAGACTTTTCTAACAAGTCATTGAACATGAAATATACAATTACCTCTATCATCTCCTTTTGTGATGAAGCTTGGGGTAAAATTGCAAATATATAGGGATAAATTCAACCAAGATAAGGCAAAACTAAAGTGGGACACATTAGAGAAAAGGAAAAAGATATAGGGATATGTCAGCCATGAAATCTAAGTGATATACAGTTGTACCTCATTCTAAAGGTCTAAAATCTAAAGGCGGCCAATTACTAATTTTTTATAAATCATATAAAGGTAGCCAATTACTAATAAATTAGGTAAAGACAACTATTTTTGTGTTGTAGCACACTCAACCAATCAAGGGTAGAGGATGATGACAAGTGGAGGGCTTAGATGAGGCTAGTTATAATAGAATCAAGCTCTCTAAAGCTATAAGAAGGACTTCTATAGCAAGAAAAATGATGAAGCTTTTTGCATAGCCATTTTGCTAGAGGTATACTAAGAGTGCCCTTTTCTTCTAGTTGTATTCCCTTTTTGTGTCTTTTCTCTTTGCCATTTCTTATTCCTCCCATTTCTGTGTAGGTCTTGATAGGGAAGTATTCAAGAACTTAGATCATTTCCAGCTTCCACGCTAGAGGTTTGGAGGTCTTATTGTTACTAGATTGGAACAGGAGGGTAAAGGATTCTTGTTACATCATTTGAATGAGAACTCTTATTGTATTAATCTAAAAATAACTTTATGGCAATTCAAGCTAGCTCTCATTGTAAGACTCATTGATATTAATACAATCTCGAGCTTCTTCTCTTTATCAATTCTTTGTATTTAGTTTTGTGTGTTTATCTCTTTCACATGTTACATTATTTGAACGTGTGATTGAAGCTTTCTTTTGTTGGTAATTAGTTATGCTTGTTACATTATTTGAACGAACATAATTAACTCAACATTTTTTTCTCTTTCTTTCTAAATACATGAATATATTTAAAATCTTACTACAATGGGAAATGAATAAAGGCACCAATCTAGTATAAGGTAAAATTAAAGATTTATGCAAATATTGGTCAAAGAACATCAACTTTTACATTTTTTATATGGATGAACATGAGCATGTGAAGAAATATTGTAACCTCACTTTAGGGGAATCCTAACCTGATTCGATCTATTTAGATTTAGAGTGATAGTATTCTCTTGAATCAAAGTGGTAAATCCATCAGATTCTGTGATACTACTTGTGATCAAGAAGTATTTTGTGGCATGACAACATATTCTAAAGGACACAGAATAATTCCACAACAAGGAGCTCCATATCTAGATTGGTTTGAGAGAGAGTTATCCACCTGGATCACATGGACTTAAAAGTATCCAAGACAAAAGTGCACACACAACTTCAATATTACCAAGTGACCATGATGGCCATCAACCTGAAAGGGATTAGGTCTAGGGTGTTAACCAAGCTAACTGAGAAGGTAATAAGATCTTGTTTCATAAACACCTTTGGAATGTTTAAACTTCAAAGTCCTCTTTCCTGTAGGATCATGCCAAAGTATATTTCCATAGTGGTGTTGCCCATGTAAATATCATTTTATGTCGATCTCTCCCATTGCCATTATTCATTTAGTGCATTCTTTGTGGTTCCTCCAAAATTTTTATTTTTGATTCCTCCTAAATATTGATTTGAATGGACTATG
The DNA here is from genome assembly GCA_028583015.1 of Wollemia nobilis. NCBI lineage: Eukaryota > Viridiplantae > Streptophyta > Pinopsida > Araucariales > Araucariaceae > Wollemia > Wollemia nobilis. The sequence goes on along the minus strand of JAQPPZ010000754.1, from coordinate 13,608,834 downwards.
ACAACCTTTGTCATTAATGAGGTAGAGGACCTTTCTTTACCTCATTTTTTTAGATTGTATATATATAATTTGAGGGATATTATTTTGCTATATAAACTCTTTGCTTCATTTGTGGGCTTATTTATGATAAGAACATTTCATATTTTTCTCAATCATTCTTATTTACGATCTCTTGTAATGGTTCCAATATCATTGTATATGTGGAAGCAAAATGTATTATTTTCATAGTCCACCTATTGGTACCAAATTTCTTGATTTGGATAACGAAAGGTTTTAAAATATCCACATATATGTGTGTACATAACTAGATATAAATCCATAGCGATCAGTGCCACCTAGACAAAATTCCCTAGGGTATTACCAATATTTTTCAAAACCTCCATGTGTGTAAGTTCAAATAGCCCGACCCATATGAAAACCTTTCAAGAGCTTCTACCAATATATACAAGTTTTCACTCCATGGTTTTAAATACAAGTCAAGTATCTCCATAAATCATAGACCACAACCTATAACTTCATCCCTAGATTTCAAACTATATAAAATAAAGACAAAAATCCTTTTAGAAGAGGACATATAATAGTATTATTTCAATCTCTACTTTCTCTCTGATTTATTTGAGTTCACTTGTGAATATTTGAAAAAATTGACCTCTAACCATTGAATTGGAATATTAACTCTATGTCTAAGAACCATAATAGCATGCTTAACCATGACATCCTTGATAATCACCTTTTGTGAATCATTTATTATTTGGATGAATTTTACCATTGACTCCTCTATCCCTTTATCCTTAAATAGAAAATATTAATTTCCTTAACAAGGGATCCTTAATTTCAAATAAGGCTTCTTTAAATGATTTTCTCATAATACTATTTGACTTATCTACATGAGAGACCTCCATTATTCAAAACTTAAAAACAAATCTAGAGCAAAACTCAAAAGTTAAAAAGTGGGTCTTGATCCTTGCTCATATTAGCTTGCACACTGTTGCTCCTACAATACTTTTTTAATATATTTTAAATTAGTTTGGGATTGATATGGGCCCCACCTGTATTACATCATGGGTATTACAATAACTAATTTGACAAGTATGCATATTACTTGGCAAGACTTGAACCTAGGCCTTTGTTTTTAGGGCCCATGGTTTTAACCACTTAATCTCATTCCATTGATTACACCATGTTTTTTTTTGGAACCCATGTTTTTAACCACTTAATCACATTCCATTGATTATCCATGCATTTTTAATCTATGGAATTTGTATTATTTTGCATTATGTAATGGTCAATATTACCTTATACATCACAATTAAATAAGGGATTAGAATCCCTAACTAGTGTTTAATCATCCAAGTAAAGTTGGAGGAGGCAAATTTCTTCAAGAATATAATGGTTCAATATTTATTTGTGATGTCAAATTGTCTTCTTTGACTTTAAGGTTAGAAATTTGTGGTATCAAGTACATTTACACCAAATATTAAAATTTAATCCTGACCAAAACACAAGAAAATTATTTAGGATATAAGTGACTATAAAATATGTAGGATTGAATTGTTATAATGAGCGAAGCAACAATAGAGAGACTTCTATGCCTATTCAAAGAGGAAAATACCTGTCAAAAAAACATAAATACCAAAAGGAGTTGGTCAAAGGAACTTAAAACCATTGAAAACCCTTGAAAAATTCTTCTATTGTATCCAATATGAGCCCTTTTGATTGGTTTTTGAAATATTTCTAATATTATCTCAAATAAAAATCTAGGCAATATATTTTATTACTAGTAATGGATCCTTAACAATTTTTCATATGGTCCATTAATTTATGAGAATGGAAATTATGACTATTATAATGAAAATGTATATCAATCGTCATGGATCCTTAAAATAATAAATATTTTCTATAAGGACCACTGAATAATGAGAATGAAGATTATTATTATTATAACAACAATATATTTTTTCCCTATGATAATGTTAAATATCAACCTAGAACTAGATGGGAAAAGAAAACTATAAGACAACCTAAATTTAATTTGAGAAAATAGATCATGAAGTAGAAAACCAAGTTACTAGTAATAAAATAAAACATCAATGAGAAACACAAAGATGAAAACAATGCAAATAAAGATGACGATTATGTAGCAATACCTTTTTCAACCATAATACATTATCCCTTCCATCACCATTAAGAAAACTTCATTTTTTTAAATTAAGTTATGAAAACATAAAAATCATACATCTAATAAAGTGTTCTAAAGTATGTTTAAGGAATGGTAAGAGCAGTTATGAATTAGCCTTTGTCTCACTAGAAGAAAAATAAAAGCTCTTCCCAAGAACATAAAATCAAAACAAACAAATCCTACATGCAAGATCAAGACCTCCTTTGCAAATGCTTTAATTCAAGGATTGACCAATGAGTTTATATTTGAGGTTTTACGTAATCCTATATGCAAATTGAATATCAAGCTAGATGGATGCAAAATCAAATGGTCGCCCATAATAATAAAAATTGAGCATAATTTAACCAAGTTTATATCCAAATGAACTTCTCTTGTGGTTATCATCTAGGCCAAAAATGGGCTAGCAAATATTTGTACTACCACCTCCATTGACTAGGAAGGTTGTAATCTTGTTTTGAACATCATCACTCAGTCATAAATAATTATCTTGGAAATCCATTACAATCTCACCTTATAAGGATCAACTCCCCATGGTTACCCTCTTTGTTTTTTATGGAGCAAGCAACCTTGATGTTGTTGGACTAGGAGCATGTTGGAGAAGATTGTATTGATCAAAATTATGTATATATACAATGAATATGTAGGTGATTGGTTTGAATAATGAACTATCAACCACCTAGTTGGGTACAACTCCCACATACCTAAATATCTAACAATACTACATGATGTATTAAATTCCTAACATTCCCCTCTTATTACATCATACTTCAAACAAGGGAAAGAATTAACAACTTACATAGTTCAAAAAGATCATGGACTAGGACACACACATTAGTCCATGATTGCTCACCTCAATGGGATTGATCATGAGAGCTCAAAAATGGTGCACCAATAAATTAAATAATGATGTAAAAATCAGCAATAATGAAAACATACACGTAATCAACTGCGATGATAAAAATAGTAACAAAGAATGAGTCAAGTCCTTTTTATTAATGATAGTTTATCTTTATCAAAAACATATTACAATTACATCCCTCGAGGGAGTTCATAAGTGTGATACAATAAATACAAAATAGGAGGGTTTTTATTCCCCTCTAAATCATCCTGATGCACTGAATGGTCTTCTTGTTAATGCAAACTATTTGGGGGTGGGTTTTCCATGACCACTGCAAGGAGAGTGATGTGAATATTGCACTCCTTTATTATCAATTGAATCATGTAATCTACACACAAAGAAATTTAGAAACATATCAAAATTATATGAAGAGCTCATTGAAATTGGGTTCATATTAATTGATATGAATGCAAAAAATAAAGATAAAACCAAACTGAAACCTGTATAATCTAAAATCTATCTAAATACAAAAATAATAAAAATGTTGATCTAAGTTATGCTAAAATAAAAAAAGCAATGAACCAAGTCTTTGGTCAAGACCATCTCAGGTTGAGACGACCTTGTCTGTGGGTCGTCTCGGTGTGAGACGACCATTGTCACAGGACTATGTTTTTTCAAAATCAGTTATAAGTGGTATTTGAGATGTCCTAGGTATGTTGTCGATGGATTGTTACACTGTGAGAGTGACTTGATGGATCAAAGCAATCACCGAAGTGAATATGTTCAACTACACGAAATATGGAAGCATGACTTTCAATCCTTTGCAGTAATCTGATAGTATTTTCTCAGTGGCAAGAGGGTTTTGGAGGATTTGAAGTGGATAGCACTTCATTGCATGAAAGCTTGAGCTCAAGGTATGATTTTGGTAGCACTTCATTGCTCAAAATTTTCAATTACATATCATTTTCAACTAAGGGGTGAGTGTCAATTTATAGACTTCTTAGATGGAAGCTAAAAATGGCAAAAGCACCCTACATGAAAAAGCAAAGAGGCAGTTCACATTAAGAAAAGTGAATGCTTATCTCTAAAATATCATGTGATTGATAATTGTATGTGTTTTTCTATTTTTGGCCCATGCAGGGTGTTTAATACTTTTCGTGAGATCATGCATGGGATTAACTGGTAGTTTTGGTTTCCAATAAAGCTTCTTTCTATTTTTAAACTTACTTTTTGGTGGTCATATCAGATCGATATGGCCACAGTTTGGCGACCATCTCATATCGAGACGACCATGGTTTCATGGAAAATTGTGACCGTTTAAGTGGTAAAAACCACTATTTTAGTCCTAAAGCTACCCAAGGTGGGTTATGTGGTCTAAAAGGAGTCCATTCAAGTAGTCTCCTCAATATAACATGTTTTAGGTGTCTACAGATGCTCTTTTTGGGATGCTTTGTGTGACAACACAATGTGAAGCAAAAATAGAGAACCTAAAACAGTCGATTTGATGGTCAATGATATCCATTAAACAAATCAACATAAGATGCCCCAATCATAGAAAGAGCATACACTTTTGAATCATTGCTTTGTTTAAATTTGTTTTATTTAAATCTATTTTTGCTTATTTTTTGCCCCAAGTAAGGAGGGTGTATTATTTTCTTTGGAAATGATTCTTGAGCGAACATAATTTACATTATTGAGTGTTTGATTATTGACTTGATTTTGAATTTTATAATTATATGACTACCCTCTCAAGCAACAAGTTGATAGAGGAGATGGAAAATGATGAAAGCAATGAGTCGCTTGACCAATATAACCTGATTTGGGTTTTTCAATTGAATGCAAAAGTTAAAGGGTTTTTTAACCCATGACAACCTTGATTTTGACACTATTGACATTTTGTAATTTTTATGGATTTTTTGTTTTGAAAATTTTTAGCAATTTTGGTAAAACCCACGACCGTCTCACCCTGCTATGGTTGTGTTGTGCTATGTGTTAATTATGGAGCCTGATTAATTCGAAGGCCTTATTTTCAGCCACGTTTGGACCCACTCCATGAAAGGGGGATGTAGGGGGTAATGCCCCCCTACTTGTATCGTTGGGGGGTTCCAAGGGGGGAAGATTTTAGATGTGTTTTTTTCTATGTAAATATAGACCATTTATTATTAGGACTGTTAATGCTGAGAAGACAACGGAGAAATTTATACTGAAACCTCCTGATAAACCTTCTCGAGAATTTACTAGATTAAATCAACCTTTATCAACCATTCTACCGCAATTATTAGAACGATGTTTGATTCAATTACCACCTATTCAGGAACTTGATCCAACTATATTCAGATACTGAGTTGATTTACATTGTGACTTCCATAGAGGACCTGGACACACTACCAACTCTTGTAAAATATTAAAACATAAAATACAGGACCTAATTGATAACAATGAGATGGAGGTACAAGCCTTTCAACCTAAGAAAAATCCTCCTAATAATACTCAAAAGAATATTCCTCAAAATAGAATCAGAATGCCAATCAGTCATTGGACATATTTCAACATCCTTTACCAAAGCATGGCAAGGAAGTGGCTAATCAAATTGAACATCATAATGTTCCCCCTCCTACCCGATATGTTGGAACTATTAGTGGGCATTTACCTGCTCATGATTTGGAAATATTTGACACAACTTTATCCGTAGTTACAACCAGGCCTCTACATAATATTCAAACACCCGATCTTAGTGATACAGAATATGAGACTAAGAGTGATATGGAAATCACCTCAAATCAATCGAATAGCTCTGAAGATGAATCAGAACCTATTATCCCCATCACAAGTCATATGGTCCCAAAAGAACCATTTCCAAGAAGAGTCACTACTCGACCATCATCTCACTAATTGATTTCTAATGAGCAAGCCATAAATGCTAGACCAAGACCCATTCATCATCCGCAGAATAATATTATGGGTACCATCGGAGTTGTTACTAGACAACAGGCTCAAAACTCTCAACAAGATCAAATGCAAAATGATGGATCAACTCCATTTGTTTTGAAAGTTCCTAATAAATGAAATTATGCACCTAATGTGCAACCTAAACCTCCTTATAATATTCTCAACCTAGGCATGGAAACTGCCACTCAAAGTTTCCTGGTGAACCCACCATCCATCAAAAATTCACCCTTATACCCCTCCCCCGAGAGGCGCAACCTTCAAAGGGCCTCTCAGTTCGAGGTATTGTCCCATCCTTCTCGCATCCCCATTCCGGGCGTGGATCCTATAGCCTGAAGGTAAGAATGCAAAAAATTTGGAGCGATACAACAAATTAGCGCATTTTGATGTCATTTTTACCATTTGCAATGATAGAAGAGAGAGACGATGAGGAGGAGATCTGACTTTTCAATGTGGAAAACTGTCAAAAAGTATACCAAACCTTACCATGGACCAACCCGAGGCTTCTTCGAGTAGAGGAGATGGAGCGAGGAGGGTAAGTACCTCATTCTCACTTTTTGTCAATTTTAAGGATAAAATGAACCTCATTAAATAAAATGGTTAAGGAACATCTCATTAATGAATTAAGGAAATGAACCTCATATTAGATTAGCTTAGATTAGATTTGTTTATTTTATCCTTTTTATTTTGATTTTTTTTTGTGTATGAAATAATTTTTCATTTTTTTTTGGATTTGGGGGCCATCTCAAGTTGAGACGGTCCCTATTTTTGAATTTTTTTATGACCGTTGGGTCCAACGATCAAATTTTTATTGTTATGTAGGTCGTATCGATCCAAGACTACCTCATCTAAGGGACATATCAACCCAATATAGCCTCACTTAGGGGTCATATCGGGCTAAGACAGCCTCTATGAGTTAAAATATTTTTTATTTTTGTTTGTGTTTTTTGTTATTTTTTTTGTTCTTGTCTGTGTTGATTTTATTTTAAATTTGTAATTTATTTTTAGCTTCTTAGAGCATGGCATATGTTTACCCATATATTCAAGAGATTACATGAGGATATATTTAATGATTATTAGGAGTGTCTTAAGGTCATTGGCCTTATGCATATCATGAGATTGGAGTTAGTTTATGTAGACCATACATATCTGACGACCTTGGCATACCGATGGCACAGCCAGACTAATACCTTATTTCGACTGGCAAGATGACTATCACTCCAAAGGATATCTACAAAATTCTTCACATTATGATAGAGGGAGAGCCCATTGTGTTATCATCCACTAATTAGTAGGTGAGAGTACTATAGAGAGTGTACCAGCAGCACTGGAATCTTGTAGAGAGTGATGTGGAGAGTGGTGGGGTGAGGGTGGAGGAGGTTTGTGATACACAACTTCTAAATTATAGGTATGTTATGCTTATTTCACTCATGTCTAACCTTCTTATGCTTTATTATCCAAGTGCAAGGTTCCCATGAAACCTCCTTGATCTAGTGTAGGATTTGGTGGAGTGCATGATGGAGTAGTCATGTATGATGTCTTAGGGGACTACCTTGTTGGCATAACTTTATGAGGAGTTGTTTGAGATCTGACATCATGGTCGACATGGAGTAGGGTGTTGCTTCCCTTTATAGATTTATGGTTGGAAGCACATTTGGATAGACAAACCAAAAAGGCTACCCTCGATGATGTAATGGTAGATGGTTGATAGGGAGATTTCCTATGCTATTCACTATAAATAGGATCAGGAGTGGGGTTAGATTTACCCCTACTCAAACATGATCGATCACTACAATGATTCCTTGGAGAGGTTGAGGCTGGAGCATATGATATGGTGACCATGGAGGGATTGTTAACATTGGGTAGAGGTAGACCAACAACTAAGACAGGTGAGACTCGATCGATGGTTAATCGGCTAATATGGTAGTGAACGTGAGTATTTCCAATACTTATGTGTGACCCATCAGCTAGGGGTTTCCAAGATATACCAGATCAGCTAGACATTTATAGGTAGTAGAAAAATGAAGTAGAGCTAGCTTGACCCTGAATCGAACCATTGTATGATGAGGCAGATGAGCCACTTGTCAATCCAGACATAGAGGACCTAGGGACTACTCTATATTATGATGCTTGGTGGGTGACTCGGTTATGGTAGGGAGGCAAAGCAGGTGGTGGTCAGGCTAGGGAAGCTAGTGAGGAAGGGGTAGGTGTGGTGGTGGATCCATCATAGCTATAAGTACATCATCATATTGAGGGGTGGGTTGAGACCTCTAAGAGAGGTACAAATAAGGAGTAAAGCGAGGAGGAGGAGGATCCTTAAGAGTAGTTAGCTTCTTGTGGAGATTAGATTTAGAACCTCTGGGTTTATATGGGGTATTATAAAACAACCTATGCTATAGAGCAAAGCTAGTGGGATAGTGATAGGTAGTGGTGGAGGTGCTTTGGAGTGGAGAGGGATACCCTTTAGACTCAAGTGAAGAGACTGAAGGACGAGGCTACAAGATTCATAATAAAGTGAGATGCTCTACGGGTTCATGTGGTAGGCATTATAGTAGAGTGGGATGCTCTATGGATGCAGTTATTAGGGGTCACAACAGAGCATAATTCTCTATAGGTGCAGTTTTTAGGGATGATAGCTAGGTAGGCATCAAGGGATGTAGCTAGATTGTAGTCAAAGATATCAAAGCTACAAGGTATAATATCCCATTTTTAGTCGTGACATCAGTTATACTAGGACTATATTACTATATTGGAGGATGAGTTGGACCGACAAGGTGGTGACCTACCCTCATGTTCTTCAGTAGGGGAATCCTATTATAGCAAGACATCTTGCAAGTCATTAGTAAGACCATATGTTCCACAATTCTTAAATTCAAGTTTATCGTACAGGAAAGGGGTTAGTGGATCTAGGTAGCCTCATAGAGATGAGGTCAAGGGCAATGGCAAGAGTGGTGGCACAGGGTTAGCTTGAGCAGTGATCATGCTTATGCTATATCTTTTTAGCTTATCATTTTTGGGTGTGATATTTGAGGACTCACCTTTGTAGCCTATGGGCATATTGTACATGATGTATTTTCCATGATATTTATATATACGATATTTTTAGTTATATTTATCATGTTATTTAATGCTTCTATTATTTTGTGTATGGATGCAATGATGTATGCTATATATATGTATAGACATTGTAGTATGTATGCATGTATGTTAGAGATAGTATGTATGCATAGACCTAGGTATGTATGTGATGCATTAATGACATGATGATGCAAAATATGATTGGTATGTTTACATGTTAAAACATAATGAATGAATCTATAATGCAAAACAAAAACAAACTAAGTGTAAGCACCATAATATGTATAAAAGTCATTAATAAAAATGTTAACCTTTTCACAAAAGTCATACATTTGAATATGAACCATTAAAACATTAATGTAATGTATGAATGATTTATGTGATACAATGAGATATTACAAGGGAACAACAAGGATTTTCATGAGACTCAAAACCCCAATTGACCAATAAAAAGTTGTATAATGACTATACATGACTCTAAAAGATAAAAATCTACTAGGAAAACCTAGATATTCAATATCCTTGTGTGTGCACATTGAAGTTCATTAATATAACATGTAAGACTACCCCATTGTGAGGCCAATGTTTATAGCCCATTGTTGTAATGGGGATCACCCTATGGTCATCATTATCCTGATTTTGTATGTGGTTGGACTAGACTACTAGGTAATAGGAGCCACCAAAGCTAGCTCATTTGCAAGTTGACATAGGTCTGTAAAAAAGAAGATCACTAATGTGATAGATATGTTGCCATGCATAAGACTACTCCACTACCAAGCCGGCATATATAGCCCATTTTTGGTGATGGAGATTGCCCTATGGCTTTCAAAAACTAAGAATTCTAGGGATTCAAGCTCTTCGCCCCCTTCTTTTCTTTTGATTTTCTCTCCTCTTTTCTACTTTTTTTTTTTTAGGGGGGATGCTCATTTTTATGGAAGAGCAAGGGATTTATCTCTTATTTTTGAATACTTACTCATTTTTGTGGAAGAATAAGGGATTTATATATTGTTTTTTTAGGGATACTTGCTCATTTTTGTGGAAGAGCAAGGGATTTTATTGCTTTGGGTAGGGGGGAGCTTGTCCTTTTGTCAATTCTTAGCATTCTAGACCATGTGCATAATAGGATGAGCAAGGGAAACCTTTTTCTTAAGGGGCAAGGACTATGTTGTAGTGTTGTCTTTCCTTGTGCAAACTCAACTTTAAAAGTGTGCAATTGTATTGGAATTTTGAGATATATAAGGTATAATTAGAGCAAGACTCTACATTTAAAAATTAATATAGATTTCTACAAAATCTAAAAAGAAAACTAGGAATGGTTGAATTATCGAAACCCCTATTGAACACCCTATAACAACTTACTAGGTGAGGGGAAATACATAAATACCTAGGACAGGGAATGGTGATGGACATGATGTGTTGGATGTGTGTGTTTTTCTTATGAACTTTTGGAAACTAATGGTCATCCGAACATCATTTCTAATGGTCATCTGATATCTACCCTATCTTACGAGGATCCCTTAATAAAAAGATCACAAGAAAAAGTGCAAATGATGATAAGAGAAAAGATTTGATTAAGACTCATGATAATCATACAAGCATGGTGCTCTATGAAATGTAAATAGTAAAAATGAATGTGTGGTGTGTGTAAGTCTTTTATGAACTTTTGAACATTAAGAGGTGTATGTAAAATAGTCAATGGTCATATGAACATCATTGCTAATGGTAATCCGATATATATCCTATCTTATGAAGACCTCCTAATGGTCAAAAGACCACAAAGACAAGTGTAAGTGATGATACGAGGTGATGCTAATGCAATACCTGATATACCTAATACAATGCTTGATATACCTAATACAATTAATCAATGAAATGCAATAACGTAAATGCATGATGATGTAAGCAATGCAATTTTTTTTTATTTCTAATTTTGTATTTGTATTATTTTTTTTGTTTTTTTTATATATTGTGTATTATGCATGAAATATCTGTAGGTGGAGAATATTAAGAGGCTCATATTCCTCAACACCCTCAAGATAAGCTATATTATAAGTCCCTAGCCCTACTTTCTACGTTATGATGAATGGGCCTAACCAATTAGCCATAAATTTATCCTGTAAATGGGGCGACAAGTTGGAATTATGTTGGTTTTATTTTAACACAAGATCACCAACTTCAAAATTCCTAAGATGGAATTTTGTGTCATAGGCTCACTTAATGCGGTCTTGATAAATGCAAAGATGCTTGAGAGCATTGATGCATTGTTCATCAAGAAGCATGAGTTGATCTAGGTGAGCTTGTTGCATAGTGTCATCATCAATGAAATCTTACAATGAAATGTGCAATGATAGAATTTTCAATTCCAAGGGCATAATGGCCTCAATGCCATATACCAATGAAAACAGAGTTGCCCCAGTTGGCATCTGAATGGTAGTTCAATAAACCCATAGTGCTAGATGCAGTTGAAAATGCCAATATTTATGATTATTATTTATTATTTTCTTAAGAATGTCAATGATTTTTTTGTTTGATACCTCTGCTTGCTCATTACTTTGTGGATAATAAGGCATTCAAAAGTTGTGTTCAATATTATATTTAGTGCAAAAATCTCTCATATCCTTGTTTTTGAATGATGGTCCATTATCCAAAATTATTTTGGATGGAATACCAAAATGACATATGATATTATGAAGTATGAACTCCGCAATGCACAAACCTATCGTAGTGGTAAGAGGAATAGCTTCCACCTACTTTATAAAATATTTTGTAGTCGTTAGGATGAATGTGTCATGGCCATATAAGGGGGGAGAAATTTTATCGATTAAGTCAAATCTCCATTGCGATAAAGGCCACAACAAATGAATTGATTGTAGGACATGTGAAGGTACGTGTGAAATATTAGCATGATGTTGATACTTAATGTACCTTTTAATGTAAGCATAATAGCATTGCTCCACAATGGGCCAATAATAACCCATTTGAAGTATGCTCTTAGCGATAGCCATACCACTAAATTGGCCATCACAAGTACTATCATGAGATTGGGATATAGCCCAAGTATATTCTTGGGGCTCTAAGCAACGAATGAGAAGACCATCATAGATTCAATGATAGAGTATATCTCTACCAAGATATACTTGTCACCTATTGATTGAATGTTAATTTGGTGGTATGCAACAATTATGAAGGAATGATACCCATTTTCAAAAAATATCTAAGTTAAGAAAACCAATCTTGATACGACTATGCTTGAACGAAATAAATTGTTTGTTCCTCTCTATATACATCTTGCACGAATGCAAAGTAGGAGAGAACCTTAAGGTATATGATCGTGTTATCATCACAAGGAGCTTTTGAGACCAAGGAACCCCAAGAGGTATGGTTCAAAAAGTCTTGAATTGGGGACAACCCATGTTAGTAGGTTCAACCTGTATCATGTGAAAATTTTTCTTGTCTTTGGATATGTCTTATGAGACCATGGCTTGAGAGAGCATCTTGACCTAAAAATTTATGACATCATTCAATGGGTTCTAAAATATTAAAGACCCCAAGGAATCCATCGTATTCGCAAAGTGGTTGTATGAATGAGGTACAACCTTGATTTCATACCATTCAGATTTAATTTTCAATTTGTTCACAATATCTGTAGCATTTTAAGATTGGACACTTGCATTGATAAATTTCCTTAACCTAGTTAACTACTAATAAGGTATCACCAAAGATGTTTAGTTTCTTTATTTTCATGGTGAGAGTCATTTGAATACTTAAAAGGAGGGCTTCGTATTTGACATTGTTGTTGGTGTAGGGGAAATTGATTTTAAATGAAAGGGGAACAGGAGCCCCTTATCATGTAAAAAAAATGATGTCTACACCACCCCCTTGTTCACATTTTGAACCATCAAAGAATAGCATTATATTTATTGTGTTTTCAGATTCTTCAAGCTCTCCCAAGTTGGACAGTGTAAAGACTGCATTATAAGGAAGTTCTATATTTAATGGCTTATTATCGGGGAGAGGAGCTTTTGCTAGCTGATCCATGATGACCTGACCTTTGATAGACTTTTGACTTATAAATTCTAAGTAAAATTTTATTAAAAGCATGACCCACTTTGTAGTATGACTGTTTTGGTAAGTGTGACCCATCATATATCGTAAAGGGTTTTCTTTTGAAATAACATACATGGTTTGATTTAACATGTAATGTCAGAGTTTCTTGGTGGTGAAGACCACCACTAAGTAGAGCTTCTCAACATAAGCATATATAAGCTTGTAATTGACCAATGTGTGGCTAAGGTAATAGATGGCATGTTCTTTTTTTACCTCATGTTTTTGGTCCAGTATGCTCCCTAGGGCAAAGTTAGTGGTTGTAATGTACAATAAGAATGATACACTTGGTTGGGGTGGATCTAACACTGGTGGAGATACCAAATATTGTTTAATTTCATAAAAGGTTTTTTGGCACTCCTGATCCCAATCAAAAGTGACCTCCTTTTGCAATAAATGATTAAAAGACTTGCATTTATCCGAAATTTATGCTATGAAGCATTAAATACATGTTTGATGTTAGTATGGGTAGGCATATTCATGATTTATTTAACCTTGGTTGGATCTAATTCAATGCCTAGCTTAGATACTATGAAGCCTAAGAGTTTTCTACACGTGACTCCAAAAAAGCACTTCTTGGGATTTAAGTGAACATTGTACTCTAAAAAATGATTGAAGACTTTTCTATCACATCAAGGTGGTCTTGACATAGTAAATATTTTGCTAAAATATCATCCATATAGTCTTCCAAAATATTGTGCATGTAATCATGAAAGATGTTAGTCATAGCCCGTTGATAAGTGGCACCAGTGTTTTTAAGTCTGAAGGACATGAATTTATAATAGAATTTCCTCCATGGAATGGTAAAAGTTGTTTTGGGTTAATATTTAGGGTTGACCCAAATTTGATTATAATCTAAAAAAACCATCCATGAGGGAAAGCATTTCATGATCGACTGTTGCATCAATGAGCACATCAATATTTAGGAGTGGGAACTCATCCTTGGGACTTGCTTTGTTTATATCTTGAAGTTTTGTGCATATGTGAATCCTCTCATTCAGTTTCTCTATAGGAACCATATTGGAAACTCAATCGAGATAATCATAGGTTGGATGAATCCTGCATCCAACAATTTTTGTAACTCATCTTTTACCATTAAGGTGATTGTTGGGTGCATTTTACAAAGTTTTTGCTTGAACAATTTGATCTTTGGATCAAGCGTTAAGCTATGAACAAACAATTTTAGATCAAGATCTAGCATATCTTTGTAATACCAAGCAAAAGCTTTCTTATATTTTGTTAAGAAAGTTATTAAATTGGCTCGTTTCGTATTTGATAAACTTTTTCCTAATTTGACAATATGAAGATTTTTAAGATTAGTACTGATATCAACATCAATTATTTCTTCCATTGACATGTGGGATTCCTCCTCCAATTGGTGAGGCATAAGTATCAAATGAATATCATCAACTAGATTTAGAGAATTGAATGCATCATTAGGGTCAACCTCACCTTGAAAAACATCTTTTAATGGGCTTGAGGAAAAGTGAAATAGTTACATTTTCTCACAAGGTAGGAACACTTTCGATGACGGTGGGGAAGTGATGGGATCAAAATAAATAGCCTCAAGTTTGAGGTATAAAGGTTTTTAAGGGTCTCCTGGGTAGTGAAGCGATGTGGTGAGGTTAATGGAGATCATATTGATGATGAAGATAAAAATTTTCTAGATCATTAGGGGGCTCGATAGCAGTTGATTCATCCTTCAAGCTAGCTAAATCGATAGACATTGCATCATGATCTTGGTTAGATTCTATAGACATGGTATCTCTATATTTTTCAAACTTCTCTTCTTCTTCAGACTCTATCCAATCATTTTCAATCTCCCAATTTCTTTCATAATCTTCATCAGAATATCAGGAGGCTCTATGATTATTATAGCGATTTGGACATGGTCATTAAGAAAATTATGATAATATAGATCAGCATATTTTTTAGGATTGATATCTCTTCCATGACCTAGAGTTAGGCATTATATATAATTGGTAAGGAGCTCGTCAAGCATACATATGGAATATCCTAGCCCAAACTTATCCATAGGTAGCTGATATTGGGGCTCTAAAGGGGTCTGAAGACCTTGCTCATAACGACCTAAAACATTTCCTTGCCAATGGCAATGATTAATATATTGCAATGCAAAGTACGGATTGGACATGTATTCGATGTTGGCTTGCTTCATCCTATTCCATTCGATGGGGTACATTTAAGGGAACATCGATTCCCACATAGAAAAAAATTGTTTGATTCTACAGGAAACTTAAGGGAACTATTGTACTTATGGGTAATGGTGTGACAGGAGATCGGCCTATGTCTTGATCTATCTCACTAAGGGGAGTGAATGTGATATTATGTACTATGCACTCCTTGAATCTTGGATTATACATATGGATTGTAACTTGCAAAGGCTCTTCCTTTGTAGGGGAGTTGTGACTGGGTGTTGTTGCTTTGGTTGAAATCAAAGGTGTGGGAGGCAACTTCGATTATTGGGATGTGGATGTGTGGGTTGGCGATGATGGAGGGGATGGTATGGCTACCTTCTCAAGATTTTTTGTGGGAATACTTGATGCATGAGAAGGATTCTCTATGTATACTCATGATGGTTTATGCTTTAATGAAGATATAGAAGATGTTTTTGGAGGGGTTTGATGAATGAAAGGTAGATTGGATCAAACCTCTAGATGCATTGATGGTAAAAAGGACTCATCATGATGCAAGACCATGTTACAAAATTGAAATGGTTCTGAGTCTACAGGGATACAATGCACTTGCCATTCATGTATGTAATTTATACATTGATGTAATATTAAAGGTACACACCTCATGTCTTAGATCCAAGGTTGACCAAGTAGCAAATTATATTGCATGGTCCCTTTTAGAACATGGAAGAGTGTATGAATTATTTTTAGTCCAACCTAAATAGGAAGAACGACTATCCTAACTATAGAACACAATGCATCATTAAATGCCTGGAGGGTGAATGTGGAGGTTGTGATGTAGGATGGAGAAAGTTGGAGGTATTGAAGAGCATATGTGGTGATGATATTGATTGAAGAATTTGTGTCGATCAAGACATGATTATAAGGGATCTGATCTATACTTGTGATGATATGGAGTGGAGGATCCAATATATCAGTGGGCATAATCTTAATCTCATGGTCATAAAAAATTATTGTAGGCTCATTACAATGTTGTATTTACCTCACAAAATTAGCAAAAGTGTTGGGATATTGGGATTTTAATTTGATCAATTTCAAGATCTCCATTAGAGCTTCTTGCTATGGCTTTGATTGTTGTATCATCTCATAGATAGAGATCCTAGTCAATATTATTCTTAGACTTTGGCTAATTCTACTCCTTATTGTTAGCACTAATCGAGGTGGGATAGGTGTAATAGGATTGGGCTCAGGAGGTGCCTATGATTCCAAAGGAATGTTATTAGGACTCGCATCAGATGTAGGTTAATTTAGATATCATCGATTTCTTGTGATAATACTAATCATCCCCACAAACTCTAGGTGAGGTGGCTTGGAATGCACCTGATTCACCTACTTCAGTTGTTCTACTTGGTTGGTAGGTGTTGTGTTTATTTCATGTGTGGGTAGAAGGTTTTGAAGACTCTTATGTGTTGACTATTTGGGGCAAGAGGATTGTCAATCTGAATCTCTTACCTCTTGATCATATCATATACAATATTTTTAAAGGTATTATATGTTTGGATGTCATGACCTCTTTTTTTATGGTAAGCAAAATATAGATCCTCCCTATGAGACTTTAATTTAGGTCTATTAGGGTCTAATGGATGGATATATAGGATATTGATTACATGTGCCTCACATAATCGATTGAAAATTGAAGCTAATATTTCTAGAAAAGGAGTATATTATCGTGATGGCCAACATTGTTGGCCTTGCCTTTGGTTCTGTTGTGGATGATATTGGGTTGGTGGAGATTGATCTTGGTAGTTAAGCTAAACTAGTAGTTGTGGTGATGTGACTTGGGTTGAGAAACTATGGATACTCAAAACAACTTTTTTTTTTTTTTTAAAGCGAAAAACCCCTTATGGGGCCGCCTTGGTCTGAGAGACCATGAACAGGGGGTTCTACACCGTCAAAGTCACCTGGGAGTCACACCGACCGCCCACACCAACATTATCAATTGGATTTTGGATACCCAATTCAATTTTTTTTTGGTAGGGTGGAGATTTGAACCTGGGACCTCCCTTGGAGGATTGCCCTCTCCTCTCCAACTCACCTACAACACCTGGGTATACTCAAAACAACTTGATTTACTAGAGATGCCTTCTATTGCGTGTTGCCTCCTTTAGCATTCTTATTCGTCCATTCCTTTATATGGATATTAATATCACCTTCTTAGACCTTAATATCCTCAATGACCTTAGTTTTTTCTAGGGTTTCCTTGAAGGTTTGATACTATTGTAGTTGTAATAAAAGTGATATTTTCTTAGAACAACTCCTAGTGAATAACCAAGTAAGCTTTATTATAGGCAAGGTGAAAGGTAAGTTGGTTATTATTGCTCTCCACCAGTTATCGTATTCCATGACTGGCTCATCTTTGAATTGTCTAAGATTATACAAGTCAATAATATTACCTTTTTCTTGATGCTAAACAAAAAGTGTTCTAAGAATACATTTACAAGTTGTTCAAAGGAATGGATTCTATGTTGTGGTAGGTGATTATACTATTCTAAAGCAGACCCTGCTAGAGTTATTAGGAATGTTCTTAGCATGAGGACATCATCATCCTGAAGACAAAAGCATACATTCATGAAGTGAGTGACCCTTTATCTAATTTCAGCATTTCAAAGTGCTTAGGATATGGGGGTGATGGCACAGATGGGTGCAATGGTTGGTTGTGAAGCTAATGCAAGGTAGGGTTTGTGTAACCTATGCCTAAAGTTTGCTTCTGTAAGGAATTAATGTGGTCTATCAGCAACTTATATGTGTCTAGTGAAATAATTTTATTCGCTCACCTCTTTCCTCGAGGAGGAAGCAAAGGTAGTTGGATATTATCAACATGTGTGTGCCTATAAGGTAATTCAAGGTATGTGTTGATTGATTCTTAGTATTACAACAACGGTTTCTCACAAGGGTCATACTCCTATGGATAAGTGTATGGTCTACTTTGTTCAAGAAATTGATACCTTTGAGGATATATGGATGACTGATTTGGTTGCGTATGAGGCAAACCATTTTGGTTTGGCTACGGTGGAATATTTTGATATTGTGTAGGGTTCCTTATGCGTTGTTGCAGCCTATGGGTACTAGGTGTAGGTTTTATGCAATGTATTTTTTAATTGTTTTTTTTGTACCCTTTGTTCATGCAACCTTTGTAGGCACGATCATTTTTGGTCCACTTGTTTCTAATTTAATGTTGATGGTCTAATTGTAGTTGATCCAATTGTTGTTGTCAATTAAGGTTTGGCCTAGGTGCCTAATGTATGTGGTTTATTTGCTCAAATTTATGGGGTCTATTTACCCTTGTATTTGAAATATGGATGGGCTTGTATTGTCTCTCGCCCCTAGTAGAATCTACAATCTATTTTCACAATCCTTGAAGGTCAGATTGACCTGATGTTTAGGTTTGAAGGTGAACTCTATATAATCAGGTGGTACAGAGATTTCGTGTTCTTGAATGAGTCATCTCTCTTAAATATATTGGAACTGAGGTCACCATCATCTATAACGAATGCAAGAGCTGACATGTATTGTTTGCAATAAAGACGATTAACACACATATCCTCTTGATGAAGTTCTTGATTTATAGATATGCTTAGTTGGGGAATCTTGGTAGTAGTCACATTGGTATATGATGTACTCTTGCGCTGCTTCTAATGGTTCTTTAGGATGAGCCAAAATGTGAATGCGTGACACTGCCCTACAAGACCCCTTAGTGGGTGAATGATTATTTTTATAGAAATCAATCAGTGTCTAAATCAGGAAAGCCTCCTTTCTGATTGTACTCACAATCAAGAATGGCAAGGTCCTTTGGACTATATCGGAGATGTTCTATTTCTCCTTGCGGGTATTCAGCAACACTGGCTCTTAATTGAGCTTGATTATGTGTTGTTACCATTGTCTAAACTATGCAAACAGTAAATAAACAAACAAGTAAGAAAGCAATTTTTTTTTTATGATTTTTTTGTTGACGATTTTTTGTTTTTTCTGATTTTTATTTTTGCATTTTGTGTGTTTTATTTTAAAACCTATTCCTATGATGACTAAAAAGTAAAATGAAATAAAAACTATGAAAGGTAGTTTGTGCACACCCCCTTGTCGAGGAATGCAACACAAATGGAA
The DNA here is from genome assembly GCA_028583015.1 of Wollemia nobilis. NCBI lineage: Eukaryota > Viridiplantae > Streptophyta > Pinopsida > Araucariales > Araucariaceae > Wollemia > Wollemia nobilis. The sequence goes on along the minus strand of JAQPPZ010000754.1, from coordinate 13,589,375 downwards.
AAATATCTTCCTAGGATGTTGGATATGTCTGATGGGTATCCTAAGGAAATGCTTTACCTCTCAAAATAGGTTGTGTTATCTGAGTCCTAATATCGATCAAAATTTAACTTTCCCTTCACACTCGGGTGTGCTTGGACAATAGTGACAACTACATTCGACTTATTATTTAGCCATGTGGTTAAAGTACATCTAATCCTAACCTACCCTGGGATGCACCCAAGAGTAGGGGACTTTTCAATGATGAAGTTTGAAAAGCCACTCACGAGGGCTACTATGGTTTTTAAGGGGGCCAATCTGCAATGGGATATGAATGCTCATATTGCATGATTATTGTCAGTCATTGGTGATAAAATACAACTAAATGATGGTATATTGCCTTGTGAGTGTGTGGGTTCATTTTAAACTTTTTGCATGAAAGGAAATCATAGAGCATACGATGATCTTTCACTAAATGCAAAAACAAAATATATGATTAAAATTCAAAAAACCTTGTATAAAATATAGCCTTTAAGCAAGCAATGAGGCAAGCAAAACAAACAACAATAGACATAGGTTGTCTTACACTTATATGGTCATGAACAGAGGTTGTCTGTACCAAAGATAGTCACAAACAAAGATCGTTTGGACTTGAGACAACCACTATCAAACTGACTTGAAGCTAAAGAGCTTCTACAATTTTTTTTGTAAATGAAATTTTTCTTAATTTCTTTACTAAACATAATATGATTTATCTTTCTTTACAAAAAAATAAGATAGAGAAAGATAGACAAACTTACTTTGAAATTATAAGTCTGATGTAGATATCTCATTTTTGCTACTATTTTGATTCTGCTTTAGGGGTCATCCTGCCCTGAGATAGTTGTAATACAAGGACCATATCGACTCGATACAGTTGTTTAGGAGTACCTATAAAGGGAAAAAACTTATTAGTATTCAATAAAAAACTTAAAAAGGGACTAGGTCCCACCTTGATTGCTATCTAAGAGCTCAAAAATCATGCAACAATAATGAACACATGCATGTAATAAAAACATGATTATAAAAATAGTAATAAAGAATGAGTCTGGTCCATTTTATTAATGATAGCTTCTCTTTATCAAAAGTGTATTACGATCACGTCCCCTCAAGGAAGTTCATAAGTGTGATATGGTCAATACAAAATAGGAGGGTTTTAATTCCCCTTTGAATCATCTTGATGCACTAAATGGTCTTCTTGCTAACACAAACTATTTGGGAGTGGGTTTTTTGTGACTGCTACAAGGAGAGTGATGTGAATCTTGTGCTCCTTTGTCATTAGTTGAATATTGTAATCTGCACACAAAGAAACTAAAAATATATCAAAATTATATGAATAGCCCATCAAAATCGGGCTCGTCTTAATCGATATGAATGTGATAATTATATATAAAACCATACTGAAACATGTATAATTTAAAATCTATAAAATACAAAAATAATAAATATATTGATCTAAGTTATGCTAAAATAAAAAAAAATCAATGAACCAGGTCTTTGGTCGAGATAATCTTAGGGTGAAATAGCCTTGTCTGTGGATCATCTTGGAGCGAGAAGACCGTTGTCACAAGACTGTGTTTTTCCAAAACCAATTTCAGGTGGCATCCAAAATGCCCTAGGTGTATTTTAGATGTATTTTTGTGTTGTGAGAGTGACTTTATGGATCTAAGCAATCATCGAAGTGAAGATGTTCAACTACACAGAAGATGGAAGTATGGCTTTTAATCCTTTGCAATAATTCGGTAGCATTTTCTCAGTGGTGGGAGGGTTTTGGAGGATTGAAGTGGGTAGCACTTCATTGCACGAAAGCTTGAGCTTTAGGTATGATTTTTGCAACACTTCATTCCTCAAAATTTTCAATTGTGGATACTTTTCAACTGAGGGGTGAGTGCCAATTTATAGACTTCTTGGATAGAAGCTAAAAACGGCAAAAGTACCTTGCATGAAAAAATAAAGAGGTATTATATATTAAGAAAAGTGAATTCTTATCTCTAATATTTCATGTTATTGATAATTGTAGTCCATGCGGGGCATTTAATACTTTTTGTGAGATCATGCGCGAGATTAACTAGTAGTTTCGACTACCAGTTAAGCTTCTTTATATTTTTAATATTACTTTTTGGTGGTCATCTCAGGTCGATATGACCACGGTCTGACGATTTTCTTGGGTCAAGATGGCCATGGTTTCATGGGAAATTATGCCCGTTTAAGTGATGAAAACCATTTTTTAGACCTAAATTTACCCAAGGTAGGTTATATGGTCTAAAAGGAGTCCATTCAAGTAGTCTCTTCAATATGACATGTTTTAGGTATCTACAGATCATACTGGACTCAATCAAGGATAGGGATAAACACAAATTTCCAAGATTTTACATCATAAGTGGATAGGACACATATGTTATCCATCTACATAGTTATAAATAACGGCACACTCATCTATCTACAAACCTTCATGACTAGGGATACACTCATCCAATCATAGGTATTATACTTGACTTGTGAGCATACACACAACCATTCACAAGATCATATATGAATAGAGACACACTCTACTATCCTCAAAATATAGGGCCTCCACTTCTCTTGAATGAAGCATTATCTTTAATAGATAATGCAATCTAATTTGATCTTTAAAATGGATCACAGTTGGATCAATCATATGAACCCCCTCAAGCTAAACAAAGTTTTGAACATGTGGTCTTCAAAATTCCTCAACATATTTCTTCAATAGGATAGTTGCATCAAGCTTGAAAAATGCTTTTCGACGAGTATAAATATGTCTATCTTCTGCAACAAGATAGTAAGCAAAAATAATTGTCTCCTGTCAAAGTTTCCAATAAACTTGTATCGCCACAAATGTGGGATATAAATATGCATTTCACTTTAATAAGCATAGGCATCACATCAACCTAACATCATATCTTCATTTGTGGACCAATCCAATCTCACATGCTTAATAGCAATTTACACAAAAATCTCTACAATGGTCTCTCAACACAGGGATGTGATGTCCAACAAGGACGTTGAAATATTTTAGAAATCTCACACAATAAAAATGGTATTTATTTTATTTTCCCAGTAAAAATGACAATGGATTCAAAGCACAGTTTATATGTATAGTAATTTTTTGTCTTTAATTGTCTTATTTCTACTTGAATTTTGTTGACAACATGCATTCTGGTTTCAATTAGGACTTTAATAATATTTTTTAATAAATAATATGATGAATTCAATGCTCCTCCAATCGCATCTCACATAGCAAATTTTTTGTCATTTTATTGTATGATTTAGTGATTTGATTTTCGTCATTGATGTTCAATCTAATGATTGCAAACTATAATTATTTAGGTTTGTTGCCTCCTTTCCATTTCTAAATATCATGTTCTTTGCATACAATAAATCATGGACAACACTTTCCTCCCAGTAAACTACAAGTAGTAGTTAATTTTTTCTTTTTCTTTTAATGTGTGACACAAGCCTTTAACCAATAGTTCTTTACTAGAAGTTAACTTTCAAATGACCCATGCATTGATCAGACAACTTCACATTAGATGATCCTCGTGCATCTTTAGATGACCTTGTTGTAATATGACCCTATCAAAAGACAACAAGGTCAAGGTTCACTTTAGATAACCCTTTTTCAAATGATAATATACAACTCTTCTCTAGATAACAACTCTAACTCAAGATGAAGTTGTTCTCCAGATGATAGTTTATCTCTAGATGATAGCTCTTCTCCAAATGGCAACACTAAGTTGTAGCTCCAGAAAATAGATCTAGATGACAACTCTAGACATCTATAGATGGCAACTCCAAAAAAATCTTCTCCATATGATGGTGCTTCTCCAAATGACCCAATGTTATGATGGTACGAGGTACAATTAATCTTACTCCATGTTGAGTGTTAATTTTACCCAATTGTGAAATTACACTCTCTTTTAGGGTTTTGATCTCAAAACCCTCTCTTGCAAAGAAGTTAAACAAAAAAACTTCTCCAAGGTCTCCGCTATATTAGCATTTGCATATATGTATTAGTAATCTCAATAAAATATATCAATTCAATGCTAAGAACACCTTAGTGATTGCAAGTAACTGTAAACAAGGGGTTTGTGTTGGTTTATTTTACCATGTTACTTTAATGATTGTTCATGAAACCAAAATAGAAGTAAATGTGAATTGGCCCTCATATGACCATGATGTAGTGCCTTAATTTCTTTTATCTTGAGGATTTTAAGGTAGATTTTATCTTCTCTTATTAAATAGATTTTAATCAAGCTTTACCTTGTATTAAATCCTACTTTAAACATGAAAGTAAATATTAAAATCTATTTATGAATGTGAATCTGAGATGATGAATATGCTCCTTAAATGTAGCTTCTTATCATGAAGATAAAGATAGCTTTTGATATGAATAATAAATTATTCCTCTTTGGTGAAATTAATTTTCACCAAGAGAATAATTTATGGCCTTAGAATAAAGGCTTTTAAAATGTCATTTAATTATCCCTCTCAAATGAAATCAATTTTTCATAAAGAAGAATAATTTAATGCTTTAAAATAACAGCCTTTTAATATAACATGTAAAATTACCCCCTTCAATGAAATCAGAATTTTCATGAATAGTGCATTTATTGCTCCAAATATGGTAACTTGTGAAATGCCATAAACATAACCCCTTCAATGAAATTAAAATTTTCATGAAGGAAATGTCATCATAGGCTTATGAATGAACATGCAGAATTTAGAAATCTGATTTGCCTCCAAAACTAAAAAAAAATGAATTTCCAAATTTATAAAACCTTTGAAAAACAGCAATTTTCAAAAATTAATATAAAATCGAAATGACATCGAAATGAGCCCAAATTTGTTGTGTATTGAAGATTGATGATCATTCTAGGCAGCCATGCAATTATTTTTAGATTTTGAAATTTTTTTAATTTTTATTTTAATGCCTGAAAATAAAAATAAAATCTGAAAATAAAAGTTTAAAAACTGAAAAAATAAAAATCTGCAATAAATCAAATGCTGAAAATGTAGAAATGCAAAGCTTCATCAGTTTGATAGCACCTCGTCCTACAAAACTAAAGATACGAGAAATTCATACGTACAACCTAGTATATTCAACCTGTATTTGCACAATCGAAATACACTAAGTGCTAGCTCCTAGGGTACGAAAGTGAGTTTCAGATATTCTCATGAAGTAACCGAAAAAATGCATAAAACTTTATTTATAAATTCAAAAACTGAAAGGGAAAAAATAAACAAGTAAGATCACAACATGCAAAAAAATCCCCTTATTTCTTGCTAACAAGGCCTTAGATTTCTGAAAAGGCCTTAGATTTCTGAAAAAGCTTTGCATTAAAAGTATTCCACTTTACATTCTGGCAGCATTGCTGTGTTTTCCAAAAAAAATCCAGCCCCTTATTTATTTTTCTTTGCTATATTTAACAATTTCAGATTGTTGTTCCACTTCTCTGGTTGGGCAATGTTTCGTTTTCCATTTCTTTCTTTTCATTTTCTTTCCCCAGCTTTTGTTTTCCAATGCTTCATTTCGAAGCATTTCATTCTCCCGAGAAAGTGGTTCTTTTGATCTGCCAAAGTTTGTTTTTATTTAAAAACATTTATAACCTTGATAATAAATAACTTTAGAACCTTTTTTATTTCGCACGACCCGACATTCGTGGCAAATAAATTAAACACATCCCTTGCTTTGTTGTGCTTTCTATTTTCCCTCCGTGAACATTGTAGCCCTTTCTCCTTATATTTTTTTTTATTTCTTTATTTCATACCCCTATCAAAAGTAACCAACGCACGGCTTTCTGGCCATAGGAGGAGACCCAAAATCATTTGAAAATCGTCGTCCGTGTCTCTCTGCGGCATGATAACGGTTACCCAGTTCAGAATATCTAACCACATCGACGTTACACACTGCGCACAGCCAACGTTCCTGTCTGCTATGATGTTCCATTTCTCGCTGTAGTATTCTTGGAGCTACCCACTGCGATTATCCATGTTAAATTCGACATTCTTCGTATTAGACCTTCGATGCTAGTTTTGCTATTTGTTAGAGCTACCGTTTCATTGTGTGTCGCCAGGCTGGTCACCACATCGCTCAAAAACCACCTACACTACGTCGTGGCGTACTAATCGTCGTCCTTTTTATCCTTGAAAATCCTATGCGATTGCCACGTTATTTCTCTTCCACTTTACCGTGATTAAAATAAAAACGATATGCCTTCGTTCTCTCTTTTATCACTGCCTCGAACATTGTCTGCTATTGGAGCAATTGTTTCTTACGTGGCCCCCCCTTTTCATAACCAACTTGGTCCCCTCCGTGTGTCTTTGTTTTGTTGGATTCGGTCGACCGCCCCTTGTGTTGGTGTGGGCTGAATTCCTTTTTTGTTTTTTGTTTTGTTGGGGGGGGGGGGGGGTTTTTTTTCGGGTTTTATAAAATTTATTCCTTTGTTGGGTGTTTTGGGGCCGTTCAACCTTTACCGAAGACTGGTACTTTATATATATTTGATTTTTTTGGTGGCCCCGTGTGTTTTATTAGATAACTAAGTAACTTAAATTAAGATTATATTAAAATGCTCTAATGTATTTTTTATCATCACATAATGGACTTTGAATTATAAAGAGCACTCTAATATAATTTAGTGATGCCCGCGCATGTCTTCCACTGTTCAAAATGTTGTTACTACCCAAAATCCCGATGCTGCGGAACAAATGTCAGCTCCTTCCGAATATGGCAATGTAGCACCAACCATTCGAGCATGACATCTGTTATTTTTTAAATGTTTTTTTAGTAATACTTCTTATACGCATTCACTGTGGAGATTGAACCCGGATCACATCATTAATAATGTAAGTGACATCTTTGTCGGGCTGTTATTTTGGAGAGACACGAGCTCCCCACTGTGGGCTTTCAAAATTTCTCATTCTAAGTTCTTGTGTGAATACATGCCAAAGAATCTTCCTTTGATGCCCTCGATGTCGCTGCATGTGTTTTTTGAATGTTGCAGTCTGAATCGTCCAAGCTCTCAGTTTCTCTTTCGTTACATGCTGTAACCATCTGCATTGACGTCCATCTCCATTGCGCATCTTCGTCACTCGAGCCCATACGCAGAGTTATTGCATTGCAGCCCTGTCATCGCCTTTTGCCATCGAGTGGTCCCTGCCACATCGTCTTGTTGGCTTCGAATGAAGCTTCTATCATTGGGGTCCCACGTCCACCTGGCACTGTCCATCACCTACGCCATTGTGATGTCGTTGTGTCATACCTACACCACGAACCAAACAAAACCCAACATTAAAGTTTTGAAGTAAATAAGGCCCTTTAAAATAATAATAATCATGCACGAAAATGACCTAAATTTAAATAGGAGCAATTAGACTAAAGCTCATACGAGGCTTTTCCTTTGTTTCTATTTAACTTTTTTTTTCTTTTTTTTTATTTACTTTTTTATTAATTCTTTTTTATCAGTTTTATATATATAACTACTTTTTAGTTTATTATATTATAACTTATATATATACGCACATTATCAAAAATATATATATATATATATATATATATATATATTTTTTTATCTTATCTTTTTTGGTTTTATTTTAAACTTATTTATTGGAACCATCAATTATATTCAAAAAATAGATGAGGTCCTTTCATTAATTATAATTTTAATTATCATTATTATTATATGAAATATAATAACAATAATAATATTTTTATATTATTATCATACCTACAAATGAAAGCCAACACGAAAATTAAACCAAAAAAAATTGCAAACAACAAACTTGACGAAAAACTCTACGACACAAAAGTGACGACAAAAAGTCATCGACAGAAAAGAAATCGTCGACAAGAAAAAATTGTCGACAAGAAAATGTCATTGACAAGAAAATATCATCGACAATAAAATACCGTCGACAAGAAAATTTTGTCAACAAGAAAAAGTCATCGATAAGAAAAAGCATCGACAAGAAAAGTCGTTGACAAGAAAAAGTCGTCGACAACAAAATATCATCGACAATAAAATATTATTGACAAGAATTGACGATAACTGCAAACCCACAACAAAACGAAAACATTAGACACTTAAAACAAACTGCAAACATCCAAATACCAAAATGAAAAAAGGTGGGTCCCCAATTTTGGGGCGAGTTGTGGAGCAACCACAACAAATGGTGACTCTATTGGGAAATGCTCCTAAGCATTTTGGTACGAACCCAGCCTGAAGCGAAAATACATAAGATCAGCGACACACAATAATTTAACGTCCCGAGAAGATGGAGTTAAACAGATTCAGAATGAAACAACTAATCCATCTGCCTTTGCTCAATGTGTGCAAAAGTGATTCATTTCCTGCATTTCTAAAAATCCTCCAGATTCCATCATCCCTTTCCGCATTAGGCTATGAAGTACAACTCATAAAGTGAAGACTTTTACAAACAGATCCCCACTGCTAGTCAAGCATCTATAGCCCTAGTGAGGTTTATCTAACTCACTCGTGTGTTCACTTAATGCTTTGCAAAGCCCATCTATCCTAGGTGTGTCTAGACTTCCAATACTCACTCTCTCTTTTTTTTCTCTCTTTTTTCTCTTTTTTCTCTCTTTTTTCTCTCTTTTTTCTCTTTTTTTCTCTTTTTTTCTCTTTTTGTTTTTCTCTTTCTATGTATCAAACTTTGCCTAGCCAGGGCCCCACTACCAGTCAGGCGTCTATAGCCCCGATGGAGTTTTCTTGAACTAGATGACAGATTTCAAGAAATCTGTTGCATAGCTTGTACCTATGAACTCTTGCAAAAGCATCAAGTCTCACTAGGTTAGAAAGCCAAAGTAGAGCATTTTAGATTTTTGCCTAGGGTTGCATAATCAAGACAACTTCATCCTTCTTACTTTCAAAAACACCATTTAAAGTGTGTGAGTCCCATGTGGAGCTTTGTCTAATCTTTCATTGTTCCACTTTCCACCATTTTAGTCCCAAAATCTAAGCATAATCACCAAATAACTCATACCCCTTTTCTCGGGTTCATCAATTTTTAGATGAGGTGTTCCAACCTACTAAGCAAAGAAACATCAGAGTTCCACTTTTTTTTTCTTGAAACAACGGCTTTCAACTCATGTACTCCAGCCTACTAAACAAGAGAACACCAAAACAGGCCGAAGACCAAAAGCTAGCAACCACGAAATATTACCCCTAAGACAAAAGGGGACAACCCACTTTACAAAATTAAAAGCACAAACCAAAAATATGTCCAACCGAAAATCAAGAACAAAACCAAAACTAAAAGCAAAAAACCAAAACTATATACAAATGTACAATATGGTACAAGATGGTGCAAAACTTGAACTATCACTTCCCTGGATTCCAAACATGATTAGCTCATTTCAGAAGACATATAACATGATAAGCGTGCCAAATGTTGTAGGACTCCAACAAGAACAAGATTAAATCCAACAATGCAACAAACTTCAACTTGCCTCTCCCACCCCACCAATTTTATTTAGTTCCATTAACAATCCCATAGGTGAGATTCAAATTATTAGATTGATTAGACAACCTTTGATTTTCAATTATTTCTTGTCTATTCTTTAAAATGTCAACTTCATAACTCAATTCCGAATTTAGAACTAGGCCTTCTTTTTCAAATATGAGGTTTTGCAAACAAGAGCCTATTTCTAAAAAATTTGAAACCAATTCATTTTCCATTTTTGTAGGACAATCAAACTTATGCAAAAATTTGCAAGCATCCAGGATATCTATTAGATGAGAATCATTATGAGTTTTTATCCTAGATTCCATAATTAATTGTTGATGAATTTGATTCAACAATTCAAGTGCATCAACTTCTTTTTCATCCATCAAAGCATTCTTATTAAAGGTATACGTGGAAATTAATCCTTTTTCTTCATTCACCTTCAATGGCATTTCGTCATAAACATCATTCAAATTCAATAAATGGTCATACAAATTTTCACCTGAAGCTTGGATGCTTGGACACAAATGGTTAGATTTTACCTTTTGCATATTTTTATTTACCAAAGCTTGGTGAGTATTTGCAATTTCTTCTTTTACCTCATGGTCTTTACCTTCATTGATTACATGTTCATCAAACATACCAAAATTGGGCACCCAATTGAAAACATGTCCATCCTTTTCAACCCTTAAATCTTGTTGGTCAAGGTGTGTATCAAGTAACCCATCTTGATGATCAATCATTTGAGTTGTTTCAAATAGATCAACCTCTTTGTCATTTGATTCCAACTCCTTGTTCACTATCCACGGTATCTCTTCATATGAATCCTCAAAACAATCATGCAAATTTGCATCTGAATTTTCAATATCTCGAAATGAAAGAGCAGATTTTGCCCCTTCCTCATCCAAATTAGATGATTCATAAGAAACTTTTACCATTTCTTCCCTTTCTATTTCCATAAAATTTTCAATGAATTTATGTTCAACATGATCGAATTTTGTAACCTTCTTAAATCTTGCGAATGTAAGATCTTCATATGAAATAGAAGTTTTACCCTCTTGCATATTAAGTGGAATAGAAGTTTCATCAATAGGGTGTGAGAAAATAACACATCTTCATATATTCCCCAACCATTGTAAAAATTGTCATCCAAATTCGTGGGATGAAACTCTACGATATCTGTGACATAATATTTTGATTCATCCATTAATTCTTTTTCTTCTTGGTCCTTGGTAGTAGAATCATTATTATCTTCTAAAATTTGATGAGATTCCAACCCTTCTTCCAAAATATTCTCAAATTATGTAGGAGTTGTAATATCTTCCTGTGAGAAAGTGATTGTGTTATCCTGCATATCAATTGACACAAGGGGTTCATTAGAAGGCTTAAAGTGAGCATATTCATCCAATTTCTTCCAAGAGTCATAGTGATCATCTTCCAAAATCAAGTTGTGATGCTCAACCATTTCTTCAACATCTTCCAATTTATCAACGTGTTTCTCATCAAATATGCCTTCACCTTCCTTAGATGATTCAATGATTTCCAAAAGTGGGCTACTTTTTGTATCCAATTTTGCAAGATAAATATCTACATTTTAACCCATGATTCAATTTCATCACAATTTGGAGGGTGAGGATTTTCTTGATCATCAGTTTCAACGATCTCGTCCAAAGTCTCTTCCAAGAAAAATTGGTGAAATTCTATTATGTCTTCAAATTCATTTATTGATTTTCTTCCCATTTCACTTTCAACCACTTCATTCAATTCGATGGTAGGTTATGTCCTATCACATATCTCCAAACTAGTTAGATTTAGGACACCATTATCTGAATAATCATGCACTTCTAAAAATGAATCCATCTCTACACAATCCTCCTTGGTGGATGTTGGCTTGACAACTTGCACCTCCTCTTGGGCAATATCTAAGGTGGTTGTAATATTTGGACATTCAAATTCATCCCCTTTATCATTCACCTTAGGCATCATTGGAGTAGAGGGTGTTATCTTAGATGGTTGGTGTAGGTTGGCATCAATAACTTTAGAAGAACAATATCTTATGGGAACATGTTATGCCTTTTCTTCTATTTTTGAATCACATTATTGTTCTAACTTTTCTAGGATCTCATAGATTATATCTAGAGATGGGTCATCCAAATTTTTCCTTAAAGATGTAGCAAGTTTGGGGTGTATGGCTCCCATGTATACTTGAATAGCTTCCTCTTCTGTTGTGTTAAAATTTTTCCACATTTTGGAGTACAAGTCATGAAATATCCCATTGAATTGACTCAAGGATTCATTAGGCTCTTTATGAATAGAGGTAAACTGATTTCACAACATATCTAAGTCAGCATGATTACCAAAATGATAAATATAGGTTGCTTCTAATCAGATCCAAGAAGTCCTAACCTCCATAGGTAATTGGCCATACCAAAATAATGGTTTTTCATCCAAGATGTATGAGAAAAACCTACAAGCAACATCCTCATAGAAAACTTGGCATTGCAATAACGTGCTCTTGTAGACATGCAAATTTTATAGGTATCTTGATGACACATCTTGGTTAAACAGTCGTAGAAAATCCAATAAAATTTTAGGAATTTGATAGGGTGTCTCATGCATAGGAAGAGCCTTATAATGATCCCCCATAATAGCTATCATTATTTCTCTTAGAGATACCACTTCAGATCTTATATCACATGTTGCCATCAGTGAAACTCAAAAGATAACTTTAGAACCAACTCTGTTAGTCAAATAAAAATATCTTGCAACTAAGCTTAAAATGACTAACAATTTTCAAATGAGTAAACCACAAATATCATCATGTTAATATCATCCAAAATATATGCATCAATTAAATCATGACATGAAAGAACATTCTCAAATTTACCAAAAGGTTAGTATTAACACATCATCAAATAGAGAATGTTAGAATCAATGAAAGTGATCAACAAAAATTTGTTAGTCAAGACCAATGTGTTTGGATAAATCTTTCAAGTAACATGAACAATTTTGCATCTAAATAGCAATAGAATAAATCAACTCAAACCCTCTTAGATCCCAAAGTGTTGAGTGCTAAAAGATTACCAAAAATGCTAATCAAATGAACTTGAAATATTTAGCCATTAAAACTCTTAAAGTTACACCAAATCACATCATTCATTTATGAACAATCCAAAAGTGTTAGATCAATGAAAATCCATGCATGAATTGCTTAGCATAAATAAAATAAAGTAAACCAATTCGACCCTCCTAGCACCAAAATATTGTGTGCTAAATGAGGCCTAACGATAATAGATAATAGGGCATGAAATATTCCACAATTTAAATCCCTATAGCATTTAAAATTATAATAAAATAAACCACATCATACCCTCCTTCTAGCACCAAAATGTTAATTTTATTCAATAGTGAAATTACACTCTCCTTTAGGGTTTTGATCTCAAAGCACTCTCTTGCAAAGAAGTTAAACGAAATAACTTCTCCAAGTTCTCCGCTATATTAGCATTTGTATATGTGCTAGTAATCTCAATAAAATATATCAATTCAATGCTCATAACACCTTAGTGATTACAAGTAATTGTAAACAAGGGGCATGTGTTGGTTTATTTTACCATGCTACTTTAATGATTGTTCATGAAACCAAAATAGAAGTAAATGTGAATTGGCCCTCATATGACAATGATGTAGTGCCTTAATTCCTTTTATCTTGAGGATTTTAAGGTAGATTTTATCTTCTCTTATTAAACGGATTTTAATCAATTTTTACCTTGTATTAAATCCTACTTTAAACATGAAAGTAAAGATTAAAATCTATTTATGAATGTGAATTCGAGATGATGAATATGCTTCTTAAATGTAGCTTCTTATCATGAAGATAAAGATAGCTTTTGATATGAATAATAAATTATTCCTCTTTAGTGAAATTAATTTTCACCAAGAGATAATAATTTATGGCCTTAGAATAAGGGCTTTTAAAATGTCATTTAATTATCCCTCTCAAATGAAATCAAATTTTCATAAAGAAGAATAATTTAATACTTTAAAATAATAGCCTTTTAATATAACATGTAAAATTACCCCCTCCAATGAAATTAGAATTTTCATGAATAGTGCATTTATTGCTCCAAATATGGTAACTTGTGAAATGCCATAAACATAACTCCTTGGTGAAATTACCTCCTCGTAGAAAACCTGTTGGTTGTAAGTGGTTATTCAAGAAGAAGTACAATGTAGAAGGAAAATTGGAGAAGTACAAGGTTCGCTTGGTAGCAAAAGGGTTTTCTCAGGTTGAGGAAATTAACTTTGGTAAGATTTTTTCTCCTATGGCTAAACTAACTTCAATCATATTTTTTTTGGCTATTTTTGTTGCTTTTGATTTTGAAATAGAACAGATGGATGTAAAGACAACTTTTCTACATGGTGAACTTGATGAAGATATATATATCACAACCAAAATGCTTTAAGGTAAAAGGTAAGGAGGACTTGGTATGCAAGTTGAAGAAGTCTCTTTATGGGTTGAAGCAGTCTCCAAGGATGTGGAACCAAAAATTTTTACAGGTTTGTCTTGACACTTGGGCTTGGAAAAAGCAAAGCAAATCCATGTGTATATTTCAAAAAGGAAGGTGAAATTTGTGTTATCATTGTATTGTATGTGTATGACATGTTAATTGGTAACAATAAGGAGATGATAAAGTTACTCAAATATTAGTTATCTTCTAAATTTGACATGAAGGATTTGGGTGCTACAAAATTTATTTTGGGTATGGAAATAATAAGGGATCATGCAAATAGAAATTTATGGTTAAATAAAAGGATATATGTTGATTTGATACTACAGAAGTTTAGAATGCATGATTTTAAACCAGTATGTACTCTATATCTGATTGGTCAAAAATTATCTACTGAACAATATCCCAAAATAGATGAGGAAATTGAAAAAATGCACCATGTTCCCTATGCTAGTGTTGTGGGTAGTTTGATGTATGTAATGGTCTGTAATATGTAACGCAACATTGTGTAAATTATTCTTAGACTAAAATATAAAGTCTAAAGAATAATATTTGAATTACAAAATAATTCTATTTTATGTAAAAATATTCCCACCTAATTAATAAATAAAATAAGGGTGCTAGGAATATTTAATTTGTGGAAAAAAGTTATTTCCCCTTTTCTAATCTAGCAAGCTTTCGACAGGCTTATACAAACAAGGAGAAAATAACCTTAGCATCTTGGGTTGTTCTTTTTCCTCTAATTTTCTTTTGGCACTCTTAATCTTATAGCTCTAAGCTTTATTCTTGTTGCATGTTAACCAATATTACATATTGTATTTACAATTAGTTAGCATTTTATTTGGTCATTTTAATTTCTATTTCAAGCAAGCAAATCTCTAATTCTAGTCATTTGATAGTCTCTATACTTTGAAGACAAAGGGTATTAGTTCAATAATAAAATTAGATCACCTTGCACCTAATATTTCTTTGCTATTCTTTGAAGTCAAAGCACCATTAGATTGTAGGTCCAATAGTGCTATCATTCTCTAGTTTACACGGAGTAAAAGCACCAGCTATTGGAGAAAGTACTAGTGGCACTATCACTGACCATATGGCACTTTTTTATATAACATTTATTTCATATATTTATCATTTCTATTATTTTTCTTACTTATTTGAATAGGGTCTTGATTTTTTTCCAATGGAGTCCAACATTCTTTGCCAGCTTAGATAGGCCCTCTACTGTTGATACAATCTTCTTTTGTCTATTATGTAGGAAATCAAAAGCGTCATCAATAGGCAAAAGTACTAGTAGTGCATAAAAAGCGCCATCAAAGTACCCTTTTCCTCCCAACTTTGAGACTCTTAAGTTTCAAATATATAAAAGGAAGAAGATCCCATCAACCATCTTAGTTTGTTTGGAACTAGTTGTAGTGATTTTTATTATAATAAAATATTGTTACTCAAGATCTTTCCCAAGAGCCTTAGTGTCCATGCCTTGGAATGGTACCACCAAATGATAAGGTATTTATTGAAGATCTTTAGAGACCTTGTTGAGATGTTTTTCAAGCAAATATCTATATACATTAAGGAAAAAATTATGATTAGTGACCTATACCAACTTAAGCAATCTAAAGATGAGAATTTTGATAACTTCTTGGTAAGATAGTGAGCCTTAGTGGAGAGACTTCAGTATGTCCCTACACCTAGAGACCTTTTAGATATCTTTATACATAAGCTTAATGAGCAATTGGCCTTTTATTTAAGGATGACCAACGTATCTTCTTTCGAATATGTGATTGATGTAGCCAAGAGAGTAGAAGGTGCAACATGATTGACTTTTACAATGGACTAAGATACAATGGGTGCCAATAAGAGAACTTAATATATGCAAATTTCACATAATTATAGATTTTTAGAGCATGGAACACTATACTTTTATTTTTAAAAGTGCTTTTGGGTGAGTAATTGAATAGATTGCAAAATTTTACTTTAAATAACATTAAAAATATGTTATTATTGAAAAATATAAAGGATGAGTTGTTATAGACTAGCACATTTTATCAAGATATCCACTCATAAGGAACTTCAATCTAGAAATCAAGTTTATTAGGCTTGGAGATTCAAATTTTGTAAACAGGTAGTGCCTCGTCTCATTTGAAGTGTTTCTTTTTACAATTCTAGGTATGTGCATATTTTTTTAGTATCATCTTTCCCTATAGTTTTGTTTGATCTATGAAATCAAAGAATAATACTTCATATTTATAATATTTTAGACTCACATCTCTTCTCTGATATTTCTATATTGTATTTTATTTGTTATCAACCATCGTATATTATTATCTTAACAGTCTCTAATGTTCCATAAAACAAAACAATGAGTTTCAGATTACCAAATATGGAGTAAAATATGGACTAACGTTAAATAAGTAAAGAGCATGCTTTTGAATTAGGTTGAAATTCAAATATAAATAGAGCACATGATGCTTAAAATTTTTGAAAATCCTTTTGATTTAATTCCACCTACTTAGAAAGAAGTAATGATCAAAACCATCTAAAGGATAGATGAAGGTGAACGTAGCTAGGGGAATCATAGGGCTAGCTAATATGAGTGGTGTTTATAGTGATGAAAAATATAATACTCTCTTCTTCTTCTTCAAAATACTGATTCATGGATATCACACTACTATTATGTGTAGGATATGACTATTAGATTTAGTCTATAGACAAGAAATATAGATCATGTTATTATGAAGTCTTATTCAAAAATATTGATTGATAAGATAAATTCTCTAACATATATGGCAAGTAATGAATGATTATTAAACTTGAAAATGAAATAAATATGATCCCTAAAAGTAAAAGTCTTAGACAACCATTTTTTCACATTAAGAAAAAAGATAATATAAGAGTCGACTATGTCACATAAGAGGTTTCCTATCAAGATGAGTGTCCTAGAAAGAAATGGTTGAAGAATTGTAGCTTTGACAACACTTTTAAATTTTATCCAAGATCTTAACGATAATGGAAATAGAGTAAATGAAAAACACTCTTCATAATCTTTATTTTCCAAGGAGAGCAATGCTAATTAATAAAATGAAGGAATAAAAGAAAATGTAAAAATTTGTATTTAAAGCTTGATTTTTTTTCTCAAAGTGTAATTAAAAGATAGGATTCATCTTCTTAGGAATCAAGTTTATCTTTTGGCTCAAGTGGGAGTGCTTAATAACACTTGGTTTGAACTTTGAAAATCGAGAAAAAATAATAGAATTTGAGGAAAAAAATCATTTATTGAAATTTCAAATTCTATGTCATAGTAGTTATGAAGAATTCTAAGTTTCTAAGATTGCATAGTATTATTCCATATTGAGTGTAGTCTAATGTTTTGAGAACTTTATTTTTATTAAGAAACACCTTATTACTAAACCTATAATATGCATGGTATTTAAACGCTCCAAAATATTGTTGATTCTATGGTGTATGTCACTTACTATTGTTATTATCTAAAAATCAATTAAAAAAACTTTATATACTTTTTCGTATTTGAAATAAATGAGATAACTTAATATTTTAAATATTTGATTGATAAAAAAATTAAAATTTGAATTCAAATAAGAATAAAAAATTTATTTATACAAATGCTTATAATAATGTATATAAGAAGCATTAATAAAAAAATAATGAAGGAAATATAGTGAAGTTGCTCATAAAAGTTGGGCCACACCACTTTAACTTGTTCTTCGTCCTTCATAATTAAACCAAAAATAAAATTTGAATTCAAATAAGGATAGATAATTTATTTATAAAA
Organism: Wollemia nobilis; assembly: GCA_028583015.1. Taxonomy (NCBI): domain Eukaryota; kingdom Viridiplantae; phylum Streptophyta; class Pinopsida; order Araucariales; family Araucariaceae; genus Wollemia; species Wollemia nobilis. The sequence goes on along the minus strand of JAQPPZ010000754.1, from coordinate 13,571,582 downwards.
ATACTTATAATAATATATAAGAAGAATTGCTCATAGAAGTTGGGCCATACCACTTTAACTTATCCTTCGTCCTTCGTAATTAAACCCCGTTTTTTTTATAATTAAACCAAAAATAAAATTTGAATTCAAATAAGAATAGATGATTTATTTATAAAAAAGTTTATAATAATGTACATAAGAAGAATTGTTAATAAAAAAAAAATGAGGAAATATAGTGAAGTTGCTTATAGAAGTTGGGCCACACCACTATAGCTTATCCTTCGTCCTTCATAATTAAACCCCGTTTTTTCAGTATAATAATAAAAAAGGAAAAAGGAAAACAAGAAACGCCGTTGCCGGGGATCGAACCCGGGTCACCCGCGTGACAGGCGGGAATACTCACCACTATACTACAACGACCAGCTTAAAACCGTTATGCGGAGATTTCAAACAAGCCTTCTTACACGTGCATAGCTATTGCCATTACTATTAGCATTTCCTATTTTCTATGGGCGAGTACAGTAGACGAGTGCAGTTGAATCAATGCACTAGTCAATACTGATCTGATCTGCAACAATCAACAATCATCGCAAATATAAAAATATATATGATTTAAAATATATAAAGTTGGATTTTCAGTTTATTAATGATCATCATCTGATAAAAGAATACATATTGTTTTGCCAGCACCAGTGGTCTAGTGGTAGAATAGTACTCTGCCACGGTACAGACCCGGGTTCGATTTCCGGCTGGTGCAGTTAACATTGTTGTCGGATTCATTTTTTAGCCAGACTGGTAATGCAATGTGAATGGGAATGTAGTCCAAGGTTTGAGGATTTGAATGATGGCAATCCTCAAGTGGTCTAGTAGTAGAATGGTACCCTGCCACGGTACAGACCGGGTTCGATTCCCGGCTGGTGCATTTAATATTGTTGTTGGATTTTTTTTTTAGCCAGACTGGTAATGCAGTGTGCATGGGAATGTGGTGCAGGGTTTGAGGATTTGAATGATGGCTATCCTCTTTAATCCTCTTTATATGGATTTCAACCTTTAGCCTAGAAGCAAGATCAACCTGACTGTTGGACTTTGTATATTGATGGTAGTTGGTGTGTTAGAATGGAGGTAGGAGTCATCTTGGTCACTCCTTAACAATTGTTAATTCCTTTATTCTTCAACCTCAATTTTTTTTTAACCAATTGGACTTTGTATATTGATGGTAGTTGGTGTGTTAGAGTGGAGGTGGGAGTCATCTTGGTCACTCCTTTACAATTGTTAATTCCTTTATTCTTCAACCTCAAGTGTTTTTTTTACCAATTGGACTTTGTATATTGATGGTAGTTGGTGTTAGAGTGGAGGTAGAGTCATCTTGGTCACTCCTTAGCAATAGTTAATTTTTTTTATTCTTCAACTTTAAGTTTTTTTTACCAACAATACCACGTGTAACATTATTTCTTTAGGTTAGAATCTTATTCAGCTTTGGATACCTCCAACTTGTAGTCAACCAAGTCAATGGTGATTATCAAAGTAAGGATGAAAATTTGAAGTTATACAAAGACATCATCACTAAGTTAATGTTTACTTTTGACAAAATAACCACTAAAGCTATCCCTAGGTCTAATAACCACCATGTCAATGCTATGGCCTTGGTTGCATCCTTTACCTATTTAGAGTTGGATGATGAACAAGCTACAATCAACATTCAATAAATTAAGTATCCTTCAACCTTATAGTCTAGCCAACTTTCTTCAGGAGTGTTTTTTGTAGAAGCATCTTTTGTGTTAGTCTTTGACAATGGAACAACTTTCACAAACAAGAATGTCCAAAAATTTATACTAAATATAAGATTCAACATTGGTAGAACCCTGAAGGTTCTAGCACAATATTTAATAAATAAATAAATAAAATAACATCTAATTTAAGAGAATCATTGTTGCATTGATAAGGGGGTCCCTCCAATGGTTTTAAAGATATGTTTTATTATTCAATCATGGATAGTTTCAAATGATAGATTGTACAATGCTTTATACCTACCCTAACCCTAACCCTACGTCACTTCATCATGACGATTCATAATAATTAATATATTTAATTATTATGACTATCTAACCTTAACCCTATATTATTAACTATACTAACCTTATTATAGTAAATTTATTATATTATTATTAATAATAAGGGTTAGAATATAGGATCCTAACAAACACTAATGATCATTGCCTTACTATCCCTAAGGCAATGACCAAGTTGAAACTTCTAACAAGACTCTTGTCAAGATCCTCAAAAAGTTTATCAAGAAAACCATTTGAGATTGACATATTTAGTTGTATCTCACCTTGTGGACCTATCACACTAGTGTCAAAACTCTCATTTCAATGATGCCCTATATATATCTTTGTACATAGTTGTACTATAGCAATGACCTCTTGGAACATCATACATCTCTCATCTATCATCATGTCTATCATATCCAATCATCCCAACATCAGTGCATTTATTATAATACTTGAAGCAACTAACTTTACTCTGAAGTAAACTCCTACTCTAGACATGTACCAAAGGTGGTACATTTACATGACCCAAATGATGTAATATACTCTAACACCCTTTGTATTAAATTTGAGTTCTTTTCTCCAGGTTCCTTCATTGTATTCTTTGCTTGAATGTGAATGAGTATCTTCATCTTGTTCAGGTTCTTATTTTCTAGATAGAAGATGGCCAAGTAAAGAATAGGTTCTCCTTGTTTATCCTTGAGACCTCACCAAGGTCTTCAATCTCGCAATTGCTCTGGTCTTCCAAATGAGACCTTTCCTTGAACCTTCTACTAAGGAAGTGTTGGTAATGAGATCTTCTCAGATATCTGAAAACTGCTACTGTTGGAATCTAGAACAGGACCTTTGTTGGTCCTTTACTTCTGTAATCTGTAGGCTTTAATGGAGATCACCAACCTTCAATCTTCTAAAATTGGAAGTTTTGTAACTGGACCTTCTAAGGGTCTCTTAATCTTCTTCTGGATGATTTATTCAATCTACTATCTACAGTCTTTAATGGAGATCACCAACCTCCAATATTCTTCTTGAATTTTCTCTAGAGTCTCTTGAATCAGTAGTAAGGCTACTATGGCCTTTTCTTCTTCTACACTCTTGCAAGTCTGCAATCTCTAGTAATGAGACCTCTCCTTAGGTCTTTGAAATATTTAGTCTTCTACTTATTGCTGCAAGGGCTGGAATAATTCTTATGAAGATACTCTTCCTAGCTCTATGTAGGAAGCTTCCCAACTTTTTTGAATCTCCTTTTCCTACAACAAGATGTTAGAAACTGAAATGGTGGAAACTATAAATCTAGAGATGATGAATCTTCACTAGTTGATTTATCAATCTAGTGGAATCCACGTTGAGTCCTAGTCTTCACGAGTTTTCTTATAACCCTATGGAAAGACTCTAGCCAAATATAATCTTAAAAATTTTGGAACTAAAATTTTTGGATTTCTCTCAATCTCACTTGTGGCTCCCCCTATTTCCTATATAATTTACCATAGCTCTAATACCACTGTTAGCTTTTGATGGGAGGTAGTACAACCACAAGATGTAGGATAATTAATCTGAGGTAACTATAAAACAAATGACACAATAATATGTAGGAAAAAAAGATATGAACATCAACAAATAAATCAAAAATGCCACTAATGAGAATGATAAAAATAGTACAATGATATGTAATGGAGGACATGAACACTCCATGAAAGTATATGAAAGAACTACATTGTACCATACTACACACACTATCTACTACACATTGTATATCTACTATATCACTCTCTCTTGATCACTACTACACCTATGAGGCCTTTATATAGAAAGATAAATTATTTGATCTTTACTCTACCTAGGACTCATGTACATGTGGACTACATGCACATTTACAACTTGCACATTGATACTTGTGCATTTATTATAATATTTGAAGCAACTAACTTTACTCTAAAGTAAACTCCTACTCTATATATGAACAAAGGTGGTACATTTACATGATCCAAATGACGTAATTTACTCTAACATCAATCCACCCACAATTAATGGATTAGATCCCTAAGATCTAATTCACAACTACCAACAAAAATTCCAAATCCAAGATTTGTTATTTTTAATCTTCCTCCATTAATAGCAACTTGATCTCATTCCAAATTCTTACCATATCCAATCCTATAAACTTCAATACAATCCTTCCCATAAGGATGCATGGCTTCCAATAAAAACAACACTTAGGGTGACCAAATCATGAGGAGTTTTAGAGTAGCAAAATTACGCAAAAATCTCTCTAGAATCATAGAAATTCTATAATTTTGAATGACAATGTTATGCCATAATATTGTGAAGTTCATCCTTCAAGCATCCAAGCATCAAGTCTCCTCAAGCAATAAATCTCCAAGCTCCAAGCAACAAACATAAAGCATTCAAGTCTCCAATCTCAAGCTTTCAAGTGTCCATAAGCAACCTAGCAAGCTTCCAATAAGCTTTTACAAACAAGGAAAAAATAACCTTAGCATCTTGGATCGTGCTCTTTCCTCTTATTTTTTTGACACTCTCTTTGTCTTATAGATCTAAGATTTAATCTTGTTATGTGTTATTTTGCATATTTACACTTAGTTTAACATTTCATTTCACTACTTTAATATTTATTTTAGGAAAGAGAATTTGTCTTTCTATCATTTGATAGTCTTTATACTCCTAACTAAGAGAACTACATCATTTACAATCATTAAATTATCTTATCTTACATCTAATTTTCCTTTGATATGCTTTGATGCAATGGTACCATCAAATTATAGGTTTGGTGTCACTCGTGCTCTCTAGTTTACACAAAGCAAAAGTGCCAACAATGTTATTGTTGATCCTACGACAATTTTGATAGCCATTAGAAACTAGTCAAAAGAGGCCCCATGGCCAACTTCAAGCTCATATGGTAGACCTATGATGTATCCTAGACCTAGTGACTCATTTGGCCTTGTGCCCATCATGCACTTCTTTGTGACTTTGAATAGAAATACTTCTCTAGGCCACTAGATTTCATCCATAGAACTATCCTCCTCATGAACTTCTTTGTTGTTCCCTTTGTTATAGGGTTGCTTTCGCATTACTTTTCCTATTTTAGCTTTGACTTTCTTTCTTTTGTATTATTATTGGGACATGCTTTTGCACTTCCCTTATTCCTTTATGTTGTATCTTTTATAGTCCCATAAGCTGGTTTTTACCTTTGTATACATTAATAATATATCATTAATTTAAATTTTAGAATTTTAAAATAATTATAAAATTTATAGAAATACTCACAAAACTTGTAAGCACTTTAAATAATATTAATATAAAAACATTAATATTTTTTATGATCTAACAATAAATATCGCTACCTTAATAATTTCTAATAAAATATAAATAAAATAAATTCTATTTGGATGGATACTTCATGTGATAAAAAATCACTCAATCTAGATCCAATTTGAAACCATGGATAAGATTACTTCAAGAAAAATATGGTGATAGGGTTTCAAAAATTATGTACAATCATCAAGAAGCAAGATACAAATGAAAAAATATATTTTTTTACAAGTATACCACACATTGTTGCTATGAGGCAGTCTCAAGAGAATACACAACAAGAAGCAGATATAATGTAAAGCACCAACAAATGAGGAATACCACAACAATATGGAGAGATATTTGGGATAGCTTGAGTATTCCAAAAGTTAAAATATTTGTTTGACTAGGTCATAAGAAAATTTTATCTTAGGATAACCTAATGAAATGGGGTTTTTGTGGCCCCTCGCAATGTGCTCTATGTAAAAATGAGGAGAAAAGTATAGACCATATCTTGGAATATTGTTCAATAGTCTAGGAACTATGGAAATGAATTCTTAATATGTTTGGTAATTGCATGGTGATGAATGATAGAATTGAGTAATGGTCAAAGCAATGGTAGAGCACTTTTAAAAGTTAGGTATTACAAACTGACCTAATCACGGAGCGTGCACCTAGCTACTGTATTGATCTATACCATCATGAAAGCATAAAGATTCACACAAGTACATAAATTGAACAAAACAACATAAGGTTTCTTGTATTAATATTTGAATGAGCTTTGATTACAAAGATGCCCTCTTAGGGTCACTTGAAAGATGATACTGATATTACAATTGCCAATGCCCTCAATAGGGTAGGCGCACTTATAGTGCTCTATTGATTAGTCACAAACTGCCTTGGGGTAGAGTTGACCCCCTTCTTCGCGATGTGGAAGGATTATGACATAAGCTCCTCTTGCACCTGTCTCCCTGTGAACAAGAAACAACAGCACACGATTAAAAATTGATAGCCTCTCATGATGAGGCCCTTTAAGGAAATATGTATGTAAATGCCATTAAACTAGTAAAACAAGAAAACATAAAGAAAGACTTTAAACTATTCTAATTTTATCAATAATTATACTACCACATGAAGGACATGAATAAGCAAATGATGCATTGATCAAATATCAAGTTAGGAGCAATAAAGTGCGTAAAAGATCCAATATAATCCTACTTAATACAATGCATGAAACAACTAATTCCTATGGTCAGAGTTTCTCTAAAATGCAATTAAACCTATGAAAAGACTAATATAACTAATTTATGTGGTCAAAAGTAAAGCAAATAAGGTGATTAGTCACCTGTTGCAAACCATAGCTATGGTGGGCAGTATGCTTTATGAACCGTGGATGATAGCCATGGTTTGACCTCTGATAGGTTTGTCCTCAGAATTAGGGGCAGTGGGCTTGACCTCCTTATCCAAATTTATGTTCAAGGGTCGCCTTTGTTGTCCTCGAACATATTTTGCGGTCAAATCACTATGAAGGGCCTTCATTTGCCTAGATTTGTGTTTCTTGAATCTCCTAGGCACCTAGGGCATCCATGGCTAATTGGTATTTAGGTGAATAGCAAAGGGGATCTCAAATGCACATATTTAGTATGCAATTTGATTGGGCTTCGCTTCTCTATTGATCAATTAACTCTCTCCTTTTTTTCTCTCCCCATTTGGAGGGGGTATTTATAACATGCCCCTAGGACTAGGGGTGGCTTCATGGAGAAGCCAAGACCAAGAAGGGTGGTTAGGACAGTTGGGATGGAAGCCTTTGGAATCTTCCATCCTTCAACTGCCTCCTTATAGATCTTTCGATCATTCCAACCGATTTGGCTTGGATGGAAGGCTTAACTGAACTTTAGTTAATACCGCAGGTCACAGTTGTGGTCCAGACTGTAGACCGCAGGCGTCAACCATGATTTAGATTGGAGATCGTAGGTCTGGGCTGTAGTTCAGAATGCTTAGGCCAAAATGCCTAAATTGAGTGGTTAGAACCACTGCTCTATCTTGGAGTCTGTCCAAGATCCTCCATATGGTTTTGTAGCATGTCCATATGAGTAGTCGCCCTCGACATGACGCATTTTAGGTGTCTACAGATGCCCCTTTTGAGATGCATTGTGAGATCAAAAAATGTTGAGCAAATGCACATCCTAAAATGATGTCGAAGGTTCTATGATGATCATTAGTTTGATCAACATTAGATGCCCTAGGTCCAGCAAAAGGATGCACATCCTAGAATCATTGCTTCCAACTTGGAAAGGCTTACATTTGAAAAGTTTGCACTCACCATTAGACGTTTGGGTAGCTTTGGTGCTATAATATGAGTTAGGCCTATATAATTGAAGGATGAGAGTTACAAATAAAATTTCATATTTGCTATTTACCCCAAGCAAAGGGGGAAGCTTATGATAGCTGTTAGCAATGATTTTCAAGAATGAACGTAATTTTGACAAGATCAAGGGATCTACGATCTTCGGGATCTTATATTGATTTTGATTATGACATGAAATTATGACTACCCCCTCAAGTGATGAGTCGATGAGGGTAATGACAATGTATGAAGCAACAAAATCGCTTGACCATAATGAATGATCCTGAACAACTTTAGATTCGAGCCTTTTAATGCCTTGGCTAGGCCTAGTTCAGCTTATGATTGCAACTCTTAGTAGTACTTGCACATCTCTATCCCATGGAGCAGTCAAGCTATAATAGTCGTCTTAGGGAATCAAAATAATACAAATGCAATTAGACTTGTGTTGAATCATATTGTCGATGATTTGCTGAAAGATGTCATAAAAGAAATGACAAGTTTGCCCCAAATGTCCTTATGGTGATTTACTCATCTTGCCGGATTGCATGGATCACAAGTCGCTGCAACCACCAATTTTATAGGATAAATCACTGAATATGAGGCGCATTTGGTTTTTCATTATTTGATTTTTTTGTTTTTTTGTTTAGTTTTGCATTTATTTGATTGATCCTGGTGCTTTTAACGTCACCAAATTTACAATTTTAATCATTGATTTTGAATTTTTTTCGAGTGGAAGTCAATAATTTGTCTTTTTAGACCTTCCCACGGTGAGTTTTGAGTGCATTTATTGCTAGCTATGGACCGTGGGTACGGTCTGCGATTTACATTTCCAAATTTTGGGAACCACGAGTCAGACCTATGGGCATAAAACCCTAGTTTCAGAACCACAGGTGTCAGCTACGGTCCGTGGAGACTAGGAGGACCTATAAATTGAATTCATATTTGAAATTTTCATTATTTTTCTTGCAACTACTAGCAATTTGGGAGCTCTGAGAGAGAGAGAACATTCCTCGATCCGAAACACTGCCAAACTCTATCGCAATTACACTCATCTACCTCGATGGTGGATCTTGATTAGTCATCTACTAGCTGGGGCCAGGGTGTGGGTAAGGTAACTCAAAATTGAGACCACGCACTCAATACCAGTAAAATGAACTACATTAAGTAATGCAAAAAAATGAACCTCACTAAACTGCTAGTAATGAACCCCACTAGTTTAGGCTAGCTGTAGGATTTAATTTTATGCCTTAGTGGTCTAGGAGGGTACCCAAAATGGGTGCCACTCCTAAACCGTAGCTGGTAGTTGCGGTTCCCAATTTGTAAATTGGGGACCGCAGGTTTCAACTGCGGTTTGCTATTGCTATTTTTTTTTTTAGGTTGTCTAATTAAAATTTTTAATTTTCTTTAGCTCTTCTTAGCTAGATTTATCTTACATTATGCTTTTTATTTTTAAAATTTAACTTCTAGAGCGCGGGAGCCTAACCTTATGAAGACTCTCCGCGAGGCTTTGTCTGATGATGATCGAGCTTCGTTCTGAGATGTCGGGTTCGGTTTCGTCATGGATCTGCCCACCATTAGGGTAGATCAAGCCTATCGTACTGCATTGGCCTGACTCTGGAATGCACGGACAAACACCTTCCACCTTCCTTCCGATGAGATGACTATCACTCTGGAGGATGTCTACAAGATCTTCAGGATACCCATCGATGGTGAGGCTATCGTCTCCTCTGCCTCCACAACAAGGATGCTATCTTCGATGCCATATTTGGTGACCAGAGCATCGATGCACAGGATGATGCTGACCATGAAGGGGTGCACATTGATGACTGGTACCACGATGATGTATTTTTTGTATGAGAGGTCCTCTTCATGCATCTCATTGTGCATATTATCCTTCTAGACTCCTCAGGTATGAGGATTCCTTGGAACATGTTAGCCACTACTTGGAGGGTGCTTTAGAGCTCTACAGAGGAGCCACTATGATTAGCTTGGGGGAGCACCCTATTATGCCAACTCTACAGGGAGTTGTACCAGATCACAAAGTATAGTTGTAAGGGCATCAACTGCAATATTTTATTACATATCTAGAGGTGGCAGCACATTCAGATCGATCATCCTATGGAGCTACCACTATTCATCATCGCCATAAATGTTGACCATCAATGTTACACCACATGCTAGCCTCATGCTGAGGAGGGTATCCTCAGCCGAGCTCATGCTAGGAACACTAAGCACTATATCATTAGTTTTGCATCACTTGGGCCGGGGGACGTTGTCTGGTGCCCCTACATGGATTGCCCTGCATGGCCTGAGATGGATGAGTGGCTACGATGGGCCCACCAAGATAGATGGCTTATCTGGCGTAAGCTAGAGGTTAGAGAGTATCAGTTCATTTCTTGTGTCCTATGATAGTTCGACATGGTGCAGGACATACCAAAGATGCCACTAAGGTACAAACGCCTGGATCTAGAGAGGGACCTCCTATTGATAGTTCCTCCACCACTAGGGTATGCACCTAATGACTTCTAGGAGTCAAGGGTTGAGACAGCTGGGACCACACCAGACTATGATGGGTGGTGGTCCTTATTCAGATGGTATGGGATAGGGCCTCTACGTCGAGAGCCAGCTCAGGCAGAGGCAAAGGCAGATCCTGACGGGTGCAGGGTGTGCCAGCGTACAAAGGGTGATTGGGGCAAAAAAGCCACCGTTGAGGATATTTCGAAGATTGACCTTGAGGAGGATACTCTAAAGGAGGGTGAGGTCCCTCCTGATAGCGTAGAGGGACAACTACTGGCTCAAGTGGCTGACTTGCAAAGTCAGCTCGGGTGGTTTCACACACAGTAGTTTGAGAGAGACACTACCATCACCACTCTGGAGGTGAAGGTGGCTGACAGGGAGCGATGCCTGACTAAGGCACAAGACCAGGTACAAGAGCTCATGACTCAAGCCACATATGCAGAGGCCTAGGTGTAGAGATTACAGAGTACCTTGGAGTTAGCACAGGTGCAGCAGACTACAATAGAGGCAGAGCAGGATCTTGCTCGAGCATTGAGAGGGGCTATGCCACCTCCTCAGGTGACTATGGGGCCTCCTACAACACCAACAGTAGGTACAATAGCTACACAGGATCTGACGATTGAAGTAGAGCAACTGCGTGGTATGGTCATGAGGACCAATGAGATGCATGTAGTCTTGCTTGCTCGTGTTGATCAGCTAGTTAGTTATATAGAGATGCATGGGCTATAGGTTCTAGAGGATCCTTTCTCCTCAGAGTCGTAGTGTACCAGGTCTAGGACCTTAGGGCAGTCTACAATGAGCTCGAGTCACAGGACTCATAAGACTAAGAGGACGCACAGGTCCTCTAGCACACACATAGCAAGATCACAGGCTAGGACTAGAGATCCAAGGCAAACATCAAGGGCCTCTATTCAAAGTACTAGCCTCCTATAGTTACCAGTTTCTCATGTGCTAGGTAATTTAGGATTTGGAGGTAGGCAGGATCCATAGCAGGATCCACCACAGGTGCCAGGTTAGCCAAGAGAGAAAGCTACAGAGCACAGCACTAAGGGAGGCGGTGAGAGCTCTAGTACAGGGGGAGCAACCTAGATCTGGGTTATAGTAGTTGTCGACTACATTTTTGATATATCATTTTGTGTGTAAGGTCGATGACCTACACAGTTGTAGCCTACGGGCATTTTATACTCCCTATGTACTCTTTTGGACACATATATATATATATATATATATATATATATATATATTGATATGATCTTTTATGGCTCATTATGTGTACATGTTTATTTATTTGTTTTTTATTTAATGTTTATTTGATGCACATGGATGCAAGGTTTATGAAAATGCTATGTTTATATGATGCGATGTATGGATGAAATGCACTAGATAGCTATTTTACTTTATGATGATGATATGTTGTGATCTAGATGATTAGATGTGTGAGATATGATATATGCATATGGATGCAATGTTTATTTTTAAATGCATACTTATTTTTGCTTTGTGGGCATGCATTTATTTTATGCAGTTTATGGTATGCTATGCAATGTATGGTAATGCATTATGTACATAATCTTAATCTAATGGAAATGAACCTGTATGCTTTAATCACTTAAAACATAAAGAATGAATGTAAACGTGTATGTCAATTTTTAAAATATGACACCATAGAATGTATAAAAATCATGCAAAATAATTGATAATTCTCATTACAAGAACTTAATCAATTAATCACCCATTTATGAAATGCAGTGAGATGGATTGGTATAATGCTAATGAATGAATATGTCATTTTGTATATTTCTTCTTTGTTGCACTAAATAGTTAGTGGTTGTCTAAACATCATTTCTGATATTCATGCGGTATTTATCCTATATGTTTGATTGTGCTTTGTAAAATACATTCTGATGAATGAATGACTCGTATTTCTAAAGTTTAATGATATTTGGCATCTTGTTGCTATTGGAGAACTTTTTGGGGTTTTCCTTGAGACTCAAACACCCTAGTAGACTTCTCCAAAAATCACATACCAACTGTACAAGGCTTATATTGGACAAGGCATTTACCATGACTGACCCAACTATTCATTATCCTTGTGTGTGCATGTGAGTATTTTCAGATAGATCATAAGCATACCCCGTATGTTAGTCGGGACTCTTTCAAACCATATATGAGATAGGATTCCTCATACGATCGTACAATCCTTGTTTCATATTTGATTAGACTTATACAACTAGAAAATCCTCGGTACCTAGAGCTATATCATCTTGCAAATTTATCAGGGCTACCCCTCCAAATGTAGACGGAACTCTTTCAACCCATTGCTACGTTTGGGGATCACCCAATAGAACTACCCCTATGATTGCAGGCGGGACTCTTCCAACCCATTGTTGCAATCAGGGATCACTCTATGGCTTTCAAAAGGTGGACAATCCAGGGATTCAAGTTCTCACCCTTCTTACTTGCTCATATGTAGTGATAAAAATCATTGTTATTCCATGTGTTACCATTTTCTTTGAGTAAGGGATTTTTATAGTGCTTTTGATTCACTATGTCCCTTTACATTTTGAACTTGAAATTTGTACTTTTGCACTTTGTAACTTGGGATTTAAACTTTGTGACTTTGGGATTTATAAAGGAAAATCTTGTCATTTTCCCAAAGTACACCTTTATAGACCAACTATTGTAAGATAAGCAGGTCATGAAACCCATCTCTCTAGATACCTAAGACTGCTTTCACAGCTTTCATCCTCTCTTGTCTTAGCAGAATTTTATATCGTTTTGCTTAGTGACGAGATTCTGATATGTTGAAGCACTATCCCAACTAATGAACTTGTCTATAACAACAAAGCAAGCTTTCTACAATACCTGAATAACCCACTAGGTATGGCTGAGTGACTGGAAAACTTAATATACATACATATTTCTTTGCAACAAGTATCATGCATGAATGTAATGAATTATGATAAATGCAAGGGTGCATGATTGAAACACAAACGTGTGATCGTTTGTAAGATTTTGATATACACATTACACTCTACTGTAGAATGCAATAGATGACAAACGTCTAAATGCAATATGATGATGTGAATGCATATATGAAAATGCAAACTACAAAAAGCAAATGTTTTTGGATTTTATGCTTTATCAATTTTTTTGGATTTTATTGATTTTATAATTTTTTTATGGGTTTTTATATATTTTCAAATTTTTATACATTTTTGAGCTTTCATATTTGACCAAACGACGAGTACATGTCCTTGGAGCTTTTAAGTATGACCAAATGGTGAGGAACTGCCTTTCGAGCTTTTACTTGACCAGGCTTACTCAACAGAGAGCTTGGGGCATTTTGGGATGACTGAGCGGTTGAGACAAAACCCTCAGAGCTTTTGGGTTGACCAAAGGGCTTACAGATGCCTTTGATGCCTTTACTACACTCTCAAGCATAGAACACCTTAAGATGGATGATATTGATATGCTCAAGCTCTTCCACACCCTCTAGCAACGTTAGGCGATAGGCACCTGGACCAATATTTTTAGATATTATGTAAGGCCCTAGCCAATTAGCCATGAATTTGTCTTGCATATTAGGTTGAAAATTTGAGTTTTTTTTGTTCTATTTTAGCACAAGATCCCCAACTTTAAATTCTCTCTGATGGACTTTGACATTGTAAGCTCGTTTTAATCACTCCTGATAAATGCTGAGATGCTCGAGGGCATTCATGCAATGTTCATCGAGCAACGCCAATTGATCGAGGCGATTTTGTTGTGCGGTGTCATCATCGATGAACTCTTTCAATGCAACACACAGTGTTGGAATTTCCAACTCTAAGGGCATAATGGCCTCAGCACCATATACTAGTGAAAACGACATTACCCCAATGGGCATCCGAATGCTAGTCCTGTAAGCCCACAATACAAGGGGTAACTGTATATGCCAATCCTTGTGGTGTTCTTGTACTGTATTTTTCAAGATGGCTACCACAGTCTTGTTTGAGGCCTGAGCTTGCACGTTTGCTTGCAAAAAGTATGGAGTTGCAAAACTATGTTTAATATGGTATTTAGACGTTAAAGCCCACACAGTTTTGTTCTTAAAAGAAGTTCCATTATCCAAAATTATTTTGGATGGTATCCCAAAATGGCATATGATATGCTCAAGAATAAATTCTATGATGTGAGCTCTAGTGGTCGTTGTAAGGGGAATGGCTTCCACCCACTTTGTAAAATACTCAGTAGCCATGATAATGAATGTATGTCGGCCTGACGATGGAGGAGAAATCTTGCCAATAAGATATAGTCCCCACTGAGCAAATGGCCAAGCCGCTTGAATGGGCTATAAGGCCTATGATGGAAAGTGCGTAAGATTAGCATGATGTTGACATTTAATGCATTTCTTGACATACACATTGTAATCCTTCTCCATAGTGGGCCAATAATAACCCATACGAAGTATGCGTTTGACGATAGCCATGCCGCTGAAATGGCCACCACATGTACCATCGTGAGCTTTTGAAATTATCCAAGATGACTCTTGGGGCTCAAGACATCGAAGGAGAACTCATTCGTAGCTACGTCAGTACAAAATATCTCCTATAAAGACATACTTAGTCACTTTCTATTTTAATGTGCATCTTGCAACACGCGACAATCCCTCTGGGATCATACCAAGTTTTAAGAAGTCTTGGGTTTGCAACATCCATATTTGACAAGCCTCAACTTTGACTGCTAAGATGACTTGCTCCCCCTGCGTATTTAACTTTGTAAATGCATACTGGGAAACAACATTATGGTGAATGGTAGTACCACTCCCCGTAGGACTCTGAGAAGTCAATGACTCCCAAGGTGCCTGCTTAAGAAAGTCTTTTGCTCTACGAAACTAATTAGTTGTTGGTTCCACGACAATCATGTTGACTGAGTCTTTGTTATCAAATGTTGCACGCTCCGCTATTGGGTGTGAGAACGTTCTAACATGGATGGTAGTAAAATCTATGGATGGATTCTGAGGGATCAAGGACCCCAAAGATGCCATGGTGTCTGCGAACCTATTTGATGAATGAAGGATTGCCTCGATGTCATACAATTCAAATTTAGCCAGATAAGTGGCAAAAAGATCTTTGTAGGCTTTCAGTAAGGGACATCGACACTGAAATATCCCCTTAACTTGGTTAACTATGAGCAGAGAATTGCCAAAAATATTTAATATTTTAATACCCATGGCGATGGCTGCGTGGAGGCCCAAAAGTAGGGCTTTGTACTCAACATTATTTTTGGTGCACGAAAAGTCTAACTTGAATGACAAGGGCATTGGAGCTCCTTGTGGCATGAAAAACACTATTCTTGCACCACCCCCTTTCTCACACTTCAAACCGTCGAAGAACAATGTCATATCAGCATTATTATCTGGTTCTTCGAGTTTGGGAGCTTCAGATATTACGAAGACCGCATCATCTGGAAGCTCAATGGTTAGAGGTCTACTATTGGAAAATGGTGCCTTAGCTAGTTGATCAGCTATGACTTGTCCCTTGATGGAATTTTTGTTGATGAATTGCAAATCAAATTCTGTCAATAGCATGATCCACTTTGCATTACGTGTGTTATGATATGTCTTGCTCATCATATACTGCAAAGGATTTTGTTTCTATATAACATATGTTGTATGAATTAGTATGTAATGCCGCAATTTCTTGGTAGCGAACACCACTGCTAAACAAAGATTCTCAACATATGCATATCCTGACTCATAACTCACCAAGGTGTGACTAATGTAATATACGGCTTGCTCTTTGCCTTGCACATTATTTTGGGCTAACATTGTCCCTAATGCAAATTTGATTGCCAATATATAGCAAAAAAGGTACATCTGGTCTTGGTGGAGCTAGTACTGGCGGTATTTCCAGGTATTGCTTAATCTCAACAAAGGCTATTTGGCAGTCCTCATCCCAATCAAATGGGACCTGCTTATGTAGCAGTCAATTCATGGGTCGAAATTTATCCGATAATTGAGTGATGAATCACTTTATGAATGCTACTTTACCCTGAAGGCTTCTTAGTTCTTTAATATTTGTGGGAGGACACATCTCTAGAATAGCCTTGACCTTTGTTGGGTCTACTTTGATGCCGCGTTTAGAAATGACGAATCCCAAGAGTTTACCTGAAGTTACACCAAATACACACTTCTTAGGATTCAACCTGACATTATGCTCTATCAGGTGATCGAAGACCTTCCTTAAGACCTTCGCATGCTCTGCTTGCAGCAACGACTTAGCTAGTAAGTCATCGATATAATCTTCTAATATTTTATGCATGTAGTCATGAAAGATATATGTCATTGCCCATTGATATGTGGCACCAGCATTTTTAAGATCGAATGGCATAACTTTGTAGCAAAATGTCCCCCATGGCGTTATAAACACGGTTTTATGCTAATCTTCAAGTTTAATCTGAATCTGATTGTATCCAAAAAAACTTTCCATAAGGGAGAGCATTTCATGTCCTATAGTAGCGTCTACCAGAGCATCGATATTTGGCAACAAAAATGAATCTTTGGGTGTTGCCTTATTGAGATCTCTAAAATCCATACAAATATGGACCCTTCCATCTGGCTTTCCTACGACACCATATTGGACACCCATTTTGTATAGTCGATGGAGATGACAAACTCTACATCCAACAAATTTTGCAACTTGTCTTTCACCATTAAGACTACTGTTGGATGTATTTTTTTGAGTTTTTTTTTGACTGGCTTCTTCGACAGGTCTAGCAAAAGGTTATGAGTAACCAATTTTGGATCTAGACCCGACATGTCTTTGTAAGTCCAAGCAAAGAGATCAGGTCTCTCTTTCAGTAGAGGGATGATGCTATCACGCTCATCCAAAGTGAGACTCTCTCCAAATATAACCTTATTTGGATTGGTGGGATCTTTACTAATATCCACATCGAAGGTTTTCTCTATTGACATATGTGATCCCTCCTCAAGCTAGTGAGGCGTAGAAATCATATGGATGTCATCAGCTGAGTTCATGTGTTCCTCGTGAGAAGCATCCTTAGTGTGATAAACATCATAAGAACAGCATGGCACAAAATGAAATGGTTGCAGTATTTCTTCATTAGGGAAGAAATCTTCAGGCTGGACCAGTGAGTCAGCGTGATCCCAATCGATAGCATCCATGTTCAGATGCAGCGGTTTGGACGGATCTGCTGGATTACAGAGTGGAGTGGTCAAATCAGTGGAGACCATACTAATGGAATGGAATTGATCTCCAGAACCATACGAACGAAACTCTATATCTGAAGCGTAGCTTCTATACCCAAGATCTGGCTCAGATGGTACGGGCACAAACGGATCCTTTGTGTGTGATGCCCGTATAATTGGATCCTCCCGGTGCACTAGCTGTAAAATGGGATCTCTCAACTCATGGATCTTCATGTACATAGGTGGATGGGGAAAGAGTTCTTGATACCTCTCTTTGAGCTCTCTTATTTCCCTTAGGCTGCGATGGAGATTGATCTCCCGATGCAAACCTACAACTGTAATAGGTGGGGGACCTCGAGGTGGAGGCCTATTATGTAGGTGATGAGGTCCCAAATAGGTCATCTCCAATGAATTCTCATCATCACTATACAAATACAATCTGTCACTTCCCCCCTCTTCTAAGGTGCGATCTGCCACATGTGGCCCCATGTATCTGATTATGCGATCACTATCATCACTATCCGGATAAATATGATAGAACGATCGTATATATGATACTGTCGCATAAACTGGCACTGCTTCTTCCTCAGAGCACTCAATGTTGGGAGGGACTTCCTCCGTAACATGCTTCGATTCCCTAGGAAATAGATATTGTGGATACATGAGCCTAGAATCAGTCCTCTCATCTACATTGTTGCGGTCACTACCATGTATGGGCCACTCTATTGTGTCTATGCACAGTGGGAGATTAGCTAGGTGAGGCCTTAAATAGGCCTCCTCTATTTCATCTTTATATTCACTATCGACTATGAAGCACTCATTCATCTCTTCCATTTTTTTCATAGGCAGCAAATGGCATATAAACGCTGGACCTAGAAAGGTCGGCTCGATTTCCTCCTCATATTGATCATCATTTGAGGACTCATCATCTACATCATAACTAGGTCCACTCATTTCGAAGGCGGACTCCTCTCCATCATCATCACAAAGATCTCCTAACTCGAGATCACCTACAGTAGTGGGGTTATGCCCCTACATACCAGTATTGTCGATAGCATTATGTATTTTGTTACCCAAGTTGTCTCTGGGGTTGTCCTCTAAGGGCCCATCATGATATGAATCGGGTGGCCCTATGGTAACAAACGATACCGTCTAGCGAGTCCTCCAAAAGCTAGAAATATTAGGGTGATATGGATTAAAATCCACATCATCCCCTAGACTCAAGTACATGCGATCTAAGGATGCAGTTAGAAAATCGTCATGATCCTATACCTGTAACCCTAACTCGAACCTATCAGTAGCTAACTGATAATGATTTTCGAGTGGAGTCCTACATCCTTGTTCGAAAAGACGAAGGTTGTGTCCATGCCAATGATACAACTCAAAAATATGCATGGCGTATTTTGGGTTGGACAGGTAGCACACATTCACAGCGAATGGCTCATCATCATCCTCATCTATGAACATTCTGGTGGACGCTTGATCTAGCCCTGCATAGACAAATTTTGTTTGGTTGGGTGGCTCACCCAATGGCACTACAGATAGGTCTAAAAGTAACATTTTGCACAAGATACTCACCCAACCCTGTGCTATCCAGATGAACGGTCACCTGTGGTGCAGATGACCCTGCTGAAGATGTAGGTGAAGTAGGCTGAGGTACCTCCTCAGCTTTGTCTTTAGGTTTTTCCACATCCATGGAAGTGGGAGTCTCATTGGCGACTAGTCCGGGCATATGATCTTCTACTTTCTCGCACAATTTCACCTTTAGATTTTTGTCTTGCTGATACATTGCCGATACAGTCAGTTTTAGAGAAGTTGTAGTCGTATGCTCAGATCTACGTGACAAAAATGTCGATGGTTGAGCACAGGCTACTGGTTTGCCTCTCAGAATCTTAACTGGTGAATCAGACCGGATATCCAAGTGCATCGATGAGAGTACAAAACCCCCAGGCAAATCTGCTAGGTTCACAAACTTGAATGGTTCTTCATCTAAGGACACTACGTGAACCTATCCCTTGTGAACATACTTCATGCATTGATGCAATATCAAGGGGACATAATGCATTTCATGAATCCAAGGCCTTTCGAGCAGAATGTTGTACTGCATGGCACCCTCTATCACATGACACATCATAGAGATGGTCTTGAGTCCCACCTGAATAGGTAGAACAATTTTACCAACCATTGAGCATAGTGCATCATTAAACGCTCTCAACATAAAGGTGGTAGGCACAATGTGTGATTTGGGTAACTTGAGATGGCTCAATGCCTTGGTCGTAATTATATTGATCGAGGACCCAGTGTCAATCGAGACCCTTTTGAAAGGCATGTGGTTAACACGCGATAATATGCAGTGGCGGGTTAGCCATCATACTAGGAACCATCTTCACTTCATGATCGTAAAATTTTATTGTGGGTTACTAACACTGTTGTACATGTCCCATAAAATTTGTAAATGCGTGCGCATCTTGGGACTATACCTCAATGGACCTCATAATATCCATAAGAGTCTCTCTGTGTCTAAGGGACTACTGAATAAGCTCATATATTGAAAACTTTACAGGAGTTATCTGTAGGTTCTGAACTAACCTGCTCCTTATGGTCATCACCAGTCTAGTAGGTGGGCCTGGAATGTTCTAAGCTGGTCGTTGATCCGGTGTAGCTTGTATTCTAATTGGAGCATGATGTTGATTCGGTTGGTCGTACCTCCCGTGTCTAATAACAACATTGACCATGCCTATGAACCCTTGGGTAGGTGGTTTGATTCTCACTTGATTGACTTGGTAGGCATTGTTATGAGGTGCCTCATGATTAGATAATGGATTCTTGAAAATCCCCACATTTCTATTATCGGGTGCCTGTGGATTGCCTGGTACTACAAGCTCTCCTTTTTCTATCATGTTCTGCACAATGTGTTTGAAGGACCAACATGTCTCGATGTCATGGCCTTTCACTCTATAGAATATGCAGAACATATCATCTTGATGTCACTTCGACTTTGGCACATTCGGATCTATTAATTTGACCTTGGGAAATCGTATGGCCTTGCCCTCACACAGTTGATGGAAAATTGAAGTCATTGATTTCGTCAAAGGTGTGAACTGGCGAGGTGGGTGCTCTTCTATGTTTTTGCCCTTATAGTTGTTTTTACATGTCTCATAACACACAGGAGGAGGTTGGGCCTGATAATTAGGTTTTTGTTGTCCCTTGTCCTCTCCTCCAAGATTTAGTACTACTCGATTCATGTGGGCCTTCTTGCCCTGTTGCTTCATATTACTCTTTTTAAACCCTTCTTTCTTGGACTTGAGCTTCAAGTTGCCTTCTTGCAACTTGATGTCCTCGATCACCTTGGCTTGTGCCACAACTTCCTCAAATGTAGTGTACTGTTGCAGTTGCAATAGTAGCGAGATGTGGTTGGCACAACTCTTTGTAAACATTCAAGTCAGTTCGACTACAAAAATAGGGAATGGCAGCTTTTCCATTATTCTATGCCATCTCTTTTTGTATTGCTCGATGGGCTCATCATTGCGTTGATCTAGTGCAGCCAAATCAGAAAGGTTGGCCTATTTCTTGATGCCAAATGAATAGCATTCAAGAAATACATTAGCTAATTGCTCAAAACCAGTAATACTATGTTTCTTCAGCTGGTTGAACCACTCTCAGGCTGGGCCGAAGAGTGTCGTAATGAAGGTGTGCAACAACAAGGCATCATGACTCTTTATTTGGAAACAAGCATCCAAAAAACTTGTAATATACTCTTGGGCATCCTCATAACCCTTGAATTTTTCTAACCTGGGCATATCAAAATGCTCGGGATATGGAGGCATAGGCACCGAGGGGTCTAGAGGTTCATTGTGTATCTTCCTTAGTGTCAGCTTTTGCATAGTCGTGCCTTGCCTCTCTATTGCTTTGACCTTATCAGCCAAAACCTTGTACGCCTTAAAAGACAAAAAGTGCTCCTCCCTAATCTGACATGGAGGCGGTCTAGGAGGTAATGTCTTCTTCAGGGGATGTGGAGGACGTGGCTCTTCCTCCTCCTCAACTCGATAACTCTCAGGATAATCCTGATTGTATCCATCTACATCTACATGTTCATGCTACCTCTATCTAATATCATTGAGTGACAGCAATCACTCCCTCTGTTGGGCACCGACATGAGTACGAGCATCTCTGTGATCCTCGTGCATATCGGCTAGGGACACAACCCTCCTATGCACACACTCTCTATGCTCCTCAGGAGGGTATAGACCAACCCTGGCTAGCCGATCCTCCTGCTCTATGCACTCCTTTTGAGTTAGAATACGCTCCTCGCGCATGCACTGCTCATATAATATCTGTCATAAGAGCCTTTGTGCTTGAATATTTTCATCTTCAATATGTTGCCTCTCTAGGAGAGCATCCTCCAATTTATCTTGGAGGAGTTGACGTCTTTGCTCAGATACCAGTCTATGTGATTTGTCGATCTAGTCAGACATGGGAGGCCTCTGGTGTGTACACTCCATGCGAGCTACCTTATGGGTTCTGTATCCATCAGTCAAATGTGTTGATGGTGGATGTGTGACATGAGGGCGCTTAGAAGCCTCTCCATGCTCTCTAGTGAAATTTATACAATTGCCGCTACTCTCACTCGAAGCATGAGTGGGCGGAGCTGTAGGCTTGTAGCCTAGCTGCTCAAGAACACTACCTAGACCATCTAACTATCTAGACCTCCACTTCTCATGCGGTGGTGTTCCATTAGCTTCCACATTTGATATATCAATGGTGATCTTAAGTGGTGGGCCACACGTGGGAGTATGGGTGGACCTATGCTCGAAAGCAAGCCTATTCTCTTGCCCTTGAATGAGTGGATCTCTGGTCTATATATACTCTGAATGTGGAGGGTTAGAACCTCCTGTGGACCTAGTATGTATGGGAACTAACTTGGTCCCTTGCACAACATATTCCTCGATCGATCCTATGGACGTGCATGCAGTGCGATCTTGATAATGGCTTTGGAGTAGAGCATCCTCATGCTGAGAAGCTCCATGCTCAGTCCTATGCCTATAGGAGTGTAATGAAGCTCCTCTATCGAGGTTCGCTCAACGGGATATCCCCATGTCGAGTTGTCACCTCTAATGCTCGTCAAACGTCGTTCAGTTTGCTCATGTGTATGAGGACTCGACACATGCTGCTGTGAACCAGTTGGGGGTTGATTATGGGCACTGATCCTAGACCTTTTCCAATCACCCCGTGTGTTCACCATTTGTGTACCTAATGTATAGATGTGTTTTATTATGCAAATAAGGTATACAAATGATAATTATCTCCTTTTAAATTTTTATTGTGAGCCCTAAACTATTTGATGTTGTTTTTAGATGTGTCATATCAGTGTTAGAAACTCTCGCATGTTTTAAAATCTTGTTGGATTTTATACTCAGTTAAATTGGCTTTCACCTATATACCCGTAGCTCGACAACTTGGCAATGAAACCCAAGTCACGTAAACCAAACTATAATGTGTGGAAGTGAAGCCCACACACGGTCAGGGGGCACAGGTCCTCCAAATTCCTTGCCCATTTTCCCTCAATCAGTGTCATACCCTCCGAAGAGGAGTATATGCAAATTTTTTAGGGTACAAAAGGATCTTGGACCCGGTATGGTCTAGTAACACAAGGTACATGGGATTTGGGCCAACGGATGGAAATTACGCCCACTGTCGTTGAACCCTACTAGTGGTTGGAGATGAAGCCCAAATCACTAGTGTTTAAGTGCTAGGTGGTGTGTGTGGTTCCTTTTACTTTGTAAAAATGACAAATGCATAAAAGAGCATAATGATCATTCCTACATGATATGCATGAAAATTAAATAACGTTTCAAATTCAGAAAGAATGCATGCTAATGTCCTATATGATATTTTGACGATGCAATTACAATGACATGGCCACTAATTGGGCCTCAAGCATGCAAACGACACACAATATCTATCAAGGTCATTGTATTTAGGGGTGGACTGCACTTAGAGGTCCGTTGTTCCCACCAACACCTTTCTAATGAAAGGAAATTGGAAATAAACTAAGACTTGTTCATTGACTTTTTTTATTTAAGTTCCTGGTTTGCAATAGTTCAATGATTTTTGTAAAAACATGGAGCAAAAAATTCTAAATAGATAGTGAAATTGGGGCCTACCTTAGCTCATGCTCTGTTGCCCACTGAGTTTCCTACTGCTTGCCTTTTTCTCTGTTAACTGTAGGTCTGATTTGCAGGCTGCAGTACTGACCGGAGGTTACAACCGCAGGTCAAAAAATAATCGTAGTTGTTAGCTGTGGTTAGCACCTGAGATGAAAAAACCAAATATGTCAATACTCAGGGGCTAGAAATACGGAGTTCCATCGTGATTGCCATATGACCTAATCACGGAGCATGCACCTAGCTACTGTATTGATCTATACCATCATGAAAGCATAAAGATTCACACAAGTACATAATTTGAACAAAACAACGTAAGGTTTCTTGTATTAATCTTTGAATGAGATTTGATTACAAAGATGCCCTCTTAGGGTCACTTGAAAGATGATACTAATATTACAATTGCCAATGCCCTTAATAGGGTAGGCGCACTTATAGTGCTCTATTGATTAGTCACAAACTGCCTTGGGGTGGAGCTGGCCCCCTTCTTCGCGATGTGGAAGGATTATGACATAAGCTTCTCTTGCACCTGTCTCCCTGTGAACAAGAAACAACAACACACGATTAAAAATATTGATAGCCTCTCATGATGATGCCCTTTAAGGAAATATGTATGTAAATGCCATTAAACTAGTAAAACAAGAAAATATAAAGAAAGACTTTAAACTATTCTAATTTGATCAAGAATTATACTACCACATGAAGGACATGAATAAGCAAATGATGAATGGATCAAATATCAAGTTAGGAGCAATAAAGTGCATAAAATATCCAATATAATACTACTTAATACAATGCATGAAACGACTAATTCCTACGGTCAAAGTTTCTGTAAAATACAATTAAACCTATGAAAAGACTAATATAACTAATCTATGCGGTCAAAAGTAAAGCAAATAAGGTGATCAGTAACCTGTTGCAAACCACAGCTATGGTGGGCGGTCTACACTGTGAACCATGGATGATAGTCATAGTTTGACCTCTGATAGGTTTTTCCTCAAAATTAGGGGCAGTGGGCTTGACCTCCTTATCCAAATTGATGTTCAAGGGTCGCCTTTGTTGTCCTCGAAAAGATTTGTGGTCAAATCACTATGAAGGGCCTTCGTTTGCCCGGATTTATGTTTCTTGAATATCCTAGGCACCTAGGGCATCCATGGCTAATTGGTCTTTAGGTGAATAGCAAAGGGGCTCTCAAATGCATAGATTCAGTATGCAATTTGACAAGGCTTCGCTGCTTTCTTGATCAATTAACTCTCTCTTTTTTTCTCTCCCCATTTGGAGGGGGTATTTATAGCATGCCCCTAGGGCTAGGGGTGGCTTCATGGAGAAGCCAAGACCAAGAAGGGTGATTAGGACAGTTGGGATGGAAGCCTCTGGAATATTTCATCCTTCAACTACCTCCTTCTAGATCTTTCAACCGTTCCAACCGATTTGGCTCAGATGGAAGGCCTAACTGAACTTTAGTTAAGACCGCAGGTCACAGTTGCGGTCCAGACTATAGACCGCAGGTGTCAACCACGGTTTAGACTAGAGACCGCAGGTCTGGGCTGCGGTTCAGACTGCTTAGGCTAAAATACCTAAATTGAGTGGTTAGAACCACTACTCTACCTTGGAGTCTGTCCAAGATCCTCAATATGGTTTTGTAGCATGTCCATATGAGTAGTCGCCCTTGACATGACGCGTTTTAGGTGTCTACACAAACTATTTGGGATATATAAAAATATATAACACTTTAGACTGTATGGCTAGAAAGGAATAAAAGAATATTTAAAGGAAATAAAAGAAGTTTAGAGGTAATGAAAAATAAGATTTTTTTAGTCATAAAAAAGTCTTAACCGACCCTATAAACTCACCCAATCCCTAATCTTGAAACAGAGAGCCTTGCTAGATGGATTCAAGTCATTAAATAGAAGTATGTTGTTGGGTGCAAGAAAAACAAAAGGAAGGTAAAGAACATAAATTGGAAACCACCATAAGTGGAGTTAGTCAAATTGAATT
The DNA here is from genome assembly GCA_028583015.1 of Wollemia nobilis. Lineage (NCBI taxonomy): Eukaryota > Viridiplantae > Streptophyta > Pinopsida > Araucariales > Araucariaceae > Wollemia > Wollemia nobilis. Next base: position 13,546,037 of record JAQPPZ010000754.1, on the reverse strand, counting down.
TTGATGGAGTATCTAAAGGAAATCCAAGACCATCAAGAGAAGGAGAAATAATTAGAAATAATACAAATGAGATTTTGTCACATTATACTTTTAATAGTATATTTAAGACAAATAATGAAGTTGAAGCTTGAGCGGCTTTAGAAGGGTTAAAAATATAGAGATAAATGAAATGGAATGGATGAGAAGCAATTTACTAATAGTGATAAATGCAATATTTTGGAGAGAAAAGGCTCCATGAAACATACAAGAGATCATTGTGGAAATACAAGACCTTGCTACAAACTTTGAAAAAATTAGGTGTAAACAAATGTTAAGGGAAAGGAACTAATGTGCAAATAGGCTAGCCAATACAGGAGCTTTAATAGAGGACTGTGAAGTTAAATTCTCTTTTCATGGTTAGAGAAAGTAGTAAGTTTAGTTAAAGCTCCCAAGAAAATGTTGACTGCCTAAATAAAATAATAATTAATATTTACTCTAATGTTTTTATTGGTAATATTTGTTGTATTTTATAACATTAATATATTTTCCTATAGGAAATTATTACAATTATTATGAATTCATTGTGATAGCACGAAGCTTTAAAAATTAAATTCTACTAAGATGCAATGCATAGACAATAAAAGTGGGGTTTTGATATTGTGAAGGCTACTGCAAGAAAATATCAAGGCGGATGCTAAATTTTAAAATGTTTATATATAAAAAAAAAAACAGTTGAAGATCTTAAAAATGAAAATTAAGAATTTAAATTTTTTATAAAAAATAATGTAAGTATCTAGCTATAACAACTCAAATGAAAATAAGAATTAATCTGTTTGTAAAATATTAAACTGTAAAGAAAAGAGTTGTGATTTGTCAAAGATGAGACCCGAGTAAAGAACCCCAGTATAATACCTTATTATCCCCAAAAAATACTTTAGTCTAATTTAAAATAAAATATCTTAAACCAATTCACTTTAAATCAATTAAAACACTTTTTATTATCCTAGGATCCACTTTCATCATTCAGTAAGTGAAAAATATATATATAAGATAAAAAATAATGAAAACTAAGTGTTTGTGGTTAGATATTTTGATTTATTGTTTTATTTATTTAAAATATTTAAAAAACATTGCATAAGAAACTGGGGCCTTTTCAAAAACTTGTGTTTTATCCCTGTAGAGACATTGTAGTGATATATCTATGAATTTTCATCAAGGAGGGGACATGACCCTTTCATAAACCCATATTTTACCCTAAAATTTTGTTTGTGTTGGAATGTGGTATGTTTTTGAGTTTTCATCTAAAAGACCCCCTAAAAAAATTGTGTTGGGACACTATAGTAGTATGTTTTTGGGTTTTCATCTAGAAGCCTTGAGTTCAAACCAATACACAAAACTCAATACACAAATGATCGAGATATTTTGAAAAATCGTACTTTACTTTGGAGTCCCCTGCTTGTTGGTGGGTTGTCTTGGTTCAAGCCAAGTGCTTGTTGGTGGGTTGTTTTGGTTCAATTCCCTGGATGGTCAAGACCCCATTGACTTTGTCTTCCTTACAAAATGATATATACAAATAAGATAAAATTAGGATAAATAAAATATTTAAAATAATTATTTTAAAAAATTAATAATTTTTTCGTAACGTGGACGAGTGTGTGAGTGGGTGGGTGTGTGGTGGCTTTGTGTTAAATTCCCTATTGATAAGTATAGCTCTCGGCTTTACGAGGGATCATGGTTGGGAGGAAACTGCTCAGCCCTGTACGTTGTACGTCCGTCATAAGGGTTTCTCACAATAACCAAATAAAATAATAATAATAATAATATATATATTTTTTAATTTAATTTTTTTAAGAGGTTAAAAAATGGAGACATAATTAAGGAAGGGAAAAGTCGTACTTTACTTTGGAGTCACCTGCTTGTTGGTGGGTTGTCTTGGTTCAAGCCAAGTGCTTGTTGGTGGGTTGTGTTGGTTCAATTTTCAGGACGGTCAAGATCCCATTGACTTTGTCTTTATTGGGCAGGTTACAGTTAATCCTTACAAAATGATATATATAAACAAGATAAAATTAGGATAAATAAAACATTTAAAACAATTATTTTAAAAAATTAATAATTTATTTTAATTTATTTTTTTAAGAGGTTGAAAAATGAGGACATAATTAAGGGCCATCCTTCTTGTGAATTTAACTTGGGTCTCCGTTAAAAGAGTCAAATGACTTTTTTTCATTGCAGTATCCCTATTGAAACATTTAAATCATATTTTAACTAAATATATTTAAATTAATATTAAGTGGTTAAATTCTTCAATTTATATATGTATAATAGTCAAGCATATATTATCATGATTTAATTACGTGATCCCATTTTAATTCTATATAACCCATTAAGGATATAAATTTTAATTTATTTATGATTTTTAACCAGTTAAATTTAAATGAATATTTTTATGTAAAGATTTTTTCATTTTAAGGTTATCAATGATAAAGTGTTATAGAATAATAATAGATAGTTGGTAATCTTACCAATGTTCTTCTAGGCAGAGAATCTTGTGATGGCGTTGGTTTGTTTGGAGGAAGGCTTGACAGTTGGAACCTCGGTTAGGGGCCAGGGGAATGAGACTTGGTCATTTGAAGGATCTGCAATGACGAAACAATGTTGTGGGGTAATATGTTATTTTGGTTTATGTTAGGTGTTAGGGTTTACTAGTTTGGCTAAAGGAGCTCCAATGACAAGCTGGTTTGCTAGGTGGAAGGTTGGGGTTAGTTGAAGGAGCCGCAATTGGGGGGTTGGGTGGAAGGTTGGGTCAGCTAAAGGAGTTGCAACTGCTAGCCTGAAGGAGCCGCAATTGGGATGTTTGGAATCGATTGTTTAGGTGGTTGTTGCTTTTGGGTACCTCCTAGTGAAGGGTTCTAGGATTTTGCATCATGTTTGCGATAGGAGGGTGCTTCGTGTGCTGTTATATTGTGCAATTTTATTGGTTGGTTTTTGTGCGAAGGGTTCGGTTAGGCATCGGCTCTTCTCAGAGCGAGATGGTAAAGTTTTAAATTTCCAGTGCCCTTAGAGATTTTAAAGATCAAGGTTTCTTCCTCTAAACCCTGTGTTTTGGGTACCTCCTAGTGGAGGGTTCCAAGACTTTATTTTTTGTTTGTGAATTTTGCTTCTAGGACCTTACGTTTTCGTTTGTATATCTCAAGCAGATCTCTAGGATTGTTTTTTATGTTGTGGATTTTGTTGACTAGTATTTTCTAGTGTTGTTTTTCTTAAACCGGCTGTTCTTATGAGAGGTTCTCGTGTTATGTGCTTTGTTGGATGTTGTTTTTCTTAAATCGACTGTTCTTATGAGAGGTTCTCGTGTTACGTGCTTTTTTGGATGGATTTGTTGATCAGGAAGACAAGATTCTCATTTTATAATTTTCCTATTTAGATGGTAAATGCTTCGGTTTGAGTGGTTTTTATTTGTAAATTTGTTTTCAACCGATAGCATTTTTGTTTTTCCATTGTATTTTTCCTATGCTTCAGATTCCTGAGCATGCGATGTTTCTTTTGGGTCTCTAATGACTTGCAAGATCAGTTTCCATGCTGCTTCAAGGGTTTCGGTCTTTGGTTTACGTTGGGTGGTATTTTTATCCCATGGTTGTTTTCTACTTTGAAACTTTCGTTTAGATGTGATCTTGTTGAAATCTGAAGCTTGAGCGGTGCCCATGGGGTCTCATGCATTGTTATTTTTTGGGCACTCAATATATGTTTGTTTGTCAATTGTTCCTCTCTCTTTGGGCTTATTGAATATCTATTTTTTAAGTTTGGGGACCCTTGGAAAACCCCTCTATAAAAGGTTTGGGGACCCTTTCAAAACCCCTATTTTTACCAAATCAAAAAAAAACATAAATAAAATACTTTAAATTATTATTAAAATTTTAAATTAAGATTTTGATTTTTATTTAAATTCTATTTTAAGTAAATATATTTAAAGTAATATTATGATTTTTAACAATCAAATAGCTCAACCGGTTATATTCCTCAAATTTCAAGAAGAAATATCATGATTTTTAATAGGTTAAATTTTTTAAGTTTATTTTAATTACAAATATTAAACATTATTATTTTTTAATATAAATTTCTTTGATAAGAAAATATGTATGAGACATCAAGGACACCACTTGTATTATCGATGATGATACCCAGGTTCAACCCCCATGGCGAACAAGTATTGATCAGAAAAAGATAAGATATATGATGTTTGATCAATTACAAAGAAATAATTTTGATTGCTTATCAATTATCAATGATCAAGAGGATTCAAATCCAATTTTATATGTTATTTTGTAAACAAGGTGGATGGTCTCTATTCCAAATAATTTACCCTTGAATTTATAGTTAAAATTATTTTTCTTCCCTTGTAAGCATTAATAACATGCACAAACAATAGCCCCTGAAGGCTAGGTGGATTGGTAAGTGCTTGTCTGGCTAGGCACTTAGCAAGAGGACACCCAGTTTCAAACCTTGAAGGCAACCTATTTACAAATGTACTAGTTTGATCTGAATCCTCTGAGTGTGTTCTAAACCGACGATGATGGTACAAATCTTGAACAACCAGTGGTCCCCTTCACGTCAAGTCAACAATAACAAGGTAAAATAGGTTTGGTGGGAGCAGCCTCTATGGTTTGAAACCTATGCTTTTCAGTTAATAAAAATAATGTGGTTGTGACCAACTCTCCTTTGTAACAAAAAAAAAAACATGTACAAACAATTATTAAAAAAGGTGTAAGACAATGCATTTAAATGATTAGTTACTACCAAAGGTATGCAATCTAAATTAAATACCACCTATAAATATATGAAAAATTTGTATATCCTTATTATGGAAGCCCATCTATAGATGATATCTTTATTTAATATTTTATGGAATAGGTAATTTATGCCATATTTTACTTATCAAGGGATATAATAAACAAGAGGTTTTTTTGCAACTAGGTTCTTGTAGACTTGAAAAAGTTGTATATCCTTATTATGGAAGCCCATCTATAGATGATATATTTATTAAATATTTGATGGAATAGGTAATTTATGCCATATTTTACTTGTCAAGGGATATAATAAACAAGAGGTTCTTTTGCAACTAGGTTCTTGTAGACTTATCGATAGTAAAAGTAATTGTTTGTTTATATGCACATGTTATTGATATTATAATCTATTAAGTTTATTAATGCCAAGTTGAAAAAAATGAACTGATCTAGTTTATAATTAGTAAAATATTCTTATTTTTATGATGTTTTATATTCTTTTTAGTTTTGTGTTGATGTAGTATTTCAATATCCTATTACATACAAAGTTCTTTAAATTTAGAAGCTTCATAGCATCCTGTGCAAGAGTTAAGTTCCAATCTTATAAAAACTTTCAGTCTATAAAATACTTGTTATCTAGTATTATTAGTCTTTCATGCCTTGCCTTGGGTGAGTGAAGTCTATCTATTTGCTTCTTATTTTTACCAATCAAATTTCTAGTTCTCAACAAATATATAATTAGAGGTGGTCACATATGAACCTTAAGTTTTGAGTTTCAAATTTTTAAATTTTATATTTGAATCATTTCTAGGAAATCCACAAAATTTGACCATGGAAGCTCGGTGCAAGTAACAACAACATACAAATAATAATTAGAGTAAAAAAGTTGCGAAAGGGGACTCTAGTGTTATAGTAGCACCCACCTTGAATGTATATTAGTGAGGATAGAATTGATGAATATCCTAAATCATGGGGTATGAAGAAAGTCAAGCTGGCACTAGTACTAGAGAAACCAAATGATAGAATGAATTTCTTGTCTTAATTCATATAGTGGCTAGTAGCTAATTTGGATACATTTCAAGAGATGATGAATAGCCTAAAATTGTGAGAAAAATAGTAGTCTAACTAGTTGTAGGAGATACAGGGACAACATTGGTAAATGCAGCAAGAGGTCAAAGCAGGATTGGCTATGATGCAATAAGATGTGGACCAGATGACAAAGAAATATGATGAGTAGATTATCTAATCATGCAGTTGAAATAAGAGTTTATGGTGGGGGAGTAAGTTCTTGAAGCCAATATGTAGGAGGTAACTCACCATGATCAGTTGGTTGCAGATTAAGATCAACAAATTGCGGAAGAAAAATCAACAAAGAAAAAAATAGAATTGTGTGCACAAATTTCATAAATATAGAAGTTATATCATTATGGCTTCTAGTGGGTAAGGTACTAAGCCTATGCTAAGCACTTGAAGGGTAAAATAAAAGCCCTTAAACTACAAGTTTAGCAATTGGTAGGAAGTCTTTTTTAGATTGCATCCTCTCCGCAACTACAATATACTAAAATCCCTCAAACGTAGTCTCCAATGAGGACATCAACCAATATAGAAGGGAGGGCAAACGTAGGAGCTGGTTCTAACACGATGCCATCTCAAGCTTAATAAATTGCATATAGAGCCAAGTACATGAATATACTTTTGATTGAATATAAAATTTTATCATTTTGAGCCATTTTGTAATTTATACGTAAACTATTTAATGAAATGCAAATACATTTAATTAGGATGTTCATGTAATTGAATGTGAATGTCATTCAATATAAATGTAATTCAAATTCCATGCAATTAAAGAGATAGGATAATTAGTTAAGGATTAGGTATGAGGAAGTTGTAGAGTTGCAACTACCTCCCCTTTCCTAGGAAAAGTATAAATAGACTTCCCCACATTTTTAATTCATTATGTATATTCAAAACTATAGATAATCAAAAAACATCCATTTAGCCATTATGTGTCCAAGCATATATTATATTGTGTGTGTAATTGCATGTATCTATAAACAAGTACAATGTTGTTGAAAATGAATGTACATGGCCAAATGAATATATATATAAGCTATAAAATATAGTTTTATATTATTTTTAGTTTTGATCTCTCTTTCTCGTACATTGTGAAATATTGTGTATTACTATTTTTTCCTATCATTCATTATTCTTTGTTCTTTCAATTGTAGAATACCACTATTGTGCTACATACTACATGATGGCATAATACCTTATGGCATGGGGTTGATGTGGTAATCATTGACATGGTATGTGATGATGTGGTAGGGGCTAAAATATTAGAGACCAACATGAATGGTAGGATGTCACATGATAGGCATAAATAAGGGTTTGAAGAAACACATCTCACCAACTCATCAAACCCAATTATTGAGTAGTCACACAATAATTAATAGAATTGGAAGTTCATATATTTTGGAGTAAATTATAGAATAATAAATGACACGTGACATAACAAGTGGCATGACCTAGTTTTTTGGAACACTATCTAGCGCCCTATCTAGTCGATGGTATGTTAGCAACCTCTATTATAAAATAACATGTGGTAGTTTTTCATTCATTTGTTTTTTATCTAGTCAATATTTTATTTGAATCCTCATATCCATTCACATGCAAATACATGAAATCCTCCCATTTATTGTAGTTGCTAAATTATTTTTCTAAAATTTCAAATATTTTGAAGGCATTTTGTGTGATTTCAGGGCCAAGCTTCTATTGGTCATAAGTTTTGAATACAAAAGTGTTTTAAGCCTATTCTCTTTTCAAATTGCATAGTTTTTTTATATCTTTGTTTTGGTAGTGTTATTTTTTATAACAAGTAAATGCAAACGTTTGTATTTATATAGGAAAGTTAATAATTAGAATTTTTCCTTACTAAATGGTTTGAACTATACCATTTGGAAAATCAAAATTGAAGCTTTACTCCAAAGTATGGGTTTACACAAATATATGAATGAAAAAACTCTAGATATGAGAAGAAATAAAGTAGGTGATCATGGATAAAAAGGATGAGGCTCTTAGCTAATTGAAAAATCAAACTGGTCTATCTAGTAGGGATAAAATATTTGGTCAGTGTTGTATATGCTTTTGGACAATTAGAAAAGTGTTAGGTTAGAATCGTAATTGATCCATTCACTTATAGATGCTCTGTAACGTTGTTGCTATAACATCTTTTGTTGATATAATATAAATACTCATATTTCTCTCTTATGCATTTGCATTAAATTTTATCTTATGAACTTTCTTCTGTTATGTCTACCTTTTGTTTTTATGTGTATATTTGTTGTGCATATACTCTCCAACAAAATAGCAATGCCCTTTTAATTTTTTAGTTGTCAAATTGGTATCAGAGCTAATGGTTTCTAGCAATGGTCTATTGCAACTACAAATTCCATGTTGTATTGACAAAAATTATGATTATTGGAGAAAGATGATAATTATTTTTGGGACCTAGTGGAAAATGGGTATGTAAAACCCACAAATGCAACAACATATAATGCTCTTTCTCAAGCTAAGAAATATTTATTGTAAAAAAATTAAAAGAGGGACTACAAGGCTCTAGTCTTCATTATTCAAGTAGTTGATGAATCTATTTTTTATAGAATTGCAGCAACAACCAACTCAAAGCAAGCATGGAAAATTTTAGCAAACTCCTTTCAAGGCACCAACAAAGTAAAGTTAGTGGGACTACAAATATTGAGAATAGAATTTGAAAACTTGTAGATGAATGAATCTAAGTCCATGAGTAACTTCTTTACCTACAAATGGGTATTATCAATCAGATGATATTAAATGGGAAAAGTATTAAATTTAAAATAATTATGGAAAAATTACTGAGAAGCCTACCAACAAGGTTTGACTCAGTTGTCATTGCCATTGAAGAATCAAAGGATTTAACAACCCTTTTAGTGGATGATTTAATCAAATCCCTACAAACACATGAGCAAATACTAAATCAAAAAGCTCAATCCTCATTGGAGCATGCATTCAAAATACAAGCTTCCTTCAAATACAAGAATAAGAGGGGAGAATCCCAACATGTAGCTTCAAGTTATAAAAGAGGAAGAGTACATGATAGTAGAGGCAAAGGTGGTAGAAGCCATGAAAGAGGAGGAAGAACAAACTACTCCAACAAAGGAGAAACCAACTATAATTTCAATGAAGTAAGAAGAAGAGGTAGCAATAGAAATCAAAAACGAGGTTTTTATTAGAGGTATGACAAATCTAAAATCTAATACTATTACTACAAGAAATTGGGGCATTACAGTTATGAACGTAGAAATAAAATGGCTAGAAAAAACAAGGAAGAAACAAAATATACAAATGAGAATAAAGAAACCAAATATACATGTGAGCCTTTGCTAATAAATTGCAATGATGATATTGAAAGTCAAAATAATGTATGGTATCTAAATAATGGTTGCAACAACCACATATTTGAGAACAAAGAAATGTTCTAAAAACTAGATGAAACCATTAAATCTGAGGTAAGATGGCAAACAACAACAAAGTATCTATTTTGGGTAAAGAGAACATTCTAATACACAAAAAATAAGGAGAAATAAAAAGACATCTCTAATGTTTATTATGTGCCAGGGATGAAACACAATTTGTTAAGCATTGGGTAGCTTGTTCAAAAGGGACACACATTGTATTTTCAAAATGGAGCTTGCATCATTAGAGATGGTGCGAATACACTCATAAGAAATGACCATGACAAAGAATGGAATGTTTCTTTCTAAAATTTAGAGTGAAATGTTGCTTTTATTTAGTGTTCGTAAAAACTGCTACATGGTTGTGGCATCTCAAATTTGGCCATTTAAGTTTCAATAGTCTAAATTTGTTGTATAAATAAAAAATACCACTAATAGAGCAACCTAATCAAGCATGTGAAGGTTGCATTATAATAAAGCAACATAGAGATGCATTCTTGTAAGAAAATTATGGAAATTTTCACAACCTTTCGAGCTTGTGCATTTATATATTTGTGGGCCTATTCATAGATGATTTTAGTTGAAAGACACAGGTATCATTCTTGAAGCAAAAATTGGAAGCATTTGGCATATTTTAGTAGTTCAAGGCATTAGTTGAAAATCAAAGTGGTTACTATGTAAATATTCTAAGAATAGATGGAGGAGGTGAGTACACCTCAAATGAGTTTCATAATTTTTCCAAAGCAAATGGGATCAAAATACAATTCATAACTAGATACATACCACAAAAATATAGTGTTGTAGAATGGAAGAACATGACCATAATGGAGATGATAAGGAGCATGGTCAAGGCAATAGCATTTCCAAGTGCATTTTGCATAGAAGTTGTAGCATGAGTTTTTTACTTGCTAAATAAGTGTCCCACAAAGATTGTCAAAGGATATAATCCCACAAGAAACATGGAGCAAAAGAAAAACAAATTTTGCTCACTTAAGAGTATTTGGATGCATAGCCTATGCACACATTCTAGAAGAGGAGAATAAAATTGGATGATGGGGAAAAAAATGCACCTTCATTGGGTATAGTGAAAAATCAAAGGCTAATAAATTGTATAACCTTGTTACAAAGAAAGTTATCATTAGTAGATATGTAAAATTCATTGAATATGAAGCTTGGAGATGGAATTCCAAAGTTGGTCATCAAGGGACAACAAGCATTGAGATGGATCATGGAGAAAGTACAAATCAGCCCTCAGCTTCAAGAAACAATACCAATGTGGGAAAAACCCTTCTTCATCATCAAAATCACCATCAAGTGTAAGAATAAGATCCATCTCTTCCATTGTGAGAACACTATCAAAGAGAAGAAGCTTATAAGAAATGTATGAGGTAACAATAAATGAAATTGAAAATGAAGAGCATGCTAATTTTGCTTTCTTTTTTGAATGTGATCCTATTTATTTTGAAGAAGCATTTAAAAATAGAAAATGGGTGAAATTCATGGATGATGAAATTGTGAGCGAATTCAATTTTAATATTTTCTTTTGGTCTATATTTTTTATCCCTTTGGTCTATTCATAGTTGATGGAAAGGATATTGTAATAATTACTAATAGTTAAAATATTTGAATGCTTTTTTAATTAAGAGGTGAATATTTTTGTGCTCTTGGATATTACAAACTATAGAAAGAGAAAGAACATTATAAAATCAAAAGAAATTTGAGATTAATTTTGACAAAGAATGTATGGCTGGAAAAGTGAACAAGAGAGTAAATCAAAACCTATGGTACATTGAAGGCCTGATCTAGAATTTCAAACAATATCAATGCATAAATAGTAGAAGCTTTGGATGATACAGGAGATAAGGATCATAAGGGAAAATAGATATATAAAATGCACACAATATTAAAATTTAATCATATGGTTAATGAATTCAAAAAAATCTATTTTCATTTCCTTCAATTTTAACACAAATATTATATAAGTTAAAGATTTATTTAAATACTTTTATAAACATCAAATGATATTAAGTTCAAATAGTGAGATTCCTCAACTTTCAATGAGGAGACAAGGTTTGATACTTACCAAGTGATGCATGCATAGTTGCAAAGTTATCATTATACCACTATGTTTTCATGATGTAATACGGGTGGGATCATTTCAATCCCATATAATCCATTAAAAAAAAGTTAATTTTATAAGCAAGAAGAACCAATGATTCATAAATATAAAGGTGGGGCACATGGAAGAAAATTCATTCTTGTATAGTTAGATCTATTTTTTAATTGGAATGAAGCTCCACTAAAATTTGGTCTCATTGTTAGGATATTGACATTGTTTTTGTATGTGTAGCTTCCTCAATCTTCTAAGCCTATTCATGAAATGCCCTAAAGCAAGGAAAGAGAGCCCTAGCATATTGTTAAAACCCTCTACTTCTTATTAACAAAAATAATTTAGTAGTATGCATAAATAATATATAATTCAACCATAATTATTAATCCGCACAAGACAAGATAAGAAAATACACTTTATTTAGGGCAATACATAAATACTCCTTAATGAAAGAATCACTTCATAATATCTTTAAGCTTTATGAACCAAGACTGTTTACTTTCCATAAGCTTTGACACTACATTCTTATCCATAAAATATTTGTTATAATGAGCTTTGATTCCTTTCGATATCTTATGTCCAAGACTCACTGTTCAGGGTAAACTGCTAAGTGGTTCATTATGCTTAGAAAATTTAATCTTGATTTTGTCAGCCAAAATTTTGTAAAAGGTCAAGTCATTGTTGACCAACTAGCAATTATACCCTTAGAAGCTAGCCACCCCTTAGTTGTATACTTCTAGGTGAGTCAATATTTAGCATAGAAGTAGAACAACCTGACTGTTGGACTCTATACTTTGATGGTAGTCGATGTGTTAAAGGAGTGGGGGTAGGAGTCATCTTGGTAACTTCTCAACAATAGCTAATACATTTACTCTTCAACTATAAGTTTTCATATACCAACAATACCATCGATTATGAAGCCCTTGTCCTAGGGCTACGTGTAGAATTGTCCCTTTAGGTTAGAATCCTATCCATCTTTGGATATTTCCAACTTGTAGTCAACCAAGTCAATGGTGATTATCAAAATAAGGATAAAAAATTGAAGTTATACAAATACATCATAGGTAAGCTAATGGCTACTTTTGATAAATTTTTTGTGTCTAATAACCACTATGCCAATGTTATGGCCTTGGTTGTATCTCTTATCCCCTTAGAATTGCATGAAAAACAAGCTACAATCAAAATTCAATAAATTAAGGAGCCCTCAACCTTATAGTCTAGCCATATTTGTCTAGGAGTGTTTTTTGTAGAAGCATCTCCTTCTTCTAATCCTTAATATAAGGATATCTTTGCTTTCCTTAGGGGTAGCATGTTTTTTGATGGCTTGAACCATAGTGATCATAGGAATCTCAAGCAATGCACCTATAGTAATATCATCATTGGCTATATCTTATACCATAATACTCTTTATGGCATGTTGCTTAGATGCATAGCCTTAGCTAAATCCTAAGTCATCATCAAATAAGCTCATGATGGATTATATAATGGACTAATGAGGACCACACTTGATGAGTGTAATAAATAGGATTATTCAGGTTTAATTATTCATGTTGTAGTTAGGCTTATATTATTTTTTATCAAGCCTATGCTTGTATTGCATGAAGCTTCTTACAACTCACTTTTTTTAGTTTGTTAGATTAATATGAGTTAGAAAATTGGATTTGATTAGCTTAGCCATAGTTTTCTTGTTAGCATCTTCCATTTTGGGAAGATTATGGTTGTAAAAGTGCTATTTGAGAACCCCTTGATAATAACATATTAGCTTCTTTTTATTCACATCAATTGGTATTAGAGCCTTGGATCAGTCATGGGTTAGATTAAATCTACCTAGCTTGGATATGATCTTTTGGATTGCATTATTTCATGCAAGTTATAGAAGCTCACTTTTGTTGCTAAGTTTGGTTTTAGGAAAATTATTTTAAATTCTCAATATTGGTTGATAATTGGTCTCAAAACCAAAATTAGGGGCTTGAAGCATTGGTTTCATGCAAAACAATTACCAAATTGGACCTCTAGAGATTTAAATTTAGTGGTTTTATTTTAACCTTAGTAAAATTAAGGTTTAAGGTAAAATTAAAATTAATATTTAAATTTATTGAAAGGAGATTCTATACTTGTTAGGATTATTGTTACACTTTTTTTCTATAAGTATCCCTTTCTTTTGGTCCATCTAGCTTATGTTTAATACCAAATGACATCAGACTTAGTAGATCAGATAATTGTGTTGGCCCAAATAGTTGGTCTCTTAGCCAATAAAGTCCAAGATATCATAGTCCAAATTTTTCCAAATATAAAGGCAAAAAAAAATGTAATGTCAAAATGTATGATGGGTCTAGGAATATTGATGTCCTAGGAATTTGGATAATGGACATGGAGACATGGTTCCCCTATATTGAGGTTCCTGATAATCAACAAGTGCCTTTTGCTAAACTCAAGTTGTCAGGGTTAGCAAAGCTCATGATTATGGATAGACAAGAAGATCAAAATTTTATTACAATATGGGAAGAGTTGGTCCAAGATTTAAAGGATATATTTTACCATTCCAATTATGAATGGGAGTTAAATATCAAATGGCATAGATTAAGATAATATTATAGTATGCCTATTCAATATTATGTCTTCCAATTCAATAGGTTACACATTTTGCTTCGTGTGAAGGATCTAGAAGAAACTTTGATCATCAAATTTACAAGTGGTATTCTTGAACACTTGTTTTAAGAGTTGAAATATACTCCATTGGATACTTTGGATGTAGCTTTCAACCATGCACAATTAGCGAAGGAGAAGCTTGCTAGCCAATCAAGAGGAACTCAATCTTCATGACCCACAAGGGCATCCAATCAACAACAACAAGTGAAGAATACATCTTCATATTTTTCCTCTCCTTCCCCTTCTTCTACATCCTCTCCTTCTTCTTCTTCTTCTTTTTCTTCTTCTTACTCTCAAAAATTTTGTACTTATTGTAATAAGCAAGGACATCTTAGGAATCAATGTTTTCAATTACAAAGGATGAAGAAGAAATCCTTAGTTGTAAAACCTCCTAATAGGGACCCCGATGATGGCCCTATTGAGACTATGGGAGAGGGCAAAACATACCAAGATTTAAAGTTTAAATTGATAATTTAACCCTTATGCATCGTAATTCTTTTTTAAGTGGTGATGATAAATTATTTATCATTGGGTCCTATTTGACCCATGAGTTTTTTACAGATTGTATAATTGATAATGGCTCGCAAAAAAATCTAATTGTGAATTTCATTGTTGACAAGTTGAAACTTACATTGAGCCCTCATCCTTATTTTTTGGGATGGAAGGATAATGGGAGTACTTCATATGTCACACACACTTGCACTATCTCTTTTGCATTTTGTCCAAAATTTATTGGTAAGGTTGCATGTGATATCACCTCAATGGATTGTTATGGTTTGTTTCTAGGAAAACCCTATCAATATGATAGGAATGTCAGTTATCATACCATCCAAAACACTTATAATTTGCACTTGGATAACAAAGCATATATAATTAGGTGCACTCAACCTACTACCAATTTAGTTTTAAGTTATCGATAATCATGCAATGTAGTCAATCAAGCATAGAAGTTGACATTAATTTTTATAAGGCCTCACAATGAAGACACTCAAGCATCACATCATAGTTCTGCTAGGAATGCCACTTAACAAAAATTTACAATATTATGCACAAGTGTTCAAGGAACCTTCTAGTCTTTCACCTGTAAGAGAAATCAGTCATAGCATAGATATTATTCTTGGAGCATCTCTTTCTAATGCACCTATGTACAGAAAATCAATGCCTCAAATGGAAGAAGTAAAAAAACAAATGGACCTATTTATAAATGGATCTAGGTAAAAGTTATTCTTAGATACCTGTTGAAGAATGGTGTAAGGCCCATAGCATAGTGGTTTAATTTTATTATGTACCTTATCTAAAAAATATTGTGTATCCAAATAAATTCAAACTCTATCACCAACCTAAAATGAATGAGGAAAATGGTGCTTATCCATGGCTTGCTTATGTTACTGTCGAGTCCTCTACAAAATTTGAACCACTCACATGGTACCAAGGATTGTAACCCAAGGCAAACATCAAAGGGGGAATGTTTAATGGATATGTGAATGACTCATTTGTAGGTGTGTTCAATGTGAGTGAGACTCGAATCCCACTTTGTTGGAGAAGTGTGATGATAAATCCTTAAAATCTAAACAAGAGTATGATTAACTACCTTAGTCTTCCCATTTGACTATGGATGGAAACTTGTGGAGAATTTAAAAAAGACTCCCAAAATATTCTACAATGATCTCCAAAAATGACCCACAAAACATGAATCCATATCAAATATAATGTTGTGTTGAGATATATTATATTATTTGGTACATGCTAATGTACCCCCATGGTACCTACATGGTATATTTATAAATAATATATTAGGATTGAGTCTATAGTTTAAGGTGTGATTTATATTTCCCTTTTATGTAAGTGTGAATGTGTAGGAAATGCACAAGTATCATGTAAGAGAATGTGTAAGTGTCTTATTGTAGAGGGGGAAAACTACCCTACCGCGTACAATTCCCAAACAAAAGGTTGGATCCGCAAGGAGAGAACCTTTTGTGGGGTGAACCATGGGGGCTATGTTGTACTCTACACTCGGTGCTAGGGGGAAGGGTTCACCAGGAATGGTTTAAGGACTCGCTCCAAGTCCTCAGGATATTCAAGAATGTTTGATGTATTCAGTTTTAAGAAAAACACCTAAGTTTGGCCTTTCTAGATCTAAGCTAGGAAAGATAAAGGACAATGCAGAAAATATAATATAACAGCTGAAAATAGAATGCAAGCATACAAGAGCTAGCCTAAAATGATTCTTTATTTTGGATGCTCACTAACCTAGGGTTTATTCCAGAAAACCTTTAAAGCAGAAAATATACAAAATAAATGCACAAAAATTATCCCTAGATGCAAACTAAATGCTTTTCACTTTCAGATGCCTAAGAATCAATAATTAGATCAGATCTTCAACCAATAAAATGATTAGAGCACTTATCTAGATTGGTGGTTGATTTAGCTTTTTCTACCTCTTGTCCAATGATATCAAAAATACCTATTTCTACAAGATAACTCATAAAACACTTGAAAATAGGATTAGCATTAGGGGTCCTACTTAGGCCGCTATGTAATAATCCTTGGAGGTGCAATAGTCAAGCCCCCTAGGTCCTTTTAGATGACCTTTTAAAACAAAAGCAAAAATTGACCTTTGGATAATTAATCATAAAACAAAAATGTAGTAACAGAAAATAGAAAACAGAATGCAGTAGTATGATCTAGATGCCAAATGGAATGCAATAGTGAAAATAGAATCTTGAAATTACCCCTGATGTGCTCTAGGGAAAAGTCGTACCTCGCTTGGAGCGAGCACGATAACGCAATAGCAAAGTCATGCCCTACTTAGATGGGGCATGATTTCGCTTCTGCAGACTGGTTTACCCTAATTAGGGCAAGCGAAGTCATGCCTCGCTAATGTCGGGTGCGATATCATTGCAGACTAATGAAAAATAAAAAGCGAATGCAAGAAGATGAAATAAATGTCAAAAATAAAGTAAGCAAACCCTAATGGACATCGTAGAAGTAGGTAGATAAATTGAAGTATCCAAGCAAGCACTCTATCTCTCGGAACCACACCACGGATCCACCAAGTCACACAACAAATCAATCCAATCCACGCAATAGAAGATCAAATCTGAAATTTGCACTTTGGGGTTAGCTTGTAGTAGAAGAAAGCAAAGGAAGAAGAGCGAGCTATCATAAAAATTTTGAGCTTAATCAATAATCAAAATTTTGCATTAAGATCGCATATCAAAAACTTGCATATTTTTCAAGCAAGAACATCCTTCCTTTTATAGATGAAATCGAAGGGAAAAAGATGGGAAAAATAAACCCAAAGCCGACGCCAAAACACGTTGGAGGGTTTAAACCTGGGTCTAAGCGGGCCAAAAAGAATAAAATAAAAATTAAATTAAAAATAGCGAAGTCGCACCCCATCCTAACGGGGCGCGATATCGCTTGCGCGAAGTCGCGCCTCATGAAAATGGGGCACGATTTCACTAAAAGACAAAAGAAACTAAAAAGGAGGGGCAAAGAGGTCTTCCCTTGCTCTTGGCAGGGGTTGAGGACCTCTTAGGGGTTACAAGGAAGATTACCCACTGAAAGTGGGTCAATTTTTCGTGTCTACATTTTGCCCCCTCTTTGATGCATTTATGGCCTATTAAATGCATCAAAGAAAGGATGTAGGCACACACACTAGAAGCAACAAGAAAAAGAGAAATGGGGTGGTCGGGTTAGAAGAAAGGAGTGGTGCAAAAATGGTGTCATTTCGGACACTTTTAATTTTACACGCAAATCGAGGCATTAGGGACATTAATGCCTCTATAGGTTGGGGTGCCCCCTCGAGTTTTTATGAAAAAATGTTTCATAAAAACTCGAAAGAACTGATGTAGAAGAAGAGAGAGAGAGAAAGACAACCGAGCAAAGAAAAAGGGGTAAAAAAAAAAAAAAATAGGGTTAAAAAGGTAAAAGGGGTAAAACCCTAATTCATTTTTATCGTGAAGAGGAGAGAAAATAGAGCTCTAGGAGAGAAAAGATGATGGTACTTCTAGTTCATCGAGTGATGATTATGAGGGGTGAGGTCGAGGCATGAGAATGGGTAAGGATCACTTTTGACTCTCCTCATGCATAATTTAATCTTGTTTTTCATAATTTAATTAGGGTTTTGAGGGATTTTGCCATATAAATCGGTGAATTTTTTGCCATGACCTGGGTGCAACTTTGTGGCTTGGGAATGATTTCACCTTGGGTGAAGATGGTGAAATCATCCTGAAGAAATTGGGTATGATTTTGTGAAGTCATACCTAAAAATAGTGGATGATTTGTGGAAAGCGAAGTCGCACCCTAAAAATGGGATGCGACTTTCAAAAAATAAGGAAAAAAAGAAGAAAAAAAAAGGAAAGAGAGAAAAAGAAGAAAAAGAAAGAAAACAAGTAAACCCGAAGTGCAATTTTTGAATTGGAATCTCTGTATGCTTAAAATTAAGAAGTGATGTTGAATTAATTTTAATTTCTTTAATTTTATTATGGAACTGATTAAATTTTATTTTGTGAATGCAGCTAGGTATTCTCGAGAGTCGAGAGTGGTGAGCAGAGAATTTGGTAGAGCTGGATGCTCTAGGGTAGGTAGAGAGGGATAGACTAGAGGTAGTGGGGCTAGACCATGTGGTGAGGATGCCATGGATAGAGATAAATAGGGTGATGTTGACCACCCTAGTAGAGAGGTGGTATCCGAAGACTTCCACTTTTTGGTTATCGATAGGGGATATGACCATCACACTGGAGGATGTGTGGTAGATTTTGAGGATCCCCATCAGGGGGAGAGGTCTATGGAGCATGAGGAAAGGTGACCACTCTTCAGTGGTTTTCTATAGGTTTCACCCACTAAGTGTGAGAGGGCACCATAGTAGTTGATGACCTAGTTGGTCGCTATAGAGTGGACCCTCTAATCGTGGTGCTCATAGGGGTTGTGGCTGGTCTCTTGACATGCCACACTAGCAGATGATACTTGCCATGGGTATTTGTGAGAGTAGTAGTAAACATGCGATATTAGGGAGTTCGATTTGCATGGGGCCCTTATGTGTTGGCTTATTTATATAGGATATTGTACAATATCATGTATAAGTGGCATACAAGACTGGTTTGTATGACTTTGCTCTAGGTGTGGTGTTGGGAGCACATCATGGTGTAGAGACCATTAGCACTACTAGGACCATTTCTCGACCTAGAGTGACCAATAACATATAGATGGTCGAGATCCCTAGAGAGGACCATGAGGGCCTATGTAGGGAACCTACCACTAGCTAGGTGGGTGATCGATGAGCTTCGAGATATGCAGCTCATCTGGTGACCATGGAGGCTTCACCCTGGTTGGGTATATGATAGGATAGAGTTGGCTAGGGTGAGGAGGATCATATGGTTGAGGTTAGAGAGGGGAGAGCTAGAGGTATTCAGGTTTGATCGAGTCCTATGGTAGTTCAAGATCTTATAAGGAATCTTGAACCTAGGGGACTACTGGTATCGAAGGGTGACTCGAGATCTAGTAGGGGTTGGAGGTGAGCTAGACCTCACCATATGGGTTAAGGAGGATATAGATGATCCTCCTTACGTTGACCCAAGGGTAGGTGATGTAGGGGTGGCCATCGGGTACAGGTGATGGTATAGAGGAGTCATGCCCTAGAGGATATCCCCTCCCATACTAGTATAGAGGTGCTAGGTGATGGACCTAGGCATGCAGTAGGTATTCTGAGAGGTAGCTCATAGGGCCATAGAGAGGGCACAATAGGCTCCTATTGTGAAGATAGAGGCTGACATGGGTTCAGATTCGGGTGGTAGAGGAGACCATCCCAGCAGTAGGGATCAAAGAGGGAGGGGAGAGATACCCCCACATAGATAGAGGGGCCATAGGTCAGAGACCCTAGGGAGGCATCCACATCAGTAGTGGTGGGAGGCCAGAGCTAGGGGATAGAGGAGCTATGGGCACAACTAGCTTCTCTATAGACATAGATGGTCCAATTGTAGGCTGAGAGGGACACTAGTAGAGGTTACCTAGATTTAGGGAGAGGCAATCTAGCTAGATGGAGAGCACCAATGGGCTAGGGTTGAGGGGATGGCTATCATTGGGAGCATCCAGGTAGGGGATGCGGTGCAGCTCCTTCAAGTGGAGCTACAGTGGATAGGTGATAGGTTGGAGGTAGCTATTCGGAGGGCCACATTTTTTGAGGTAGCTTACTACATAGCTATCCCTCCAGAGTGGAGGATGGAGCCTCCTCCATCCCTTCGATCAGTGAGTAGATCATGATCTTGATCATGGGCATCGATGACATCTCAATAGTCGGTGATTCAATTGAGGTTGCCTCCACCTCAGGGAGGGCCAGAGGGAGCTGGCTCTCAGATCTAGGAGAGGATAGGCTAGGGATCGGGATGACACACCAATTTTTTATTATGGTGTGCATCCCTAGGTTGAGTGTACCAAGTCTGGATTGTGGTACACCAACCTCACATGATGTACTCTTTTTCCTATGAGTAATACATAGTTACGGATATTATTGTGATTTTATGTGTTCTATGTGTAATGATTTAATGCATGTTTTTATATGTTTTGCTTGTTTATTTTAAGTGTTTTTATGTATGCAAACTATCCTAATGCAAACTACATGAGGATGAATGAATGCAAAAGGAAAGAACAAGAAGAAGAGGAAGAAGGAACGAAATCAGACAAGAGAAAACAAGAGAAAGAAAGAAGAGAGAAAGAAGAAAGAAGAAAGAGAAGAAGAAAAAAAGAAGAGAAGAAGAAAAAGAAGAAGAAGAGAAAATAGGGGGTCCAAAGGTCAACCATCAGAAAAGGAGAAGAATGAATGATCCATAGTATAAGACTAGCGTAGGTTGCAACGAACCAGTGTAGCCAGACACTATAGATCGTATTAATGAGATAGCTAGACCCGTTATGGGTATAGCACTTGCATTAATGTGAAAAAGTGTGTGTGGAGTTTTGACCCACTATGGGTGGTTGCTCCCTTATTGACTGTTGTGAGGTGATTACCCACTAGGATGTATGTCGAGGTCTACTAAAAATGACCAAGGAGCTTATCCTGTAATGGGGTGTTGAGCCTATCGAGTCAAAAGAGAGTATGACCCGATAGAAGATCATGAATAGTGCAATACCCACTAGGATGTATAAGTATCCCATGTGGGGTGTAATATGTATAAAAATAGTATGCAAGTGCTATCCCAGATTGGGACTTTGAGAAAGACTTTGTGCAACAAGAGTTTTCAACATAATGAAGGAATCGAGAAAAGGAGAAGAAGCGATCATAAGAAGAAAAGAAGAAGGAAGGAAAGAATCCCTAGGGGGATCTTGCTAGGCATCAGAGTCCTAGTGAGAAGTGCAATGCATGTGAGCTATGACCTAACTAGGTATCATCACATGCCATTGTCGCAAGATCCCCAAAAATCTATATGAGCAAGCAATCATGAACAATCAATCATGCATTTATGATAGGCAAACATGCAAGGTGTTAAGTTAGATGTCAAGCAATCATGCAAGGATGACAAGCAATAATGCAATATGAGCAAGCAGGTGAATGCAATGGAAAATGAAGATGCAACTATATGAAAATTTTTTTTTTTTATGGAGAGTTAAAATCAATGCAAAGTCTAAATGCACCATACATCTTATCAAAATAAATAGGTGTGCCATGAGGTGTTGGATCGAATACATCCTCAAAATCATGGAGAAGCTCTTTTAAGGCTCTTCATTCAACATCCATGGCACGATAATCACAACATTTTCTAATAGCACCATTCTTTTTAGCATAAAATACATCATACAAAGATTCATCATTTTCTTGAACAAAAACAATGTTATTTTTAGAATGGATAGAATCAACCATATTACAAGACATTATCTTTGGAGGAAAAGAAAAATTAACACTTTTATTATCATCTATTGACAACTTTTGATATTCCATATATTCTGCATAAGTCATAAGATGGTCATCATCCTCAAAAGGTAGAGGTTGATTCTTATTAGGTATAAAACCTATACCACATCTCCCAGGCCAAATCTCAACATCCAAGGGTTCTTGAATACCCTTCTGTTGTGGTCCCAATCCTTTACCTGCATATCCCATACCAGATAGGATCTTCTTAGGAAGGGGATAATCATTAGTGAGATAGCATTGAGCAAAAGAGCGCTCATTGAGAGATGGGTTGCTACCATGGAGCTTTTCTTCGGAAGCCATACCTCCGAATATGAAAGCACACGTGCCAATGTGTATAACATCACCCTTCTTATGAGGTAAGCCCATAGTTCGGGGTGAAGGTGGTAGCTTGGCTAGATCCAGAAGAGGCTCTTGAAGAAATTGATTATCATGATCCAAGGAGAAAGAATGGGTTTTATGTTCCTCACTCACTTTTAAACTTTGAAGATGCTCAGAAATTTGAGATGAGGAACATGGAGAAATTGTTGAAGAAATAGAAGGACAAGAATAAGAATCTATTTGAGCTAACTCTATATTTGAACAAAATTCAAATGGTCGAGGGTCACCCGAAATGGTGATAACTTGATTCTTGAATTCAAACTTGAGACACTGATGAAAAGTAGAAGGGACAACCTTCATTGCATGGATCCAAGGTCACCCAAGAAGAAGATTAAAAGATGTAAGACAATGTACCACATAAAACAAAGTATCCAATATTCTCGGCCCTACTTTTAAGGGAAGAGATATGACACCATAGGCCTCTTGGGACTCATTGTTGAAAGCTTTAATGATGATATCAGTTTTTGTTAAATCTTCCTCTTTTAATCCAAATTTTTGAAAGAATTGATATGTACACAAATTGAGGGATGAACCATTATCAATCAAAACTCGCTTGATAAGGGTATCCCCAATAAGTGTGGTGATGTAAAGTGATGAATCTCCATGTAAGTTTGAGGAAGGTTTATCATCATCTGAGAATGAGACATGATGTATCCCAAAAGAACCTATGGTGTCAACTATGGCATCAGGAGGGATGTCTAGGAAAATAGATTGTTGTTGTAAAAATTTCATTAAAGCATTTCTGTGATCGGGAGAAGTCTACAAAATTTCTAACACTGATATCTTTGTTGGAGTACTAGCTAACTACTTCTGAAGATCAAATGAAACCTGTGACTATGGTCTCAACACTATAGGTGGAATCCTTGTAGCTGAATCTCTTCTCTGATTCTCCTTTAAAACTGAATTGGGCTGAGATACTGAACTCTATCCTTGCTGATGTTGCTGATTCTGAGCCTGTTTCCTTGTAGTTACCCCAACCATACCAACCACATTACTATGGTGTAGGGAATCATCTTGATGAGCCACCTGATTGGTTGTTTGTTGCTCATGCTTTGGTAGGGGATCCTTAAATATCCCCATGTCTTGATTTATTGTTGGAACTTGTTGAGTAGGAGTTTGATTACTTGTTGATTGGATATTTCCTAAATCAATGCATCCTGCATCAATCAAATCTTGAACCACATGCTTCAATTTCTTACAAGTGTTCGTCCAATGTCCTTCTACTCTATGGTAAGTGCAATATTGATTTACCTTATACCAATGAGTTGTAGTATCTGGTTGTCTTACTAGAGGTAATTCTATTGCCTTAGCATCCAATAGTTGTTTTAAAACTGCTTCCATAGGGATATTAAGTCTTGTGAAATTCCTTTGAGGAGGCTTTTGAAGTACAATATTTTGTAGGTTGTTATTGACATTGTTAATAGGCCTACTATCACTATTGCCTCCTATATGCTTATTCTTATGTTGAGACTTAATTGGCTTATCTTCTTTAACCTTAAGTTGACCTCTTCTAATGAGAGCTTGTTCCACTTTTCTTGCTAACTCAATTGCTTGATCTAAAGATGTGATAGTAGTAGTTTCTAGAGCATAAGATAATTGTTCTTGTAAATTACCAATAAATATATCAAGCATATCTTTCTGAGACACAGGTTGTCTTAATCGACCAACTAAACTTCTCCAATGAGCTAAAAATTTTGAAAAATTTCTTCTTTACTTTGTTTTAAATCATATAGATCTCTCATAGTCACTTCCTTTTCAATGTAAGCACTAAATTGATGAACAAACATCTCTGCAGTCTTCTCAAAACTCTTCAAAGAATAGTTGGGCAATCGATAATACCATTCTAATGCCACTCTAGCAAGACTCTTTGGAAATGTTTTCAATAAGAGCATATCATCATAAATAAGATCATGGCAAGCTATTCTGAATCCTCTTAAATGCTCTATTGGATCTTCAGTCCCTTTATAGATTGGCAATACTGGCATAGAAAAATGCTTAGGATAAGGTCTAGCAGCAACAATAGGATCCAATGGTTGACTACACATTTCTTTATAACTGTATGTAAACCCTGAAGGTTGAATCATATCCATCCTTGAAACCAATTGATTCACTACACTTGCCAAATTTTGCATCTCTGAATTACTATGTATGTTTCCCAGACTTCCCAAAGGAGGAAAGTATGCATGTTGAAATCCTGATGTTTGATTCAAGTTTTGGATACTTTGGTTGTATGTGGCACTTTGTGGATAACTAACATTTGGTGGAACAAAAGCAATGGTGTTGATATTAGAGGATGAAGGAGGAAATTGAGAATAATTTTTTGGGCCACTATTAGTTAGAGAGACTTGCAGATTCCCTCCAACATTGGTGGTATTAGTAGTGGCACAAGTCACTTGGTTCTTAAAATTGTTTTGATGCAAGGATTGAGATGTAGGAATGCCATGATGAAGCAAAGGAGACCTATTGGGAGGGGAAGGAGTAGCATCCTCTTTTTCAAGATGAGCTTCTCGTTCTACATATTCCAATAGTTTTTCCTTATGAGCTTTCATGAATTCCCAAATGTGATCAAATGATGAAAAGACATAACTACCATTAGGTCCAACAAAAGGATCAGGATTAGTTTCAGTTTCCATGTCTACCTCTTCTTGCTCTTCTGGATCTACATTAGGGTCTTCCCTATCAATCTGATCATCTTCCAAAGGAACATAATCAGACTCTAATTGTTTCCTCTGACTTCTAAGGAAAGGAGCCATTAGAAGTAGTGAAAAACAAATAGGGGAAAACACTAACAAATAAATTTTAATTACTTAAATATTTTTCAAATAGAATTAATGATCTTGCTTAGTGTTTGAAATAAAAGGAGGTGTTCACATCGGGTTCACCAAATATGTAGAGGGGGAAAACTACCCTACCATGTACAATTCCCAAACAAAAGGTTGGATCCGCAAGGAGAGAACCTTTTGTGGGGTGAACCATGGGGGCTATGTTGTACTCTACACTCGGTGCTAGGGGGAAGGGTTCACTAGGAATGGTTTAAGGACTCACTCCAAGTCCTCAGGATATTTAAGAATGTTTGATGTATTCAGTTTTAAGAAAACACCTAAGTTTGGCCTTTCTAGTTCTAAACTAGGAAAGATAAAGGACAATGCATAAAATAGAATATAATAGTTGAAAATAGAATGCAAGCATACAAGAGCTAGCCTAATATGATTCTTTATTTTGAATGCTCACTAACCTAGGGTTTATTTCAGAAAACCTTTAAAGTAGAAATATACAAAATAAATGCATATAAATTATCCCTAGATGCAAACTAAATGCTTTTCACTTTTAGATGCCTAAGAATCAATAATTAGATTAGATATTCAACCAATAAAATGATTAGAGCACTTATCTAGATTGGTGGTTGATTTAGCTTTTTCTGCCTCTTGTCCAATGATATCAAAAATACCTATTTCTGCAAGATCACTCATGAAACCCTAAAAAATAGAATTAGCATTAGGGGGTCTGCTTAGGCCATTGTGTAACAGTCCTTGGAGGTGCAGTAGTCAAGCCCCCTAGGTCCTTTTAGATGACCTTTTAAAACAAAATTGGAAATTGACCTTTGGATAATTAATCATAAAATAAAAATGTAGTAATAGAAAATAGAAAATAGAATGTAGTAGTATGATCTAGATGCAAAATGGAATGTAATAGTGAAAATAGAATCTTGAAATTACCCCGATGTGCTCTCGGGAAAAATTCATGCCTCGCCTAGAGCGAGCATGATAATGCAATAACAAAGTCATGCCCTACCTAGACGGGGTATGATTTCGCTTCTACAGACTAGTTTACCCTAATCTAGGCAAGTGAAGTCATGCCTCACTAATTTTGGGTGCGATATCATTGTAGATTAATGAAAAATAAAAAGTGAGTGTAGAAGATGAAATAAATGTTAAAAATAAAGTAATCAAACCCTAATGGACATCATAGAAGTAGGTAGAGAAATTGAAGTATCCAAGCGGGCACTCTATCTCTCCGAACCACACCATGGATCCACCAAGTCACACAACAAATCAATCCAATCCATGCAATAGAAGATCAAATCTAAAATTTGCACTTTGGGGTTAGCTTGCAGTAGAAGAAAGCAAAGGAAGAAGAGCGAGCTATCATAAAAATTTTGAGCTTAATCAATAATCAAAATTTTACATTAATATCACATATCAAAAACTTGTATATATTTAAGCAAGAACATCCTTCCTTTTATAGATGAAATCGGAGGGAAAAATGGGGCAAAATAAACCCAAAGTCGATGCCAAAACATGTTGGAGGGTTTAAACTTGGGTCTAAGTGGGCCAAAAAGAATAAAATTAAAATTAAATTAAAAATAAGAAGTCACGCCCCATCCTAACGGGGCGATATCGCTTGCGCGAAGTCGCGCCTCATGAAAATGGGGCGCGATTTCGCTAAAAGACAAAAGAAACTAAAAAGGAGGGGCAAAGAGGTCTTCCCTTGCTCTTGGCAGGGGTTGAGGACCTCTTAGGGGTTACAAGGAAGATTGCCCACTGAAAGTGGGTCAATTTTCCGTGTCTACACTTATATATAAAAAATGTAAATATGTAATGTGAGGATGTGCACAAGTATCCTAGAATAGGAGTCCAAGAGTCTTTCAAGTATTGTAGAGTCAAGTATACAAGTGGCAAGATGAGAATTCAAGAGTCATAGGAAAGCAATAGTCAAGTAGCCAAAGAGTCACATTACAATGGCTATATTTTGGAGAGAATGGCTCCATAAGGAAATGAAGAAGATGTGCAAATGAGATATGAAATAAAGCTTATATACATTTTGAAGAATTAATATTTTAAGTTATTCTTCATGCATAGCACATGAATGATTCAGGATATTTACATTCATATTATTGCATATAAATAAATGTTATTTGATTTATTATAAGCCTTGATATACATATTAAGTTGCTCATATTATTCTACTCATCATATTATTATTTGACCTTTATTGTGGCTAATTTATATTTGAGATCCTGTGTGATATATTTAATATAACCTATGAAATTTTGTGGTAGTTTAAAAGCTTAAAAATCTAATAATGGTATTAGAGCTACCAACAGACTCTATCCACATTTATTGAAGCTATTGTTAATTATATTTATCCATTTTGATAAGGTTAATTTAAATTTTTTCCACTTTGAAGGCAATGAGACTCGAACTCTATTTCAAAGGTTATATTGAGTAGAGAAAGCTAGGGTCATTCCACTAGGTTGAAGGAAAGTCAGTGAATAATAGGACTCAACAAGATTGAAGGTGTAAAACCTAATAGGAAGTTGGTCATTCAAGATTTAGCCACCTATTGAAGGAAATTCTTGCACCCTTGGAGATTTCTCATGTTGAAAGATTTCTTGAATCCAATCAACACTATGGACTCGGGTGGATCCACCTCTTTTACTCAATAAAATATTATCTTAAGACTTTAGACAAATTGAGTAAGGTAAGGAAATCCTAGAGGTGATCTTATAATACTTCTCATATGCTCATGCTCATCTAGATTGCAAAAATAAAACTGTAACATGATATTTGACCAAGCTTCAAAGTAACTCCCAGCTAGTGCTTCAAGTAGTAGACCAGTGCCTTGTCCATTAGGCAATTGTAGTAAGACTTAAAATACTGATATGAAATGGAAATAAAATGGAAGAGATAAAAACTAATCCAATCACATTCATTCAAATAATGTAACAAAAGTGACTAAACATGCCAGTGAAAGAAGGTGTCATTTACACATTCAAATGATGTAATATGTAAATAGGACAATAAAAAAAATTGCACACAAAAATGCTTAAAGGAGGAAACAAGATTGTATTCATGTAAAAATATCATTATAATGGGATTTTGATCAAGAAAAAAATATCTCACTAATTCAATACAAAGAAATTTTCATTCAAATGATTCAATAGATAACTTTGGCTCTTCATTCAATTGATGTAACAAAGAGCCTCATCATTTTCAGCCTCAACCATTGGAAATAATATCAGTAAATTTGGCACCTCCTTAGAAAAATCCTACACAATAATGGAGAAGAAAAAAGGGATGACTTGACAAGACACAAAAAATAAAATATAACTAACAAAGGATGAGCACTCTAGTATACCTCTCGTAGAATTTTACTATGCCAAAACTTGATTATTTTCTACTGTTACAACTTCTTCTTATAGCTTGATCCTAGTCCCCTTATGTTCTAACCATAACTACCTCCATTAAAAGATATATGATGGCCCATAACTATTGCAATTACCTCTATTTAGTTTGTACCATTAATTGCATTTATTGTGGCTCCTCTTAGCAACTTGGTGGTGGCCTTGGTTAAAATCACCTCTATATAAAGCTTTAAAATGGTCAGCTCTATTAAAAATGCACTTGTACCTAAAATTTTAATGATGTCCCATTACTGTTATAATTGCATCCATTTCTTCTATAACTATGCCCATGCCATTAATTATTTCCACGTGCCTGAATCATCTTCCATTTACTTCTTTGATCCATCAGATTTTGGTAAAACTCTATGTGTTTTATATTTAATATAAACCTTAGCTTATATTAAATTTTTGTGACCTTATGCATCTGATATTTAATATAAACCTTAGATTTTATTAAAAAAAATCAAATTTAGTCCTTGATCATTATAAATATTATCCACTTCATTTAAATAATGATCTTAGCCAATCTAAAAAAAATTAAAACCTTGGCCATTTTTTTATTTTCAATGGTTGATCAAATTTGGTCACGATTGGGATCTAAATTCTCTAGCAATAACTGGTAGTGCCTCTCCAACTAGAACTAATGAGCACTTGGGCCACCCATATGGGCTCCTTGGCACCACCAACTAGTATCTTTGGATGGCCTCATGCAAGAGGCTACCCTAACCATTGTGAGGTGGTCGACTTACTTTGAGCACCTTCATGCTATTAAACATCATAAGGACTGACCCACATTCAATGTGGGACTAAAGAATCAAAGCAAAAATAAATAAATATTACACCCTCACACATGCATAAAATAGTTAATCATATGTTCCCACGTGTCATGCACAGGTTGGTTAAATTTTAAACCTGCACCCAGACCATTGATCTCCTTTACCTATGTTCATACTGTCGATCTGCTCTACCTGTGAGTTGTTGATTAGCCTAGTGGGGTCCACATGGACTGAGTCAGTCATCCCTCTTCTACCTACATCTAGACCATCAATTTTTGCATGCTCCTTACACGAATATGTACCATCAAATCTGGTGCATTTTGATTTTGAATTTGTACATGGCATAATTTGGTTGGTAGGTTGAGTTTATCTTTTGCCCTTTATGCACTGATTGAGATCATCAATATCCTCAGCCTACATCCAAACCATTGATCTAATCTACCCCCTACACCTTTGATTGGCCTTGTGAAGTCCACATGTTTTAATCCGGTCACCCATATCCTACCTTTTGCGTAGACCTAGACCATCGATTTTCTATGAGTGCATGTAAAATATTGTACATCATTGATCAATGATGGGTGCAAACCTTAGCCTTAATATGAATTCAAGGAGGATATTTTATTTTTTAATGAATTCAAAAGGACCTCAAGACTTAGAAAGATATGACCACTACAAGGGTATATTTAGGCAGTCACTTTGACTTTAGAAGAAAGAGAAAAAAACAAAGGGAGCCAATGTTTTTATGATATAGTACATTGTACCTTAGGATATAATATTGGGGGGACATTAGGAGAGGAAATATATCTTCAAAAAAATCAAAAATTTCGAAGACCTTCGAGCATATAATTTTACAAAGCTTGAGAAGACTAAAAAAAGAACAAAATTTGCAATAATAAAAAGGAAGAAGAAATTAAAAGGAACATTCTAACGAAAACTAACCAAGGGATTATTACAAAATCTAGGACCACAAAATTTAAAAATAAACTATGCCCAAAGTAATCATATAAACTAGATCTATGACCCTATTAGGATATTGCATTTTGAAATTAAGGGTAAACCTCAAGTTGGATTTTTAGGATCCAACACAAGCTTTGACTGGGATAGGTGATGAAAAGACTCTTGACAATGAATTACCTAAGAACTCCAAAATCTCCAATTGATTGTATGGACTCAAAATTTTAACTAATAACCTAAAAAATAGGATCCTAATCACCTAAAAAGATAAATACTGAAAGACTCAAAACATTTTCTTGAGGAATGAACTCAAAAATAAATTTGTGTGTGCAAGGCTTTTCAGGCCCTCGATGTAGAATGGTACATTTTTAGATGTTGGTCATTTATAGGAATTGCAAATTTTGTACCCTCCAAGGTTTTCAACTTGTAAGTATGTTGACCTGCATTTTGAAGGATCTGATAGGGACCAAGTCATTTGGGTTCCCACTTTCCCTTTTCACTGTGTTTATCATTTTTGGGGTCCCAATACAACACTATATCTCCTTCCTAAAAAGGTTTACCCTTGGATTTTTTGTTGAACAATTGTGATGTTTTGTGAGCTTGCTCAATTATATTCATCAATGAATCCTTTCTATCTTCCTGCAACTTCACAATTTGATCAAACCTTCTCTATAAAATATTTGGATTTTCATGATCTTGAGAAGCAAAGATAAAGCATGGTTCTCCATTTGAGGGGGTAACAAAGCATTCTAACAATATACTAGTTCATAAGGAGATTTTCCTATGAATATTTTGATAGATATTTTGACAACCTATAGAGAAAATTCAGCTCATTGTCACAACTTATTTTGTTTCTATCCAATGCTCTTATGATTCTTATGATCAAATTCTTATTTGAAGATTCTACTAGACCATTTACTTGAGGATAATAATTTGCAGAATGAGAAATCTCAATACCATACTTAGCATATAACTGGATCATTTTGAAGGAAGTAAAATTAGACCCATTATTAGTGATCACTTCCCTTGGAGTCCCAAACCTTGTCATAATATTTTCTTCAATGAATTTGGTGATCATCCCTATAGTCAATTTTTTTAGAGGAGTTGCTTCTACCCACTTGGTAAAATAATCAGTGGTAGTGATAATCCATCTATGGCCTCTAGAAGAATTTGGTTTTATTTCCCTAATAAGGTCAATTCCCCACTGTATAAATGGAGCTTCCACCACTATTGGCTTTAAAGGCATATCAAATAATCACTTTTTACCTACAAAAAAATGGTATTTATGACAAATTCTCACAAATTTGAAGACATATTTAAACAAAGAAGTCCAATAATAACCAGTTCTCATGATTTTTTGGGCAGTAGTCTAAGGAGAAAAATGGCCTCCATAGTATCTAGAGTGATATTTCTTTAACACTTGGTGAACCTCTTTCTCAAATAGGAAAAGAAGTAATACACTATTTGGATACCTCCATTACATTCTACCTTCTTGAATGCATTTTCTTTGGACTACTTGCTTTATAGATCTCCTTTTACTTTGAGGTATTTCTCCTAGAAATGACAAGTTCTGAAGATAAAACACAATTTCATCGTACCACTAGCAATCAAAATTATTAATTATTCTAGCCTCATACTGCTCATCTACTACGATAGTGTTATTCATGAATTCCTCTTCTTTGTTAGCCATAGACTTTGTCAGTCCTTATCCCCTAAAATATGAACTACTTTGAAATATACATCATACTATAATAATTTTTCCATCTACCTTGCAAGACTGCCCGAAGGTTCAAACTGAGTGAAACATCTTTTATAAGAATATAGGAGATATAGGCTATTACCATGATGGATCCAAAGGTACATTTGAAATGAACTAATGTTATGAATAAAACATAAATCTACTTTTCTATCATAGAGTATTTCAATTTAGGACCCTTTAATCCTACACTCATGAAGGTTATAGACCTTTTATTTTCTCTCCATATTTCATAGTTAGAATTGTAGCAATTGTACGTTTTGAATAAAATGAGTATTTTTTTAAATATCTAGAGTAATCAAGGCAATTTAATATAGGATCTTGAGTGATTGCATCCTTGAAGTTTTGAAAAGCTTTGGTATTCTCTTCTATCTATTGGAATATATTACATTATTTGGTACATGCTAATGTACCATCTTGGGTACATCATTAGATTAGGAGAGTGTCTTAGATTAAGGCTTGAGTATTTACTTTATGTAATGTAATAAATGCACAAGTATTATTAGAATGTGCAATGATGTAAATGTGCATGGTGTCCACATGTACATGAGTCCTTAGAATAGGAAGATGAAGAGTCATAGGAATATGGAAGGCCAAGAGTCATGTCTCATTATATATAGGCCTTTGGTAGATGAGTTGAGAGAACAAGTGAGAGGAATGAGATTAGTAAGTTAGTGAGTTGATAGATAGAGAGATACAATGTAGAACTTGTATGAAGTATGGAGCATTGAGATCTCCACATATTGTAACAAGTTTAAATTTTTGTGAGCTTTCATTAATGGCTATTTCATGAGTTATTTCAAAAGTTTCTCATGCTATTTACTTGCTTATTATATTGCCATTATCATAGATATAACATTGCATGCTTATTTTACTACTTGTGGTTGCATTTCCTTTAAGTTTATAGCATCAAAAGCTAACAGTGGTATCAGAGCACTAGGTTGATTGATAGGAGATAGAGAGAGCCACAAGAGAGATTGAGAGGAGATAGGAAATATCATTTTCAGAATTTTTGAAATTGCATTTGGCTAGAGTCTTTCCACAGAGTTGCAGAAAAACTTGTGAAGACTAGGACTCAACATTGATTCCACTAGATTGACAAATCAACTAGTGAAGTTCATTTTCTTTAGATTCAAAGAAATTTCTATTATCATTTTCTAATACTTTGTTGCAGAGAAGAGGAGATTCAAAGAAAGTTGAGAAGCTTCCTACAAGAGCTAGGAAGAATATCTTCTTTGGAATCAATCCAGTACTTGAAGCAACAAGTTGAAGATTGAAGATTTTGGAGGCCTTAAGGAAAAGGTCCCATTGCAAGATTTGCATATTTGAAGATAGAAGATTGAGGAGACTCAAGAAAGAGATCTCCATAGAAGATTGAATATTATTGAATATTGAAGAGAAGACCCAAAGGAGGTCCCATTGAAGAACTTCTAGATTTGGAAGATTGAAGATAGAGAAGGACTAGAAAAGGTCCTATTGCAGATTTTAGAAGCAACAAATTTTGAAGATCCAAGAAAGAGATCTCATTGCAAAACTTCCATAGTTGAATATTGAAGAGATCAAGGAAAGGTCTCATTGAAGTTTTGAAGAATATTTAAGAAGCTACAAAATTTGAAGGCCCAAGAGAAGAAGGCCTCAAGCAAACTTGAAAGGAGAAATAAGGAGAAGGCTAGGAAAGCCTCATTGAAGAGATTTGAAGAAGGCCATTGGAGGAGATTTGAGGAGAACTCAAGGGAGAAGATTGCTAGCAAGGAGTTCTTTATAGAGAAGAATTTGGGACAATTATCACCATCCGACAACAAGCCCAAAAGGAAGAAAGATTTGGCAAGAAGTTTGCCAAATTTTGGAGGAGATTATTGAAGACCTCAAGACATTTAGATTCTTGAGAAGAAGACCAACAAAGAGGCCAAGATTGAAGTCAGAATTTGACAAGGAGGTTGAAGGAGAAAGGAGCTAGAAGAGGACACAAATTTGAGAGGTTTAAAGATTACCTTTGAAGGCTTGAAGGCTGATTTGTAGAAAAGGAGATTGTTGTTTTTACAACAGAAATTGAAGAGGTAAAGGTAATATTGAACTAAAACTTGGAGGAGTTTCCAAGCAGATTTTAGAGGTTAAAGGATAGCAATAGATAACATATTTATAGGAGAAATTAGCTGCAATAGGAAATCTGAAAATTTTAGAGTTTAGGACAAGAGGGCAGCAATTTGGGCAGCATTAATAGCTGCAAGTTGAAAGAGTTTAGAAGCTGATTTGGATAGCAAGAAGAGCTACAAAATAGACAAGTTCAGGGCAGCAAAGCATAAAGAATTGAAGCTACAAATTTATCAAACTCGGAGCAGCAAATAGGTGAGTTAAATCACCAAGAAATCAAGCTACAAATGGAGACCAAAAGGTATGCAACATTGGTGCAAAAGTTCATTAATTGAACATTCATATTTATCTTATTATTAAGTTTTTAAAAGCACCAGATTTGAGGTTTAAAGTTGCAAGAGGAAAGGTTTCAAGTTTATGTCTTCAAGGGTGCAGAAGATAGCATTTACAAGGAATTAAAACCTGCACAAAAGGAGAAGTTAGATATATTATCAAGGAAAGAAAATATCAACTTCTTACTATCTATTGAAAGCTAACAAGTGGATATTGTATAGCAAAGAAGACATTATTATAAAGCAAAAATTGGATATACTAAGCTATCCAAAAAGGCAAAGTATTGGCATGTTTAAGAAGCTTGAAGTCACCATAAGAAAGATCACCAAGCATTGATCCAACAAGGAGATGTAGTAGAAGAGTTGCCAAGGAGGAGAAGGCAACGTAGAAACCACCATTACCATGACTTGCAAAAAGGAGAGGTGCCACCACCACATTCAAGAGGAGAAACCACCATCTCAAAAAGCAAAGGTGAATATTGACAACATAGGGGCAAGCATTTCATTAAGCTATGTAGAATAGCGCCATTAGTGAGCAAAATAAGTGCAAGAACCAAGGTATTCTACCATTGAAGGTTTGAGAATGCAACAAAATAAGGATAGGTGTAGCGTCATATATTATTGAGCATTGAAGGAGGAAAAGAACATTGCAAAGAAGACCTCATCATTAAAGAAGCCACGTTGAAGAGTCACAACACCTATAGAGAGTGTTACATTGCAAATGAGAGTGCTACATAAAAGATAGCACATGAAAAAGGAGTTACAAGTCTTAGCACCACTTGGAAGAAGTGTCATAAAGAATAGTGCCACCTTTAAGAATGTTACATAGCAAGAACAATGCCACTTGGAGATAAGCTAGCGCTATACCAAACACAAAGGAGTTAATGCCACTTGGAAGGAAAACAACGTAGAGAAAGAACGTTACAAGGAAGTGCAAGCGCTTAGAAGGTGAAAGAAGGTGAAGAGTCATTGCTTCCAAGTGTCAAAGTGTTAAAGAAAACTCCAAAGGAAGAGCAAATGCTTGTCTTGCATGAGTGACAAGTCTCACACTTACCCATGCAATAAGAAGGTATTCTAGGAGTACGTAGAGCATGACAGTGAAGTAAAGTCCAAGAGCAAAGTGGAGTAAGACCAAGTGCACAGTGAAGGAGAATGTAACCAACAAGTGCAATTGAAGAGTACGTTGAAGAGAGTCAACAATTTTGAAGGCACCAAAAGCAAGTGCAATTAATGTTGTCATAAGCATTGAAGAAGGAGAATTGAATAGCACCTCAAGACAAGTGCAACTTGCAGAGAAGTCAAAGAGAGGAAGACTTCAAACTCAGCACATGCCAAAGTTAAAGAAGGTATTGAATTTATTTAAATCAAAGTGCATTTTTATAAAGTAAAGGAGGAATAAGGAACTTTATTACTAAGGTTAAAACTAGTTAATCTTTAATGCTTGAGATTAATTAGATAATTGGAGGTATAAGGAATTGCTTTGATATAGTACAACCTTAGATGCTTTATTAAAATATTTGAAAGCATTTTTGAAGCAAGGAAGGTTTAATTAAAAGCATTTGAATTACTTTATTCAAGCATAAGAAATATTTGCAAATAATTTATTTTGGAGGAAAAAGGAATTCTACATAGAAATTAAAACATTAAATTTGCAAATATCCATAGTTTCTAAATTTCCAATTAGGGAGATATAAGGAGTTCTACATCAATATAGATTATTGAAATTTAGAAATTATTGAATTGAAAATTGAAAGAAGCAAAATATAGCATTGATAGAAAGTTGGAAATTGCATTTTGAATTAGTCTCTTGCTCTAATTTATGAGACATAAGGAATCCAACTTAAAGGTCTTGAAAACAAAGAACCTTATCAAAAACTTGAAGGTGCATCATAAATTATCTTTAGCTTTCTATTTATTCATTAATAGGGAGAAATAAGGTGAAGAATAGAAGTTGAACATTAGGGAGATAAAAGGGATTCAACTCTAGGAAAACTAAGAAAGCTAAGCATACTATCAAGATCATAGTACATTCAAAACACTTGCTAGATATAAAGTATTTTACAAAACTTGAAGAATTGAAAAGATCTTATCAAACTTGATCTTTTACTAAAATACTTGGGAGTTAAAAGGTATTCTACCTAGAGATTTGAAAAATTAAATTCTTATCAAAATCATTGATTGAACATTAAGATTCTCAAGGTATTTTACAAATTAGAGAATTAAAAAAGTTCATTGAGTTTGATCACAAAATACTAGGGAGTCATAAGGAAGTCAACCTCAAAGGTTTAGAACCTTGAATTATTCAAAGCTTAAGGAATTATGGATTATTGGTACATATATTTTAAAGCAAGTAAACATATGACTAGAAACAAAATATGGTTCAATGCTTTACAAGAAAAATATGAAAAATCAGTTGCTATAGCAAATAGTAAGACTTGTGAAGTAAAAGGCATAAAAAATGTTCTAGTCAATCTAACTAATGTTTTATATGTTCCTAGATTGACTATCAACATTCTTTCAGTTTTCAACTTATGGATCAAAATATGATAATAGAATCCAAAGTTATCAATGGAAATAAACAATGTCATATTATTATACAAGAAAATGAAAAATGGATCAATTGTGATCCAAATTAGAATTCTAGGAAGCCCAAGCAACTTGTAAATCAAATAATAAAGAATCAAAGAATGGAGGTGATGAAGCAAAAGTTTCTATACAAAAAAATAAAGGATAATATGATTCTAAGAACAAAGGAAAAAGAAAAATTCTTATACAAGAATTTGATGACTATGAAAGAGCTCAAGAAACTTGTAATCTTGAAGCCACAAAGACTGAAATATACTAACCATTCATTTGATCAAGTATACAGAAAGGAAGTAGAATGAAGAAAACAAGAAAAGACAACATGAGCTCCAAGAATAAAATGAAGACTAAACCAGTAGAAGGACAGGAACCAGATCAAGTTGAAGAACATTTGAAAGATGAAGACCCATATTGAAGACTAAAGTCTTCAATAACCAAATAATGTAATACAAGGGGGTGTTGGAATATATTACATTATTTGGTACATGCTAATGTACCATCTTGGGTACATCATTAGATTAGGAGAGTGTCTTAGATTAAGGCTTGAGTATTTACTTTATGTAATGTAATAAATGCACAAGTATTATTAGAATGTGCAATGATGTAAATGTGCATGGTGTCCACATGTACATGAGTCCTTAGAATAGGAAGATGAAGAGTCATAGGAAGATGGAAGGCCAAGAGTCATGTCTCATTATATATAGGCCTTTGGTAGATGAGTTGAGTGAGAACAAGTGAGAGGAGTGATATTAGTAAGTTAGTAAGTTGATAGATAGAGAGATACAATGTAGAACTTGTATGAAGCATGGAGCATTGAGATCTCCACATATTGTAACAAGTTCAAATTTTCGTGAGCTTTCATTAATGGCTATTTCATGAGTTATTTCAGAAGTTTCTCATGCTATTTACTTGCTTATTATATTGTCATTATCATAGATATAACATTGCATGCTTATTTTACTACTTGTGGTTGCATTTCCTTTAATTTTATAGCATCAAAAGCTAACATTGTCCACCTTATTTTCCAATTTTCTTGATCATGTCATTTATTGGCTTAGCAATCTGAGCAAAATCAGGAACAAACCTCCTAATAAAGTTACTCTTCCCAAAGAATGATCTAACTCCATTTAGATTATTAGGAGGGGGAATTTTAGCAATTGCTTCTATTCTTTGTGGATCAATGTTGATCCCTTCTTTTGAAACATGTCGAAGCAACTTACCTTGTGTGGCCCCAAACACATATTTTCTAGGATTTAGAGATATACTGAATTCTTTGCACCTATCAAACACTTGGATTAGGTGTGTAAACCGAACTTCAATATTTTTTAAAAAACTATCTCAAACATTAACCTCTTAAATTTAACATCCATGGCTCTACAAAATGTTGCCCCTAAAATTATCAATCCAAAAGTCATCCTGAGATATTCAAATGTTCCCCATGGTGTAGTGAAAGTTATCTTATGTCTATCTTCTGGATTCACTGTAATCTGATTGTAACCTAAGAAACCATATAATAAGGACGTTCTTGATGCCCCAACCACTGCTTGAAGTAATTACTCCATGTTAAAAAGCGGATAGTTATATTTAAGTGAGCTCTTATTTGTATATCTAAAATCAACACAAAGTGTTATCTCATCGTTCTTTTTTCTAATTGGAACTAGATTTTCTAACCAAGAGGAAAATATCACCTTCCTGATTATCTTTGTGTCTAGCAATTTTTGTACTTATTTTTGCATAATGGGATGCAATATGGGATTGAACTTCCTTTTTTTCAATCTAAAATATTTGGAAACTCCAAGAGAAGACATCAATGTTCTTTTTCAAGAATTTTTTATACTGTTGCTTTTATTTTTATGATAGAACCTTGTTAATCTTAACAAACTTGGGATCTTTCTTTGTCTCAATATTAACATCATCTATTTCAAATTCATGGACCAAATGTTCATATGCTCTGTCAAAGTCATAAAACAAAATTTCTAAATATACCAACCCCCTAGGGATCCTATTGGTCTTCAGTTGTATGACTTCAGTAGGTTATCAAATAACATCCTTTAATTTTTCTTCATCACTTTCATCACATATGATATCAGAGAACTCATTTTGCAAAGTCATAAAATCATTAATATGTATATCATCATGAAAAAGTTGTAAATATACCACATTATCAGGGTTGGATGACTTATAAATAGATATGTTTGGAAACCTATCCATAAAACAAGTGTCTATATCATGACTATCATCTCTAGAAGCATTCACTGCCAATAGATTTACATTGTGATTGTATGGTCTAGAAATGTATTATAGATCAAAAGCCAAGAATATGTCTATTTCATCCAGCATTCCTTGCTTATATTGTTTTGACCTAGGGTGCTTCGTTTTATACTTCCTACTGATTTTTTGTATTATTAAATGAAAATCCCCACAAACCTTAAGGTGATCAATACCTAGTTATTTGGATTTCCTTAGTCCTATCTATAAATCCTCATACTCTTTAGCATTGTTTGTACAAGAAAATTACAACCTATATGGTATACCAAGATAGTTCCCATCAATATCTATCAATATTACCTCAACCCCTACTCCAACTTGAGATTTTTCTCCATCAAAGGTTATAGTCCATAACTCAAAAGTCAAAATTCTATCAGTTTCTACATCCACTTCAGCTTTCAATTTTAGATCTATATTCTCAGCATTAGGTACTTCTAATAAGAAATATGAATGTCAAACAAAGTAAACCCCCATATCTTTTTCCTCAAAAAAATTCATGATATTAACCATATTATCATTAGGATATCTAAATTAAATTAAATATCTATTAAAAGGTTCTCTTTTTAATATGACCTTATCTTTACCCTACATTGGGATAGTGGCATATGACCAATCTAATTGAATGGTACCACCTAGTTGTTCATCCCAATGCCTAGAGAGTAGGATAGAAAAGAAAGGGTCTACATCTACAACTACAACATCCATTACCATACCTTTTTTAATATATTATTCACTATGGACAAGAAGCCCAATGATAATACCTACACAAGGTACTCTCCTGTGTAGTCCATTACAAAAATATGGGGGGTGCTCTTTTTGGCAAGTCAAGCCTAGCTGATCATCTACTTGTTTTGGCATTACATTCATAGAAGCACCACTATCAAGCATGTCATTATGAATAACATATTGATATCGATAGCTTGATGTATACCTTAGTGATATGTAGAATGATTTAACTAAATATAGGGCTCTAACTGCATTATTCTCAAGGCCTTTAGGCTAACATCCTAACTGATCAGTTAATTTGAAGGCTTTACATACTTGATATCGATACTTTATAATGGTCATTAATTCTCCAAAATTGATTCTAGCCTTTTGCTTAGAAATATCTATACCCAAATCAAACTAAAATTTCTTATAATAAATCCCTTTTCTAACTTTTTGATTAATCAAATCATATTATTGTTTATGGATAATTTCTTTTAAATCAGGCTCTTAAAGAATCACTTGCTACTTCATCTGATTTACCTTTTTCTATGAAATCACTCTTGTGGTTTTCTATTTTGGTAGGTCTTTTATCATTTTTGTCCTCTACTATTATGTTCCTAAGATTAATAGCATGTATTCTCTCTAAAGACTCAACTTATTCTACTATAGGTATAAAATTCCCTTATTTCATCCTATCAAATCTTGTATCACGAGAGTTATCTAAGGTTTGTGCCTCTCCAAAGACTAAGGTTCTTTGTTCATGATTATTGGTACATAAGTTCATAAATTTTTCAAATTATTTTTCTCTGACCTCATCCTCTTGAGTTCAACATACATTAATTCTAATATCTTCTTCTTTAGATTCAAAATTTAAATCAACATTAGAATGCATACTTAGATAAATACCATACTCAGCAAGGTTATGTGGTGCATCACAAGTAGAACAATAGAAATGATGATTTGATGCTATATTTTTGGATGGTATTGGGTTTGGAACAGAGTCTAGATCTTTTCTACTTCTTTCTTTTTGTAATTTCCATTTCAGTTTTTGGTTCCCTCTTCATTTGCATTGTTATTCCAATTTCTATTGAAATTACTTCTAAAATGAAGCATGCTATCTTCCTGCTATCTATTATCACCTTGTGAAGTTTCATCCAATATTGTCTTTACCTTTTTCAATTCTTGCTAATCTATTATTCAAAGTGGTAAACATTTTACTCAATTGATTAGTTGTTTTTTCATAGGATCCTGATCTATTTTCTTAAGGATAGAGAAATCAACCTTCTTACGTTTTATTTCAAGTTGACTAGGCTTTAGATAGTATATTTTCATCTTCCCACTGTCAATCATATTTATCTTTATTTCAATAGACCTCTCCATACATGCATCAATGGTGGATGTTGCTTATTATCTTATTTTATAATTAAAATCTCTAGGGAAGGCATTCTTGTAAAAGAAGATGGACTACTCATCATTTGGCCTTAATACTACTAGGATCTTACTTCTTGTCTTAAATAATCTCATATTGAAATATTTCACTCATTTATTTTCTTTCTTCTGCATGGTAGCTAATTTTATCAGCAAGGATTGTTCACTCTTCCTCTCTCCCTATTTTCTAAGAAAATCTTGCTCTATTTTTTGAAAAGTATTGATAGTAGTAGCTCCAAAATTGTTACACCATTCTCGAGCATATTTCTCTAAAGTTTGAAAGGAAATACTAAGGATAAAATATTCATCATCCACCTAAATATTGTCCATAACATACAAAAAATCCCTAATATGGTCTTCACCAATGACAACATTATTTCCTTGAAATTTAGGTAAGTATTTATGAGCTTCACCAAGGAGGGGGTTTAGATTTGGAGGTAAAGCAAAAGCTCTATACCTATTGGTTCTCCATTGATTGATATTTTGGTTAGAATTTTTGATTAAGAGTTTTCACATTCACTACGAGTTGATTCACTATTGGTATCTAATTTATATTAGGGAGAGACTGATTTAAACCAAAATTAGGACTAGAAATAGGGATAGCATGAATTGGAATTGAAATATTCCTATGATATTTGAAGAATACCTCAAAATTTGGCACTTTAGTGAGTAAATATTTGCCACTTATTCTTTTGGATGTCAGATCCAGCTCCTCCTTTCTTAATTTTCAAAATTTTGATTTCATTTGAAGTCACCATGATAGATGTGCAAAGAAAAATCAAGATCTTCAATGATGCCCAACCCAAGATTTCTTAGCTTAATATCCTCTCAATTCTCATAAAATTCACTCAAGAGATTTGGGAAGAAACAAAACATAAAATAGTACTAGGCCGGTCCTCAAAAACAACACCATAAATTGTTGGAGGAAATTCTTACACCCTTGGATATTTTCATGGTGCAAGATTTCCTAAATCTAATCAACACTGTGGACTTTGGTGGATCCACCTCTTTGAATCAGGAAAATATTATCTTAAGACTCTATACAAACTGAGTAAGGTAAGGAAATCCTATAGTTGAGCTTATAAGACTTCTCATATGCTCATGCACATCCAGATTGTAAAATAAAAATTGTAACTTGATATTTGACCAAGATTAAAAGTAACTCCTAACTAGTGCTTCGATCAATAGATTGATGCCTTGTCCATTA
This sequence comes from Wollemia nobilis, assembly GCA_028583015.1. Lineage (NCBI taxonomy): Eukaryota > Viridiplantae > Streptophyta > Pinopsida > Araucariales > Araucariaceae > Wollemia > Wollemia nobilis. Next base: position 13,503,457 of record JAQPPZ010000754.1, on the reverse strand, counting down.
GGTAATTGTAGCAAGACTTAAAACATTGATATGAAATGAAAATAAAATAAAGGAGATAAAAATTGATCCAATAATGTTCTTTTAAATAATGTAACAAAAGTGACTAAACATACCAATGAAAGAAGGCATCATTTACACATTCAAATGATGTAACATGTAAATAGGACAACAAACAAAACTATGCATAGAAATGCTCAAAGGAGGACACAAGAATGTATTAATGTTAAAAGATCATTATAATGGGAGTTTGGTCAAGAAAACCATATCTCATTAAGCAAATACAAATAAATTCTTCATTCAAATCATGTAATAGAGAACTTTGACTCTTTGTTCAAATGATGTAACAAAGAGCCTCCTAGATTTCAACCTCAACCACTAGAAATGATCTCAGTAAACTGGGTACATCCTTAGCAAAAACCTACACAATAATGGAGAAGAAAAAATGGGTGACTAGACAAGAATAGAAAATAAAATAAAATTGATAAATGTGGACACTCTAGTATACCTCTCACAAAATTTTTCTATGCCAAAACTTGATTCTTTTTTTGTTGTTATAGCTCCTTATAGCTTGATCTTGGTCCCTTTTATATTCTAACCACAACTGCCTCCATTAAAATTTTTATGATGGCTCATAAATATTACAATTGCATTCATTTAGTTTATACCATCAATTGCATTTGTTGTGGCTCCTATTAGTAGCTTGGTGGTGGCCTTGGTTAAAACTGCCTCCATCTAAAGCTTTAAATGGTTAGTTCCATTAAAATTGAGCTCGTACCTATAGTTTAAATGATGGCCCATCACTGTTATAATTTTATCCATTTTCTTCTATAATTGTGCCCATGCCATTAATTATTTTTAAGTTTCTGAATCATCTATTATTTACTACTTTGATCCTTCACATATTGGTAAAACTCTTAATTGTTTGATATTTAATATAAACCTTAGCTTATATTAAATATTTGTGACCTTAGTCATTTGATATTTAATATAAACCTTATATTATATTAAAATAAATATTAACTTAGTCCTTGAAAGTTATAAACCTTATCCACTTCATTAAAATAATGATCTTAGCCACCCTAAAAAAAATCAAAAACCTTGGAAATTTATTTATTTTCATTGACTGATCAAATCTGGTCAAGGTTGAGCTTTGGATCTCTCATCAATAACAAGTAGAGCCTCTCCAACTGGCACTAATGAGCACTTGGACCACCCATGTGGGCCCCTTGCCACTTCTAGATGGCCTTGTGCAAGAGGCTACCTTGACCACCATGATATGGTCGACTTACTTTGGGTGCCTTCACTCTATTAAAAATCATAAGGGTCGACCCACACTCAATGTGGGACTAAAGAATCAAAGAAAACAAAAATAAATGTTGTACCTCCACGTGCACCTAAATCAGCCAATCATATTTTGCCACATGTCATGCATATATTGGATGAGGCTTAGGGATTTTTTTTGCACTGTGATTGGTCAAAATTTAAACCTACGCCAGGACCATTGATTTCCTCTACCTACATGTGGACCATTGATCTGCTCTATATATGAGTTTTTGATTGGCCTAGTGGGATCTAATTGGCCTAATCCGATCATCCATCTTCTACCTATGTTCAAACCATCAATTTTTACATACCCGTCCACACGAATCCACACCATCAAATATAGCACTTTTAGACTTTGAATTTCTACATGGCATGATCTGGTTGGTGGCTCAAGCACATATTTTGCCCTTCACACACTAATATAAATTATCAATCTCCTCCACCTGCATCTGGACCGTTGATCTGCTCTACCCCTATGCCTTTGATTGACCTAGTGAAGTCAGCATGGTCCAATCCAATCATCCATCTCCTACCCTTCGCATATACCTAAGCCATCAATTTTCTATGGGTGTGTGCAAAGTGATGCACACTATTGATCTATGATAGGTGTAAACCTTAGCCTAAATATAATTTTAGGGGGAAAATTTTCTATTTTTAATGAATTCAAAAGGCCCTCGAGACTTAGAAAAATATGACAATCATGAGGACATATTTAGGTGGTCACTTTGACTTTTGAAGAAAGAGAAGAAAAAAACAAAGGGAGTCAAAAAACTTTGATGATATAGTACATTGTACCTTAGGAAATAATATGGGGGGATGAATATTAGGAGAAAATTTGGGTGGATGAAAAATTAAAACACCTCCAACGGCTAGCAGATAGGGCACTCCAACGGCTAGTAGACTTTAAAAAAGGGGATTATAAGGATAAAATAGGACTTTAAAAATACCTTTATGCAATTGATTTTATAAAGCTTAAGAAGACTAAAAAAGAACAAATTTTGCAATAATAAAAAGGAAGAGGAAAAAATAAAAGGAATATTCTAACGAAAACCAACTATGGGATTATTGCAAAATTTGGAAGGACCACAAAATTTAAAACTTGAACTATACCCAAAGTAACCATACAAACTAGATGTATGACCCTATTAAGACATATTGTATTTTTAAATTAGTGGTAAGCCTCAAGCTAAATTTTTTGGATCCAACACCACCCTAATATTAGTATTCTCTAGAAAAAGGAGAATAATTATTGATATTGATATCAGAAAATAACTCTGAAGAAACTTTGGTCATTTGGGGACATACAAAGTCACCCTAATAATATTTTGGATTCTCTATAAAATAGGAGAATCGTTATTAAATATTTGTAAGAACCAATATAGAATAAAATTTGATCATTTAGGGACATCCACAATCACCCTTACATTGATTATGTATTATCTAGTAAGGAGGAGAATCATATTTTGTTCTTAAGTGCGACCTAATACATTGAATATTTAGAATAGCATAAGAGATTAAGTTACAAAAGTTTGAGAAGATTCCTACATATATAGAGAAGAATTTTAGCTTCGTAAAGTAACAAAGAAAGTAGCAGTGGATTGATAAGCATTCAAAGCTTCGTAAGATCATAAAATTAAAGCTATCATTCAGAAGAAGAATCAAGTCATAGATCAAAGTGACCTTGACACATTTGATAAAGAATAACAAAATATTACAAAGCAAAAATGAGAAAGTATCTTCCTAGCTAGGATACATTGAAGAACTAGGTTGACTAAATATATCTATATATCATTTTAGTCTTGGTTGCAGATCATTTTTTGAAGCATATTCTTCAAGGTAGACACATACAATATTACAAAAGAAAAGAAGGAACTTGGGAGGCCATTACACTACAGAGCCTATAAGAGTCCAATATTAAAAAGTGAAGAAGTCTACAAGCTTAGATAAAGTAAAAGTCTTGATAAGCCTGTCAAGAAAGGATTTGAGAAATCCTTAAGTTGCCTATGACAAATGGAAACTAGAGCAACATTCATTCAAAAAGAAAAAAATATTATAGATCTACAACAACATACTGAAAAGTATATGGGATAAGGCCCATAGTAAAGCAAAAAGTTAACAACATAAAGGAGAAGTTAAAAGTTGTTTATTTCATAGATATATTATTTATTGTTTAGTATCTCCAAAGGAGAAGCTTCTTGACAACATACAAGAATTTATGACATCCAATAGTATATTTGATAGTAATCTTCATATTCAACTTGCATAGCAAAAGAAGCATTCAAGTTAGAAATCATAAGAGACCCGCAATAAGGATGAAAAATAAGACATGCACTAAGGAGAACAAAGGATACATGCACTAAGGAAGACAAAGGATATGTGAACTATGCAAAGGAGAACAAAGGTGACTTGCACCATAGTATGGAGTACAAATGAAGATATACACTAAATAATATAAAGAGTGCACCGATGTAAAGAGATGAAGACAAACACTAAGAAGCAAAGGCAACAATCAAGGCCATGAACTAGTAAGAAAGCTATGTAAAATAAGAAGGCAACAACTCAATGCAACATTTGATAGAATTGGAAAAAAGAATATAGCATAAGGTTTTGATCAATGAAAAGAGGCATAGGATAAGATGAATTAAATTATGGAAAAGGGCACAATAGAAACTAAAGTTTTGAAGAATGAGGTAAAAAAGAGATAATGTAACATTCTAGAATAAAACCAGAGAACAAAGAAGGAAGAACATCGAAGTTGTTTGCAAAGAGAACTAGGTTAAAGGAACTCCAGAATTGAGGTAAAGGTACAAAGGAAGCATGAATATGTAATGTCAAAGATGAGATAAAAGGAGACATGAAATCAAAACACAAAGTTAAGGCAAAGGAATAAAGAAAGCATGAAGGTGTAATGTTGGAGTTGATGCAATAGGATATGTGAAGGTGTAACATCAAGCTCAAAGTAAAAAATACAAAGTAACTAGCATTCAACACTCAAAAAAATCAAAAGAAGAAGTTCCTACAATGACCTAAGGTTTCCTGTGAAGCATTCGATACATCATTACCTAGTAGGAAAGTGAAACACTTAAATTCCAACATTTCACATGCATTAGACCATGTGGGTGTATAACCTGAGGAGAGTATCGTTGAATGAGGTAGAGTACAATCCAGATGCATAACCCAAGGAAAGTAGCGTTGAATGAGTCAGAAGAGTGCAATTTGAGAAAAATAACATTTACCTAATAATGTTAGTGAAATATTCAAGCCATTAGAGAGAGCACTATTAATTAGGATCAATGAATCAAAGTTGTTAAGCCAAATTAAGGCAATAGAGGAAGCAACATTCATAGCAAACATTGAAACCATTGAGTAATGTATCGGCTAGCATAGAGCATAGCTTTGAAAGATTTAATAAATCCATTCAAGCTAAAGTTTGAATTGGAGCACATAAAGTTAAGGTAATTTTTTATTATTTTAAAATTTTTTGGAGTTATAAAGAAAGCTTAAAGTTTAATTTTTGAAATATTGATATAAAGGTGGAGTAATAAGGATTCTTAGGTTGATTATTTAATTTAATATTTTGAATTGGGAGTTAGTGAATTGTTAAGTTAGAAGTATTTTTAAAATTTTGCAAACTTGTAAAATTTGGGAGTTAAAAGGGTTTCAACATCAAAATATTAGAAAATATTTATTTGCAAAATTCAAATTAGGGAGTTATACGGCTTACTACTTCAAAGGATTGAATGAGTTCCATTATGTAAAAAAATAAAATATTCCTTTCTGGATCACAAATTTTGAAAGGATCAAATTTTGCATCATGGAAGAACAAAATGAAATCTATCCTAGTTGTATAAAAACTTTGGGATATAGTTAATGGAACAAAAATAAAATGTAGCAAGTATGCAATATAAATACAAAGATTTGAAGAAGGTGATGCAAAATCAATAATGTTGATAATATTTGGAATATTAAGTAGGGTAGAAACTTATACAGAATCATGGAATACTTTATGCAAAATATTTGAAGGGAAAAACAAAGCTATTATTCTCAATTTGCAATCACAATTATATTCCTTAAAATTCAATAGTGGAGAAAGTATAGAACTTTTTCTTCATAAAGTAGCAGATATAAAATCAAAGTTATTAACTCTCAGAGAAAAAGTAGAAGATAAATTTCTTGTTCAAGTAATATTAAGAGCACTTCCAAAAAGTTACAAACATCTAGTCACATATTTGCAAGTCTTAAGTAAAGAAACTACATTTGATGACTTAGTTAACATTCTACAAGAATATGAAGTAGAAAAATCAATCAAAGATGAAATGACTAATAATGCCTTGGTATCTAAAGATAATACACATGGTAATCTTGCTTCAACTTCAAGATATAGAACAAAATGAAATCCAATATATTGTAAAATATGTAAGAGAAAAGGCCATAGTACAATTTTTTGTAAATACAATTAAAGAAATCAGTATCAAGGAAACCGATATGGTCAAATAAACAAATCAATATAACAAAGGTAGCATCAATATCAAAACAATCCTTAGTGACAAGAAAAATTTTAGTCTCAATATTCTCAACATCAATATTATCCACAACATCAATACGGTCATCAACAATGACCTCTGATACAATATAAAGAAGAAAATTTATCTTCATAAATTCATGAAATTAAAGAACTAGAAGAAAAATCAAAAGAAAATGAACTTAAAGCCCTTTTAGTAAAACTTATGATGAATGAAGTTTGAAGGATACTAATGTTGTAGTTGCTATAGAACATCAGGATACAAGAAAAATAATTTTAGAAAGACAACATGACAAGCTCCAAACCAAAATAGAAAATAACAAGATAAATATATAGAAAAATAAGATAAAAAAAACATAAGAAGAAAGCAAAAGTCAAGCAAGAAGATGAGCCTAATGGATCTCAAGTAGGAGATCATATACAATTCAATATCACTTGAATATTGAATACTAAAGTCTTCAATAACAAAATAATATAATATAGGGGGTGTTGAGATATATTACATTATTTGGTATATGTTAATGTACCCCCATGATACCTACATGGTACATTTTTAAATAATAGATTAGGGTTGATTCTATAGTTTAAGGTGTGATTTATATTTCCCTTTTATGTAAGTGTGAATGTGCAGGAAATGCACAAGTGTCATGTAAGAGAATGTGCACAAGTGTCTTGTATATAAAAATGTAAATATGTAATGTGAGGATGTGCACAAGTGTCCTAGAATAGGAGTCCAAGAGTCTTTCAAGTATTGTAGAGTCAAGTATACAAGTGGAAATATGAGAAGTCAAGAGTCATATAAAAGCAATAGTCAAGTAGCCAAAGAGTCATATTACAATGGCTATATTATGGAGACAATGGCTCCATAAGAAAATGAAGAAGAATATGTGTAAATGAGATATGAAATAAAGCTTGTATACATTTTGAGCAATTAATATTGTAAGTTATTCTTTATGCATAGTACATGAATAATTCAAGATATTTACATTCATATTGTTGCATATAAATTAATTTTATTTGATTTATTATAAACCTTGAGATACATATTAATTTGCTCATATTATTCTACTCATCATATTATTATTTGATCTTTATTATGGCTAATTTATATTTGATATCTTGTGTGATATATTTGAGATAACCTATGATATTTTGTGGTAGTATAAAGGCTTAAAAATCCAATATACTGGTAGGTAGACCAAAGGAACGCTAAATTATATTGAATAAAAGCTAATCTAAGTTTGATGTTGAATTGGTATTTCTACATAGAATTAACTTAGCCATCTTACTAAACTGATCCACAAACAAAAATACATAATCATGTTTTTGAATAACCATCTGAAATCCACTCAAAAAGTCCATGGAAAATCTTTCCCAAGGATGAGAATGAGTGGGCAATGGAACACTTAGGCCCAATTTCATGTTTCCTAGCTTGGAGCAGCAACAAACAACACACTATCTGAAAATTTTCAACATATCTTGTTGCATGTGAGGCTAGTAGAAGAACCATTGCAAGTGATAAAGAGTATTGTGTTTCCCAAAATATCCATCATAGAGTGTAGAATGTGCCTCTTTGAAAAGAGATAATCAATGCTCTTGAGTTACACAAAGTTTATCCATATTATGTAATAATCCATCCTTCAAATGATAATCTTGAAAAGGACTTAGATTAGAAGAAGGATGTAAAAGATGTTGGTAAACTATGCAAAAATCTAAATAAAAAGGATATTGGCTAGGCCAAGTTTGGAAACCAATGTGAGAAATAGTCACCACTTTCAATGTGAAAGATATTAGAGGGTGACTCAAACAATCTTCTACATGATTACTAGTTCTTTTTTTGTACTTGATCACTAAGTGGAACTATTGCAAGTAGGTTGACCACTTCATGTGGCGTGTTTCTTCAATATTATTTTGATATGAGGAACTTAAGGGGTAAGTGATCATTATGTACAATAGTCTCTTTAATCACTTGCACCAAATCATATAACTCTTTATCATAGGCAGAATAGTTCTATTTGGTAGCTAAAAAGGTATCTGAATGATAGGCCACTAGATGGCCATTTTGCTTCAACATAGCTCCAAGGTAAAACTATGAGGTATTTATCTCTATCTTAAGATATTGAGAAAATTTAGGAAGGAATAGGACAACATAGTTTGTGTGTCAAAGTATCAAAGTCACAAGCATGGTCCTTTGTCCATTGAAACATAACTTTGGCCTTAGTCAAAAAATACAATGGGGAGGCAATAGTGGAAAACCTAGGAATGAACTTGTGGTAGAAATTGGCAAGCCCAAGAAAACTCCTTAATTCAATGACAATATAAGGAGTAGGTCAATAGAGAAGGATTTCAACCTTGGTAGGATCCACTTTAAGGTCTTTTTCATTGATGATAAATCCATGATAAGAGATGGAGGATTGAGCAAAAGAAAACTTTGGAATTTTGACATACAATTGGTTCTCTTGAATGGTTTGAAGAACCTACTACAGGTGAGCTAGATGAGCCTTCCAAGTGGGTAACTAAAATATCATCAAGATAAATTATCACAATTTTTTCTAGGCTATCCTTGAACACTTTATTCATAAGCCTCATGAATGTAGCTAGTTCATTGGTAAGACCAAAAGGTATAACAAGCCACTCAAATAAGCCCAAATTGATCTTAAATGTTGTCTTCCATGTATCCTTTGCCTACACTCAGACCTGATTATACCTACTTTTTAGATCTATCTTTGAAAATAACTTTTCTCCTTGTAGTTGATCTAGAATATCATCAATTCTAGAGAGTGGATACCTATTCTTGATAGTGATTTTATTCAAGACCTTAAAATTATTCAAGACCCTTAAATTATTCAAGACCCTGAAATCAATACATAATTGCCAAGTACTATCTTTCTTAAGTGCTAACAAAATGGGTGAAGCACAAGAATATGTACTTGGCTTAATGAAGCCTTTAGCTATCAAATAATTAATTTGCTTTTTTTACTTCTTCCATTTGAGACATTGATTGTGTATCCATAGGTGCATTAGGAAGAGATGCTCCAGGAATAAGATCTATGTTATGATTGATTTCTCTTACAAGTGGAAGACTAGAAGGTTTCTTGAAAACTTGTGCATAAGATTGCAAACTTTTGTTAAGTGAAGCATTCCTGGTAGAATTGTGATGCGATGATTTAGTGTCTTCATTGTGAGGCCTTATGAAGATTATGAAACTACCAAAAAGATGCTATAACATTCATTCAACATCAAAGAATCTACTGCATTTGTATTGAAATCATAAAAGGGTTACAATACTTGATATCCTTTTACAAATTTGCCCTGAAGGCTACAATGGGGTCTTCCCTAAGGAAGCCCTTTTGGATTTGGAACAAAGGCAACAAGATCCATCTTTTTGAGTTCCTCAGTGTAGGTGGGCTTCTTGCTCGTGGGCCACCACTTGTTGGATGTGTCCTTGTGCTTTGTTGGACCTGTCAACCTACAAAATCTTGTTAGTGCGTTGGGGGGTCTACCTCAGTCAAACCCCATGGTTATGAAGACAAAAGACTCATTAAATATGCTCAAAACATGAAAATAACTATTAAAAACAACATAAAAATACTAAATTAAGCTATCCTTACCTTTTCTGGTGATTTTGGTGCCTGTAGCAGAGGTTCACATGCCGGGGTATGAACTCGTTCTGAACTAGTTGGTTCGCACGTGTGAGTGTGCGAACCTATCCTTTTTGTACCAAAATTGCAAGTTAGTTTTTCTGGTTGTCCTGGAGCAGTTTTTTCTTTGATTTTTGTCTGGGTCACCTTTAGAAAGTGCACTTTTGGTGGAATTATCAACCTGTCTCACTCACAAAATAGTGTTATGAAAGTGACAAATCGATTGTGATGTTCGTATGATGGTTGTGTGATGGATGTGTGATGGATGCAATGGCAGTAGTGATTTCGGTAGAGTTTCGGTATGTAAAATTTGGTTGTTTTGAAAATATGAAAATGGCCTTCTATTTATAGAGTTGGCCAAGGTGAGAGAAATGGGATGAGGTGTCCCCTGTGAGGTGGCAATGGTGAGGTGTCCACCAAAGAGGTGTCCCTTGAGGTGTCCTGGCTCATAAATGGGGTTGGGTGAGAGAATCCCTCACCCATCCACAAATAATGATGACTTTCTAAAAATATCAATTTGGCATTAATGATCACCTTTATTGAAATATCTTAGGATTAAAAATTGCTTTTTAGGTGCAAAAGTCTCCATCTTTCATTTATGACCCAGGGGGATGTGAGGTGGAGAAATATCTGGGTGAGAGGTGGCAGGGCTAGGATAGGCTAGAATAGGTGAGGTGGAAGGCTAGGCTAGTCAAAGTAGACTAGGTGAGGTGGAGGGCTCAAATCAAATCAAGATTAGATTTAATTAAGCATGTAATTAGCCATAAAGCATGTTTTGACCAAAATGTTGACTTTTTGACCATAAAGTGCTTTTTGACCATGGTGAAGGTTTCAACCTTAGTTGAGTTGGCATGAGGTCACATGAGGACCTATGGTTAAGTGTAGGAAGGGGCTTAGCTAGCCCAAAGGGGCTAAGGATGATGAATAGTGATTTTGATTAATGAATAGTGTTTTTAGTCAATTTATGCAATTTTTGAGGGTTTTACAAATTGATTGACCATGGAAATGGGGAGAGGGACAATGTGTGACTTTTAGGTGTCTATATTTTACCCCTTTTGTATTGGATTGTGTGAAACATGGTTTAGTACAAAAATTGATGATGTGAATTGATGGGATGATTTGGAAGGCAAAGAATTTGTGATTGATGAATTGTGGATGATTGCGAGAGAGACGCATTGATAAAAATGGTTTGTGATTGGATACAACACTTTGTAGTATTGTAATGATTGCTTTTTGGGGAAGGCGTAAGATTGCCTTGCATTATGATCAATTTGAGATGTTCCAATTTTGGAAGGAACAAATACCTTTGTCTAATTTTTTGCTTTTGATTGATTGATGAGCTCTTTTGACAATATTTGACAAATCGTTGGAGCCATGGGGTAGAACTTTCAGGAGCTTCATTCACGAGTGGTCTTACGACTACCACTATGAATATTGGAATCCATGAGGTGTCTACAGTCAGAGGCATTTTGAGGTCTATCAAACATTGATTTGTTTTGGATTGGAGTTTTGATTGAGAAGAGAAGTTTCATTTTTTGTATTTGTCCTAGCATGAGGACTTGAGATAATCTTCAACAAAAAATTTCTTAGGCATTTGTTATATCCATGATTGGATGTTTGGTTGTTTGATCATGTGCAAGGTAGATTTTGATGTGTTGGATGATTACCCCCTCAAGTGATGAATTGGCGATGGAGGAGATGAATATTGGTGATGAAATGGTTGATGAAGATTAATGAGAGAATTTGCACAATTTTACATGAAAATCAGCAAAAATTGATGATTTTAAGGACTTGTTGAGGAAATTTTGTATGGTTGGCATGATTTGGAGTTGTTGTGGAAGGTTCACACTTCACACATGTGAACCAAGTGGTTCGCACACCTAGTGTGCAAACCAGTCGGTTCGCATGTGTGGGGTGTGAACTTATGAAAAATAGGGTTTTTAGGGCTAAAAAGATGTCATTGACGTCATTTTCGTATGAAAATGGCATTGGAGAGGTGGAGGAGAGTGGAAATGGAATGGATTGCTACCAATTTGTAGAATGGATGATACGGGATGGCTAGTGCATCAACGAGTACGAGCATGGGGGTGAGAATGCCAAAGGTAAGCATTTTATTCTCTCTCGATGAATGTGCATTTAGGGAGGGTTTGAAAATTTTTAATTTTTGCATTTTATGTCATAAAATGAACATGTATGCATGGGATGGGTTAAAATTCATGCACTTTGTGTAAAAAGGGGCAAATGGGTATCCCAGTATGGTTTTTGTTTTTGCTTGTGATGTTTGTGTCTTTCAAAAAAGCGTGTGTTGATGTGATGGGTGAAATGATGTGGAAAATTTGAATGCATGTGAAATTTGACAAGTGGGGGCTTCTAATAAGCCAAATGGGTATCCAGATCTATTTTCTATTTTTTTATTTGACTTCTTTTTGACTACCTCATGTTGCATGCCAATGTGGGAGGGTTTGCATTATTTTTCATATTTTTTGGCACGTGTTTGACATTTTCTGCATGCATGGATGGTATGGATGGGATGGGGATGTGATTGCGAATAGGCACATGTGAAAATTTTGTTATTTTGGGTGGTTCACATGGGTGGGGTGTGAACCGTTGGTTTGCATGTGTGGGGTGTGAACCAGTGGTTCACACGTGTGGGGTGCGAACCCTTTTTTTTTGTATGAATTTGAATGTGATGAAATGCATGTGATTGGGAATGAAATGTATCATTTATTTACAAAAATAAAAATCTTACCTAATGATGGCAAAAAATCGTGAAAATGTATGTGCTGATGTTATGTACAATGATGTTTTTATTTACGAAACCATGAATATTTTTGACATGTGATGTGTGTGTGATGGTAGGTGAAGAAGATATTTGCATGCCATCGACTTTGAAAATGTAGGAAGGCCTTGGAGGATGAGTGGATGATGGATGATGGAAATTGGTTGAGGGAAGTTGGGTTGTATGGAGTGTGGGTGATGCGCGAGGTTCATGTGAACCACGCTTATATTTCAGCTTTGTGTGAGAGGTGGGATCCTGATAGGAACACCTTTCACTTGTTTATATGGGAGATGATAGTGACCCTAGAGGATATATACCATATTTATCGGTTGTTGATAGATGGGATTACGATGATGACAATGGATAAGGATTTGCATGTGAGGGCATCCTAGAGAGGATATTTGGGCATCATTGGCAGCAAGTGGATGCCAAGAGGGGAGTAGATTATGTGAAGTATTGGAAGAAGAGAATTTCTTTCCAATCACCATGTGATGGTGATGTTATTGATAGCTAGCCATGCGCTACCAGATACTTCAGGGGTTAAGTTCCCCTAGAATATGATGGGGATAGTGTGTGATATGGTGGAGCGAGTAGATAGTGTATGCATGGGCACCTATGTTGTTAGCATAGGTCTACCAAGAGTTGCATGGGGTGGTGAGGATAGAGAGGACAAGCATCAGTGTGAGTCCATTATTGTAGATATGGGCTTGGGAGCATATGATGATTTTGAGACCTATCCATTTGCCATATGAGGTGCATGAGATGGATGGAGAGGATGTACCCTATGTGATGAGGTGGAGAGTAGATAAGGAGTAGAAGAAGAAGAGGGTGCAGGAGGGTGATTTGATGTATCATCGAGAGGAGCTAGGGTGATTGACTATGGAGCATGTGAGGTGGAGGCCATGGCGAGGAGGACCTGATTGGGGTGAGGATGCGGTGCACTTGGCATGCATTCGATGAGGGTGGTGGGTGGTAGGGAAGTACTTATGGTAGGTGGAGTACTTCCCATTTTCTAGAGTGCAGCATTAGTTTGGATTGAGGTAGGGGCTTCCAGAGCTACCTGTAGTGATCTATAGAGTAGAGGGTGATAGAGGACCATAGCCTATGGTACCACCTCTAGATGTGACTCTTAATGAGCTGATGGTTGTCCTTGATGTGGACAATGTAGGGACTACTCTTGAGTATGATGTGTGGTGGTCGAGGCAGACTTGGGAGCCAGTGCGAGGTGTTGTGGATGAGTGGGTGGAGGTAGTAGGAGTGTTGCCTGATAGGGAGCTATTGGGTGGGGTGAGAGCAACATCACTAGGGCATGTGGGGGAGCAAGAGGATGTGGGATCACCCAAGCTGGGTGAGGAGGAGGAGGTGGAGCTAGATCATCTGATTAGGTAGGTGAGGCCACGATGTGATGACCAGGATAGGCTGGTGAGTGAGAGTAGTGTAGGACCATCATCTGAGAGGGGTGAGGGGATGGGGGTTGGTTTAGAGGTGATGGAGGATATTCCTTTGATGGATGTTGATGAGGAGGTAGGTGATGAGTCACTAGTGGTTGGTGAGGATGTGGGAGGAGAGCTCGATGAGTATGACTTTGGGGGAGATTTTGTGATGGTGATCATGGTAGAGGGTGAGGTGGTGGCTTTGAGGGGGGAGGTGAAGAGGCTTAGAGAGAAGCTTCTTGACACCGAGCTAGATTGGGGCGTTGATCACTCAGTGGTAGAGGAGGAGAAGAAGGAGGTAGAGGTAGACCTGAGGGCCACTTTAGAGGAGCGGGATGAGGCCAGGGTTTGAGTGCAGCAGATGATGGAGGAGATGGAGGTGCTCAGGATTGAGTGGGATACATTGAGGGGTGAGCATGACACCATCCATGGAGAGCGGGATGAGATGATTGAGGCTGTAGAGTGGCTTCAAAGGTTGTTGGATGAGGCTAAGGTAGAGACAGAGGTCGTGAAGGCCTATCATTTAGCGAGGGTAGTGGAGCTCGAGTAGAATGTGTGAGAGATAGTAGAGGAGGAGAGAATGGGGATGTAGTGCCACATATGGAGGTAGAACATAGGGAGGTGGCACAACTATGGGTGAATGAGAGGTTGATGGCAGCCAACATGAGGGAGGCTGCCAAGAGGATGAGGGCAGAGAATGAGCTGATGGTGAATGGGATACCTATCTCGACATACTCTAGGTCTCTTTCCTTATTGCACCCTCAGGGGGAGAGGAGTCAGTGGAGTATGCCATCAGTTGGTGGGATGGGTCAGTAGGTGGTGGCACCTATGATGTCATATGCACTGGTGAGGATGGCACCATCGATGTAGGTGGGGGTACCATAGGGGGTAGGGGTTGGAGAGGTCGAGTCATCATAGGTAGTGGTGGGATGAGCTCCAGTGGATGAGGGGAGTGGTGAGACTCCTACAGGGCAACAGTCATGATGGGGCTGCGGGAGCATAGTGGATAGGTGATTTTGTAGGTGCTCAGGATGAGCAGATTCTTTTTGGGGAGATGTGCCTATGAGGGTACACTCCTTATTGTAGTCGTATGGCATTTTTGATGGTGATGTATGTACATGGATATGTGATGATATACTCGTAAGGGCCCACACATTTTATTGTAGCCTGATGGCATAAATTTTGATATATATATATATATATGAGATTTTATGGTACTTGTGTCTATTTGTATTTTTGTGTTTGCTTGTTTCTGCTTATGGTGATGCATGATTAATGTAGATGCGGTAATAGGTAGTTAGATGTGAATGCAATGGTGATATGCTTAAATAGATATGAAATGACATTAGATGTGTATGTATAGGATGATAAGACTAAAAGATATAAACAAGTTGCTTAGGGACAACATTTGCATCATTACAATAGCTAGATGATGTAATCCATTCCGTTATTCCAAGGAAGTTGGATATGAAGGTTGTAGTGAAGAGATTCGAACACTACAGTTTGTAAGTAATCAAACCCATTGACTAACTGAGCAAACTTCTTGAATAGGTTCTAGGCTATCTTGGTAAACAAGACCTCAATCCTAGATTTGTGTGTGTAAAGTGATGTTCATTTTACCATTTTGAAAAAGGATGGTTTATAACTGCATGGTAACTTAGCCGGTAAGCTAGCTCATTGGTAAAGACTTGAGGAATGCAGGGATTCAAGCTATTTGATAGTTCTCTGGAGGTGTTAACTTATGGGGGTAGGATTCTCTTGTATTTTTCTCTTTTTCTTTCTTTCTCTCTCTTTTTTTTTTTGGTGTTGGCTTTTGTTTTCTACCCTTTTCTCTCTCTTTTTTTTGTAACTTGTCCTTTTGTCAATCCTCAGGTTCGAGAGAAATCATGTGAATGATATAATGAGCGGAGTGATTTTTTCTAAGCATCCATCGACATGCAGTGTAGCTAGTCCTATTTCCAAAATGTAGTTAATGTGTAGGACGTGTGAGTAAATCTAGGAATGAGAGCAAGGTAACCAAGGGAAGTCTGGAAATGTTTTTGAAATGTGCCAACTTTGGATGGTGGTTGATTATATAATTGTTTATGGGTGAAGCACTCAAAACATTTCAATAATCTTGTCTCTTGAAAAGGGGTTTGGGCATCACACTGGTGTGCTAGCATGTGCATGTTTAATTCCCTTAGCATGGTATTTACAATGATTATGTATAGATGCCTATATGGATGTAAAAAGTAAGAATTTATGTGCAAGGTTGCCCTAGTGTTATGGACAATGGAATGGGGTGTGAGTTTAATGGGTGATGGAAATAAAGAAAATAATGAAGAAAGGAGGAGAGAGAGAAGAGGGAGAAGAAGAAAGAAACTTATCAAAGGTATGTAGCTACTCGAAGCGTGACCATACAACATTGATGAGTAACTAGAGGAAAAAGAATATAAGAGAAAGAAGAAAATAAACCTATCAAAGGTATGTAGTCGCTCGAAGCGTGACCATACAACATTGATGGGTAACTAGAGGAAAAATAATATAAGATAAAGAAGAAAAGAAACCTATCAAAGGTATGTAGTCGCTCGAAGCATGACCATACAACATTGATGGGTAACTTAGAAGAAAAGAAGATAAGATAAGAGAAAAGAAGAGAAAGAAAAGAAAAAGAAAATAAGGAGGGGAGAATGAAAGGTATGTAGCCACTCGAAGCGTGACCATACAACATTCATTATAGAAGAAGGGGAGAAGGGGGAAGAAAGGAAAGAGATAGATGAAGCAGATTTAAATGTAAATGCAAGTTGGATTAGTGTCGTAGAATGCCAAAAATGATGATGTTGTTTTTGTGTGGATTGATTGTGTTTTTTTTTGGATTTTGTTTTGAATTATATACATATATACAAGTGGTGATGAGTTGTAATGCCTACAATTAGGCATAAAATGCTCGTAGATGAATAATGTTAATGGGCTCAAGTTCAGCAATACCTTCCAACGTGGCCAGGTGATATGCCCCAGATCCAAACTTTTGAGTAACCATGTAAGGGCCTAGCCAATTGGGTGCAAATTTGTCATGGAGATGGCATGGTTGGCTAGTAATTTGTTGGTTTTCTTTGAGGACTAAGTCTCCAACTTGGAATTCATGTTGGTGTACCTTGGAATTGTAGGCACGTCGAAGATGATCTTGATAAACTTGCATGTGTTCAATAGCATGAATGCGACGTTCATCTAATAAGGTCAATTGGTCAAGTCGAGCCTGATGGGTTGTATCATCATCAATGAATTCTTGCATGGAAACCCACAAGGATGGTATTTCAAGCTCCAAGGGCATGATGGCCTCAGCACCATATACAAGGGAAAATGGGGTTGCCCTAGTTGGAGTGCGGATACTTGTACGGTAGGCCCATAGTGCTAATGGCATTTGATTGTGCCAATCACGGTGTGATTCTGCAATGGTTTTGTGAAGAATGGCGCAAATGGTTTTGTTTGTAGCTTCCGCTTGGCCATTACCCTGTGGGTAGTATGGAGTAGAGAAGCTATGTTGTATGTTGAATTTTTCACATAGTGCATGAACATTCTTATTCTTGAATGGAGTGCCATTGTCAGTTATGATTTTGGATGGGATGCCAAAATGACAAATGATGTGTTGAGTGATGAAATCAACAATTTTGGGACCGATCATTTGAACTAGAGGGATGGCCTCAACCCATTTTGTGAAGTACTCGGTTGCAGTGATGATGAACTTATGATTGGCAGATGAGGTGGGTGTGATTTTTCCGATGAGATCCAAACCCCATTGTGAAAAGGGCCACATTGATTGGATAGGTTGTAGAGCTTGAGAAGGCAAGTGTGTAAGATTGGCATGATGTTGGCATTTAACACACTTTTTGACATAGGCACAATAGTCATGTTCCATTGTGGGCCAGTAATAGCCCATTCATAGAATGCATTTGGTAATGGCCATGCCACTAAAATGGCCACCACAAGTACCATCATGAGCTTCTTGAGTGATGCGTTGGGCTTCGAAGGGCTCAAGACAATGCAATAAAATGCCATCATAACTTCACTTGTAAAGGATATCACCTAGCAATGTATAGCGAATGGCACACAATTTAAAAGCTCATTTGTGAGTATGATTTAGATCAGGTGGTAGAATACCGAGCTTAATGTAATCCTTGACTTGGGAAAACCATGGGTCATGTGGGTGAGCTTCGATGATATTGATGCCATCATCATGAGAAGGCGGATTGTTGGAAATGGTAGAATGGAAAAGGGTGTGGATGGACACATGAGTTGTGTCAAAAAGTGGGTTTTGTGGAATGAGTGAGCCTAGCGAGGCCATGGTATCAATAAAATGGTTTATGGATCATGGAGTAGCGGTGATGTCATACCACTCAAATTGGGCCAATAAGTTTTTAGCTACCTATTTGTATTGTTGCAAGACTGGGCAACGACATTGCCATTCTCCCTTGATTTGATTTACAATGAGGAGGGAGTCACCAAATATGTCCAGGTAATGAATGTGCATTGAGAGTGCTTGCTTTAGGCCAAGGATAAGAGCTTCATACTCAACATTGTTGTTGGTGTAGGGAAAGCCTAATTTGAAGGAAAATGGGAGAGGCTCCCCTTGTGGTGTGAAAAATACTATTCCTGCACCCCCAACATGTGTGCAATGGGAGCCATCAAATAAGAGGGTCAATTCAGTAGTTGATTCAGGCTCTACTGGCTCTTCGGCTTCACTTATATGAAAGACTGAGTCATCTGGAAGTTGGATAAGCAATGGTGCATCACTTGGTAATGGGGCCTCAACCAACTGATCAACAATGACTTGGCCTTTGATGGATTTTTGACTGATGAATTCGAGATCAAATTCCATGAGGAGCATGATCCATTTGGTCGTTCGACTATTGTGGTAGCTCTTACCCATCATGTAGCGAAGTGGGTTATCATGGGCGACTACGTAGGTAGTATGGTTAATCATGTAGTGTCACAACTTTTGGGTGGCAAAGACAATGACAAGGTAAAGTTTCTCCATGTAAGCATACCACATCTCGTAATCAATCAATGTGCGACTGATATAGTATACAACTTGCTCTTGGTCTAGTTCATTCTTTTGAGCAAGAAGCGTGCCCAATGCGACATCAGTAGCAGAAATGTATAGGTGGAATGGGTGTTCTGGATGGGGTGGAATGAGGATGGGTGGAGATGTGAGGTATGATTTGATGTCATCAAAGGTGGCTTGGCATTTATTATCCCATTTAAATGGGACCCCCTTCTGTAAAATATGATTAAATGGTTGACACTTGTCTAAAAGTTGGGCGATGAATCATCGTATGGATTGAATCCTTCCTTGCAAGCCATGTAGTTATTTGAGGTTTGTAGGGGGAGGCATGTCAAGAATAGCTTGGACTTTGGTGGGATCTACTTCAATGCCTTTCTGTGAAATGATGAAACCCAATATTTTTCCAGTGGTGACACCAAAGACGCATTTCTTCGGATTTAATCGTACATTATGTTCCAAGAGGTGATCAAATATTTGATGCAGGTCCTCAAGATGTTGACCACGGGTTTTGGATTTGGCTATGAGGTCATCAACGTAGTCTTCGATAGTTTTGTGCATCATATCATGGAAAATGTAGGTCATGGCATGTTGGTAAGTTGCCCCAACATTTTTGAGGCCAAAAGGCATGACCTTGTAACAAAATTTCCCCTAGGGGGTCATGAAAGAGGTCTTGTGTTGGTCATCTGGATTGACACGAATTTGATTATAACCTAAAAAACCATCCATGAGTGATAGTATTTCATGTCCAATTGTAGCATCGACCAATGTGTCAATATTAGGGAGTGGAAAATTGTCCTTGGGACAAGCTTTGTTAAGATCCCTAAAATCGGTGCAAATGCGGATACCCCCTTGGGTTTTCCGATGGGAACCATGTTTGAAACCCACTCAGGGTAGTCGATAGGTTGTATGAAATCTACATCAAGGAGTTTCTGTAACTCCTCTTTGACAATAAGCGCAATGGTGGGGTGCATGCAGTGCAACTTTTGTCGGATAGGTTTGGCATTGTCATCCAGGATAAGGTTGTGCATGACTAACGATGGGTCAAGGCCAGGCATATCCATGTAGGACCATGCAAACACCTTAATGTAGTATCTAAGGAAATTGGTATAAAGGACATGTTCTTCTTCGGATAGGTTAGCGATGAGGTAGACGATGTGAGGGTGTTTCGGATCATTGCCAATATCAACTTCAATAGTGTCCTCGATAAGCATGTGAGAACCATCATGGAGTTGTGTGGGTATGGGGATGAGGTGAAGGTCATCGATGGACTCTAGGAGTTAGAATTCATCATCTAGATAAAGATATGTATGATTAATCCATGGGAGGTGAGGTGGGATGGAAGGTAATGGTGCATTTGTGGATTGCAACATGTGTGGTGTTGGGAGGAATTCAATGGTTATGGGGGTTTCAAAAATATCATCTAGAGCAATGAAATTAGGGATAGGTGGTGGGATGTAATCGGGATGGTTTGGATATCGTAGTGGAGCATATAAGTCAATAGAGATCATGTTGACCAAGGTGCTAGATAAGGGAGATGTAGGTGATGAGGGTTGTGATGAATCATATGAGGATAGCAATGAATCTAGAAAAGGTTGGTGGTGACCTGGGTTTAACACCATAGGTGGTGAGGGGGAATGAGAATGTGGGCCATGAGGTGGTGGTAGTTCTTGAATGGGGAAGAATGGAATAGCGGGTGGGGGTGAAGAAGGAGGATCTTCTGGCAAAGGTGGATCAATGGTCGGAGGTGGATCAAGGGATAAGGTGGTGAAGTGGTGAGCAAGGGTTTCGACTTCATGGGGAGAGAGAGGCTCATGTGGTGGGGATGGTGGAAAGAATGTGGATGGAATATCAATTGTGGAATGAGGGGAAGAACTGTGTATCGATATATTAAGCTCAAATTCCTCATCAGAAAGAAGGTCCACAGGATCAAGATCTAGATTTTGCAACTCATGCTCGAGTGTACTGATTGTTGGAGGATGGTAACCAATGCTTGATCGATCGGTAGGTTTGCATAAGGGAGGATGGATATAGGTGTGACACCCCTATTCATATCTCCCTAGGCCATACCCATGCCAGTTATACATACGTAGATAATGCTAGGAAAAATTAGGATTTGACATGTGGTCAAGGTTACCACAAAATCTGGTTTGTGGTGGTGGAGGTGCTGGAGGTTCTACGGATGAGTCAAGTCCCCCATATATAAAATTCATGCAATTATCGGGAGGACCTAGAGGAACCACTACCCCAATAGTCAAGGGTATATCATGAGGTCGACCAAAGTCATGGGTGGATTGGATGTTGGATGGAAGGACCCGAGCATTGCTTATGTTATACTCACCAGGACCTGGGGTGGTCATGAGTATTGAGACATGAGGAGGGGTCGTATGCTCAGGTTGAGGGGAGGACCCCTTGGGTGGTGGAGAAGGTGGTGGAATTGGTGTAGGTGGATTGGTGGGTGAAGGGGTTGAAGCGAAAGGATCTGATTGAGCTAATTGGTCATCAAGTCGAGAGGCACGTTGTGTCCACTCATAGCACTCAGTAGGTGTTCCAGTGATAGGATGATTGGCATGGGTGAATTGGGAAGTGGGGATGGAAGCAGTGGTGGGTGAACTAGAGATTACTTATGTCCATGTCGAGCGGGGCACAAAGCGGTGGGAAGATGCAGGAGGTGTGGGAAGAATAGGTGGGTTGTTAGATGAAGATGGGGTGGAGGGTGTAGCAAAAAATGTAAATGGAGGAAGTGGTGTGAAAGGCGAGGAGGGGCGATGAGAAAATGTAGGAATAGCTTGTGTGTTGGGAGGTTGAGGTGGATTGGAGGAGGTTGATGTGATGTTGCTTGGATCAGGTGGTGGAAGATGAGATTGTGAAGATGATGGATAAGTGTTGTCAAGAGACCGACGTGGGGTAGGGGTGAATTGCATGGATGATAAGGGTGGACCGGGTGGAAGAGTGATGATGTTGCAAAATTTGAATGGATCACCATCGGTAGGGATGCAGTGGACTAAGCCATTATGGACATATTTGATACAATGATGGAGCGTGGAAGGGATGCATTGCATGTCCCAAATCCAAGGGCATCCCAAAAGGATGTTATACTGCATCTCACCTTCGATAACATGGAAGAGAGTGGAAATGGTTTTGGCACCCGCCTTGATGGGCAGGACAATGGTACCAAGGGTGGGATGCATTGAGCCATCAAAGGCTCGAAGGTCCATGGATGGAGTGGCGATATGGGAAGGGGGAAGGTGAAGGTGGCCCAGGGTGGTGGTAGAAATGATGTTGATGGATGAATCGGTGTCGATGAGAACACGCTTATAGGTAACGATATTGATGGAGGCTTGAATATGTAATGGGGGATCCACTCCCTCACCTACAACTTCTATAATTTCATGGTCATGGAAGCTGATAGAAGGTTGTAGGCATCTCTAAACATTGCCAATAAAGTTGGCAAAGGCATCTGCATCATGGGTCTCGAGATCGAGAGAGCGAAGGATAGAATCAAGGGCTTCATGATGAGGTTGGGACTACTGCAGGAGGTCATAGATGGATAACCTTGCAGGGGCGATGTGAAGCTAATGGGAAATACTACCATGGATGGTGATGACATTCTATGGAAGGGGTGGAGGAATCGGTGGGGTAATGATTGAGGTTGTAGCAGGTGGTTGTTGAGAGGTGGAGGGTTGTTGGGTGGTCGTAGGGGGTGGATAGCATTGATTACGAGTGGTGATATTGATCATACCCACAAACCCCTACTGGGAAGGACCTCGATTGACATGATTGACTTGGCATGGATCAGTTTGAGGTGGATTACCCCCATGCTCGGGTAATGGATTTTGATATATCCCCAAGTTTTGATTTTGTGATGCGAGGGGATTTGAGACTTGAATAGTGCCTCGATCGATAAGGTCTTGCATGATATGGCAAAAAATATGGCATGAATCAATAGTGTGATCATGTTGTCGATGGTAATCATAGAAAGCCTACGGATTGTGGTCCCATGGGAGAGGATGATTTGGATCAAGAGGTTGGACATTTGGCAAAGTGATGAGACCTCCCTCATGTAATCTATGGAATAGAGTGGGCATGGGCTCAGATAAAGGCATCCAATTGTGTGGAGGGTGAGGTGGACATGGATTGCGACCTTGGTATGGATTAGATTATGGTGGAGGATTGCTTGGGTATGGAGTGGGAAGGAGTGGAGGATTGACTTGGTATTTATTTTGAGGAGATCATGGGGGAGTGGGTTGTGGAGCTTGCATGGATGCCACTTGCGATGGTGGATATGGAGAATTTAGAAGGACCTGATTGGTTTGGGGTGGTCGGGTAGTAGGTGGTACATATGGAGGGTGGTTGTAGTGGTAATTGGTGGGGTAAGGTTATTTTTGATGCAATTTGATTTTACCCGTGTGGACCTTGATGTCCTCGATAACTTTGGCTTGGGAAATGGCTTCCTCAAATGTTCGACTCTGATGAATCTGCAATGTCTGGGAGATTTGTTTATGACAACTCTTGGTAAAGAGTTTGATGAGCTCTAAATGTGGGAGAGGAAAGGCAAGATCATGAATGACCACTCTCCAATGGGTGATAAAATCAGTAATAGGCTCGTCGTCACACTGATGTAAAGCATAGACATCGGACAAGGTAAGCTTGGTTTTGATGTTAATCGAGAAGTGCTCTAGAAATAGATTGGCCAATTGTTTGAAAGTGAATAAACTATGGTGAGGCAAATGGTTGTACCAATCTAATGCTTGTCCCCCAAGTGAAAGTGGAAATGTGTAAAGCATAAGGGGATCACTACCATGCAGTTGGTAGCAAGCAAAGTGGTAATTATTGAGGTGCTCTCTAGGATCTTCCTTACTTTTAAATTTGTCAAATTTAGGGATCTCAAATCTGTAAGGATATGGATGTATAGGAATATATGGGTGAATTGGTTCATTGCATAACTCATCATATGTGGGTTTTTGAGGCCCATAACTAGTCGTGCATAAATCCAATGTACGAATCTACTCTTGCATGGCTTGAAATTCGCTAGAGAGCACCGTGGTAGTGTTTGGTGGATCCAAGAATGGGGGTGATGATGTGGGTGTAGGTAATGGTTGTGATGATGGTTGTAAATAATCTAGATGTGGTGGATATTGCAATTGTTGTTCCTCCCATGGATGATAGTAAGTAGCCTGGTTTGGATCAGGCATTGACATGGTCTGATATTGTGGGATAGGAACCTGAGATGGATGGGGTGAGATGTAGGAATATTGGTAGGTGGGTGGCTACTGTTATTGATCATAATACCTAGGGATCTACTGGGTAGGCATGGGCACCTACTACTATTGTGCATATTGGATAAGTCGGTTGCACCTGAGCAGTAGTGGTAGAGGACCATGTGGGTGGTGAAGTGAAGAAAGTGGGTGGTGTAGAAGATGGGGGTGGAAGAGATGTGGTTATGGTGAAAGTGGACTGGTGTGAAGATGGGGGTGGGACTGATGAGGATGGAGGTGGTATGGATGGGATGGTGAGTAGGGACTTAGGTTGAACTGAATATCGAGGTGGATGACCTTGATAAGTGGGGTTCAATGGTGGAGGTCAAAAGGAAGGTGGAGGTGGTAAGCGAAATGATGATGAAGGAGTCGATGGGGGTCCATAGGATGAGAATGGTGGGTAGCTGGTGGGTGGATAGGAGGTGAACTATGGTGTGAAAGGAGGTGGTTGTGAGGATGAGGATGCCTATTGTGGGTGAACCTACAATGAGGGATGGGATAGATTGGGTGATGTTAGCTGGTAATACTGAGATGGGTGTGAATAGTGTTGAGGTGGGAGCGATGAAGGTGGCTGGGATGAAGGTTGGTAACTCGATGAAGCCTATTGAGATGGTGGGGTTTGGGATGAAGGTATGGTAGGAGGGTCTATGGAAGAAGGAGGTGTAGATATCATACCGACTATCTGGATAGTGGTGATGATATCAGGTATGATTTGAGAAACAACTGGACCAGAGTCATCTCCCAAAAGTGGATGGGAGGAATGCTCGAGGAATGGATGGGTAGCGGAAGGTGAGGTAGGTGGGGTGAACTCATCCACCACCATAACCGGTATGGGGTGGCTAGGAGGGGTATAGATGACATGTTGGCAGTATGTGGATGGGGGATTGGGAGAGGAGAGATCTTCCAAGGGAGGGGTCTCCTCGAAGGTCTCATCCAAGAGGTGGGATGGAGTGGAAGATGCCATATGGGATATGGGGCTAGCACTAGGGGCGGAAGGCCCAATCAATAGGTCAGGTGGACCTACAATAGTAACCTGCTCAGACTCGAAAGGTGGATCAATGGTCTGAGAAGTAGAAGCACCTACCATCATGACAGTCCTCTGAGCAGCCTCAATGGCATGATGAAGGGCTTCACGCATCTGACTACATGTAATCGGCATGGTGATGTGTGCAAAATGTGTGGTAATAACCAAAATATGTGAAATCTGGACTCTAGGAATGTTTGTGGCTGAGTGTGACACTATCTGTTCTCAAAAATATAGGTTCGCACAGGTGGGGTGCGAACTACTCTGAACTAAGAGGTTCACACGTGTGGTGTGCGAACCACTCAAAATGAGAAACATATGATAGATATGTGTTGTGGAATGTGTCTGTGTCCTATGGGTGAAATTTGGGACCTAAAAAATAGGTTTGCACGTTGGGGTGCGAACCACCTCTACAACCAGAGGTTCGCACGTGGGTGTGCGAACCACTAGAAATAGTGATAGAGGATGGATTTTCTATTGTGGAGACCCTCTGTGTGCTGTGTAGACCTGTTTAGTGCAGTTTTGGAGCTTGGAAGCTCAGTTTTGCACAGAATCATGCAAATAGATCTGAGTGTAGGAAAATCACACTAGGGGGTGCAAATTGCCTAAAAATAGATTGTGCAGTGTATAGCGTGGAAGTGAAACTATGGAACAACTGATGAGTGAGTTATAGCACATTTGATATGTTGTTGTAACCACTTTCACGAGACTCAACAATAAGCAAATGTTCTTTCTTTTTGGTTTTCATGTGTTTTGATGAAAGTATGTATCCGCCCTAGGAACAAACCATAGGTAATGGGTGAGTGCTACTTGAAATAGGTATGTTGTGACATAGAACCTCCTGCAACACCCAAAGGTGCACAAAATAGAACTATACCCAATAGGCGAATGGCAACCTAGATGTAATAGGCATAGTAAAATGATATCCAAAGGGGGGAGACTCAAAATGCTCTAATGAGTCAAATAAACTCTCATGAAGAGAGGTCACACTATCAATGTGGTGCTACCAGCATACCCATGCTTTCGCTTAACCCTCATGTTTAAGGCATCCATAGTAACGATCAGCTACACCCACTAATTATTTGAAAAGCCCTATGGTAAAGGGGCTTTCTAAAACTACCCACTCTAAAGGTACCTTCCAATGATGAATTATGGATAACCAACACTCAAAGTGGGAAGGACCGATCGGGTATTAATGCCATAATGATCCACCTGGGGGGATACTATGGTGTCTAAAACTAGAGGTGAGCTAGTGGAGAGTAGAACCCAGACCTCACTGAACTTTGGTGGTGAATTGGTGATGAAATCCAATTCAGGCTGGAGATGAAAGCCAACTCTTTACACCGTTTAAATAGGACATGAGTGTGTGGTGTTTGTTTGTGTGGTACTATTTTAGAAGCAAATCTACTCTAAATGCCTTTTCGAAATAAAACTATGCTATGATGCCTTTTCAAAGCAAATCTACTTACTTGGTTTTTCACAAAAGGAAATTTGATCTATTGATTTTCAAAAAGGAAATCTAA
Source organism: Wollemia nobilis (assembly GCA_028583015.1). Lineage (NCBI taxonomy): Eukaryota > Viridiplantae > Streptophyta > Pinopsida > Araucariales > Araucariaceae > Wollemia > Wollemia nobilis. Next base: position 13,476,916 of record JAQPPZ010000754.1, on the reverse strand, counting down.
TTAATTGCTTTTGAAGGGAAATGACTAAAATGAAAACTAAGCTAGATGCTTTTGGAAGGGAAATGACTTGAAGGTAAATCTAATTAAATGCTTTGGAAGTGAAAGAATACGAAGGGAAATCACAGGAATGGAATTTAGCTAAATGCTTGTGAAGGGAAATTACTTGAATGGAAATTGTTGGAATAAAGTTAATCTAGAAAGTAGATGTAAATTTAACTACAACAAACAGGAAGATGTGATTTTGTGGAATTTGTAGCCCAATAGGAAATATTAGCTTCAAAATAGAGGAAAAACAAAAGTTTTCACACAATACCTGCATCCAGGTGAATGTAAAAGCCTCTGGTGTACCTTCTAGTCCAAAATTGTGTTAATTTGGAAGGTTCGCACCTCGGGGTGTGAACCTGTCTTCTGATAGGTGGTTCACACACTGGTGTGCGAACCGGGATCCAAAGATTGGGCTGACTGGTTTTGGGGTCTTGATGATGATTTTGAGGTTTTTGGAGTGTTTTGAGCATAGGTACCTGCACAAAAAGTTCCAAAAACTCAATTTAAGTTTAGCAAGACGACCAAAAACTTAAAAATATTTCACACATACCTGAAGAAAGTAAATGGTAGAAAAATAAGTTAACTACTGATTTGTTGCACAAAAATACAAGGATGCTTTAACCTTGCATACGTCATGGCAAGAGACAATTTGTGGTCTAGGTATGGGGGCACGCAATCCCCGGGAACATGAGGCTCTTAACCTCCCCTGACTTACCTTATCGTTGGTTGTGGGTGTCTGAACCAATACCTAGGTATCAAGTATCAAGTTTGAGGTAGATTGGGGGAATTCACATGCCCAAGTGTGTACTCTCTACTCTCTTTGGAGGCTCACCGGTGCACCAGTGAACCTTTTGCGGTTTGGCCTGAGATGTCTTTTAGGGCATTTTTGGTTTGGGGTTTCTTCAAAGATGACAACTACCTGCCATACAAAAATAGACCACAATTTTTTGTTAGAAGGTGATTAAGCTAATGCTTGGTGGGGGTCCCACCAGGTGTGCCAGAATGAAACTACCAAAAAGATGCTAAGACATTCATTCAACATCAAAGAATCTATTGCATTTGTATTGAATTCATAAAAGAGGTTACACTATGATATCCTTTTACAAATTTTGCCTTGAAGGCTACAATGGGGTCTTCCCTAAGGAAGCCCTTTCGAATTTGGAACAAAGGTAGCAAGATCCATCTTTTTGAGTTCCTCAGTGTAGGTGGGCTTCTTGCTCATGGGCCACCGCTTGTTGGATATGTCCTTGTGCTTTGTTGGACCTGTTAACCTGCAAAATCTTGTTAGTGCATTGGGGGGTTTGCCTCAGTCAAACCCCATGTTTATGAAGACAAAAGACTCATTAAATATGCTCAAAACATGAAAATAACTATTAAAAACAACATAAAAATACTAAATTAAGCTATACTTACCTTTCTTGATGATTCTGGTGCTTATAGAATAGCACGTCGGGTCGTGCGAACCGTTGTGAACTTTTTGGTTCGCACACTGTTGTGTGAACCTATCCTTTTTGTACCGGATCTGCAAATTAGTTTTTCTGGTTGTCCTGGAGTAGTTGCTTGTTTGATTTTTGTGTGGGTCACCTTTAGAAAGTGCACTTTTGTGAGGATTATTGACCTATCTCACTCACAAACAATTTTATGAAAGTGATAAATCAATTGTGATGTTCGTATGATGGTTGTGTGATGGATGTGTGATGGATGCAATGGCTGTAGTGATTTCGATAGAGTTTCGGTATGTAAAAGTTGGTTGTGTTTGAAAAGGTGAAAATGGCCTTCTATTTATAGAGTTGGCCAAGGTGAGAGAAAGGGGATGAGGTGTCCCCTATGAGGTGGCAATGGTGAGGTGTCCCCTGAGGTGTCCTAGCTCATAAATGGGGTTGGGTGAGAGAATCCCTCACCCATCCATAAATAATGATGACTTTGCTAAAAATATCAATTTGGCATTAATGATCACCTTTTTGAAATATCTTTGGATTAAAAATTGCTTTTTAGGTGCAAAAGTCTCCATCTTTCATTTATGACCCAAGGGAGTGTGAGGTGGAGAAATATCTGGGTGAGAGGTGGCAGGGCTAGGATAGGCTAGAATAGGTGAGGTGGAAGGCTAGGCTAGTCAAAGTAGACTAGGTGAGGTGGAGGGCCCAAATCAAATCAAGATTAGATCTAATTAAGCATGTAATTAGCCATAAAGCATGTTTTGACCAAAAAGTTGACTTTTTAGCATAAAGTGCTTTTTGACCATGGTGAAGGTTTCAACCTTAGTTGAGTTGGCATGAGGTCACATGAGGACCTATGGTTAAGCGTAGGAAGGGGCTTAGCTAGCCCAAAGGGGCTAAGGATGATGAATAGTGATTTTGATTAATGAATAGTATTTTTAGCCAATTTATGCAATTTTTAAGGGTTTTGCAAATTGATTGACCACGGAAATGGGGAGAGGGACAATGTGTGACTTTTGGGTGTTTATATTTTACCCTTTTTGTACTAGATTGTGTGAAACATGATTTAGTACAAAAATTGATGATGAGAATTGATGAAATGATTTGGAAGGCAAAGAATTTGCGATTGATGAATTGTGGGTGATTGTGAAAGAGATGCATTGATAAAAATAGTTTGTGATTGGATACAACACTTTGCAGCATTGTAATGATTGTTTTTTGGGTAGGCATAATATTACCTGGTATTATGATCAATTGGAGATGTTTCAATCTTGGACGACACAAATACCTTTTCTAATCAGGCGATTGTGGGTTCGAGTCCCATCGAGCATGCAAAAATGAAACTACAAAAAAGATGTTATAACACTTCATTCAACATTATAGAATCTACTGCATTTTGTATTGAAATCATAAAAGGGTTACAAAACTTGATATCCTTTTACAAATATGCCCTGAAGGCTACAATGGGGTCTTCCCTAAGGAAGCCCTTCTGGATTTTAGAACAAAAATAACAAGATACGTCTTTTTGAGTTCCTTAGTGTAGGTGGGCTTCTTGCTCGTGGGCCACCGCTATTTGGATGTATTCTTGTACTTCTTGGACCTGTTGACCTACAAAATCTTGTTAGTGCATTGGGGGGTCTGCCTTAGTCAAACCCCATGGTTATGAAGATAAAATACTCAATAAATAGGCTTAAAACATGAAAATAACTATTGAAAACAACATAAAAACACTAAATTAAGCTATACTAACATTTTTCGATGATTCTGGTGCCTATAGCATAGGTTCACATGTCGGGGTGCGAACCTATTGTGAACCGGGTGGTTCGCACACTAGTGTGCGAACCTATCCTTTTTGTACTAGAGCTGCAAATTAGTTTTTCTAGTTGTCCTGGAGCAATTGTTTATTGGATTTTTGTGCAGGTCACCTTCAGAAAGTGCACTTTTTAGAGGATTATTGACCTGTCTCACTCACAAAACAGTGTTATGAAAGTGACAAATCAATTTGCAATGTTACTACAATGGTTGTGTGATGGATGTATGATGGATGCAATGGTAGTAGTGATTTCGAAAGAGTTTCGATATGTAAATGTTGGTTTTTTTGAAAAGATGAAAATAGCCTTCTACTTATAGAATTGGCCAAAGTGAGAGAAAGGGGATGAGGTGTCCCCTATGAGGTGGTAGTGGTGAGGTGTCCATAAAAGAGGTGTCCCCTGAGGTGTCCTGGCTCATAAATAGGGTAGGATGAGAGAATCCCTCACCCATCCACAAATAATGATGACTTTGCTAAAAATATTAATTTGGCATTAATGATCACCTTTTTGAAATATCTTTGAATTAAAATTTTTTTTTTAGGTGCAAAAGCCTCCATCTTTCATTTATGACCCAAGGGAATGTGGGATGGAGAAATATCTGGGTGAGATGTGGCAAGGCTAGGATAGGCTAGACTAGGTGAGGTGGAAGGCTAGGCTAGTCAAAGTAGACTAGGTGAGATGGAAGGCTTAGATTAAATCAAGATTAGATCTAATTAAGCATGAAATTAGCCATAAAGCAAGTTTTGACCAAAAAGGTTGAATTTTTAGCATAAAGTGCTTTTTGACCATGGTGGAGACTTCAACCTTGGTTGAGTTGGGAATGAGGTCGCATGAGGACCCAAGATTGAGCGTAGGAAGGGGCTTAGCTAGCCCAAAGGGGCTAATAATGATAAATAGTTATTTTGATTAATGAATAGCGTTTTTAGTCAATTTATGCAATTTTCAAGGGTTTTGCAAATCGATTGATCGTGGAAATGGATAGAGGGACAATGTGCGACTTTTGGGTATCTATAGATTAATGCCAACTTTTATGTTTGATTGACTACTTTGCATGCTTATCAATAACTTAAAACCAAATTGATATTAGGTTGAGTGCACCTAATTAGATATGCTTCGTTATCCAAGTGTAAAGTATAAGTGTTTTAGATGGTATGATAAATGGTAGCCCTACCATATTGATAGGGTTTATCTAGCAAAAAACCACAATAGTCCATTGAGGTGACATCACATGTGACCTTGTCTACAAATTGTGGACCAAATGCAAAAGAGATAGCGCAAGTTTGTGTGACATCTGAAGTACTCTTGTTATCCTTCCATCCCAAATAATAAGGATGAGGGTGAGGGCTCAATGGAAGCTTCAACTTATCAACAATGGAACTCATAATTAGAATATTCTATGAGTCATTTTTGACTATACAATATGTAAAAACTCATGAGTCAAATGAGCCCTAATGATGAATAATTTATCACAACCACTTACAAATGAATTATGATGAATAAGAGTTAAATTATTCAATTTACCCTTTAACTCTTGTATGTTTTCCCTTCTCTCATAGTCTCAATGGGGTAATCATTGGGGTCCCCATTAGGAGGCTTTACAACTAAGGGTTTCTTCTTCATCCTTTATAATTGAAAATATTGATTCCTAAGATGTCCTTGCTTCTTAAAATAAGTACAAACTTTTTGAGAGTAAGAAGAAGAAGAATATTTCTTAGAAGAAGAAGCAGAGGATGTAGAAAAAGGAGAAGGAGAATAAAATGAGGAAGATGTCTTCTTCACTTGTTGTTGTCGATTGGATGCCTTTGTGGGTCATAAAGATCAAGCTCCTCTCGATTGGCTAACAAGCCTCTCCTCTGCCAATTGTGTTGGTTGAAAGCTACATCCAAAGTATCCAAGGGAGTATATTTCAACTCTTGATACAAGTGTTCAAGAAGACCACTTTTAAATCTGATGATCAAAGCTTTTGTTGGATCCTTCACGAGAAGCAAACCTGTTGAATTGGAAGACATAATATTGAAGAGGCATATTGTAAGATTGTCTTAATATATAGTATTTGATATTTAACTCTTGTTCATAATTGGAATGGTAAAATGTATCCTTTAAATATTGGACCAACTCTTCCCATATGGTAATGAAATTTTGGTCTTCTTATATGTCCATGATCATAAGCTTTGCTAACCCTAACAACTTGATTTAAGCAAAAGGTACTTGTTCATAATTAGGAACCTCAATATAGGAGAACCAAGTCTCCATGTCCATTATCCAGCTTCCTAGGACATCAGGATTCCTAGACCCATCACAATTTTTGACATCAAATTTTGTTTTTGCCTTTAGATCGTTAGAGATCTTAACATTAGGGGTAGTTTGAATTGTGATGTCTTGGATTTTATTGGCTAAGACCAACTATTTGAGCCAAAGAAATCATCTGATCTACTAATTATGATGACATTTGGGATCATGTATAAACTAGATGAACTAAAAGAAATGGATACTTAAGGATAAAAAGTGTAACAATGATCCTAACAAATATAGCAACTACCTTGAAAAGATCAAAACAATATCTTCAAAGCTTACAATTTTGTAATTTACAAAATATCCTTCTTCATAATTTGATGCCTTTGCCCAAACAAACAAAAATTTGCCTGTACCAAGTAATCCATCAGGTTGAAGGGTAGAGAGTGGTAAAATAAATAAATAATTTCTTCACACAGTAATAGTTAATCAATTAATAAATTAATTAATTATAAAATAAATTATGTTTCCTACAAAGTCAATGATAGGCAGTGTTCAATGGGTCTGCAAGGTCAATGACGAGCAGAGTTCAATGACAACAAGGTCAAGTCAAACACCAGCAAGGTCAATTGGGTAAGGTCACACAGTGTAAAGCCAATCGATGAGGCTGGTTGTTTTACTTTGATGCTTCTTCTCCTTTAAATTTTTTATTCTTCAAACTTACCAATGCTAAGTGGAAGTCCAATGCACTACATAGAGTCAACAATGGGAGTCATCTATACAATCAGTTGATGCCAGGTGGCCACTCCAAGGCCATAGGGTACTAGTGACTAACCTCCAAGTCTAGTAATTTCTTTCATGGAGCAAATACTTTTTTAAATCAAGAAAAACTCCATTGTGCCTTAAATGTGGGATAAATCCCATGATGTTTAAAACAAGCACAATGGAGTAGGGCCTTGTTAGGAAGCAGAGCAAAATGGAGAGTCCTCATCGAGAGGTAGAGTTGAGAGGAGCAACCTTGTTGGTTGGAGGAGATCTAGGCTTGAACACCAAGGTTGAAGGGGCACTGATAGCAGTAGAGAACTAGGAATTTAAGTCATCAATTGTAAAGAGTGGTAGAGGATCAACTATGAAGCGATCAATGGTTGGCCAATGCGATGCGATCGTTAGCTCACTTGTCAATGAAAGAAGTTGACTTCCACAAAAGGGAGGGCAACACCGATAAATCAAGAAAGGTGCACCCTTTTTAGAAATTTAAATATTAATATTAATACTAAATTTACCTTAAACCTCATTTTTATTAAGGTTAAAATAAAACCACTAAATTTAAAACTCTAGAGGCCCAATTTGGAAAAATTGCATGAAACCAATGCTTCAAGCCCCTAAATCTGGTTTTGAGACCAATTGTAAACCAATATTAAGAATTTAAAATGATTTTGCTAAAATTAAACTTAGCAATAAAAGTGAGCTTCTAGGACTTTTGAAAGAGCATATCCAAACTAGGAAGACTTAATCTAACCCACGATCGATCCAAGGCTTTGATCCCAACTGATTTGGATAAAAAATAATCTAATATGTTATTATCAAGGGGTGCTTCAATAGAACTTTTACAACCATAATCTTCCAAAATGGAAGATGCTAACAAGAAAACCATGACTAAGCTAATCAAATCCAATTTTCTAACTCATACTAAGCTAACAAACTAACAAAAGTGAGTTTTAAGAAGCTTCACGCAATACAAGCATAGGCCTAATAAAAAAATAATATAGGCCTAGCTACAACATGAATAATTAAACCTAACTAAGCCTAACTATTACATTCATCAAGTGTGGTCTTCATCAATCCATTATATAATCCATCATGAGCCTCTTTGATGCTGACTTAGGCTTTAGCTAAGGCTAGGCATCTAAGAAAAATACCATTAAGAGTACTATGGTAGATATAGACAATGATGATATACCTATAGGTGCATTGCTTGAGGTTTTTATGCTCACTGTGGTTCAAGCCATCAAAAAACATGCCATCCCAAAGGAAATAAAATATATCTTTGTATTATAGATTAGAAGAAGGTGATGCTTCTATAAAAAACACTCATAGATAAAGTTGGCTAGACTATAAGGTTGAGGGCTCCCTAATTTATCGAATATTGATTGTAGCTTGTTTATCATCCAACTCTAATGGGATAAGGGATGCAACCAAGGCCATAGCATTGACATGGTGGTTATTAGACCTAGGGATAACTTCAATGGTGATTTTGTCAAAAGTAGCCATTAGCTTAGCGATGATGTCTTTATATGACTTAAAATTTTCATCCTTTGTTTGCTAATCACCATTGACTTGCTTGACTACAAGTTGGAAATATCCAAATATGGATAGGATTCTAACCTAAAGGGATAATGCTACATGTAGCCCTAGGATAAGGGCTTCATAATTGGTGGTATTTTTTGTACAGGATAACTTAAGGATGAAGGGTAAATAATTTAGCTATTGTTGAGGAGTGAGCAAGATGACTCCTACCCCAACTCCTTTAACACACTGACTACCATCAAAGTATAGAGTCCAACAATCAGGTTGATTTGCTTCTACACTAAAGACTAACTCTCCTAGAAGTCTACAACTAAGGTGTGGCTAGCTCCTAAGGGCACAATTGCTAGTTTGTCAGCAATGAATTGACCTTTTACAAACTTCTGGCTGACAAACTCAAGATTGCATTTGATAAGCATAATGACCCACTTAGTGATTTACCCTAAAAGGTGAGTCTTGGACATAAAATATCGAAAGAGATCAACCCTCATTATGACATATTTTATGGATAAGCATGTAGTGTCGAAGCTTATGGAAAGTAAACAATCTTGGCTCATAAAGCTTGAAGATATTATGAAGTGATTCCTTCCTTAAGGAGTATTTATAGTATTGTCCTAAATGAAGTGTATTTTCTTATCTTGTCTTGTGTGGATTAATAATTATGGTTAAATTATTTATTATTTATGCATACTAATAAATGATTTTAATAAGAAGTCGAAGGTTTTAACAGTATGCTAGGACTCTCTTTCCATCCTTTACGGCATTTCATAAATAGGCTTAGAATATTGAGGAAGTCGTGCATACAAAAACCATGTCAATATCCTAAAAATAAAACCAATTTGTAGTGGAGCTTCATTCAAATTAAAAAATAGATCTAAATCTACAAGAATGACTTTTCTTCCATGAGCCCCACCTTTATATTTATGAATCCTTGGTTCTTCTTGCTTATAAAATTACTTTTTTTTAATGGATTATATGGAATTGAAATGATTCCACCTATATTAAATCATGAAAACATAATCATATTATGGCAACTTTGCAATTACGCATGCATCACTCGGCAAGATTCAAACCTTATCTCCTCCTTAAAATTTTAGGAATCTCACTATTTGAACTAATACCATTTGATATATATATATATATATATATATATATATATATATATATATATATATATATATATATATATATATGGCTAAGCAGTCTCCTCCCAACCAGAACCCTAAGAGCTATGCTTATCAATAGGGAATTTAACACATAACAACCACACACCCACCCCTTCACACACTCGCTCATGCCGTCGGCTTGAACCTTGGACCTTTCAAAGAAGAGTCAAAGCCTGAACCGTTACACTGATAAGTTTGAATTGTATCACGTTGAATCTCACTATTTAAACTAATATCATTTGATTGTTTATAAAAATATTTAAAATTAAATAAAAGAAAAATAACCATTATTGAATTCATTAACCATATTATTAGATTTTAAGATTGTGTGCGTCTTGTATATCTATTTTCCCTTATGACCCTTATCTCCTCTATTATCCAAAGCTTCTACTATGTATGCATTGAGATTGTTTGAAATTCTAGATCATGCCTTCAATGTACCATAGGTTTTGCTTTGCCCTCTTGTTCACTTTACCAACCATACGTTCTTGGTTACGATTAATCTCAATTTTCCTTGATTGTAGAATGTCCTTGCTCTCTCTACAGTTTGTAATATCCAAGAGCACAAAAATATTCACCTCTAAATTAAAAAAGCATTCAAATAGTTTAACTATTAGTAATTGTTACAATATGCTTTCCATCAGTTGTGAATGGAACACTAAAAAAAAATAATAACACAGGCCAAAAAAAGATTGAAATTGAATTCACTCACGATGTGGAGTACTGTTTTCATGTACAAGGTTTGCAGTTAGAGAATAGAGATAAAGGTAAGTTTAAATGCATAGAGAAATAGAGATAAAGGTAAGTTTAAATGCATAGAGAAATAAAGATGAAGGTAAGTTTAAATGCATAGAGAATAGAGATAAGGATAGGAGTACTCCATATAAAGAGGATTGCCATCATTCAAATGGAAACGTAGATAAGAGTACTTGCCATCATTCAAATCCTCAAAAACTGCATCACATTCCCATTCACACTGCACTACCAGTCTGGCTAAAAATATAAATATTCAATGACAAGTGCACCAGCCGGGAATGGTCTGTACCGTGGCAGGGTACTATTCTACCACTAGACCACTGGTGCTGATGAAATATAATTTCTTTTTAGTCACTGCAGCATCACAAATAAAATGAAACTCCGACTTTATATACTTTTATGTTTACCATGATTTTTTAGTTGCAGATCAGTATGCAGTAGCTATGCACGTGTACCAAAGGGTATCACTAAGATCTCTTCCCACTTGAGTGGGTGGTCATTGTAGTATAGTGGTGAGTATTCAGGCCTGTCGCACGAGTGTCCCCAGTTCTATCGTTGGCAACGGCGTATGGGTTTAATGGTGAATGACGAAGGATAATTTAAGTGTTGAACAACTTCACTATATTTCCTCCTCCATTTGTTACCCAACAATTACAAACACAAGCATTTGGTTTGAATAGGATTTTTTTTGCAATGAGTTTACATACGTATTTAAGGGATTCCAATTCTTTCATATTGAACGGGATTTGAACCTTGAACCTTCCAAAAAGAGGTCAAAGCGCTTACCACTAGAGTAAACTTGCAACTTTGTGATGAGTTTGCACAAGTTTTTATGAGGGGTCTTGGTTCCCTCATACTGAGTAGGATTTAAACCTTAAATTTAAACCTGAGTAGGATAGAATCACTTCATAATATCTCCAAGTTGTATGAGCCAAGATTGTTTGTTTCCCATAAGCTTCAACACTACATGCATATCCATAAAACCTTTTTCATAATGAGGGTTGATCCCTTTTGATATCATATGTCTAAGACTCAACTTTCAGAGCAAACCGCTAAGTGGGTCATTATGCTTAGCAAATGTAATCTTGAGTTTGTCAGCCAAAAGTTTGTAAAAGGTCAAGTCATTACTGACCAACTAGCAATTGTGCCCTTAGAAGCTAGCCACCCCTTAGTTGTAAAAGGTCAAGTCATTACTTACAACTTTGGGATGAGTTTACACAAGTTTTTATGAGGGTCTTGGTCCCCTCATATTGAGTAGGATTTAAATCTTAGATTTAAACCTGAGTAGGAAGGAATCGCTTCATAATATCTCCAAGCTCTATAAGCCAAGAGTGTTTGCTTTCCATAAGCTTTGACACTACATGCTTATCTATAAAACCTTTTTCATAATGAGGGTTGATCCCTTTTGATATCTTATGTCTAAGACTCAATTTTTGGGGCAAACTTCTAAGTGGGTCATTATGCTTCGCAAATGCAATCTTGAGTTTGTCAACCATAAGTTTGTAAAATGTCAAGTCAATACTGACCAGCTAGCAATTGTGCCCTTAGAAGCTAGCCACCCCTTAGTTGTAGACTTCCAGGTGAGTCAGTATTTAGCGTAGAAGCAAATCAACCTGACTATTGGACTCAATACTTTGATGGTAGTCGATGTGTTAAAGGAGTGGGGGTAGGAGTCATCTTGGTCACTCCTCAACAATAGCTAATCCATTTATCCTTCAACCTTAAGTTTTCATGTACCAACAATACCACAAATTATGAAGCCCTTATCCTAGGGCTACGTGTAGAATTATCCCTTCAGGTTAGAATCCTATCCATATTTGGATATTTCCAACTTGTAGTCAACCAAGTCAATGGTGATTATCAAACTAAGGATAAATATTTTTAAGTTATACAAAGACATCATTGGTAAGTTAATGGCTACTTTTGATAAAATCACCATTGAAGTTATCCCTATGTCTAATAACCACCATTCTAATGTTATGGCCTTGGTTGCATCCCTTATCCCCTTAGAGTTGGATGAAAAACAAGCTACAATCAACATTCGATAAATTAGGGAGCCCTCAACCTTATAGTCTAGCCAACTTTCTCTAGGAGTGTTTTTTGTAGAAGCATCTCCTAATCTTTAATGCAATGATATCTTTGCTTTCTTTAGGGATGGCATGTTTTATGATGGATTGAACCACGATGAGCATAGGAACCTCAAGCAATGCATCTATAGGCATATCATCATTGGCTATATCTTATACCATAGTACTCTTGATGGTATTTTGCTTATATGCCTAGCCTTAGCTAAAGCATAAGTCGTCATCAAAAAGGCTTGTGATGGATTATATAATGGACAAATCAGTGGTATTTCCATCGTTAAGAAACTCCTATGGATGGTTTATTATTTTCCCTCCATGGAAAAGGACTCTTATGACTACATCAAGTAGTGTGATAAGTGTTAAAAGCATGACAATATTATACATTCCCTATACCAAGCTATCCAACCCTTGAATTTTCCTTGTCCTTTTCTATTTGGGGCTTAGAAATCATTGGGAACATCAACCTAGTATCATCTGATAGGCATAAGTTTATCATTATGGCTATTAAGTACTTCACTAAGTAGGTCAAAGATATGCCCTTAGCCTCAACCATTAGAGTCCAAGTCTCCAATTTTATTCTCAACCAGATCCTTAGCCATTATGGCATCACTTATGTGCTAATCTCTAACAATGGAACAACCTTCACAAAAAAAAATGTTCAAAATATATATATTAAATACAAGATTCAACACAAATGATCTACGTCTTTCTATCCCGAAGGCAATGGCCAAGTTGAAACTTCTAACAAGACTCTTATCAAGATCATCAAGAAGCTTGTCAGCAAAACCATTTGAGATTGACATCTCTAGTTGTATCCCACCTTGTGGACCTATCACACTAGTGTCAAAACTCCCATTGAAATGATACCCTATGTTTTGGTTTGTGGAATTGAAGTAGTTTTCTCTTTTGAGCTTACACGTTTTGTTGCAAGACTCCTCTATTGTAGACTAATATCATCTCACATGTTTAAGTCAGTTAGAACAACTTGAAAAAAGCGTATCCATGTATTAGAAAACCTATAAGTCTATCAACAAATTCTTAGATATACCTATAGCAAAAAGATATAATACCATTCCTTTATAATTGATGATCTTATCCTCAAAGACAATCAAAAGAACGCCAATGCCAAAACTGAACTCAAAGAAAAATTTGAGCCTAATTGGCTAGGTCCATATATCATAATTACCAAGAAAGGTCTAGGTGCTTACCATCTCACCACTCTTGATGAAAAAGAGTTTAAAAAAATAATAAACATAATGCATCTTCAAAGGTATTAAATTTGTGTCTATATAACCAAAGTCCCTTTGAGCAAATCTCAAAATATATCTATGTATGTAGTTATACATCCCTCTCTCTCTCTCTCTCCATCTATCTATCTATACACACACATATATGTGTGTATATATACATGTGTGCATACATATATGTATGTATATGTATATATATCTTTGTACATAGTTGTACTATAGCAGTGCCCTCTTGGGAACATCATACATCTCTCATATGTCATCATGTCTATCATATCCAATCATCCTATCATCAGTGCATTTTAATCATCCCTCTTTCCATTTCCATTCATAACCTTAAACTAATTTATCATCATTAGTTAATTAACCTTCAATCATCATTAGTCACATTTGCAAAATATTTCATCTCAATATTAATTTATCATTACTCCACTCACATCAAATCATAAGTCAAATCATCTTCTTATCTATGTCCTTAATTGCATACAATTCCATCATTACTTATCATTTTCACAAAATCAACTCATCAATCATAAAACAGTAAACATAAAGCAATTACAAACATAAACACATCTACCTCAGTTTCACATCACTACACTAATGTGGATCATAGTCAAGTTGAGTTTCCTTGGTCCAACTTGGTTTTCCCTACAAAATGCGAGGGGAACACCAAGGCATGGACACATTTAATGCTATCTAAAATATAAATTTTAACCACTTCTAATAAAATAGTTACAACATCAATCATCTTGCATCACTAACCATAAGAAACAACAAATATTTTTGTCTCATAATCAAAACGTTTGTCATTTTTTATGCATTTATTATGCAATAAATGCATCAAAATGGATAAATGTAAACATCCAATTTTTTACATAATGTTAATCTTCATGTTTGTTAATCCCTTGATTAATTGGCCAAAATGAATCAATCTTCTTGCTCCCAAGTTTGGAGTATTTATTACTCCAAAAGTGAAAGCACTAGGGTATGAGTGATAGCATTGATGGCACTTTTACTAAAAATTTTACTTTGACCTTTTCCACCCAAATTTGATCTCCAATGGTCATGATGGCAAAATCACCACTACAAAAGCATCATGGAAATTTTCATCCAATCAATGATTTTGATTGTCATATGTCAAAATAATTTTTTTACTATTGGTACCTTTCAATCCCCCCACCATTAATGGATTAGATCCCCAAGATCTAATTCACAATTGCCAATAGAAATTCCAAATCCAGGATTTTCCATTTTTAATCTTCCTCAATTAATGGAAACTTGATCTCATTCTAAATTCTTGTCGTATCCAATCCTATCAACTTCAATGCAATCCTTCCCCTAAGGATACATGGCTTCCAATAAAACCAACACTTAGGGTGACCAATTCATAAATAGTTTTAGAGTAGCAAAATTATGCCAAAATCTCTCTAAAATCATAGGCATTCTATCATTTTAAATGGAAAGATTATGCCATAATCTTGTGAATTTCATCCTTCAAGCATCCAAGTATCAAGTCTCCTCAAGCAATCAATATTTAGGCTCCAAGCAACAAAGATCAAGCATTTAAGTCTCCAAGCTAAGACTTTCAAATGTCCATAAGCAACCTAACAAGATTCTAATAAGCTTATACAAACAAGGGGAAAATAACCTTGGCATCTTAGGTTGTGTTTTTTCTCTTATTTATTTTTGGCATTCTCTTTATCTTATAGATCTAAGTTTTAATCTTGTTGTGTGTTATTTTGCATATCACATTTACACTTAGTTTAAAATTTCATTTCACTACTTTAATATTTATTTTAGGCAAGAAAATTTGTGGTTTTCTATCATTTGATTGAGTTTTTATACTCCTAACTCAGAGAACTACATCATTTCAATCATTAAATTAGCTTATCTTACATCTAATCTTCCTTTGCTATGGTTTAAATCAAAAGTGCCATAGAATTGTAAGTTTGGTGTCACTCATGCTCTTTGGTTTATACAAAGCAAAAGTGCCAATAACATTATCATTGATCCTATGGCACTTTTACCACAAAGTATTTATTTTATAAATTTATCATTTTTCTTAACTATTTTAACAAGGGCCTAATTACTATCCAAAGGAGATCAACATTCTCTACTAGCTCAGACAAGCCCTCTGCTACTAATTCAATCTTTTTCTATCTATTTGATAAGAAGGCAAAAGTGTTGCCATAGCTTTTACAAACTCATGACACTTTTTCCTCCATGACAGAAATAGGTTTTTCTATTTTAGATTCCCTTCCATTAAAGTATTTAGGACTTAATATTGTTTGTTCTCTAGTTAGATGAGTTTATTTTTTTGTTTATTTGGTAAAATAAACAAAAGGGAAATGAGGAACTAGTTTAGTCTTAATCATTTAGGGGACCAACTAAATATTCAAGCTTTAGCATTAAATCAAAATTGCATATAGATGCACTTAGGACTTGTTTGTTGCATTTTATTACACCCTTGCCTTAAAAGAAAAAAATTTCATTTACTTCATAATCTAAAAGCAAAAGCATTTTAGTTTTAGGTCTTGATTGTTGCATTTATATGTTGCATAAGGGCTATATTAAGGGTAATCTTAGTCAAAGAAGTATCTTAAAAGAAACATAGGTGTTCTTCAACTAACCCATAGAACACTAGACTCTAAGATAATAAATATCCTCTATCCTCAAGGTGAGAAAGGGAGAGACGTGGTTGAAACCCTAAGAGGTCCTTCACAATCTCTTCTCCTTCTCAAAACTACAATGCTACTCATATTTATATATTTAATACAACAATGGTCTTATTTGAATCTCAAGGTATATGAAAACTTTGTTACCTTAAAATCTAAGGATCCTTCTTGCTCAACTCAAAGTTTGTTCCCATCAACTTTGCATTAATATGACCACTAGATTATGATCAAGGATCATTTTGTTTTCATATGCTCCTCCTATTATGAAATTTAAAGGATAATTATTTTGTCTCTTTAGATATTCAATTGAATGAGATCTATCAATATTTTTATTTGTATTCCTTCAAGAGATGTTTGACCTTTGTCATTGAATTTCTAGATGCAAATACCCTAAAAGTGTTTGCACCAAATTGATTACTTCCTATTTCCAACCTTTAGAAACTAGTAAAAAGAGGCCCCATGGCCAACTTAAATCTCATGTGGTAGGCCTATGAGGTATACTAGACCTAGGGACATTTGGCCTTGTTCTCATCATGCACTTCCTTGTGGCTTTGAAAAGAAATACTTCTCCAGGCCACTAGATTTATTCCATCAAACTATCCTCCTAATGAACTTATTTGTTGTTCCCTTTCTTATAGGGTTGCTTTCCAATTACTTTTTCCTATTTTAGCTTTGACTTTCTTTATTTTGTATTATTATTGGGACATGCCTTTGCACTTCCCTTATTCTTTTATATTGTGTCTTTTCTAGTCACATAAGCTACTTTTTATCTTTGTATACATTTATATCATTATTTTAAATTTTAGAATTTTAAAATAATTATAAATTATATATAAATATTCAAAAAATATGTAAACACTTTAAATAATATTAATATAAAAAACATTAGTATTATTTACAATCTAATAATAAATATCACTATCTTAATCAATTCTAAATAAATAAATTCTATTTGGATGGATACTTCATCTAATAAAAAACCACTCAATCTAGATCCGATTTTGAAACCATGGATGAGATCACTTCAAGAAAAATATGGTCTTAGGATTTCAAACATTAGGTACAAGGATCAAGAAGGAAGATATAAATGGAAAGAATATTTTTTACAAGTATATCGGGCATTGTTGCTAGGAGGCAGTTGAGTAGAAAGATAACAATTATTATTTTAAGGGAAACTAAGGATAAGTTGATTTCACAACAAGAAGCAGATATAATGTAAAGCACCAACAAATCAGAAATACCACAACAATACTGAGATATATTTGGGGTAGCTCAAGCATTCCCAAAGTCAAAATATTTGTTTGACTAATAGGTCATAGGAAAATGTTATCCTAGGATAACCTAATGAAATGGGGTTTTCATGGCCCTTCACAATGTGTTATATGTAAAAAGGAGGAGAGTATAGACCATATCGTAGGAAATTGTTCAATAGTCTGGGAACTATATAAATATATTCTTAATATGTCTAGAAAATACATGGTGATGGATGGCAAAATTGAAGAATGGTCAAAGAAATAGCATAGCACTATTAAATTCAGGAGTTACAAAATATCTAGAATACATCAAAAGATATAATACTTTGGATTGCATAGCTAGAAAGGAACAAATATTTAAAGGAAATGAAAGTATTTTAGAGGTAATGAAAAATAATATTTTTTTTGCCATAGAGGAGTCTCGACCAACCCTATCAACTCACCCAATCCCTAATCTTGAAGCAGAGAGCCTTGATAGATGGATTTAAGTCATCAAATGCAAGTATGATGTTGGGTACAAAAGAAACAAAAGCAAGGTAAAGAATATAAAGTTGAAACCACCAAAAGTGAAGTTGGTCAAATTGAATTTTGATGGATTATCTAAAGGAAATCCAAGACCAACAAGAGGAGGAGGAATAATTAGAAATAATATGGGTGAGATTTTACCACATTACACTTTCAATAGTGGATTCAAGACAAATAATGAAGTTGAAGTTTGGGCAACTTTAGAAGGGTTATAAATATAGAGAAAAATAAAATGAAATAGAGTATAGATGGAAGGCAATTCATTAATAGTAATAAATGCAATATTAAGGAGAGCAAAGGTTGCATGGAACATACAAGAGATTATTGTGGAAATATAAAACCTTACTACAAAGTTTGAGAAAACTTTGTAATAATTATGTCTAAACATATGTTAAGGGAAGGGAACAAATGTGCAAATAGGCTAACCAATAGAGGGGTTTTAATAGAGGATTGTAAAGTTAAATTATCTTTTCCATGGTTAGAGGAAGTAGTAAGTTTAGGTAAAGCTCACAAAAAATTGTTGATTGTCTAAATCAAATAAAAATTAACATTTACTTTAATGTTTTCTATTGGTAATATTTATTGCATTTTATGACATTAATATATTTTCATATAAATAATTTATTACAATTCTTGTGGTTAGCAAACTAGTAGTTCAAGTAAAGCAGACTATGATAACACGAAGCTTTGGAAATATAATTCTACTAAGATGCAATGCATAGACAATAGAAGTGGAGTTTTGATATTGTGGAGGCTATTGAAAGAAAATATCAAGAAGAAGGATGCTAAATTTTGGAATATTTATATTTATAAAAAAAATTGAAGAAGATCCAAAAAATGAAAATAAAAAATTTAAACTTTTTTTATGAAAAATAACGAGAGTATCTAACTATAGCAACTCAATTGAAATGAGAACTAAATTTATTTGTAAACTCTCAATCTCTAAAGAAGAGAATTGTGATTTGTCAAGGATGGAGGATCCAAATAAAAAGTCTAAGTACAACACCTTTTTATCCAAAAGAAATACTTTAGTCTAAGTTAAAATAAAATATCTTTAATCAATTCACTTTAAATCAATTAAAATACTTTTTATTTCCTTTATAGGATCCCCTTTCATCATCCACTTCATATGTAAGGGAAAAATATATAAATAAGATAAAAAAAATAATTAAAATTTAGTCCTTCTTTGGGTTGTCATTTAAGAGACCCAAGTTCAAACCACTATATAAGGGACAAGGACCATTTAAAAAAAAATTGTTTTGTGTCCTAAAACTTTAACCCAAAAGGTATAGGTTGGTTGGTAGCACCTAATTGCTTGTCAATGGCTTGTTCCTATTTGATTCCTTGGACGGTCAAGATCCATTGAATTCATCATTACCAAATAGGTTAGGGTTAATCCTTACACAAAAAAAGAAGGAAATAAATATTTGATAAAATTAAAGATAAATTAAATAATTAAAATAATTATTTAAAAATAAATTAATAATTTTATTTAAATTATATTTGAATTAAACATATTTAAATTAATATTATGTGGTTAGATTCCTCAATAATTTATACATGTATAATAGTCAAGCTACTACTATGTTATCATAATTTAATAAGGTGAGTGTTAGGTTTTGAAGCAATATACTAAAAAGAAATGTATCCACAAGTAATGAAATAAGTAAGCTTTGTTATTACTATGATAATGACTCACTAAAAATCAAATAAATAACATGGAAAATTTGTGTGATCACTCATGCAATAGCCTTTCAAGTAAACTTGCAAAAATTAAAAACTTGATACAACATGGTTAGCTTTATCTACTAGTGCATGCCATGAGCAATACATGCTTCACCCACATTACAATGTTTACTCTCTCTCTCTCTCTCTCTCTCACACACACACACACACATATATATACACACACTAGTATATGACTCTTCATTCTCCTATTCTAAGGCCACATATATATTATGCATGATAGACACTTGTATACATGCTCAACTAACTAAAGACACTTGTTCTTCCTATTCTAAGGACTCATGCACATGTGGACTACATGCACATTTACATCATTGCACATTCTAACCCTTGTGCATTTATTCCTTCTTCCTCAAGCAACCATCTAACCTAAGATAAACTACTAATCTAAAAGTGTACCCCATATGGTACCAAATAATGTAATATACTCTAATAGTGAGCCCATTTCAATCCTATATAACCCATTAAAAATATAAATTTTAATTTATTTCTGATTTTTAAGCTAGATTTAAATTACTAATTTTAATAAACATGTTTTTCATTTCAAGGTTATCATTGAAATACTCTAAATTAATATTTTTATTTTTATTTAGATAACATTTTAAGTAATTATTTAAAGTAATAGTATGATTTTTAATAATCAAATGATATTAGCTCAATAAGCTATATTCCTCAACTTTCAAGAAAGAGATCAAAGTTCAATTTTTACCAAAATAATATATGTAGAATTGTAAACTATTGTAAGTCATGATATATTGTAAGTGGGATCTATTTCATGAAATGCGACACAAAACATTAACTATGTATTGATAAATCAACTGATTAAATACAAGTCGCTAAGGCTAAAGATAGCCTATAACTAATAAAATAATATTCCCTAATCTTAGCTAACCAAAAGATATAGAAGCTAACAATAATATAATATCCTAACAACTAATATCTACCGACATAAGAAATGTTGGTAAAGTAAACTACTAACCTAGGATAGAAACAAACTAACCTAGGTAGAAAGTAAATGTAAATAAACTAATCTACTCAGGAGAAATTACATATTACCAAATAAGGTAATAGTATTCTAACATCCCCCCTTATTACATTATTTGGATAATACATATAATTGTCCCAATACAGTGAAGAAGAAGAGAAATGAAAGATGTTATCTTGGGCTCTAGCTCTGGCTCATGGCTCTGGATTTGGCTCTAGCTCTAAGGTTACCGTTGGATGAGTACCTTTGGGTCTATCTCTAGATCTGCCTGTGAATCTGCCTTTGGATCATTGCCTCTGGATTTTCCTATAGATCTGCCTCTGGAACTTTATCTCTGGGTTTGTCTTTAGGTCTGTCTCTGGGTCATTGCCTCTAGGACTGCCACTTGATTTGTCATTGGATCTTCCTCTGGGTCTACCATAGGTTTTACCTTTTCTATAGAAGCCATACAACATTACTTTCATCATGGTCCATTGTGTGTGATCTATCCATCCACAATCTATATGAACCTTGTTGGCCATTTTCAGTTTGTACCAATAATTTGAAGAAGAGTGATTTGTACATCCACATGAATCACAAGGATGTAATTTCCAACACTTATCTGCTACATGTTCTGTTCTACCACAATGACTGCAACAATATTTTTTAGGAGATTTAAGATTTACAAACATGGTATCACTGGTACTTGAATATCCAAAATAGATAAGGCCTTCATTCTTTGCCCTGGCATTTAGCATTATTGTATTTTTAATGCCTTGTTCCTGTTTACCTAATCTCTCACCATTGAATCTCATTTTATTCATCAATTTGGAACCAAATCCTTTGGTGTGTTTTTCAAAACACCCAATTTCATCATCTTCATCAATGTTTTTAATAATATGGCATTTGTCACTATTGATGAGATTATGGAGTTCATTTTTAGGAGGTTCAATTTTTAAGTCACTAGTGTCACAAGCAAAGTTTACTTTTGAAATGAGATCACCTATGCTACAACTAATATCTACCATTGAAGGTATGAGGTCACCTATATCACAACAAGAATTTGTCACAATGGGCTGAAGGTCACTCGTGTCACAAAAAGCATTCACCACAATGGACTGAAGGTCACTCGTGTCATAAGCATCGACCACTAAGACCTATTTTCCCTCATTTATTTCCATTTTCACTTTACGTTGGGCAAGGTCAAGTGCAACCAATAACATGTATATGCCCCTTATAATGCCAATAGTGAATTGAGCACCATTTGTCTGAAGATATTTACAAGACTCAAAATCTTCGAGTAGGGCTACTAAACCATTGTTTAGTGTGAGAAATGTGCCCTCCTCATAAAAATTTAGCCCATCCATCTTGGATGGAAAGTCAAGATTTTTAACTGATTTTTTAACAACATCAGTTTGTTTTGGGGCTTCTTCTTCTTTGATCTGCCCATTTTTAAGGTGTCGATCATTGCCAAAAATGCACCTTTTACAATGAAATTTTGCAAAATAATGGACTAAGGTGTCGGTCACTACCGAAAATGCACCTTTACAAGCTTATCCCCCCTTTTTGCAAAATGTTCTTTGATGTAGGAGAAAAATGATTATCCCCCCCTTTGTTTGCAAAATGATGGTAGAGAGAAAAAAAAATGTTATTATACCCCTTAGTTGCAAAATTGATAAGGTAACCCCCCTTAGGGCAAAAAATGCAACTATGAAAACCTCTTAGGTTTTTACAAAATGTTCTTTAAATTTCAATTAATATATTATCAAAAATAATTTAATAATTTTTTTTTTCAAAATCAATAGTTTTTAAAAAAAATTGATTTAAAAAAAATTATAATTAATTTTTTTTTTAAAATATAATTAAAAGAAATAAAATATATATATATACCTTTTCCTTTTAAAAAAGTGTTTGCTTGAGTCCCCCTTTACCAAAAAAAATGTCATTTCAGTGGGGGTAGGTATGGAACCCATGACTTGTCAGGAGCAAGACCGTATTATGAAATATCATGATTTTAAATAGGTTAAATTTCTAAAGTTTATTTTAATTATAAATATTAAACATGATTATTATTTTTTCAATATTAATTTCTTTGATAAGGAAAGATGTACAATGTTTGATCAATTACAAAGAAAGAACTTTGATTGCTTATCAATTATCAATGATCTAAGTCTATATGTTATTTCATAAAAAAGGTGAATTGCCTCTATTCCAAATAATTTACCCTTGAATCTATAGTTAAAATTGTTTTTCTCTCCCATAGGAGAGTTGATGTAAAAGGTTGAGGGATTCCTTTCAAAACCCTCCTTTCGTAATAATACCAAAAAAAAAATGTTTTTCTTTCTTTATAATTAATAACATGCACAACAAATATTCAAAAAGTTGTGAGACAACACATTTAAAACTTGAGTTACTACCAAAGATATGCAATCTAAATTAAATACCACCAATAAATATATGAAAAAATTGTATATCCTTATTATGCAAACTCATCTATAGATGATATTTTTATTAAATACTTGATGGAATAGATAATTTATGCCATCTTTTTCTTATCAAGGGATATAATAAACAAGAGGTTGTTTTGCAACTATGCTCTTGTAGACTTGTCAAAAGTAAAAGTAATTGTTTATTTATACGCACATGTTATTGAGATTATAATCCATTAAGTGTATTAATGTCAAGTTAGAAAATGATTTGACCTAGTTTATAAGAAGTAAAATAGTCTTATGTTTATGATGTTTTATATTATTTTTAATTTTGTCTTGATGTGGTATTTCAATCTCCTATTATATACAACGTTCTTTAAATTTAGAATTTTCATAGCATCATGTGCAAGATTTAAGATCCAATCTTATAACAACTTTCAATTTATAAAATACGTGTTATCTAGTAGTATTAGTCTTTCATGCCTTGGGTGAGTGAAGTCTATATATTTGGTTCTTATTTTACCAATCAAATTCCTAGTTATTAATGAATCTATAATTAGATGTGGTCACATATGAACCTTAAGTTTTGAGTTTCAAATTTCTAAAATTTATGTTTGAATCATTTCTAAGAAATCCACCGAATTCAACCATGGGAGTTTGGTGCAAGTAACAACAACATAAAAACAATAATTAAAGTAACAAAGTTAGCAAAGGGAGATCACTATTGATGGAGATACGACCCCGTGAAGTCAACTATTCAAAATAAGGGCAGTGACGATTTTTCAAGTTGTGAAAAATAAAAAATGCAAATATTTACCAACTAGGGTTCGAAATATGGGAAGAGAAATGAAGGGCTAGAACTTCAGCGAGGCAATACATTCTATCTGGACAAAGAATTTTTTATCAAAGTTATTTTTTTCCTTTCTTTACCTTAGAAATTGTGCATGAAAAATTTATAAAGTTTTATCAAATATTATATTTGCCATAGGACTTTTAGATAAATTTCATTAAATTTTGAGTTTTAGTTTCCTTTCCATGGATTTATTTATAGTTAAATCCTTAGAGTCATACCTAGTGGTAGAGGTTACTAAGCACACTTTAGATAGATCCTCACTACTCCAGGATAGGGCAATTTTTGGTAAATTTAATGGGTATTGGCTAGGGACTTCAACTTTGAGAAAATAGATTGATAGGAGTTGGAAGTCTCTAGGAGTGATTCTATAATTTCTTCCCAAAGGTTTCTTCCTAGCCATTTTTTCTAAGGAATAAAGATAAATAATCCTAAAATGGGGTCATTGGTTTATGGGAAGAGCAAGGCTCTTCCTTACCCACTGGTATGAAGGCTTTTCACCTGAAAATGTAAATCTATCCATAGTTCCAGTATGGGTTAGGACGTTTGGGTTACCCATTGAATTTTGGGAAATATATGCCTTCAAGGCTATAGGAAACACTCTAGGAGAATTCCTTGATATTTTAGATACAACAAAAGATGGATTTTTGGCTATTTATGCTCGAATATTGGTCATGATTGATATAAATAAAGCTTTACTAGAATCAATCATTCTTAAGTATGGGGATAAGATGTGGAACCAAACTATAGATAATGAGAACATATATTTTAGATGTAGAAGATGTCATGAGGTGGGGCATATTGAGATATCATGCCCCAAGAAGAGCCCAACAAAGTCATTTGTAGAAAATCATAAGAGAAATTTACAAATGGTTATGGATAAAGATGGTTTTCAACATCCAAAAAATAGATCTAGAAAAATAAAAAGAAAATGAATAGTGGAGACCAATAAGGAAGGATACTAGAAGAAATTCCAATTCTTTTGAGGCTTTAGCCTATGAAGAAAAAGTAGATCAAAACTTAGAGGACACAATACAACAATTTCAACATATTAGCAAGGAACCGTCTATTCAGTAAGATCCTAATTTAAGGAATAACATTCTTGATGAACCTAAGGAATGTGTCTCATCAGATCTTGAAGATCTTTTCTTAGATCCTTATTATTTATTCTCTCAAAGTTATTCTCTTCTCCACAACTTGATTCTTTACTTGATTCTAGTTATTTATTCTTTACCATTTATGTTCTTGTAAGATCTTCCTTCAAGTTGTTAGGATTTCATGAAGGAACTCGCTCTGATACCAAATGAAGAACATAATATTATACTAAGATGGAATGGTGAACAATATAAGATAAAAATTTTACTTTTATTTCCAAAGCAATATTATCCAATATCATCAATTGCAATAATGAAACAATACACAAATCATAACACACATAAGAGACACAGATTTAATATGGTTCACCCAATGTAGGTTACATCCACAGAGAAAATATTTCTTATAAATTTTCTCAAAAAAACTCTTGGGAATCAATTCCCTATTACAATGTTTATGGACACCAACCCAAAGGGGACACCAACCCAAAGGAGACACCAATACCCTATGCTCAAGTTCATGGACCTCTATCCATAGGAGACCTCAATCCCCTTTGTTCTGGTTCATAGACCTCTATCCACAGGAGACCTCAATCCCATCTAACCTTGTTCGTGGACCTCTATCCAAAAGAGACCTCAATTCCCTCTACTCTAATATGCTCCAAACCTTTACACAAGGCCTGCTCCAAACCTACACAAAGATTGCTCAAACCTGCTCCAAGACCTGCTCTCAACTCTACTTCAAGTCTACACACAATTTTGGCTCAAATTTGCTCACAAAAACCTACTCAAATCTGCTCTAAGACTCCACATAAGGCTTGCTCAAATCTACTCATCAAACCTACTAAATTTGCTTCAAGCATACACATAAGGCTTGCTCACCAAAACCTGCTCTCAACTCTGCTTAAATCTACTCCAAGCCTATACACAAGGCTTGCTCAAATATGCACATCAAAACCTACTCAAATCTACTCATAGATCCTGCTCAAACCTGCTTATATATTGTATACAAACAATGTTCATATATTCCCAAACCTTGCATAATGATGTCATCAAGTGCTTTATCTAATCTTCAATGTGATTTCTTTAACTAAAGCAGTTTAGACATATTCTACCTAGAATTCGTTTAACCTCTTGAAAATATAGAGAATGATATGCACTAACAAATGCTCAATATGTTCTTCACATTTATTAATTTTGTCCCTTTCACATGTCTCATATTTATTGCATGCTAAAGGTAGCTCTAGTCTAACACTTGATAATTGACCTGGTTATTACTGAGTTGCATATTACTTCAAAACTAATCACAATGCACAAGTCCTTCTCATCTACTCACAAAATCAATCATGAATAATGCACAAGTATGTTATTTTCATCTACTCACAAAGTCAATCATGAAGATGCACAAATTTGCTTTCACAAAACTGATCTATAACTCTTGCACTTTCATTTCCAATATCACTTAAAACCAATGCACAAGTTTTCTCTTAAAAATGATCTATAAGTTTCATCAATTTATTTCCAATTTCAAACATAACCAATGCATATCCTTGATCTCAAACCCTTGCACATATATTCCCAATTTCAATCCAAGCAATGCTCAAACAATCAATCCTTATGCCTCCAAACATATGACAACTCAATATATTTTCTTCAACCAAAAACCACCTAAAGAAGGAGTTAAATCACCATACCTCTAAAACTGCCTTGATGATGATGTGCCTTCAAAATATATCTTAACAAAATAATTTTATTTTCTAGTGCCACTTCAAGAACTGGTTAGCAAATCTCCTTTTCAAATCATCCACATTAACCTTCCCAAAAATGTGCACAATAAAGCTTTAAAATAATACCTTATATCTCCTTTTAAAATATGCAATGTTACAACTTTCAAATAATCCACAATACACCTTATATCCCATTTTATAACATGCAATAATCACACTTTTCAAAGAATACCAAAACCACCTCATATCTAATTTTTTACATGACAAAAAATACACTTTCAAGTAGTCCTTAATACACTTTATAACTCAATTTATTAGATAAAATAAAAATAAAATTTTACCTTTGTTTAATCAACAACTAACCAATGACTATCTCCTTCTCTTACAAATTTTTGTCCTTATTTTAATCAACACAAGGCTAGCGAACTATATACTTCAAAAAAAATTAAATCAAAATTTTGGTATCCATACCTCAACCAACAAGCCCTGCGAGCGCAAGGAGAATCGAAACTATGACCTCAGCTAACATAGCGCCCAAGCCAAGGCTTGGTAACCATCTAGGCTACCCTAATGGGTAGTAACCACAATGCAACATGAAATGCTTGAAGCGCTCGCTTGTCTATTAGAGCAGAGAGAACATTAAAATTCCATTGATAAAAATGATAAATAAATAATACAATCATAGCCCTGATTAGTCTGTGTAAAGTGGATCTAACCAAAAATACATAGCCAACATTAGAATATGCAAAATAATACATTCCTAAAAATAAAATATGCCTTAAATTCTATCAATATCCCTACTAATTAAATAATGGAATAATACACTAACATCTCCCCCTTATTACATTATTTTGAAATACAAAAGGAGTTGTGAAACAACTCAAATTTGACACATGCAAGTGCCTTAGTAAATATGTCTACAACTTGAGCATTGGTGGGAATGTATTGAAGCTAAATTATGTGCTTTGAAACTTTGTATCAAATGAAGTAACATTATGTGTCAATGTGTTTGGTTCGTTCATGATGCACTGAATTCTTAACGAGTTTCAAAACATCCTGGTTGTCACAAAATAAGTGAATTAGAGATTTGTATGGAAGACCCATACTTGTCAAGGATGCGATGCAACCATATCACCTCACATACTACTTCACATGCGGTGTGATACTCTGAATCTATAGATGAAATAGCAACCACCTATTGCTTCTTGCTGTGGAAAGAGACAAGACCGGATCTAAGATGAAAAATATATCTTGAAGTTGACTTTTGATCATCATATAATCCAGCATAGTTAGAGTCCATGTATCCTTGTAAGAAGAATTGATCATTCTTCTTGTACTATAGGCCATACTCAATAGTACCACGGATATAGTGAAAAACACATTTACTGCTTTTCAATGAGTGACCTTAGGCTCCTGCATGAACCTCAAAAGATAGTTGACAACAAACACAATATCTGACCTAGTGTTTGTCAGATATATGAGACTCTCGATCAGCTAGTGATAGAGAGTACCATCTACCTAAGGTGAATCATCATACCACGATAACTAAAGCCCTGATTCCATCGAAGTTTCCATTGGCTTACAATAAATCATGTAATACTTTTCTAACAATATCTTGGCATAATTTTCTATGACACCTTGATGTGGTTCTTCTTATGGTTCACTTCCAAGCCAAGACAATAGTGGAGAAGTCTAAGATCTATCATCTCAAAATATTTGCACAAGTCATTTTTTATGGTAGTTATCAATATTTTTGAGCTACCTGTGATAATCAGATTATCCACGTAGAGTACAAGTAACACTATTTCAGAACCTTATTTCTTGAAATAGAGATTTGCATCTAATGGACTTCTCTTAAATTTATGTTGTAATAGGTGATCATCCATCTTAATGTACCAAGCTCATGGAGCTTATTTCAAACCATACAAGGACTTGACCAATTTGTAAATTTTTTGCTCCTAGCCTTCCACTTTAAATCCTTCAGGTTGTGACATATAGACCTCCTCTTTGAGATCACCATTCAAGAAGGCACTCTTGACATCCATTTGATGTACTTTCCACCTGAACTATGTTGCCATAGCACAAAGAACTCGAATGGTAGTCATCCAAGCAGTAGGTGCAAAATTTTCCTCATAGTCGATGTCTTCTTTTTGTACATAGCCCTTTGCAACAAGATGGACCTTATACTTATCAATTGTTCAATTTGCCTTGTAATTTACTTTGTACACCCATTTGCAGCCAATGGGCTTCTTTCCATACGGTAGATCAATAAGCTTCTAAGTCTAATTTTTCTTTGGAGACATGTACTCTGCATCCATAGCAGCATTCCATTGTGGCTCACTAAGAGCATCTTGTACTATGGTGGGTTCATGCTCATCAAGTGAAGATATAAAAAC
Organism: Wollemia nobilis; assembly: GCA_028583015.1. Taxonomy (NCBI): domain Eukaryota; kingdom Viridiplantae; phylum Streptophyta; class Pinopsida; order Araucariales; family Araucariaceae; genus Wollemia; species Wollemia nobilis. Next base: position 13,448,176 of record JAQPPZ010000754.1, on the reverse strand, counting down.
CCTATCATAATCCACTTCCATATCCTATGTTTCTCTCTTTGTATCTACAAAAAGCTCCTCAAATAATTGATAAAGTTCATCAACCTCAGTAGTATCTATTGTAGCTTTCTCTTGTCGAGCCATACTACGAGTACGAGGTCTATTCAAAGTCATATCTGGTGGTGTGGATATCTTTGAGTCTCTGATAGTACTTGTATACCACTTAGGAATATTTTTTCTTAAAAATAAAGTTTTTCTTAAAAAAAATAATTAAAAATTATACCTTGGTTTTGGGTCAAGGGGATTTGAATCCCTGACCTACTAGTTGGTTGTGCATTAAAGATTGGCCTCCAACCAACCGGGCTATAGGCTTTGATGGATAGGAAATATGAAGTTCCCCTATTTCTACTGCTCCTTAGGCTATGAAGTGGATGGTGCGCTGATCGTCCTCCATCGGGCGATGCGACTAAGCTTCCTACGAGCACCACCTCTACTAAATGACATTGCAACTTCTTCTTCGAGCGGGTGACTATATTTTATTTGCTTTTCAACCTTACAAAACACGTAAAATTTGTTTTAAATTCACCTTGATCTAGAACTTCTGCCTCAGGGTATCATTCAGTAACCCTTTGCTGATTCAAGATAGACACAATCACAGCCAGAGGAGAAGCCACAAAGGTTTAGTTAGATAGCATAACCATAATTGCCCCTCTTCCCTATGTACTACAACTATGATAAGTGTGATAAAAAAAATCTTCAAGCTATCTGCTACCAACGGTGTCTCTGCTTGCTATGATCCTGCAACATCACTGAAAACAACACTCATCAAAGTATTTTCATATTTTATAGTGGGAGATATCCCACATGCAGGAGGCATACAAATATGTAGGGGTTTAAAACTAAAAAACCATGGGTAGTAATTTGGCTACCTTCGTGTAGTCAGCCCATCCTTTATTTTTTTTGCCCATGCTTAGGAATTCATCCTCCACGTGGCCACTTTCATTGAATCTAGATTGGCTTTAATGTCATCAGTTTGGTCCTATATAGTTCACCTACATGTCCACCATGTCACCTTGCAGTCCACACATATATTTCCACCATGTCCAATTTAAAGTTTGCATGCAGGTGTCTAGGGATTGCAAGTCAAGCACTCACACACAGGGTCTAAGATTTCAAATATTGTCAAGTCCAGTCTGACTATGTGTCAGATCTTGGATTTGTCATGTAGGTTATACATTGTTTAGTCCATAGTCTAGCATCCACGCCAGCTCTACTAGCTCAAGTCCAGATCTAATCATATCGGTTCGTACGCTAACTCTATGATAGTCTCCAATAAGATCGATCTGTATGCTAGTGACAAATCTATGATTTTAGCTTGTCCAACCATGTAGATCCATAGATGCTTCATGGTCCAGGTCATCTAGGTCTGTAGCTACTCAATCGAGCCAGACCAATGAAGAGCCCTGATACCATATTAAAATAGAGCAAACATTAGAATTCCATTGATCAAAATGATAAATAAATAATACAATCATAGCCCTGATTAGTCCGTGTAAAGTAGATCTAACCAACAATACCTAGCCAACATTAGAAGATGCGAAACCATACAATGCTAACAATAAAATATGTCGTAAAGTCTATCAATATCTCTACTAATTAAATAATGGAATAATACGCTAACATTGTCTAAAATGTTTTTTACTTTGCCAAGAAAAATAAAACCTACTCGAATTCAATCCTACGACCTTCTTGACCCTAGAACCTTAGTGCTAGCTCAACGACCAATTGGGCTAGCTACCCGATTGAAACAAAAGATGCGAAACTACTGATTTATCTCCTTCATCGTTCTCTCCAAAGCAATAAAACACATCAAAGCTAGTGCCGATGAGTTTCAAACCTCACACCTTCTTCCTCGCAGCAACTTGGCACAAGTCAAACCACCGCTTGGGCTACCCCTGTGGATGACGTCAAGGGGATATATTTCTCCTCCTTATTTGTTGTTGTTCGTACTCACTGCAATGAATGATCTTTGAATGCACACTCATCCACTTTTTTCAAACCAATTTTTAGTGCATTATTTATATGCATATTGCCTCCTTTCACAATGACGTCGGTGCTCATATTTTATTTTTTGATTTTTGACTTTCTAATAAATTTTGGTGCTCTTTTTTTTAAGTCTTCTTTTGATAATATTTTAAATCTAAAAGATTTAAAAATTATAAACTTTAAACCTTTGGCCCTTGGAAATAAATCTTTGTCTTTAAACCTTTGCCTCCTCTTGTGGTCTTTAAATTTTTTTCAAGAAATTATAATAAAACCTTTTAAACCTTGTCCTTATTCATAATATTTAAATTTGACACTTTTATATTTTTTATTCCTTCTCTTAGAAAAATACTTTGGATATATACCTTGCTTTTGAATTTTATCCATTGCTTGCTATTCATCAAAACCATGGGGAGTATTTTTGCCTTGACTATAATGCACCTTTGACATCAATGACAACTCAATATTTCCAACAATCTCTCCCTTTGTCATTGATGGTAACCCTTACAAAAAAAATTCTTTTAGTACAACTGGATTCTCAATTTGCTCCCTTGACAAGCTACTCCCACTTATCGAAATCTCTCCCCCTTTGACATCAATGGCAAAGGGCTCCTTTTGGGGCTAAAAATAAGATACTTAGCATAGCCCCCTCACCACCTCATTTTCTTGAGGTGATCAATTATGGGATGGGAGTGAACCTACTCCCAATTTATAATGCTCTTCTTATTTTTCAATTTTCTTTCTCCACACCTTTGTAGTCATACTCTTTTGAACATTTTGAGCATCCTTTTTCTTGCTTGTCTTTGGAATTTTTGGAAACTCTGTTCTACACCATTTAGCTTTATGCCCAAAATTATTGCAATTGAAGCACATGATGTTGTAGTCCTTGAAAGGTGCAAATGACTTGAAATTTCTCTTGGTGAAGCCATAATCATTCTTATCATGAACCCTGCAATGTACAAATTTATGACCAAAATTGTTGCAATTGTAACAAATGATGTTGTAGTTCTTGAAAGGTGCAAATGAATTGAAGTTCCTCTTGGTGAAGCCATAATAATTCTTATCATGAACCCTGCAATGCATAACTTTATGACCAAAATGATTACATGAGAAATAATAACCTTGGAAGAAATATTCATCTTGCCTTGATCTCATGGTTCTTTCTTTGCTTTTCTTGTGATGATCCCTATTCCTTGATGATTCTTTGCTTGCTTTATCTTGATACTATCACATATCAACACATCAGCATAGGTCTTAGGCTCTTCTTCAATTCCTTTATTTGATTCCTTTATTCCTTTTGAGCTTGACTCCTCTTTTTGTTTCTCTTGACCTTCTTCAAAACCAAGTCCTATTTTTATAAATGGAGATATTTGTGCTTTGATAATATCATTCAGGATTTATGTGCTTTTCTCAAACTTGATATTTTTTTGTAGCTTTTCAACTTCCTTCTTTAGAGAAACAACCTCATGTTCCAGTCTTTCACATTTTGACTCTTTTACCTTTAACTACTCAGCCATACCTTCTTCAACTTTCCTTGCCTCTTCAAATTTAACTTTTAAGTCAGTGAGATCTTGTAGAAGATTTGCCTTTGTTTTCTCATCCTCTTGTACTTGAGCCTTCAATATTAAGTTCTCCCTTTTCAACTCATCAAGTTCCTTTTTCATATCAACTGTGGCTTCCTCTTCATTTTTTGAATATTTCTCTTCTTCTTGGTCTTCAATCACAAGAGCATCTTCTTTCTCTTCTTCTTGGTCTTTGACAATAGGAGCATCTTCATTTTCACTATCGGAGAGACTTTCATCACTACTGCCACTTCCATCTTGTGGACAATTCTGCATAGTGACCAATGTTACCACAACTAAAATATTTGTGTTTTCTTGGATCCTTCTTATTTCTTCTCACAAAGTTAGCCTCTTCTTCACTGCTACTATTTTCATCTTATGGACAATTAGCTGCATAGTGACCAATGTTACCACAACTAAAATATTTATGTTTTCTTAGATCCTTCTTATTTCTTCTCTTAAAGTTAGTCTCTTCTCCACTGTTTGATTCTGGTTATTTATTACTGACCATTTGTGTTCCTATAAGATCTTCCTTCAAGCTGCTAGGATTTCACAAAGGAACCCATTCTTATACCAATTGAAGAACACAAGCTTATACTAATAGGGGGGTGAACAGTATAAGATAAAAAAAATTATTTTTCTTTCCAAAGCAATATTATCCAATATCATCAATTGCAATAATGAAACAATGCACAAATTATCACACACATAAGAGACACAAATTTAACGTGGTTCACCCATTATGGGCTACATCCATAGAGAAAATATTTCTTATAAATTTTCTCAAAAAATATCTTGGGAATCAATTCCCTATTACAATGTGTATGGGCACTAACCCAAAGGAGACACCAATCCCATATGCTCAAGTTTGTGGACCTCTACCCACAGGAGACCTCAATCCGCTCTGTTCAGGTTCGTGGACATTTATTTATAGGAGACCTGAATTCTCTCTACTTTGGTTCATGGACCTTTATCCATAGGAAACCTCAATCCCCTCTGCTCTAATATACTCAAAAAATTTACACAAGGCTTGGTAAAACCTGCTCCAAACCTACATAAGGCTTGCTCAAACCTGCTCTTAACTCTGCTCAAATCTGATTCAAGACTACACACAAGGCTAGCTCAAATCTACTCCAAGCCTACACTTAAGGCTTGCTCAAATCTGCTCACCAAACCTACTCAATTTTCTCCAAGCCTACATACAAGGCTTGCTCACCAAAACCTGCTCTCAACTTTGATCAAATCTTCTCCAAGCCTATACACAAGGCTTGCTCAAATTTTCTCATAAAAACCTACTCAAATCTACTCATAGATCCTGCTCAAACCTGCTCATATCTTGTATACAAATAATGTTCATATATTCCCAAACCTTGCATAATGATGTCATCAAGTGCTTTATCTAATATTCAATGTGCTTTCTTCAACTAAAGTAGTTTAGACATATTCTACCCAGAATTCGTTTAAACTCTTGAACATATAGAGAATGATATGCACTAACAAATACTTAATATGTTCTTCACATTTATTAAGTTTGTTGCTTTCACATTTATCACATTTATTGCATTCTAAATGTATCTCTAGTCTAACACTTGATAACTGACCTGGTTATTGTTGAGTTGCACCTTCAAAACAAATCATAATGCATAAGTCATTCTCATCTACTCACAAAATCAATCATGAATAATGCACAAGTCTGTTCTTTTCATATACTCACAAAGTCAATCATGAAGATGCACAAATTTGCTTTCATAAAACTGATCTATAACCCTTGTACTTTCATTTCCAATATCACTCAAAACCAATGCATAAGTTTACTCTCAAAATTGATCTATAAGTTTCATAAATTTATTTCCAATTTCAAACATAACCAATGCACATCCTTGATCTCAAACCCTTGCACATATATTCCCAATTTCAATCCAAGCAATGATCAAAAAATCAATCCTTATGCCTCTAAAAATATGCCAACTCACTATATTTTATTCAACCAAAAACCACCTAGAGAAGGAGTTAAAACACCATACCTCTAAAACTGCCTTGATTATGATGTGCCTTCAAAACATGTCTTAACAAAATAATTTTCTTTTCTAATGCCACTTCAAGAATTGGTTAGAAAATATCCTTTTCAAATCATCCACATTAACCTTTCCAAAAAATGTGCACAATAAAGCTTTAAAGTAATACATTATATCTCCTTTTAAAATATGCAATGTTACAACTTTCAAATAATCCACAATACACCTTATATCCCCTTTTCTAACATGTAATAATCACACTTTTCAAACAATACCAAAACCACCTTGTATCTAATTTTTCACATGCCAAAAATTACACTTTCAACTAGTCCTTAATACACCTTATAACTCTTTTCTTAGATTAAATAAAAACAAAAATTTCCTTGTGTTTAATCAATAACTAACCAACGACTATCTCCTTCTCTTACAAATTTGTGTCCTTATTTTAATCAACACAAGGCCAGCGAACTATATCCTTTAAAAAAAAATTAAATCAAAATTTTGATGCCCATACCTCAACCAACAAGCCCTACGAGCGCAAGGAGAATCGAAACCATGATCTTTTCCAATGTAGCACCCAATCCAAGGCTCGATAACCAGCTAGGCTACCCCAGTGGGTAGTAACCACAATGTAGTATGAAATACTTGAAGCACTACCTTATCCAAGATGTTTTTCACTCTGCCAAGCAAAACAGAACCTGCTTGAATTTGACCCTGTGATCTTCTTGCTCCCAATGCTAGCACCAGCTCAACAACCAACTGGGCTAGCCACCCGGTTGAAACAAAAGATGTAACACTACTGATTTTTCTCCTTTGTCACACTCTCCAAGGTAATAAAACACATCAAAACTAGCATCGATGAGTTTCAAACCTCACACCTTCTTCCTCACAGCGACTTGGTACAAATCAAACCATCGCTTAGGCTACCCCTATAGATGATGTCAAGGGGTTATGCTTCTCCTCCTTATTTTCTACCATTCGCACTCACTACAACGAATGATATTCGAACGCACGCTCATCCACTTTTTTCAAACCAATATTTAGTGCATTATTTATATGCATATTGCCTCCTTTCACAATGATGTCGGTGCTCATATTTTATTTTTTGATTTTTGACTTTCTAATAAATTTTGGCGCTCTTTCTTTTTAAGTCTTCTTTTTATTATAATATTTTAAATCTAAAATATTTAAATATTATAAACTTTAAACCTTTGGCCCTTGGAAATAAATATTTGTCTTTAAACCTTTGCCTCCTCTTGTGGTCGTTAAATATTTTTCAAGTAACTATAATAAAACCTTTTAAACCTTGTCCTTCTTCATAATATTTAAATTTGACATTTAAATATTATTAATCCTTCTCTTAGAAAAATACTTTAGAGATATACCTTGCTTTTGAATTTTATCCATTGCTTGCTATTCATAAAAAACATGGGTAGTATTTTTGCCTTAAATATCATACACCTTTGACATCAATGACAACTCAATATTTCCAACAGTACCATGCACCATTCAGGAGAAAATAGTTGGTAAATAAAATACAGTTTTAAAAGTTAATACCTCTACCATTAATAAGGAAATACCATAAAATGAGCAAGATAAGTCAAAATATTCTATAATAGAGCTAGGAGAGGATAAATATGTTGAAAAACAAAATTGTGAAAGAATATTGAGGAATAGAATAATAAGACCTACTCCTTATATAGACAAGGCAAAAAGAGGAAAACCCTCAAATTATCAAGCAAGATCCAAGGAAGCAAGAGCTAACATAGAGAAAGGAACACAAACTAAGTTGGTTGAACTTCTTTTTACCAAACAACAAAATGATATTGGTAATACGCAAGAGGGGCTAAAAGCCCCTAATGAGACATGATTATCATCTCATGGAATATAAGGGGTGCTAATACCCCCTCAAAGCATAGATGTATTAGGGATCTATGTTTAAGTAATAAACCTAATATTCTTTGTATCCAGGAAACTAAAATGACAAAAGAAGAAGTTTCAAAAAGTATGAAAGCAGTTTGATCAAGATGTGAATGGGATGTTATGGATTCTAAAGGAGCAGCAAGAGGAATTCTAACTTTTTGGAATCCTTCTAGAACCTCTTGTGTAACCATTCATAAAACTAGACATTGGATAGCCTCTTTAGTCACTTGCTACTTTGAAAATATCCACTTCATCTTTTTTAATGTCTATGGACCTACAACTTAGTCAGGTAGATTAGAAATTTGGAGTGGGATTGAAGCCTTTATGAGAAGTAAATGTAAAAACCCAAGCCAAAACCCACCTGGATTCAAGTAATCCAAGTTTGCCCTTTTGGTTTCAAGTAACCCCTAAAAATGGCAATGAAAAAAAATTATTCCTTTTCATATTATCTTCTTTCTTTTTGCTAGTTTGAGCATATTAACATCTTCATGAGTGCCATTCCACTGCAGATGAAACCAAATGGGAAAACTTGGATTACTTGAATCCAGGTGGGTTTTGGCTTGGGTTTTTATAGTAAAGACCAAAAAACTCGATTCATGATCATTGGAGATTTTAATGCCATAACCAACCTGAATGAAAAATTTAGGGGAATTAGGAAATTAACCCAAAGTATGAAATATTTCTTAGCTTTTATTAAAAATAACAATCTATGGGAAGTTGATTTTGAAGAAGATAACTATACTTGGACCAACAACAGGAAAGGCCAGAACCTAATAGCATAAAAATTAGATAGATGCATTCTCTCATATTGTTGGCTAGATAAAGGAACTTGTGCTAAAATTAATACCTTAACAAGGATAGATTCATATCACTGGCCAATAAGAGTTAAAATTATGGTAAGTGAATTCAAAAGATCATATTTTAAATATGAGCATATGTGGTAAGACCATCCTCAATTTGTTGATATGATAGCTCAAACATGAAATTCTTTAGGTAATGGTGGGTTGTATGCTCTTCCAAACCAAATTAAAGCTATGACATCTAGATTAAAAGAATGGAACAAGAACACCTTTGGAAATATTTTTAAGAAGAAAGAAGAACTAAAAGATAAACTTTAAAAATTTTGAAAACGTGATGAAAATAATACAAGCTCAGAGAAAAGGGATTTTCTTAGTGAATATCATAATATTTTGAGTAAGGAAGAGAAATTCTGGATATTAAAATCAAGATAGACTTGGTTAAAAGGAGATAAAAATATTTTTTTTTTTCATAGGATGTCTATAGTACAAAGATCATCTTCTAGAATTAGTAGAGTTAAATCAATAGAAGGGGTTTAGATTGAAGATCAGAGTGAAATTAGAAAATAAGCAAAGTCGTTTTATCAAAATATTCTAGGTTCGGAGGAGACCAAAGTTCTTAATGATAAACTTCTTCAAGATGTTCCTTTATTTATAACAAATGAAGACAATTGGAAACTGATGGAGCCTATTACTCTAGAAGAAGTTCATTTAGCTCTTTTCTCTTTTAACAAGGATAAATCCCCAGGTCTAGATGGGCTCTCTATAACTTTTTACCAACATAATTGGGATATAATGAAGGATTATTTATTGGTGGCAGTGGAACAGTCTAGGGTAAAACAATACATTCCTTATAAAATAAATATAACTTATATTACCATAATTCCAAAAAAGAAGGATGTTGAATTGATTGATTCTTTTAGACCCATAAGCCTATGCAATATGGCTTATAAGATTATTTCCAAAGTGATGGTGAATAGATTAAGGCCATTGTTAGACAAAATTATTTCAGAAGAGAAAGAAGGATTTGTGAAAGGGAGACAAATTCTGGATGGGATCATAGTAGCTTATGAAGTTATACATTCAACAACTTCAAGAAAATAGAAAGCTATGATCTTAAAACTTGATATGAGTAAAGCCTATGATAGGGTTAAATGGGATTTTCTTTTTGCAATTTTAGATAAGTTTGGTTTTGGGAAGAAATGGGTTAGATGGATTAAAGCTTGTGTCTCTATAGTTTCTTATTCAGTGTTGGTCAATGGGTTAGTGATAGAATCTTTTAAAGTCAAGAGAGGTCGTAGACAAGGGGATCCTCTATCTTCTTATTTGTTCATTATTATGGAAGAATTTTTAAGTAGGAACTTAAATAAGGCTTACAAATATGGGCTTATAAGTGGACTTAAGGTTAGTAATAACATCAAAAACATCACCCATCAACAGTTTGTAGTGATACAATCCTTTTTGGAAGGGCAAGGATAAATGAGGCCAGAGCTTTGAACAACTTTTTAGAAGAGTACAAAAGAGCTTCAGGGAAAAAAATAATAGGACTAAATCCAAAATTTACTTCCTTAACACTCCTAATATCAAAGCAATAATTTGTAGGTTGTTTTAAATGGATGAGGTAAATTTACCAACAACTTATCTAGGGATGCCTTTATTTGAGGGGATAATGAGGATAGATTTATGGAATCCAATTATTAGTAAAGTTTAAAATAAAATTCTAGCTTGGAAAAGTAGATTTATCATTAACAAGAAGAGTGCAGTTAATTAAGACAGTCTTACAAGCCATTCCAACATAGTATATGTCATTGTATTCTATGCCAAAATTAGTTGAAAAAAGATTAATATTTATTATGCAATCCTTTTTTATGGTCAGGTTTACATGATAAAAGGAAATTTTAATTAGTGAAATGGAGCAAGTTGTGTGATGATAAAACTAGGGGAGGTCTTGGTTTAAGAGCTCTTATAGATGCAAACTTAGATCTTAGGGGAAAATTTATCTAGAGATTGTACAAAGAGAGTCAAAGACAATGAGCAAGAATTCTTCTAAGTATGTTGATCCCAATGACCCAAGTTTAATATTTATTGGATTCTCTCTTCCAAATGGTTCTGATCTTTGGAATGATTTAATAAAATATATTGATCTTATGGTTAAATATTTAAGATGGGTGGTGGAAACTAGAGATAAAATTTCTATTTGGATGGATACTTGGTGTGATAAAAAACCACTCAATTTAGATCTAGTTTTGAAACCTTGGATGAGATTGCTTCAATAAAAATACGGTGATAGGGTTTCAAACATTTTGTACAAGGATCGAGAAGGAAGATACAAATGGAAATAATATTTTTTTACAAGTATACAAGACATTGATGCTAGGAGGTAATTGAGTAGAAAGATAACAATTGTGGTTATTTCAAGGGGTTCCAAGGATAAATTGATTTGGGATTTGAATAGCTTAGGAGAATACACAACAATAAGTGGATATAATGTTCAACATCAACAAAATAATAACGTCACTATAATATGGAAAGATATTTGGAATAGCCCAAGCATTCCTAAAGTCAAAATGTTTGTTTGACTAGTAGGTCATAAAATGATTTTATCTTGGGATAGACTTGTGAAAAGGGGTTTTCATGGCCCCTCTCAATGTGTTTTTTGTAACAAGGAGAAGGAGAGTATTGACCATCTCTTTGGACATTGCTTAATAGTCTGGAATCTATGGAAATGGATTCTTAATATGTTTGGTAAATGCATGGTGATGAATAACAGAATTGAAGATTGGTTAAAGAAATGGCAGATCACTTATAAAAGTGAGGCTTTATAGACTATATGAGATTTATCAAAAGATACAATACTCTGGACTATATGGTTAGAAAGGAATAGAATAATATTTAAAGGAAAGGAAAACAATTTAGAGATAATGAAAAAGAAGATATGCTTGGTCATAGAGGAGTCTAAACCAACCCTATCAACTCACCCAATCCCTAATTTGGAAGCAGATAGTCTTGATAGATGGAGTCAATTTATTAAATGGAATTATGATGTTGGGTACAAGAGAAGCAAAAATAAGGTAAATAATATAAAGTGGAAACCACAAAATGTGGAGTGGGTTAAATTAAATTTTTATGGAGCATCTAAAGGAAATCCAGGACCAACCGGGAGGAGGAATAATTAGAAATAATAGAGGAGATATTTTGTCTCATTATGCTTTCAATAGTGGATTTAAGACAAATAATGAAGTTGAAGCTTGGGTAGCTTTAGAAGGGTTAAAAATATGTAAGCAAATGAAATGGAATAGAGTATGGATGGAAGGTTATTCTCTCATAGTAATAAATGTAATTTTGAGGAAAGAAAAGGCTCCCTGGAACATACAAGAGATAATGCTGGAAATTTAAGATCTTGCTAAAGAGTTTGAAGAAATCAAGTTTACACATATATTAAGGTAAGGAAACAAATGTGCAGATAAGCTAGCTAATAGAGGGTTTTTGATTGAGGATCATGAAGTTAAATTCTCCTTTCCATGGTTAGAGGAAGTAGAAAGTTTAGTTGAAGCTAAAAAAAAATGTTGATTGCCTAAATCAATTAATGATTAAGATTTACTTTAATGTTTTCTATTGGTAATATCTATTTTATTTTGTAACAATAATGTGTTTTCATTTAGACTATTTATTATAATTTTTGTGGTTGCACTTGTGTTTCAGGAAGGAAAATAGCAATCCAGATTTGGTAAAGCAAACTATGATAGTGCGATGTTTTGGAAATATTACTCTACTAAGATGCAAGGCAAAGATAGTGGAGGTGAATTTTTAGCATTGTGACGGCTATTATAGTAAAATCTCAAGAAAGATGCTAAATTATGGAGTAATTGTATTCATACAGAGATTTAAAAAGATCTAGAAAATAAAAATCAAGTATTTAGATATTTTATGTAAAATGATGTAGGTTTCTAGCTATAGCATCTCAATTTAAGATGAGAAGTGTATCTATTTGTAAACTCTCGAGATCTAAATAAGAGAGGTAATTTTTCAAGGGTGGGTGACCCAAGTACAATCCCTTATTATCAAGCAAAAAAAAATGTTGTCAAAGGGGAATCTAGTGTTATACTATCACCCACCTTGAATGTATATTAGTGAGGACATAATTGATGAATATCCTAAATTATGGGACATCAAGAAAGTCAAGTTGGCACTAGTACTCGAGAAACCATATGATAGAATAATTTTTTTGTCTTATTTCATATAATGGCTTGCAACTTATTTTTTTACATTTCAAGAGATGGTGAGCAACCTAAAATTGTGAAGAAAAGAGTAGTCTAACTAGTTGTAGGATATACAAGGACAACTTTGGTAAATACAATAGGAGACCAAAGCAGGATTGGCTAGGATACAATAGGAGGTGGACCAGATGACAAATGAATAGGATGAATAAATTAGCTAATCGTGCAGTTGAAATCAAATTTTATGGTGAGGGAGTAAGATATTGAATCCAAGGTGTAAGAGGTTGCTCACCATGATCAGTTGCTTGCAGATTGAGATCAACAACCTACAAAGGCAGCCAAGAATAAAGAAAAATCAACAAATAAAAATGGAATTGTGTGCATGACTTTTATAAATAGAGAAGAAGTTATATAATTATGGCTTCTTGTGGGTAAGGTACTAAGCCTATGCCAATCACTTGAAGGGTGAAATCAAAGCCCTTAAACTACAAGTTTAGAAATTGGGAAAAAGTATTGTTCAGATTTAATCCTCTCCTCAACTACAATAGACTAAAATCCCTCAAGAGCAACAATAATCATCAATTAGGACATAAAATAATCTAGAGGGGAGGGGAAATATAGGATCTGGTTCTAAAATGATGCCATCTCAATCCTGACAAAGAGCATAAAAATCCAAGTACATGAATACAATTTTTATTGTATATATAATTTTATCATTTTGAGCCATTTTGTAATTTGTACATAAAGTGTTTAATGAAATGCACATACGTTTAATTAGTATGTTCATGTAATTGAATGTATATGTCATTGCATGTACATGTAATTCAAATATCATGTAATAAAAGAGCTAGAGAAATTAGTTAAGGGTTAGGTATGAGGAAGTTGTACAGTTGCAACTATTTCCCCTTTACTAGGAAAATTATAAATAGACCCCCTTACATTTTTAATTCATTATGTATGTGCAAACCTATAAATAATAAAAAAATATCCATTTAGCCATTATGTGTCCAAGCACATATTATATTGTAAAATAGTATTTTGATATAGAAAAAAGATCTCAAATACATCATACTTCCACACACTCTCACTCTACATTGTGTCTCACACACACACACATAGACACATATACAGTGGAATGTGACTCTTCATATGGAGTACACTTGGCCTTCACTCTTCTTGAGACTCTTCACTTTTATACTCTAAGAACACATGTGCACTCATACATAAAGGACACTAGTGCACATCTACACTCATAATACTTGCATACTTAACTACAAGACACTTGTGCATTTCTTGCACAAAATTACATTACTTAAATTAAATACTCACTCTCTAATCTAAGACACACTCATAATCTAAAGATGTACCCCAGGTGGTATATTAGCATGTACCAAATAATGTAATATACTCCAAAAGTAGTTGAGTTACATTCTATTGGCTTTGTGTTGTTCCCTTGATAAATCTATTCTTTTCTTTTTAACGAAATTTCTTTCTTTTTTCCAAAGGAATACCAAATGGGAAAATTTTACAATTGTAATTTAGCCATGGGAGCAAGAAAACAAATATCTTTTAAGTATATCCTACACTCTAGACAAAAACCAAAAAAAATTCTGGAAAGATTAAATTATATGCTTAATGGAGATTTCTACTATTTTTTTTTTCATTTTTAACCAGCACTCAGTAAAGCATTTAGAAAATATTATAGCAGAGAATATACCAAATTGATTATGAAATGATAATTTTAACAATATATGAAAGGAAAGAAGAATACATCTACTCTATTGATTCATTTTTTCTTCTTAAATTCACTCTGCAACTCTTTCTTATCGCTCCTCCTTTAGCTAATCATTTTTCTCCTCCCCCTAAACTTGATAGCCCATAAGGATTTAAATGATGCTCCAAGGAAAAGGACGAGGATATGGTTTTTTATGCAATTTACCACCTAGCCTCCTATCTTCTATGCCAGCTTGGTGGGGGTACGTGTGGAATTCTAATATTGCCAACAAATTATATTTATATTTATAAATGTGTTTTCCTTTCTAAATATAATGATCATAATAATTTAACTAAAAATAATTAAATTGTTATTTATATTTTATTTTGTTTATTGAATTAATGTAGTTAACATCAAACGTTAATATTATATTACAAATTAATAATATACACTTTCAATACTTTTCCTTATGCAGGAGGTCTTATGATAACTACAATGTTATCACCCACCTACTAAGGATGACTCTTGCTTTATAGCGATCTCCTTACCCGTTGGAGCATTTTTAATTCAAACATACACACACATATGCCATGCATCTATATGAAGGGTTTTATTTTACCCTAAAGCTATTGATACAAATCCATCCATCATTTTTCTTTACCCTCAACTCTAGTAGGGTGTCCTCTACCAATCCACCTGGGAGAGTACCTGGTTTTGCAACCACAATTTTCATCAATAGTACCATATTCTAAAAATAGCATAATCTACTTAAGGAGCATAAAATACAACTATCAACTTATCTCAATAAAATAAAATCATGCATTAAAATTCAACACATCAACTTCTTAATTAAACAACAAGGTAAAGTCCTACTAGGATGGGTCATCATAGAAGGGCCTCCTAAGCAAGCACTATTTCATCTGCAATTTGTCTCCTTCCCACAAATCCTCCTTGCTCTAGCAAGATTATCACTGGTAGGAAGGATTTTAACCTTTGAGCTATCACTATTGTAATAATTTTGAGGAGAACATTACATAGAGATATTGGTCTCAAACCAAAAAAATTGATCTACCTCTTAGGACTTAGGTATGAGCATAATGTAGGTTTTATTCATTTTTTTTGTTAGAAAATATATTACATTATTTGGTACAAATCATTGTACCACCTTGGTTACATTATTAGACTAGGAGTTTATCTTAGGTTAAGTAGTTACTTGGGGAAGAAGTAATAAATGCACAAGTGTTAGAATGTGCAATATGTAATAGGACAAGTGTCCTTAGTTATTTGTGCATGTGCACAAGTATCTATCATGCAGAATGCACATGTGTCCTTAAAGTAGGAAAGTGAAGAACCACATACTAGTATAAATATGTGTGACTTAGCATTGTAGTTGATTATGAGTGAAGTATGCACTACTCATGGCATGCACTAGTAGAGAAAGAGTTTTATATATTGTAACAAGTTTCAATTTTTGTGAGTTTATATCAATGGCTATTTCATGAGTTGTTTCAGAAGTTTCTTATGTTATTTACTTGCTCATTAGACTTCCATTAACATAGTTATAATATTGGAAGCTTATTTCATTACTTGTGGTTGGATTTCCTTTAAGTTTATATCTTCAAAAGCTAACAGTGGTATCAGAGCACAAGGTAGATTGATAGGAAATAGAGAGAGCCACAAAGGACCACTATTACTACTATCAACCTAAACTCTGCTGAGTAAGACCTATTGTTGTGTCTTTTGCAAACCGGACCTACCATTGTGCACCACTGCATGCAAAAATTGTTGCCTTGGGATTGTTTGATAGAAGGCCTCAAGCTACATGAAGGAGATATCAGTAGAAGCTCCAGATAGTGAAGAATTTGGGACAATTATCGCCATCTAACAACAAGCCCAAAAAGGAAGAAAGATTTGGCAAGAAGTTTGCCAAAACTAGGAGGATTTTCCAGGCAGATTTTACAAATACAAGGACATCAAATCAAAGGAGGAATTGGTTGCATTAGGAGTTTGAAAAGTGCATATTTGAGGGCAACAATCAAGTGATTCAGATCACCAAGTTATCCATCATCAAACGGGGTCAGAAAGATATACAACTTAGGTGTAAAAGGATCATTATCTGAACTCTTATATTTGGTTTATTATTAAATTTTAGAAGCACCAAATTCAAGGTTTATAGTTGTAAGAGAAAGGTTTTTGGTTTAAGTCTCCAAGGAAGTGTAGAAGATAGTTTCTACCAGGTTTGAAACCTGCACATAAGAATACTTCATTCTAAGTGTTAGATTGCATATACAAAGAGTGCATAGTATTCAAGACACTCTATTTACAAAGGTTAAAAGCTTGGCATCATTTGTAAGTAACCAAGCAAGGAGGGGATTGCCAAAGTATAAAATACAATCAACATTATCCCAACTTGCGGTAGAAGGAGAGTCTACCATCCAGTGAAGGCACGTTGAAGACTGACAACACAGGGGGACAAGCACCTTGTTTAGCTATCTACACAAGAATACCAACAAGACAGATGCAGCGCAGGAGTTTCATTGCTCAAGCAGCAACAGTCTGAGGCATCAGATTAGATTGAAGCACACAATTGTTACAAGTATAGACAACGAACATCTCAGAGCATTCACAAGCATCCTGCTAGGGAGAAAAAGGAAAACAGTCACAGCTGTAACAGTTGAAGAAGGCAAAGTCTAGCACGTTGTAGGGTGGAATATCAGTCGACAGCCAAGGCAACAACGAGGAGGACCCAAAAAAAAACATCAACGCAATTTGTGGAGGTTGATAGCCATTACAATCTGGTCTTCGAAGGAACCATTACAAAGTTATCACATTATGCCACCGAATTGCGAGAGATACTGTGTTTTGGAAGGAAGCCGATCTTTGCTCAGCTGGTCCAATACATGATAATGGTCAATTCAAAACTTGAAATGCCTTAAAAATCATTTCATCTAAGTGCACACTTCGAGGGTTTGAAATAAGACGTTGGAGTCTTGTACATACATCAAAGCATCAAGAAATGCAGAAGAATAGCGCAATAAAGGAGACGTAGCACATTAGGATTTGTGTTCGCTTAGCTACACGTGCAGTGAAGGAAAAACATCAAAACCCAGTGAGGTGAAGATATCATCGAATGCGCGTCAAACATCAAAAGAAACCTTGCAAAATAATCATTCGAAAGCGTCATTGGAAGTTAACCCACGAGGAGCAAATTTGTTGGGAAATAACCATTGACAGCCACTAAGCCACAGATTAAATAGTAAAGCATTATCCAAACAGTGAAGGGTGTAATCATAACTTGGAGACATCAACTCACTAGCTGCGCGCACATCGAAAGACTAAGGAGGATCATTTATTTGAGCATTGTTGATCTGCAAACTAAAAGGTACACTCACAATATTCGAAAGAGTGTTGTTCACACAAACCAACCGTTATCGTGGAAAAGGAGAATACAACAGTCAAAAATCAAATTTAATTAGCGGAGAAGGTAAAGTGTTTTATAATGCTTGCTTTTATCATATATATATATATATATAAGGCATTATCGTGCAAAAGGAGAATACAACACTCAAAAATCAAGTTTAATTAGCGGAGAAGGTAAAGTGTTTTATAATACTTGCTTTATATATATATAAGGGGCTTTATTAACATAAAGTTGAAGTTAGCCCCAAGGGTTAGGTGGATTGGTAAGTGCTAGTCAGGTTGGGCACTTACCAAGAAGAAACTTAGGTTCAAACCTTGGTGGTGCCTGTTGGCAAAGGAAGTAGTCTAATCTGACTCCTCTGAGTGATGCGCCAGATCGACGACGATGGTACGAACCTCGAGCAACCGACGATCGCTATCTCACATCGGGTTAATATAAACAAGATGTCGCAAGGGTTATAGAGGGCAACCCAAGATTCGAACCTTGCTTGATAGTAGAAAGTGATTGTGGATGTAACCGATTCCCTTGTGTTAACCAAAATAAAAAACATAAGGTTGAAGTTAATTGCTACATTGGAAAACCAACCTTAGTGTAGTAGAAGGGAACCTAAGAAAAATTACAAAATTATAAGAGAATGATATTTGCAAATAATTAAAGAGATAAAGGTTTCTACTTTAGATAATTAAAAGTTATTTTGCAAATATTATTTTTTAATATTTCAAACTAGGGAGTTATAAGGTATACTACATCAAAACCTTAGTCAATTGGAATTTAGAAAAATAAAACTATTGAAGCTAAAGGATTAGAGAAGGATGTTTAATATTTGCTTAAGAAGAGTTGGAAATATTTACATACTCTTGAAATCCAATCTTAAAATAGGAGACATAAGAGTTGATTGATATTATTTCCAAAATATTACTTAAAAGGTGCAACTAATTATTGCTAAGTCCTTTATCAAGTTAATAGCATACTCTAATTACTTGGGAGTGAAAAGGTATTCTACCTAGAGTATTGGAAAATTAATTACAAGTTTTCAATTTAAGTTTTGTAAATCAGATTTAACATTTATAAATTATTTGGAGAGATAAGGTCTACTAAAAATTAGGATATTGATTTTTGCAAATATAGTTTACAAAACTCTTAACATCTTAACAGGGGCCATAAGGTAGCCTACATCGAAGGAACATGGCAAAGAAAAAGCAAAGAAAAACCAATAATTCAAAAATAGAAACTCAAAAATTTGAACTTCATGAGTTGACAAAATTAGTTGAAGAAGAGAACCTATGTCCACAAGAAGAACTAATTTACCTTGGAGAGGACTTATATTTTCAATAAGAAGAGATTTACATTCAATATGAATCACTAGAAGAGACTAAGAAACAATTACAACTACTAAAAAGGTGCACACAATCAATGATAGAAAAATTTGAGAGTCAAGAGAATACATCTATAGAGAGAAATAAATTTTTAAAATAAATCATAAGAGAGGTCAAAAATCAAAGTTTTTCAACACTAGGAGATTACTTAAATTTAGAAATTGATGAAGCCCAACAAAACTCAAAATATGTGCTCACCTTACCTAATGATATAGGAAAAGTAATGTATATGGCATTACTTTCTAATGATGTTCTCAAAGACAAGAATAGAAGACAAGAGGACATGATAAAAGATTTAAAGAACATGTATATAGATGAAGCAAATGCTTTAAATAGTATGCTTGCAGATATTACTAGTGAATTAGAAAAAGAGGATTATTCTACACTTCAAAAATACATGCAAAGTGTTATTAGTAATGCTAATTATTACTATGGAGATTTTGTTACTATACCTACCAATCAATGGAGAATAATCTACAAAGTAATTATCACTTCTAATGTTTCTAAGATAAGAGAACAAGAAAAGGTTAATGAGGTAAAGAACAAGATAAAAATGAAAGATGCTTCTAATGATACAAATAACTTAAGACCAATGATGGTAGATTCATGTTGCAATACCATAAAATCAAAACCATCGATGATTGGTGCATGTAATGAAACTAGTGATTTACCTCAAAAAAAAGATACAGATTATGATGCTTATCAAAATGAAAGGAAATATTGTAATGCAAGCATTGACACTAGTGATTTAGAATTCATGACTAAGGTAGAAGAACCTATTACAAATATTGATGCTATATGTGATACAAGTGATTTAAATACAATTCATGATTGCTCAAAAAAGGTTCATGTTGCTAGAATTGATGAAGGTATAGATTCATATGATGATAGATACAATGATGCACAAGATCATATTGATGTTGACAAAGATCATTCTAATGATTGCATTGGTCATACTAATGTTTTTTGTTCAAAATTGATAAGATATGAAGATACAGGATCAAAAAACATGAATAGGGAATGCAAGAACCAATTGCATCAAAAATCAGATCAAAGCATGAAGATCTTGAATATACAAGTTAGATCAACAATAATGAGCAAGGGATAAAGTTTATGATAGAAAATAGTGATACCAACTCAGTGATAGAGATTGACAGGAATAATTGCTATGAAGGACATAATGGTCAAAGGGAGTTGGTAATAGAAAACAGGTGCAATCATTGTGGTAGACATGGACATACAATAGAGAGATGTTGGAATATCCATAGTTGTAAGATTTGTGGAGGAACCAATCATTCACAAAGACATTGTTGGTACAAAGAAAATTATTTCTTTGATTGGATATATACAATGACAAGAAATATCATTAGTGAATTTTCTCAAGTGTATTTCTCAAGGAACATAAATGGGCACAGGAAAGGTATGAACTACTTTGACAATAAAACTGGAAGGAAAACAGTAACAATACCAAAGTCAAAATACAGAGTCAAGCAAAAAGATCAAGCTCGAGCAAAATAAAAAATGCAAGATCACTTGAAGAATGAAAAAAAATACAAAGATCCATATTGAATATTAAAGTCTTCAATAACCAAATAATTTAATACAGGGGGTGTTAGAAAATATATTATATTATTTGGTATAAATCATTGTACCATATTGGTTATATTATTAGACTAGGAGTTTATCTTAGGTTAAGTAGTTACTTGGGGAAGAAGTAATAAATGCACAAGTGTTAGAATGTGCAAGATGTAAAAGGACAAGTATCCTTAGTTAGTTGTGCATGTGCACAAGTGTCTATCATGCAGAATGCACATGTGTCCTTAGAGTAGGAAAGTGAAGAGCCACATACTAGTATAAATATGTGTGACTTAGTATTGTAGTTGATGATGAGTGAAGCATGCACTACTCATGGCATGCACTAGTAGAGAGAGAGTTTCATATATTGTAACAAGTTCTAATTTTCATGAGTTTATAACAATGGCTATTTCATGAGTTGTTTTAGAAATTTCTTATGTTATTTACTTACTCATTAGACTTCCATTAACATAGTTATAGTATTGGAAGCTTATTTTATTACTTATGGTTGGATTTCCTTTAAGTTTATAGCTTCAAAAGCTAACACTTTTAAAATTGACTTTTCCACCCACGCTTCTTCTACCACTATAAGAAGATCACCCTTGAGTAGGTCCCAAAATTCTTGGAAGAACTTGATGGGGAAACCATCTAGACCAAGATTTTTTCCTTTTTTCATCTTAAAAATTGCTTACTTTACTTCTACCATAGAAATTGATGTTGTTAATACCTCATTACCCTCTTCCTTAATAAGGGAAGGAATTCCTTGTAGAATTTCCTCTTGAAACTTAGTGTCTAGAGGGACTATAAAGAAAAAGTAATCAACGATGATTTTCTTCATCATATCCCAAGAGTAAATTGGAGTACCTTTGTTGGTCTTCAAAGAAGGTACACAGTTTGAAACTCTTATGGAAACAAGAGATTTATGGAATAAAGTAGAGTTTCTATCCCCTTCCTTTAGCCATTGGATCTTAGATTTTTATTTTCATAAGAGCTCCTCCCTCCTTTCCCATTCTTCTAACTCATAAGAGACTTGGATTTCTTGTTTGCTAAGCTCCTTTGTAAGTCCCAAGGAGTGAATTTGAGTGTTCACTTGCTCTAGTTGGGAAACCAAACCTACTTTTTTAGCCCTTACATCCCCAAACTCATGCTAGTTTCATTCCTTAATTTTGATTTTGATAAACTATAATCTCTTAGCAAAGCAATACACTTAGGTTCCATGTCTTGGTTTTCCTTCCTTCCACCACTGAACATCTAATGGCCTAAAGTAAGTATCTCTAAATCACATAAGCTAGAATTTAAAGGGTGAGTATTTCCTAGTATTTCCTAGCGTATTTCCAAAGATCTAGAAAAATAGGTCAATGATTTGATCCTGCATTATTAATGATAAGATATTTTAAAATTAATTCTAGGGAGAGAAGGTCATTCAAAATGACAAAACTATCCAAGCGCTCTAGCATGCATGTGGGTCCTTGTCTAGTTTTCCATGTCATTAATCCATTTTTGGGCTTGACAACAATAAGGTGGATATGCCTCAAGTGCTCTTGCATTGAATCAGTCGTAATTTCCAATGATATCATCTAGGGAAAGAATGGTAGTAAAATCCCCTCCTAAGACCATCTTATCATTGAGAAACTAGAGCCTAAGATGTTGGATATAATCCCACTACCTCAGTTTATCCTCTTTGGTAATGGGTGCATATATGTTAATACATAAGAATTGTTGGTCATTTTGCCTCCATTGCCCCAAAGTCCCAAAATGCCCCAACTTCCCACAATTGCCTACACTATAAATTCCTTTGGATCCCATAGATAGAAGAGCCCACCCGATACTCCTTGAGAGCTGAGAGATTCTACCAAACCTATAGGCCACAATTTCTTATCCATTGTCTCCATCTTCTCTATTGATAATTAACTCCTAAAGAAATACCATGCTTGGCTTATTTGTCTAAATCAACCTTCTAATTGCATTGTGTTTAAGGGGGTTGTCTTTTATCCCTATTATGTTCCATGAAAGAAGTTTCATGAGGATGGATGGGTTAAAATTTTGGTGATGGGAGTCACCTTACCCTCAAAAACAAGATTATCTCCTTCTTTTGCTAAGTGGTGTTGATTGGTCTTATGTCCCACTTTTTGATTGGTGTCAATCTTCATTTTCTTGAGTTTTTCTTGTATACCACGTAGATCTTGGGTAGGTCCTCCTTTATGATCCTTTGTATATACCACCAAGGCCTTATTAAATGGGGTCGAGGTATCTCCTCCTACTTCAGGATAAATAGTACAATTCTCTTCTTTTTAGCTCTTGCTTATTTTTGTTTGTTGATTTTTATGGTTTAGGCATGTAACCATTTGTGTGTTGATTTGGTTATCATCTAGTTTTGACATTGTTTGTTCCCTTGAGTTGGACTAATAGTTTCTTAAATAATTGGCTCCACCATCAATTTTACCTCCGTTTGATTATCTTTTCCAACACTTGGGTCTTCATCAGTCAAAAGAGAAAATTTGTTATTTGGTGTTGTGTTGCTTTTATCATCTACTTTTTCTTTGGATGTGCTTTCTTTTTAGGTTATTGAAATTTTGTATCATTTTCCTTTACCAGTATTTACTTTGAGTACTTCAATGAATAGTCTCTCGTTAAGCGCTCATATTCATGGGATATCCAACATCTGAATGGAATATTTTCATAATCAACTTTGTGCTCCCAAACTTCATCCTTTGTTTGTAATGTGCTCTTTTTTGGAAGATATTTATTGAGGTTCATTAGAACATATATTTTATCTTATCTTATTTGGTAAAAATTGTAAGTATTGTTAGCCACCATCATAAAGGTTCCAAGAATGTTTCCAATAGCTACAAAAGAGATGGGGTTTTAGTATAGTTGGAAACATGAATAACCTAACCCATATAGGGCTCATAGAAGGTATTTTCTCCTCCACTCACAACTTTGCATGCCAGGGTTTCATGAAAAAACTTACTCTTCTAAAAACCCATGGTCCTCTCTAGAAAACACGATCCTGGTCCTCTTCACACTCAAGAGTACTAGGAAATGACCATTGAGATAGAGTGTAATATGAAATTATCCCTTAGTTTATCAGTTCCTAGATGCCCAGTTCTTAAAAACTGATAGTTGGGGTCTAAAACGCATGAATCTATAGTTCAAACCTTTCCTTTCCATGTCCCTATGCCTATTTGAATATTTGCCTTTTCAATTAAACTATCAGGATCCATTTGCCCCTTTCATGCATCCATTGACATTCTTCTTGGGTCTATGTGCAACATTCTTAGAGACCTGCAAGAAAATTATGCTATGTCGTTACCCAAGTGTCATCCACCTTCTGAATGTATTAGAAAGAAGGTTTAGGAGGAGAGGGATCCTCCATTGCCTCCGCCATAACAAATTTGTAGGGGTATTTAAGCCCTAATCTGTTCAAAAATATAAAAAAAAAATCATAAAGAAAATATAAATTACCTGTAATTTTTAAAGAAAGCCCACTTTATACTGTCTTGTTGGTCTCTTCACTTAGATCTAATATGATTTTATTGTTGATGTTCATAATTTTAATATTTTATATTAAATAAATAGTTTTACACTAATAAAAACATATGGCCAAGTATTTTTTTTATTATATATGATATAGCCAACATTGATATTTAATATAAATATTTTCATTCTAATGAAGTGTAATATTTTATATTGAATAAATAGATTGACATATCTTTAAGGGTATTTTATATTAAATAAATGGTTGGCCATATTTTCAAGGGATAGGTTGATTGTTTTTGTTGGGACACTCACCTTGATATGTCCTTGGGCTCTTATTAAGGAGGCCCAAGTTTAAATCACAGGAAGAAGGTCTCCATTATATCTTGAGTTGTAACACAAAATAAGTGAATTGGTTGTGGTTGAATATTTATCAATAGACAATCTCAATTTAATTTTTTAAAGTTAATTAATTATGATAAAGTGTTTGTTAATAAACAATTTAAATTTATTATATACAACCTTATTTTGATGATGAATAAATTAAAATTTATTACTAATATACAACCTCGATTATTTAAATGGTTAATTTAATCTAAAGAAACATATTTTATATATTTTATTGGACCCTTCAAATATCTAGTTACAAGAACTAGAAGCAAGTAAAGAAAAAGAAATTAGAGGGTATGAAGACTATGTTAGTAGAGGAGAGAGAATTAGGAGTAGGGTCAGTTGGATTAAATAGGGTGATACACCCTCTCACTTATTTTTTGGTCACATCAAAAGAAAGATTGCTTCGAAAAGGATATTAGCTTTGCAGATAGATGATGGTTCTTTTGTTGAAGAGGAAGATGTGAATATCATTTTAAGAAAAGATATTTGTGGAGTATCCTACATATGAAGTTGTTTTGCTAGCTAGAGAAATTAAAAAATGTGTACCTAGGAAAGTTTTCAATTTTGAGAATGACAAGATGGTGAAGGATGTCACTAAGGATGAACTTTATATTGCTCTTTCTCTTATGGGCAATGGTAAGTCTCCTGGTTCAGATGGACTCCCTACAAAATTTTACAAGAAAATGTGGGAAGTGATTGGTAATGATTACACAATGATGGTGTGAAATTTTTTTGACAAAGGCATGTTATCTCCAGGATTGAATCAAGGATTGATTAAATTGATCCTTAAGAATAATAAGGACATAATTGGAGGTTGAAGATCCATTACTTTGCTCAATGTCTCATACAAAATTTTGGCCAAGGTACTAGCTCTTAGACTAAAGCCTATAGCAACAAGAATTGTACGACAAGAGCAAACAAGATTTGTTAAAGGAAGATTTATATTAGACACCGTGTTGTCCGTATGGGAGACAATGTAGTGGGCACAAGGAAGAAATCAACAAGCATTATTTCTTAAGATAGATTTTGATAAGGCCTATGATAGGGTTGATCAGAAATTTATTTTTAATATGCTGAAGTGGTTGAGATTCAACAAAGCAGTGGTTGGGAGAATCAAGGTGTTGTTCTCATGTGCCTCAACAAGGTAATGTAAGCTTTTAGAATCTATTACTTTGTTTAAGTCAATTAGATAAGGCTGCTTTCTAACCCCTTATCTTTTTGTGTTGATTGTTGATGCTTTGGGATATCTATTAGAAACGATAATGACTACAATGGATTTAAGAGGTATCTTGATTCCAGGGGGTACAATTTTTAATAACCACTTTGCAGATAATTCTTTTATTTCAGTTCAACCAGACAAATAGTCCATTAAAAATACCATATGCTCCCTTGATCCTTTTTTCTTGGCCTCACGTGCCAAAATCAGTGAATTTAAATCAAATTTTTGGTTAGTTGGTGTTGATTCCTTACTAGAGGGCTTTTCCCCTACGTGGAAACATATTGCATATGGTGAGATTGTTAGATATATTGGAATACCTTTTGGTAAGAGATTCTCGTTGGTTGATATGTGAATTGGTGCTTGACTAAATTTGAAAAAAAAAATCAGGTATGGAAAAATAGGTTACTTTCGTTTGCGGGTAAGCTGGTGGTGGTGGCAAAAATTATGCAAGCCTGTCATCTTTACTATTTTTTCTATTGGTTGCCTAATACTTCGTAATACATGAGGCTTGAGAAGATCATTTGATCGTTTCTGTGGTCTAACTTTGATGGCTCAAATAAACTGCCGCTTATAGCATGGAAATATTGCACCATTCCTAAAGAAGAGTAAGGTTTGGGGCTCTTGGATATTCATACTCAGGATAAGATTCTAGCTGCTAAGTGGATTGTGAGGGCTTTGGAAGGGAATGAAGGGTGAAAACATTTGTTACGACACAAAATTCAGATTTGTACTCATATTGATGATATTAAGAGCTCCTTCCATTTGGAGGACATAATTGGCAACCTGTGAAAGTTTAAAATAGGTGGCAATATTCTTATTAAAATAATTTGAGATGCATGGAAGTCAGATTTGTACTCATATTAATGGCATTAAGAGCTCCTTCCATTTGAAGGACATAATTGGCAACCTGTGAAAGTTTAAAATAGGTGGCAATATTCTTATTAAAAGAATTTGAGATGCATGGAAGTCGATTGCCCATGTGATGCATTGGGAATTTCTTGATGATAGGAGAGGGTGGGTGCTTCCTTATAGGTCAATTTGGTTATGGAAAGAGAATGAGGAGTATGCTTTTGATAGGCCAGACTCCATTGTAAGCGGTTGGTAAAAAAAGGGGTTTGATGTTGGGCAGATTTATGGAATGTTGATATTGGTGATTGGTCTTCTTGGTCTGACTTGGTTTTTAAGTACAAGTTGCGGTACTCTAATAAAGATGTTATCATCCAAATTCACTCTCTTTTGCCATTTTATCAGCTTTACAAACTGAATAGAGGACTGCCAGGACCTATTTGGAGAGATTAGAGGTGGAAGTTTGGTTGCCCTATGTTGTAGTTTAACTCTACTAAGATTTATGAGGCTTTGTTGATTAAGGCCTCTATAGATATTGTATTGAATCATAGATGGAATGTCAACTACACCTACAAAAAATGGAAAAGACGATTATCTAAAATTTGGCATTTCAGAATGTCTGCTCAACTTAAGGTTTTTGCTTGATCATTAGCCTTCCAAGGCCTACCCTGCAAAGCCAGGTTGGTGAAAATGAATTTCACTTATGGTTGTTGTATGGTTTGTGGCAAAGGAAACAATAAAGCATATTTTTTGGGATTGCTCTCGTGCAAAAGCAGCATGGAAAAGAATGGATGGAGTTATTACCCCTTTTTTGGGGGACACTTCTGGTAGAGTATTACACTTCTTGGAGATGTCAACGATTGTCCACCTCATCTGGTAGGGATCTGGCAAGTGGTGAGGGTCTCTATTTTGTTTGTTATCTGGAAGGATAGGTGCTCTCTTGTTTTTAGTATAGGTTCCGTTCTTGTTACTAGTACTATAAGTAAAGCCGAGTTGTATTTTAGATCAAATAAAAATGTTTAGAGTAAAACTATTAAAAGATCGTAAAGGAATTTTTGATTTATGCTAGTCAAAATGTTTAATAATGTTGTATAAATTTATATAATTTTATTGTACTTTGATTTTTCATTTATAAATTTATAAGAAATATTTTTCCAACAAAAAAATTAAAATTAAAATTAAAATAACAATCAACAGTAAACCCATAAAATATGGAAGAATTATAAAAAATTTTAAATAACAATCAACACTAAAATGTTTACAATTAAAATTAAAATAACAATCAACACTAAACCCATAAAATAAACCAAAACACATGCATGCACAAGGGAAGGTGAAACGAACAGTCATTGGAAAATGAAATGAAAAGCTTCCTGATAATTTTAAATATGTCAGGCAAGGATGTTTTGAGGGGTTGGAAACAATTGCGAGCAGAGTTGTAGATTTGAAGGCAAGAGGGCCATTCTGGACCTATTTGGGTTGTTTTTATTTCATGGACTGGTTTGGGAAAAACAAAAATTTCTATTATTGTAAAATGACAAATTTTTAATACAGAAAATTTCATAAAGTTGCATCTTATGGACAAGAAAGAAGAAGTCATTTTCTACATGCAAGATTAAATGTCTATTTTCCTCTTTTCAGATTTTAGGCTTGTAAATGGAGTTTATGCAAAGTTTCTTGGTTGCTTCATGTGAATGTCTAAATCTGAAAACATCATTTAAAACCCTAGGAGCCAGCACTTAGCTTATCCGAATTGTGCTTGTTTTACAAGTCCAATATGTTAGGTTGCATGCATGAAAACCTCACATAATATTGAAATAAAAGTGCTTGAATCAGGGAAAGTTTAATAAGCCTATCTTATTCAAGAAAATAAAATAGGATTCTAAAGTTTTTTTTAATAGGATTTTAAAGTTGAAAGAGCCCTCACCAATTCATAGCCACAAGAAGTTCAAAGAACTTTCGTTCTTTCTTCTTGAGAACCTTTTTAATTTTTAATCGACAAAGTTAAGGGAATTTTAATTGTAAGAAAATTAAATTGACACAACTTACTTACAAAAGATAAGCTTTTGATAATACTTTTAGGTCCGAGGGCCAGGTTACTTGGTCAAACCAGAGACTTTGGTTAAAATCCTTGAACTTCGTATTACCGGATGATCCGTCGTGTTTCAGCATCATAAGCTACGTTAAATTTTAACCTAGGATTCAACTTGTGAGGAAGTAATAAGAATTTATTTATTTATTTAATTATATATATAAGGGAGTTGTTCGAATCATAGGGCCTGGTCCCAACAGCTTATTTGTTTCATTGTTGTTTACCAGAATGTGAGATGGAGACCACCGGTCCCTTGGTTTGTACCATCATAGTTGGTTTGACGCGTATGGACTAATACTTTTGTTAAAGCGCTCCCAATAGCCTATTTGTCTCATTGTTGTTACCCGATGTGAGATGGAGACCACTGGTCCCTTGGTTTGTACTATCATAGTTGGTTTGGCGTGCACGGACTAATACCTTTGTTAAAGCTCGTAGCGTGTCCTCAAGGTTTGAACCTAGATTTCTTCTTAGTAAGTATTTGACCAGTCAATTCTTTACCAGTCCACCTAACCCTTGGGGACTTAATTATACTCATGGCGGGGAGTTGTTCAAATCATAGGGATTGGTTCCAACAGCCTATTTGTCTCATTGTTGTTTACCCGATGTGAGATGGAGACCATCGATCCCTTGGTTTGTACCATCATAGTTGATTTAGCGCGTATGGACTAATACCTTTGTTAAAGCGCTTCCAACAACCTATTTGTCTCATTGTTGTTACCCAACGTGAGATGGAGACCACCGATCCCTTGATTTGTACCATCATAGTTGGTTTGGTGTGCACGGACTAATACCTTTGCTAAAGCTCGTAGCGTGCCTCCAAGGTTTGAACCTAGATTTCTTCTTAGTAAGTATTTTACCAGTCAATTCTTTACCAGTCTACCTAACCCTTGGGAAGTTAATTATACTCATGGTGGGAAGTTGTTCAAATCATAGGGACTAGTCCCAACAGCCTGTTTGTCTCATTGTTGTTTACCCGACGTGAAATGGAGACCATCGGTCCCTCGGTTTATACCATCATAGTTGGTTTGCGCGTACGGACTAATACCTTTGTTAAAGCGCTCCCAACAACCTATTTGTCTCATTGTTGTTACCCAACGTGATAAGGAGACCACTGGTCCCTCGGTTTGTACCATCATAGTTGTTGTTTACCCGACGTGAGATGAAGACCATCAGTCCCTCGGTTTGTACCATCAAAGTTGGTTTGGCGCGTATGGACTAATAGCTTTGTTAAAGCACTCCCAACAACCTATTTGTCTCATTGTTGGTAGTTGGTTTGGTGCACACAGACTAATACCTTTGCTAAAGCTCAGAGTATGCCCCCAAAAGTTTGAACCTAGATTTCTTCTTAGAAAGTATTTGACCAGTCAATTCTTTACCAGTCCACCTAACCCTCGAAACTTAATTATACTCATGACAATGATAAAATGTTAAAAAAAAAAAAAAATCTATAATACCTTTCTATTATTTTTTAACATTTCATCTTTTTATCATTTATCATTAATAATATCTTTGTTATATCCCTTCTTCTATATATTAAAAAAAAAATAGATATCTTTATTCATGGTCGGAGACAAGGCGAACTGTATGTTAAATTCCAAGTCTCACTTATCAGAACTGCCACATGGACTGTATATTAAATTCCAAGTCTTCCCAAATCCAAATCCAAATCCAAATATATATATATATATATCTTCGTCTCGTGTTTAACATTTAAGCTCTCTATCTTTATCGTTCTCCCCCAAATCCAAATCCAACAGTATTTATATCTTTTGTCTCGTGTTTAACACTTAAAGCTCTCTATCTTTATCGTTGACAAGAGATGCATGCGAAGGCATTCACACGTGGCACAATTCCTTTGGATTAGATTGCCCTACGTCGAGTTCGACAAAAAAAAACAAAAAATACGTGAAAACATCTTAATCAAATTGATGAAGATGGGACATTACATGCATTAATCCCACGAGTTCTTCTTGGCTCTTCAATACAAATAAGTCATACGATCTCAGGACAAACTCATTTGTAGCATGATATGATGTTTTTAACGTTCAGTCTGCACGAGAAAACCGCGGATTGAAAATGACATTTTTGATTTGTTCTTGTGTGGATTTCCTTTCTTCGCACATCAACGGGTTCTCCACCTATGAAATAGTGGCTAGCATAAAATTTAGAACCCAGTACAGAGAGCCAGGTGGATTTGTATAAACTAGGTATTTTTTCCCTTGACCAGCTTCTTATGGAATACGGGGTAACCATGTAGCTGATTTTTGAATGAAACAGTCTGTCATATAGCATATACTGATCATGGAACTAATTTTCCAACAATAAATCAGCATTTGGGGATCCTCTTTAACATAACTGTAGTTCAAAGCATGACACTGTTGAATTCAACATGTGTGATTACAGATTATTTTTATATTTATTTTTATTTTTTTCAATATATAAGGATATCGGTAATGTTTTGGACATTTTATTCCGTGGGTGTTTTTTTATATATTTTTATTTTTTTCAATATATAAGGATATCTGTAATGTTTTGAACATTTTATTGGGTGAGGTTTGGATAGCTACATTATATTTTCTCACCTCAAGTAAATTTTTACTTAAAACAGCCAACCTCAATTTCTTGGACTGACAGCAACCTGCCGGCATCAGACAGCTTTATACCCACATGCAATTTCTTGGACTGAAATGATATAAAAGTATAGTAAAATCGTTTCTTTGTGAATATTTTTTTTTTTTAGAATCACGTTTTCTGTGTACGCTACAACTTTCAATTTCTTGGACTGACAGCAACCTGCCGGCATCAGACAGCTTTATACCCACATGCAATTTCTTGGACTGAAATGATATAAAAGTATAGTAAAATCGTTTCTTTGTGAATATTTTTTTTTTTAGAATCACGTTTTCTGTGGACGCTACAACTTTCCATCTCCAAAAGGTCACGTGTGTTTAAAAAAAGTTGAAGCAGAGACACCCAATACCGGAGGGGAAGTACTTATGCCCAGATAAGAATTCATTTCCATTTCCAAAAGGTCACGTGTGTTTAAAAAACGGTTGAAGCAGACAAAAGGATATATACAGGAGGGGAAGTTCTTATGCCCAGATAAGAATTCACATTTGAGGTGGAGGAAAGTTTTGTCTGCAGTACAAAATGGAAGCACCATTGAAAACAATTATGCTAGTGTTCCTTTTAGTGTTGCTGAATGCAATGGTATGTCTAGGAGGCATCACCAGCAAGTATGTCCGTAGACTTGAGGCATCAGTAGATATGCCTATGGACAGTGATGTTTTCAGCATTCCCCCCGGCTATAATGCTCCACAACAGGTCATCATAGCACCTTTTTTCTTCTTTCCCACAATTTATTATTCTTCTTTGTCAAGAATCAGTTGCAATGTATACTGTATAGCTTTGAATATGTGTGCTTTTATTTACGTTCGGTTTTCAGGTCCACATTACTCAAGGAGACCATGTGGGTAAGGGAGTGATTGTATCATGGGTCACACCCTCTGAGCCTGGGTCCAGCACTGTTCTGTATGGTACTGAGAAATCCAAGTACAAGTATTTAGCAAAGGGTATTGTCACCAGATATAAGCATTATAACTACACATCCGGTTACATTCATCATTGCACATTGAAGAGCTTAAAGGTAGAAGATTTTTCCTTGCAATATTAAATTCATTTACTAGTATAAATTGATGGAAAATTATTCCCATGAGCAATGTTTCACCATTTATAACTGGGAGATATCCCAGTCCGATCTAGCGGAGGATTGCCTTTCCATAGCCTTTGGCAATTAAAATCCTAGAACTCTTTGTTTAATCTCTTTCACATAATCTAAGATTTCTTTTGAGTCAGAGCATACAGGCTAGTATTCCTTTAAAGGGAATGGAAAGTATAGTACAGATGAAAGAAGGGTGTTAAAGTAAATTAGAGGTTAAAATAGTATGTTCATCAAACGGATTGAGATTAAGTAGTTAAAATGTGTGGTCTCATGTTCTAGTTGAATGGGGCAGCTAAGCCAAAGGTTCCCCAATAAGAGCGATTTAATAGAATAACATAGTTGACAGAATTATTTGTAAAATGTTTTCAAGAACTGCATGCCATCCACTACATTGTATTGGATTTGAATAGTATGTGTTGATCCATTTTTTTTTAAAGATGGAAGTGTTTCCATGCCAATCGATTGCACACGTTGTCGTTAACTTTGTTTTAAAGAGCTGTATAGAAAAAAGAGGAAGAGTTTTGAGTAGTGAAATGGGACTAGATAATGTCATACAAGTTCAGTTTGTGTCTTTAGTCCCAGGTGTCCAAAGTTATTAGAGTAGCTGTCTTGAATATGTTCTGATTTTACAAAACAATTGCTTGTTTGTGATCTTCGTAAACTCTTTACATAATGTGATTGCAGTATGATACGAAATATTTTTACAAAATTGGATTGGGGAACACAACGCGGGAGTTTTCATTTTCAACCCCTCCAAGAATCAGTCCAGATGCACCATATACGTTTGGCATCATTGGTACGTCTGTTTTAATATTTGGAGTCCTATGCTGTCATGACACATTTATTTTACATCTTGTTTTAGTTTTTACCCGTGATATTTTATCGAATTATAGTTGCATTTCAGCTGTTACCGTACAGTATGTCCAAGCAAACCTGAAATTGTAGATTTACAAAAAGTGCCTACTATGCAAGTACCAAAATGGAATCTTAAAATTCATAACTAGGACTGTCCTAGATAACGACAAAGTTCTGCCAAAGTGTAGTATTGAATAGATAATTAAAATTCCGTGCATATAAATTGCTTGTATGTGTTTCACTTACATCAATATGATCTCTGTTATGATCTCTGTCACCACACCATGAGATGTCTTGTCTTCAACAGCAACACAAAATGATGATTTCACAATATCTAATGGTACCATTCCACTACTCTCCTTTGGAATATATACAAAAATGAAATGGGATAGATAGTTACAATTCAACTGCCACTTCCTTGTACTGAACTATACTATCAACTGATTGCAATTAGTTACAACACAACACATGGGTGTATATGTGACACCCCATAACACATACAAAATTACATTACCTAACACTACTTGATCAATGCATATGACAACAACTATTGATCAACACACAAGTCAAAATAAACATTTTGACTCACTGAGGTGGCACTGCTGACTAATTTTGCTGATCAGTTTGACGGCCTACATCTTCCTCCTCCTCTAAAGTGCATTGTTGTATCCTTTGCACGGGCAGTTTGTTGTGTAATAGGAGTATTAGGTAGCTGCATATGATGTTGAGCAAGCAACGCCTTCAATCCTAAGTTGAGAAAATCGGCAATGGTGATTTTTTCAAAAAAAATCTCCAATTTTTTTTTCTTTTTCTGTAGCCAATTTAGGGTTTTTTTATGCAAACCCATTTTTGAGTTGTTAATGTTTGAACTTTGAAGTTTAAAGTTTAAACCCTAATTTAGGGTTTCGGGGTTTTTTTTTTCCTTCTCTTTTTAAGTAAATATTGTTGCGTGATAACTATGTATGCAAGCTCATTTTCAGTTGTTAATGTTTGAAACTTTGAAGTTTAAACCCTAAACCCTAGGCTAGGCCCTAGGGTTTGGGTTTAGGGTTTGTTTGTTTTTTTCCTCTTCTTTTTAAGTAAATATTGCTACCTGGTAACTATGTATGCAAGCCCATTTTTCAGTTGTTAGTGTTTGAATTTGAAACTTTGAACTTTGAACTTGAAGTTTAAACCCTAAACCCTAGTCTAGGCCCTAGGGTTTTGGGTTTAGGGTTTTCTTCTTCTTCCTATTTTAAGTAAATATTGTTGCCTAATAATTATGTATGCAAGCCCATTTCTCAACAGTCAATGTTTCCATTTTAAACCCTAAACCCTATCCTTTTGGTTTAGGGTTTAGGTTTTTTTTCCTTTTTTTCAAATGATTGTAACTTTGTTGTTACTTGTTTTCATGTGTAGGCATATAAAAAATGAAACCTTTTTTCCTTGTTGTTACTTGTAACTTCGTACCTTTTCATTTTATAAGCAATACAAGATGTGTTTTGTCACTTTCATGTGTACTTAAAGCTTGAGCCTTGTATGATGTCTTGACATGAATTATTGTTTTTATTGCAATATTTGATTTGCATAAAGTTAATTCATTGTAATATGCATGAAAAAATCTTTTTTTTCAATGAAATTTTTTTATTTTCTTTCCTTTTTTCTATCGATTTTTTGCCGATTCCTGATTTTTTCCGATTTTTAAAAATGCCAATTCTTTACCGATTCTGATTTTGTCAACTATGCCTTCAACTACTAGTTTTCTTTTCTTGCCTCAAGATAATTTTTTTGCATCCATTTTGCAAGGTCATATCATATCCATTTGTGCTCTGCTTCATCCAACTACATTTGCAAGTTCTCTGAGTAGTGTGTTAGGATATGAAACATAGAATTTTATTGCACTTTCAACCTTGGATTTGTACACATATATATACATACAATGGTATGTCTCTTGGTTGTCTCAAGAGATTGTCTCTTGAATATCAAGAGATTCTAGATGCTTCACATTCTTCTCTAACCATTCAGCTTCTCTCAACCTTCCATGAAGTGTAACAATATAATAATAATGTAATGATTTATCTAACAACAAATAATGTAATAATTATTTAACATCTCCCCCTTATTACATTATTTTGTATAGCAAATATTTGAAGGTGTCGATCATAGCTGAAAATACACCTTTACAAAAAACTACTACCCGTGACCCCCACCCTCTTAAGTTTTATTTCCTAGGGTAGTAATAAAAAATTGTGGTTTGGCTATGGCTTTGGCTTGGGCTCTAGCTCTAGCGCTTTCCACCACACATTTAGAATCTTCCACGTGATGTTTTACTATAGGCTTTGTCATTGCAAGCTTTCAGAGCATAGTCCAAATCATATCTATAAATTTTGATGCAAAAAGCATGCATCTCTTGTCTCCCTAATGAATCCCAAGTTTGCATTGATTCATAGGAAAACCTACATTTGATAAACCATAACCATCATTATGGTCAACCACCAAACTCTGTCCTATCCCTGCTCTCTTCTGAGAGTAAAACATTTTCTTGTAGAATCCTCTTAACATTTCTTTCACTTTATCCCATTCTATCACATCCAACCATCCACAATCAACATGTATTTTGCTGACCATTTTATCTTTGTGCCAACAATATTTTTTAGAGTGATTATTTTCACCACAAATCTCACATGGATCTAGATTCCAACACTTAGCTATCACATGTCCTTATCATCCACAATGATTGCAAATTATTCTAGGAGTTTCATCCGTTGCATAGGTTTCTTTTTTTCACAACTTGGTTTTGCCACTTCTTGTTTGCCCATCATAACCAAGGCCTTCATTCTTTGGCATTATGTCTGGCTTTATGGGTTTTCTTATGCCTTGCTTATTCCTTCCTAATATTGTGCCATTATATCTCATTCTTTTCATTAATTTAGAGCCAATACCTTTAGCGTGTTTTTCAAACCACCCATTCTTTTCATCATCACTATGTTCTTCAACAACATGGTCTTTGTCACAACCAACACTATTATCACTATCAACGTTCGAATACGCAAACTATTCATCATTACTATGCTCTTCAACAATATGGCCAACACAATCAACAAGATTGAGCATGAGATCATGGTGCTCATCTTCAACACAAACATCACTATCACCAACAATGTTCAAATTGTCAGTATCACAAGCGAAATATGTCCTTTGGATATGGTCGCTTGTGTCACAATAAACATTCTCCATCATAGGCTTGTGCTCATCTTCAACACAAACACCACTATCACCAACAATGGTCAAATAAAAATGTATCCTTCAGATAAGGTTGTTTGTGTTACAACAAACATTTGCCATCGTGGGCTTGACCTTCAACCTTTCATTTATTTCCTCTTGCCTTTTACCCAGTCCCTACAGTTTCCAATAGAGCATTGTACCAACATGATTCTTGCGAACCAATCAAATTCCAACTCTACTTGGATTACCTTTTGTAGATCCATCAATGTTAACTTTAATCTAACCTTCCAAGGGTTTTTTCCAACTATCTCTATCCTACCCCTCCTACAATTCAACTTCATTTTTTATCATCACTCTATAAACCTAAGTATCCTCTTTAGCATGCACTACCACAATTTCTATGACTTTGCTCTGAATGATTTGTCAAATGCCATCCAAGAATGAAAAAGTTTCTCTAAAAATTCTACCTTTTCTCTCAAACCATACTTGCCACCAAATAAAGTTTAGTCCAAGCTTCCATCTGATACAAAGAGCTTCATATTTATATTTGCCCCTCTTCCATCTTTCTTAAATATTAATCTGGTTCAAATTATCATTGGCTTGAAATTTATAAGCTAAAAAATATCTCTCCCAATTTTTCCATGTGAACAAGCACTCAAACATTAAGCGGTCAAATGTTTCCTCACTTTTGTAGCATAAAACACACTGGTATGGGCCATAGATTCTCGTCTCAAATTATCAAAAGTAAGAATTTCATTGTGCATGAACTACCAAGCAAAGAAGTTTACTTTTTCCTAACCCTTGGATAGTCAAATCCTTCTCCAATTATCAACCTAATATGCATGAGAAGGATGTTATGGAAGGACATTTTCATATCCATCCTTCAATGCATAGACTTCAAGGCTCCCATAGCCCCAATCTAATTCATCCCCCTCATCTCTACTTGTGAGAAATATTTTTTCCAAGACATGATGGGTGTCAATTTCAAAGGGTTTGGAATTGACCACTTGTCCAACTTCTTAAACTACTTAAACCTATAATCCCCTAAATAATTGGTGTTGAAATAACTTTCAATATTGATCCAACCCTTGCTTTCCATGGTTATTTTTACTGATTGTAGCTTTGGAAATTCAAAAATGATATATGGGTATTTATCCCATGAATTTATCCTAAATCGTGTCTTCTCCCCTCTTCCCACTTTCCAAAATAATCCATATCTCACTACTTGAGATCATAATTTTAGAGCCTACCACACTAGGGACCCATTACCATCCAAAGGGAAACGACTCACCTCATTCAGGTTCAATTGTCCCAAATATTTACTAGTTAAAACTCTATCGAATAAAAAAGTTGGTTCAAATATCCACCTCTATTAAAGCTTTCCAAACAAAGATTTATTATTTAGCTCTAATCTCCTCAGTCTCAAACCTCCATTTGCCTTGGGTTGGATTACTTTCTTCTAACCTACTAATGCCCATTTCCTCTCTCCTTTTACTCTTTTTCATACAAAATTTCTAGCCATCCTGTCCAACTCTTTCCATATGGTATGTTAGGTAGCCAAGATAGAAAATTTATAAATTGGCATGGTTTGAATGACTGACTACAAAAAATTTAATCTACCCCCAAATTTTAATCATTATTGATGCAATATACAACTACCTGAGCATTAAATATTTCTAGTATAGTTTTGGGATGGACCAGTCAAATGATAAAACATAGGTTTCAACAATTGCATTAGAAGTAGTGCATAGATAAGTAATTTCATTCATGATATGGAGTTCATGCTTGACTTAAATGGTCATAAAAATGTCGACTAATCACTAGACCATATTAACCGTTAGTGGTTTGAATTTTAAAGTAATATTTGTAGACTTCTTTCTTTGCCATGGTGACATAACCCTTGGATTGCTTGTAGAAGAGAATGGATAGAAGAAAGTGTTTTTTTAAATGATAAGGAACATTATGGCTTTCAATTTTGGTTCACAAATTTAGGATTCATATTCTTCTGGCAACAAAGATACATGAAAATATTGGTTGAATGTATTTGCTTCTTTACATGGAGATTTCTTGATTCTATGAGCAACAAATCTCATCTTGAGGAAGACTGCATGCATCCATGATGTTTCGAGTGGATTAGATGATGAAATAATAGTCTAATGTCTTCCACTTCAAAAGTCCTGATACAAAATGTTTTGAAGTTTGCCTAATATCCTGATACCCCAACTTAGCTACAATAACTGATACTGGAGGACTAATGGGATGAAGTCCTTAAAATGACATTTCATTGGTATTTGGATGTCCAATTGGACAAATATAGTCCGATATGCCAATGCATCAGTACCACAGTAAGCAAGGTATAAAAATAGTAGCACGACATCAGTATATTCACATATTTTACTGCATTAAAGATATATTCTTGATGGGAAAACCTATTTAGACACTATTGAAGAGATTCTATTTTGCAAATGAAACGCACATGAATGATAGTTTTGTGTCATTGTTTATTTTGGTCCTTGATGGAAAAAGTTTCTAGATATCAAGTATTTGTTCATGTGCAACCACATTGAGATAGTACAAGATTCTCAACAAGGAAACCTTGGGAATTATCATATTACTTGAGGTTCATAATGAGCATTTAAAGAAAAATGAGTTTTGAAAGATACTTATAGTTTTGTCTTGGATGGATACACGTTGGACAAGATAGCTTGAACACGTTAACTAATCATTAGAATATAAGTAAATGGTTTGTTTTCATTATTGTAATATGGAATCTATTTTTGGAGTTGATGAATTTTAAGAAAATATATTTCTTCAACCTAAGCTAGTTTTAATGCATAGGAAAGCAAATAT
Organism: Wollemia nobilis; assembly: GCA_028583015.1. NCBI lineage: Eukaryota > Viridiplantae > Streptophyta > Pinopsida > Araucariales > Araucariaceae > Wollemia > Wollemia nobilis. The sequence continues at coordinate 13,408,897 of JAQPPZ010000754.1, read as the reverse complement.
ATATATTTCTCTATATGATTTTTTCCATTGGTGCTAGAGTGGTTGGTGCCCATTTCTTTCTACTTCTACAGTTGGACATATGCACTTCATTGGGTGGGTAGAAACATGTGGTCTTATTCCTCAACTTCTAGGATCTTTCTTGTATGTCACTCTACTCCAAAACTAATCCGCAACTTAGATTTTTTGTCATCGATTTACAAATTTTAGGAGAGGGTACTGACGCATTAGGGAGTGCACTAAAGGAGTCTACTGGAGAAACTACATCCGTAAGAAAAGTTCAAGTTAGCTTGTTAGAAATATCACAATAAGAACATATCCTAGCACTTTTTTAGAATACAAGGATTAACTTTCAGAAATAAACAAAAGCAAAGGGAGTGATTGCAAAATAATTTGACCATAGAGTACTTACTACCTTTATTCCAATAGATTGGGTGAAATATCACCAAGATCCCCTAATCAAGTTCTAGCTTTTTTTAGAGACTTTGCAATTATGGGTTGGATGCAATGACCATTCAGTCATGGATGCTGGATAATAATTGCTTTTGTACTATTTTGATCTAGTATTGTTGGAGGGAACTAAAATAGATTTTTTTTGCAAGAGCGAAGCTCTACCAACTAAGCTAACTTTTATGTTTTTTTTATGTTATCAGAGCACAGTTGGGGAAAGAGTGCTTATATGCATTTTACCAACAAAAATGCATACTAAAGAGCATGCTATGATTTTAGAGGAAGAAATATAATGAACCTTTGGTTTGTGTTTAGCTAGGATCAACATCTCTAGAGAATTGTTCTTTACGACAAGTATTGAAAATATTTATATAAAATATATGAATGACTTCTCTAGTATAGATTAAAAATGGAGAAAAGTAGGTTAAATTTCAAATTTACTTTATGCACATATTGAGAGAATGATGCTTTATAAAGATTAAAGATATTATGAAATCTTTTTTGTTTTGCAAACCTTTGAAGAGGACAAGTCAAGAGATACAAGATTCTCATCAATTGAATGGAGAGTATTCTTTGACTTTGTCGACCACAAAAGAATGTGTTTGGGGATAAAATTCACATGTCTAATTTATCTAATAATTAGGAATTATTGGGTGTAGTGATTACGTGAAATAGATGGTACTTATTCAACAAAACTCTTGAGATTTTTAAAGTAAATTTGATAAGAAAACAATATATCTGACCGGATTGCAATTTTTTTGGAACGAAATAAATGCTAAACAACAATTCGTTTGTTAAGACCTAAGTGAAAACAATGTGGTTTTATATTTTGCTAGAATAATGAATTACTTTGTTATTTCATTGATTGATGGGAGCAATATATTTTTTAGTAAATTTACAAAAGTAAATCTATTAATAAGCCATTGATAGATCCGATCATATAATATCAAATCAATTTCCATCAATGACAATTAATGATCTTCCTTGTTCCCATGTTCCTATTGATCTTCATAATTAGGAGAAAAGAGTTGATACAAATTGAAAGAGTCTTTCAAGTTAGAACTGGGTCAATGTGATAATATTAAAAAAAAGGGAATGTAAGAGTACCAAAAATTAGTCGAACATATAGGACTATATGGGCTCAAACCGTAGACCTTCTTAGTAAAACAAATCAAAGTTCTTATTATCAAAATTATTTGATCTATTGTAAAAACCCAACATGCATTTTTATTGCATTGGGATTTGTCATTAACTAATGGATTGATCAATTAGTTTTTCATTCTCCTCTTTCTAGGAAGATAATAAGATGGCTTTGTGTGCTCCAAATGCCTTTTTTTAGAAGCAATCCCAAAGTGATTCAAAAGGTTTCCTTGACATAGATCTTCCTTGCTCAGATATAAATCGACTCAAATTCAAATAGAGTCTCTATAGCTTCAAAAGTGAAATAATATAAGACTTCATACACCTCAAAGTTTATAGAGAAAAAAATATTGATTTTGATGTCCTTGCATTATACTCATTACATCTGACATTGAATAGTTTTGAAATTGACCAAATCAACTAGATATAGAATTAGAATTAGATCGAATTTTATCTTTGTCATGGTATTGTTCTCTCAATTCATAGAGTAAGACTATATCACATTAGATCTATTTTTTTTTATTGGATAAATCAACAAACTCTCTTGAATATCATTGGTGCACGTGTAAACAAGGTGCTCTACCTAAATGAGCTATAGCCCATGATAGTCTTGATGGTATATTATACTAATCATATGGGCCACTTTTTGTCAAGGTATGTTTTTCATGATCTAATATTATCTAATATTATTTGATAGTTAAGGATCAATATACATCTGGTAAGTTGATTCAAGTTACTTGTGAGGTACAACAATTATTAGAAAATAATAAGGTTAGAGCTATAGCTATGAGTGCTACAAATGGTTTGATGAGAGGAATGAGAGTGATTGATACAAGAGCTCCTTTGAGTGTTCTAGTTGGTGGAGTTACTCTCAGATGAAATTTTAATGTTCGTGGAGAACCTTTCAATGATTTAGATCCTATAGATGCTCACACAACATCCCTATTTATAGACATGCTTTTGCCTTTACACAATTGAATACCAAAATTTCAAAATTTAAAATAGGCATTAAAGTAGTGGATCTTTTAGCTCCTTATTGCTGTGGGAGAAAAATAGGGTTATTCTAGGGAGTTGAAGTGGGTAAAACAATAGTCGTTATGGAGTTAATCAAAAACATTGCGAAGGCTTATGAGGATGTATCTGTATTAAGTAGGGTAGGATAATGTACCCTTGAAGGAAATAATATTTATATGGAAATGAAAGAAATGGAAGTAATTCAGGAACAAGATATCATAGAATCCAAAGTAGATTTGGTCTATGGTCAGATGAATGAACTACTAGGAGCTCGTATGAGAGTCAAGTTAACTGCTTTAACCATGATAAAATATTTTTGAGATTTAAATAAAAAAGATGTACTATTATTTATTACCGATATATTTCACTTTGTCCAAGATGGATAAGAGGTATTTGCCTTATTAGGAAGAACACTTTCTTTTGTGGGTTATCAATAGACTTTTGTCACGAAAAAAGGTTTTTTGCAAGAGAGAATCACTTCTATCAAAGAGGGATATATAACCTCTATTCAAGTAATTTATTTACTTGTAGACAACTTCACTAATCCTACTTTTAAGCAACATTAGAAAAGGCTTTTGAATATATAATTCAAAACTTAAATTTATCCTCTCAAATTTATAAGGGATCATATTGAGTGGGGTTTGAACCTTGGACCTCTCAAATTTATCCTTCATTCGTAAGCAACATTAGAAAAGGCTTTTGAATATATAATTCAAAACTTAAAGGCTTAGATATAATTCATAGTGTATGTACTGCATATGAAATATCAAAGAACTCATGTTACAAACAATATATTGGTCCTCTTGATTTAGAAATATAAGAGATTTAAAAAATAATCTATTTTTTTAATTTTCTCTCTTCTTACATTAAGAATGACATTCACGCTACTTATGGATGAGCATGCCTAAAGAAAATATGAATATCATTTCTAATATAATAGAAAGGAAAAAATGATTTAAAAAATATATATTTCTTATTATTTAAAAAAAAATCAAGAACATTAAATCAAAATGAAATCAATACAGTCAAATATAGCACATGCATCATCCAACCATAGAAGAAGAAGCATAAAAATACATTAGATCAGATCTACCAAATACATAAAGACCAAAATAACAAGGTTGGAAACATGCAGTAAAACATAGAGACACGACCAAAAGCATCAAATTTGGAATACTACAAGGGCGCTTTAAACCCGGACATCCCAAACAACATAGTCATACAAGGGCATGATCAACAAGGAGCTTTATGGGGGTAACCCAAGAGACCATGACCACTACACAACAACTGACAAACATAGATGTCCAACTTGGTTCAGTTTGGCCTAATTAGAACAAGCAACCAATATATGAAAATAGAACATAGTCAAAACACCAAACAAAGATGCACATGGTTTAAAAGAACTAAAACACAACACCTGGTTACATTCTAAAGGCAGAAAGAGTGGGATGTCACTCGACTAGGACAATGCCCAACCAAAGATCAAACAAGAGAAAACCTCAACACATGCTCCCCAAAAAAATGAACAAAGACCTAGCTACAAAGCATCCAAATGTCTCAAGTAGAGGTACTCAAAATGCAATAAGAAAAACAAAAGCATTAAGCAAACAACCTTCAAAAAGAGAAACAAGTCTTGTACCTCTAAAACAACCAAATTCTCCTTCTTGGTTTCTTGTAGCTTGATTTTGCCTACTCTGCGAATGTCTTCCTTGAATCCTTCCCTACACAATGCTACCAACAAAGATAACCCCTGGTGTCCCCTTCCATTCCTCTTAAAATAGGGTACCTAATGAAAGTTGGAGTCTTCTTCTTTGCATGTCCCAAAGGTAACGTAGAGTCCTCTACGTTACAAGGCTCCTCACATTGCTTCCAATACAACGTTCCATAAATAGCCACCTCACATAGCTAAAGTTCTAAGGTTAATTAATTTATTACAACTTTACCTAAGGTAATAATTAATTATTTGACTAAGCAATTCATCTAATCCTAATACATTCAAGGCATTGTTTTTTTTGCTTGATAGGAGAGTTGGTTACAACCACACTAGTTTTAGTAGCTAACAAACAAAATTTTCAAACCATAGGGGTTGCATCCACCAAACCTATTACACCTCGTTGTTTTATAGCCCAATGTGAAATGGACCATTGGGTGCTCGATATTCGTAATGTCATTGTCAATCTGATGTGCACTCGGAGGATTCGAATCAAACTACTACCTTTGCAACAAGCTTCCTCCAGGATTTGAACCTGGGTCTCTTCTTGATAAGTACCCAACTAGACTAGCACTTACCAATCCACCTAGCCCTTGGGGGTTCATTCAAGGCATTGTTATCCCTTTAATCAAATCAATCATTAATATTTTCCCATAAAGTTTTCTATATTGCAACCTTAAAAAATATTTAAGAGGTAAAGCTAATTAATCCTTTCTTTCATTTTGAAGCTTTACTAAACAAGGAAAAATATAAATAATTAGTCTAAATTCATCCATTAAGCTATTGCCTTTATCCTTAGGTAAATTAGATTTAACTACTTTTCGATTTATACCAAATGTTAATATTAGTTTTTAACATTGATATAAATAGCACAAGTATTAGCCATATTAATACATTATTGGCTTAACCAACCAATCCCTTGTTTCCAAAACACAAGCAAACCAAAAACTTTGCAAATCAATAATACACTTCAGATACTAGTGAGTTCTAATATCAACCATTAGCATCAATACCAAACAATAAACAAAGGTTCTTGCCAAACCAAATAAATCAAGCATTCCAATACTACACCCATTTTTTTCCTTAAGTAGGTGGTTCCTTTAAGATAACCAACGTTATCACCTACCTACTAAGGAAGACTCCCTTGCGATAGCAACTTCTTCGTCCAATGGGTGTTTAAACAACATATATGAAATGCATCTACATGAAGGGCATTATCTTATCCTTGAGTTTTCAATGAGCAAGTCATCACCATCATTTACCTTTTTTCTCTTATCTCTGGTGGTTGTCCATATCAATCCATTGGTTAGAGTACTAGGTCTTGCATCCAAAAGGTTCCTCAGTAATACCATATTCTCCACATATTTAAAACAAAACATAAAATGCAATACCAACTTAACTTGACAACTAGACTAGCACTTACCAATCCACCTAGACCTTGGGGGTTCATTCAAGGCATTGTTATCCCTTTAATCAAATCAATCATTAATATTTTCCCATAAAGTTTTCTATATTGAAAACTTAAAAAAAAATTAAGAGGTAAAGCTAATTAATCCTTTCTTTCATTTTGAAGCTTTACTAAACAAGGAAAAATATAAGTAATTAGTCTAAATTCATCCATTAAGCTATTGCCTTTATCCTTAGGTAAATTAGATTTAACTACTTTTCGATTTATACCAAATTTTAATATTAGTTTTTAACATTGATATTAATAGCACAAGTATTAGCCATATTAATACATTATTGGCTTAACCAACCAATCCCTTGTTTCCAAAACACAAGCAAAACAAAGACTTTGAAAATCAATAATACACTTCAGATACTATTGAGTGCTAATATCAACCATTAGCATCAATACCAAACAACAAACAAAGGCTCTTGCCAAGCCAAATAAATCAAGCATTCCAATACTACACCCATTTTTTTCCTTAAGTAGGTGGTTCGTTTAATATAACCAACGTTATCACCTACCTACTAAGGAAGACTCCCTTGCCATAGCAACTTCTTCGTCCAATGGATGTTTAAACAACATATATGAAGTGCATCTACATGAAGGGCATTATTTTATCCTTGAGTTGTCAATGAGCAAGTCATCACCATCATTTACCTTTTTTCTCTTATCTCTGGTGGTTGTCCATATCAATCCATTGGTGAGAGTACCTGGTCTTCCATACAAAAGGTTCCTCAGTAATACCATATTCTCCACATATTTAAAACAAAACATAAAATGCAATACCAACTTAACTTGATAACAGAATAATAAGAACATGTATTAGATCTCCACACATTGATACATAATTTGGTATCAAGATAAATTTATGCCAAGGAGGGTTGTTACACTAGTGGGCTGCCCTGATTCAATTCCCTAGATGCTCGAGGTCTCATTGACTTCATCTTTACCCAATGAGCTAGGGATTATCAAAAAAAAAAAGTTTCATCATCAAACATAATATGTCATCTTTCTTATTATTTTATATACAACTTAAGTGGGCTTAGTTGTTAAAACTTTAGAACTACAAATAGAAGATTCAAGGTACAAATCTGATGGGGGTAGGGTTGCATACCATGTTTTATAGTCTAAGTTTAGATGAATAAATACATCTCTTAAAACACATTATCACATATAACACGTGACCTCGTGGATATTCAAATATATTTCATTTTTTTTTTAAAGGAAAGAAGTTGATGTGGAAAATCAAACTTGAGCCATCATTCTCTCTTTCTTAATAATTGATCTTTTCTAGTTATCTTTCTAATAAATTCTAAGGAATTATTCTTTTCTAATGATCTTGCTAATAAATTCTCTAACTTCTCTATTCGTATGTGTTTCAATACTTCTGATATAAAATTTTCTCCTTTTATCAATATAATTATACTAAAATACTATTATAATTAATGAACATAATTATCCTATTTTTTTAAAATTTTGAAAAATTATATTAAAACAATATTAATTACAAGTTAGAATGAGACTTCTCCTAGCCTTAGCCAGCAAGAGCATCTTTCTCCCCCTTTTAACTTTCCAACAAATTTCCTTAACTCTAAAACCTAAGATCCTAAGAACTAACCACTTTTGGTTACAACACTAAAAGGGAATATGCATTAGAACCAAATATCCTAGACCATATGTCTACAATGGTTGTCCAAATTAGCCAAACACTAGATTTGACCATCAACACCTAATCCTCTCATCCTCAATAGCCATACCATTGTGCCACTAAACCTCTATCTCCTTATTTGTACCCATCTTAGCTAGGAAGTCTACCACTTTATTTAGAGCTCTACCGACATAAATTAGAATCACATCATCCAATTGCCTTTGACAAGAATCCTCAACCTCCACATCTCCAAAGCAAAGTTCCTTATGCAATCCAAAGTTCCTACCAAGATCTAAAAATTGGATTCTATAATTATCCTCCTTTAACCTTGTCTTATCGCCTAAATAGAAGTAGATTTGATAGCTAAGGCTTCTACTTCATTATTTGTGTCCCTACCCAGTCCCTATCGTTCCCAATAGAGCATTATCACAATATTTATTCCTGCGAACTAATCCAATTCCAACTCTACTTGGATTGCCTTTTGCAGATCCATCAATGTTAACTTTAATCTAACCTTCCAAGGGTGTTTTACAACTATATCTATCCTACCCCTCCTACAATTCAAATTCATTTTTTATCATCACTATATAAACCTAAGTTTCCTCTTTAGCATGCACTACCACAATTTCTATGACTTTGCTCCGAATGATTTGTCAAATGCCATCCAAGAATGAAAAAGTATCTCTAAAAATTCTACCTTTTCTCTCAAACCACACTTGCCACCAAATAAAGTTTAATACAAGCTTCCATATGATACAAAGAGCTTCATATTTATATATGCCCCTCTTCCATATTTCATAAATATTAATCTGGTTCAAATTACCATTGGCTTGAAATTTATAAGCTAAAAAATATCTCTCCCAATTTTGCCATGTGAACAGGCACTCAAACATTAAGCAGTCAAATATTTCCTCACTTTTGTAGCATAAAACACACTGGGATGGGCCATAGATTCTCGTCTCAGATTATCAAAAGTAGGAGTTTCATTGTGCATGAACTACCAAGCAAAGAATTTTACTTTTTCCTAACCCTTGGATAGTCAAATCCTTCTCCAATTCTCAACCTAATATGCATGAGAAGGAGGTTATGGAAGGATATTTTCATATCCATCCTTCATCGCATAGACTTCAAGGCTCCCATAGCCCCAATCTAATTCATCCCCCTCATCTCTACTTGTGAGAAATATTTTTTCCAAGACATATGAGTGCCAATTTCAAAGGGTTTGGAACTGACCACATGTCCAACTTCTTAAACTACTTAAAGCTATAATCCCCTCAACAATTGATGTTGAAATAACTTTCAATATTAATCCAACCCTTGCTTTCCATGGTTATTTTTACTGATTGTAGCTTTGGGAATTCAACAATGATAGATGGGTATTGATCTCATGAATTTATCCTAAATCGTGTTTTCTCCCCTCTTCCCACTTTCCAAAATAATCCATCTCTCACTACTTGAGATCATAATTTTAGAGCCTACCACACTAGGGACCCATTACCATCCAAAGGGAAACGACTCACCTCATTCAGGTTCAATTTTCCCAAATATTTACTAGTTAAAACTCTATCGAATAAAAAAGTTGGTTCAAATATCCACCTCTATTAAAGCTTTCCAAACAAAGATTTATTATTTAGCTCTAATATCCTTAGTCTCAAACAACCCTTTGCCTTGTGTTGGATTACTTTCTCCCAACCTACTAATGCCCATGTCCTCTCTCCTTTTACTCTTTTCCATACAAAATTTCTAGCCATCATGTCCAACTCTTTCCATATGGTATGTTAGGTAGCCAAGATAGAAATTTTATAAATTGGCATGGTTTGAATGACTGACTACAAAAAAGTTAATCTACCCCCAAAGGTTAATCATTTATAAGACCAATGGTTAATTCTTTCTTTGATATGGTCCACAAGATTCTTTCAAATAGCTATCTTTAGTTTTTAAAATGCAAAGGCTCCCAAATAGACCATTGGGAGAGAAGTTCTCTTGAATCCCAAAATATTTAAAATTCTATCCTAAATACTTCAATCAAGATTGAAGAAGACCACTTTGGATTTCTCATTATTTATGACTTGGTTTGTAGCCCTAAGTTAAACATTAAGAGTATCTCTAATCATTCTTGCTTCCCTAAGGTTGGCCACTTCCACCAATCTTGTGTCATCCACAAACTATAAGTGAGTCAAAACCTCCTCACCCACCTTGATACTTGTTAACAAACCTTGTTGTCTTCTCCTCAAGATGAGTCTACCCAAGCCTTCATTGAATATGAGAAAAAAATAAGGGGAACAAGGATACCCACGACAAAGGCCTTGAGTGGCTCCAAATGGTTGTGAGGGAAGACCTTTGATTAACACTAAGTATGTTGAGACGCAACTCTTGACCCATTTTATCCAATCTTGAGAATCCAAAGGTTGCCATCATCCTTAACAAAAAGCTTTGTTCCACCCTATAATAAGTCTTTGACATATCCAATTTTATGAGTATTTTCTCTATTGCCAGATTTTCGCTTTGAGTGGATTGCCTACTGAACTAGAATCACACCATCCAAGATCTCCTTACCCTCTACAAAACCCTGTTGCTTTGATGAGATAATGCTATCTAGGAGAGGTTTAGCCACTCAACCATTAACTTCGTGATTATTTTTATATGACATTGCATAAGGTAATAGGTCTGTAATATGAAATATGCACCCCCTCCTTCCCTTTTGGAATTAAGGCAATGAATGTATGATTTAATTCTTTAAGCATTATTTTATTGCCTTTGGACTCCTCTATAACAACCATTACATCCTCCTCCAAGTTGTCCTAGAAGTTCTAAAAAAAATCAATTGGGAAGCCATTTGGACTTGGCATTTTTCCCATACTCATTCCAAAGACTACCTTCTTCAACTCCTCTCTATCAATGGGTTTAAGTAGGGCCTGATTTTGTTCTTTAGAAATGATAGAGGATATGCCAATAAGAACTTTGCGAGCTTTTTCATCTTGCAACACACCTTAAACAATTTAGCAAAATAATCCATTGAATGGAAATGCATACTTGGGATTGTATCAAAGAAGAGTCTGTTCTCATCTTGAAGAACTTCCATATCATTTGTTTGTCTCCTAGTGCAAGCAACTTGATGGAAAATGTTGTTTTTATAACCTTTCAATAACCAAGTGGTTCTTGATCTTTGTTTCCAGTAGATCTCCTCTTGGTTGTCAATGTCCTCAACTACTTTACACAATTCATCATCCTCTTCTTTAAGCTTCTCTATAACTATTCCTTCCTTGAAGGGGTTTTGTCCCTCATCCCATTTGACCACCAATGGAGCTCTTTGGGCTTGGAAGCCCAACTTGATAGCTTACCTCTATTTTTTCGGTTGATACTTGACTGTGGGATTTCCTTCAAAAGTTCCTCCTTTTGTAACCAAAAGTTTTCAAATCTGAACAATTTATGATGTTGCCTTGTCTTGTTCCCCCTCCATCAAAATGGGAAAGTGATATAAGACCGGATCCTCCAAAATAAAAAAATTCATATTCCATTTCATAAATGCCTCCTTTGAAATAAAAAAATAGTCTAACTTCACCTTCTTGCTATGTGGCTTCCTCCTCTTATTAGTTGAAGTTCAGTTGGTTTGAGGATATTTAATATCCACCATGTGTAATGCATGGACTTGGGCAATCATAATGCGATCCCCTAGGTCCAAAATTGGAGTTCCCTCTTCTTGATCTCTAGATGATAATTTAACATTAAAATCCCTAGCAACAATCCAGTCTAACTCCTTCCTCGAGACTTATATTATGCATCACTTTCCATTGATGGATATGACCATCTAGGTTTTGAGCCCCATAGAAATTCGTGATTAAAACCTACTTAGTCATCACATTGTTCCTAAAATGATATGCGAGGACACTCCTCCAAGACATATGATCTATTGCCATCCATTCAAGAGAGTTCCAAAAGGTAACTATCTACCCCAAGACTCCTTGGGTAGCCACTTCCATATGACCAACATCCCTCCAAAGTATACTTGCCATTTTGTACATGAGATCCAACGACATTTTTGTCTCATGGATAAGCAAAAAATTTGTTTTACTTTTCTCTAAGAGTCTTCAAACAACAAATTGAAGGTTCTGCTGTTTAAACCTATTATTCCATGATTGTACAATCATTAGTTACCTTGAGACCAATAAAAGACTATTGGCCTCACCGATCCCCTAATAACTAGTTTATCTCCTTCAGATGCTATCAATTCCTTATTTGGTTTTCCACCCACTCCTTACGAGTTGATATTCTTTGACCTCTTCTCCATCCGGCTTATCCCTAGAATTGACTTTTCTTTGTTCTTTTTTACCATACCCATGATGACATAATTTCTTATCTATTACTCTTAGTTATACACTATCAATAATGGTGTAATCTCTAATCGTTGTAAGCTCTAGAATAAAAAAATCCAACAAAAAAAAACTTAAACATAACTATTATTGTTTTCATTATTCCGTCCACTCCTTTCATAAATTGCTTTTCTTTCTAATCTACCAATATTTTAAAAATCACAAAATTATTTAAATACTTTAATTAAATTTATTCTATTAATATTTTAGAGATCTAATACACAACTATCCTTAACTATGTCGACAGACAGTTGCCCTGGTGGCTAAGATGATGGTTGTTTCTTAAGTGGTCTTGTGTTCAAAATCCTTTGAGGGTGGTTGTTGATGGAATTTGTGAACGTTCTCCTATAAACTCGAGACGCTATCTTTCTTAATGTCGGCTTTTTTAATAAAATATTAATATTGTATAACCTTTCGTGCTGCTATTATAGGATGCATATCGGCGTAATAATAAAAAACATGTAAAATTAAAAAACCGAACCGTTTCGCGAGAAAGATATAAATGGACCCATTTAATATTATTATATATTCAACATGTTTTCTTATTTTATTTTTTTCCTAAAAAGCCGATAGCAACTTTTTTCCGATGATTGATTCATTATCTTTAAAAAAAACCACGCTGCCTTATAAAACTTAACTCGCATATCATTTTAAATTAAAACTTCAAGATTTAAAAGTAAAACTAACCCATATCCATCTTTGAATTAGTAACTTTCACAAAAAAACTCTATCGAAAATCCCATTTTTTTCTGGAGTTGTGCAGAGTGGCAATGGAACGTAAAGAGAAAACTCTCACAGAGCTTGCACGCTTCAGCAGCTGCGAGCAAATTTCCGATATCAACAATGACTTGGAATTCTTGATAACTTGCACTCGATCAGATAATAGCAGAAAACAATTAGGCGAACTCGGGGCAATCCGGCCGCTACTCAATTATCTTTCGACTCTGATTCCCCTTCATACCAACAATTGTAGGCTTATTTATAAGGTTCTGAAGATCTTTCGAAATCTCTGCGCTGGAGAAATCGCGAACCAGAGCTCGTTTATTCACGACGGAGGTCTGGAAACCGTGGCATCTTTGGCAAAATTAACCCTGGTCCGGAATTCTGAGGGAAATTTGTGTCGGGAAGAGGGTTTAGCTGTGTGGCAGATGATGTTACAGCTTCTGGGAAATGTTTGCTTGGCCGGAGAGGACCATCGGTCGGCTGTGTGGCGGGCGTTCTTTCCTGAGATTTTTAAAGGGTTTTCTCTGGTCCAGAACGTGAAAATATACGAGCCGTTAACTATGGTAATTTGCACGTGTTGCGAGGATAGCCCGGAATGCCTGAAGGAGCTCTGCGGGCGTGACGGTTCGCCGGTTTTGGGAGGGTTGTTAAGGACGTCACAAGCAGGTAGTCTAATTTTGATCTGTGAGAATGGGAAGTGTTAAGATTTTGTTTTTTTTAGTTATTTTTTGTGTTAACTCTGTCTTTGCTTTTCGTGGTGGGAATAAGCAATATAGAGTTAAAGGTTTCTATGTCTTAAATGGAATAAGCAGTAGAGAGTTTAAGGGTTTTGTCTTTTATTTTTCTAAAATAAAGTTGTTTAATAACCTAGGATATGGTAGATTTGACCCATTTTATTTTTAAAATTAGGGATTTTCGTTGCTAGCAGTCGAAGGTAATGTTCAAAGTTTTCGCTATGCCCTGGTTGTTGGTGTTCATGAATTTTTTTTTCGTTTTTATTTTTATTGATATTAAAATGCTTTTGCTTTTACATTAGCAATGTCTTGGACTCGGTCTTATGTAAGATTTATCATCTTATAACAATTTATCATCTTATAACAAGCATTGAAGTGTGTTTTGAAATCGGGGTTTTTCTTCCGCTTTAAAGTTAGGGTTTTATAGGGCTCTTTTAAAATTGTGGGTTGTTTAAGAATTTTATTGTTTTCTTTCTCTTCTGGAAATGTATTTTTTTTTTTTCTTGAGCAGTTGAAAATTCACACTACACTATAATTCCACCGATATTAAAATTCCGAAACCCAAAACCAGATATCCTAAATTCACGGCAGCTACTTGTGAGAAATCACTTTTTACTCTCAACAGTAGGTCTGGCAGTAGATTTCACATTAAAGCGAAAGCACCTTGATACCATAACGGTGCCCTGTTTATTCCAGCTGCCTCTATCAGTTCATGTATACTGCAAGTTACTTATGGTAATGATGCTTGAGACACTTATCTTCAAGACATATGAAGCTTATACACGTTTCATCACCTATTGTGGATACAGCGTATCCCATATAGTACCTTATTTTTTAATATTTTTTAATCATTATCCAAGATTAATTGGAACTCTCTGTTTTTGACTATGGTTTCCTGAATTCCTTCACTCTATTTGAAACCAATTTTTGCATTAGTAGCCCTATTTAGCTGCCTTTCCCTTCTGCTCTTCAGATATCATTAAAACTGTTATTTTTATTTTTCCCACATTATATTTTTTTTAGTTGAAATTTAATTTTCTAGCTTTATGTTTTGCATTGGGTACTGTTGGTATTGAATGGCTTTCATTTTTCTTTTGTTTTTAATGGCTGAAATCTGATTTTCTTTCTGTTGTGCCTTGGGGCACAGTTGGCATTGCAGGAGAGTGGTTGGATCTCCTCCTCGTAAAGATATGTTTCATTGAACCATATTTTGTGCAATTGTTCTCTAGTTTACAGTCACAGGAAGTTTCCCTGGCAGATAGGGCGGCAGGTGTGGTGGAAACTTTTAGTTTAGAACAGGCATGTCTTTTACATGCCATTGCATGTCTTTTGACTTACCAGAAGGAAGATATCACACGGGTAGTGAATTCAAGAGAATGCGAACCTTTTCTCAGGGACTTTGTAACATTTTTTATTGAGATTATACAGAAAGCCGAGAGATCAATCAAGTCCAGACCTGTAGATCCTCCAACTCTTCCAACTGGATTGCCTGCTATTGATATAATGGGTTATTCTTTGAATATACTTAGGGATCTCTGTGCTTGTGAGGGCTCTCCTTCCTCTTCTGGAGACACACACCAAATTCAAGAGACTGGAACATTTCATTTGTCAGACTCATTGATTTCTTCTGATCTCATACAGTTAATGATACGTTTGCTTCAAGAGCTTGGTCCTCCTGAGGCTGTAAAGAAAGCCACTAGGCAAGCTAGAAGGGGAAGTTCAAGTCCTGCTTTGGAAAATGTCAATCAATCTGAAGGAATGAGATGTGGCGTTCGGAGGGAAGGCGAGGAAAACACCTTAGCAGGTACATGCATGGACCCATCTCTGTTTCGTGATGGGGATGGAGAGGACATGGCCCATGTTGAGCAAACTGGAAAGGCATGCCCTTATAAGGGCTATAGAAGAGACATTGTATCGGTCCTGGCTAATGCTTCCTTTCGAAGGAAGTATGTTCAAGATCAGATTCGAGAATGTGATGGTTTATTTCTACTTTTGCAACAATGTGTAGTTGACAAGAAAAATCCCTTTTTACGAGAATGGGGCTTGTGGGCAGCAAGAAATTTATTAGAAGGCAATAGAGAGAACCAGCTAGAAGTAGCTGAGCTGGAGCTTCAGAATGCTGTAAACATGCCTGCAATTGCAGAGATGGGCATGAAAGTAGAAATTGATCCAAATACAAGAAAACCAAAGCTGGTTAATTTAGCTACACAATAAGCTGGATTGTTGCTTGCTATACACTCAGCTAAACATAGTCAAAGTTTGGAGTTGTACATGTGCACCACAGAGTGCTTCAACAGGTATGTATCCCCTGTCATCTACCATAAGCTTCATAACTTATTATTGACCATAAAAGATTTTTATAATGTTATAAGAATTTTGTATCTTTCTGACAGATGCAAAGAAGTTTGCCATTAAGGTGCCATACAGAGGAATAGCCTTGATGTTGCTAGGAGAGAACTCTACTCATGAACAAGAGGCTGGGAAACTGACTTCATCAAGTAAAGGCAGTTCATTAAGATACCGAGATTCATTTCTGAACTGCATTTTATGTAATTTGGAACCCATCTTTAATTAGTTGAACATTTAATATGGGTATTCTGTATTTTACTGGTTGTATATTCTTCATAGATGAAGCAGCAGATCTGCTGAATACTCCTACATGCTAGATATACTGAATACCGTTTTGCATTATAGCATTCTTGAGTAATATCCAGGGCAATTGGAAAACAGATTGGAGAGTGTGTGTGATTTTATTCTTTACTTAGGATCTACATCTCCGTGAACTAATTTCATAGATCGAGAATGACTTGAGAATGAGTATGATATGGATTGAGAATGACTTTGTGCCAGAAATGATTTTGTTTCATCTTCTTTCACATCTAGTATTCTAGAATTTATTCTGCTCAAAATATTGTGTTGTATGGAGTATTATTTATGCAATTTGAAAGGCTTTTTATAGATTAGGAAGCAGTTGAATGTTCCATAATAAAAAATTATATTATAGACATCTAATTTTGGTCATTGTCTACGATTGTGAACTATGGAGTGAAAGCTTTTAAATTGAAAGTTAAATTACAATTGTAGAAAGGAAAACTAGGCTACAATTGCGGAAAGAAACCTAGATTCTAACTGCAGGAATAAAACAAAGAGAAGTTAACCCCTTAGTTATATATATGCTTCGGAACAAATTAGATTACACTTGTTGTAACGGAATGATTGCTGAAACAGAATTGTTCGGAAGTGTTGTAACAAACCAAAGCATGAAATGACAAAACAAGAAGATAAACATAACATCAGCAACCAATAATACAGAATTAAATTGCATTAAACGGAAATGTGGTAAATTGGAAAGTACAGTGCTATAGAATACAGGATAAATAATAGAGCTGCAGAAAGAATGAAAAGCATACGTGATTGTTGACTGAAAGTAAATGCACAATCCAACATGATAAGAAATGGATTTTGGAGGAAATCTGTGGCACTTACTCAACACGAGTGGTCCCTTACTCGGTGAGCAAGGCTTGGACCTCCCCCTGGAAAATGTTACAGAGCTTGGACTATTTGAAACGGATTTCTATTCATATTAATAAAAATTACAGAAAGGAGAACTATATTCAACCTATCCCAATCTCCACTATCTATTCCTGCTAACTCTTTTATGCACACATGGAGTGTGAATTTATACACGTCCATGGAATCAGACTGTTACATTCGTTCGGCATGAGGACAAATGCTGTTGCCTGCACAGATAAATAAAAGTATGGTGTAATGCTTTGTGGTTATGGCATTTGCATTGCCTGGCTCTCAGACAAAGCAACCGTCAATGACCGTTGTTGTCTAGCATTAGACCAGAAATCCACTGTTTGTCAAATGTGATGTTCATTGCCAGCTGTGTTTCAGTTGGTTATGCTGTTGTTTATCAGCTGTGCATCCAACTCAGTACATGATCTTTTGTTTTGGATTGCTGTGTGGATGTTCTGGATTTTATGCTTGGATCGCCTATGGCGGTTGGAGGCAGGTAAGATCTTCTGTTCCACTTTTTCTATGTGCACAATTGCCTGGTGACATCAGCAGGCATCAGTTGCTGGTTGTCGTTCCATAGCAGCTACATCTGTGTGACTCTTTGCCGTAACTTGAAGTCCATTCTGCAGCAAACGCTTCTGCAACACAAAGGTTGGAGCGTCCTGCAATAGAAACACGACGACCTTTAACACAGGCATAACCATCCAAGCAGTTATCCAAGAGCACTTAGTTTCCAAAACACATAAAACTTGTAATATTAGCAAAACACAGGCATAACCATCCAAGCAGTAATCCAAGAGCACTTAGTTTCCAAAACACGTAAAACTTGTAATATTAGCAAAACACAGGCATAACCATTAAAGCAGTAATCCAAGAGCACTTAGTTTCCAAAACACGTAAAACTTGTAATATTAGCAATAAAATGTCTCTTAAGCAACAGTTCTAGTTTGTTGTGACAAAATACATGAAATATGTATAAAGATGGATAAAACACATAAAAAAGACAGTTTATTAACAGGTTTTAGACTTATTAAAAGTGGCATATAAACGACTTATCAATCACCATGGTGTCCATGCCAGACCAACAAAGATCAAAGTCATCCATGAATGACCTATTCCCACAAACTTGACAAAGCTCAAAAGTTTTTTAGGCTTAACCGTTTACTATCATTTGTTCATATTCCCACAAACTTGACAAAGCTCAAAAGTTTTTTAGGTTTAACCGTTTACTATCATTTGTTCACCCTTGGGTTCTAGTATGTTTCTTGGCCTCAACCAAATCATACACGCTTCAAGTCAATCTACATGTAGCAAGTTCTGAAATAATGAAATATAATCTTATTTCACATTACTGAAATTATTCCCTTTCTTATTACACTACTTTACCAAAATCAAATTTTGGTTTATGCCTACGTCTTTGGAAATATGTAAATAAAATGTATGAGACAAACAGAAAGGATTCCTATTGCAACAATCTGTTCCTGAACAAAAGAACATTTCCATAATGGAACAACAGTTTTTCCGAAGGACTGACACAAAGGAATATAGCCATATCCTTGCCTTGTTCACATATGACACAAAATTTCCCGAGTACCTGATCTGATAAATATCACTGTGACACCAATACTCAGATAAATATCAGATTTACATAGGACACAGATAAGGCAAGGGTCCAAATTGTCCTATATATCAAATTGATCTTATTCTAGAGGATGTCAAAATGTTCTTCACTTTAATAATAACTAGAAGTAACTGACCCCACTCTCCAAAACCGGGAGCATTCTAAAGATAAAGCATTGGTATAGCATTAACTATTGCCTGTTAATGAGTGTGATAAGATGCCTTAAAGGTATTCTTCAGGAGGCATTCACTATAAATTTCAGTTCTTTACCCATCTATTTCAAGGAACAGAAGATTCTATGGACTAAGATTGAACTCTTCAAACAATTGACCATGGAATCCATATCAGTATATTGAACTTCATTAGCAGAAAAAGTGTCTTACTGTTGTTAGTGTATGTATGGATGTATATGTATGTATGTCTACACCCACATATCACTGTGAAATGTCTGCAGATGTGGGGGTAGGGTAATTAAAAGGGTTTTGCTCTAACACCTTGACAAAACCAAATTTTAAAAGTGATGAACCCAAATAAGCACTCACACCCACATAGCAAGGCAACCATACAAGCAATTACATTAGGAGGGCACCTAGATTTACTTTATGTTGAAGAACATTCTTTTTAATTTTTATGTTTGAATGCTATGGAGGGCACCTTTTATTATTGGCAATTTCATTGAAATACATTGGCAGTGCTATGGCCATACAAATCTCTCTCTTTCTCTATCTCTCTCTCTCATATATGTGTCACATTTTTTTCTCTCTTGAGTTTCCTAAATAATAAACTTATATGGAAATTGTTGGTGTGGAAGTGTGTTGTGTCTTCTATCCCAAATCAATACCTATAGAGTAGATGCCTATTTATGACTATCAAAACTAACTCTACATGGTATATGCACTCAACTTATATGTATATTCCATAGTTGAGAAAATCGGAATCGGGAGTCAATCGGCAGTTTTAAAAATCGGCAAAAAATCGGGGAAAAAATTGGCAATGAATCGGCAAAAAAAAAATTGAAGAAAACTATATATATTTTTTTTAATGCATATTACAATGAATTAACATTATGCAAATCAAATATTGCAATAAAAGCAACAATTCAAATCAAGACATCATACAAGGCTCAAGCTTTAAGTACACATGAAAGTGACAAAACAAATCTTGTATTGCTTATAATATGAAAAGGTACAAAGTTACAAGTAACAACAAGGAAAAAGAGGTTTCATTTTTTATATGCCTGCACATGGAAACAAGTAACAACAAAGTTACAATCACTTGAAAAAAAAAAAAAAAACTAAACCCTAAACCAAAAGGCTAGGGTTTAGGGTTTAAAATTGAAACATTGACAGCTGAAAAATGGGCTTGCATACATAGTTATCAGGCAACAATATTTACTTAAAAAGAGGAGGAAAAAAAACCCTAAACCCAAAACCCTAGGGCCTAGACTAGGGTTTAGGGTTTAAACTTCAAGTTCAAAGTTCAAAGTTTCAAATTCAAACAGTAACAACTGAAAAATGGGCTTGCATACATAATTACCAGGTAGCAATATTTACTTATTTACTTAAAAAGAGGAGGAAAAAGAACAAACCCTAAAAACCCAAACCTTAGGGCCTAGACTAGGGTTTAGGGTTTAAACTTCAAAGTTTCAAATATTAACAGTTGAAAAATGGGTTTGCATACATGATTATCAGGCAACAATATTTACTTAAAAAAAAAAAACCCAAAACCCTAAACTAGGGTTTCAGATTCAGGGTTTAAAATTTAAACTTCGAAGTTCAAACATTAACAACTGAAAAATGGGTTTGCATAAAAAAAACCCTTCTTCATCCAGCACTGGTAATTCCGACTAAGAGTGTACTTTCTGGCCAATCACCTTTTTGAGACAGGAGACATGAAATATTGGATGTATGCGAGAAGATTGGGGTAACTCCAGTTGATAGGCTACCTCGCCAATGCGATGCACAATTCTATAAGGACCATAGAACCGTGGTGCCAACTTCTGACTGGATTTGAGCTTCAATGATAGCTGCTTGTAGGGCTGAAGATGTAAGAATACCATATGACCAATATTGAATGTTCTCTCTGAACGCTGCTTGTCCTGTTGCTGCTTCATACGATTTTGGGCTTGGACCAAATTATCTTTCAATATAGTGAGCATTGCTTGTCTCTTTTGTAACCAATCATCGACTTGGGCTCCTTTGGAAGATCTTGGTACATAATCGGCAATTGTTGGTGGCTTTGTTCCATATAATGCTTCAAAAGGGGACATCTTAGTGGAAGAATGGTAAGAAGTATTGTACCACCATTCTACCAATGACAACCATTGACTCCATTGATATTGTTTATGCTGAACAAAACATCTTAGGTAGGTACCCAAACATTTGATAACCACCTCTGATGCAAAAGACATTTAATTTGGTACCACTAAGTCGAAATAATTCTTTTCAAAAATTGCTAGTAAAGATGGGATCACGATCACTTACAATATTTTTGGGCATTCCATGTAATTTAAAAATTGAATCCATAAATACCTTGGCCACTTTGCTTGCTGAAAATGGATGTTGTAAAGCCTGAAAATGAGCATATTTGGAAAGACGATCAACTACCACGAAAATTACTGTTTTACCTTCCGAATTAGGAAGACCTTCAATAAAATCCATGAAAATATGTTCCCACTGGCGATCCGGAATATGTAACGGTTGAAGCAATCTTGGTGATTTGGCTGTTTCTCCCTTATTGCGTTGGCACACTTTACATTCAGCTACCCATTGCTTAACCTCGGCTTTTAATCCTTTCCAACAAAAAGATTGTTTAACCCGCATGTAAGTTTTCAAAAACCCTGAATGTCCTGTTGAAGGAGAAGAATGTGACTCCTCTAAATTTTGTATTTTGATTGGTGAATTGTGAGGGATGTAAATGCGATTCTTCTTACGTAATATTTGGTCATCATATGTGAAAAGAGTGTATTTAGAGGAACCCATAGATAATTCTTGAATTATTTGATCTGTTTCACTGTTGGACAACCATTCTGCCTGCAACTGAGGCACCCATTGCGAACATGGTCCTGATATGGCATTGATAACAACTTCATCTTCATATTTTCTGGATAAAGCATCCGCTGCCACATTTTCTTTCCCTTTCTTATATTCAATCACAAAATCATATCCCAATAATTTAGTCAACCACTTATTTTGTTCGGGATACGAAAACCTTTGTTCTAGAAAATGTTTGAGACTGCTGTGATCGGTTTTAATAATAAAACGGCTACTGATTAAGTAATGCCTCCATTTTTCCACTGCATGTAAAATAGCCAACATTTCTTTTTCATAGGTGGATCTACCCAGATTTTTACCTGAAAGTTGCTTGCTTTCAAATGCCAAGGGATGACCCTCCTGCATTAGTACTGCACCAATACCTGTTCCTGAGGCATCGCATTCGATGACAAATCGTTTTTGAAAGTCTGGAGTGGTCAAAACAGAGTCGTACACATTGCCTCCTTGAGAGCCTCGAAGGCGTTGGTAGCTACTACTGACCATTGAAAAGCATCCTTCTTGGTGAGAGTCGTGAGAGGACCCGCAATTTTACCATAGTCACGCACAAATTTGCGGTAATATCCCATGAGACCCAAAAAACCACGAAGTTTCTTGATGGTTTTAGGCAAGGGCCAATCTTGTATTGCCTTAATCTTATTGGGATCGACCTTAACACCTTCCTGAGATACTATATGATCGAGGTACTCAACTTCTTGTACACCAAAGGAGCATTTAGATATTTTGACAAATAAATTTTCCTTGTGTAGGATATGGAGAACTTTGTCCACATGTACTAAGTGATCTTTCCATGATTTACTATAGATGAGTATGTCATCAAAGAAGACTAGAACAAATTTTCGTAGGAACGGACGAAACACCTGGTTCATGAGACTCTGGAATGTAGATGGTGCATTAGTGAGACCAAAGGGCATGACTAAGAATTCATAATGACCTTCATGAGTTCGAAAAGCTGTTTTGGGAATATCTTCTTCCCTAACTCTGATTTGGTGAAACCCTGAACGTAAGTCTAATTTGGTAAAGAATTTGGTACCGTGTAGTTCATCAAGTAAATCATCAATGACAGGGATAGGAAATTTATCTTTGATTGTGATTTTGTTGAGAGGGCGAAAATCGGGACACATACGCCAAGAATTATCTTTTCGATGAGCGAAGACTACTGGTGAGGAGTAAGGGTTAGTACTGACGGATGACACCATGGTCTAATAACCCTTGGACAATCTTCTCAATTTTTGTTTTCTGGGGTTGGGGATAGCGGTACAGACGACCATTGGGTGGAAGACTATCAGGTATTAGATGTATGGCATGGTCATGAGATCTTTTAGGAGGTAGTCCTGTTGGTTCTTGAAAAACCTCCCCATAGTTAGCCACAATGATTTGGAGATCGTCTTCTTTGATTTCAGGTACATCTTGGTCTAATTTCTCTATGCAATTGATTCGTGCCACGAATCCCCCACCATCTTTTCTCAATATCTTTTCCATGCTATGTGAACTTACAACTTTTGATGGAGGTGTGGGTAATCCTTGAAGACGAATAGTCCTCCCATTGGCTTGCCATTCGACAAAGCGATGTTTGTGGTTAAAACCCACTATGGTTTCTAATTGTTCCATCCATGCAACGCCTAAAATAACTTCTGAATTTCCTAATTCCATAACAAAAAGAGGACCTTGCCAAGTATACGTACCCATTTGTAATAAAACTGAAGATGTCTTACCTAGACATTGAGAAACTTCCCTGCTTGCAGTTATGACTTGAAACCGATCTTGACTAGAAGAGAAGACATGCAACCCCAATGTCCTTGCAAGTCTTGCATCAATGAAGTTGTGAGTGCTTCCAGAATCGATTAATACTGTCACCCTTTGTTTCCGAATGAAACCTGCCACCTTGATTGTATGGTGAGAGGATAAACCCATAAGAGCATGTACTGAAATAGTCATGGTATCCTCCTCAGCGACAACTTCGTTGTGTTCATTTTGGTCCTCCATTGGGAGATCCTCAGGTGCGTCGTACTCCTCTATTTCTTCTTCTTCCTTGTCGGCATATTCAATCTGAAAATTTTGTCATAGTGTACATGCTTGATATTTTTGATGATGAGTGGGACATTTGTAGCAGAAGTATCGTGACGGTCGATCATTTCTGCAGAAGGAGTTGTTGTGGAATGGAGGTCGCCCATATGAATCACCTCATGTGGATGGGCCTATGTGCGCCTTTGTCTCTACCAAGTCAACAATCCTTATACACTCATCCAACTTAGATGGATTGTGTAGGTCTACTTCAACTTTAGTGTGTGCTTTTAATCCATTTCGAAAAGCCGCTACTACCACGTCCTATTGTAGGTCTTGTGCATAGGAAAGCATACTGGTGAATTCTGAAACATAGTCCCCTACTGATCCTGTTTGCTTAAGTGACAACAATCGTACTGTGTATGAACCTGTGGGACCTTTGTCGAATCTGTGAAGAAAGGCTTTTTTGAAAGTATCCCAATATAATGCATATTGGGTCTCCTCACGTTTATACCATTTAAACCATTGATAAGCTTCATTGCCGAATTTGGTTGCTGCAAAAGGGACTTTGTCTCCTTCCAGAAATTTGTAAAATTCTAAGATGCCTTCCATTTTTGCAATCCATCAACGTGGATCCTGGCCTTCAAAGGTAGGCATGTCAACGTGTGGATGATTGACTCTAGTTGGACCTCTTGGTTGGGCGTGAACATTGTTTCTATCTTGTTCCTCGTTACTCCTCTGTCTCTGGTTGTTATTTTGATAAGGTCTATTAAAACCTCTTTGTTGCTCCCTATTTTCTTCATTACCTCCATCCTCAATATTTTGGTGACCATTATGAGTCAAGGACTGACTGTTTTGACCTTTATGGTGTGTATAGTCGTCATAGTAGACGTCCGTACTAATGATTGGAACTAGAAGGATTTGGTTGGGGCGGTTTTCTAGATGCGTTGAAGCTTGCAGTCATCATCTGAAGATTTAATATTAACTCTTTTAACACTTCATCATTGATCACTATATGATTGCTTTCTACTTGGGTGATGTTTTCTTGTGCGGAATCTGGAGAAGAATTGGATGCCATTGGGCTAATTATTGGATGACTTGGATTAAAACTACCAATTCCGGACGGAGGAGAATTTTTTGTACCTTGGCTTCGACGAGCTCTTCTTGTGTTGTTGTTGGGAGTTTCTGAGCTTGATAATCGTCTGTCAGATCCTTTGGTCCAACTTCTGCTCATGCACCTTCCAAAATTTCCTGTTTAGAAACCTTTGAGCTGCGATGTCTACAAAATTTTGCAAAAATTTGTACTCCGCTTCAATGGTCGCTCCAACTGCGACGCGGATTTGATTCTCCCTCTGGCAGCTTCTTGGTTTCCTTCGCTATTTTCGACCTTTGGGTGCTAGAGCCCAATTTGATGCTTTAACTTTGACGGCCTTGACGACAGATTTTCTACGGACTTTACACGACATAATTGACACTAGCTAGTTTTGACACAAGTTGTTGACTCACAAGGTTGACTTTAACAACCTTGACGATTGATGTTGACGACCTTGACACAACCGATTAGAGACTGGTTAATTTTAATACACACAACTTTGACTAACGACTAACCACCTTAGATGATTGTCCACGCACAACACGACAAGGAACGCGACGACAAACTCCACGCACAACACGACAAGGAACCAATGACTCAACAAACTAGGGACAATTGAGCCACACGTAGGACCAACTAAGCCACGACCATGAACACGACAGACTCACTGTACGATGCAACATAACGGACGATAGGACGTGACAACAAGGGACCACTGACTCGACACGGAAGATGCGAGACAACATAAATACGTAGGATGCTGGACGACTTAAGACGACACACGTGACCTGACAACGGCGCTACCGAAGAGACCAGGACCCGACGAAGACACAAACAAGACCTCGGGAGACACGTGGACGACGTAACGACACAGACGCGAACCAAACTCGAAACATGACGAAGACATAGATACGGACAAGACTCGACGAAGAAACAGACAAACGACGACTGACCTATTAGGTGCGTCCAGACTCCAAACCCGACTGAGACACAGATACAGACAAGACTCAACAAAGAAACAGACAAACGACGACTGACCTATTAGGTGCTAGACGATAGCAGAGGAATCTTTCGCGCGAGGATGGGAGCTATGCGACCAAAGTCACATGTAAATGGGAACGCAAACTTAGTTTTAAACTGCTTTGTTCCAATTACACCAACCGTGTGGGATAATTGTCCCGACTAAAAAAAAAAATTCAAAAGGTGTACCTTTAGAAAATGGCGTAAATCGATTTTAATTCGGTTCACTGATTGGTTCGCGGCGCTCGGAGATGCTTGCGTTTATTTCCCACTGTTCTGACTATGCTTTTGCGTCGTATGGATTTCCACTGCGCTGGATCGTGATCTCGTGAGTTGTGTGCTCATTGTAAGCAGTCTGCGGTGAGGGTTTCGGATGCAACACTCGATGTCGCTGTTATTGTAGTTGCATAGTAATCGCCGATTGAGAGAGTGCGATATGTGAGACGTCGTATGGAGTGAGCAAGGTGTTGTGATCGCCACCGGAGTTTAAAGGCCACGTGAGGCAATAGCAGGGATACTAAAGGCCGCATGAATTTAAACTGCTTGTTTTACCGTTTGTTGTTTCTGCCCGCTGTGGGTGGCCGGATAAAGCACAGTAACCCTTCCCTTCGCTCGGCACCTGGAAAACTGATACCACTTGGAAAGCAATGCCTTCCCTATTCCTCTAAGACAATTGTAATTAAACTAGCTCATGCAGTTTTACACCATATTAAGCAAATAGACAAATGAATACGCAGCGATAATTGGAAACAATAATAATTAAAATAGTCGCCTCTCTGGGAGGGCAGGTCCCCGCCTCGGATGGGCAATAAACAGCGAAACGCAAATGATTGATAGATGAAAAAGATAATTATAACTCTTGGATAACTAAACTAATAAATAGTGAATTTGGAAAGCTTTGTAAGGTAAAAGCCGACGTATGTTCATTCATAATTGGAATGTAACATGTAATGTGTCGATAAACTAAAAGGTTAACATAAAGAAGTTATCCCTTATGTTTATCGTAGACAACAACACCAAAAACAACGATATAATTCAGCAAAAGAAATAAATTAGAAAAAGATAACCCACAAAATGTATTGAAAACATCATACCTTTAATAAGCTGCTTAACAGATGAATTTTGCAGCAAAAATGACACAGCCTCTGCCGTAAACTCTTGCACATAGTCTCGATGGTAGTACCGCAACTGTTTTGTTATGCTTTAAATGAAATGCAAACAGACTTTATATCAGATGCCATCAAGAGGAAAGATCAAAATGTATTAATAGATCTAGTTGATAAATTGATGAAAAATATACAAATCAAAATAAATTCCGTTAGTGTAGTGATAGACTTGTCCCAGTAGCCCACAGACTATGGTGAGCATAAGTGCCAGTAGACCCAATTGAAAATAAGAACATAAGGTGTCACTCAACAACAAGTACCTCGCAGTTATTTTAAATTCAGGAAATCCAGGCACATCTGTTTTGAATTATGCAAATCACATAGCATGATGTTCAATATCACAATGAGTAGGAGGAGAATGTGCGCTATGTGGTGTCTAAAAAGAAATTCAACGAAGTTGAGAAAAGAGGCAAGAATAGCTTGAGCCTTGAAGGACAGGATGGAATTAGTTTATCACACATAAATGATTAATATATTACATGAACAAAAGCTCAACTCTTGATATAGGTTGGTCCTCTTCTATCTTGCTCCCATGTAATGCAAGGGTTGCAAAACACCAGGTACCACATATCTGTGGTAATTACAAATTTGCTAACCACAATATGTTCCATAAAATATTAGATATAAAGTCTGTAATATGATACATGTTGAACATGATAAGGTATAAACATAAAATGCATCAAGTGTGTATCAGGATAACATTTCCACTTTGTGTTCGTATGGAAACTGAGATTGCAGAGAGGATTCAGAGAAGGCTTGCAAGGCAAGTAGCACTTCCTGTTAACCAGGTATGTGTTAGTCGACTTTTGCCAAGGCTATAGGTTCTAGGGTCAAGTAGAGTATTAACTTAAAACAAAGGCTAAAAAATAAAATCATATAATTCAGATGCACAACTTGTACTTCCCCTTCCCCAATTTGGTGGCTGATACAATTTACAAATCTTTTACATCATGAATGCAAAGACAAGCTAGATGGTCCAATCTAAAGGTATTGCATACAAATGGCATTCATAATGGTCTAAGTACAGCATTTGATGCATTTTAACAAGTTAATGTGTCCATTCTTGAACCTTATCTCAGGCCAAATGCACACCTATTCCCATAGACTTGGAATTCAAGAAGGTTCAGACGTTTACAATAGAAAGCCTTCCACTGCCCGAATTTTAGAAGAATTTATATGAATAGGCATGCAGAGTGGGAAAATAATCTACAATGTCCAAGGCCCTATCCTGCTTATGTTCACTAAGATCCCATAAATGCAAGGAGCTCAGAAGCAGCAAACCTAACAGGTCAATGTGATGAAAAGAGATGGGGTGTTTGATGGTACCTATAACATATGATATGCAGGGCATCCACAGGGGTCTTTAAGACAAAATATGTTTTTGTACATCAGGATGGAATACAGTAAAAAAATGTAAAATGACAACCACGTAACCATCAGGAATGCCAACATGGCTTTGGAACCAGCAACCACACCAATGATGATAATGAGAAGCAACCTGTGGGATGTCATGCTCATGCTGTGTCAAGGTACACTACGGAAAATTTCCATCACACACAAATGTTGATACAGGTCTATGTTCCATGAAGTTTACAGCATCAGGGCAGTAAGAAATAAAGGAATGTGTTTCCAGTACAGTAGGGGATGGAAAGCCATTTTTGGGGATAGCAATGGAGCTGCATAAAAGGACGGGGTGGCTCTGCAACATCCTGTAGCATCCTCGATTCCTTTAAATGTTTATATGACAACCTGCATGAAGCATCCCCAGAATGGCTTGGCATCCCCAAGACATCGTCAGAGACTGTCAAATATCTGTGTCTGGTAGCCTCTAGTGACATCCCAAGGATGCCAGCCCAAGGACGTCACCACTCCATCCTGAAATATGTCCTGAATAGATGGTGCATTCCTATGTACCACTAGTTAAGGTTGAGCTTATGATTGGAAGGCATGGATTGACTGCATACAAAAACAAGCATAGGATTTTTGCTAAGCAGGATAAAGCAAGAACATTGATATTCCTATGTTGAGGGCCTCCAGGCAGTAAAAAGAAGCTAGGAAGAGTAGTTTGTGAGACCCCTAGGCCTTGGCTACACTTGGTAAAGTATTTGTAAAACATCAGCACAGTAACCATGAAGTTAAGCACGTGAACTGTAAAAAATGGAAACAACAAATTTGATGAGTACGGTTGCAGAATTTGAAGTGTTACATTCTGTATATATCAAAAGTTGCTTTTTTGGGCAGATTTTTGCCTGCAAACTTTAATCAAAGCAGCTCAAGCAAGAGTCTGCAAATCTGCTCTTTCTTCTCCAAATCTGCTCTTTCTTCTCCTTCTTCTCCCTGCTGTGGATCCTAGCTAACAGGTTGATAGCAACTCCACCTGCATGTTTATGACATGATTCATGTCAGTCAAATGAATCATGAAGTTGCTTTTTGGTCCAATAGAAAGCTGTTTTGCTGCAGAAATGCAGGAGAAGCTGATTTGACATGAAAACTTGCCATTTTTTCATCTTCAAATCACTAAAAAGCTTTGTTCAAACTCTTTCTGAATGCTACTGCAACTTTCATATTTGAATTCCGTTTACTATTTTACTAAGTTTGTGTTGATCTTTTGCTTCATTTGGATGATTTTATTACAGTGTTTTCAAGTTCATGCTTAAACTTTATAAGTTCGTTATAGCATACCCAAGTTTCAAAGCTCTACACCTTGCTTATCCTCCCACCCTATTTAACACTACACCTGTGTACTCTTGTTTTGGAGGTCAGCACTGGGTGCTTTATACCTGCACCTTGCGGAGCACCTCATTTATGCATCCATACAACCTTGGGCCTTATACCCTCTCTCAACTCGCCTCTTAGTTGCCTTGCCAATAAGGGTATCCATTCTCCTATGTCTCCACTGGAGTGCCTAACACATCCTTGTTGGAGGTCCTTTAGATACTTTTTGGCCTACCGTACAATTATGCCAGGAATTGCTTTCTTCTTATTGTGTTTCTCTCTTTTAATTCCATCTTCATAACTGGAATCCTTAATGTAAGAAGATAATTGATGGTTTTTCATGTTTGGAATCCACTTTGGGAATTTCAAGTAAGATATGTTTTGGTTGATTTGGCACCCTTAAAAATCCTGAAATGCAGACTGCTAGCTAGCGAATGCTGAATTTTGTTGCTTTTTTGAAGAAAGGATCTTGTTCATGTCTTAAGGCATCCACATTTGTTTGGGACTAAGGGAGGGGTTACTATTGCTGATTGCTGTTTCATGCCATTTGAGGTTGATTCTATTTTCTTATCAAAATTCTATCATGTCATATATTTTTGCAAAACTCCTTTTGCAAGGAATCCAGTGAACCTAGTTATATATTGTGATCTAACCTGGTGTTCCTGTTATGTCCAGAAACAATTATAGTATGGGTTGGTGGCCATTTGTGCCCACCATGTCCTTGCTTTGTGGACCCCTTTTCAAACATTTGCATCACTACCTATGTTAGTCTAGCAGGAGTCTTTTAATCTCCTTTGGCACATATTGGTGGCTGTATTTGCATTATCCCTCCTCTTGTGATCGTCTTTTTTGGGTCTCTTGGGTCACCGTTGGGTCATTAGTTCCATTGTGGTTCAACCTCCATGGCCAATGTGCCATTATGTGCCTTTGCTTCACACCATATTTTGGATCGTTATGTGCCTTTGTTGACAAATTTTGAAAATAGCCTCTTTAAGGGTCGTTTCTCCCAAGTGTTGCTCATACACTTGTACTTGGTGACATATTAACTCACAATGAATAAACAAGTGGTCAATTGATTCAGCATCCTTCATGCAAAGAGAACATATATTTGTCATTTGAAAACCTCTCTTACTTAGGTTATCTAGAGTTAGAATCTTATTTTGTAAACATAACCAAAGAAAGAAAGCCACTTTAGGGATTAACTCATTTTCCAAACCTTATTTACGGGAAAGTCCCCCTCCAAACCTCCGAACTGCAAGGTATAAGCTGATTTCACAAAGAATTCCCCTGAGGAAGTAGGGAACCAAATCAAAGAGTCCTTATCTTCATTATGAGGTAAGTGGTACTGCTGCAACAACCTGTTAAGATTTAGCAGAGATTGCTGTTGTTCTGAATCAGCAAAATCCAAAATTAGTTCTTTCCAAAACCTCTAACCTTCCCCAAATTCTATGTAATCTTTGACTAGCGGTCCATATTTTTGAACCAAGAGATATTTTAGTGTTCTGAACTTGTTCATCTGCTGTAAAGGACTATCTGCAATCCAAGTGTCTTCCCAAAAAAATATTTCCTTGCCGTCTCCAACCACCCATCTTAGACCAACTCTCAACAATTTCCTAGTTTTTGAAACTCCATTCCAAACTGCTGATCCTTTAAGAGGGTCTAAACTTCTAAAGAAGGGTATGAAATCTTCCAAGTACTTACCTTTAAGAATATTAGCCCAAAGCGAATCTTGTTCCTTGGTCAATCTCCAACCTGTTTTAGTTAGCAATGCTTTATTGAACTGCTGCAACTTTCTTATCCCTAGACCACCTTCCCTCTTTGAAGAGCAAACTCTATCCCATGATACCAAAGCAATCCTTTGTTTTTCTTCTACCCCTGCCCAAAGAAATCTTCTGAAGATTTGCTCTATTTATCATGAAACATTAATCTTGAAGATGAGTATAAAAGATACTTAAAACTAATTTCATTTTTATTGAAAGATGCGGGAGAATAAATATCATCAGGCTACAAACTAGATCTGTTTCTTCATGCCAGTTTGTATAAGGTTCTCCCATCTTAGGAAGCATACTATGTTAAATTTGATATGCAAGTTATCTATTCAAACTAAATATGCATCATTGTTATGGCTTGTAAAAATGCATTATGTTTAAAATTTAAATCATATGTTTCTCCCTGAATTAGTGAAGGAAATTTTTTTAACTTGGGCATCACTGTCATTGCCAATAGGTCTCTCAATAGTGGAGCTTCTGCAACTCTGAGAATTCTCTCTCCGTCTATATAGTTTTATAATATATAGATGCTAATATCCAAAACAAAGCATGCTACTAGATGGATGGATTGTACAGGACTTTAAAGCATGAACTGTCTAAGCAGGCAGGTCAAGCTGGCTTTATTCCTGTTTTATACTCAACCAAAGAAAAAACTATGAGATGATACCCTCTTTATGGCTTCTACGAGATAGGAGATTTCTATGTACAGAACATCTTGGTAGTTTATTTCATGGGATAGCAGAATACCGGAAGATATTAATGCAATTAAAAGCACAAGCCATATATTGGTCATATTTTAACTCATCATGTGATTAAGATTTATATGTATGCTGCATTCATTCTCAAATGCAACGCATATCAGACTAAACAAAAAGCCAAGGTTAATTCCTCACTGATAATCAAAATGGAAAGTTCTGTATAACCTAAAAGACCCTTCCAAAGCACAGGTCTGGAACCACAGTTGCATCCCTTTTTCTTTCATCATTGTTTGATGTTTCAGTGTTCTCCAACACATTTACCAACGATGTTCGGCTGTTGCTCCAAACAGCATCTGCCCATACTCTCATCTTCTGTGCTTTTCCAACCCTGTTGTGCTGGTGTGACAAGAGTTGTGCATAGCCAGGTGCACATTTCACATCACATCAAAACTTGCATGCAAATGAAATTTCCCCAAACAGACTTGACTTATCTTCTTGCTTTCCTCTTGTAAATGCGACAACATCCCTTAGAACAATCTCCTTTTGTGAATAACCTTTAGAATCAAAAAGTATTTCCAATCTCTTGAATTATAAAATAGTTTGCGCCTTCTGATTGCCCCTTACGACCAAACATGTCTGCTATGCAGGATAAAACAATCCCAATCTTCAAGTTATATCCCCCTGAAGTGAGGTAAGATCATCTGTCATCTATTAAAACGGACAAATTTGAGAAATGTCTTCTCACAAACAGCTAAAAATTAAAATCGCCAAATACACAAACTAGTTCAAGAAAAATAATTTCTCATTCAATTAATTTTTTGAAACAGAAGTGAATAATTCCTATGTTTTCTAAGAACAGAACAAAAGTGAAAGGCAGACCACAAAATTCTTCTGCTTTCTTCAGAACCTGTCAATTTTTGTCTTTTCTAGGGAAATGTCACTAATTAAGCCACTTTTCTTTATCCAATTATATGCAATGTTCCTTTCTACAGAAGATTGTTTATATATATTTGTACAATAGTTCTATTGTGCATATGTAACACAAGAAATATATCATTTTCAGATACTTTCACGTGGAATTATCTGCTAAAGCTCTCAACTTCGCAGAGAACAATTGGGATACATATTAGACAAGAGAAAAGTGAATGACAGAATTAGCCGAGTGAGTTGCAGGAAAACAAGCCAACAAAAACCTTCAACACATGAAATAACAGATTAACAGATTGCAATAAATTATCATAAAAACAGAACGTAATCCATGAGCAGCCCTAATTTTTAAAAAAGAAAGCATACCCAGTATGCGTATCAAGCTGTCCTAAGCCACAGACAGCTCCTAACTGGACATCTTCAGAGACCATTGGAACAGCGGCTGGAACTTGCATATCAAGACTATCCTTAGTTCCAGAGAGTTCCAGTGCCAGCTCATAAAACTGTTATGCCAGTGCAAATTTTGCACCAACATGAGCGAATTCTGCATGGGATAATGCAACTGCACCTGAAAAGAAAAAGTTCCATATAAGGTCCTAAGATATATTAAATTACAACTCTTTTTTTAGAGCTTGAGAGTTTATAGATAAATATACTTCTTATCTTAATTAAGAGGCTAAAGCTACAAACCTACATCATTTTACATAGAATGTTTGAATTCTTGATTTTTATTTTCTGGATCTTTTCAATTTTTTGAATGAATACAATTATTTCAGAATTTAACATCATTCTTGACGTTTTCTTATAGCAGCCTTCACAATGCCAAAACTTCACATCTATTATCTATGCCTTGCATCTTAGTAGACTAATATTTCTAAAATATCACACTATCGCTTTACCAAATCTGGATTGTTAGTTTCCTTCCTCACCGAAGTCTTAGCCCTGAATTGCTCTTCCCATTGTTAGAACCTTAGCTGACAAATATTTGCAATTTCGTTTTTTGCGACTTGAAAAATCGTCATTGCCCTTGTTTCGAATGGTTGACTTCACAGGGTCGAATCTCCCTCAATATTGCTCGGATTTTTGCATATGATCATTCATTTTACAACTATTCAAATTCCACACAAGTTGGTCCAATAATTAGTTGAATCGGATAACTTTTTTCGAAGATATGGCTCCTAAGAGATGAGAGTTTTTTTCATAAAAAAACCCTAATCTTTTGCACATTTTTTTGTTGTAAAGAGGGGAAAAACCACTGTTGAGTGGTGTTTTCACCCAATTGTGAAAGCACACTCTCCGGTAGGATCCAAGTCCCAAAATCCTCTGCTTGCAAAGAAATTACAACAGATAATTTCTCCAAGGTTCCTGTTATGCTAACTCTTTGTATATCAATGATGCTGTTTTAATTTGAATGCTGGGAATACCTTAGGGTTGCAAGTGGATGTTAACAAGGGGCACTATGGTTTGCTTTAATTTGAATTTACAATGGACTCAAAGTGAATAAATCTAAGAACTGAATCTATTTGATCTTAGGCTTTGATGGGCTTTCAGTTATTTATTTGAATGACAGTAATTAAAATGCAGAAAATAAATAAGGGATTAAAAATAAAAGAAATGCAAATGGAAATGAAACTAAACTACGTCCAGAGTGCGACCATCCTGATTGACAAAACCGAAGATAATGAGGTTTCTGCATGCAACCTAACCTATTGAACCTGCAAATTCGCACAATCCAGATAAGCTAGGTGCGGGTTTCTAGGGTTTTTAATGTAATTTCAGATTTAGACATTCGCATGAAGCAACCAAGAACACTTGCATTAAACTTCACCTAGAAGCCTAGAAATCTGAAAGGGAAAGATAAAACATTTAATCATGCATGCAAAAATGATTCCTTCTTTCTCATCAATGAGATGCCAGCTCTCTGTATTTCTGTATTAAAATGATATATCAGTTACATTGACAGAATGTTCCAGGTTTAACTAATCCAGAACAAATGAAGGAAATTGCTCCAAGTGCAGGCCCAGAATGGCATGCAGCCCTTGTCTCTGCAACTCTGCTAGCAGCAATTTCCAACCCCTGTATCGATCTGCGCTTCTGATTTTATACTAACTGATACGACTCTTCGATTCACCCTGCGTCGCTTCGTTTCACCTCCCAGAATGCGTCGTTTCAAATTCCCCGCCTTTTCGTTGCTTTTGATTTTATGCGCGCTGCCGAAACGTTCGATATTCTCTGTTACATGAAACGTTTCTGTAATCCTGACACCTATATGCCACGTGTTCTGCGTTTCCAGCATGTTTCGTAACGGCCCCATGTAAATCGCGACGTCCTTAGGCATGCAGCTTGCTCCTTTGCTTTCACCGCGAAAACGCGACATGTCGCGATATCGCGACGTTTTTCTGTCAACAGCCTCTCTTGCCTTCATGCACAGCGAAATGGCGACATGTCGCGATATCGCGACGTTTTTCTGTCAACAACCTCTCTTGCCTTCATGCACAGCGAAATGGCGACATGTCGCGATATCGCGACACTTTTCTGTTCCGTACACTTTGCTGTTTTTCTGTCGCGAAATCGTGACGTTTTTCTTCTCCGTACGCCTTGGCTGCCTCCTGTCGCGAAATCGCGACGCTTTTTCGTTCGGAGCTATCCTGCGGCTTTCTGTCGTGAAATCGCGACGCCTTTTCACTTGGTACGCCTTTTGCCGCAAACTGTCGCGAAATCGCGACGTTTTTCGTTTGATATGCTTTCGGCCGCAACTTGTCGCGAAATCGCGACGTTTTTCACTTCCGTACTGCTTTGCCGGCTTTCCGTCGCGAAATCGCTACGCTTTTTATTTCGGGCTGCTCTTGCTGTATTTGGCAGCGAAAACGCGACATGTTGCGAAATCGCGACATATTTTCCATCCGTACAACTTCGCTGCTTGGGGGCCGCGAAACCGCGACCTGTCGCGATATCGCGACGTTTTTCGGCTTCGTGCCTTTGGTCGTTTTCTGTCGCGATATCGCGACGTTTTTCGGCTTCACGCCCTTTGGCCGTTTTCTGTCGCGATATCGCGACGTTTTTAGTGCCTTGCCCTGTTTGACTGGTTTGACCCGTGATTTTGCGACATGTCGCGATTTCGCTACGCCTTTTTATTCTGCCTTTCTCTCTCCTCTCTGGGCCGCGACAGAGCAACATGTCGCGATTTCGCTACGCTTTTTTGCTTTTGGCCGTGACGGAGCAACATGTCGCGATTTCGCTACGCTTTTTCATTTTCGGCCGCGACGGAGCAACACGTCGCGAAATCGCGACAATTTTCATTTTTCGGCAGCGATGGCGCGACATGTCGCGATATCGCGACACTTTTTATCCTTGTGCAATTTTGCCCCTTTTTCTTGATTTTTAGCATCTGGGTCACCGAGATTTTCTTTGAAAGCATGCAAAAAAGGTGGGTCCCCAATTTTGGGGTGTGTTGTGGATCATCCACAACACACCCCAATACCTGTGGGTTCCAAACCCACAAGCACACCAAAGACAAACAAAGGGTTTTAGTTGACCCAACCTTCGACCCGACAACCTGATTTGTTGTTGTTATGAACTTGCTTTTCTTATTATAGAAAAATCACTCCATTTAATACAATAATGTCATTTATCCACGAATACTAAGCACAATAATAATCACATTGTTGCTGTTATGAACTTGTTTTTCTTATTATAGAAAAATCACTCACATTTAATACAATAATGTCATTCATCCATACATACCAAGCACAATATTAATTTCACAATAAACACTTATGTAGATTCTAAACTGCAATGTGTTAAATTTAATATTCAAACCCTTGAGGTAGGGCAACACCGTACAATGCTCCTTATTGGAAGGAAGCCACTCCACAAGATCTTCAACTCCACGAGCCAAGACTTCCACAATATAATTCTCTTCATATATCCTCTCCACGATTCTTTGCCTCTATTTATACTATCTAACTACCCACCACTCTCACTTATCAATGCATGTGGGATAATTACATATAATATAATATTATAATATTTATACAATATTATAATATTAAATACTTATCTTGGTACCTAACATTCCATCCCCTTACAAATGTTTCGTCCTTGAAACATTAGAAGAAGCTAAATAATATGATCTTCGAAGCCATGTTGAGTATTGGTACCAATCTCGATCATCCATCCGAGTGGAACTATGATTGGTGGTGGTCTTCCTTGATGTTGATATGCCATGTGTCCATTTGAGTAGCCAAAATTGTTGGATTTGCTCCATGCTTTTGGTGATCTCCTTTAATGATGAGTCCATTTGTTTTGTGATGCAGCTACACCACCTTGAAAACCAGACTCACTATGCTTTCTTTGCCAAACCTTGCCATAGTTGGTGCCTTGTTGAATCCATGTAGAACCATAAGATTGTTGCCTTAAGCCATACCTCCAAAATTGTTGCCTCTCATGGTGGTGTGGGTGGCGATATGTTGCAACCTTAACTTGATGTTCTACTTTTTTTTACTCTTCCTTCTTGCTTTCTTCATTTGTTTTATCCCTTTCTTTTACTTCTTCCTAGATCTCTTGCTGACATTCAGTTTCATATTCTTTTGCTTGCTCTTCACTTTGTTCCCCTGCAATAGCTACCTATTTTTCCTTACATTGAGAAATGTCTTGTAATGTTATCTTCTTCTTTCGGTACCATAACTTCATGAATTTCTTTTGCACATTAATGTTAATAGTACCCAAAGAATGCAACCAAGGATAATCAAAAACAATATTTGCATCATTCATATCAGTAACATGAAATCTGCATGTAAAACATATTTATACATGGTGATTTTCAAATCTTAAAAAATTTGAACATTGTGGTCCTCAAACTGTATGTCTTTGATTTTCTTTGCTTGGACTTGCAACCTCTTAGTAAAGACATATTGATAAAATTGTATTTGTTTCTAGGGTTAATGGAAACAATAATTTTTTGGTTTTGAATGCAACTATGAACTTGCAAAATAGAATTTTTACATTCAAACAAATCTGTTTTACCATTGTTTAGCCCTAACACAAAAGATGTAGTTTCCTTAGCTTGCACATTATTATCATTTTTCTCCAATCCCCATTTACTTAAAAATGCAATTTCAAATTCTTCCCATGTGTGTGAAAAATTATGGTCAACTTTGAAATTATCATACCACTTTCCAACTTCCCCCCGCCAAAGACATCCAAAGTTTACCTTTCCATTTCTGCTCAGAAAAATTTAATTTTTTTTTACACTTCATCAACCATTCCCTAGCGTCACTATCATCCTATCCAGTGAATACTGATAAATCATTTTTTTTTCGAAGTAGCTAGGGTTAGAAATAACTGGAATTGCTCAAAATTGAAATTAATGAAATCTCAGCTATGCCCTTCTTCAACCATTAAATCTGAAAATTTTCTTCAAAACAAAACAAACGACAATTGAGTTGCTTAATTAGATTGAAAGTTCTGAATTTTTTCCCCTTTTTGTCGACAACCCAAAAAAACAGCACCAAAAGCCCAACTTTCAACATCTGTAACTCTTTCAATATGTATCAGAATTTCACAACTGAGTAGTCATTTTTGTAGCACTCACAGTAACCTATATGTTGATGCAAAAATATTCTGAATTTTGAAAAACAAAATTCACGCGGCCAAAATAAATAACAAAAATAACTCAACTTCAGACAACCATAACTTTCTCAATACATGCTAGAATTTTAACAAATGAGTAGTCATTTTTGTAGTACTCAAAAAGATCTACACAATGAAGCAAAAACCTTATGAAAATGACTGCTGAAATAAAAGATACAACCTTTGCAAAATGTGACATTTTTTTTAAATGTGCCATAGCTCTGTAAAAACAACCCACTTTGCCCAAATTGCTGCTCCTGAAAAACGTGCCCTAGCTCTGCAAAAACAAACCCACTTTGCTCAAATTGTTGCTCTGATACCACTTGTTATACCTGCTTTCTTATTTCCAAAATAATATTCACATAACAACATTCATATGCAAATATTGCTCACAATAACAATTTGAAAACAAAACACAAATATAAATCTAATTTATTCAAAACATAAGCAAACCTTTGAGTTAGGGTAACACAGTACAATGCTTCTTATTAGAAGGAAGTCACTCCACAAGATCTTCAACTCCACGAGCCAAGACTTCTACAATATAATTCTCTTCATATTTTCTCCATGATTATTATAGAAAAATCACTCACATTTAATACAATAATGTCATGCATCCACAAATACTAAGAACAATAATAATTTCACAATAAACACTTATGTAGATTCTAAACTGCAACGTGTTCAATTATATTCAAACCCTTGAGGTAGGGCAACACCATACAATGCTCCTTTTTGGAAGGAAGCCACTCACAAGATATTCAACTCCACGAGCCAAGACTTCTACAATATAATTATTTTCATATCTTCTCCATGATTCTTTGCCTCTATTTATAATGCCTAACTACGGACCACTTCCACTTATCAATGCATGTGGGATAATTACATATAATATAATATTATAATATTTATACAATATTATAATATTAAATACTTATCTTGTTACCTAACATTCCATCCCTTTGCAAACGTTTTGTCCTCGAAACATTAGAAGCTAAATAATATGATATTTGAAGCTCTGTTAGCGTACTTAACATATTTTGTCTCTATTTCATTATTTAGCTCACTGTTACAACTCCTGTAACAATTCAGTTTACGCCGGTGTGCTATTCCCGGCATTGTAACTATTATTTAAACTGCACTCTGAATAATATTTTCTAGTTCGCACATTTACATGGTACCAGAGCCAGGGGCGAGGTGAGGAGCAGAGCGCGATTTTTTGATTCGGACGCGTTTTTTTTTCTCGCAGTCCGTGCGTTTAAAAAAAAAAAAAAAAAAGGGACGTCCAGGACCTCGCGCAGAGCGGGGAGGAGCCGAACGCGCGTCCAGTTCGTGACGATCGAGCACTGGACGCACGACAGAGGAGCCGAGCGCGGCGGTCGAGGAGGGAGAACCCCCGCGCGGCGCAAACGTTGCGCGTTGGAGGGAGGTCGCGCCACGCGTCAACAGACGCGCGCGCCCCCCGAGGTGGCCCCGCCCCCCCCCCCCCCCCGGCCCGACCCCCCCGGCCCCGCGGAGCGGGATTTAAAATTCCCGCCCGCGCGGGAACCCCGAGGAGCGCCCCCCCGGCCCGCCTCCCCACCGCCCCCCTCCCCACCCACGCGCGACGCGCAATTTGCGCGCGCGCGCTCCCCGAGGAGGCGCCCCCCCGGCCCGCGGAGCGGGAATTTAAAATTCCCGCCCGCGCGGGAACCCCGAGGAGGCGCCCCCCCCTCCCCCGGCCCGCCCGCGGGCGGGATTCAAATTCCCGCCCGCGCGGGAAATGGGAGGGGTATAAACCCCCGCGGGACTGCGTCCGCGAGACGCAGTGTTTGCGCCCGTCCGCGCAAACCCCCCCCGCGGGACTGCGTCCGGGAGACGCAGTGTCTGCGCAAACCCCCCGGTGATTGCGCAGAGAAGCCGAGGGCCCTCTAGCGCGCGGGGCTGGCCCTGGAATTTTTCAAAAAAAAAAAAAAAAAAAAAAACAACGGGCCGAGAGAAAAAAAAAAAAAAAACAATCTCTCGCTGCGACTTGCAGAGAGGAAGCCGAGCCGGAGGGCTCGCTGCGAGGGTGTTGAAAAGGGAGGTGACTTGCTGATCTTTTCGGATCAGCCCGCTGGCTCACGTGGTCGTGAGCCGTGCGGTAAGGCTCAGGGAGCCTACAGGTCGGGGGTTCGAATCCCGCCGACTCCCCCAAGGTATAATTTTTTTGTTTAAAGTTATTTTTTTATTATTATTATTTTTAATTAAAATTTTTAATTTTAATTTTTTTTAATATAGTTTTTAAACTTTAATAAATTAAATTTAATTTTAATTTATTTTTTTCTAAAAGTTTA
The DNA here is from genome assembly GCA_028583015.1 of Wollemia nobilis. Classification (NCBI taxonomy): domain Eukaryota; kingdom Viridiplantae; phylum Streptophyta; class Pinopsida; order Araucariales; family Araucariaceae; genus Wollemia; species Wollemia nobilis. The sequence continues at coordinate 13,368,129 of JAQPPZ010000754.1, read as the reverse complement.
AAACTATAGAAATTAAAATTTTTTATTTTAATTTTAAAATTGATAATAATTATAAAAATGCTTTGTTAAAGAAAGCCTTTTAAGGGGGGATTTTTTTCAAAAAAAATCAAAGGGGGATTGAGAGTAATTTTTTATGAAAAATAGCAATTTGGCATTGTAAAAGGTGCATTTTCGGCTGTGACCGACACCTAGTGGGTTATTCTAGTGGGCATTTTTTTTTGTTGTATGTTGCATATTTCATTTTTGCACTATAACATTAAAAATTAAAATCAAACACTCCTTAAAGTCCCCGGAATATAAAACCCATCTGTGCAATTTATTTGCACTGCAGCGTTCGGTATTTGCGATACCTCTGGCCGGCACTTACGGGTAAAGTTGTCGTGATTTGGCTCTTGTATCCGCCGCCTAATATAGCTGCTATAACGACGTCTGAGCTTGTTCTCTATAAATCGTCGGGGAGGAATAAGTACGCCATTTTTTGCATTTTTTACTCCATCCACTACCCTTTATCGCACTTGTGTTTAGGCGTAAATCTGACGAAGTATTCTTCATAGTGTTTAGGGGAAGTTACGCCCCACGCATGAGAAGAATCTTCTATGGTAGGTGCCATCAACAAGGCGATTCCCTTTCTGTACCGCTTATGTTCCACGTATCGTATGATCTCTAAAATTCACCTATAGTCTCCCTCACGTAAGGGCGGGTGATTTTTGTTGATCTTTCTAAATACCTATAGTTTCCCTCACGTAAGGGCGGGTATTTTGTACGGTATATTGGCCTAGCAAAAGGTATATCGAAAGGGGGACCAATTTGGTGATATAAGGAACCTTCACTATGGCAGCTGTTGCAAAATTGATGACTGATCCGCATCAGTTATTGAAAGGTCCAAATTATACACCATGGAAACATAAGATGAAGGCTATTCTCCAAATGGAAGATTTGTGGGATATTATTCTTGGAGTAGCAACAAGGCCTTCACCAACGACGGGATCCACGGGTCCTTCGGCGAGATCAGATTGCTTTTGACAAGAAAGACGGTAGAGCAAAGGTGCTCATTTTGTTTGCTGTTTCCGATGAAGTGCAACCTCATATAGCTGATAAAGCAAGTGGTAAAGAGGCATGGGATGCCCTTAGAACCATCTATGAGGGGAAGAATGAATCCACCATTCTTCATCTTCAACAACAACTTCATAACTTTGAGTTTGAGACAGGGGTGAAACAGTTGAACTCTTTACGTGCGAGAGTGTACGAGTTGAAAGAGAAATTGAGTTCTCTAGGAGATACTTGTGGATGAAAAGCTTCTCATTTCACTTGTGATGAGAGCTTTACCTTCTTCATTTGACATGTTGATAACCTCCATCCAGGTGTCCCAACGACAAATTACCTACATCGAGTTGGTCAATCTGCTTCAACAACGGGAGGCACGCCAACTTCACAAGGATGATTCTTCCAATACGGCCCTATACACCAACGAGGCGGGGTTCTAGGAAGAAAGGTAATGGGCAAAAAGGAGGCAACTTTCGAGAAAGGAGGAAATTCTCAAGAGGATACGAAAGGAAAAGGCAAGCAACCTCAACGAGAAGAAGAGGTGGTGCAAGATCCGTGAGAAAGACAACCATGACACCAACGAGTGTTGGCATAAGAACAAGCAAAAAGGCCAAAACAAACCACAAAATAAAAACAAGCAACCCCGAGCGAATGTTGCTTTGTTGAAGAATCGACTCGGATTACGAATGGGCACACAAGGTGCTCATGACTACCACGAGATTCCACTCGGAGGGATCCTATTTGGTATGTCGATTACGGAGCTAGTAAACATATGAGCGGCGACGGATCGTGGTTTGAATCATTTGTGGCCAAGGAGGGCAAACCTGTCACCATTGCTGATGATAAAACCTACGGGGGTTCGGGGAGAGGGTACGGTTTCGGTCACTCTTCCCGATGGCAAGTGTCGGGTTGACAAGGTCCTCTATGTTCCGGGATTGGCCAACAATTTGTTGTCGGTGACACAAATCCTGGACGAGAAATATGGTTGTCAACTTTCGTGTTGAGAATGGAAAGAAGTGTTGTACAATTACCGGGAAGGGTAAGCGGATTGCAACGACTTCATATAAGCATGGCTTATTTGCACTAGATGCTATCTCTATTCCACATGTTGCCATGGTTGTCTCTACCAAGGAGGCAACTTCCCTATGGCACAAGAGATATGGGCATCTTAGTTACGGCTACTTACTTGAGCTCGGCAAGTATGAGATGGTAAAGGGTCTTCCTTCCCTTTACGCCACATTGCCGGTGTGCTCGATCGCTAGCGGGAAAGCAGCATAGAGTACCATTTGAGAAGAGCTCTACAAGAGCACGAAAACCTCTGGAGCTAATTCACACCGATCTATGCGGTCCTTTCACACCCAACGGTGTTGGAGGGAAGAGGTACTTTCAATTATTCGTAGATGACTACTCACGAAAGATGTGGGTTTTCTTTCTCAAGCTGAAATCTGAAGCTTTCGCATTCTTCCAACAGTTCAAGAAATCCGTTGAGAAGGAGTCAGGGGCTTCTATTAAAACCCTCCGCTCAGATCGAGGGGGAGAGTTTACCTCTAATGAATTTTCTGCATTCCTAGATAAACATGGGATCAAGAGACAGTTAACAACTGCCTATACTCCTCAGCAGAATGGAGTTCTTTGAGAGAAGGAACCGTTCTATCATGGAAATGGTTCGTTGTATGCTCACGGGTGCAACTCTTGGGCAACAATATTGGGCGAGAAGCTGTCACCACCTGCAGGTGTATCTTTTGAATAGGGCACCCACAAAGGCCCTAAAAGGAATGACTCCACGGGGAAGCATGGAGTGGTCGAAAACCCTCCATATCTCATCTACGTATTTTCGGGTGTCAAGCTTTCATGCACATACCGAAAGAAAAAAGGAAGAAGCTAGATGAGAAAACATCGAGATGTATTTTTCTTGGATATTATGAGCACTCTAAAGGATATCGGTTGATAGATCCTTTGACCAAGAAAATTCATATCAGCAGAGATGTTGTCTTTGATGAAGATTTCACATCACGGAGCACATCTACGAGTACACCAGGATATTGTGGAACCAAAGGAAGAGGAGATTCCTTCGTCAACACAGACGGGAGGTCCTTCTACATCTTCTTCACCACCACCGAAGGAGAATCCTAAATGGTGTACAAATACAATCGAGAGATGCAAATTTATCCACTCCTCCCAATTTGAATTTGGATAGACCTCGTACACGCGGTATGGCTCAACGGGAAAGAGAAGCCGAGAACCGGTGAGGTTGATGATCTTTGTCAATCTTTTGAGGAACTTTACGTGACTCCAAGTAGAGAAGTTGAGGATATGGATATTGATGATGACGGGGCATTCATGTCTACCATAGATAGTCTTGGACTGCATCGGTGCAAGATGCTCTTAGTGAGCCTCGGTGGAAGGCCGCTATGGATACGAGTATGAGTCTCCGATGAAGAATAAAACTTGGAAGCTTGTTGATCTGCCTCATGGAAAGAAACCTATTGGCTGCAAATGGGTATACAAAGTCAAGTACAAGGCGAGATGGAACAATTGATAAGCATAAGGCCCGTCTTGTTGCAAAGGGCTATGCTCAAAAGGAAGGCATCGACTATGAAGAAACTTTTGCACCTACTTGCTCGGATGACCACAATTCGGGTTATGTGTGCTATGGCGAGCACAATATGGGTGGAAAGTTCACCAAATGGATGTCAAAAGTGCCTTTCTTAATGGTGATCTCCAAGAAGAAGTCTATATGACTCGGCTTTGAAGGATTTGAAGTGGAAGGCCAACGGCGAGAAAGTTTGCAAATTGGTTAAATCCTTGTATGGTCTGAAACAAGCTCCTCGAGCTTGGTATATAAAAATGGACAATCACCTAATGCGGCATGGATTTAAGAGATGTCCAGTCGGATGCAAACCTCTATTTCAAGAAACAGGGTTACGAGATAGTGTTGCTTGTACTCTATGTGGATGATCTGCTCATTACGGGGAGTTCGGAGAAGATTTGATCTCTCTTGTCAAAAGAAACTTGTGCAAATCTTTTGAGATGACGGATCTTGGACTTCTCCATTCTTGTCTTGGTGCGGAATTCAGCCGGAAGGAGCACACCATCAAAGTGTCTCGAGAAAAAGTATGCCAAGACATTGCTCGATAAATATCGCATGGTAGATTGCAAGCCAATGGCAACTCCTATGGAGAATGGACTTCAGTTATCGCGATATGATGACTCACCCCAGGTAGATGGCACTCTCTATCGACAGTTGATTGGGAGTCTCATATATCTGACCAATACTAGGCCAGATCTCGTATTTGCTGTAAACTATCTTTCGAGGTTCATGCAGGAGCCTAAGATTACTCATTGGAAAGCAGCAAAACGTGTTCTTCACTATGTCAGTGGTACTATAGAATATGGCCTAGAATACAAGAGGAACAACAAATTCTTCTTGCAAGGATACACGGACTCCGACTATGCCGGATCATTTGATGATCGCAAGTCAACTTATGGATACATTTTTCATCTGGGATCCGGTCCTGTCTCTTGGCACGGCAAGAAGCAACGGTGGTTGCTATTTCTTCAACGAGAGGCAGAATATCGCGCCGCACGTGAAGCTGTGTGCGAAGTGATATGGTTACGTCGCATTCTAACAAGTATGGGCCATCCATCAAAATCTCCAATACACTTGTTTTGCGACAATCAGGGTGTTCCGAACCTCGTCAAGAATCCAGTCCATCATGAAAAAACAAAGCACATTGACACACAATGTCATTTCATTCGAGAGGAAGTTCCAAAGCACCGAATTCGGCTTCGACACATTCCCACCGATGCTCAAGTTGCAGACATTTTCACTAAGGCACTTGGACGTGTCAAATTTGAATTGTTTCGCAACTCACTTTGTATTGCAAAATAATGTAAGGGGATGTTAGTATAGCTATTAGTTATTACATTACCCAAATAATGTAATAAAGGGGGATGTTAGCGTACTTAACATATTTTGTCTCTATTTCATTATTTAGCTCATTGTTACAACTCTGTAACAGTTCAGTTTACTGCTGGTGTGCTATTCCCGACATTGTAACTATTATTTAAAGCACTCTCTGAATAATATTTTCTAGTTCGCACATTTACAAAGCCATGTTGAGTATTGGTACCAATCTCGATCATCCATCCGAGTGGAACTATGATTGGTGGTGGTCTTCCTTGATGTTGATATGCCATGTGTCCATTTGAGTAGCCAAAATTGTTGGATTTGCTCCATGCTTTTGGTGATCTCCTTTGATGATGAGTCCATTTGTTTTGTGATGCGGCTACACCACCTTGAAAACTAGACTCACTATGCTTTCTTTGCCAAACCTTGCCATAGTTGGTGCCTTGTTGAATCCATGTAGAACCATAAGATTGTTGCCTTAAGCCATACCTCCAAAATTGTTGCCTCTCATGGTGGTGTGGGTGGTGATATGGTGCAACCTTAACTTGATGTTCTACTTTTTTTTACTCTTCCTTCTTGCTTTCTTCATTTGTTTTATCCCTTTTATTTTACGTCTTCCTGGATCTCTTGCTGACATTCAGTTTCATATTCTTTTGCTTGCTCTTCAATTTGTTCCCCTGCAATAGCTACCTGTTTTTCCTTACATTAAGAAATGTTCTGTAAAGTTATCTTCTTTCGATACATTAAGAAATGTTCTTTTGCGCATTAATGTTAATAGTACCCAAACAAAGGAATTAAGGATAACCAAGAAAAATATATGCATCATTCATCTTAGTAGCATGAAAATCTGCATGTAAAACATATTTATCCATGGTGATTTTTAAATCTTCAAAAATTTGAACATTGTGACCCTCAAATTGTATGTCTTTGATTTTCTTTGCTTGGACTTGCAACCTCTTAGTCAAAGACATATTGATAAAATTGTATTTGCTGCTAGGGTTAATGGAAACAATAATTTTTTGGTTTTGAATGCAACCATGAACTTGCAAAATAGAATTATTACATTCAAACAAATTTGTTTTTACCATTGTATAGCCCTAACATAAAATATATAGTTTCCTTAGTTTGCAAATTATTATCATTTTTCTCCAATCCTCATTTACTTAAAAATGCAATTTCAAATTATTCCCATATGTGTGAAAAATTATGGTCAACTTTGAAATTATCATACCACTTTCCAGCTTCTCCCAAAGACATCCAAAGTTTACCTTTCTATTTTTGCTCAGATTTTTTTTTTACACTTCATCAACCATTCCCTAGTGTCACTATCATCATGTCCAGTGAATACCGATAAATCCATTTGTTTTTCAAAGTAGCCAAGGTTTGAAATAATTGGAATTGCTCAAAAATTGAAATTTATGAAATCTTAGCTATGCCCTTCTTCAACCATTAAATCTGAATTTTCTTCAAAACAAAACAAACGACAATTGATTTGCTTACCCGAATTGGAAGTTACGAGTTTTTTCCCCTTTTTTGCCGGCAACCCCAAAAATAGCACCCATAGCCCAACTTGCAACAACTGTAACTCTTTAAAAACTCATCATAAATCCATAAATGAGTAGTTCTTTTTATAGTACTCAAAATAATCTATATGTTGGTGCCAAAATCTTTTGCAAGTAACTGCTGAAAAATTTAATACGATATTTTTTTTCATCGTGCGGTCAAAATAGACAGCAAAAATAACTCAACTTCAGATAGCCATAACTTTCTTAATACATGTTAGAATTTAACAAATGAGCAGTCATTTTTGTAGTACTTAAAAAGATCTACACAATGGAGCAAAACCTTTTGAAAATGACTGCTGAAATAAAAGATACAACCTCTGCAAAATGTGACGTTTTTTCTAAAAAATGTGCCCTAGCTCTGCAAAAACAACCCACTTTATCCAAATTGCTGCTCCTAAAAAATGCGTCCTAGCTCTACAACAACAAACCCACTTTGCCTAAGTCGCTGCTCTCATACCACTTGTTATGAACCTGCTTTTCTTATTATAGAAAAACCACTCATATTTAATACAATAATGACATTCATCCACAAATACTAAACACAATAATAATTTCACAATAAACACTGATGTAGATTCTAAACTACAATTTGTACTTTAATATTCAAACCCTTGAGGTAGGGCAACACCAAGCCACTTCACAAGATCTTCAACTCCATGTGCCACGTCTTCTACAATATAATTCTCTTCGTATCCTCTTCTTTATGATTCTTTGCCTTTATTTATAATGTCTAACTACCCACCACTCCCACTTATCAATACATGTGGGATAATTACATATAATATAATATTATAATATTTAAACAATATTATAATATTAAATACTTATCTTGGTACCTAACAGTTGTTGCACCACACTCAACAATCAGCCTGCTGCTGTGGTTCCCTCAGTTGATTCAGTCTCAAAAAAACCTTCCACCCAACAAAGGCTAGCCTTCCACGCTCCTTTAGCCTCAACAGCCTTCTACGCTCCTTCAGCCTTCTCAACCTTCCACTCAACATCCTAGCCTTTTGTTGTAGCTCCTTCAACATTATCAGCCTTCTACGTTCCTTCAACCATCCTAGCCTTGCACCCAACATCCTGACCTTTCGTTATAGCTCCTTCATTAACCCAACCTTCCATGCTCTTTCAGCTAACTCAGCCTTCCTCGCTCTTTCAACCTTGACACTCCAAAGATCAATCATCATTCAGCCTTCCACGCTCCTTCAACCTTCAGATTTACTGATCCTTAAAACACCATACCATTTACCAATATCATGTCCTAATTATTAAAAACCGAGATCTTCATAACATCAGTCATAATCACCTAAGCCATTTTTGTCCTTTTTAACATCTTCTATATTGCATCTTGCAAAGTATGACTCAGCTGCCACACGAGCATTAGAGACAAATCTGTCATTCAAATTTATATCTAACCATAATGCAGAAGAAACAGACAAAGCATCTCAAACACAACCTGAATCAACATGCCCATAGGCAAGTTCAACGAGTCGCTTAAAGGCTCGTGCCCGCATGTTGAGCGATTGCAATTTTTACTCGTCCATTTTAATATCCGCACTCTCTAGTAAATGCAAACATCTATCCCCATATTTAGGTGCTGCGTCATCGTGACAAAGGACCATCTCCAAATTATATTAGCAGCAGTGTTGCAATCCAGTTCAGAACTACCAGGTGACCAACTCAACATTTTAATCTGAAATTTTCTTTCTCAACCTGAACGGAACATATAAATTTTGCCTTTCATTTGCACACATATACATTGAACTTGCCAGTTATTTTAAAAAGAATGCTTGTAGGGCTCCACAAGGACGATATAGGAAAATGATTTTGCCAGTCGATGTTTGTAAACTACAACGAGGTTTCATTTGCACATAGTTGATGCATCAGAACCACAGGATAGTCAGTAAGCATCGATATCATTTGTGGCTAATAAGACAAAGAAGTGCTTTGTTTTTTATATGAGACAGTATAACGAAAGACATTTCTAACTCTCTTTATGAAAGTTAACAAGAATGAGGGAATCATCTTGCGAGTTCCTATCTTGTAAATTCTCCAGCATTCTTTACTGCTGCTTTTAATTTTCAGCTAACAGTATTATCGAAGCAACTATCATATTTAGCCATGGAGTCAATAGGCTCAGAGTTTTGTAGCAGAAGACTGTGAGAAGAGAGCTGTGAGGTCATTTGCAACCAATTTGTAGGAGTCTATATTTGTAGAAAATTGTGCTGAAAACATTCTCACATATTGTTATATTTTTATCTGCTGCTATTTTTTTTCATGGAAATAATTTGCAGTTTTCTTCTGCTGACTGCAGAAAATCTGACTCTGCAGAATTATGCAGTCTGAAGTCATAAAGTTTTGTCAACTTGTGAATACAGAGACTGATAAAATTGTTTAGGAAAAGATCTAATATTTTAGATTTTGACAAGAAGCATAGGGAGGCTTTGTTGTTCCTAAAGTTGTCAGTTTCTGACAATTTGGTTCCTAAGGTTTGGAATGCTTATTTAGCCTTGAACCTCTGGAGTAGTCTGAAAGAAATATCAGATTTCAAAGAAGAATACAGCTCTTTATTTGAAGAATCTGTTGTTCTCCACCAAAATGACCAGAGGAGATTCTTTTGTTGATCATTGGTTAAGGATGAAAACCCTCAGTGTAAGTTATATGTTGCAGGTAAAATAGTAGTTCTTTGCTTGATACTTCGACTGCTGAAAGACTTAGGTGCTTCTCCTTGCTTCCAAATGGGGGCAAGCTACACAACTTCAGACGAAAAGTGATTTGAACCTTTGACAGCTTGAGGGGCTGCGCAAGGACAGATAGATCATTTAGGGCAAAGTCAAAGAGATCCCCAAGGGACCACCTTCATTTATTATGTCCTTGGGACCCAAATGTTGTTCTTTTCTGGGGTGTTCCCAAGGAAACAATGCTGAGAAACCCTATAGCAGGTGACCACTCAACAGAGTGAAATATTCCCTCAACTGCGCCATAGCTGGGTTGGTGTTCTGCAACTAAAGAATTTTTTGGACCAATTGAGTACATGGAAGCTCACAATTGCATTTCATATAGTTGCATCCATATAACTGCATTTTAAATGTCAATTTGAATAACTTGGTTGTTGGTTGCATGCTTCGAGAAGAATATTCTAAATATTGAAAGAATATTAGATAATTGTATTATGTTTTAATTTAATAATTTGTTGATAAAATAAAAATATATATATAATTTAAAACACATTTAAATAGTAAAAAGTTAGTAAAGTAAAAATATGTTAACAATAATCTTTATTTATAAAATGCTCTCTTCATTATATTTGTGAACGTAAATCCTAAACTCTTAACCATAAAAACCTTTTTTTCCTTAAGTATGAGTCTACCTCCACTTGGCGGAAAAATAGAAGAATTAAGGTGAGGATTTGCATGGTAATCCAAGTGTCTAAGATATCTCCTGTTACAAATCCTTTTTAAAGAGCCGAAGAATCTGAAACCAGGGAGGGCGTATGGTATGTGTTGTGGAGATTTTCTGTGCTTGGTGTTCTTCATCTGTTGGGAAAAAGTTAGTTTGTGAAGGTGCTGCTAAATTTCTCAGGTCAACATTCCATGGAAGTAGAAAGATTTATGTTGTGTATTGTTAAATGAAACTTTTACAAAATTGTTTATGTTGATATGTTCTTTTAATTATCTGGAAATGGCCACCATATAAATGAGTGTGATTATTATGCTTGTTTTTCAAAATGAATTCTAGAGGTTTGGTTGAATATTAGTCATGTTAGAAAACCGTAGTGAATGTGAGCCTCTAGTGGTTGTGTGAGAATTAACCGGGGAGCAAGCCCGTATAACCATCACTGGATGACTTGAATGAGGTTTTGTGAATTGTCAAACTGCTTGTTATGCTTGATGGTTGTATAAAATAAAAGAAAACGAGAGCTCTAGTTGTTGGACACCAAATATTTTCTTGTGTCGCTTTGAAAGGCCTGATTGATTGCATTAGAATTGAATGGGCATTTAGTTTTTCTTGTGCATTTTGGATGTGAGCCGTTCTGGTCACGCTGAAGGAAGGGGGCCTTCTTGCGGATGTTAAACAACTTCGATCAGTGTTTGCTATGGCATCATTATGCAGGCCGATCTATAGAACTCAGTACAGGTGTAATGCATACTTGTATTTTGGAGCATTAGGAAGTTTTTAGTGGCCTTCATATCATATGGCATTTTGTAGATAGAAGCTTAAAGGCTGAGTGCTTAAATTATTAAGGTTTTGAAACTTGTACTTGAAGGCAAATGGTTTGTGACATCCGTGGAATTAATCTGAAATGGTGATGCGTTATGATTTCTATTATATCTGTTGTTAATTGTTATTGGGACCGATGGAATGTGTTTATATATATTGCTCATCAAAATTATAGCAAATATAACTTTAGTATATAAAATTGTTTGTATGTCTTGAAGTATATTATTATGAAATGTTCTCTATGGGGATAAAATAATTTACTCTAAAACATCAGTACATAGTTTTCAAACACATTAATGGCTCCAGCTCGTGTTGTTTGTATTAGTATTTAATCCGAAAGACAAAATGGCAATTTTCCTTTGAGTAACGTTTTAATTGTTAAGCCTTTCTAGATTTCTGAGACCTTTTCGAGATTGATCTCTTGGTTGTTACATCCACCAAATTTTGAGTATACGAGGTTTAATATGTTTTCGAAAGCTGGCAGACGGGAGGTCTCTTATTTGGGAATTTATTGGCATCCTTGCGCTAAGCGATATTATTTTTTTTTTTTTTTTTTTAATTTTCTGATTTTTTTTATTTTTTTATTTTCTGCACTTATTTAGACATCTATAGTGACGTGAGATGGAACCTTGCATTCTGAGAACCACTTGATACATCCTCCTGGGCATTGACTCAGCTAAATTAATTCATTCATTTTGAGCTTTTTGTGATTGTTTTATAGAATTTAACCTGATTTAATCGCCATCATATGTATTGTGTTGAATAGTGTAAACCGCCCTTTGTTCTACTTCGTAGATGGGACTTACACATGGCAACAAAATCTCTCGTTGTGTCAAGAACACCATTGGATCCATTTCCTTTTTATAGAGTTGCGGGGGCCAACTTTTAGCTTGCTAGTAAACTAAAAATGTGATGTTTTTATCACCCTTGATAAAATTTGTAATTAGCCAACAATATTACTTTTAAAAAACCTTAATGTCAAAATACATATATAAACTATTACTTCCATTTATTAGTAGAGTTCCACTAGTAGGAAAGCTATATAGAAGGATGAAATTGTATATATTAAATTCTTTATAGAATGTGGTACAAGAACTTTACTTTAAAAATTTGCTTAGAATGGTACTTGCCTTATAAATGTAATAAATTATTCTTTTGTCATGGTTGCCCATGTTTCGAAATATGCATTTTGTTGGGTATGAAAAGTAATATATTTTATCGAGCGTGATAGTATATTTGTCTTATTATGATTCAATGATTATTATCCTTATGAAAGCTTAATTATTTTATTTTGAAGTTGATTATAAGTTTGTTTTTTATTCGATTTATTTATTTATTTATAAAGTTGATTTTTAGTTTGTATAATTTAAATATTGATGAGAGCAAATGTATTTCATTTGATTGATTTATTTAAAAGTTAAATTTAAGTTGGGTATAAATTAAATATTGATGTGACCTTTGAAACTTAAAAATATATCTTTAGTAAGCTATATATTTTCTTCCATTTTTAGAAAGCTATTGTTTTACTTAAATCCATCGAGAAGGATGATAGAATATCCATCGGGGAGGATGGTAAAATCACTAACATCCATTATCGACGAGGGAGGTGACCATTATGATTAAGGACAGCTATACTTTTGATGAGTAAGGTCAAGATAGAAAGGTAACGAAGGATGGTATTGGACGTTGCCTCTAGGTTGCTGAACGAGTAGTACGATGATGGGTCTTTTGCTCATTGTACGATTAGGAGATATCTAGCATGAAATCAATGCTAAAATACTCAACGATGAGTTGGTATGAGATGACTCATTGTTAATCGTGCTTTGACAAGTGATACCAGGTTCCAAGCCAGGGTAATGGTGGGTCCTAGTTGACTCCAAGGAAGTAGGATCCTCAACTAGGCACAAGGCATATATACACTAACCCCTTTGCATGTTTCAACAATTCAAAACCTAAATTAGGCCAAATGGAACCTAAGTCCTCCATGCTAAGGGATGGGGAGAGTATGCGTCCACCCTCTAGGTGTTATGGGCCTTAGAAGATAACCTCAGTCGTGAACTTGCACTTTTGTGAAGGAGAAAATAGGCTCACCAAAATGATATCATCTATGGGTTTGGCCAATCTCATCCACTTGGGAGATCGTCTTCAGTGGTTAGCATTCTCAAAAGTATGCTGGCTCTACCTCATACTAATAAAACGTTGGGTGATCATTTAATATTTTACCTCAAATTTTTTTTCTTGAGCCGAGTCCTATCATGTTCCTTACCGAAATTTAAACTTTATGAATCTAGTGAGCAAGACTAGGATGGACAACCAGGTGAGTTAGGCTTAGATTGTTACATATTAGATCAAACCATATTATCAAGAAACCCATGGAAATTGAACCTTGGGGCTTTTTGTGAGCCAAACATTCTCACTAGTTGGACTTCAACCCATAAATGTTTTGATATTTTTAAAATTATATATTTTGGTTGTAATTACTAATTAAAAAAAAAAATATATTATTAATATATCCAATCAAATTATATAATTATTTTAATGAAATAAGTGGGTGGCATGGTGACATGCCCCGTTAGCCTAATGTTAAATAACACTTGATTTGAGAAGCAAGAACTTTGCATTACGTAATTGCTAAGTTGCATGAAACTTGGAAACAAGTATGGTTTATGAGATACAAGTCCCAAAAGCCCTTGGCAATGAGGAAAATCAAGTGAAATAATGAAGTTAAAAAACACATTATTATTCTTTCTTTCAAGTTATAGACAAAAATATAAATAAGTTAAGAAATGGATTAAAAGCAAAATTTTATTAAGTTCTATATAGGATTACAATGCTTGGTGTCAAAGTTTACTCATGAGATTACACAAGTCATGCCAAAAATAATTCCATGGAACATATCATAAATTTATCTTTCAGATTCAAAATTAGCAATAAAACCATAAGACACAACTGTGGAATCTCCAACAGAAGGTGCATGAGAAGAATGTTCATCGTCATAGATATCAAGAAAAACTAAGAAAATATCTAACTTGAGATTTTATTGGTTCAAACCCCCATATTTTATGTTCCCTAGTGTCTTCTTTTCTTTCTTATTGGACATATGATGAAGTGTAGAATGCACAACCTAGATTCTTTGGCATAATTGTTCCCAACATATTTTATTTTCGAGTTGCCACTCATATTTTCTTTGTTCTTCCTCAAAAGCAAGGTACGTAGCAATATAAATGCAACTAGAATGCCAAGATGTGGATAGATATTTATGAAAGGCATGGTAGAGATATGTAGCAATGAGCACTGGAGTAGAAGCAACTTGGAACTAGGTCCATGGTTGCTTTGATGCGATTTAGGACTTTGCAATCCTTCCAAGTTGTAAAGGATCAAACTAATTTGAGATTCTAGCCTACAATGCCATAATCAAATGCATGAAACAAACATTCTACATGAAAGGTATAACTTTATAAACACTGAAATCTGCAACAAGACAACATAGTGAGTTTTGGGGGTCTATCTATCCAAAGATCTTCATTGTTTTTATATAACAAAAAGCAAGAAGGTTCTTTCCAAGTTGGGCTAAAACACTTGCTTGGATTTAGGCTAGAAGACAATTTGGTTTACAACCAAATCTAAATGTACATTAACATCTAAATTATTAGGTGTATAACAAGTTCCAAGTTGCTTCTTCTCCAGTGCTCCTTGCATAAGCTTCCATAACAAGTTTGCAACCTTGTGTAACAAATTTAGGATTCATATTCTTCTAGCAACAAAGATACATGAAAATATTGGTTGAATGTATTTGCTTCTTTACATGGAGATTTCCTGATTCTTTGAGCAACAAATCTCATCTTGAGGAAGACTGCATGCATCCATGATGTTTCAAGTGGATTAGATGATGAAATAATAGTCTAATGTCTTGCACTTCAAAAGTCTTGATACAAAATGTTTTGAAGTTTGCCTAATATCCTGATACCCCAACTTGGGTGCAATAACTGATACTGGAGGACTGATGGGATGGAGTCCTTAAAATGACATTCCATTGGTATTTGGATGTCCAATTGGACAAATATAATCTGATGTGCCAATGCATCAGCTCCACAGTAAGCAAGGTATAAAAATAGTAGCACGACATCAGTATATTCAAATATTTTACTGCATTAAATATATATTCTTGATGGGAAAACCTATTTAGACACTACTGAAGAGATTCTATTTTGCAAATGACATGCACATGAATGATAGTTTTGTCTCATATTTTATTTTTGTCCTTGATGGAAAAAGTTTCTAGATATCAAGTATTTGTTCATGTGCAACCACATTGAGATTGTACAAGATTCTCAACAAGGAATTCTTGGGAATTATCATATTACTTGAGGTTCATCATGAGCATTTAAAAAAAAATGAATTTTGAAAGATAGTTATAGTTTTGTCTTGGATGAATACACGTTGGGCAAGATAGCTTGGACACATTAACTAATCATTAGAATATAAGTAAATAGTTTGTTTCCATTATTGTAATATGGAATCTATTTTTGGAGTTGATGATTTTTAAGAAAATATATTTCTTCAACCTAAGCTAGTTTTAAGGCATAGGAAACCAAATATATATATCTCTATATGATTTTTTCCATTGGTGCTAGAGTGGTTGGTGCCCGTTTCTTGCTACTTCTACAGTTGGATAGATGCACTTCGTTGGGTGGGTAGAAACAAGTGGTCTTATTCCTCAACTTCTAGGATCTTTCTTGTATGTCACTCTAATCCAAAACTGATCCGCCACTTAGATATTTTGTCATCGATTTACAAATTTTAGAAGAGGGTACTAACACATTAGGGAATGCAGTAGAGGAGTCTACTAGAGAAACTACATCCGTATGAAAAGTCCAAGTTAGCTTGTTAGAAATATCACAATAAGAACATATCCTAGCACATTTTTAGAATACAAGGATTAACTTTCGAAAATAAACAAAAGCATAGGTAGTGATTGCAAAAGGATTTGACCATAGAGTACTTACTACCTTTATTCCAATAGATTGGGTGAAATATCACCAAGATCCCCTAATCATGTTCTAGCTTTTTTTAGAGACTTTGTAATTATGGATTGGGTGCAATGACTATTCAACCATGGATGATGGCTAATAACTACTTTTGTATTATTTTGATCTAGTATTGTTGGAGGGAATTAAAATAGATTTTTTTTGCAAGAGTGAAGCTCTACCAACTAAGCTAACTTTTATGTTTTTGGTATGCTACCAGAACAGCACGCAATTGGCGAAAGAGTGCTTATATGTATTTTCCCAATCAAAATACATACTAAAGAACATGCTCTTATTTTAGAGGAAGAAAGAGAATGAACCTTCGGTTCGTGTTTAGCTAGGATCAACATCTCCAGAGAATTGTCCTTTCTGACTGGGTATTTAAAATATTTATATAAAAGATATGAATAACTTCTCTAGTATAGATTAAAAGTGGATAAAAGTAGGTTAAATTTAAAATTTACTTTATGCACATATTGATAGAATCAATAATTGATAAAGATCCAAGATATTTATGAACCCCTTTTTGTTTTGCAAACCTCCGAAGAGGAGAAGACAAGTCAAGAGATACAGGATTCTCATCAATTGAACGAAGAGTATTCTTCGACTTTGTCGACCCCAAAATAATGTGTTTGGGGCTAAAAGCCCCATGTCTGATTTATCCAGTAATTAGGAATGACTGGGTGTACGGATTACGTGAAACAGATGGTACTTCTTCAACAGAACTCTTGAACTTTTTAAAGAGAAGCTGATAAGAAAACAATATATCCGACCGAATTGCACATTGTGTGGAACGAAATAAATGCTAAACAACAGTTCATTTGTAACTAACAACAATTCGTTTGTTAAGGCCTAAGTGAAAACAATGTGGTTTTATCATTTGCTAGAGCAATGAATTACGGAGTAATTCCGTCGGTAGATGGGATCAATCTATTTTTTATTAAATGAACAAAATTAATTATATTAATCAACAAATTGACAGATCCAATCATCTAATATCAAATCAATTTCGATCAATGAGAATTAATGATTTGCCCTGTTCCCATGTTCCTATTGATTTTCATAAGTAGAAGAGAAGAGTGGATACAATCTGAAAGAGCCTTTCGGGTTAGGACTGGGTCAGAAGGACAATATGAAAAAAAAGGGAATATAAGAGTACCAAAACTTAGTGGAACATATAGGGCTATACGGGCTCGAACCGTAGACCTTCTCGGTAAAACAGATCAAAGTTCTTATTATCAAAATTATTTGATCTGTTCTAAGAACCCAACATGCATTTTTATTGCATTGGGCTCTGTCATTAACTGATGGATTGATCAGTTAGTCTGCCATTCTCCTCTTTCTAGGAAGATAATAAGATGGCTCCGTGTGCTCCAAGTGCCTTTTTTTTTCAGAAGCAATCCCAAAGTGATTCAAAAGGTTCCCTTGACGTAGGTCTGCCTTGCTCAGACATAGATCGACTCAAATTCAAATAGAGTCTCCATCGCTTCAAAAGTTAAATAATATGAGACTTCATACACCTCAAAGTTCATAGAGCGAAAAGAATTGATTTTGAGGTCCCCATATTATACTCATTATGTCTGGCATTGAATAGCCCTGAGATTGACCATATCAACTAGATCTAGAATTCGAATCAGATCGAATTTAATCTTTGTCATGCTATTGTTCTCTCAATTCATAGAGTAAGACTATTTAACATAAGATCTATTTTCTGGATCGGACGAATCGATAAACTCTCTTGAAAATCATTGGCGCACGTGTAAACGAGGTGCTCTACCTTGCTGAGCTATAGCCCTTGACAGTCTTGATGATATATTATACTAATCAAATGTATCACTTTCTGTCAAGGTATATTTTTCATGATCTAATATTATCTGATATTATTTAGTTAGGGGCATATTGTCTATATGTGGAATTCCATTTAAAATCGTTTATAAGCCCAACTCTATCTATGATGATAAATGACCCACTTAACTCAGTGGTTAGAGTGTCGCTTTCATACGGCGAGAGTCATTGGTTCAAATCCAATAGTAGGTAAAACTTATAAGATGCCATTGACTCTTCGATGGCATCTTATAAGTTTTTCTACATTTTTTTATTTTGATTTAAATTTTTATTCATGGAAATAATGAATCCATTTACAGATCATTACCGAAGTTGAACTTTAAAATATATTACTAAGTAAATCAAAGTGATAACTATCAGTCATTATTGACTCATCAACTCGATACACAAACACTTTTTTTGTTTGATAATATTAGCAAACAATTCGAATCAATCCTTTTTTTTTCTATTTTTTTTTATGAAAATCGATCCTTTTGATGATGCTGAGATTGCCAAACTTGTAGAAATAGCAGAAAGGAATGCAGGGCGTATTTCTCAAATCATTGGCCCAGTACTGGATGTATCTTTTCCTCCAGATGAAATGCCCTATATTTACAATTCTTTGATAGTTAAGGATAAAAATACAACTGGTCAGCTGATTCAAGTTACTTGTGAGGTACAACAATTATTAGGAAATAATAAGGTTAGAGCTGTAGCTATGAGTGCTACAGATGGTTTGATGAGAGGAATGAAAGTGTTTGATACAGGAGCTCCTCTGAGTGTTCCAGTCGGTGGAGCTACTCTCGGACGAATTTTTAATGTTCTTGGAGAACCTGTCGATGATTTAGGTCCTGTAGATGCTCGCGCAAAATCCCCTATTCATAGAGCTGCTCCTGCCTTTACACAGTTGGATACCAAATTTTCAATTTTTGAAACAGGCATTAAAGTAGTGGATCTTTTAGCTCCTTATCGCCGTGGGGGAAAAATAGGATTATTCGGGGGAGCTGGAGTGGGTAAAACAGTACTCATTATGGAGTTAATCAACAACATTGCTAAGGCTCATGGGGGTGTATCTGTATTTAGCGGGGTAGGAGAACGTACCCGTGAAGGAAATGATCTTTATATGGAAATGAAAGAATCGGGAGTCATTCAGGAACAAAATATCTCAGAATCCAAAGTAGCTCTGGTCTATGGTCAGATGAATGAACCACCAGGAGCTCGTATGAGAGTCGGGTTAACTGCTTTAACCATGGCGGAATATTTCCGAGATGTCAATAAGCAAGATGTACTATTATTTATTGACAATATCTTCCGCTTTGTCCAAGCAGGATCAGAGGTATCCGCCTTATTAGGAAGAATGCCTTCTGCTGTGGGTTATCAGCCGACTCTTGGTACGGAAATGGGTTGTTTGCAAGAGAGAATCACTTCTACCAAAGAGGGATCTATAACCTCCATTCAAGCAGTTTATGTACCTGCGGACGACTTGACTGATCCTGCTCCTGCTACAACATTTGCACATTTAGATGCTACTACCGTGCTATCAAGAGGATTAGCTGCCAAGGGTATCTATCCAGCGGTGGATCCTTTAGATTCAACATCAACTATGCTCCAACCTTCGATCGTTGGCGAAGAACATTATGAAACTGCGCAAGGAGTTAAACAAACTTTGCAACGTTATAAGGAACTTCAAGACATTATAGCTATTCTTGGACTGGACGAATTATCAGAAGAAGATCGTTTAACAGTAGCAAGAGCAAGAAAAATTGAACGTTTCTTGTCACAACCCTTTTTCGTAGCAGAGGTATTCACTGGTTCCCCGGGTAAATATGTTAGTCTCACAGAAACAATTAGAGGTTTTCAAATGATTCTTTCCGGAGAATTAGACGGTCTCCCCGAACAGTCTTTTTATTTGGTGGGTAACATTGATGAAGCTACCGCGAAGGCTATGAACTTGAAAGTGGAAAGTTAATTTTTCAAATGACCCTCAATCTTCGTGTACTGACTCCTAATCGAGTTGTTTGGGATTCAGAAGTTCAAGAAATTATCCTATCTACCAATAGTGGTCAGATTGGTGTATTACCCAATCATGCTTCACTTGTTACGGCTTTGGATATAGGGGTAATGAAAATACGTCTTAATGCGCAGTGGTCAACTATGGCTTTGTTGGGTGGGTTTGCCAAGATAGACAATAATCAAATTACTGTATTGGTAAATAATGCAGAAAGAGGTATTGACATCGATCTTCAAGAGGCTCAGGAAAGCTTTCGTATAGCTAAAGCTGATCTAGCTCGAGCTCAAGGCAAGAGACAAGCAATTGAGGCTGATGTAGCTCTCAAAAGAGCTAGAACACGATTAGAGGCTATTGGGGCTATTTCGCCCAATAACTAATACATTTCATATTTAGAATATGAAGTAGACTCATAAGGATTATGAGGAAGCCCTCGGTTTGTCCATAACTAGAAATATTTCACTCTGTGTTTAGATCCTCTGTGAAATGTGGAACTTGAATCCTATTCATCACCTTTCTGTCATTGGTTGTTTTCTTTTCATACGCGTATTCTTTTTTTTTTTATTTCGTCTCAGAATATACGTATCACATATACAATTAATTCGCATATACATATATTATGGTAAAAAGTCGATTCGGTTCATGAAATTCATGAGCTAGTTTAACAACTGAAAGGTCCTTGAGTCAATTGACAAACAAAATCCAAATTTTGGGTTGCATCATACATACAGAACAGATACAATATTAGTGTATCCGAAAGTTTTATTGTCCAAAAATGGACAACTTGAGTGCTTTGTAGGAGATTGATGAAAAATCGATTCTTCACGTTCGACCCATGTCGAGCAGACCTCGTCGTTGTAAGAGTGATTAATCAATAAATCATAGGGAGGGACTTTTTATGTCACCAAAAACAGAAACTAAAACAGGTGTTGGATTTAAAGCTGGTGTTAAAGATTATAGATTAACTTATTATACTCCGGAATATCAGACCAAAGATACTGATATCTTGGCAGCATTCCGAGTCACTCCTCAACCCGGAGTGCCCCCCGAGGAAGCAGGAGCAGCAGTAGCGGCTGAATCTTCCACCGGTACATGGACAACTGTTTGGACCGATGGACTTACCAGTCTTGATCGTTACAAGGGGCGATGCTATGACATCGAGCCTGTTCCTGGAGAGGAAACTCAATTTATTGCCTATGTAGCTTACCCCTTAGACCTTTTTGAAGAAGGTTCTGTTACCAACCTGTTCACTTCCATTGTAGGTAATGTATTTGGATTCAAAGCCCTACGGGCTCTACGTCTGGAAGATCTACGAATTCCTCCTGCTTATTCCAAAACTTTCCAAGGTCCACCCCATGGTATTCAAGTTGAAAGAGATAAATTAAACAAATATGGCCGTCCCTTGTTGGGGTGTACTATCAAACCAAAATTGGGTCTATCTGCCAAGAATTATGGTAGAGCAGTTTACGAATGTCTCCGCGGTGGACTTGATTTTACCAAGGATGATGAGAACGTGAATTCCCAACCATTCATGCGCTGGAGAGATCGTTTTGTCTTTTGTGCAGAAGCACTTTATAAAGCTCAGGCGGAGACGGGTGAAATTAAGGGGCATTACTTGAATGCTACTGCAGGTACATGTGAAGAAATGATGAAAAGAGCAAATTTCGCCTATGAATTGGGAGTTCCCATAGTCATGCATGACTATCTGACGGGAGGTTTTACGGCAAATACTTCGTTGGCTCATTATTGCCGAGACCATGGCCTACTTCTTCATATTCACCGCGCAATGCATGCAGTTATTGACAGACAAAAAATTCATGGTATGCACTTTCGTGTGCTGGCTAAAGCATTGCGTATGTCTGGCGGAGATCATATTCACGCTGGTACTGTAGTAGGTAAACTTGAAGGTGAACGAGAAGTCACTTTAGGTTTTGTTGATCTACTACGTGATGATTTTATTGAAAAAGACCGAAGTCGTGGTATTTATTTTACTCAAGATTGGGTATCTATGCCAGGTGTTTTGCCTGTAGCTTCAGGGGGTATTCACGTTTGGCATATGCCTGCTCTGACCGAGATCTTTGGGGATGATTCTGTATTACAGTTTGGTGGGGGAACTTTGGGGCACCCTTGGGGAAATGCACCTGGTGCAGTAGCTAATCGGGTCGCTTTAGAAGCTTGTGTACAAGCTCGTAATGAAGGACGCGATCTTGCTCGTGAAGGTAATGAGATTATCCGTGAAGCAGCTAAATGGAGTCCTGAACTAGCTGCTGCTTGTGAAGTATGGAAAGAGATCACATTTGTATTTGATACGATTGATACCTTATAATCCAGTGACTTTAATTCGTCTGTTCTCCTAATTGAATCGAACTCGGCCCAATCTTTTACTACAAAGATTGAGCCGAATCACGACAGAATCACGATTAGAATTTCATTCTGATCCAGAATAATAATCAGATGTTCTTATTATAATGGTAACAGAATTCACCAATGAATTCTAGACTTGGTGGATTCTGTAGATATGGATAAATACATTAAATTTCTAATAAATTTACTAAATCTCTAGTTTTTCCATCTCAGTCTACCCAAATTTACTTTTTTCCAATTCTCTGGAAATCGAATGAAGAATTGATCAACTCATCGGACCGGGACTGACGGGGCTCGAACCCGCAACTTCCGTCTTGACAGGGCGGTACTCTAACCAATTGAACTACAATCCCAATAGGGACAAAGTCCACCTATTAATCAGTAATAGCATGTTACTAGTGGATCAACAAAACATTTGATCTCTCACTTTTCTCTCTTCTGAAGTAACTGCTCGTTCTATTCTCTCTCTATATATATATCAAGTACATATTTATATCCCTCCTAGTGGTTGGTAGCTCAAAAATACACGTGTATATATCTATACACACCACACACACATATATATATATATATATATATATATATATATATATATATATATATATATATGTATATATATAGTACATACCTCTAGACCTCCTAAGGTGGGTAGGCCAATACCTCTAAAAATATTAGGATTGGTAGCTCAATGGATCAGAGCGTATGGTTTTGGTAGCTCAATACCTCTAGACCTTGAAGTTAAGGGTTTGAATCCCTTCTAGACCGAGTTTGTTTTAATTAAAATATACCTAGGTGAATTCTAAAAATAAACTATGCTAAGGGAGCTTAGCTACAATTTCTAATCAAGTATTGCAATGTTGTTTAAAAAAGGATGAAGCATAGATCTTTTTTTCTCAAGATGTTCATGATTGAGACATGAACAACAAGAAAATTTTCAAGTTTGAAGAGCTGAAATGGATAAGGTATTCTTTGGTGGATTGTAAATTCTAGATTTAGGACCACACAAGAAGACAAATATTGTCAATGTTATCCCTAGTTTGGGTTATTCCTAGTGGTGTTTCATAAATTAGATTAGTATTAAATTAAAAAATATTATTATCCTTTTGAAATGGATAAAGTTTGACCTCTAGTTGTAACAACACTATTCTCATGTGGTAGCTACCCCATTTGACAAGCATTATATATGACTTTTATTATTTATGTCCATAAGAGGCCAAAATAATATTAAATGATGTTTCCCATTGAGATATTAAGGCCTTTATTTAGAAAATTTGAGGTCCACATGTGAAATACAACCAAATACATCTAGAAACAAATTTGTTTTCTTATCACATGCATATTTGCTTGGGTGTTTGGAGTCTTGCTCAAGTACAATCTAGTTCTTTATGAAAATAAAATATGTTATATGAGTTGAAATGCCTTCATCAAATATGAATATTTTTATGTTCTTACTTTAAATTTTGAATTTAGTTAAAAGTGAATGGTTGTCATTGCAATATAAGTGTTGTGCACTAAGCATTTGCCTCAAAGGAAAGTCTAAGACTAGCTCTCTAGAGGTCCATTTATACAACTCCACAATATTTAATGCAAAGTATTTTCTAGGTACCTTTAAAGAATCTAGAGCGGTCAATGTTTAGCCTTAGATTGGATGGAGGTGGGAGATCTATTTAAATAAGAATCATGATATCCATATGTATGGAAAATTATTAATGTGTGCAAGCCAAGGAATATGGTATAAAGTATTGGCCAACTCCTTGACCTTCTCAAAAAGTAATTTAAATCATTTGTTCACTTTAGCTATATTAGTTCATAAAAGATATATAATCTTGACCTTTATGACTTAATACACATTTTTAGATTGTTCACTTTAACATTGATTATGATTAGGTATTCGATTGTTAATAAAATCTTGATTACTTGGGACATAATTAGAAGTTCATGTCATTCTAATAGGACTTTTCTTTTGTTTCTTATTAATTTAGAACTTATCATCCATGCACTTGACTTATCTTTAGATGTCATTCTTAATAGGATATTTTAGGTATTTTATTTGGTCCTTGGTTATAACATTAGGTTTATTGTTATACTCAAGGGATATTTTTACATTAGAAGGATAAGTGCACTCAATGTAGTTGATAATTTAATCAATAGTACTATCAATGTGTATATTACAATTGTAGATTTTGATTCTCAAATATATTTCTTTGATAAGTTTCTTTTTAGCTAAATGGTCATCTTAATTTAGCAAGGAATCCTCACAAATGTAAGTTCCTTATAATATGACCTTTGAGAGTTACCCTTGCTTCATCTATTTTAAAAACATGCACACATACATGTATGTATGTTTAAAATGCATAAATATGGCCTCAAAACCATTAGTTATTTTCAAAAATATTGATAGTTATCAGGGATAACATGCTAAAATAAAAATGATTATCCTTGACCTACTTATGTTGAGGTTTATTTTCATCGATTCGAGAGGCTCATTTTATGTATAGTTATTACTTGCTTGAGTTGATTAAGAATAAATAGAAATTTAGTCACAAAGGAAGATTATGTCGTTACCTATTATTGTTTGATATAATTATTATTGATATTTCTTAATCAAGATTATAGTATTTGAATTTTTTTATTTCAATACATAAATATGTTTAGCAAATATAATGTTAGTGATACTATTTTCGATAATATAAGTTTTGGTTCCTATGACTAGCTCTAGATATTTGCCTCGGTCCACACTAAGCATGGATTTGTCTCATCCTAGTTGTTGATTAATGGTCAACTTAAAATCTAGAAAAGGAGGATATTCTTCCATATCATTTTTGGTAAAATATAGATGAGTTGAGTAATGCTCAAAAGTGTTGGATTGTCTAGTCCATATCTATCCATACTACTAAGGCTTTTCTCTCTCTTCATAAAAAGTAAAAAAATATTCTTCCTTGCTTGATTATAATGAAATTTTTTATGTAACCATTAGTGAAAATTTTGCTCTTTAATTCTCTTGAATAAAACTCTACTAATTTGAGGATGTCTAAAAACATCAACACTATGTTCTAATTTTTTTTTATATTTTAGCGAATATGTCTAGCAAAAGTATAAGATCTTTAATATATCCATAATTTATATTGTTACACTATTCTAATGTTGCTCCCATGAATATATCAACAAACATATTGGTGAGAGGATAATGATTGGTCAATAATGATTCTATATACATGGCACAAAAATTTCTAAGTTATACATCTATTGGAATTTATTACATTACGTGATATATTTAGAGTTAGGTAGTTGAGAATTGTACCTAAATAGGTGGTTGATACTTAATTATTTAAACTAACCACTTACACATTCATTGTATATATACACAATTTTAATCAATACAATCTTGTCCAACACCCTGTTGGTCCAACATGTGCTACCATAGCTCTCATTATTTTTTGAGCATGCGAAATAAAATATCAAGTTTGTGAGGTGTTGCTTGTAGGAAGATGTTTCAAAGATGTGTTAATGAAGATAAATAAAGAGCGCCGATAAACTAAATTAGGAAAGCAGTAATAACAAAATCAAAAGAAGAAGATTGCAGATTCACACATTACACAATGTTTATCCTGGAAACCTTCAACCATGAAAAAACCAACACAGTAATATCTTATTTTTGCATTAACTTGACTGTATCCAATACAATAATATTATTCTTCTCTCTTTTCAAACCCTAATACAAGTGTGATATATATAACAAAGGCACATGCAAAAATTTTACAATATCATGGGTGAAAAATCATGGGTTCAAATATAGTAACCCTAAAAGCCTATATGGGTCTAAAAATAACTTAAAAACCCTAAAAATTTTACCAGGGTCTGTTACCCCTGAACCTCTACTTTTCAAAGGGCTACCACCCTCGAACCCCTATTCGAGGCTCGACCCGACCCCGAACCCCGATGAGTATAGGTACAGAGTGTCCAATACCTTTTAGTGTTAGCCCCACTAGAATAACATGGAAAATATTCAACATATTTTCAACATTCTCCCACTTGTTGAATACTTTCCATAAGGGCCAAAAATTGCCATTGTCAACTGTCAAGGGCAACCATGCCCATAGATCTTCTACACTAAGAAATTTTTTGAGTAGGTATAGCCTTTGTTAATGAATAAACAATATTCTTCTCTGTATCAACTTTCTCAAATATCACCTGGTTCTCTTCAACCATCTCTTTCACAAAATTGTACTTGATATCAATATGTTTTGATCGATCATGAAAAATAGGATTATTGGCAAAAAATAATACACTTTGACTATCACTGTTAATTCTCATAGCTTTCTGTTTAAGACCAAATGTTGAACACAACCTCTGTAGCGACACTGCTTCTTTACAAGCATGAGTTACTGCAATGTACTTGTTGGCATTTTTGCCACATTTTTTGTTTTTTTTGTTGTTGCTGTTCATGCAAAATAATCAAGTTTTGTGCCAAAACAAAGTAAGTGAAAGTTGTCGCGATATCGCGACATGTCGCATTTTCACGACCTGTCGCGTTTTCGCGACGCCCGATGCAGAAAACAACAAAGTACAAAAATTTGTCACGATATCGCGACATGTCGCATTTTCGCGACCTGTCGCGTTTTCACGGCAACCGATGCAGAAAACAGCAAAGTACAGAAAGTTGTCGCGATATCGCGACATGTCGCATTTTCGTGACCTGTTGTAGTTTTGCGCTAGAAGGCAACATAAGGGAGTTTAAAGGAAAAGTTGTTGCGACATCACGACATGTCGCATTTTCGTGATCTGTCGCATTTTTGTGGCAGACAATGGTAAGAAAGCAAAGTGATAGGAAGATGTCGTGATTTCGTGCAATACAGCAGCACAGGGGAGTGCCAAGGATGGAATGTCACGATTTCGTGACATGTCACGTTTTCGCAGGGAGGAAGCAGAACGGAACAAGGCATGAGAAAAATGTCGCGATTTCGTGACATGTCGTGATATCACGACCTGTCACGTTTTCGCGACAGGAAAGCGAGGAAGGAGCAAGATGGTACGAAATGTCATGATTTCGTGACATGTCGCATTTTCGCAGCAGGAGGCGGCAACAACGGAGAAGATAGAAAATTGTCGCGATATCGCGACATGTCGCGTTTTCGCGAAGAGAAACAAGAAAAGTACAAGGCAGGAGGAAGGTTTTGCGATTTCGCGACATGTTGTGGAGACAAAGCCAAACAGAGGAAGATGTTGCGATTTCGCTACTTGTTGCGTTTTCGCGGAAGTGCATGAAGATAATGAGCAGCGAGAGGAGGATGTCACGATTTCATGACCTGTCACATTTTCGTGACAAGGAGCACCGAAGGAACAACACAAAGGTAGATGGTCACAATTTTACGACTTGCAAGAAGAGAAGAGCCAAGCGACAGAAACATGTCACGATTTTGCGACATGTCGCGTTTTTTCGGAAGCGATAAGGAGAAAGCCAAACAAAGGGACAATGTCATGATTTTGTGACATATTTGGAAACAAAGCCAGGCAGGAGAAAATTGTTGCGATTTCGCAACTTGTCTTATTTTCGCGACAGGAAAGAGACGAAGGAGCAAGATGGTACGGAATGTCACGATTTTGTGACATGTCGAATTTTCGCAACAAAGGTAACAAAACGAAGGAGAAGACAGAAACATGTCACGATTTCACGACTTGTTGCATTTTCACGGAGAAAAAGAAGAAAAGTACAAGGCGAAGATAATTGTTGTGATTTCGCGACATGTTACATTTTCGCGACATGTCGCATTTTTGCGATGAGAAATTGGAAAGGACGGCACCAAGTATGGAATGTCGCGATATCACGACTTGTCACATTTTTGCGACCTGTTGCGATTTCGCGACTTGAAAGCAGACGAAGGCCAAGCAAGAGGAAAATGTCGCGATTTCATGACTAAAGGCGACAGAAGGGTAAAGCGAGAGAGGATGTCACGATTTCGCGATAGGTAGCTACAGGACAAAGCAGCAAGGGAAATATGTCACGATTTTGCGACATGTTGCATTTTTCATGACATAAGCGACAACAAAGGCCCAATAAACTTCTCTCTGCATTTTTCTTCATATTGCATAGGAGATCGAGGTCAAAGAGGCTCCAAAATTAAATGTTTTCCAACATTTAATTTAAATATCAAAGCTCTCCAAAATTTAATATCAAGAGTCAATTGGCAATCAGATCAGAGGGGAGAACGTGTTAAAGCATGCAGTTTTCAAAGCCACCAAAATGAAATATGCCTCCGGTATTAAAAGCTCTTGTTCATGGTCTCCTAATCCTTCAAGCATGCCCCAAAAATAGTCATTTAATGAAGAAATATGGTCCCTTGTTTTCGTTCGATTTTCAAACTTGATCCATAAAAGCAGGGAATGTGATTTCTTCGAGGCAGATTTAGGGGGATTGTTTCTCTTTTCAAGTGCATATTTTGTGGATCTCCTCTTAAAAATTTGTTTTATGTTTTAAATGTTGTGATTCAAAAGAGAGAGGGAAGACCTCTATAAATACCAATGTATATCTCAAGAAAAGGAGGAGGACCTTTTTGCAAAAATTGAAGCAGAAATCCTAGATGCATTTTGCTCTGTTCTTAGAGTCTTTTGAGTTGGTGATCCAAATTGATGTTCATGTGATGCTTTCTGTGTAATTCACTTCTGTTTTGTCAAGTGCTAAAGTTTTAGTTGAATTCTGTTGTTCTGAATTTGGCTATGTTTTCATTTGAACATTTGAAGTATAATTGAAGGCAAGCTTATAGTCAATGTTTGATCCAATTTTTGTATGTGCATTCTAAGAATCAATTGTTGCTTATCTTCGGGATTTAGTTTTGGTTATTTGCTGTTGTTCTCCCTATCAACTGTCGACTTCGGCCATATTTCCATCTCTTTCTGTTATTTCCATCTCTTTCTGTTATTTCTAACCCTGAACCTTAAAACCAGTTTAGATTAGTTTGGGAGCCAGCCCTCTCTGGAGATTGGCCCAGGAGACTTCTCTTTCTCTCGGCCTTTCAATGTTGGCCGGGTCTAGGGCGCATTTTATATGACTAGGCGGATTCGTGACCAACAGTTTTTGGCACGCCCGGTGGGACTCACAAGTCCCATATTTTGACACCCGGAGGAATCAACATTTTGATGAACTGTCTTGACCTCAAAACGGAGATTGTAAGTTCATCTGGTGACTTTGCTAGGGTCGACTGTATAGTACCTGGAAATCTCCAATCGTGAAGCTGGTGAAAATCTTTGCTTCATGATCATGAGATCAACAACCAAAGAATCGAAAGACCCAGTCGTATTCTTCGAGATCGATGTTAAAAACTGGAGGGAGCGCTCAAGATTGGTAAGTCCTGTGAACCCATCATTTGCTATCTCTTTGCAGGTGGTGGGTCAGTTTGTGCCATCTTCGACTCCTCCCAGTACTGCTACAAGATTTCTAGTACATCTAGATCCAATAGCAAAAATGGCTGGTCAACAACCTCCTCCACGTCAATTTCCTGCTTGGAACCATTCGGGAGTGTTGGACCTGCCTTTTCAAAATCCAGATCCTACTGCAGCATTGAAGGCTTTGCCTACATATGATGGGACTGGAAAGACCATGTATGAGCATGTGTCAGATGTGGCATCCTTGGCTATAATTCATAATATCACAGAAGAAGATGTCATGATAAAATTGCTCGTGCTGTCACTCCGAGGTAAGTTATTGTGCTGGTATAGATCCTTGTCTCCTAACTCCATAAATTCATGGGATCAATTAGTAGAGATGTTGATCCAAGGGTTCAATGAGCAAGCAGACCCATTTTCTTTGTTGCATCAATTTACTAATATCAAGAGGCATCCTCAAGAGGAGATAGTGGATTTCAATGTTAGGTTTGCCCAAACTTGGCAGAGAGTTCCTGATGGTCTCCGCCCTACTAATGACCAAGCGACATTTTACTTTCTTAGGGCTTTCCACTCAGATATTAGTATGAACATTAGGATGTCCAATGTTCAAACCTTTCTTGCACTATATTCCCAGGCATAGAAGGCTGAGGCCGATCTGATTGCCATTGGGAAATTGCCTCCAAAAATAACTATGCCCATTTTTCTCGAGCTTTCGCAATACCAGCATACAGGTGCAACCTCCATATATTACACTGCTCCATCCATGTTCCCTTCATCTTTATGGAATCCTCCCACAACTTCGGTACCTATGATTCCCATTCCACAGTTAACCTCCCCAGTTCCAACTCCTGCATTACCTTCTCCACTAGTTCCATTACCTCTATCGGCACCGCCTGTGTCCTCAAGCCTAGATCCTCAATTGGCTGTTTTGCAAGAGATTCAATCGGCCATGAGAGCCCTCACTAACAATATGACATCTATGGAGCGGAGAGAGGCAAAAAGGAACTATCAGCCAAAAATATTTATTCCAGCAGTAACTAGAGAGCAAGTTGCTCCTAGCAAGGCTATAGAGAAAGTACCTAAAAGGAACTCAACGATCTTGGTAAGTGAAGAGGCTGGCCCCTCTAAAATTTCACATGAGCCATCTTACTGGTGTTCTTCATGCAATGACCCACATGATGAGTCCACTTGCATGGTCCACCAAAATTATTTACAAGTTCTTACGGGGAGCCGTATAAACATGATTCGTGAGGTGGATCATAATTTCGCGATGCCTCCTGAGGAATACATAGTAGTCTTGACACGCAATAGCAAGAAACCAATGGTGGTAGATCCGGTTAATATGGAGCCATTGAAAGTGCCTCCTGCACAAGCAACAAAGCAACAAATACCTACAAAGACTCATGATCCTCCAACCCAGAAACAAGATCCACCTGTTTTGTCAAAGGATTTGCTTCCACCACAAGCAAAAGAGAGGTTGCCAGCTAAGGCTTCTACCTCCCAACTGCAAGCGAAAACAAAGGAACAAGCTAGAGAGACGTTGCGGTATCCATCGTTGACTAAACGACGAGTGGAGGCCACCCAGCAATATAGAAGCAGATTTGAATCTTCTAGTGGAGGGAGAGAGCCAATTTCGATGGAGTACAACATCGTCAAAGAACTCAAAAGGATACCAGCCAAGGTAAGTCTGTATGACACCTTGTAGCTGCTTGGACAGGTGAATCTCTTACAAGAATCCCTGAAGACCACACAAAGTAAGGGGAAGGCTCCAGCCCGGTAGTTATGGCTCAAACTCTGACCTCTTCAGTCATCGAAAAAAATAGACCACCACCTTTTTATCTTTCATTGAGAATGGAGGGACATGTGGTGCATAATTGCCTCATTGACTCAGGAGCAGCTACTACTGTCATGCCTAAGGCAGTATGTGATGTCATAGGCATGGAATATACAAGGACTAGCATGGGAGTTTTGTAGCTAGATGGTACCTTAGTAAAGACGATGGGCGTAATTAAGGATGTTCCTATCTCCCTACACACCATGCCTCAGATTACTGTGATCCAGGAGATCATAGTAGTGGACCTAGAGCCATGTTTTGGTATGTGCCTCTCTCGAGAGTTCACGGCTAAACTCGGGGGTTACCTTTCTTTGGATTTTACTCATTTGGAGGTGATCCATAAAGGTAAAAAGATGAAAATTTTCAATGAGAAGCCTTCCACATTTCATGTGGAGAGAATAGATGAAATGGATAGGTTAGAAAATTCGGTGCACATGATGTCTGAAGAATTTTGCGAGCTTGACTTAATGGAAGAAGCTTTGGAAGAGCTCCACCCAAAAAATGAATTTTCCATGGCCAATTTCATAACGAAGAAAATGAATTTTCCATGGCCAATTTCATAATGTGAAAACACAGTGTTACCTTGTACATAAATAAAAAAAAAAAAAAAAAGAAAAAAAAAAGGAAGCACCACTTGTTGGAGTTCCCCTTTGTACATAATAAATCAACTTCGGCTCCTTTTGCACACGAGCCCGCAGGTATGTCTATTTCTCTCTCTTTTTTTTTTTCCTTCCTAACAGGTAGTGGCTTCCATCTACTTTTTTTCTTCCACTTCCTTATTTTCATTCCCTTCCTCTCCCACTCCTTCTTCCACTGTAGATACTCAAGCCACTACTGTTGTTTCTACTCCCCTCTCTGATGTTCCCGTTTCTTCACTTCCCCTTTCTTCTAAATATTTGTCTTTTGAGCACTTTTCCACAGTTCCTACCGTTTTCTCCATCCCATCTACTTCCATTTCATTATCTGTTTTCATTGAATCCCAGTAGCTGGTAGCACAGTAGCGCCCTCTTCAGTTGTTGTATCTACCGCTTCTACTCCTCCATCTTCCACCATTCCATCATTCACCATTCCCATTCCATGACCTGCACATTTGCCGGTCATCACTCCATTCATTCTCGTTTTTGCAAACCAGGTGCTTCTCACCACTGCCATGGAGACCCTTTCACAAAACCTGGTGATTACTCAACTCAACCGAGCTAGGCAAAATGCAGTAGTTAAAGGAATAAGGGAAGTTCTGCTATTCCACAAATTTTTGTTGAAGGTCCTGTTTTAAGTGTCGAGCGCCAGCAAGAGCTTGTTGCAACAGCCCACAGAGACGTCCAACATCAACCAACACTCACTTCTTCTGCTCCTCCAACTTCTTGACTCTGTTTCCCAATGAATAAAGGCCTGAGGTTCGTGCATATAGCAGAACTGTATACCCCGAGAGCCGCCAAGAATGTTGGCATTTTTGCCACATTTTTTGTTTTTTTTTGTTGTTGTTGTTCATGCAAAATAACCAAGTTTTGTGCCAAAGCAAAGTAAAAGTTGTCGCGATATCGCGACATGTCACATTTTCGCGACCTGTTGCAGTTTCGCGTTAGAAGGCAGCAAAAGGAAGTTTAAAGGCAAAGTTGTCGCGACATCGTGACGTGTATTTTCGTGATCTGTCGCATTTTCTTGGCAGACAGTGGTAAGAAAGAAAAGTGATAGGAAGATGTCGTGATTGTTAGCGTATATTTTAAATTAGCTTTTATTACATTATTTTATTGTTAGGCTTATTGTTAGCGTAGTTTATTTAGGGCTCATTGTTGTTCACGAGATCCGCTTATTACGGGCTAATTAGAGCCTACAGTGTATTATTTATTCGTTCATTGGAATAATCAAACTGTTAAGTTCTCTGACATGGTATCAAAGCAGGTACACTCTGAGGCATCAGTTTGTCAAGCAGATTCTTGAGGACGCGATGGGCCTAGTTTGACTGGGCCACAATCCAATATGCTTAGAGTGAGAGATACTAGGGGGCTTAATCGAGAGATCTGATTTCATTTTTGATTGGAGGGCTGAACACTGACTGGAAGACCTGCACGCATGGTTCTCTCAAGTTTGGATCCTACAGGCTTTGACGGTGAATGGACTTAAGACCCCTAAGACCAGCTGGATAGTTGACAGCAGACACAAGGGTGCCTCGAACGCAGGAGACACGACACCTCAGCAACCATCATGAAGAAGCTCAAGTGACCTATGGCGGATCGGACACGGTGGACGGCAAACTGAGAGGACCGGACACGACAACCTAGAGATGCCACCTACCTAAGACTTGGGACCCTACAAGACACTGACGTGGGGACCTGAACATTGACGATTTTGGTGGACAAAAGGCCAGCGGGGGATAGTCCACCGTAAGGTGGACATTTTCACATACGCGCTCTGTTCAATTTAAAGAGCAGTGTGGATTATTCATGTTCCATGTGGGACTAAACAGTGGTTTTAAAAAAATTTACGACCAACCTCGCTTCCCCGACGAAACAACCCTACGTGGTTGTGGTTGCCATTGCCAGCAGATCGTGGCTGTGGATCGCCGACAGATCGCAGCGGTGGCACAGTCGAAGGAAACAAATACCGTAGACATTGTTGATTGCTGAAGGCTAAATTGATCGTGGAGACGCACGACGGAGGAAGAGAAGCCCATTGTGGCAAATGCTTGATTTAGCTCCATCGTCGTCAAAGTCGTGCTGCAATCACAAACATCCATTCGATCGCGTGACCCATGCTAGCAACCAATCAGTCACAATCATCCTTCGTCGCCAAATTGTGGAAGGGAGAGATCACCCGACACGAAGAGAATAAAAAAAAATATTCGCAAAGGATTTGAGGTGAACGTTTTCAGGCGGCTCTGCACATGCTAGCAGATCTGCTATTTACATCCTATTTGGATAGCACGCAAACAGTGTTTACGTGATGAACGCGTGAAGATTGCATTCTGCAACGGTGCTACACTTGTTCCTCCGGCTTCGATCAGATGCTCCAGATTTCTTGGCAGCAGGAATAGCGGCACAGGCAGAGGAAGCAGACACCGCCCACAAAGAAAGTAGACGCTGCCCATAGCGCAACGTCGATGGTGGTAGTGGCTAGCCAGTTAGGGATAAATATAAAGGGTTTAATCCTTTGTTTCATTGGCAGTTGGAGCCGGAGTGGTTGGCAGCCAAAAGCTAAAGGCACACCAAGCCACAAGGTCGGGGGTACAAGCCCCACCGACCCAAAGGTATATATTTTTTTAATTTTTTGTTTTTTGATTAAGTCTTTTTATTTTTTAATGATTTAATTTTTATTAATTAAATATTATTCTTATTTTTTTAAGAATTTTTATATTTGATTAATATTAATTTTTTCATTAAATTATATTTTTGCTTTCAAAAACAAAATTTATAAAAAAAAAAAAAAACTTTGCAAAAGAGAACCCAATTTTTTCTTTTCATCCTATTTATTGCAAAATTGTAACACTCAAATTTGAGTGCATTTGACAAATTGTCAACAAAAACAACAGTCATCCCACACAAATTTTTTTTAGATTTCATAAATAGCACTTTCCCGTGTTTGGAGTTCTTGAAATAAGAAGGGGGATTTTTTTGATGACATTTTTGTGCTAATCTGCCTAAGAGGCAAATATTGTAATTTTTTACAAACCAGTAAAAAAAGCCTTCTGGAGCACCCATTTTGCGCTTCCAAAAAATTTTGGACTCCACGTATAGGGGAGATATAATTTTTGCAAAATCAAGGGGGGATTTATAAGGGTGCATTTTCAGCAGTGACCGACACCTTAGTCAAATTATTTTGCAAAATTTTATTGTAAAAGGTGCATTTTCGGCAGAGACCGACACCTTAAAAATGGGCAGATCAAAGAAAAAGATAGCCCTAAAAACTGATGTTGCTAAATCAGTTAAAGACCCATACTTTCCACCAGAGATGGATGGGTTGGATTTTTATGAGGAGGGCACATTCCTCACACTAAACAATGGTTTAGTAGCTCTCCTCGATGATTTTGAGTCTTGTATAGACCTTCAGAAAAATGGTGCTCAAGTTCCTATTGGCATTCTAAGGGGCATATACCTGGTATTTGTTGCACTTGACCGTGCCCAACGTAAATTGGAAATAAATAAGGAAAGTGAGGTCCTAAAGGCGAACGCTTGTTGTGACACAAGTGACCTTCAACCCATTGTGGTGAATGCTTGTTGTGACACGAGTGACCTTCAGCCCATTGTGGCACATGCTTGTTGTGATATAGGCGACCTCATACCTTCTATGGTAGATATCAGTTGTAGCACAGGTGATCTCATTTCAGTAGCATATTTTGCTTGTGACACTAGTGACTTAACAACTGAACCTCCTCAAAAAGAGCTCCATAATATCATCAATAGCAACAAATGCAATATTGTTAAAAGCATTGATGAAGATGTTGAAATTGGGTGTTTTGAAAAGCACACCAAAGGATTTGGTTCCAAAATGATGAAGAAAATGGGATTCAATGGTGAGAGATTAGGTAAACAGGAACAAGGCATTAAAACTCCAATAATGCTAAATGTCAGGGAAAAACATGAATGCCTTGGCTATACTGGACATGCAAGTACCAGTAATTCTATGTTTGTAAAACCTAAATCTCCTACAACTCCTAAAAAGCATTGTTGCAGTCACTGTGGAAAGACAGGACATGTTGCAGCTAAGTGTTGGAGATTACATCC
This sequence comes from Wollemia nobilis, assembly GCA_028583015.1. Lineage (NCBI taxonomy): Eukaryota > Viridiplantae > Streptophyta > Pinopsida > Araucariales > Araucariaceae > Wollemia > Wollemia nobilis. Next base: position 13,332,234 of record JAQPPZ010000754.1, on the reverse strand, counting down.
TTGTGATTCTTGTGGATGTACGAATCACTCTTCTTCAAGATGTTGGTACAAAGTGAAAATGACCAACAAGGTTCATATTGATTGTGGATGGACAGATCTCACACAATGGACCATGATGAAAGAAATGTTGTATGGCTTCTACCGAAAAGGTAAAACCTATGGTAGACCCCGAGGCAAATCCAGTGACAGACCAAGTGGCAGTCCCAAAGATAATGACCCAGAGATAGACCTAAAGACAGACCTAGAGACAAAGTTCCAAAGGCAGATCTACAGGCAGATCCAGAGGCAATGATCCAGAGGCAGTTTCACAGGCAGATCCCGAGATAGACCTAGAGGTACAATTCTAGAGGTATGCTTAGAGCTAGAGCCAGAGCCATGAGCCCGAGCCAGAGCCAAAGACAAAGCACGAGCCACCATTCTTTCATTTCTCTTATTCTTCTTCACTGTATTGGGGCAATTATATACTTTACCCAAATATTGTTGTATGGGGGGATATTAGCATAGCTAGTAGTTATATTATTATCTAAATAATGTAATAAGGGGGGATGTTAGCGTATATTTTAAATTAGCTTTTATTACATTATTTTATTTTTGGGCTTATTGTTAGCGTAGTTTATTTAGGGCTCATTGTTGTTCATGAGATCCGCTTATTACGGGCTAATTAGAGCCTACAGTGTATTATTTATTCGTTCATTGGAATAATCAAACTGTTAAGTTCTTTGACAGTGATTTCACGCAATACAGCAGCACAAGGGAGCGCCAAGGACGGCATGTTGCGATTTTGCGACATGTCGCGTTTTCGTGGGGAGGAAGCAGAACGAAACAAGGCAAGAGAAAAATGTCGCGATTTAGCGACATGTCGCGATATCGCAACCTGTCACGTTTTCACGGTAGGAAAGTGAGGAAGGAGCAAGATGGTACGGAATGTCGTGATTTTGCGACATGTCGCATTTTCGCAGAAGGAGGCGACAACAACGAAGAAGATAGAAAATTGTCGCGATATCAGAAATGTCGCGTTTTTGTGAAGAGAAATAAGAAAAGTACAAGGCAGGAAGATGACGCGATTTAGCGACATGTTGTGGAGACAAAGCCAAATAGAGGAAGATGTCACAATTTCGCGACTTGTCACGTTTTCGCGGAAGTGCATGAAGATAAGGCGCAACGAGAGGAGGATGTCGCGATTTCACGACCTGTCACATTTTCACGACAAGGAGCACTGAAGGAACAACACAAAGGCAGATGGTTGCGATTTCACGACTTGCAAGAAGAGAAGAGCCAAGCGACAGAAACATGTCGCGATTTCGTGACACGTCGCTTTTTCGCGGAAGCAAGAAGGAGAAAGCCAAACGAAGGGAGAATGTCGTGATTTCATGACATATTTGGAAACAAAGCCAGGCAGGAGCAAATTGTCGTGATTTCATGACATGTCACGATTTCACAACTTGTCTTATTTTCACGGTAGGAAAGAGACGAAGGAGCAAGATGATACAGAATGTCACGATTTCAAGACATGTCAAATTTTCGCAATAGAGGCGACAAAACGAAGGAGAAGACAGAAACATGTCGCAATTTCGTGACTTGTCGCATTTTCACGAGGAAAAAGAAGAAAAGTACAAGGCAGAGATAATTGTCGCGATTTCGTGACATGTCACATTTTTGCGACATGTCGCGTTTTTGCGGTGAGAAAGCGAAAAGGACAGCACCAAGTACGGAATGTCACGATATCGCGACTTGCCACATTTTCGTGACCTGTTGCGATTTCGTGACTTGAAAGCAGACGAAGGCCAAGCAAGAGAAAAATTTCATGATTTCGCGACTAAAGGCGACGAAAGGGTAAAGCGAGAGAGGATGTCGCGATTTCATGACATGTGTTTTCGCGACTGGTAGCTACAGGACAAAGCAGCAAGGGAAAAATGTCGCGATTTCGTGATAGAAGTGACAAAAAAGGTCCAATAAACTTCTCTCTACATTTTTATTCATATTGCATAGGAGATCGAGGTCAAAGAGGCTCCAAAATTAAATGTTTTCCAACATTTAATTTAAATATCAAAGCTCTCCAAAATTTAATATCAAGAGTCAATTGGCAATCAGATCAGAGGGGAGAACGTGTTAAAGCATGCAGTTTTCGAAGCCACCAAAATGAAAGATGCCTTCGATATTAAAAGATCTTGTTCGTGGTCTCCTAATCCTTCAAGCATGCCCCGAAAACAGTCATTTAATGAAGAAATCTGGTCCCTTGTTTTTGTTTGATTTTCAAACTTGATCCATAGAAGCAGGGAATGTGATTTCTCCAAGGCAGATTTCATGGGATTGGTTCTCTTTTCAAGTGCATATTTTGTGGATCTCCTCTTCAAAATATGTTTTATGTTTTAAATGCTGCGATTCAAAAGAGAGAGGGAAAACCTCTATAAATACCAATGTATATCTCAAGAAAAGGAGGAGGACCTTTTTGCAAAAATTGAAGCAGAAATCCTAGATGCATTTTGCTTTGTTCTTAGAGTTTTTTGGAGTTGGTGATCCAAATTGATGTTCATGTGATGCTTTCTATGTAATTCACTTTTGTTTTGTCAAGTGCTAAAGTTTTAGTTGAATTCTACTGTTTTGAATTTGGCTATGTTTTCATTTGAACATTTGGAGTATAATTGAAGGTGAGCTTATAGTCAATGTTTGATCCAATTTCTGTATGTGCATTCTAAGGATCAATTGTTGCTTATCTTCAAGATTTAGTTTTGGTTATTTGCTATTGTTCTCCCTATCAACTATCGACTTCGGCCATATTTCCATCTCTTTCTATTATTTCTAACCCTGAACCTTAAAAATAGTTTGGATTAGTTTGGGAGTGATGCAGGAGCATCCAACGAAAGGAAAAATACCGCAAATAAGAAAAAGTGTCGCGATATCGTGACACTTTTGGCAAAGAAGGAAAAGTGTCGCAATATCACGAAATGTCGGTAGAGAGAGAAAAAGTGTTGCGATATCGCGACATGTCGCATTTTTGCGACCAAAGGACGAGAGAAGGTGCAAGGGAGAAAAAGTGTCGCGATATCGTGACATGTCGCATTTTTGTGACCAAAGGACGAGAGAAGGCGCAAGGGAGAAAAAGTGTCGCGATATCGCGACATGTCGCATTTTCGCAACCAAAGGACGAGAGAAGGCGCAAGGGAGAAAAAGTGTCACGATATCGCGACATGTCGCATTTTCGCGACCAAAGGACGAGAGAAGGCGCAAGGGAGGAGAAGTATCGTGATATCGCAACATGTCGCATTTTCGTGACCAAAAGATAAGAGAAGGTGCAAGGAGAAAAAGTGTTGCGATATCGCGACATGTCGCATTTTCGCAACCAAAAGACGAGAGGAGGCGCAGTAGATAAAAAGTGTCAGGATATCGCTACATGTCGCATTTTCGCGACCAAACGATGAGAGGAGGCGCAAGAGAGAAAAGTGTCGCGATATTGTGACATGTCGCATTTTCGTGACCAAAAGACAAGAGAAGGCGCAAGAGAGAAAAGTGTTGTGATATCGCGACATGTCACATTTTCGTGACTCGAAAAGGGCAGGAAGGCAGAAAAGCAAAAGTGTCGCGATATCGCGACATGTCGCATTTTCGCAACTCGAAAAGGGCAGGATGGCAGAAAAGCAAAAGTGTCGTGATATCGTGACATGTCGCATTTTTGAGATGCAAAAAGGGCAGGAAGGTAGAGAAGCAAAAGTGTCACGATATCGCGACATGTCGTATTTTCACGACCAAAGAAAAGAAAAAGTACAGGCGGTTACAAGGGCCATTAAAAAGGAAATTATCGAGCGGTGGGTATACCGAACGTCATCATTGGTTGACAGGCGGATAGAGTCTATAGTGGCAGCACTGAACAACACATGGCACCAAGGTGCAATGAAAGCAGATGAAGATCAAGAGTCGGGAAAAAAAATGTTTCGAAAGCCAAAAACAACGAAGAGGCACAAGAAATGAAACGAAGGGCCAGAAAAGAGAAACATAGAGTCATGCCATAAATTTTAAAAGGGGAGGCAAAGGCATGAACAAGGGGTCGGAAAACTACTGAGACCGAGTTGCAAAGTTGAAGGCAAGAGGGCCATTCTGGACCTATTTGGGCTATTTTTCTTCCAGGGGGGGAAATACTGTAAAGAAAAAAAATAAACTATCTTTCGGAATAAAGGAGTTTATTTGGCAGACTGCTACCATTTTCTGTAAATATTTTCCAAGTTTTTGAATGAGAATTGAATTTGATTGATTAGGAAATCTGGCTCCCCATCAAGTGGTATCAGAGCGGGAGTTCCTGAGTGTGTGAGCAGATCGTCGAAAGTGAGGCAGTTTGCACTAGGATATGTGGAAGAGCTTAGGGTTCTTGAGTGTGCGAGTAGATCATCGAAAGTGAGGTAGTTTACACCAAGATCTGTGGAAGAGCGTAGGAGTTCTTGAGTGTGTGAGCAGATCACCGAAAGTGAGGTAGTTTGCACCAGGATCTGTGGAAGGGTTGTGAGAAGAGAGTGAAGAAGAATGCCTCCACAAAGAAACCGTGGTGGTGGGAGGAATGTGGTACCTGAAGAAGATTTCAGAGCTTTGCAGAGGCAAGTGCAGGCCTTGCAAGAGGAGTTGCGAAGAGGGGTTGAGCCAAGGAGAGAAGACCGTAGTGAAGATGAAGCTTGGGAGGTTGATGATCCATCAGATGAAGAAGAAGCAATGGATCCTACAGAAGCTAGATTAGTTAAGGCCATATCTTGGATCGGGAAGAAGCCAAAGTTTGATGTCTCCACGTATTCTAGGAATCTCAATCTAGAGGAGTTGATTGATTGGATCAATGATATGGAGGATTATTTTGAGTATGAGGAGGTTGTAGATCCAGATCGGATCAAATTGGCAAAAACAAAGTTGAAAGGCCATGCTAGCATATGGTGGAAAGAAGTGCAGCTAGAAAGAAATAGGAGAGGAAAGGAAAAGATAACCAGATGGGATCGAATGGTAGAGAAGTTGAAGAGGCAGTTTATTCCTACATATTATGAATTGGATCTATTGAGGAAAATGTAGAGCTTAAGACAGTCAAGCAAATATGTCAAAGAATATACAGAGGAGTTTTACCAGATTTTAATAAGAACTGGACATTCAGAGGATAGTAAGGAGAAAGTAGCTCATTACATAAATGGGTTAAGAATGAATATCCAAGAAGAACTCAGTTTGGTCAGAATAACCACCATTGAGGATACATATCAGTTTGCATTGAAGGTTGAAGAGAAGCTGAACAAAAGGTTTGAGGATAAGCAGAAAGGAAGAGGTCATGGAGAAACAACTGGTGGAAGAATAGATGGAGGACGAGATGAGAAGAAAGAAGAAACTAGCAACAATCAGGATTAGAAGGGAGATAATGATTACAGTCCTCGTGATCAGAACAATGGCTACCCAAGAGGAAGAGGTAGATCTGGACGTGGGTATGGAAGAGGAGGATTTTGTGGAACCTATTTCCATTGTGGGGAAGAGGGACATCGGGCATATGAGTGTCCCCAACACCAAGAGAGGATGAATAGAAGACCTGAGGGTCATGTCAGAGCTGCTGTAGCAGATGAAGGTGCTGAATCAGAACATTCTAAGGAAGTAGAGAGAGGAGAAGTTATGGTCACAAGGAGAATCTTGTTGAATGAGGAGAAAAAACCGGACCAGAGGAGGAGCTTGTTCTGCACAAGGTGCAAATGTTCAGGTAAGGTCTGTAATGTTATTATAGATAATGGTAGTACTGATAACTTGGTCTTTGAAGAAATGGTTACTAAGTTACAACTAGAGAGGAGGAGACACCCGCATCCATACCGGATTGCGTGGTTGCGGAAGGACCATAGGGCATTAGTCAGTGAACAGTCCTTAGTCAAGTTTAATATTGGGAGATACCAAGATGAGGTCCTGTGTGATATCCTGCCTATGGATGCTTGCCATATGTTGTTAGGAAGACCATGGCAATTTGATCGCCGTGTAGTCCATGATGGACATGCCAACACTTACTCCCTAACAAACGAAGGAGTGCGCCATAAACTAAAGCCACCGAAAGAGATGGATGAAAAGAGTTTGTTGACAATAATGAGAGTGGAAGTTGTGGGGTTTGAATAACTTAAGGGTTTGTACCCTGAAGACCCAGATTTTGTTGAAGCTTGGAGAGCTTGTACAGCCCCAGTTAAAAATAAGGTGATAGAACAGTACAAAAGTGAAGGTCACTTCTCAATCCACCCCGGTTGTCTGATGCAGGAGCATCCAACGAAAGGCAAAATACCACAAAGAAGAAAAAGTGTCACGATATCATGACATGTTGGCAAAGAAGGAAAAGTGTCGTGATATCGCGACATGTCGACAGAGAGAGAAAAAGTGTCACGATATCGCGACATGTCGCATTTTCGTGACCAAAGGACGAGAGAAGGTGCAAGGGAGAAAAAGTGTCGCGATATCGCGACATGTCGCATTTTCACGACCAAAGGATGAGAGAAGGCGCAAGGGAGAAAAAGTGTCGTGATATTGCGACATGTCGCATTTTCGTGACCAAAGGACGAGAGAAGGCGCAAGGGAGAAAAAGTGTCACGATATCGCGACATGTCGCATTTTCGTGACCAAAGGACAAGAGAAGGTGCAAGGGAGGAGAAGTGTCGCGATATCGCGACATGTCGCATTTTCGCCACCAAAAGATAAGAGAAGGCGCAAGGAGAAAAAGTGTCGTGATATCACGACATGTCGCATTTTTGTGACCAAAAGACGAGAGGAGGCGCAGAAGAGAAAAATTGTCATGATATCGCGACATGTCGCATTTTCGCGACCAAAAGACGAGAGGAGGCGCGAGAGAGAAAAGTGTCGCGATATCGCAACATGTCGCATTTTCACGACCAAAAGACAAGAGAAGGCGCAAGAGAGAAAAGTGTCGCGATATCGCGACATGTCGCATTTTCGTGACTCGAAAAGGGCAAGAAGGCAGAAAAGCAAAAGTGTCACGATATCGTGACATGTCGAATTTTCATGACTCGAAAAGGGCAGGATGGCAGAAAAGCAAAAGTGTCGCGATATCACGACATGTCGCATTTTCAAGACACGAAAATGGCAGGAAGGCAGAGAAGCAAAAGTGTCGCGATATCGCGACATGTCGTATTTTTGCGACCAAAGAAAAGAAAAAGGGCAGGCGGTTACAAGGGCCGTTAGAGAGGAAATTATCAAGCGGTGGGTATACCGAATGTCATCATTGGTTGACAGGCGGACAGAGTCTATAGTGGCAACATTGAACAACACATGGCACCAAGGTGCAATGAAAGTAGACGAAGATCAAGAGTCGGAAAGAAAACGTTTCGAAAGCCAAAAACAACGAAGAGGCACAGGAAATGAAACGAAGGGCCAGAAAAGGGAAACGTAGAGTCATGCCAAAAATTTTAAAATAGGAAGCAAAGGCATACACAAGGGTCAGAAAACTGCTAAGACCGAGTTGCAGAGCTGAAGGCAAGAGGGCCATTCTGGACCTGTTTGTGCTATTTTTCTTCCAGGGCGAGAAATACTGTAAAAAAAAAAATAAACTATCTTTTAGAATAAAGGAGTTTATTTGGCAAACTGCAGCCTTTTTCTATAAATCTTTTCCAATTTTTTGAATTAGAATTGAATTTGATTGATTAGGAAATCTGACTCCCCATCAAGTGGTATCAGAGCGGGAGTTCCTGAGTGTGTGAGTAGATCATCGAAAGTGAGGCAGTTTGCACCAAGATCTGTGGAAGAGCTTAGGGTTCCTGAGTGTGTGAGCAGATCGTCGAAAGTGAGGTAGTTTGCATCAGGATCTGTGGAAGAGCGTAGGAGTTCCTGAGTGTGTGATCAGATTACCGAAAGTGAGGCAGTTTGCATCAAGATCTGTGGAAGGGTTGTGAGAAGAGAGTGAAGAAGAATGCCTCCACGAAGAAACCGTGGTGGTGGGAGGAATGTGGTTCCTGAAGAATATTTTAGAGCTTTGCAGAGGCAAGTGCAGGCCCTGCAAGAGGAGTTGTGAGAAGGGGTTGAGCGAAGGAGATAAGACCATAGTGAAGATGAAGCTTGGGAGGTTGATGATCCATTAGATGAAGAAGAAGCAATGGATCCTGCAGAATCCAGATTAGTTAAGGCCATATCTCGGATCGAGAAGAAGCCAAAGTTTGATGTCTCCACGTATTCTAGGAATCTCAATCCAGAGGAGTTGATTGATTAGATCAATGATATGGAGGAGTATTTTGAGTATGAGGAGGTTGTAGATCTAGATCGGATCAAATTGGCAAAAACAAAGTTGAAAGGCCATGCTAGCATATGTTGAAAAGAAGTGTAGCTAGAAAGAAATAAGAGAGGAAATGAAAAGATAACCAGATGGGATCGAATGGTAGAGAAGTTGAAGAGGCAATTTATTCCTACAGATTACGAATTGGATCTGTTGAGGAAAATGTAGAGCTTGAGACAGTCAAGAAAATTTGTCAAAGAATATACAGAGGAGTTTTACCAGATTTTAATAAGAACTGGACATTCAGAGGATAGTAAGGAGAAAGTAGCTCGTTACATAAATGGGTTAAGAATGAATATCCAAGAAGAACTCAGTTTGGTCAGAATAACCACCATTGAGGATACATATCAGTTTGCCTTGAAGGTTGAAGAGAAGCTGAACAGAAGGTTTGAGGGTAAGCAGAAAGGAAGAGGTCATGGAGAAAGAACTGGTGGAAGAATAAATGGAGGACGAGATGAGAAGAAAGAAGAAGCTAGCAACAGTCAGGATCAGAAGGGAGATAATTATTATAGTCCCCGTGATCAGAATAATGGCTACCCAAGAGGAAGAGGTAGATCTGGACGTGGATATGGAAGAGGAGGATTTCGTGGAACCTGTTTCCATTGTGGGGAAGAGGGACATCGGGCATATGAGTGTCCCCAACACCAAGAGAGGACGAATAGAAGACCTGAGGGTCATGCCAGAGCTGCTGTAGCAGATGAAGGTGTTGAATCAGAACATTCTGAGGAAGCATAGAGAGGAGAAGTTATGGTCACAAGGAGAATCTTGTTGAATGAGGAGAAAGAACCGGACTAGAGGAGCCTGTTTCGCACAAGGTGCAAATGTTCAGGTAAGGTCTGTAATGTTATTATAGATAATGGTAGTACTGATAACTTGGTCTCTGAAAAAATGATTACTAAGTTACAGCTAGAGAGGAGGAGACATCCGCATCCATACTGGATTGGCAAGTGTCGCGATATCGCGACATGTCGCATTTTCACGACCAAAAGACAAGAGAAGGCACAAGGAGAAAAAGTGTCGCGATATCGCAACATGTCGCATTTTCGCGACCAAAAGACGAGAGGAGGTGCAGGAGAGAAAAAGTGTCGCGATATCACGACATGTCGCATTTTCACGACCAAAAGACGAGAGGAGGCATGAGAGAGAAAAGTGTCGTGATATCGCGACATGTCACATTTTCGCAACCAAAAGACAAGAGAAGGCGCAAGAGAGAAAAGTGTCGCGATATCGCGACATGTCGCATTTTCGCGACTCGAAAAGGGCAGGAAGGCAAAAAAGCAAAAGTGTCGCGATATCGCAACATGTCGCATTTTCGCGACTCGAAAAGGGCAGGATGGCAGAGAAGCAAAAGTGTCGCGATATTGCGACATGTCGCATTTTCGCGACGCGAAAAGGGCAGGAAGGCAGAGAAGCAAAAGTGTCGCGATATCACGACATGTCACATTTTCATGACCAAAGAAAAGAAAAAGGGCAGGCGGTTACAGGGGCCGTTATAGAGGAAATTATCGAGCGGTGCATATACCGAACGTCATCATTGGTTGACAGGCGGACAGAGTCTCCAGTGGCAGCATTGAACAACACATGGCACCAAGGTGTAATGAAAGTAGACGAAGATCAAGATTCGGAAAGAAAAACGTTTCGAAAGCCAAAAACAACGAAGAGGCACAAGAAATGAAACGAAGGGCCAAAAAAGGGAAACGTAGAGTCATGCCAAAAATTTTAAAAGGGGAAGCAAAGGCATGCACAAGGGTCAAAAAACTGCTGAGACTGAGTTGTAGAGCTAAAGGCAAGAGGGCCATTATGGACCTGTTTGGGCTGTTTTTCTTCTAGGGTAGGAAATATTGTAAAGAAAAAAATAAACTATCTTTTAGAATAAAGGAGTTTATTTGGCAGACTGCTGCCATTTTCTGTAAATCTTTTCCAAGTTTTTGAATGAGAATTGAATTTGATTGATTAGGAAATCTGACTCCCCATCAGGAAGCCAGCCCTCTCTGGATATTGGCTCGGGAGACTTCTCTTTCTCTCGACATTTCAATGTTGGCCGTGTCTAGGGTGCATTTTATATGACTAGGCAGATTTGTGACCAACAGTACTCTACTTCTGTAGTGGATAAAGCAACAACTGATTGCTTTTTACTCATCCAACTTACTGCCCCTCCAAATACCCTGAACACATAAGCACTTGTGGATATTCTCTTGTCAATATATCTAGCCCAGTGAGCATCCAAAAACCCTTGTATATTTATAATATTATTACCTTCAAAATTTCCTCCATAATAGATACATTAATCTGTAGTTCCACGCAAGTATCTAAAGATCCTCTTCACAACAGTCCAATGTTCCTTTCTTGGATTTGACATATATTTGCTAACTACTCCCACTGCATGTGCAATATCAGGTCTTGTGAGACAAGCAAAGTCTCTCCAAGATCGAAGAATGCTCCACAAGATCAATCACACACAAAAGAGGAAAATCCACAACACCAATATTAAGTGGTAAAACCCTACTTCAAATGAAGAAGGGAAACATCCACTATGAAGCTCACTATATTACTCAATGATTCAACAATACAATAATACTTCAATGTTATGCAACAATATGCATCAACATGATATAACAAAATGTAGTAGACAACATCCCTATTTAAAGAGAAGCTTTTCTACTACAACCCTAAAATTACCCTAATCTTATCACAATATTATCTTGAGATGTGTGACAAATCTTATCACAATCTTATCTTGAGATGTGTGACAAGTGGCATCTATAAAATATTAAAAAGTGATTGGTTACTTTTTAATAAAATTATGGAAATTTTTTTGCATATCCTTACTGTGCAAATTCATGGATTCTTATAATTTTAGAAAAAAATTAGCATAATTTTATCAAAAATTCAAAATGATGACGAATTGGTCACCCCAAGTGATAGTTTTATAGGAATCCATGGCTTCTTAGGGGAATAATTGCAATGAAGATGATATGATTGGAGATGGTCACAATTTTAAATGAGATCAAGATGTCATCAATAGAGGAATATTGAAAATGACAAATCTTGAATTTGAAATTTCTATTAAGAGCTACAAATTAGATCTTAGGGATCTGATCCATTAATGGTGGGTGGCTTGGAAGGTACCAAAAGTCATTTTCAATTTATTTTGGCACATGATAGTAAAAAACATTAGCATAAAAAAACACTAGTGATGCTTTAATGATGGCACTTTCACCATCATGACCATTAGAGGTCAAATTTGGGCAAGAAAGATCAAATTCAAAATTTTAACAAAAGTATCATAAATTTATAAAAGCATTATCAATGATTTTGCTCATGCACCAATACTTTGTATTCTTAGAGCAATAAATACTTTAAATTTGGGCACAATGAAGATTAATTCACTTTGGTTGATTGAAAGGTTGATTCATGAAGAACTTTACAAAGTTGAAGATTAGACCTATGCTCAAAATTAGATGTCTACATGGACATATGACATGTTGGTAAGCTATATCAATGTTTGAGCATAGAAGGAAAAATATTCTATGTTTGAACTTTATGGATTTATTTTTTGCATGCTCATAGTGATCAGTTTGGAGAACATTATCTATGGAGGCATTTATGGATGCATCACCAATATGACTTCTACCTAGTTGGCTATGTAAATGTGCAAAGTTATTTGAAGAACCACTTAGCCCAAGTTTTACTCTCTCCATTAAAATATTTTACAAAGTGTTAAGTTTTAGTGTTGTGGTGCATTGTTGTGTCATCTATGTAAGGATGTAACAAGCATTTCAACAAAAACTTTATTTCCCTAGATGACTCAAGGAACTTAGGCCATTAGAGACTCAATATCAAACCTCATGTAGTACAATTTTGGCATTTGAAAATAAATAGTTCTAACTATGACTGACTTGGTAGTCAATATGGTTGTATCTTATTCCATGTACTAACTTTTTCCCCATATATAACCAATTTAACCAATGGAATTTTAGCACATGTTAAATTAATAGTCTAGTGGTGACCAAATAACATGGATTAAGTGTCAAAAACTAGAAAATTAATGAATGCTAAGTGGAAACCTATGATTGGATACTGCATTTTTATGTTTTGGAGTATTGAATTTTCAAAATTTTGAGGGATATTAGGAAAAATATTTTGGAGGTCATAATTTGTGCATAAGGAAGCATTTTCAATCTATTTTGTTTCAAATTGCATGATTTTTCAAGCTCTTTGTATTGGTGATATCAGTTCAAGGACCCTTTATATGTTGTCTACATTGTGCATGATAGACCTCAAAGCCTACTACACTATTTTGAAAAGAGAACATTACAATGTGATATGAAATTAGAATATTTGGTCTATATTTATAGGATCTACAATTGGATTTACGATATTTGTAGTAGTTATTGAGTATTTTAGAGGTATATCAAAAAGGGATTTAGAATATATTGATGATTATGTTTCTCACTCTAAATCCTTAAAATATGGCTTAGCTATAGTAGGAGGTAGGGTAAAGGGTAATGGAGAGCGTGTCAAATATATTGATTCTAATATTATTCCTGCTTTTCATATAGCTGGCTTGATTTTTTATGTAAATTTTATGACTACCAAGGAGCCACAACCTATTTCTCTTGAAGGAATTTTCAAGATTATTATCAATTATGAGGTTGAAATGAATCATTGTGGAGCTCTTTCTCCTATATAGAATCATCCAAATGACATCAAATTATTGGAATCTAAGGCTTGGTTTCATAATGGTAAGTCTAAAATTTCAAATTTTTAACAACGTGTGAGTATTATAAAAAGGAAAGATACTCCATAAAAAATTACTTAACAAGATTAAAGAGTATTGAGACAAAAGTCTTGAGATATAAAAAAGGTTTCAAAGGATGAAGATGACAAAGTGGAGGCCACTAGAGAATCCACTATAGGGGATAACTAATTTTACTCATTGTTGTGGCTCTTTATTAAATTTCATGATAGTGGATAGCTAATTTATCATATGATATCAATTTAATTGATTTGAAGTGAATTTATTTAAAATATTTTATTTTAACGTAGACTATTTTTTTTTATGGGGGGGAGAAAAAGGTGTTGTACTTGGGTCCCCATCCTAGAAAAATTACAACTCTCTTATTTAGATCTTGGAAGTATACAAACATATTTAATTCAAATCTCAATTGAGTTTACATCATTTTTCATAAAAAGCTTAAATTCTTGATTTTCATTTTTTGGATCTTCTTCTATTGTCTTAATAAATATAAATATTCCAAAATTTAGCATCCTTCTTCTTGATATTTTTCTATAAAATCCTTTGCAGTATTAAAACTCCACTTCTATTGTCTACGCATCGCATCTTAGTAGACTTATATTTCCAAAGCTTTGTGCTATCATAGACTACTTTACCAAATCTCAACTGCTAGTTTTCTTCCTGAAGCCTAAGTACAACCACAAGAATTGTAATAATTTGTTTATATGAAAATATATTAATGTTGTAAAATACAAAAAATATTACAAAGAGAAAATATTAAAATAAATATTAATCATTATTGATTTATGTAGTCAACATTTTCTTGTGAGCTTTAGCTAAACTTACTACTTCCTCTAACCATGGAAAAGAGAATTTAACTTCACGACCCTCTATTAAAACGCCTCTATTGGCTAGCCTATTTGCACATTTTTTCCCTTCCCTTAACATATGTGTAAACCTAAGTTTTCAAAATCTGTAACAAAATCTTGTATTTCCACAATGATATCTTGTATGTTCCATGGAGCCTTTGCTGTTCTCAATGTTACATTTATTACTATTAGTGAATTGCCTTCCATCCATACCCTATTCCATTTCATTTGTATGTATATTTTCAAACCTTCTAAAGTCGCACAAGCTTTAGCTTCATTATTTATCTTAATCCACTATTGAAAGGGTAATGTGATAAAATCTCACCCGTATTATTTCTAATTATTCCTCCTCTTGTTGGTATTGGATTTAATTTAAATACTCCAAATTTCAATTTAACCAACTCCACTTTTGGTGATTTCCACTTTATATTCTTCGAATTCCTTTTGTTTCTATTGTACCCAACATCATTCTTCCATTTGATGACTTGACTCCATCTATCAAGTATTTTTGCTTCAAGATTAGGAATTGGGTGAACTAATAGGGCTGGTTGAGACTCCTCTATGGCTAAACAAATATCTCTCCATGTTATTATGATATTCATAATTTGTTGGTGCTTTACATTATATCTGCTTCTTTTTGTGTATTCTCCTGAGCTATTCAACTTCCAAATCAACTTATCTTTGGTTCCTATCAAAATAATCATTGTTGTTATCTTTCTATTCAATTGCCTCCAAGCAACAATGTCCAGAATACTTGCAAAAAATTATTTTTTCCATTTGTATATTCCTTCTTGATCCTTGTACATAATGTTTGAAACCCTATCACTATATTTTTCTTGAAGTAATCTCATAAATGGTTTTAAAATTGGATCTAGATTGAGTGGATTTTTATCACACAAAGTATCCATCCATATAGAATTTTTTAGTTTTTTATTTTATTAGAATTGATTTAGGAAAGGATATTTATTATTAGATTATAAACAATATTAATGGTTTTTATATTAATATTACTTAAAGTGCTTACATGTTTTGTGAGTAATTATATATAATTTATTATTATTTTAAAATTCTAAAATTTTAAAATAATGATATGTTATTAATGTATACAAAGGTAAAAACTAGCTTATGGGAATATAAAAGATACAATACAAAAGAATAAGGGAAGTGCAAAGACATGCCCCAATAATAATACAAAAAAGAGAGAGAAAGCTAAAAGAGAAAAAGTAATTGGAAAGCAACCCTATAAGAAAGGGAACAATAAAGAAGATCATGAGGATAGTTTTATGGACGGAATCTAGTGGCCTAGAGTTTTATTTCTATTCAAAACATAAAGAAGTGCATGTTGGGCACAAGGCCAAATGAGTCACTAGGTCTAGGATAAATCATAGGTCTACCACATGAACTTGAAGTTGGCCATGGCACCTCTTTTGACTAGTTTCTAAAGGCTAAAGCGATTCCTTATTAATTAATTGTTGGGTTCCCCATACAATACAACAACGATTCCTTAATAAACACGATTCCTTTTTATTATTCTAGCATTATAATCAATATTTCTCTATTGGGTTCACTACATCTGGTATCAGAGCCACATCCAAAGAGCCATTTTTTTACCCATTTTTCTCTCCTTCCATCGCTCATCAGTGTCAATTAACCCATTGCACCATTGTATCACCTGACGTTTCACTCCTTCACCGTGTATCTACCACCAAAAAGATAATTTTCACCACAAGGCAACCCTGATCACTGGTGACACGCGTTGTCTTCACATAGCCTGGGAAGATTTGTGGGAACCCAATCACGTTTCAAGGAATTTCTAGTTTCGGTGTTCTCAGACTTGTGTTTACGATAAGAGTTTACGTGGAAAATTTGTTGTTAAGTAATAAGTTTCAACAAAGTTCGTGATGACTTCGTGTATTCCCAGACAAATCTACGACAAGAATTAGAACCTGCCGATAAATTCTTTGAGTAAGACAGTTAGTTTCAATAATACCAAGCAATAAATACGGGGATTTTCAAAAAAATTACATCTGATATTGGTGAATGGGAAATCCAATTTATTTCTAAAGTTTTTAAATACACCAACAAACGACGAGTGTTTTTCCTTCACATTTCAACCCTAAAATGCGACCGTATCCAGTTGCTGCATCTTGCAAATAAAACAAACTTCTGCCTGCGAACCTCCATTCAAAGTGCTGGTATAAAAAAAAAAAATCCTATTCGCTCACAGTGTGAAGGTCAACTGCGTAAAGCAAGCCATTTCTGGCTGCGACGTCTCCAGCAAGAAAACAAAACTCCAAATTGACAAAAATAATTTTTGATCTACCGTGGCATCATTTTTTTGCAATAATTCATTCACAGATCAAAGGTGCAGTTAAATCATCAAAAAAAAATACTTCGATGGAAAAAAATAATTTAAAATAAGCAACACCGATGGTCGGATATCCAAACAGAGCATTCAAGTGCAGTATTATCTAGAATTATCACGCTTTTCGATGAAGGGTTGTCCATTCTATACAACTGTGCATGTTGGAAATTTGGTGTGGGCAACTTTATCCATCGAAAAAATATATATTTAATTCCATTGTTTGGTCCACTCTTGTTCCAAACCGTATTCAAGGTCACCACTGCCCCTTCAAACCAGACACAACCACCATATTCAACATAATAGACTTTCATTTAAGTCTTTCAAAATCCAAAGGTGAATGTCCAAATCCGTCGCCTCGGCCCCTCTCTACTACACCATCGAGCCATTCGAATTTTCGCTGCCCGAGCCTCTTTACCCTTGATCCACCATACTTGCTTCCTACCTTGAGCTTTGCCGTCACTGCACCTCCTGTTCTGCCACCGCTGCCTAGCCATCGCCGCTCCAAAAAGTTTTGTGTCGATTTTTCAGCAAATTAGTGACAACTTCCAAAAAAAAGACTATGCAAATGGCCGATGGAAGAATATATCACGACCCCAACCTACTTTTTCTACTTAATCTTGCCCACTTATGTCAATTCACATCAGTGAGTGTATATAAAATTCAGTTCTAGGATATTGCCAATCGCATCACAGGGTTGGACGAATCAGTCCTCATAAGTGGGTTCATCAATGGATTGAAAGAAGAAATTAGAGTGAATATCATGATGTACACTCCTCGCACCCTACAAGAAGCCATTGGATTAGCCTTGTTAGCCGATGATACATTCAATGTTCAACGTCAACATGGGGATAAACCTATTGAAAAATCAACATTCACGCACACTATTCCAAAACACAAATTCTTGCCAGTTAAGTACCTTAGCCTACAAGAAATGGAGAAGCGATGAGCGAACGACCTCTGCTATACTTGTGATGAGCAATTTGGGCCCCTTCATTGTTGTGCTACATAAACATTGTATTTATTGAATATAGTTGATCCCTGTCACTCCATAGAGGAAGAAGGTGAGGAAGATGTGCACGACATGACCAAAGGACCTGATCATAACAATGAAGGAAATGAGGTCGATGTGCAAGAAGTGCTCGATGCACCACGAAAAGATGAGGCAGACATCCATGCAGTAAATAATGAAGGCAAGACATATACTCTCAAATAACTACACACAAGTTCATCGCCAATAGTGAATTCTCATCGTATAGGCAGCCTGATTCAGAAATGAGGCAAAAGAGTGAGTGCACCTTTATTTTCCCTTCATTCTACATAGGAAGAATCGGCTAAAGCGAAAACCTACCGTCATCACAATTCTCCTAAGGAAGATTCTACTATTCTTTCTAGCAACCCCCCACTAATGCTTCGATCTTCAATATATCCTTGCCTTCGAAAAAGTGACATTAAAATAGTACAAGAACTTGCACAAATTCAACTAGGAAAACAAGCAACAAAGCTCCTTACTTTGAGCTTTGAGGACAAAGCTCTTTTTAAGGAAGGTGGCATATTAGGATTCTACTCCTAACCACCATACTAATCACATTATTAGTTAATTATTTAATCACTCTCTCTTTCACAAATGTTGTGACCTTTGATCACACCTTCACACTCGTAGAAATAGACATTTCATTTGGTATAGTTGAGGCATCGAAGAATATAATTATTAATTAATTGTTGGGTTCCCCATACAATACAACAGTGATTCCTTAATAAAAGCGATTCCTTTTTATTATTCTAGCATTATAATCAATCTTTCTCTATTGGGTTCACTACAAATTGTAAATTCATAGTTAGATTTTATTGCATCATATTTTTTCCAATATTTCTTAATAAAAATTTATTGTAATATTTTATAGGGGTGAAGGGCAATCATCGCATCGAAGAGAAAAAATTATGCCACCACCACCTCCACCACAACCATAGATGATGAGGGGTAAAAAATTGGTTTCTATACCTTGAAGGGTTTGGGGATGAGTACTCAATGTCAGCCATACTTTTTTAGACCTTCCAAATATTTCTCTTGGAAATGTTTCTAGTGTGTAGGGAATTTCAGAATTGGATAATCCTCCACTTGATGAAGATTATCTATTTCAAGGTAGCATTCTTGAGGATTTCAATCCAACTGATGTGCTTCAAGGTCCACAACAACATACAAAAGCACAATAGACTATAGAGTTAGCTTCCCCTACTAAGAGCTCATCCCCTCCTCACCCAACCGACAATCCTTGTTTGCTAATTAAGGATGAATGGTTGCATTTTTTAGAAAATATTTTACTATCAGACAATTGTGAGGCCACCATTAAAGATATGGTGCTTCAAGATCTTGCTAGCATCAAAGAGTGGGAGTATCAAGTAAAATTTCTTATAAAGGAACTTAATGCCCGATACAATTTTTTTTAAAAAGAGAGTATTTTTTCATTGGTGGAGCATGAACCAGAAAAGCTTAATGCTTTATTACATCAAGTTGAATTTGGTAAGGTAAAGGCCACCACTGTGTATAATGATGAGGTTTTAGATCTTGTTTTGAATAGGTTAGAGAACCTCAATGTGGAAGCCTAGGCATACTATAATCAATGGACTCTTGACAAGAAAAGAGTTGATGTTGTAGAGGCAGCCAAAGATGTAGTTGAGATAAGTGATTGTAATTTTATTTATTCATTTTATTTGTTTTTAATACATTTATAAACTAACATATTTTTACTTTTCTCTTGTGCAATCCAATTTTGATAATTTACAAAAATAGGTGAATAGCCTGTATATTTATCTTAACAATGCCCAAAAAAATCTCCAAGGTGCCATTAAATTGAAAGAAATATTACATGTCACTATAAAAGAGAACAACACTTTCAAGAGAATTATAAAGGAGCAAAATTTAGATCCTGAGATTTTATTTAAGTAAAATTAAAAAGAAATGAATCTAATATTAAATAAAGATCCTACAAAAGAAGAAAGGCATTATTGGCAAGTTTTGACTATATTCAGAAAGACTTGATGAGAGCTAATGCGCTACAGAGGCATACTGGTGAGGAAATGCATGAACAAGTTATAATTTTAGATAGTCAACCTCAACCTCTAGTACAACCAACATCTGCTTCAGGCCCTCCAACAAAAGTTGAAAAACAATGAACACATAGTTCACTAGTTGACTACAGATTTTGTTGTATGGTAGTCAACATTTTTGTAAAATGTAATATTTTTCAAATTAATAAAAAAGTCATTTCCAAAAATATTTTCTTATATTTTTTAATTATTGTTTCATTTTATATTTGTGTATAGTTTTTGTAATTTATAATTCTTATTTATTTATTAACAAATCCAGTAAGAGTATTAACATTGATAAATTTATAAACAAACAAATCCAATGAGAGAATGAACATTATGGATTAGCCTCATAATCCAATAGATAAATGTTTACATCAATTGATAACAAATATTGCCAAAAATATCAAACTTTTCAAATGTTGCAAAAATCACATTAGAGGAAGTTGAAACAAACACTTCTCAGCTTGTCCAAAATCACTTGTATGCATAGTTGATCTCTGTGTCTCCACAATATAATCATTGTAAGTATCATTATCCTCATTATCATGAGTATTAGTGATACCTCTTCTATCTTCTAGATATTTCCAATATGCCAAAGCTCTATCATAAGAATACTTGTCCACCTCATAAGATGAGACATATGTTCTCAAACAGTTTTCTAAATTTTTATCCAACCTATTACAAACTTTAGATTTCACAAAAGATAATGCACTAAAAATCCTTTCATCTTCCACAGATCCCAAAATCATTGTTTGACACAATTCATATAAATAAAAATATTCACTCATCGTATGTTGTAAAACACTATTGGGATACAATTTTTTCCACAAACATGTAATAGAACCTAGTTCATGAGGGTTATTCAAATGCAAAATTTGATCAACCATTGTCATGCCAAAATGGCTTGATTGATTTGTCAAAAGTTCTTTATTGAGAATACCTTTGATTTCAATACCATTGACTTCCACACATTTAGTGAAATGGTTAACAAGAGTACCCATATATTTTATAAACAACTCACTTGTATTATTGTAGTTAGTACCAGGATCCCAAAACATGGGGTTAACCACACCCATGGCCTCAAGCAACTCATCTCTTTGAAAATGGTCTCTTATTTCTCTTGTCAAGGTTTTTTCTATTTTTCTCAATTTAATCCTTGTATTATGTAAAACTACATCAAATCTATTGTATGTTATGGGAATTTATTCAACATCATCTGTAACTATATTCCTTCACTTTTCAAAACAATATAAAGGTATCTCCTTTTCATGAACATTAATACAAAGATGATCATTGATGTTGAACTTCAAAAAGATTTTTGGATCATTGACATTTATTAAAGTTCTCCAACTATCAAACAAAGGATCCATAAATTTTCCTCCGAACAAGTATAACCTATCAATATACATACATATTTTTTTCTCATCCTGATGAAATCGACAATATAAATAGATCTTTCTTGTGCAAGTTTTATTAAAGTATTCATTTCTTGCAACATTGGAAGAATACCACATAATGTGAGTAGTGTTTCTAATTAAGTCATACGGTATAGCAAATCTTTTGCCTTATCAACTATCCTATGATTTTTATACATAAACCCTGCTAAGAATTGATATTCTTTAAAAACTCTAGATGTAGGTTGAAACAATGAAATCCACCTAGTATCTACATCTTTTAACAATTTTTTACCTTCAGTAACTCCTAGTGCAAACTATTGAAACTCTATAAACCTTTTTGGACTACACAAAAAATAAGCATGTATTTCATGGACGAGTTCTTCCACTCTCGCCATATTTTAAAATGTGCTCACAATTTTGTATGCAAGATTCATTCTATGAGTCATGCAATGAATTGGGATCAAATATGGGGCAACTAATATCTAAAGTAAAACACAAAGACCATTCATGTGTCCTTGCATTATAGCAACACCATCAACTCCAACACATATTAACTTACTAGCTATTGTTGCATCATCAATTCCCATGATATACTTTAAACTGGTTACAACAACATTGTAAAGGTTTTTCACTTTACAATTTTCCACCATATTATGTAGTGCTAGTAAATGAGGTTACCTTAAATGATCTTAAAATGTGTAAACATGCATGCAAATCCAAGATGTGTTGTCAACAACAATTACCTCATCAATTGAAAGTGAAATGAAATTGGCATGTTTTACTTTCTCTTTTAGGTCTTCCTTCTCAACCAATGAGAGACATTTCACCATTTCCCAACCACTTCGATTTGACCAATGGGTACTGGGAAGGTTCTGCACATCAGCTAGTTGAAATAGATGCTTAAAATTAATAAAATTAGACATAGGTCTACCCTTTTAAGAATAGTATATACAACAACAAACTACAAACTTTTTGAAACTAAAGTGGTTTGATGAATTTTTTGAAATTGAGTTGTAATCATTCCACCATTCTCAACAAGAGATTTTTATCATTTCATCTCTTTTTCATAGTCTTCTACATATCTCACATGTACAAATTTCAATGCATCCTTCCACCTAATTGTTTTCTTAGTCATTCCATCACTTTCTTATGATATTTCTTAGTCATTTCATCACTTTCTTAGTCATGTCCATAATATTTTTCTCTTGTATACAACTTAAGTTGTATCTTATGATATTTTCCTAGTTTCCAACTACAAATCATACATCTATATTCTATTGGTGTATCATTATTATTCTTCGACTTTACTCACTCAATAAAATGGATATTTTGATGACCATTCAAGCTAAAATATCCTTCCAATAGTCCACCTAGTTCTCTTTCTACGTTTAGATATTTGAGTAGAAGTTTCCCTAGAAGTTGGCATTTTATTAGAATCAACATTTTCTTTTTTAGTTGGCATGTCAGTTTCAGGATCAAGTGGTTTTTGCATGTCATTGTTAAGAATATTTTTATGTGGAGGAACCTCATCCTCAGGAATATCTTCAAGTGAATGCATATCAAGGTCAATCGTAATTTTTACATACAAAGATGGTCTATATCATTTTTAAAATTAGTTACCAAAATTAACTATTGAGTATGTAAAATGGGTATGTATCTTGAGTTCATGTATATGTCGATGCCTCACTCGATTTTGAAGTATGGATAAAATATTTTAGGATACTATTTTCCCTAGAAGATTGTCCTCCCTTATTTCCATTACCATTACGTACCATTGTACTTATATAGAAAAAATTATTTCATGTCAAAAATTGAACATGTTAAATAAAATTATGAAAATTCTACAAATTCTATGCAGGACTTCGAGGTCTACTATCAATTGTTATTTGTGTATACTTCTACTACTTGTTTGTCATCTATTCCTGCTATCCCTAATCTATCATCTATTCTTGCTACCACTCGTCTATCATCTATGTCTAATACTGCTCGTCTATCGTCTATTCTTGCTACTACTTATCTATCATCTATTCTGCTACTACTCATCTATCACCTATTCTTGCTACTCATCTATTTATACTACTGGAAATATATTATTATGCTTGGTCATTTATCACTGCTACTAGTCATCTTGAGGAGAATCAATGTTTAAGATGTAGGAGTGTCGCTATCGCATTAAGTATATATACTAGTGATATAATAAGTAATTTTATTTTTTATTTACATGGTGGAATTGGTAGCCAACATGATGATCTAGGTATGCTATCCACATCTATGGCTACCATGGTATTCTGTGTTGTTTGCCTCGAAATCCACCACATAGTACTCCACATAGTCCACCCCTATAACCACCATGTTGCATTCATTTTAAAACTTTTACATCACTAAAAACACCAAGAAAGTGATAAAAATTCAGTCTTACAAGGCCTAATATTTCAACCCTAGGCATCTATCCCCCTTATGAGGTTTCACCACACCAATTGGTCTACACCTTAGACATTTAATAGGTGATTTTTTTGGTGTAAATAAATTTTTTTATAATTTCAAGGTGAAAAGGTCCACTATTATCATTGGTAATGTTGGTAATTTAAACTTAAAACAATCAAATTATTATAAAACTGGGATGAGCCAAACCAAAAAAAATCCACCCAATTTTTTTGGGCTAATGGGCCCTAGTCAAGGGTCTCCATATTATCCAATTTTTTAATTTTAGAAATCCAAATATTCATTAATTAATGATAACTTGCTGCTATTCATAACCCTACCTTTTCCTTATTTTACAAAATAAATAAAAATATAAACTCATCTAATTAGAGAACAAAAAATATTAAGTATTAAATGCTCTAGTAGAAGGAAATCTAAAATAGAAAAACCTAATTTTGCCATGGAGGCAAAAGTGTCACGAGTTTGTAAAAGCTTCGAAAAAACTTTTAAAATAAACAAAAAAATATTGGATTAGTAGTAGAGGGCTTGTTTGAGCTACCAGAAAATGTTGATCTCTCTTGGATAGTAGGCCCTTATTCAAATAGTTAAGAAAAATAACAAAAATGATGAATTCATAAAATAAATGCTTCATGACAAAGTGCAATAAGAACAATAGCATTGTTGGCACTTTTGCTTCAAAGCATAGCAAAATAATATTAGATGTAAGATAAACTAGTTTAATGATTGAAATGATGTAGTTCTCTAAATTGGGAGTATAGAGACTCTATCAAAATATAGAAAGACATAAATTCACTTGCCTAAAATAAAGATTAATGTAACAAAATGAAATGTTAAACTAAGTGTAAATGTGATATATAAAAGTAGTTAACACACAAGATTAAAGCTTAGATCTATAAGACAAAGAGAGTGTCAAAATCAAATAAGAGGAAAGAGCACAACCCAAGATGATAAGGTTATTTCCCCCTTATTTGTGGAAGCTTATTGGAAGCATGCTAGGTTGCTTATGGACACTTGAAAGCTTGAGCTTGGACATTTGAATGATTGATTCTTGTTTCTTGGAGCTTGAAGATCGATTGCTTGAGGAGAATTGATGATTAGATGATTATGGCATAACATTGCCATGCAAAATGATAGAATTCATATGATTCTAGAGATATTTTGGCATAATTTTTCTACTCAGACTCTTGATGAATTGGTCACCCAAGTGCTAGTTTTATTGGAAGATATATATCCTTAGGGGAAATATTACATTGAATTTGATAGGATTAGATATGGTAAGAATTTGGAATAAAATCAATTTCTCATTAATGGAGGAAGATTAAAAGTGGAAAATATTGGATTTGGAATTTCTGTTGGTAGCTATGAATAAGATCTTGAGTATCTAATCCATTAATGGTGGGTGGATTGAAACGTAACAAAAATTATATATATATTTTTAATTTTAACATATGATAGTCAAAACTATTGACTGGGCAAAAATGTTGATGATTCTTTTGCAGTGGTGCTTTCACCATCATGACCATTGGAGATCAAATTTGGGTGGGAAAGGACTAAATAAAATTTTTATCAAAAGCACCATCAATGCTTTCACTCATGTACTGATGCTTTCAACTTTGGAGTACTAACTGATCCAAATTTGGGCACAAGAAGATTGATTCATTTTGGCTAATTGATCAAGGGATTGAAAACATGAATATTAAAACTATGTACAAAGTTAGTTGTCTACAATTTACCATTTTAATATATTTATTACATAATAAATATGTAAAAAACTAGCACAGATGCCTTGATTTTGAGATAAAAATATTTGTTGTTGCTTATGGTAGACTTAATTGATGATAGGAAATCTACATCAAAAAGTTATTTCTTATTGGAAAATGGATTAATCACTTTAAAAAAAATCTCAAATACAAAATACATAGTAACTAAATGAAAATATTACAAGAAAATAACCACAAGATCAAATATTAAGTTGCAATATAATGAACTCAATCAAGATGAGAATAAACACATAAATAACTTAGAATAACTTATAGAATAATCACATATAAATGCTCATAAAAATATTGAAAATTATATAGAATAAATGTCTACTAATGCATGCAATAAGCAATGCATTTTCGATACCAATTACAATGCTTAGTCACAAATATATAATAGTATGTGACTCCTCATCACTCTTATTTTTAACTCTTCATTTTCCTATATAAGGACACATGTGCACTCTTACATAATGGAAACTTGTGCATATTTACACTCACAACACTTGTACACATAATTACATGACACTTGTGCATTTCTTGCACATTATTACATTACATGAAATATAAACTCACACTCTAATCTAAGATACACACCTAATCTAATATTATACCAAGGTAATATAGTCTAATATAAACTCACACTCCTTTTACATTTTTCTAAAACTTTTGATCTTCTTCTTTTTCTTGCTTGATATTGTCTTCGGATTCAGATTTCCTATGATATGATACCATCTCTTCCTCTTTTTTTTTTTTACAATTATATTTGTGATATATATGATGGTATACCTTCTAATAATTGAGTTAGTAAATCATCACAATAATATGACTTTGTTTTCAATGATTCTTCTTTGAGACTATCATATGTATCATTTCTTTCAACTTGTATCTTCCCTTGAAAAAGCTCAAAACTAATTAATGAAAGATAAATCATTAAACATTCTTCTAAAGTAAGTATAATGGTGTTTTGAGAATCCCACCATGACTTGAAAAGTTTTTCATGAAGATAACCTATACGAGTTATAAATTTTCCTTCTTTTGCTTTAAAAAAAAAAGTCAAATTCTCTTTTAGAACATCAAATATTTATTTTTCTCCATAAAAGTTATTTATTAAGTTGTGCGAGTAAAATATTAGTGCATGTAAGATGTCTTTACTATCTTCATTAAATGCATTCTTGAAAATTTCATACATGACTATAATTTGATGTAGTTTACCTTATGTCTCCTTAAGTTTATGAATGGAGAAGAATGTTTACAAATTCAAAAATTCCTAAATTTGAAGTAGAATTCCTTATCTCTCCATAATTGAATTATTTGCAAATATTCTATGGCTTTTGAAATTAAAATAAAATAAAGCTTTCAAAAAAGAACTTTAATAAAGAGCTTCTCACTAACTACTTATTTCTCCAAGAAAATGCTTAAAAGAACAATTAAAAAACTTATTATTCTAATAGCACACTTATCACTCCAAAATAACCTTTAGAAAACCTTTAAAAACCAAAAATAAAAAATTAACTCCTTATCACTCCACTAAAATTTAGACAAAATAAAAATTAATTTAATTTATCCAATAAACCCTAATTTTACCTCCTTGGAAGGCATTGCTTGAATGGTGACTTTTTCGCTGGCAAGTTCAATAATGTTTTTGTTGTGCTTCCTAACTTGAGCGTGTGAGAATTAGTTGGAAGATCTTTGCATGGACCTCTATTTGAATTCTTTTGAATGGGTATTTCAAGATTTTTCCCTTCACCTTCTATTCTTCTATGTGTCACCTTGGCTCTACATATGGCGAATTTGATTGGATTTCCAAATGCTTGTAACGTTTGACTTTCTTGGGCATGTGCAAATAAGATGTTTCATTGACATTGGCTATAATGGGTGTTAGAATTTCCAATGCTTGGCTTCTACCAAGTGGCTCTTAGTCTTGCACTTCAACCAACATTCAATTTTCTAACCTTGTACACTTCTCCAACACTTGGAATTCATCTTTGTTTTTTCACCTTCCTTTGATGCTTCAACGCTCCTTTATTAAGTGCAACGAATGACATCTCAGTGCTCGTTTTTGACTATAACGAATAACATTCCAATGCTCCTCCTTTGGACTACGATAGATGATATTTAAATGCTCCTTCTAGACTATGATAAATGACATTTCAATACCCTTCTTCGCACAACAATGGGTGATATCGTTGTGCTATGTTCAGATGCTCCTCTTTCTTACTATGAGATATTATGATTAGTTGCTCCTTGATGGTTGTGGTGGGCTACATAATGGCACTAAAAATGATGTTGCTCCTTCCTTGTTACATTTAGCTCTAGAGGCTATGCGATGCTTGTATTCTTGATGCCTTCAGTGTAGCTCTAATGGAGACTATAAATTTATCCTATTTTTGCCTCCTTCTTGCACTCTCTTATGCTCTTTCTCTATCTAGGTTGCTAACTTATTTTTGTAGGTGCAAACTTCATACTTTAATGCAGGTGCAAAATTCTTACAAACTTGCACTCCAAACTCCTATGTTGTCTCCTTTGAATAACAATCATACTTTTTCTTATACAAATTAAAGCTCACAACATTGTCTATACTTTTTACTTTGTTTGTAGATCGTATAATATGGCGTTAAATATAGATTCTTCAAGCATTGTATGGATGGAGAAACTTGCACTCTAAAATTTATCTTGAATGTAGTTTTCTAATTCTACCAATGCTTCCTATATTCAATTTTATGCTTGTTGTCTTTGAAATTTAGCTTGCTACCTTTGGACATTAACTTATCCAAATCTATCCTCTATTCATAAGTTATCCTTTCACTTTGGTCAAATATACTTGCCTTCTAGATGACTTAATCATATGAGCAATGTAGTAATCTTGTTGTCTTCCTTTGTTGTCCTTCTTGCAGGTGCAAGTGTAGGATACTCATGTGTTGGATCACCGATACAAGGTGTTGTCTAATATTAAACTTACACTATGTTATCCTCTTGAATACCTACAACCATTAATAATTTAATCTTCTTAAAAATACACTTTATCATCTTTAATATGTAGTGTTCTCTACCTTGTATATGATTCCATATTTCTTTATTAAAATTTATTATTCGACAAGCTTTTTCTTTAAAGCTTCTCAAACTTAGTGGTCAAATACTTTATTATGCCTTCGATTCTCTAGCTACTCTTGAATTCATCTTTAATATTTGTTGTTTTGACTTCTTTACTTCTTATGGCTCATTTGAACCTTAATTAATTCCCCATGTTCTCAGTTTAATTTTGAGCATTACTTCTCTATACCTATGAGTTTGTTTTCAAATGGTGACAATTATCCCAATCTTGGTCTAAGCAATCCTTTTGGAGTTCTTTTATCTTTGTCTTCTTTCTCTCTTGAAGATCTCTTCTTGTCTTCAAGGTTGTTCTTCTAGATTTCAGTATTTTTCTTGACTGAATATGTTACCTTCTCTAGCTTCAAGACTTCTTGTTGTGATGCTATTGTGATGCTTCACTTGCTTGTGGCAATACTATGAATATTGCCTTGTGTTCTCTAAACTTGTTGTTCCTTTTCTTTAACACTACCCTTTTGGATTTTAAATTCTACCTTTATCTTTTTCTATGATGAATTTTCTAACTTTGTTTTCGAGTGTGGACTTCTAATATGCTGCCCTCTATGTGTTATATGTTATCCTTTAACTAGGATTATCCTCAAGACATTCTATTATCTTTAAGTCTTCTTGCTACCTTCAAGTTTTTCCTTAGTGGTCTCTTTTCTTGCTAAGGACCAATAAATATTTATCAAGGACCTTTTCCAATAGGTCTTCTTCTTTATATTTAATATTTTAATGAGAAATTTTCAATTCTCCTTAATTTCCCTTCTATGGGACTTATCTTTTGAAGTCTCCAAACTCTTATCAATATCAAGGTCTATCTTTGAGACTTGAAATTATGTTATAGATTACCTTATATTCTAAACATATTCTTGGAATCGGTAAACTCAAATTTTCTAACACTTTTCAATAATGACCAACTTTTCTTCTTGAGTTGGTTCTCTAAAATTTGTATCCTTAATCTTCATTAGTTGTTCTTCAACCTAGTGGTAATACCTTAACTTCATTTGCTTCACTAGTTTTCCTCCAACCCAATGGAAATACCTTAACTTCATTGGTCTTTCCTTAGCTAGTGGAAATATCCTTTGACTATTTGCAACTTTTGAAAACCTATGCAAGTAAACTTGATGTGGCTCTGATACCACTGATAGCTTTTGTAGCCTAATACTTAATGGAAATATTACAAGAAAATAACCACAAGATCAAATATAAAGTTGCAATATAATAAACTCAATCAAGATAAGAATAAACACAAAAATAACTTAGAATAACTCATAGAATAATCACATAGAAATGCTCACAAAAATACTAAAAATGATATAGAATAAAGGTCTACTAATGCATGCAATAAGCAATGCATTTTCTATACCAATTACAATGCTTAGTCACAAATATATAATAGTATGTGACTCCTCATATGGTGAACTCTTGACCTTCACTCTTCTTTGTAACTCTTCACTTTCCTATTCTAAGGACACATGTGCACTCTTACATAATGGACACTTGTGCACATTTACACTCACAACATTTGTACACATAATAACTTGACACTTGTGCATTTCTTGCACATTATTAAATTACATGAAATATATACTCACACTCTAATCTAAGACACACACCTAATCTAATATTGTACCAAGGTGGTACATTTTTTGATTAGTTGGACGAAAAGGAGTTTTGAAAGGACCTCCAAACCTTATAAAAAAAAGAAGCTAATCTCTAGCCACCACGAGACTGAGGATACTTCAAAAATTAAATCCAGCCAACCCTTAGACACAAATACCTACACCCAAAACAACATATACTAGCCAAAAAACCTAGACACATAAGCCAAACAGAGATAAAAGCTAGGCACGTAGGCCCGCATGGATAAACAAAGACAAAAACTAGGTATTGTTGGAAATTTGAGTTAATTTGAGGTATTTTATGTTGTCATTGATGTCACATGGATCATTGATGTCACATTGAGTTTTGGTGGCAAAAGCACTTCATAGATAATCATCTATGATATTTTGGAGAGCATGGATATATACAAGGTTTTTATGAAAACCAAGGCAGGCAAAATAAAAGGTTTTATTTAAAACCATGGTGGGCTTATGTGGAAAGGGCTTTTCTTAAAAGCCAAGGTGGAATTTTGTTTCATCGAAAAAGGACCTCCGGTGATGAAGATATTAAAGTTTAAAGTTTAAGTTTAAATTAATGGAGGGCCGACCTATGTGCAATTAATGGAGGTTGGCATATATATATGTAAAGGTTTCAATTTATTTCGGAAAGGGGGCATATTATATATCGTCGGAAAGCTTATTTCGAGGGCTATTTGACTAACTTATTTAGAAGGAGAAATAAGGTGTGTGTAAAGAGATATTTCTGATTTTGCAAAGGGGTTCCAAAAGTGAAGTTTGCCTTGTTCTTTTTCAAGAGGATTAATTCTTTCATGAGGTGACAAGGTATGCAATATTGTGATTTATTTTATTTTATGGTATAAGTGGTTTTGGGAGTGAAAAGGTTATGCAATGTTTTGATTTATTTTATTTTATGGTACAAGTGGTTTTAGGAGAGATAAGGAAGTTGTGCAATTAAAGGCCTTGGTGATGATTATTGAAAAGTGGAGTAATGTTGATTATTTTGTGATCTACTAACCCTTGTGAAGATTGGCAAAAGAATTTTGTGATTGTGGCAGATTTACAAAGAGGTTTTTTCATCTTCATAAAAGGTATGGGCACATTCTCCTATTGATTGTTTATGGTGGTTGATTTCTGAAATATCATTGGAGGGAAAAGGATTGTTTGTGGTTTCCTTTTCGAAAGTGGTTGGTTGAATGCTTCAAGGTTTTCTGAATTGAGAGTTGTGTTTAAACCTTGTTTGATAAGCATAGTTGTTGAAGCCCATTGGTTGTGAAAGAACTTGAGTTAGAAAAGAACATGAGTATCATTGTTATGTGAGATTTGTGGTTGAGCATTGTTGGAAACATTTGAGTTGGTTGATACATACTTGGACTAGGGTTGTGTGAGAAAGAGTTGTCCCTTGTGATGATTGGTTGAGTTGAGTTGATTGAGCCTAGTCAAGTGATGTGTGAAGTGATTGTTCAAGTTCTATGAAATAAACTATTCCATCATTCTATGTTGAGTTGAGATTAATGTTAGAACATATTGAGTCTCTAACAATTCTCTTTATGGTTCTATAAGACTTGAGTTGAGTTGAGGTTGATTTGAGTTGAGATTGAGATTAGAACATATTGAGTCTCTAACAATTCTCTTTATGCTTCTATGAGTTGATTTGAGTTGAGTTGAGATTGATTTGGGTTGAGAGTGAGATTAGAACATATTGAGTCTCTAAAAATTCTCTTTATGCTTCTATGAAGTTAATTTGAGTTGAGATTGCCATTCATTGTTGAGTTCATTTTGAGTACTACTTGAGCATGATTGATTGAGCCTTTGAGAAGGCCTTTGGGATATATTTGAGGATAGTGTTGGGATAGATTTGTGGATAGTTTTGGGCAAGTTCTTGGTGAGCTTGCTAGAGCAGATTTGGGCAAGTTCTTGGTGAGCTTGCTAGAGCATATTTGGGCAAGTTCTTGGTGAGCTTGCTAGAGCAGATTTGGGCAAGTTCTTGGTGAGCTTGCTAAGATTGGAAAGTTTCTGGTGAGCTTATTTGACAAGTTCTATGTGAGCTTGTTAAAGGTTCTATGTGAGCCTATTGAGTAGGTTCTTAGTGAGCCTATTGATAGAGCTTTGGAGGTGATAGAGTATAGAGGATAGAGTCTCAGTGGATAGAGATCCAGTAGCCAACATAGTTGAAGATAGATCTGAGTGAGGAGTCTTCAAGTGGAGAGAGGTCCACCAATTAGTGCAGCAGAGAGACAAAGTCTTCTAGAAGATCACATAGCCAAAGCAGAAGGGGAAAGAGTTCTCCTGTGGAAGAGATCCATGAACTTGAGATTAGGGGATCAACATCTCCTTTGGATAGAGATCCATAAACATTGTAATTGGGAGTGATTCCCAAAGAGATTGATTGAGAAAGTTTTAGTAAAATATTTTCTCCGTGGAGTAGCCCACATTGGGTGAACCACGTAAATTGTGGTGTCTCTATTGTGTATGGTATTTTGTGCATTGCTTTGATTATTGCTATTGATACTACTATCTTTACACAACATAATATTGAATTGGAAGAAAAAGTAAAAAGTGGTCTTATACTGTTCACCCCCCTCTCAGTATAAGCTTGTGTTCTTCAATTGGTATCAGAGCGGGTTCCTTCGAAAAGGCTAACAACTTGAGGGCAGATTCTACAAGAACACAGATGGCTTCACAGAATGGATTATCTACAAATAAGGCTCCATTGTTTGATGGTAACAATTATGCTTTCTGGAGCATGAGGATGAAGAACTACTTGATATCACAAGGATATGAGGTATGGCAGATGGTTGAAAAAGAGTATAGGGTTGAAGGTGATCCCGAGGAAGATAAGACTACTAGGAAATTGGTTGAGATCAATGCAAGAGCAATGAATTGTATTTTGAGTGGGCTACGTGAGATAGATTTTGCAAAGGTCATGGTATGTACTTCAGCTAATGAGATGTGGACCAAGTTGAGGAATACTTATGAAGGAGATTCCAAGGTAAAGTTGGCAAAACTACAAACTCATAGAAAAATATTTGAGGAATTGAAAATGGAAGATTCTGAAGATATTGCAAAGTTCTTACTTCGAGTTGATGAGATTACTAACACTATGAGAGGCCTAGGTTTTGAGATGAAAGAATCAGAAGTTACTCAAAAGGTTTTGAGATCACTTCCCATGAAATATGATGCAAAGGTTTCAACAATAGAAGAAACAATGGATATCAACAAGTTAACAATGGAAGAATTGCAAGGTACTCTCACAACTTATGAGATGAGGGTAAGTAAGCATCAAGCTCCAATAAAAGAGATTGCTTTCAAGGCTTCAGAAAAGAGAAAGGGAAAGTTTCAGAAATAGATAGAGTTTTAGAAAATGATGAGGAAGCTAACTTCATCAAAAGGAATAAGGACTCTAGGAATTTCAGAGATATAAGGAAAGTCAGGTGCTACAAGTGTGGTGATCTTGGTCACTATGCATACAAGTGTCCACATGAAGAAATCAGTGATGATGAAAAATAGGGTCACAGAAGAAAAGAAGATGGAAAGCATAAGCATGACAAAGATGTCAGATTCAAGCAAAATAGGTATGAGAAGAAGAAATTTTTTCGTAAGGCAAAGAAATCTTACTACATTGTAGAAGCAAGTGATAGCTCAGATCATAGTGATAGAGACAATTCAGATGATGAAAAGGAAGAGCATTTATTCCTAGGAATAGAAGGTGAAAGAGAACAATGTTTTGTGTGTGGTCAAAGAGATCACAGATCAGGATATTGCAATGGTTTCAGTGATAGTGAAGATGAGATGACACATCAAGGAAACAGGCATGGTCAAAGAAATCTTGAGAGTTTGTTTGCTATAGAAGATTATAATGATCTTAGTGATAGTGAAGATGAAGAAGGGTTTTTCTATGGAATAAGAGAAGTAGAAGAAGAACATTCACTCCAAACTATTGAAGTTAAAGAAGAGGATGTGCCTATTGAAGAAAGACATGAAGAGCTTGCCATAGCCATTGAGCAAGCAGATAGGTACAAGAAAGGTCTAAGGATACTAAAATGCTTCATATGTGGAGATTTTGGGCATATAGATGATGATTGCACATACTACAACAATTACAACAAGGAAAGTGTATTTGAAAAAGAAAGCAATGAGTTCTAGTGACAATTCCAATAGTAGTGAAAACAAAGAAGTCTCATTTTTGGTAATAGAAAAGGAAGAGGATGAGCCAAGTAAACAAAAATCAGAAATCAAAAGGTTAAAATAAGAATACAGGAATCTTGAAAACAAGATTCGAACAGATGTCAAAATCAGAGAAGAACTACTTCAAACAATCAGTAATCTCAGAGAAGAGCTTCAAAATGCAAAAAGGATAGAAGAGAGGATGAATGAAGAACTAAGGGTAACAATGACAAGACATGATACATTAGATGAAAAGATTCAAAAAGGAAAGGAAGTTCTAAAATATGAAAGCAAGGAAGCACCTAAGATTTGTGAGGAAAGTTCCAAAGTTCCTATGGCTTCAAATATTCAGTTTGGTTCTTGTTTTGAGATAGGTGAATCAAGCTCAAAGGGAAAATAAATTCTTGAAGAGAAAGGCAAGGAAGAGGTTTTAGATGCTACAAAGAAGGTTCAAGAATGCAATGCACAAGTTGAAGATGATCATAAGGATAATGGTCAAGAAAGGTATGAGGAACCAAGGCATGAACAAAGGGCTTTTCAAGGATATTGTTTTTCTTGTAATGGATTTGGACACAGGGCTATACACTGTAGGGTTTATGGATCAAAGAAGTTTGATTTTTCTAGAAGAAACTTCAAGGGAAGAAGGTATGGTTTTCAGGGACATTGCTTCTCATGCAACAGGATTGGTCATAGAGCTTTTCAGTGCAAAGGAAATGAGCAACATGGTTTTGGTTTTAGAGCTTCACAATACAGGGTTCAGGAAAGGAATGGATATGGAAATTATTTTAAGAATAATTTCAGGACATGGGCACCAACCAAAGGCTACAATATCAAGTGTTTTAATTGCAATAACTTTGGGCATATTGCAAGATGGTGTAGGACTCAATTCCAAATAGGTTCAAGGCAAGAAGGTCAAAAAGGTTCTAGACAAGAAGATCAAGTAATTCATCAAGAGAAGGATATCAAAAAACATGGAAGGAAGTTGATAGAGGAAAGAAACAAAGTGATATGGGAGTAAAAGTACTCCCACCCCAAAATTAATCACCTCAAAAGAGAAGGGGGTGAGGGGGCTAAGCTTAAGAGTCATATCTTTTAGCCCCATAGGTGTCCCTTTTGCCATTGATGTCAAAGGGGGAGAGATTTGAGTAAGGGGAGAGCATTGAGTTAGGGGAGCAGCCTCCAAAGAGAGTATTGAGTTAGGGGAGCAGCCTCCAAAGAGAATTTTAGGGGAGCAGCCTCCATAGAGAGTATTGAGTCGGGGGAGCAACTTTGATTCTCAAAGATGGTTTTTGTAGTGATTGTGGTGTTTGCATTAGAGGTGTTGCCATCAATGACAAAGGGGGATATTGTTGGAAATTTGAGTTAATTTGAGGTATTTTATGTTTTCATTGATGTCACATTGAGTTTTGGTGGCAAAAGCACTTCATAGATAATCATCTATGATATTTTGGAGAGCATGGATATATACAAGGTTTTTATGAAAACCAAGGCAGGCAAAATAAAAGGTTTTATTTAAAACCATGGTGGGCTTATGTGGAAAGGGCTTTTCTTAAAAGCCAAGGTGGAATTTTGTTTCATCGAAAAAGGACCTCCGGTGATGAAGATATTAAAGTTTAAAGTTTAAGTTTAAATTAATGGAGGGCCGACCTATGTGCAATTAATGGAGGTTGGCATATATATATATTTTTTGTAAAGGTTTCAATTTATTTTGGAAAGTGGGCATATTATATATCGTCGGAAAGCTTATTTCGAGGGCTATTTGACTAACTTATTTAGAAGGAGAAATAAGGTGTGTGTAAAGAGATATTTCTGATTTTGCAAAGGGGTTCCAAAAGTGAAGTTTGCCTTGTTCTTTTTCAAGAGGATTAATTCTTTCATGAGGTGACAAGGTATGCAATATTGTGATTTATTTTATTTTATGGTATAAGTGGTTTTGGGAGTGAAAAGGTTATGCAATGTTTTGATTTATTTTATTTTATGGTACAAGTGGTTTTAGGAGAGATAAGGAAGTTGTGCAATTAAAGGCCTTGGTGATGATTATTGAAAAGTGGAGTAATGTTGATTATTTTGTGATCTACTAACCCTTGTGAAGATTGGCAAAAGAATTTTGTGATTGTGGTAGATTTACAAAGAGGTTTTTTCATCTTCATAAAAGGTATGGGCACATTCTCCTATTGATTGTTTATGGTGGTTGATTTCTGAAATATCATTGGAGGGAAAAGGATTGTTTGTGGTTTCCTTTTCGAAAGTGGTTGGTTGAATGCTTCAAGGTTTTCTGAATTGAGAGTTGTGTTTAAACCTTGTTTGATAAGCATAGTTGTTGAAGCCCATTGGTTGTGAAAGAACTTGAGTTAGAAAAGAACATGAGTATCATTGTTATGTGAGATTTGTGGTTGAGCATTGTTGGAAATATTTGAGTTGGTTGATACATACTTGGACTAGGGTTGTGTGAGAAAGAGTTGTCCCTTGTGATGATTGGTTGAGTTGAGTTGATTGAGCCTAGTCAAGGATGTGAAGTGATTTTTAAGTTCTATAAAAAACTATTCATATTTTATGTTGAGTTGAGATTAAGGTTAGAACATATTGAGTCTCTAACAATTCTCTTTATGGTTCTATAAGACTTGATTTGAGTTTGAGATTGATGTTGAGATTGAGATTAGAACATATTGAGTCTCTAACAATTCTCTTTATGCTTCTATGAGTTGAGTTGAGTTGAGATTGATTTGGGTTGAGAGTGAGATTAGAACATATTGAGTCTCTAACAATTCTCTTTATGCTTCTATGAAGTTAATTTGAGTTGAGATTGCCATTCATTGTTGAGTTCATTTTGAGTACTACTTGAGCATGATTGATTGAGCCTTTGAGAAGGCCTTTGGGATAGATTTGAGGATAGTGTTGGGAAAGATTTGTGGACAATTTGTAGATTTGGGCAAGTTCTTGGTGAGATTGCTAGAGTAGATTTGGGCAAGTTCTTGGTGAGCTTGCTAGAGCATATTTGGGCAAGTTCTTGGTGAGCTTGCTAGAGCAGATTTGGGCAAGTTCTTGGTGAGCTTGCTAGAGCAATTGGGCAAGTTCTTGGTGAGCTTGTTAGCATTTGACAAGTTCTGTGTGAGCTTGTTAAGCAGGTTTTGTGTGAGCCTATTGAGCAGGTTCTTAGTGAGCCTATTGATAGAGCTTTGGAGGTGATAGAGTACAGAGGATAGAGTCTCAGTGGATAGAGATCCAACAGCCAACATAGTTGAAGATAGATCTGAGTGAGGAGTCTTCAAGTGGAGAGAGGTCCACCAGTCAGTGCAGTAGAGAGACAGAGTCTTCTAGAAGATCACATAGCCAGAGTAGAAGGGGAAAGAGTTCTCCTGTGGAAGAGATCCACGAACTTGAGATTAGGGGATCAACATCTCCTTTGGATAGAGATCCATAAACATTGTAATTGGGAGTGATTCCCAAAGAGATTGATTGAGAAAGTTTTAGTAAAATATTTTCTCCGTGGAGTAGCCCACATTGGGTGAACCACGTAAATTGTGGTGTCTCTATTGTGTATGGTATTTTGTGCATTGCTTTGATTACTGCTATTGATACTGCTATCTTTACACAACATAATATTGAATTGGAAGAAAAAGTAAAAAGTGGTCTTATACTGTTCACCCCCCCTCTCAGTATAAGCTTGTGTTCTTCAGGTATGCAGGCCTGACCAAAACATTCAAAAAGCAACATCCAATGGGGAGGGTTCCAGCTACCCATCCTAAGTATTCTGACTCGAATTTGACCTTTTCCTGAATTCATTATCCAATGATCTAAGGTCATCAATGAAATTACCTATTCAAATGTGAAGATATTGTTGCATAAGACCTTGATTAGCCAGGAAGTCCGTGACTTTGTTACCTTCTCTGAACCGGTGCTTGAATAGGACTTTTTCTAAATTTTGAACCATTCTTTTAGCTTCACTTATAAAATTTGTAATAGTCCAAGAGGGATTTTGGTTACCATTAATCATGTTGATAACAGTGAGTGATTCTTCTTCTATGATTAGTTTCTTAAAATTCACTGAGTTAAGTTGGGAAACATCCTAAAATAATGTTCGAGCTTTAGCGAAATGGCTAGTTTGGTGACCCAAGTTTTTAGCAAAGGCAAGAAGGATTTTATCCTCCGAGTTTCTAAACAAACCCCCTACACCCGTCGAACCCGGGTTCCCTTTAGAAGCTCCATCAAAGTTGAATTTTAGCCAACATGATGGAGGGGGTTCCCAAATTGTTCTAGCCCTATCCTGACTCACCCTGCTCACTGTATTCTAAGGCTGAGTTAAAAAACCCAATGATCTCTCCAAACTAATCTCCCCTTCACAAGTTATCGAATCTAGTTTTAAAGCTTTCATATTTTCCACTGTATCTACAATGTCCCTCGAGGAGACCGATGACTCAGGATGGCAAATATTTTTAAAGGTGCAAGTATTCCTTTCCTTCCACACCCACCACCAAATATGGAGTAACCCAAATTTCCAAAACTAGCATAGGTGGGGAGAGGATAAGGGGGAGACCAATTGAACATCCAGGTCCTCCAACGAGTTGGGAAGAACCCAAACAACATCCAACTCTAAAAAGAATTGATAGAAGACTTCAAGGGTATAGGCATAATAGGAAAATAAGTAGAAAGGTGATTCAAAAGCCTTACCACACAAGAAGTACCTATTAGGGAAAATCATTCTCTATTTTTGAATATTATCAAGAGTAAGGCACTTTTCTTGAATTGCCAACCAGAAGAACACATTGAATTTAGGCGTCAAGCCTTTAATCTAGACTTGATTCATCAGGAACCAAGGATCTGAATCATAGTCCAAGAAGCCATAAGAAAAATTAACTAAAAACTGGCCATCTTTCTCAGGACCCCAAACTAGCCTATCATGAAGACTAATACCCGAGGTTAAGAACCATTTTATGGAGTTTTTTAAATTTATAAAATCAAGTTTCTCCTCTTGAGAAATATTTGGGAAGTCAAAGGACTTCCACCAAAGATGACCATTGAATAATTCTAAAAATTCAAAAACTTTGGGACCAAAGAACCTATTTGTGATTGGCTTCAGATAGGCGAAGGTTGGGCAATATTCAAGAGGGGATGGCAAGGACCAAGAATCTCCCCAAAAATTAATGGAATAAACATCACCCACCACCCAAAAAAAGGCCTTTACGCACATCTGCCCGACTATCAACTATGCTGAACCAAAAAATAGACCCCACTAGGAGAGCTTGGGATTTCAGGAAATTGCTGCCACCACAAAGATACTTAACCTTCACAATATTAACCCAGCTGGAATTATCATCTTGAACTAATTTCTAATATTATTTTGTAATCAAGGCTCTCTTCAATGTTATCAACCTTATCAAACCTAATCCTCCTTCTCTCCTATTGTAGACTTGATCCCATACCACCAGGTGGAATCTCTTCTTCTATTTAGCCCGTGATCACAAGAAGGATAATTGGATTTGCTCTAACTTATCTATAAATTTCCT
The DNA here is from genome assembly GCA_028583015.1 of Wollemia nobilis. Classification (NCBI taxonomy): domain Eukaryota; kingdom Viridiplantae; phylum Streptophyta; class Pinopsida; order Araucariales; family Araucariaceae; genus Wollemia; species Wollemia nobilis. The sequence goes on along the minus strand of JAQPPZ010000754.1, from coordinate 13,292,933 downwards.
TGAAATCTTGAAAAATGAGAGAAAGTACACCAAGATGCTTTGTAAAGTGGATTTGACTAATAAAAATTTTTCCACTTGACTTAAAAGGGCACATTTCCACCTCGCGAACTTCTTTTGAACTCTTTCAACTACTAAATCCCACAATGGTGGTTTTGATGCACCTTTGAACAGTGGTATCCTAAGGTAAACCAAGGGAAGGGAACCAATGTTGCATCCCATAATATCTGCTATCTTCCTCTACCTATCAATCAGGGTGTGAGAAAAAAAAAAATTTAAATTCACCTTCTGACCTATTGCATTCTCAAAATCCACCAAAACTGATTTAATCACATTAGCCTGAGGGATTGATGCCATGAAGGAAACAAGAGTGTCATCAGCAAATTGGTGATGGAATATAGGATCTATTGATTGGGCTGGCTTCAAACCTTGAACAACCTGATTAGCTTTGATGGACCTGCCCAACACCTCAGCCATAAGAATAAAAAGGTAGGGCAATAAAGGGTCTCCTTGACGTAGACCTCTATTGCTACAAAAGTAGCCCATCGAAGATCCATTAATAATTACTAAAAACATGGTTGAATATATACAAGATTTAATTAGTCTCAACCAGCACTGGACAAATCCAAACCTATTAAGGACCCTAAGAAGAAAATCCCAAGTAACTATATCATACGTCTTGTTCGTATCCAACTTGATAAGAGTCTCAAGCATCCCACTTTTATCAATAGAGTGGATGATATCATGAGCAACAATAAAACCATCCAAAATCTACTGTTGGGGTATGAAACCACTCTACGAAGCATCAATGATTGAAGGGAGCAAAAGTTTAATTCTATTGGCCATGGATTTAGTCAGAAATTTGAAAATTGTATTACACAGGCTACTTGGCATGAAATATATAAAAACTTTGGGGCCTGGTGATTTAGGTAGTAAATAAAAAATATGGAATTTACATCGATCAAGATAAAATTAGATTTTTGGAACTCTCTGATTGCATTACAAATATCAGGACCCAAAATATGCCAAAACCTCTAAAAAATATAGGTGGGAAACCTTTTGGACCTAGAGCCTTAAAACCTCCCATTGAGAATACCACCTTTTTGATATCATCATAATTGAAGGGATCACACATGATCTTGTTCATATCTTCAGAGACCAGCTTTGGAATATTATAGAGAAGATGATTTGCTGCTTGCAGGTTTCTAGGAACCGAGGAGCATAAAAAGTCTTTGAAGAACTCCACAACACTTTTCCTAATTTCGACATTGACATGTACCAAATAATGTAATATTATCCAACAATAAATAATTCAACCACAAAAGCCATATGCTTTAGGTGGATCCTAGAAGACTTAGGCTAAAAATAAGAAATATGAATTACCATTTTTATGATAACATGAGTGTAATTCATAAGACTATAAATCTTGCATTTCATACAATAACAAAGAAAATTGATTTGAGGCATCATTTTATTAGAGACTTAACTTAAAGAAAGAAAAATTACAAAATAGAACATTTTAATTCAGAAGATCAATATGTAGACTATTTCACAAAGATAGTGGTAAATAGGGTTGGTGATCGCCCATCCAAAGCCTTTTTCAAGTCTCTTCATTCCATGTAGACCAAGATTCATATCAAGGCTATTTATGTCTTTCATGGTAGGCTGACTTCTCTTCTTGATATTACTTCAGCCTTTGTGGATCATTATAAGCTTATTTTTCAAGCACAATAGGATTCTCTAGAACGTCATATGGCGCTCCAGCAGTGTCTTGATGTTGTTCCTACTAAGTTGTCTGCTTATGGCAAACTTGTTTGTGAGGCTCCTATTTCACTTGATGAGCTTCATAATGCTCTTATGACTATGTCAAATGACAAGTCCCTTGGTCTTGATGGCTTTCTATGTGAATTTTATAAAGCTACTTGTAATTTTATTGGGCCTGATCTGCTCAATGTCTACAATGAAGCATTAGCTAATAATTCTTTGGGTAATATTATCAATCGTGGAAATAATAAATTTATTTTTAAATTAGTTAATCTTGAGGTTATAACCAGTTGGTGACCTATTAATCTACTTAATGTCTCTTACAAGATTTTGGCTAAAGCTTTAGCTCTTCGTATTCACAACATTCTCCTTGTTCTTATCAAACCGGAGCAAATGAGCTTCATTAAAGGATGTTACATCTTGGATAACATTATTGGTATTTGGGAAGGTTTAGAATGGGCTCGTATCTCTGGCCAAAAGCCTATTTTCCTTAATCTAGACTTTGAGAGATCTTATGATCGTATTGAGTGGCCTTTTAATCTTGCCATACTCCAAGCTCTCAGCTTTGGCCCATTTTTTATCAGGGCTATCAGTATATTTTTTGCTGATGCTTCAACTTGTTTTACTATAAATGGACTTAGTTTAGAGGATTTTGGTTTGTTTCATTCTATTTTATAGGGCTATCCTTTTGTCCCCTCACTTTACATACTTGTTGTTGAAGCTTTTTGTTATGTTATTACCAATCAAGAGGGGTTAATCAAAGATATTCTTTTGCCTGATATGTCCATCCAAATTATTAATGAGCACGTTGTAGATGATTTTTTTCTTACTATCAATGAATATGAGGTGCCAGTTTCAACTACTTTGGTTTGTTTGGATACTTTTTGTAAGGCCTTAGGATCTAACATCAAATGGTCTAAGTTCCTTTGTTTCTACCTTGCTTCTTCTTCTGTGCCTGCTTGGCTTAGATATTTTTCATGGCATTGGCTTCAAAGGAGTGAGAGTTTTAAGTTCTTAGGAATCCCATTTAATTTTGATAGCTCACCCTCTAAAATCTGGTAGTATGTCATTGAAAAAATTGAAAAGAAGATATCTTGTTGGGACTCACGTCCCCTTTCTCTTTCTAACAAGTTTCAAGTTTGCACAAAGATTCTTGCTGCCACCCATGTTTATTACTCCTCCTATTGGGTCCCTTCTAAGAATTCTTATAATAATTTGGCCAGACTCCTTAAGGATTTCTTTGATCCAAGGGAAAGAATTCATGTAGTTTTCATTGAGTTGGTTGGGATATTTGTTTCACGTCTACTGATAAGGGTGGGATGGGCATCATTGACATTTACAAGCAAAGCATTTCTCTATGTGCTAAGTGGGTGGTTAAAGCTATTGAAGGCCCTGAAGCCTAGAAGGTTTTGATTCGTCATTGTATTTCTTCAGGGCTACCTTTTGGGTGCAAATCTTGGGCTAATATTGGCCTCCATCCTCTCATCATTAATTCTGCTCTAGCTAAGATTCAGGGTTCCTTTGTTGTTAAAAGTATTTGGTGAGCTTTTGAGGTGGTGAAACCTCATCTTCATTGGATTGGTGATGGTTTTCATAATGGTTTTTCATTAAATTCTTAAAATATTTGGTTGTCTCCTATTCTGTCTAACTCTTCAGTTCTTCTTGCTGATATGCCAGTGATTAAATCTTTAAGGTTGTTTGACAAAGGTACCTGCTATATTAATAATTTGGTGCACTCTCAAGACTAGATTCCTTGGCCTGATCTCAAACAAAAATTTAATATTTAGAATTTAGATCTTCCTTCTATTCTTAATATTCAAGAGCTCATACCTGATGTCATGCTTCATAAGCTCGACCTTCAACACCCAAGTGCCTGGTGGAGGGATTGACGCTAGAATGTGGATACTCATTTTAAGAACTACTCTTCTTCCTTGCTTTATCAGCTTCTTAGTCATGTTTCCCTTAGTGTTGATAAAATTAATGAGATATGGTAGACTCACTCTACCTCCTATACTTGGATTGCTCGTCTGAACCATATCTGGTAATCTAACCTTGAACCCAAGATTATCTTTTTTCTCTGGTCTCTTATTTATCAAGGGCTTCTATGGGAGAGATACTTAGTAGGGTTGGTCTTCCTAATACTAAGTGTCCATTTTGTGGTCATTTTGAGACTTTTAAACATTTTTTTTTGTTCTACCCTCATGCTCAGTCTACTTGGTCAAGGATTCACTCATTTTTCAAGCCCTTTCATCCTAAATTTTACAGATGGCAAATGATCTATTTTAGAGATAATATTTGTTGGCCTACCTATATTGCTGCTCTGTAGAATTTATTTCATGCTATTATTTTATTTCAACTTTGGAAAGCTATGAATGCTGCTATCTATTATGGAGATTCAATTTCTAGTCAGTTTTCCTTGCATAAAAAGATTACAGTATTTTCTACTGTTACTGTCTAGCTCCATTCGTAGGCTTCCAAGTTAACTCATGAGTTGGCACATTTGATAAATCTTGTCAAGTTTTGGCACAAGGATCCATGCACTATCAATGTAGCTTTGCCTAACCTCCCTCTACCTTAAGATCCCTTCGTTTCTTTGAGGCCTCAGCATTGCAGGTTGAGAGGGTGACATTATCCAACATTAGGTTGTTTTGTCAGTGTCCACAGTAGGGTTCAGTCTCCTCTTGGAGTGGCTTCCCTTGTTTAGTTATTCTGTTTATTCACCCTTTTAGGGGCTGATGTTGATTGTTTGGGTGGCCTTGCACCCCGAGCTATGATTTTTCCAACTCCATTTTTATTGTAACCTCTCTTATTTTTTATTGAATATAATGATTGATTCCAATAAAAAATATAATATTTATTTTTCAATAAAATTAAAAATTTCATTTATCAAATATAATAAAAAATCATTTAACCTTGTTTACAAATTTTAAATATAATAATAGAAATAATAATTATATATAAAACATACTATTTGTATTATATTTACATTCTGCGTATAGTACACCATTATATTTTGTAATCTTCTTGTCAATTATGTGTCCAAATTCCAATCAATTCAGGTCATTAAACAAACACAATTCACAAAGATATTAATGTAAGTAAGAAACATTCCTTTTGTTGCCAATTAAAAAAGCAGAGATACATCGTAAGATTTTTTTTTTCATAGTGTTGTAAGTGAGTTGAAGGGAGAATTCAAAAGGCAATTTTGCAAGGGAAGTCTCAGGTTAGAATTTCCACCCTTCAAAAAAAAATTAAATTGGGTACCCAAAACCCAATTGATAATGTTGGTGTGGGCATGGTCAGGCGCTACTCTGGAGTGAACCTCCTGGTCATGGTCTCTCACACCAAGGCTTTTTGGCTTTAATAAAAAAAATAATCACACTATTTTTTTTAATAGTTAATAAGTGCAAGGTTCAAACCACAGGGTTACATTTACCAAACTAAGTTCACCTTCGACATGAAATGGATCATCGGGGTCAAAGGATTCAGATCAGACTACTACTTTGCAATAGGCTTATCCAAAATTTGAACCTAGATCTCTTCTTTGTAAATATTCAATCAAATTAACACTTACTAATCCAATAACCTTTAAAATAAAAAAAATGATGAATGAAACTGCAGACTTGAACATTCCTAAAACAATATGATCTCTGATATAAGCTATTTTGTTTTACCCCACAATCAAATCAAATTGATATGCTATTAGCGACTCCACGACTTGTGATACCACCAGATTTTGATAGATCAGTAATTTCCAGATAGGCAATCTATAAGGAACTTTTGCAGGTCCATGCCTATTCTTATAAAATTCACATTTATTATTTCTATCCAAAATATCCTTCTCAACCTTTCTCATTTTGGGTAAACCTTCCACCCCTTTTGGGCTACCAAAGTTAGAATCATCCTCACTATGTCAAGTATTTCTATAGGTGCATAGAATTCATGATAGTCAATACCTGACTTCTATTTATATACTTTTGCAACCAGTCTTTCCATATGTCTTTCTTCAACCTGGGTGCTTGCTTTAACCCATACAAGGATTTCTTCGACCTATACACCTTATCTTTCTGCATTTCTAGCTCATAACTTGGTGGTTGGTCTACATAAACCACTTCTTCCAACACTCCATTTAGAAAGGTAAACTTGACATCCATTTGATAAACCTTCCATCTCTTTTGGGGTACAAAAGCTAGAATTATCCTCACTGTGTCAAGTCTTGCTATAGGTGCATAGACTTCATGATAGTAAATGCCTGACTTTTATTTATATATTTTTTCTATAAGTCTTGTCTTATGTCTTTCGACATCACCTTAGGCTACCCATTTTAATCCTATGGTTTTATTTTCCGTTGGAAGATCCATCAGCTCCCAAGTCTAATTTTTCTCTATGGCTTCAATATATTTATCCATGGCTTTCACCCATTTGCTATCTTTAATTGCTTCTTCAAATGAAATAGGATCACACTCAAAAAATAAAGAAAAATTAAAATATTCTTCATCTTCTATTTCATTTCTTGTTACCTCATATATTTCTTACAAGCTCCTTGTCTTTGTTGGTATTCTCATGTTGGATATCATTCTTGCAAGTGGTGGTGAGCTTGATGAGGAAGAAGGGGTGCTATTTGCACTACTATTGTTACTTGAAGTTGAGACCTGATTTATGCTTTCTCCATTCAAGATTTTGATCTCAATGTTAGTTGTCCCTTGTTGACCAGTCTTGGAATTCCAATTCCAAGCTTCATCTTTAATGAATTTCACATCTTTGTTTATGATATTTTCTTTGTAACATGTTTTTACACTTTATAAGCCTTTGATTGTTCACTATACCCACCAAATATGTATTTTTCTACCTTATCATCATATTTCTTCTCTTATCATATAGAATGTGTGCATATGTTATGCATCCAAAGACTCTTAAGTGAGCAACACTTGGCTTGTTGTTGCTCCATGCCTCTTATGGGATCATGTGTTGGAGTATATTACATTATTTAGTATATTCTAATGTACCACCTTGGGTACATAACTAGAGTAGGAGTTTACATTAGAGTAAGGTTTGAGTAGTTACTTCATGTAATGTAATAAATGCACAAGTGTTATAATGTGCAATAATGTAAATGTGCATGTAGTTCACATGTATATGAGTCATAGGTTAGGTAGATAAAAGGCCAAGGGACTTATCTCCCTATATATATACCTTTGAGGTAGAAGAGAAAAGAGTGAGAGAGTGATAAAAGATAGAATAGTGACTAGTTGCATTAGTAGTAATAGTGAGTACAATGTAGATCCTTCATGTATTTATGGAGTGTTCATGTCCTCCATTATATTATATTGTACTATTTGTGTTAGCTTTCATTAATGGCATATTTTTGAGTTATTGCAGAAGCTTCTCTTATAATTTTCCTACATATTATAGTGCCATTATCATATAGTTATCATTGCTTACTCATTTACCATATTGTGGTTGCATTTCCTTCAATATATGTTATCAAAAGCTAACAATTGTATCAAAGCACATGGTAGATCGATAGAAAATAGGGAGAGCCACAAAAGAGATTGAGAGGAGATAAAAAATATCATTTTTAGAATTTCTAAAAATTTCATTTGGCTAGAGTATTTCTATAGAGTTGTAGGAAAACTTGTGAAGACTAGGACTCAAACTTGATTCCACTAGATTCACAAATCAACTAGTGAAGATTCATTATCTCAAAATTTAGAGTTTTTCTATTACAGTTTCTCTAATACTTTGTTGTAGAAAAAAGGAGATTCAAATAAAGTTGGGAAGCTTCCTACAAGAGATCTAGGAAGAATATCTTCTTTAGAATTAATCCAGTCTAAGCAACAAGTTGGAGATTAAATATTTGGAGGCCTAAGAAAAAAGATCCCATTGCAAGAGTTGCAGACTTGCAGATTGAAAATTATAGAGAGAGAAAAGAGGAGGCCAAATAAGCCACTTTGAAGACTGCATATCAAGAAGGAGGTCCAAGAAATAAGACCCCATTAAAGGAAGAAGAGACTCAAGAAAAATAATCTAGGAGAATATTGGATATTGGAGATATCCATTAAAGATTGAAAACTTCCCATTGAAGAAGTTGAAGAGACCCATAGAAGGTCCCACTGAAGAACTAGATTTGGAATATTGAACATTTGAGAAGGACTAGCAAAGGTCCTATTGCAAATTTCAAAAATAGGAAATTAACAAAGAACTAGCAAGTAAGGAATATAGCACTCATAAACCTACATGCATCCAAATTAACACCTGCAAATATAGAGCAATGTTAAAGGTGATGCACACCTAACAGAGAAGAGAATCATTCAAAGGTTAAAGTAACATATACGTGGGAGTAAGAAATATTTGCAACACCTAATAGAGAAGACCAACATCCAAAGGATATGCTAAACACCATGTGGGATACAAGGTAGAGAAGGTAGTCAAGTATTAATAATCCATACTTGAAGAAGAGCATAGATACAAAGTAGCGAAGGTTAGATATCATTGAAGGAGATAAGGAGAATAGTCAAAGGAAAGTAGAGCACCTACGTATCCTCACTAAAGTAACATTTGCACAAAGGAGAAAGAGCACACACATTGGAGTAACACTCCATTAAAAGCCAAGAAGGAATAACAAATATCAGTGCAACATAAAGCACCAAGTGTCATGCGTTTCAAAGGAAGAGAAGCATATTAATAGCCCTATCTAAAGAGACTGAGAATACCAAACATAGAGAGGTAAAAGTGAATTGAAGGAGTAGAAGATTGTCATAAGATGCCCATTAAATGTAGAGCATTCAATGCTCACTATCATACATTGAAGACCAACAAATACAACTTCAAAAGCTTGGATAGAAGAGTTAAAATAGAATTCAATCTTCTAGCAACATACAACATTACAAGGAAGGTATAGTTTTACATAATTTAATATTTGCTTTATTTAAGTGCAAGGAGTTATAAGGTGTATTATATAAGGTTGATTTTATTTATTATTGCATTGGAGATATAAACAAATACCAACCTTAGTGAATTAGAAAGCAAATCAAAACAAGGAGTTTATATCCTTAAGTGATTCAAAAGTGCATTAGTTGAAATACAAATATAATAATATTTGCAAATAATTAAAATAGGAGATATAAGGTTTTCTACCTTGGAAAAATTTAAACATTATTCTTTTTCAAATATTATCATTTTTTAAATTTCTAAATTAGGGAGATATAAGGAGTACTACATCAAACTTTAGATCATTGGAATTTAGAAAACAAAGCATTGAAAATTAAGGATAAAAGAAGCAAAACATTGAATTGCTTAAAGAGTTGAAAATTATTGCTTATATTTGTCTCATATACAAATTAAAGGGATAAAATAAATCCAACCATAGAGTCTTGAAGATAGAGAACTTCATCAAATTGAAAAGTGCATATATCACTAAGGAGAAATAAGATTAAAAATAGGAGTTGAACTTAATATTAAAATTGGCATCAAAACTTTGAATCAACTCAAAAGGAAATAAATGTAAGCACCTTATCAAGACCATAGCATAATTTAATAACTTGGAAGATATAAGAGATACTAAAAAACCTAATATTTGAAAAGCTTTTATCAAGTTTGATCATAAATTCAAACTAGAGAGTCATAAGGTAGACTACTTCAAAATCCTATCAAAAGTATTCTCAAAATACTAAAGACCTATCAGCGTGAGTGTGGTCTATCGGCAAGGACACCACTTGCATTATCAGTGATGTGACACGGGTTCAATACCCACGATGGATGTTTATAAGAAGTATTACTAAAAAAAAATACTAAAGAGCTAAAAGAGTTCTATTGATTGATCATATACTACAAGAGTTGAAAATTAGAATCTAGAAGTTAAAATTATTGAAAGACATAAGAAATACTACAATTTCTTAAGATAATGGATAAATTAGCAAGGGAAACATATCATCACAAGGCACACTAAAAAAGGATTTAATATCAACATACATACAATATACCATATCAAAGATGCAAAATTACTTCTAGCACAAACAATTCTACAAGTCAAATTGAAAAGATCATTTGGTATACGGTGCTAGTCATCACATGATAGGAAGTTTACAATTATTGGATTATCTTGAAATCACTAATTATTATAGGTTGAAAATTGCATATGGCAAAACCTATCTTATACATGGATATGGGTGTGTAACACCTAGTAATTCATTTTTATTTTTTGTTACATAATGTGATGTATGTTCTTGGATTAACATCTAATATTATTTTAGTAGCCAAGCTAGTGAAGAGAAAAATGATGATTGATTTTAGATACTTAAATGGAGTCAATATTTCTCATCATAAATAAAAATGAGATAGAAGCTACTAGATCAATTCATAGATATATATGCTCTAGATTCAATTAAGACTTCACAAGATATTGTTGTATTTCAAAACAATACTAATGCATTTTTTGAGGAACAAATTGCAAAAAATGAAGAATCTATATATCATAAAAGAAACCAACAGAATAGAAGATCCAAAATTAAAAATATGAGAGGACAACAAAACTATGGAATACTTGGCCATCTACAAACTAAAGAAGGAAAGGAAGTACTTGATCAATCTAAAGAATATTTAAAATACGAAGATCCATATTGAAGTTTAAAGTCTTCAATACCTAAATAATGTAATATATGGGGGTGTTAGAGGATATTACATTATTTGGTACATGCTAATGTACCACCTTGGCTACATAACTAGAGTGGGAGTTTACCTTAGAGTAAGGTTTGAGTAGTTACTTCATGCAATGTAATAAATGCACAAGTTTTAGAATGTGCAATGATGTAAATGTGCATGTAGTCCACATGTACATGAGTCATGGGTTAGGTAGATGAAAGGCCAAGGGACTTATATCCCTATATATATATGCCTTTGAGGTAGAGCATAAAAGAGTGAGATAATAACAAGATATAGAATAGTGATTAGTTGCATTAGTAGAAATAGTGAGTACAATGTAGATCCTTCATGTATTTATGGAGTGTTCATATCCTCCATTATATTACATTGTACTATTTTTGTGAGATTTTATTAATGGCATATTTTTGAGTTATTGTAGAAGTTTCTCTTATAATTTTCCTACATATTATAGTGCCATTATCATATAGTTATCATTTCTTTCTCATTTTACATCTTATGGTTGCATTTCCTTTAATATATATCATCAAAAGCTAACATCATGTTCTTTAGACTCTTTATGGGAGACCTATTTAGCAGATAAATTCCACATGCTATAGCTTTTGACCATAATTCATTTGGCAATACTTTTTTCTTCAACATACTTCTTGTCATATCCATTATGGTCAAGTTCTTTTTCTTAGCTACATCATTCTACTATGGTGTGTATCTGGTTGTGAACTGTATTTTGATTCCATGTGCTTTACAAAGATTATGGAAGTCATTTAAGATGTACTCACCTCCTCCATTTGTTCTGAGAGTCTTCATATAAAAGTCACTTTGTTTTTCAACCAATACCTTGAACTCCTTAAATTTTCCAAATTCTTTTGACTTATGTTTGAGGAAGAACACCCATGTCTCCTAGCTAAAATAATTTACGAAAGTCAAACAATATTTTTTTTTGCCTAATGAATTGATTTGCAATGGCCTGCAAATATCTAAATGCACTAGCTCCAAAGGATGTGAAGCTCTCCATGATTTTCCTATAGGGAATGCATCTTTGTGATTTCGGTTGCTCTATCAGTGTGAATCCTCTTACCATTTGATTTTTGTACAACAAGTTTAAGCCACTAAAAATCAAGTGACCAAATCTAATATGCTACAACCATGTGGTATTATTTACAATAGTATTAAATGAAAGCAACATTTCACTCTAAATTTTTAAAGAAAACATTTTGTTCTTTATCATGGCCACCTCTGCTATGAGTTTATTTGCACTATTTCTAATTATGCAAACTCCATTTTCAAAATAGAATTTGTGCCCTTTTTGCATAAGCTTCCCAACACTTAATAGATTATGGTTCAATCTTGGCACATAATAGACATTAGAGATTTACTCTCTACCTCTTGCTTTGTGTGGATTTGAATATTTTATATGCCCATGATAGGTGCCTTGCTATTGTTTCCCATCATTACTTCATACTTGATGGTCTAATATAGCTGGAAGAATATTTATCTGTTCCCAGTCATGTGGTTATTGCAACCACTATCTAAATACCATACATTCTTTTGGATATCTTCATCAGCATTGCAAGTTATCAAGGAAATACTTGCATCTTTGGTTTCTTCATTCTCATTCACATTTGTATAGCTAGCTTCTTGTTTTTATCTATCCATTTTATTCCTACACTCATAGTTGTAATGCCTAAATTTCTTGCAATAATAGCATTGGATTTTTTTATTTGTCATACCTTTGATTTGAGCTTCCTTGTTGAATTTTGTTGTTGCCTCTTCCTCTTGTTTTATGGAAGTTGTAGTTGCATTCTCCTTTGTTGGAGTGGTCTGGTCTATATTTTTTCATTACCTCTATCACTTATACTATTGTAGTCATGTCCTCTTCCTTCTTGAGAACATAAATTTGTTTGTTGAGATTGTCCCTTTTGAATTTGGTCTTTGAATGAGACTTGTGTTTTTTAATGCATTCTCCAATGAGATTTGTGTTGTTTAGTTCAACATTTACTCGTGTGTTTGCATAGATTCCATCAACTCATCTATTGATAGGGTTGATAAATCCTTTGATTCTTTAATAACTATGACCACTGAGTCAAACCTTTTCGATAGGCTTCTCAGTTTCTTCTTCATAATTCTTTGGATTTCAATATTCTAACCATTTAAAACTATTGAACTTATTTTGGCCATATCTCACTCATCCGAACTCATATTGAGCTGAAATTTTGAGGGTAGATGCTTGAAAAACCTTAGAACGTCTCTACCAATTTTTAGATCATTTTGAGCAACAAAAATCCTAGTGTATTACTATGTGTGAATGAGATTTTTGGCAAGAAACTGTGTGAGGGTTTCATCTAGGTTGAGTGCAAGCAGCTTTAGAGGTTGGTTTTTAGGGCCTTCGGGCCCTAGAGGCCAATATTTGTGTGGTTTATGCTCAATATTTTAGCAAGATATGTTGTAGGGGATACAATATGGGTTAGAAATATATCTTTTAACAAATCATGCTATGAACTTGAGTGACAATAGCTTCCAATTTGCTACACAAAAGAAAAGTGAAAACCATACCTTTCCATGACGTCTAGGGCAAGGATTAAAGAGACAAAGAAACAAGTTTCAAGAAACTAATCAAAAAATGGCTCAGATATCAAGTGAATCTGGTGCTAAGGTGCACCCACAAAATAATTCTACTATACCCAGGTGTTGTAGGTGATTTGGAAAGGAGAGGGTAATCCTCCAAGGGAGGTCCCAGGTTCAAATCTCCAAACGACCAAAAAGTTGAATTGGGTATCCAAAATCCAATTGATAATGTTGGTGCGGGTAGGGTCGGGCATGGCTTTCGAATGACTTTGACAATGTAGAAACCCCTGTTCATGGTCTCTTAGATCAAGGTGGCCTTGCAAGGGCTTTTCGCTTTTTAGAAAAAAATAATAATTCTACTATGAAAACCCTTATCAAGGGTAAGAATTTTGAAGACTCGGCCCCAAAAATAAATTTTAGGGATGCCATCCATGGTGGACAGCATCAACCCAATGCTAATATTAATACTAGGGCTTCCCATAAACCTCTAAGAATACCTAAGATTGATCCCATGAAAATAGAGTCAGAATGTCTTAAAGCAGTTGATGGAATTCCTATTGTTAAGCTTGATATGGTTAACATTCAGACTGACATTGAATATTTGGAAAAAAGAGGATTAATTTATCGGTTTGTGGGTTTTCGTTCGAGCCTATCTACTTTCAAAGTCTAGGCTACAAAAGCTGGAAAACTAAAGGTGAGTTAAAAATATCTATTTATCCAAATAGTTATTTTCTTATTTTATTTGCTAATAATGAATATAGAGAGAAAAATTTTCAAGGGGGTACTTGGTTTTTTGGAAGGGCAGGGCTTTTCATGAAGCCCTTGTATAATAAATTAAAATCCAAAGAAGATATGTCTTCTATAGCTCCCGTGTGGGTTAGACTCTTTGGCCTCCCTATTGAATTTTGGAATCCTACTATTTTTTATTTAATTGGAAACTCTTTAGGAACTTTTATGATGACTACTGACTATATTTGAACATATTATTTATGCTCAGATTTGTGTTTTAATGTATTTTGACAAACCCCTACCTAAAAAGATCAATTTACATTTTGAGGAAGACACTTGGGAGCAAGTAGTGGAATATGATAACATCCCTTTTCATTGTAGAATTTACCATGAATATGGTCATTTGGCTAGTGCTTGCCCAAATAAAATTCCTGATCAAAATAAAGAAGATATAAACTCAGCAGGTTTTCAAATGCCTAAGAAGAAGAACACTCTGAAAAAACTAGTTATGAAGGATCAATCAAAGTCATTTGCTAATATGTTTGAAATCCTTTCCACAAATGATGTCCCAAGTGAGGAAGAGAAAATAATGGAAGCAAAAATCTTGGAAACACAATTTAAAGATGAAGGGAAGAAATCAGAGACAAACCAACAAATCAAAGGTTTTCAACAGAAAATAAAGGGAGAAAATTTACACAAGAAAAACAATCTTTTAAATGTCAAAACTTCAAATAATACAGGTTCCAATATAGACTTTGTTGAACCCTCTAGTAAAATTTTGGTTGTGTATGAGCATTATTCAAGGTTAGAAGCCATCTTAGATTCAATTGGAGTAAGTCAAGAAATAGGGAAAAAAACTGAATATGGATTCTAATCAAAAGGTAGGTCGCAAGACCAATCAATATCATATGGTAAAAGAAGGTGAAAATATTGTAGAGGAAGGTAAGATTAATGTCCTTCCCAACTTTTTTAGCCTTGGTATTAATGAATATCATCACTTGGAATATTAGAGGACTCAAAGGGAGTCTTTCAAAACAAAATGAAATTAGAAGAATGATTTAGATAAATCATCCACATCTTGTTTTCCTTCAAGAAACGAAGATGTCAATGGAGGATATGGACTCAATTGCCAGTAAAATTTGGCCAGCTAGAAAAGTCGTTTTCCTCAGTTCCTAGGGTACTTCTGGTGGTATTGTGTGTATTTGGGACCCAAAAGAGGTAGTTATTCACCATATGGTTGACATTTGGGGTCTGTTGGCTATAGCTATTCAAAGTAGACATTCCAACCAAATTATGCTCTGCATTACTATTTATGTTTCGATTGCTTTGGAGGAAAAAAGAAGACAATGGAAGGATATAACTCATATTATCTCTCATTTTCCTGAAGCTTGGATCTTGATCGAAGGAGATTTCAATACCATCCTCTCTCTATATGATAAAATAGGGAGAAATAGAAATTTGGACAAAAGCATTGACCTCATGAGTGAATATATTGCAAACCTCCATCTTGTGGACATCCAACCAGATAATGGCCTTATGAATTGGTCTAACAAAAGGCAAGGCTTAGCTTGTATAATGGAGAGATTGGATAGGTTTTTGCTCTCTAAAAATTTCTTAATCCATGATCACATTCCTAAAGTGAAGACTTTTAACAATGTTGGTTCGGATCACTGGCCAGTCATGGTGGAAATATGGAAAACCAATGTGAGTTTTTCTCCTTTTTGTTTTCAATAATGTGGCTTAGAGACAGTTCCTTTAGACCTCATGTGCAACAATAGTGGAAGGAAGGTAAGCCTAGGTATGGGACTAAGATGTTCTGTTTTGCCAAAAGACTACAATATATTAAATCCAAAACCAAGACTTGGAAATGGAAGGAGTTTGAGGATGTTCATAAAAAAATATGAAGTTATTTTTTGAAATTTTGAAAAAAAAACTTGTATTAAGACATAGATCAATTACAATGTGGGAAGAGCCTCTTCCCAGTCGAGGTCCGAGAGGACACAGTCATACAATAGTAAAGGAAGAACTGCACCGGAGCCAATTTTTGTGAACCAAAAACTAGCTGCCATGGGGTCCCCCATCGTACTCTATTTTTTTGAAGGTCATTAGCTCAAGGACCTTTCAAGACCCTGTCTAATCACCTCATCCTCAATATCCATGTCACTGTGCAACTGAACTCCAACCTCCTTTTTCGCACCCATCTTAGCCAGAAAGTCAGCCGCTTTGTTCAAATCTCTACTCGCATAAACTGGGATCACGTCCTCCAATTCCTTCCATAATTCTTTAATTTGGGTAACAAGAGCCCTCAACCTCCAAGCTTTCAGATCAAAGTTCCTCATGCGGTCTAGAGCTCCAACCATTATTTGCGAGTCTGATTCAAGAATAATCCTGCGGTGGCCATGTTTCACTGCCCAAACAGAAGCAGACTTGATGGCAATGGCTTCGACTTCATTGTTAGTGGTTCTTCCCAGGCCTTGCAATTCCCAATAGAGCACAGTCCCAGCATGGTTCCGACACACCACTCCAATTTCGGCTCTACCCGGATTGCCTTTTGCAGCTCCATCAGTATTGATTTTAATCCAACCTTCAGGGGGAGGTTTCCAACAATTTTTGTCCTGTCCCTCTTGCAGTTCAACGCATTCTTCCATAGCTCCAATGTCAATTTGAGCTTCCTCCTCAGCATGAACAGCCACAGTTTCGGTAACCTTGCTCCAAATGGTCTGCCAAACCCCGTCTAGAGTAGTAAAAGTTTCTCTAAAAATTTTGGCATTTCTTTCCAGCCATACTTGCCACCAGATAAAGCTTAAACCGAGCTCCCAGCCAATACGAAGAGCTTTAGATTTGAATCTACCTTTCTGCCATTTTGCCCAGATATTCATCCGGTTCAGGTCACCACTTACTTGAATTTTAAAGTATGCAAACCAACGCAGCCAAATCTATCGGGTGAAAGGGCAACCAAACAACAAATGGTCAGCAGTTTCCTCGCTCTTGTAGCATAGTACACATTGAGAAGGGCCGATGATACCTTTTGATCTGAGATTATCAAAAGTGAGGATTCCATTGTGCATGCACTTCCAGGAAAAAAAGTTAACTTTCGGCCAGCCTTTAGAGTGCCAGATTTTCCTCCAGTCCTCAACCTAAAAAGTATGAGGGGGGGCTCTGGGAGAATGTTGTCATATCCATCCTTTATTGTATAGATGCCAAGACTCCCAAAGCCCCAAGCTAATTCATCCTCCATGTCTCCCCCTGTAAGAAATATTTTTGTCAAAATTTTAGTCATGATGGGAGTCAAATCCGGAGGGATTGAAATGGGCCACTCATCCAACTTCTTGAACTGCTTAAACTTACACTCCCCCAGCTGAGTAGTTGTGAAATAACTTTCAATACGGATCCATCCCTTGGCTTCAATGGCTGCTTTTATTGGTTGTAATTCTAGAAATTCAGCAATGATGGGTGGGAACTGATCCCAAGAATCTGTCCAAAAATGAGCCTTCTCCCCTCTTCCCACTTTCCAAAATAAGCGGTCTTTAACAACCTGAGACCCTAACTTGAGAGCCTGCCAAACTAGGGACCCAGTACCATCCAAGGGGATGCGAGCTACATCGTTTGGGTTGGCCTATCCCAGGTATTTGCTAGTTAGGATTCTACTGAAAAGGGAGGTGGGTTGGGAGATCCATCTCCAGTACAGCTTTCCAGCCAAAGCTTTATTATTCAGCTTAGATTTTCTCAAACCCGAGACCTCCTTTAACCTTGGGCTGGGTAACTTTGTCCCAGCCCACTAAGGCCCACTTTCTCTCTCCCTTTGCTCCTTCCCATAAAAAATTTCTAGCCATCCTGTCCAACTCTTTCCATATTGTAATCGGGGCAGCCAGGATAGAGAATTTGTAAATTGGCATGGCTTGAATGACTGACTGTAAGAACGTTAATCTGCCACCATAACTTAACCACTTGTGAGACCAGTGATTAATTCTATCCTTGATACACTCCAGCAGATTCCTCCATGTGTCTAATTTTAGCTTCTTAAAGTGCAAGGGGACCCCCAAGTAAACCACTGGGAGAGAAGTCCTTGTGAATCCCAGGATTTCTAAAATTCTGTTCTGAAGCCTTTGCTCCAGGTTAAAAAAAACCACTTTGGATTTCTTGTCATTAATGACCTATTGAGTAGCCCTGAGATAGACATTAAGAGTATCCCTAATCATTCTTGCTTCCCTGAAGCTGGCCACTCCCACCAAACCAGTGTCATCCACAAACTACAGGTGCGTTAAAACTTCGTCACCCACCTTGATACCCAATAATCTACCTTGTTGTCTTCTCCTCAAGAAAAGTCTGCCAAGACCTTCAGCCAAAATGAGAAAAAGATAAGGAGAACATGGATCCCCCTAGCGCAGTCCCCGAGTAGCTCCAAATGGTTGCGAAGGAAGGCCCTTGATTAGCACAGAGTAAGTCGGGGTAGAGACACAGCTCATGACCCACTCTATCCAGTCCTGAGAGAAACCAAAGGCTGCCATCATTTTAGCCAAGAAACTCCATTCAACCCTGTCATAAGCCTTTGACATGTCCAGTTTTATGAACATCCCTTTATTACCCGAAGTGTGCATTGAATGGATTGTTTCTCGGGCCACAACCACCCCATCCAAAATCTGTCGTCCCTCAACAAAACCCCCTTGCTCAGAGGAGACAATGTTGTGAAGAAGAGGTTTTAGGTGCTCAACCATTACCTTTGTGATTATTTTGTACAACACATTACATAAGGCAATAGGCCTATAATCTGAAATATGAACCCCCTCCTCCCCTTTTGGAATTAAGGTAATGAAAGTGTGGTTTATAGCTTTAAGCATTCTCTTATTTTCTCTGGACTCTTCTACAACAGCCATTACATCTTCCTCTAAGTAGTCCCAGAAAGCCTAAAAAAACTCAATTGGGAAGCCGTCTGGACCTGGAGTTTTACCAGTGCTCATTCCAAAGACCACAATTTTCAATTCATCTCTATCAATGGGTTTGAGGAGGGCCTGATTTTCATCCTCAAAAATAACAGCAGGTATGACAAAAATAACTTCATTTTGGGCCTCTACATCTTGTACCACACTTTCCTTAAAAAGCTTAGAAAAATAATCCATAGCATGGGAATGTATACATGGAAGTGTATCAAAGGAATGACCGTTCTCATCTTGAAGGGCCTCCATCTTGTTCATATGTCTTCGAGCACAAGCAGTCCGATGAAAGAATTTTGTATTTCTGTCCCCTTCTAATAACCAGGTGGTTCTTGCTCTCTGCTTCCAATAGGTCTCCTCCTGGTTGTCAATGTCCTCAACCGCTATACGTAGGGCATCATCCTCAGCTTTGAGCTGGTCTATAATTACTCCTTCTCTAAACTATTTTTGGACCTCATCCCATCTGGCCACCAATGGAGCTCTTTGGGCCTGGAAGTCTATTTTATTAGCACGCCTCCAATACTTCAACTGAGTTTTGACATATTGTAGTTGTTTGTGGATTATGAACATTGCTCTCCCATAAGCTGGGCGGCCTTCTTCCCACCACTGTGGAATTTTCTCTCGAAGTTCTTCTTTACGAAGCCAAAAATTCTCAAATCTGAAAGGTTTGTGATGTTGCCCCATCCTAGTCCCGCCTTCCAACGAGAATGGGACGGTGATCTGAAAGCTGGGCCTTCTAAAATCTAAAAATTTATATTCCATTTTACAAACGCCTCCTCTGAAACCAGAAAATGATCTAGCTTAACCTTCCTGCTATGTGGCTCCCACATTTTATTAGTCCAAGTGTAGTTAATGCCAGGACATTTAATGTCCACTAAGTGCAAAGCCTGGACTTGGGCAATCATGAAACGGTCCCCTGGGTCCAAAAATGGTGTTCCCCCTTCCTGATCTCTAGAAGATAATTTAGCGTTAAAGTCCCCCGCTATAATCCAGTCTAGATCTTCCCTTGAGGTTCGCATGTTATGCACAGCCTTCCACTGCCGCCTCTGACCATCTAGGTTTTGAGACCCATAAAAGTTTGTGATTAGAACGTGTTTCGCAGTGACATTATTCCTAAAAGAGAAGTGAGAACACCCCTCCAGGCAAGATGTTCTATTGCAGACCATTCAAGAGAGTTCCACAGAGTAACAATCCCCCCTGAGGCACCTTGGGCAGCCACATCCATATGACCAGCACCCCTCCAAATTTTGTTGACTATTTTGGACATAAGATCTAATGACATCTTAGTCTCCTGTAAAAGCAAAAAATCAGTATTACGATTCTCTAAAAGTCTTCGAACAGCAGATTGATGGGTTCTACTATTTAAACCCCTCACATTCCATGATTGTATAATCATTGGTTACCCTAGGAGCAATAAGAGTCTATTGGCCTCACCGATCCTCCCGTGATCAGTTTGTCTCCTTGGACTACTAGCAACTCCTTATTGGATCTTCTACCTACTCCCTGAGAATTGTTGTTTTTTGATCTTTTTTCTACCTGGGTTATCCCCAAAGTTGGCCTTTCCCTATTCTTCTCTGCTATTCCCATGCTGACATCCTGAGATATTGTCTGCTCCTGGTTATGCACTACTAAAGCCCCTGAACACACTGGTTGTGATACCTCACAGAGTTCAACTACTTGTTGTATGACGGGAGGAGATGAGAGGGGGAGTTGCATGGGAATATTAGAATTTTCCTTATTACCCTCCATGCCCTCCATAAATTGTTCCTCTTCATCAACCAGTGACTTAAATATCTCATACCTATTGGCAGGTCTGAGATGGGATTGCTCCTTTCCCTCTTTTTTCTTTGTCCGTATTTTTCTTCTGGGCTATTCAAAACCCTCTCTCTGAGCTTCTTGGCCCTGAACGGTGCTATTAGAATCTTTATTAAGTGTTGCCTTATCCTCTTTAGGCAGGTTTGGCATTCCTAAAGGGGCCTCCATTTTAGCATTCATATTATTAGGGCAAAAACGGGCCAAATGTCCATGTTTGTGACAAACCCTACATCTAAAGGGTAGGGCCTCATAGTCCGGTTGTTGAATCCAGGAGAGTCCTGCCAATTCAATTTCCATCTCTGCTGGCAAAGGCTGGCTGAGATCCATCTCCACACATATTCTTGCATACACCGCCATGCTCCCTTCAATTGTGTCTCTGGCAACACCCAGATGTCTTCCAATAGAATTGCCAATCCTTGCCAACACCTGCTCACTCCAGAATTCCATTGGAAGAGCATATAGTCGGATCCATATTGGGACAGCAGTAGGTTCAACTCGGGGATCGAATCCCACTCTCCATGGTTGAACAAATAGCCCTGTCGGGCCATGATTTTTCTTCTCTGACTCGAAAGCCCTATTTCTATCGGCCAAAGATGAAAAGCTAACAATAAAATATCCATTGCTAATAAACCACAATGAATACTCACCGTGAGGCTCCCAGTTTTGGCGGATCCAAGAGTGCAAAAAATTTAGGGAAGGACGTATACCCATGAACTTGCAGATTAAATCGTGATTAGCTCTGTAAATGACTGATTCTTCAACCATACTTGGCTCGATGACAATTTTTGGCCTGGTTTCGGCCTGCGAAAAACATCCATTCACACGATGTGCTGTCGACCTATTCCCAGCAGCCGTGAAGAGCATTTTATATGCCGTTTTTTGAGCTTCGTCGTTCTTTGGAGGAGATTTTTCTTTAAACAAATCTGCGTATGAGCTGCTACTCCCTGGAAAAGGAGCCGAAGAAGTCCCCATTGGACCCTCCTGGGGCACCAATCTAGCCTTCAGATCCACCGTACCCCGAAAGCACTTCTGCAATCCAACTGATGCCCTAGATTTTTTGAAGTTCCAGAAACCCTAGTTCAGAGAAAAAAATCGCCAGAGCTATTCCAAAGGCTTATATTAAACATTTATTACAAACATGTATGTTAAACAATGGAATCCATAAAAAAAATATGAAGTTATTGCTCGACTTGAAAATTTGAATAAAAAAATCCATTTAGATGGACTCACAGAGAGTAGAAGTGTAGATGAAATTAAACTCACAAATCGGTTAGAGGAATGGGAAAAAAGAGAAGAACTCTTATGGAAACAAAAATCTAGAATTCAATGGCTCAAAGAAGGAGATTGAAATAAAAATTTCTTCCACAAATCTCTTCTAGCTCAAAGATCTCACAACTTTATTTCTTCCCTGAAATCAGATTTTGGAGATGTTGTATATACTTGGGATGGCATGAACTCTATTGTTGTTGATTACTTTTCTAATATTTTTTTTGATACTCCTCTCGACTCATCTTCTCAACAAAATGTTCTTCAAGTAATCCCTTCTCTTATCACTTCTGAGGAGAACTCTATTTTTACTGCTTCTGTTACTATCAATGAGCTTCAACAGGTAGTTTTTAAAATACAAAAAGGGAAAACCCCAGGTCCTGATGGTTTTCCCATTGAGTTCTACAAAGAGTTCTGTAATATCCTTCATGCTAATTTATTAGAGGTGGTGGAAGAAGCCAAGAAATATAAAGAAATTTTAAAGGTTATCAATAAAACTTATATTACTCTTGTTCCAAAAGCTCAAGAGGTTGATCATATCTCAGCTTTTAGACCTATTGCTTTATGTAATGTTCTTCTCAAAATAATTACTAAGATCATGGCAGAAAGGTTGAAGCCTATTTTGCATAATATTATTTCCCTGAACAAGGGGGTTATGTGGAAGGACGTAAAATAGTAGATGAGATAGTTCTTACTCAGGAAGCCATCCATGCCATGGATATGCAAAAATCTCCTTCCATGTTCATTCGGTTAGACTTATCCAAATCTTATGACAGAGTGGATTGACACTTCCTTATCAAAGTTTTGAGGCAATTTGGTTTCTCTAAGGATTGGATGGGTTGGATTATGGGATGTATCTCTTCAGTTTCCTACTTAGTTCTTATCAATGGCAGGACTTCTTAGTCGTTCTCAGCTTCCAGAGGTATTAGGTAAGGTGACCCGCTATCCCCTTATTTATTCATCATTCTTGTTGAATGCTTGGGTAGGACTATAACCAAAAATAGGTAAAACAAAACCCTTGAGGGAGTTACCATTGATCATGGAGCTAGACCTATCTCTCATTTTTTGATGACTCTACTATTTTAGGTAAAGCTACAGTGAAGGAAGCTTCTAATATTAAGCAAATCATTAGTTGTTTTTCTAAGGCTACTGGGCAGTTGATCAATGAAGACAAATATAAAGTTATTTTCTTTCACTGCTCTACCAGACAAGAATCTATGGTCTTGGATAAATTAATATATAAGAAGACCTCCCTTTCGATCACTTATTTAGGTATTCCCATCAATATTCAAAGGCAGAAAAAAAATATTGGAATTGGTTGTTGGACAAATTCAAGAAGAAAATTGGAAAGTGGACCAACATGTGGCTTTATTTTTGGGGTAGAATCACCTTGGTAAAATCAGTCCTTCAAGATATTCCTATTTATGTATCTTTCGTGTTGAATATCCCAAAGGTTGTTCTTCAATAACTGGATCAAACCAGTCATCGATTCCTTTGGATTGGTACTAAGGAGAAAAGAAAATGGGCCTTGGTGAAATGGGACACTTTATGTCTTCCTAAGAATGAATGGGGGTTAGGATTCCGGTCTTCTATTAATAACAACAAAGCTTTAGATTCTAAATTATATTAGAGGATGTTGCATAACCCCAAAGCTCAATGGTCCAATAATCTTCATGCTAAATATGTTGAGAACAAAAGTCTTGAAGACCTTGTTTGCTATCAACTTCCTACCAAAGGTTCTCCTATTTTAGCAGTTCTTAATACTGGTGAGGATTTGATAAAGAAAAAATTATTTTGGATCATTCATAATGGTCAACAGGTAAATTTTTGGACAGATTCTTGGGATGGTCACAAGCCTTTGATAACTTAGTTTCTTGATTGGAGGCCTTGGATGGAGGAGATTCACCGAGCTAACTAGATAAAGGTGGCTAATTACTTTCGATACCATATTGGTAATTCTAATTTTGGTAGATATTGGATCCCTATTGAGGACTGGTCTATTCAAATCCTAGAAAGGCAAAGACAAGGTATCCAAGGCATCCTTAATATGAGATCTCTCTCTTGGTCCCATGAAAAAGATTGTTTTGGATGGAACAACACTACTAAGGGTGAGTATTCAGTTGCTCAAGGTTATTTGACCTTATGCCATAATAATACCAACCATTTTTTTAACATATTTTCTCAATTGTGGGCTCAAAAGCTCTGGCCTAAGGTGAGGTTCTTTACTTGGCTTTTATTGCATTGTAGGGTGCTTACTAGTGAGCAACTTATGAAGTGTGGTTTTCATGGCCCTTTTAGATGTGAAACGTATGGAGAGAATGTAGAAAATCTCAGCCATATTTTTATTGAGTTTACTTTAGCCTCTAAGCTATGGAGGAGAATGGCCACTTTACTTGGTTTATAGTGGTCCAATTTTTTTACTTTTGAATAACTTTGGAGGGATTGGCTTAAACAAGAGGGTTTTGATAATTTTATTAGGCAGTTAGTTTGGATGGGTTCTACCATTCTTCTTTGGAATATCTAGAATGAAAGGAATAGTCAATTTTTTAATCAAGATACTAAGGATATTCACTATATTTGATAAAATACCATAGCTAACTTAGTTGAATCAGTCCATAAACTCCTTAATCACCCCCAAAACTCCCACCAAATATGGGATCAAGTGATGCAAATATTGAAGATTAAATATTCTAAGGGCAACCAACTTAAAGGGAATGTGAGTATTTGTAAGATGGATAGGACAAGAAATTGGCAACCTCCTCCTAAGGATTTTGGAAAAGTCAATACTGATGGAGCCTCTAGAGGGAACCCTGGAAAAGCTAGTGTGGGAGGAATTGGTAGACTTTCAGATGGCTCCTTGGTTTTTACTCTTCTGAGAATTTGGGTTTTCTTTCCAATAACCTTGTTGAGGGGTATGGTATCCTCAGAGGCCTTCAAGAGGCTAATAAGGTTTTGGATGGAAAAAGGTGTTAGTTGATTTTGACTCTCAACTCATGATTAATATTTTGAAGACTCCTTCTAAGAATCATAAGGTTGATTGGAGAATAAAAAGAATTATTGAGAAGATTGAATTAATCCAGATGGGATTTTTGAAAGTTTATTACAATCATGTGGTCAGAGATCAAAAAAATAGTGTTTATGCTTTAGCTAATTGGGCTTTGGACAAATGTGATCTTACTTGTTATGGCCACCCTCTTAGATGGTGGGATTCACAAATAAGGGAAGCTCTTCTTTCAATCATTTCTATGGATGACTCCAGTTTTGAATGTACCTAGTTTCTTCTTGTTATTTTTTGCTTCAATTTGGTTCGATCAAGGTATTTTAGTTCCCTAGCTCAAACTATTCTTTCTTTTGTTTCCTCTGTTGATTCTTGCCTTAAAATTCTTCTGGTCTAGAAAGGTCATTGTTATGTTCAATTTTTTTTCTTTTCTCTTTTCGTTTTTTTGTTTAGTTTTTTAAGGTGTGTGTTTTTTTGTTTTGTTTTGTTTTTGTGTTCTTTGTGTTTTTTTTTTTTTCTTGTATTTTTGTTGTTTTGTGTTTTTTTTTATTGTTCTTGTGTTTTTGTTGTTCTTGTTCTTGTGTTTCTGTATGTTTGTGTTAATTCGTGTTTTTATGTGTGAGTGTTTTCTATGTTTTTTATTTTTATTTATTGTCTATTGTTGGTTGTTTTTATTTATTTTATTGCTTTAATTTTTTAGGTTTTGTGTTTATTTTTCATGTTTTTTTTGTTATGTCTTTGTAGTGTTATGTTGTTTTTGTCATGTTTGTGTTTTGTTATGTTGTTCTTGTGTTTTTTCTATGTGGTTCGTATTGTGGTTTTTTTTAATTTTATTGTGTGTGTGTTTGGTTGTGCTTTTCTTTTTGACACACTCAAGGATCATGCCTTTTATTTTATTTTATTATTTTTATTGTTATTTATTTATTTATTTTTTAATTTGTTTTTGTGTGTTTGTTTGCTTTTTGAGTATGTCAAAGGTGGTAGGCCAGGTTCGAGTCTTGGGCGATTTTGGCGAAATGGATACCCCTGCCTCCTTGGATCTTACCCGAAAGTGGCATCCCTCCTGGGATGTTTTCCACACAAAAAAAAAATATTCTCACCATTTATCCTCATCTGATTGATGATACCCATTGTGCAGGTAAATAAGTTACTCATGGATTCATTTTTGTTCATTTGCAATATCACCAACTTTACCTTGTTGGTGCCTTTATAGGAGTTTGCTAATATTTTCCATGATTCCTTGGACTTTGTTGTTGTTGCAATTTTAGGAAAGATGGACTCTTCCATTGCTTGCATAATGAAGAACACATTTTTGGTCCCTATTTCTGTTTTTCTTCAATAAATCTTCTCAACTTGAGAAAGAGCATTCAATGTTGTTGCATCTAGGGGTTTTGTGTACCCATTCTCTACAAGGTCCTAAATATCTTATGACCCAAACAAGATCTTCCTCTGAATGCTCTAGCAATCATAATTTTTACCATTGAATCATGAAATTTGTAGTTATAATGAAATGCTACTGAATGCCATTGTTGCTTTTAAACTTCCATTAATGACGATGTATCTAATACCAATTTGAAATATGCACAATGCTCAATCGAGCCTATTACTTCTATTCTATTTATTGGAGCTTAGCAATTATCAGGACTTTTGCAATAAGATAAAGGACTGCAAAAATAAAACATGGGATAATATATAAAAATCAATATTCACTATTGCAGTAATGTTTACAATCAAAACATTTTTCAAAGACGTCCTCCCTTAGTGGATCAGGTATTTTTGTCGAAAATAGCTCTTTTGATAGTTGAAAGTTTTTCCCTAAAACACTTAGCACTTTTCTTTATGAATAGAAGTCATTCTTCTCACTATGTAGAAGCTTTGATCGAAGGTTTTCCTTCGCCACACAGAATGACTTCTTATTTTTTTAGGCTTGCACTTTTCTCAGCAATATTCTTTTCCACACTTCCTCTCCTCTTATCCTTCTTTGCTTCAACAAATATTTTGCTCCGCATCTTTTCTTCAACGATTCACAACTTTCATTAAAAATGAAATCACACCCAACAATATTAGATTAATTACCAACAAAATCAGAGTGAGGAAATCTCATTGGGGGAATGAAGTTCACGTTTAGAAAACCCACTCGACTTTCAAATTCAAAAGCTGCACAAAGTGATATAACGAAACTAAAAAACGGACTCTAAACATATAATTGCAAACACAGTTGCAAATTTTGACAAGACTTGTAAATGATTAACATGATTATCAAACCATAAAATAAAAGCTAAAACAATTAAATTACGTAGAATAGTGTCTTGCAAAGGTGATTCTTCATAGTGTAAATTTTAAAATTCTTTGAGCTTTATGGTTTAATGAATGCACATGCCTATTTTTGTAGGTGAACGTCCAGTTCTACTTCTTATTGGGTAGGGAAAGTCTTTTAATCCGCCTAGAACTCTCCTTGTGAGATCTGCGTCATTGTCGGGCTCTACAAGATTGTTGTAAACATCATAATCCTATATTCGATCTGATTCTTCTCTCCTGTTCCATCTCAAATTTCCACCAAATCCAGCTCCCTCAATTCCCTCGGACCGGCCGATGTTTGCTCCGAAAGAAAGCTCGTATTGCTATAGCAGTAAAGATGTACTTTACATTTTCCATGAATGGAAAGGGTTAGAGACTTCAGAAAGAACTCTTGTACATGCATATTCTTTAAAAAAAATTATAATTAATGATTATTTTGAAAACAAAACGTGAAGTATATGTCTTATAAATTTATGTAATGTTGTTTATAAAATTCTGACCAAGGCGATTGCAAACAGAATGAGGAAGATCCTTCCTGTGTTTATTGATGTTTGTTAGGGCAGTTCAGTCTCTAGAAGGTCCATCCTTGATGGTCATAATAGTACATGAAGCCCTTCATTTGGTAGTACAGACCAAAAACATGCCTTTGCTCTCAAGTTGGATATGAACAAGGCCTACGACCGTATAAACTGGAGCTTTTTCTCTGCTATTCTCCAAAAATTTGGTTTTCATCATCAATAGATCAAGCTTTTGGAAGGATGTTTTATGAAACCTTAGTTTTCGGTCCTTGTTAATGGTGCTCATACTGGATACTTTCAAAGTAAAAGGGGATTAAGGCAAGGTGATCCTATCTCTCCCATGTTGTTTATCATTGTGGTTGAAGCCCTTGGGAGGTCAGTCAAAGCTACCTATAATATTGGTCTTATTTCAGGAATAAAAGCATCATCGCAAACACAGGCAGTCACACATCAACAATTTGTGGATGATACTTTGTTGTTAACTCTTGCATCAATTTTTGAGGTTAGGGTCATAAAACATATCCTGGAGCTATATGAGGATGCAGCGGGGCAGAAGGTAAATTTTAAAAAAAGTAAAATTTATTTCTTTAATACTCCCATTCAAAAGCAGATTAAGATCGCTAGGATTCTTGGATGCTCAGTGTCTACTCTTCCATCCACATACTTGGGCCTTCCTTTATTCACAGGCAGAGCTACTGATTCCATGTGGACTAATATAATCGAAAGAATTTAGAGGAATCTGATTGGATGGAAAGGGAATCAGTTATCTCAAGCTGGCAAGGCGGTTCTCACGAGATTTTACATTCAAAGCATCCCTGTCTATTTTCTCTCTGTTTTTAAAGCTCCTACAAGTGTCTACACTAAAATTGAACAGATACAAAAGAGGTTTCTATGGACTGGTTCTAAATCTAAGTAGCACTTTCATTTGGTGTCCTGGGATAGGGTTTGCAAACCAAGGGAGTTTGGAGGTATTGGGATGAGGAGAATCCAACATTTAAACATGACCCTCTTGGCCAAGCAAGCATGGCGTCTGTTGAAAAATGTAAAAGCAGAATGGATTACTATAATTAAAATAAAGTACCTGCAAGAAACTGATTTCTTAAGTTATTCCTTTCCTCCCAGGGGATCAATTTTCTGGAAATCAATCCTTCAAACCAAAAACTTGCTAAGCAGAGGGCTATGTTGGAAACTAGGAAATGGAAGAAACATTGATTTCTAGGACCACAAATAGTTAAAGGACTATTCCCTCTCTGCATACCCCATCCTTTCAACCCTCAGAGCTTGGACGAATGAATTTTTTGGTACCATAGTTGCAGATTTCATTACTTTGTCAAAAAATAGAAGGGTATGGAAGCCAATAATGAACAATGATCTCCCAGGGGTATCGATAATACTAGAGAATAAATTAAGACAGTCTTTACTCCCTTCTGGCATGCTTGAGGACCAAATTATATGGGAAGCTTCAGACAATGGGGAATTTTCTGTCAAGTCTGCTTATCTGATGCTTATTGATAATGATGAACCTACTTTCCCTCACCTGGAAGTTTGGCCCAAAAGCATCATTCTAAAGGTTGGTTTTTTTGCATGGCTGGCCATCCAAAATAGGATCATCACCATGGATAACTTAATAAAAAGAGGAGTGATTGTTGTTAATAGATTTTATCTTTGTATGTCTGAGTGGGAGTCTGTTGATAATTTGTTTATGTATTGTAATTTTTCTACCTCAATCTTATCAGGTCTGTTACAAGTGTTTCATATTTATTGGGTTTGTCCTTAGTCCATGTTTGACCTCCTTGTCCAGTGGCCCTCTCCCTTTTTGAACAGGCATCTCAGGTATATGTGGAATATTTGCCTTCATCATTACTTATGGAAGATATGGTTGGAAAGGAATCATCGGGCCTTCTTGGATAAGGTTGCTCAATCATCCTCTGTCATGTCAAAAATTTTATTATATGCCAATGAGAATGCATGTTTAGTGCCTACAACGTCTAGACCTCCAAAACATTTTGAAGCCTCATTAGGCCAGTCTTTAAACTTACCTCTCATTGATGGCCTCAATCGTCTTTGAGTCTGTCCTAGAACCATGATCACATGGACCCCCTCCCCCCTATGGTGGATTAACTTAAATTTCGATGGGGTGACTAAGGGAAACCCAGGTGAAGAAAGGACTAGAGGCTTACTCAGAGACCATAAGGGTGAGGTGCTAATAGCTTTTGCTGAACATATTAGAGCTTAAACTAACAATGTTGCTAAAGCAAGGGCGGTTTGGAGGAGCCTAAAGGTGGCAGAGAATTATCTAGGGAAACTGTTGGTGGAAGGTGATTCTCTCATTATTATAAATATTCTAAAGAACACTAAGAGAGCTCCTTGGAGATTTCATGACTACATCCAAGAAGCGAGGGCTCTCATTCATGATCGATCCGAGGCCATAATTTCACATACCTTCCGAGAAGCAAACATGGCAGCTGATAGGTTGGTGAATGAAGGCATTGTAGTGGCAAACTTGATCACGTGGACTACAAATATTCCTCATGCGGTCTCAACGGTGATAGAAAATGAAAAAGTTCAAAATGAAAGGCTCAAAGTGGATCAATGATAGAAAATGGAGGCATTTTTCAAAATATTTTTTGAACCTTATAATGGCTTTGGTCATATTTACTTTTTTCTTTCATGTGACTAGTATTTTTTGCAGCTGGTGGGGCGCTGATATAGTTTCATTATCTGCAAATTCATGCATGGGAAACATCTCCTTTGGCCTCATAACAAAGTGTTGGAGATCCCTGACGATGGGGTACCGGACCCCACTATAACAGTCTTGAAGAAGATGGTGATTTCATCAGCCTCCAATATTATCAACCAGTTAAAGAGTCTGTTTGGCCTCATTATTGCAGCTATTGATTTTCGTGATTCTCTAAATCTTCTGTTTTACAACGAGCAGTTCCAAGGGCGTGAGGAGTTGAAGGCAGAATCTGAATTTGATGGCAAGGAGGAATCTAAGGATGAGGATGATAAGGAGTCATATGGGAAGACTGACTGCTTGGTCTCCTGGTTGTCCATTCTGTGGGATGTTTGTTTGACTATATTATACTATTTTTTGTATGGGCACAAGTGACCCTGCGTGGCGCTTGCATGATAAGTTTTTCTCATTGTTAGTTATGTTTTGCGTCTTTCTTTTATGCTGGCTATAATATTAGGCTTCCATAGTTTAGTTTGGTTGTCTTCAGATGGAAGAGTAGGGCTTGGCCCTTGTTGTTGTCAGATTAAACTTGTAGGGCTTGGCCCTTGTTCGGTTGGTCGATGGACCCTATTTTGTAAAATGGTTTTGGGTCAACCAGTTAAAACCCAGTGTTAATTATAACAGCCTCTTACTTACCAAAATAAATAAATTTATCTTACCGTATAAATATTATATAAGATAACTCATTAGTGTATATGATCGAAAATTGTTTTATAATATTTATACTAAATAAATAATAAACTTAAATTTTATAAGATTTGATACTAATAATTATTTTAAAATATAATTAAAAATAAAAAATAATGACAAAATAAAATATTGACAAGTTTAATTAATTTTATAGCACTTTAAAAAAATTTGACTCTCTCAAATGCGAAGCTTTCTAAAATATGATAAGGAAGGCATGGAAAAAATTCCAACTTACAAACATACTTTTTATGAAAATCAAGATTAAGACTGAAAATAAGGGATTTATATCCCATGCGTGTTGTCTACGGGCAGGCAATTAAGGGATTTATATGTGCGTGTGGGTTTATGGCAAGAATGCTAGATGATATTGTGGTTAAATTTTATTTTAGATGTATATACTGAGGGGTTTATTGGAAAAAATATTATTTTGATGATGTAATTTGAGTTCATATTTTTAATTTTTTTTTCAGGTTTATAAATTCATATTTATAAAATAATTATAAAAAAAATTAATAATTTTAACATAAAAATAAAAATTATTTATTAAAAGTATTTACTTAAAATAATTTTTAAATAAATAATGTAAATGACTGGTTGAAGTTGGATCCCGTAACATAATAAATGATTTTTTACAATTTATTTGGTTTATGTATTATAATTAATGTTTAATGTGTATTAATTTATTTATTTTAATTTTAAGTTTTAATGGTAATGGTAAAAGTTATTGGGCTTTTAGTGGTAATGGCAAAAGTTACTGGGCTCTTTTAATGAAGATCCAAATTTAAGTTCTAAAGGAGGGGGATAGCGCAAAGAGGCTTTGACTCTTCTTTGAGAGGTACAAGATTCAAACCAGAGCATGGG
This sequence comes from Wollemia nobilis, assembly GCA_028583015.1. Classification (NCBI taxonomy): domain Eukaryota; kingdom Viridiplantae; phylum Streptophyta; class Pinopsida; order Araucariales; family Araucariaceae; genus Wollemia; species Wollemia nobilis. Next base: position 13,261,106 of record JAQPPZ010000754.1, on the reverse strand, counting down.
TGAGGGGGTGGGTGTTAAAATTCCCTATTGATAAACATAACTCTCAATTTCACGAGGGATCTTGCTCTCAACCATATAGATTAATTGTAAGAGTTTCCCTACACTAAACAGGGTCAAAATTCTATAACATCAAGTTTCCTCACCCTTATTAACATCGCATTTGAGCATGTGTGTGGGGGGCTGGCCCTATTGCTTTCTAACTGGTTAATATGATGATGCACGTCTAGTGGCATATTCCATGATTGGAATTCCGTTCACGTTAATACCTATCTATCTTGTTAGTGTAGTTTGTGTGTGTTTATGAATAATCCCACATTAACTGTGTTGTGGGACTTGAGTGGTTTATAAACCCCAACACTTGCCATACTCTTTGCCAATGGGGTAGCAGGCTTAAAGGTGTAAATCCTTGGTCCCACTTTGTGGGATTCCTCACCCCTATTAACATCGAGTTTGGGTATGTGTGTGGGGGGTTGGCCCTCTTGATTTATAACCGATTAATATGATGATGCAAGTCTAGTGGCATATTCCATGATTGAAATTTCATTCACATTAATACCTATCTATCTTGTTAGTGTAGTTTGTGTGTGTGTGTTTGTGAATAATCCCACAGTAACTGTGTTGTGGGACTTGAGTGGTTTATAAACCCCAAAACTTGCCATACTCTTTGCTAATGGGGTAGCAGGCTTAAAGGTGCAAATCCTTGGTCCTACTTTGTGGGATTCCTCACCCCTATTAACATCGAGTTTGGGCATATGTGTGGGGGGTTGGTCCTCTTGATTTCTAACTAGTTAATATGATGATGCAATTCTAGTGGCATATTCCATGATTGGAATTCCATTCACGTTAATACCTACATATCTTGTTAGTGTAGTTTGTGTGTGTGTTTGTGAATAATCCCACATTAATTGTCTTTGTGGGACTTGAGTGGTTTATAAACCCCAACACTTGTCATACTCTTTGCCAATGGGGTAGTAGGCTTAAAGGTGCAAATCCTTGGTTCCACTTTGTGGGATTCCTCACCCCTATTAACATTGAGTCTGGGCATGTGTGTGGGGGTTGACCCTCTTGCTTTCTAACTGGTTAATATGATGATGCAAGTCTAGTGGCATATTCCATGATTGGAATTCCATTCACGTTAATACCTATCTATCTTGTTAGTGTAGTTTGTGTGTGTGTTTGTGAATAATCCCACATTAACTGTGTTGTGGGACTTGAGTGGTTTATAAACCCCAACACTTGCCATACTCTTTGCCAATGGGGTAGTAGGATTAAAGGTGCAAATCCTTGGTCCCACTTTGTGGGATTTCTCACCCCTATTAACATCAAGTTTGGGCATGTGTGTGGGGGCTGGCCCTCTTGCTTTCTAACCGGTTAATATGATGATGCAAGTCTAGTGGCATATTCCATGATTGGAATTCTGTTCACGTTAATACCTATCTATCTTGTTAGTGTAGTTTGTGTGTGTGTGTGTGTGTTTGTGAATAATCCCACATTAACTGTGTTGTGGAACTTGAGTGGTTTATAAAACCCAACACTTGCCATACTCTTTGCCAATGGGGTAGCAAGCTTAAAGGTGCAAATCCTTGGTCCCACTCTGTGGTATTCCTCACCCCTATTAACATCGAGTTGTTAGTCTCACAATGACACTGAGAGGGGGGTGAATCAGTGTAGCTCTTAAAAACTTAAATCTTCAATTCTTAATGCCTAAACAATGAAAGCTTAAAACTCAATAAAGCAAATATACCAAAAGAGCATCACACAACACAAGATGTACCGAGGTTCACCAGTTTTGGCTACTCCTCAAAATTGACTATTTGGACTCCCATCCAAATCCAGCCTTTGCAAAATATCAATTTTATAATCAATTTACCAGCACCCACTGGAAGGAGCACCAACCCCTGATTTATCTGCACCAACAGAAAGGAGCACCAACCCCTGATTTATCTGCACCAACAAAAAGGAGCACCAACCCTTGATTTACCAGCACCAACTAGAAGGAGCACCAACCCCTGATTTACCAGCACCAACTAGAAGGAGCACCAACCCCTGATGCCAAGCACCACCTTGGACTTCTGTTCTACTGGTCTATTGCTTTCTCAACATTGCCCACTCTTCACCCAGCACACACCCTGCTCGCTCTCCTCTTGCTCTCTTCGCAAGATTAAATCTGCCTAGCTTTAATCCCGAGCACTTTCACTCTATTTCAGTGAGCATTTAATTCTCCATGCAGACCTCCTTTTATAACAAAGTTTTGACTCTATTTTTAACTTCCATATTTATGCATGCAACCCGTAACTGCCCTTGTAACTGTCGTTCTGACTTCTGTTCACTGTTCTTATTTTAGTTGCATGATTTTTCTCTATAACTGCACTTGTAACTATCGTACCGACTTCAGTTAACTCTTCTTATTTTAGTTGCATGATTTTTCTCTCTGTAACTGCCCCTGTAACTGCTGTATAACTTCAGTTAACGGTTACATATCTTATTTCGGCTGGGTTCTCTTCTTAGCTCGCGCCAAAGTGACCTATCATGAAATCGTGACACTTTTGCCTCTTTGTCCTCTTCTCGGCTTGTACCCATGAAAACACAACATGTCGCGATATCGTGACACTTTCGCCTCCTTGCTTCTTTACTTGGTTCATACCCGTGAAAACACAACATGTCGTGATATCGCGACACTTTCGCCTCCTTACTGCTTTACTTGGTTCATACCGTGAAAACACAACATGTCGTGATATCGCGACACTTTCGCCTCCTTGCTGCTTTTGTTTGCTTGTACCCACGAAAACACTACATGTCACGATATCGTGACACTTTTGCCTCCGTACTCTTCCTTTTTACTTTTGTCGCGATATCGCGACACTTCTACCTTCTTACTTTCTCTCTCCTCCTAGAGTCACGAAAATGCGACATGTCGCGATATCGTGACACTTTTTCTCCTTTGCTCTATCTCTTGCCTTCGAGTCACGAAAATGCGACATGTCACGATATCACGACACTTTTTCTTCTCTTCCTTCCTGCTCTCTTCAAGTCACGAAAATGCGACATGTCGTGATATCGCGACACTTTTCCTTCTCTTCCTTCCTGCTCTTTTCAAGTCATGAAAATGCGACATGTCACGAAATCGTGACACTTTTCCTTCTCTGCCTTCCTGCTCTCTTCAAGTCACGAAAAATGCGACATGTCACGAAATCGTGACACTTTTCCTTCTCGGCCTTCCTGCTCTTTTCAAGTCACAAAAATGTGACATGTCATGAAATCGCGACACTTTTCCTTCTCTACCTTCCTGCTCTTTTCAAGTCACGAAAATGCGACATGTCGCGAAATCATGACACTTTTTCCTCCTTGCATTTTCTCTTCGCTTCGGACCACGAAAATGCAACATGTCGCAAAATCGCGACACTTTTTCTTCCGTACAATCTCTCTCGCAATATGTCGCGAAATCATGACACTTTTTCTACTTGCCTTTTTCTCTTCCAACATGTCATGAAATCGTGACACCTTTTTCTTTCGTACTATCTCTCTTGCAATATGTCATGAAATCGTGACACTTTTTCTACTTGCCTTTTTCTCTTCCAACATGTCGTGAAATCATGACACTTTTTCTTCCATACTATCTCTCTTGCAATATGTCACGAAATCATGACACTTTATCTTGCTTGCGCTTTCTCTTCGAACATGTCATGAAATCATGATAGTTTTTCTTGCTTGCGCTTTCTCTCCAAACATGTCATGAAATCATGACAGTTTTGCTTGCTTGCACTTTCTCTCTGAACATGTCATGAAATCATGACAGTTTTGCTTGCTTGCGCTTTCTCTCCGAACATGTCACGATATCGTGACAGTTTTCTTTCTTCTCAACATGTCACGATATCACGACAGTTTTTCTTTCTTCTCAACATGTCGCGATATCGTGACAATTTTTTCCTTGCTCAACATGTCGCGATATCGCGACAGTTTTCTTCCTTGCTCAACATGTCGCATATGGGCCACTTCGATCTTTTGGATAATCATTGTACATACTCTGAAGAACCTCTTAACTCTTGTCCACTTGCATCAACCAATCTGTCTGAAACTCCTGTCCACTACATCAACCGATCTGTCTGACTGTGTTGACAACAATGACAATACTGTTGTTGCACCTTGCTCATCAATCTCCCCCTTTGGAATTGTTGGCAACACACATGCAATTTCCTGTAATTCTTCTCCCCCTTTGACAATAATACCAAAGGGCTACTGTAGACTCCCCCTGAGTCCATGCACAACATTCTCGAGCACACGTTATGATAGTTAGAAAAAATTACAAACATGAGCAAAAAAGATAATCAAATATATAAATGCTCCCTCTGCGTACAACATGTTGTCGCTGCAATATATTCTGCCTCTGTTGTGGATAAGAAAATTGACTCTTGTTTCTTATTGTTCCATGCGACCAACTTGTCTCCAAGATAGAATGCACCTCCACTGGTACTCTTTCTGTCATCTACACATCCTGCCCAAATCTACATCTGGAAATCTGTCCCAACACTGTCCTCAAATCTGTCCCAACATTGTCCTCAAATATTTCCCAAAGGCCTTCTTCAAAGGCTCAATCAATCATGCTCAAGTAGTACTCAAAATGAACTCAACAATGAATGACAATCTCAAATCAACATAGAATGATGGAATAATTTATTTCATAGAACTTTAAAAATCACTTCACACATAACTTGACTAGGCTCAATCAAACCAACTCAACCAATCATCACCAAGCTGGAAACCATCTGGCTGCTCAATATAAACCTCTTCTTCAAGCTTCCCATTCAAAAATGCTGATTTCACATCTGTCAACAAAATTGACAAGTGACTCACACTTGTACCAACTTTTGTCCAACACTGTACCAACATTGCAATTTTAACGAAACACATATATGCGGCTAGGGCACCATTCTTTCACTAACCAAATTATCTAAACTGTTATAATCCTTAACTTTGGATAGTGGCAGTAAGAACCATCACCAGTACAACAATGACATATAGCAATACTACCAATAATGACAACTCTCAATTTAATCACCACCCTTCACGGCACTTCCACAAACTACATGAACCGAAAACATACTTCGACAACTATACGACAACTTCCCCGACTACTTGCCTTTCATCCTGAGGTAATCAAACAAATACATAGGAGCATTAAAATGAAACTTCAAGATTGCTCCCCTTGAGGATGTGCTACCTGGAGTTGCTTAGTGCAATAGCGGAGTAATCTCCTTCAGTCCAAGGAGACACGATTTCCTCTCTTCTTTCTTTCTCCAATCTTTCTTGAACTTAGGCTGAAGGTTTTCAACTGCATCCCTATTTTGAACCTTTTCGTGAACTTGAACATTTCTCTTGGGTGGTTGTCTCTTGTACATCCTTGATGGATGATTATTTTCCTTTCTTTGATGCACATGATTTCTTCCCTGTCTGTGTTGCATTCTTTGCGTCTGATGAAATCTATTGTCTTGCCATAGATTAGATACAAAATTTCTTGGACAAGACCTTGCTATGTGCCCATGACCATTACATTTAAAACATTGCACATGGTGTTCAACAGATGTATTTCTACCAGCATAACTCTTTGATCTATTATTCAATCCACAATACATTGCCTTGTGACCATAAAGGTTGCATCTAAAACAATAGCCATTACAAGCATTATTATGAATAAAGTGAGAGTGATAGAACCTCTTTTGTTGTGGTTGCTTTGTTGTAGATCTCCTTTGAGATTTTCTTCCTTTTGAAGTTTCAGCTTCAAATGTTTCTTGCTTTGATCCTTCAACAGTGGACTTCTTCTTCTCTGCAGATTTAGAAGATGAAGGTTGTTCAGCTTCATATCCAAGACCAAGCTTAGACATGGGGTTTCTTTGTTGCCTTATCATTTTATCTAGCAACTCTGTGCTCTTCTCAAATTTGAGATTTGTATTGGCCTCTTCTAGTTGTCTTCCTCAATAAAACAATCTCCTCTTCTTGTTTGCCGCAAACATCGCTTTTATCATCCAGGTGTGACTTCAAAGCTTCTTCTATTTTCTTGGCTTTATGAATTTGCAAGAAGAGATCTTCAATATTATCCCCATATTCTTCCAACTTCTTGGACAGTCTTTTGTTCTTTTTCCTTTCTATACTCAACTCCTCAAGTGCAGTGATCAACTCACCTTCTAGATATACTTCAGCCTCAGCCTCAAGTTTTTTATTACATTCCTATTTTTCCTCTGTTTTTTCTTCTTCGAATGCCATGAAAAGAGCTTCATCTGTTTCTTCTTCAGAATCCTCACCGGAGCTGTCTTCTGATGAACTGACATTCTTGGAGATGAAACTTTTCTTCCTGAAGTTGTTGTTTCTGAAATTTGGTTTTTTCTTCCAGTCACTTCTTTCTTGGTGTGATCCTTCATCACTTTCGTCCTTCTCATTAAGTGGACATTTAGCTGCAACATGCCCAATGCCTCCACAGTTGAAACACTTAAATGGTAGCTTTCCTCTGTATTTTCCTTTTCCCCTTATTAGTTTTCGAACAAAGTTTGCTTTCGTTTCATCTGATGTCTCTTCTTCCTCAGATTCTTGTTTTGCTTTTATATTTTTATGTGCTTTAAAAGTAGCTTCTCTTTCTGTGGGTTTGGTTTTTCCTATTCTCATCTCATATGCAGTCAAAGAACCATGCATCTCATCCATACTAAAAATATTTAGATCTTTAGCTTCTTCTATTGTTGAAACTTTAGAATCAAATCTTTTGGGAAGAGATCTTAGTACCTTTTTCACGATGACAGCATCTTCCATTTTCTCGTCGAGTCCTCTAATCGCATTAATGATTCCATTAACTCTCAGCATGTATGCCTCTATGTTCTCATCATCATTCATCTTTAATGCTTCGAACTAAGCTCGATGTGTTTGTAACTTGGCCTCCTTGATCTTATCATCTCCTTCATGAATGCTCCTCAGTTTGTCCCATATTTCTTTTGTCGTTTTACAACCCATAATTTTTACTAGTTCACTGTCCATTAATCCACACATGATAGCATTCTTTGCTTTTGAGTTATTCTCAAACAATTTCTTATCGGCAACATCGGTTGGAGAAGTGGTGGGTATTGTGTATCCACTATCTACCGAATCCCAAATGTCGTATCCCAAAGCACAAAGATATGTCTGCATCCTGAGTCTCCAAAATGTGTAATTAGTTCCATCCAACAATGGTGCTTTGTTTGATGAGAATCCTTCACCACCTGCCATTGTCTCACTTCCAAGATCAACCCTAGCTGATTTAGCCTGACAAGGGAAACTGGCTCTAATACCAATTGTTAGTCTCACAATGACACTAAGAGGGGGGGTGAATCAGTGTAGCTCTTAAAAACTTAAATCTTCAATTCTTAATGCCTAAACAATGAAAGCTTAAAACTCAATAAAGCAAATATACCAAAAGAGCATCACACAACACAAGATGTACCGAGGTTCACCAGTTTTGGCTACTCCTCAAAATTGACTATTTGGACTCCCATCCAAATCTAGCCTTTGCAAAATATCAATTTTACAATCAATTTACCAGCACCCACTGGAAGGAGCACCAACCCCTGATTTATCTGCACCAACAGAAAGGAGCACCAACCCCTGATTTATCTGCACCAACAGAAAGGAGCACCAACCCCTGATTTACCAGCACCAACTGGAAGGAGCACCAACCCCTGATGCCAAGCACCAACTTGGACTTCTGTTCTAATCTAGATGATTGACATAAAGATGCCTTCACTTTTACAAGACCCTGACTGGTCTATTGCTTTCTCAACATTGCCCACTCTTCACCCAGCACACACCCTGCTCGCTCTCCTCTTGCTCTCTTCGCAAGATTAAATCCGCCTAGCTTTAATCCCGAGCGCTTTCACTCAATTTCAGCAGCACATAATTCTCCGCGTAGACCTCCTTTTATAACAAAGTTTTGACTCTATTTTTAACTTCCATATTTATGCATGCAACCCGTAACTGCCCCTATAACTGTCATTCTAACTTCTGTTCACTGTTCTTATTTTGGCTGCATGATTTTTCTCTATAACTGCACTTGTAACTATCGTACCGACTTCAGTTAACTCTTCTTATTTTAGCTGCATGATTTTTTCTTTGTAACAGCCCCTGTAACTGTTGTATAACTTTAGTTAACGGTTACATATCTTATTTCGGTTGGGTTCTCTTCTTAGCTCGTGCCAAAGCGACCTGTCACGAAATCGTGACACTTCTACCTCTTTGTCCTCTTCTCGGCTTGTACCCACGAAAACACAACATGTCGCGATATCGCGACACTTTTGCCTCCTTGCTGCTTTACTTGGTTCATACCCATGAAAACACATGTCGCGATATCGCGACACTTTTGCCTCCTTGCTGCTTTACTTGGTTCATACCCATGAAAACACAACATGTCATGATATCACGACACTTTTGCCTCCTTGCTTCTTTTGTTTGCTTGTACTCGTGAAAACACAACATGTCACGATATCGTGACACTTTCGCCTCCGTACTCTTCCTTTTTACTTTTGTCACGATATCACGACACTTCTGCCTTCTTACTTTCTCTCTCCTCCTAGAGTCATGAAAATGCGACATGTCGCGATATCGCGACACTTTTTCTCCTTTGCTCTATCTCTTGCCTTCGGGTCGCGAAAACGCGACATGTCGCGATATCGCGACACTTTTTCATTCTCTTCCTTCCTGCTCTCTTCAAGTCGCGAAAATGCGACATGTCACGATATCGCGACACTTTTCCTTCTCGGCCTTCCTGCTCTTTTCAAGTCACGAAAATGCGACATGTCATGAAATCGTGACACTTTTCCTTCTTTGCCTTCCTGCTCTCTTCAAGTCGCAAAAATGCGACATGTCGCGAAATCGTGACACTTTTCCTTCTTGGCCTTCCTGCTCTTTTCAAGTCACGAAAATGCGACATGTCGCGATATCGCGACACTTTTCCTTCTCTGCCTTCCTGCTCTTTTCAAGTCGCAAAAATGCGACATGTCACGATATCGCGACACTTTTTCCTTCTTGCATTTTCTCTTCGCTTCGGACCGCGAAAATGCAACATGTCACGAAATCGCGACACTTTTTCTCTCCATACAATCTCTCTTGCAATATGTCACGAAATCGTGACACTTTTTCTACTTGCCTTTTTCTCTTCCAAAATGTCGCGAAATCGTGACACTTTTTCTTCCGTACTATCTCTCTTGCAATATGTCACGAAATCGTGACACTTTTTCTACTTGCCTTTTTCTCTTCCAACATGTCGCGAAATCACGACACTTTTTCTTTCGTACTATCTCTCTTGCAATATGTCACGAAATCATGACACTTTTTCTTGCTTGCGCTTTCTCTTCGAACATGTCGCGAAATCACGATAGTTTTGCTTGCTTGCGCTTTCTCTCCAAACATGTCATGAAATCGCGACAATTTTGCTTGCTTGCGCTTTCTCTCCGAACATGTCGCGAAATCGCGACAGTTTTGCTTGCTTGCGCTTTCTCTCCGAACATGTCACGAAATCACGATAGTTTTTCTTTCTTCTCAACATGTCGCGATATCGCGATAGTTTTTCTTTCTTCTCAACATGTCGCGATATCGCGACAGTTTTCTTCCTTGCTCAACATGTCGCGATATCGCGACAGTTTTCTTCCTTGTGATTTTCTTTTGATTTTTAGCATATGGGCCACTTCGATCTTTTGGATAATCACTGTACATACTCTGAAGAACCTCTTAACTCTTGTCCACTTGCATCAACCAATCTGTCTGAAACTCCTGTCCACTGCATCAACCGATCTGTCTGACTGTGTTGTGGAACTTGAGTGGTTTATAAAACCCAACACTTGCCATACTCTTTGCCAATGGGGTAGCAAGCTTAAAGGTGCAAATCCTTGGTCCCACTCTGTGGTATTCCTCACCCCTATTAACATCGAGTTTGGGCATGTGTGGGGGCTGGCCCTCTTGCTTTCTAACCGGTTAATATGATGATGCAAGTCTAGTGACATATTCCATGATTGGAATTTCATTCACGTTAATACCTATCTATCTTGTTAGTGTAGTTTGTGTGTGTGTGTGTGTTTGTGAATAATCTCACATTAACTGTGTTGTGGGACTTGAGTGGTTTATATACTCCAACAATTGCCATACTCTTTGCCAATGGGGTAGTAGGCTTAAGGGTGCAAATCCTTGGTCCCACTTTGTGGGATTCCTCACCCCTATTAACATCGAGTTTGGGCATATGTGTGGGGGGTTGGCCCTCTTGCTTTCTAACCGGTTAATATGATGATGCAAGTCTAGTGGCATATTCCATGATTGGAATTCCGTTCACGTTAATACCTATCTATCTATCTATAAATTGAATACATAATTTTTTTTTTAATAGGTTCCCGAAGCCATTTTTAGATTCACTCGGTCTGAATATAAAACAAGAGGATAAAGTTTAATTTGTCGACATCATTAGCAACAATGACCCTAAAAAAACTCCTTTATTTTTAATCTATTAAAAAAATTAATAATAGTAGTACTTTTATTAAAAATAATAATATTAATAGTAGTTATAGAATTATTTTGTTTTTTAGGGTATGTGGAAGATTTTAATTTCAAAATTTATATATAATATTTGTAAAATATTTTTGAAAAAATAAATCAATAAAAAATAATTTGAAAATTAATAATATTTGTTTAATTAATATAGTTAATTCATTGGAAGTAAACTAATTAATTTGTTTTTTTTTTTTTAACATAGAAATAAATATTTTGTAATTATAAAAAATAATTAATAATTTATATTTGAAAGTAAAATATAATTTTATTTGAGTGTGAGCATGAGCTGGGAGTGAGTATAGTTGGAAGCGAGTGTCAGTGCAAGCCAGGAGTGAGTGCAACTAGAAGTGAACGTGAGTTGGAAGCAAGTGCAAACATGATTTAGGAGTGAGTATGAAGTGTGAGCAAGAAAGTAGAAAGTAGAAAGCAAAGTATGATCAAGTAACAAGTGCTACTTTTTGTTCCAGATCTTAGAAGAAATTAAAGGATTCATTTGAAGAAAATCTAGGTAACATGGAAAGAAAATCATTTGTGAAAGTCCTTACTAAAATAATGAATGACCAAGTTGAAAGTTTGGATGCCCTAGCTAGCAATAAGAGGAAGAGAAAATCTATGGCAAACCCAATCCAAGTAGCATATTTTACACCAAAAGTGATTATCAAGGATGAGATGATTGACCATGATATAATGATTCTAAAAACTAGAGGGTTAATATGTAAAATTAATGGATACTTGCTAGGATTTTCTAAGATTCAAAATTGAATTGAGTGGAAGTGGGGATTGAATTCAAATTACTCCATGACTTTTCTTCCAAAATGTTTTTTTCTCAATATTTTCTCCAGATCAAAAATAAAGGATAAAATAATGGATGAAGGCCCATGGTTTAGGGGTAAAGATGTATTTTATTGAAGACCTTGGAGTGAGAAAAAAGGCTTCTGGTATGGATTAGGATTTTTGGAATTCCTTATCAACTCATCAATAAGGGGGTTTTGAAGAATATTAATAATACTTTGGGTGAATTCATCTAGAAGAGACCAACCACTAAGGAGAGAAAGCATGTTGTATACACTTGAATATGTGTTACCATGGATATTTCTAAACCTTTATCATAGTCAATTAGGATTAAATCTGAATTAAGAGAATGGGATCAACAAGTCATGAAACTGGGCAGATGACAAGATACTGCAAAGTAAAAATGGTAGAAGATATAGAATTTTTGAGGAAAGATGGTAGCTTCAATTTGAAACAAGGAGATCATATCACAAGAGAAGCTAGTTCAAATTAAGGATTTTCTACTCAAATAAACCATTAGAAGAAAAATATGTTATGGGGATTTGGAAGTACAATGTGCAAGTTCAAATATAGAAGGAGCTAAGGGTGTGAAAGAAGAGGGGAAGGCAAAGTTTTAAAAAAATGAATATAGGGAGATGAATTTTAAAGCAAATGAGGTGAAGGAGGTCCAACTTAATCTAGGTAAATCGCCTTTATTATCCCCGAGTAGCTTAATATATTCTCTTCACAATAAAAATAAAAGTATTGCGGAGTGTATTCCTTGTACTTTGAGATTTCAAGAGTAGTATAGTAAAGAAAATATTATGGAGGATATCCAAAAATATTTAAGGTTTTTAGGCCAATATAATAAAGTGATAACTATGGAGGATCATCTATGCAGTTTAGAGTTTTTAGGGCAACATAAAGAAGAAAATGGTAATGAGGCTATTCCTTGCACTCTTGACTCTTTAGGGCAACACAAATCTTTAGAAGATAAGTTTCATTTTGAACAATATAAAAATATAGAAGAGACTGATGAAGAGAGTGTTGGTAGGAATGGAAGGAGAGGAAGGCCATCAAAGTAGGAACACAGAGAAAAATAAACTTAAAAGGATATTGATTTGGGAATTCAAATAAAAATATCATAGGTATTAACAAGAAGTAGGGCTAAGCCCACTAATAAAAATAAAAAATGTTGATGATGAAAATGATATCATGGAATATTAGGGGTATGAATAAACCCCCTAAAAAAAGAGTTATTAATAGCAATGATTTTATTTTAATACAAAAATAAAATTAAGTAGTGAGGAATGTAAGGATGCTTTTAAGAAGATTTGGAAGACAAGTGATTGTTTAGAAAATTTTTCTATAAGATCTTCAGGAAGTATTGCAATAATATGGGACAAATGCAAATGGGATGGATAACTATTAGAAGTAAAAATTAATTGGGTTGCTAGATTATTTTGAAAGAAAGAGTAAAACATCAAATTTGGGGTTATAAATATATATGCTCCAACTACAGTTACTTCTCGTGAAAGATGTTGGAAGGACCTTGGTATATTTGTGTCAAATACAATGATGATTCATTGTGATCTATGGATTCTTGGGGGTAATTTTAATATTGTTCTATCTCCTTTGAAAAATAATGGTGGCATTCTAGGATGGTCTAAATAAATGCAAGATTTTAATTAGTTTGTCAATTCAAATGACCTTGGGATGCTAATCCCTCAAGCTTTCAATATACATGGGATAATAGACTCATTGGAAAAATCATATAGTAGAAATATTGGATAGATTCTTGTTATTCAATAAATGGTTGCAAAAAAAGTATACAATCTCTTCAAATATTTTATTGCTAGCAGGATTAGATCATAATCCCACTCTTTTTACTTGTGAGTTACCTAATAATGGTCATCCAAAGCCATTTCGCTTCTAGTCTATGTGGCTCCAAGACCCTGATTTTTATAGATGGTTATGTTATGATGGGATGAATCAAAATTTGAAGGATCATGTATGTGCAGGTTTATTCAAAATTTGACATATTTAAAGGAGAAAATGAAGATATGGAATGCCAAATATTTTGGTAACATTTTTAAAGAAAAGAAAGAAATTGAATCGAAGCTCAAAAATTTGTAAGAGAGTAGAAATTAATGGAGTGGATCAGGATTCATATGTGAAAGAAAAATAAATATTTTTTATTATCATAATGCATTGAAAAATGATGATTCATATTGGTTCCAAAAATCTAGAGAGAAATGGCTCAAGGAAGGAGATAGAAATACAAAAAAAAATTCATACTACAGCAAAAACAAATTTTTTGTTTGTCATATCAAAAATATTATAACTCCAGATGGAAGAAATATTGAGGATGAAGATATAAGGAAGGAAGGAATTAATTATTTGAAAAATATTTTGTTAGATTCTAGGAAAGATAAGGAGGCACAAGAAAAACTTTTGCAAAATATTCCATCAATTATCACTTGAGGAAAAAACAAAATCTTGATGAAGAAGATATCTATGGAGGAGCTCCATGAAGTAGTTTTCTCTTTCCATCCTAACAAGGCACCTAGCCACAATGAATTTCCAAAAATTTACTTTTAATAAATTTGGGATTTATTGAAGAGTGATATGTTAGATGTGGTTGAAGAGGCCCAAAAAAGAAAGGCTATAATAAGTGGGATCAATAATACTTTTATCACCTTGGTTCCCAATAAAGGCAACATAAAATATTTTGATAATTTTCGTCCAATAAGCCTTTGTAGTATGATTTATAATATCATTTCAAAAGTTATGGCAAATAGGTTTAAGGGCATTCTATGGTATCTTATCTCAGAGGAACAAGGTGGTTTTTTTCATGGTAAATAAATTCATGATGGTATAATTATTGCATAAGAGATCATACATTCTCTTCATTCCATGAAAAAACTAGGTATGCTTTTGAAATTAGATATGAACAAAGTATATGATTGGGTTTCCTCGAATTTTCTACATGATATTCTCAAAATTTTAGCTTTGATTATAATTGGTGTGAGTAGATAAAATGTTGTTATAACACTGCAAAATTTTCTATTTTGATCAATGGTTCATGTGGACTTCATCAAGGTGATCCTCTTTCTCCTTATCTATTCGTTATTATGGTGGAACCATTAGGGAGAGCCTTTTCAAAGGCAAAAATGGAAGGAAAAAGCAAGGGCATTCAAGTTGCAAAAAATGGTCCCTTTGAATCTCATCTCTAATTTGTTTATGATACTTTTATTCTAGGTCATCCCTCAATTAGTGAGGCCATGGAGTTTAAATCAATATTATCATGCTATGAGAAGGCTACTGGACAATTGGTATTACTTCAAAATATAAGATTATTTTCATTAATACTGCCCTAGATTTACAATAAATTATTGTGAATATTTTAGGGTTTAAAATTGAAAATATCCCATCAACCTACTTGGGTATTCATTGTTTGATAAAGAAAATAAAAAGGATCTTTTGATCTCTTTTTTAGATAGAATGAAATCTTTCTTGGCAAGTTGGAAAGGTAAGATCTTAACCATAGTAGGAAGGCTACAACTCATAAAGACTACATTGCAATCCATTCCTATTTATATGATGTCACTTTCAAGACTGCCAATAGGTATTGCATCAGAAATTGATAAAATTCAAAGAGACTTTCTATGGAAAGGCTGTGAAGAAAAATTTAGGTTTCCTCTTTGTAAGTGGGATAGGGTTTGTAAAGCAAAGAATATTAGAGGAGCAGGCTTGCAAAATTGTAGACTTATGAATTTGGCATTAGAAGCAAAGCTTGGGTGGATATTATTTAGATATCAAGGAAAGAATTGGGTAAAAATATTACTTCAAAAATATATAGGTTCTCTTGATGCAATGAAATTGTGTGGGAAAATAACTCTACCCAAAGGATATTCAACATAGAACTTCATATCAAAGAAATTTCCATTGATAAAGAAACATATTAGATGGTCAATAAATGAGGAGAGTTATGCAAATTTTTGTTCTAATACTTGGTTGAAGCCATATCCTCTTATCTCTAAATAAAAATAGAAACCATTGGCTAAGTGTGCCTAGCATGTAAAGGTCTAAAGGTCAAATATTATACTATTATGTGCAAAAACGATATCATGGATTTATTTTAGTAACCTAGTTGAGGGAGAGAAACTCAAACAAATTATAGACAAACTTCAAAAGATGCTTCAAGAGTTTTATTTTCCAATTTTTACATTTATCAAAGGATGGTGGATCCTCGATCAAGTTGGGATATGAGGATTTAGAACAATCAAAATTTCCTTCTCCCAAATATTTTCCTTGGAAGAATGTTTGGTTGTTAGAGGCTCTCCTAAGGCCTCAACATTTCTTTGGTTAGTATTTCAAACTAAGATTCATATGGGAGAGACTCTAAAAAGAAGAGGATATTATAGACCCTTCAAATGTGCCTTGTGTAAGAAGGATTTAGAAACTTCTGACCATTTACTTCTTCATTTTCCGTCTACTCACGCCATTTGGGGTTATTATTTAAAAAGTATGAAATTATATTGGGTAGCTCCATCAACATTGAAAGAGTTGATAAAATGTTGGATAAATTATTTCAAACCTAAATCATTATGTATTCTTTGGAGGATTGGCCCTACCATTATTTATTGGAATTTATGGCTTGAAAGAAATAATAATTTTTTTATATAAATATCAAAATCATACCCATGTTTGGAATGGTATAAATGCTTGTCTTGCAAAATATCTACAAATATGGTGCTCATAATGGGAAGTCTTAATTGTAGAAAAAGATATTCTAATACATGGAAGAGTCATCTGCAACAACAAAATTAAAACAAAGAATCTACTTTGATCTATGGTAAAATGGAAATGTCAAGAAATTAGGTTTATCAAAATTAATTTTGATGGTGCTTCTAAAGGAAATCCAGGAAAAGCTAGTGTTTTTAGAAATAGTGAAGGTAAAATTATCCTAACTTATTCATAATCATATGGAACTTCAAATAACAACTATGCAGAGGCTAGGGCACTTCTTACAAGGATTAAAATTATAGTAGAAAAAATATGGAAATATATTTCAATTAAGGGGGACTCACAAATTATCATCAATGCTATTAGTAAAAATGGATGTGGAGATTGGATAAAAAATAATATCATTGATGATGTTCACAATCTATTACTAGAGGCAATCTCCTAGCATTGTAAGCATATTTATAAAGAAGGAAATCGAGTAGCATATAAATTAGTGAATTATGGTGTTGATCTTCATCCCAGTGAAATTCAAATTTTAGAAGGCAACTGGCCAAGTGAGATTTTATTTCTTAATCAAAATAATGTCAAGGAGCTGATTATGGAAACATAGCACTTCGAGGAAGTTGAAGAATATATTTAAGAGAAAAAAAATGAAAATTTTGTGATAAAAAGGTATGCAACAAATGTAATATTTTGATATTTTGATGAGAGTGGCCCCAATAGAAGCCACATATAACCTATTAAAAAAAAGTAAAATATAACTTATTTGTTCTCAATGGAGCCATGGTTCAATGGTTAATACATATAGGTGATGAAGCTCACACTAAGGTTCAGATGTCAATGGCACCAAATAGGCTATATAGCTTGATGTGACTAAGTTGATGTAAAAGGAAAGAGAAACCCTTTCAAAACCTTTTATAATATATATAATACACACACACACACATATATATATAATTTATTATAATAACATGCTTAAACTATAACTAAAATAAATTATCTCTTACAAACACCACTGTAGCTTATATAGGTGTATACTAAACTTAATATTTGTGTACCACTAAAAAAATTTAAAAAGATTTTAAAGTTTTAAATTAACATGGCAAAACTTATGGAAGCAAGTGAGGAATGAGTGCTACCTATTTTTGTTTAGAAAGCAAGCAAGTTTTATAGTGAAAGCAAGGAGCAATCATTATTTTTCTAGTTCAAATATTAGAAAAAATTCAAAACTAAAGGATTCTTGTGGAAGAAAATAGAGGCACCATGGTAGTAATGTTATTTTTGGAAGCCCTAACTAAAAATAAAGATACCCTACTTGCAAGTATGTATGCCCTCATTGGAAGTATAGATTCCCTAGTTGAGAAAAAGAGGAAGAGTAAATCTATCAAAACCCCTCGTTAGGTAGCAAATATCACTCCAAAAGTGATTATCAAGGATGAGATGATCAATCATGATATAATGGATTTAAAATAAATTGGGTTAATATGTAAGTTCTGCAGTCTAACAAGGACAAAGCAGTGGTTAGGGCTTTAGCCTCTCTTTGGGGAGATCCAAGGTTCAAACCATGACATACCCATAAAGGGATAGGTTGGATGGTAGAGATTGAGTGTTTACCAGTTGGTTGTCCTAGTTCAATACCTTGGAGGATCGGGGATATTGTTAGCTTTTTCTAACCCGGTAGGCCAGGGTTTACAGTGGTAGCATCAATGATGATATCAATTCTTCGATGTACTAAAAAAATATGTAATTTTTGCAAATACTAGACAAGATTTTTGGTAGTTTTAAAATTGGATTAAGTGGAAGTGGGGATTGAATTTAAATTAATCCATGATTTTTTTTTTTTTTATACTTTTCCTCATCATCTTCTCTAGTTCAAAGATAAGGGATAAAACAATGTATTGTGACCCATAGTTTAGATGGAGAGATGCATTATATTTAATACTATGGAGTAGGAATTTTTGTGGAGACATAAACTATTAAAGGGATTTCGGTGTGAATTAGGATTTTTAGACTTTAATAGGAGCTTATCAATAAGGATGTTTTGAAAAATATTCACAATACTCTAGGCAAGTTCATCTAAGAGGGGCCAACCATTAAGAAGAAAAGGTATGTTGCATAAAATTAAATATATTTTAAAACCTTTACTACAATCCATTATGATTAAATATAAATCAAGAGAATGAGATTGACAAGTGGATTATAAAATAATACATTTTGATGTTTCAAATGTTATGAGACTCGACACATGACAAGATATTGCAAAGGAAAATTGATTACAATGGAAAATTGATGGAGAAAGAGATGAAATATTTTGGGCATGAGATAAAATTTAATATGAAGCAAGGAGATTATATCATAGTAGAAGTTGAGTCAAATCAAGGATTGTATACTCCCAAGGAATCCCCTCTACATCACCAAATGGAAAAGGCTATTACAATTTTTTTAAATCAACCATTAAAAAAAATGACACAAGGGATGAGGAAGTGCAAGTTGCAACTTCAAATTCAAAAGGAATTAAAGGTACAAAGAAAAATGGGGAGAAAATTTTAGAGCATATGAAGTGAATGAGTCCAATATTAATTTAGCAAAATCATTTTTATCTTCCTTAGATTTTATAAAAATCTCTCCTTGAAATAAAAATAAAAGTAGTACAAAGTGTATCCCTTACAAGGATTTTAAAAGTAGCATAATAAAGAAAATGCATATGGAATATATCCTTGGAAATCTAGAGGTTCCAAGGTATTATAATATGGTAATTACTAAGATTTTGTAGGGTAACATAAAGAATAAAATCGATCACCAAGGCGGGACTTGGCGGGAAAATGAGCTCTGGCGATTTTTTCCTCTGAACTAGGGTTTCTGGAACTTCAAAAATTCTTGGGCATCAGGTGGGTTGCCATAGTGTTTTTTGGTTACTGTGGATCTGAAGGCAGGTCTGCTATCCCAGGAGGGTCCAATGGGGACTCCTCCGGATCCTCTCACAGGGAGAAAGAGCTCTTTTGCAGACTTGCTAAAAGATAATTCTCCATCTTCTAATGACGAAGCTCAGAGAAATGCTCTTCATATGCTCTTCAAGAACGCTGGAAAGAGATCAACAGCCCAACGAGTCAATGGATGCCTTCCGTAGTCCGAATCAAGGCCCAAGATTGTCATCGAGCCAAAGATGGTCGAAGACACAATCTTATACAGAGCCAACCACGATCTGATCTATAAATTCATGGGTATTCGCCCTACCCTGAATTTCTTGCATACCTGGGTCAGGCAAAAATGGGAGCCTCATGGTGAGTACTCCTTATGGTTTATTAGCAATGGGTATTTCATTGTTAGTTTTTCTTCTCTAGCCGATAGAAATAGGGCTTTTGAATCGAAAAAGAGGAACCATGGTCCGGCAGGGTTATTTGTTCAACCCTGGAGAGTGGGTTTCGATCCTCGTATTGAACCCACGGTTGTCCCTGGTTTGGATCCGTTTGTATGCTCTTCCAATGGAGTTTTGGGGTGAGCAGGTTCTGGAAATGATCGATAACTCCCTTGGAAGACATTTGGGTGTCTCCAAAGACACCATAGAAGGAAACACAACTGTTTTTGCAAGAATTTGTGTGGAAATGGATATTAGCCAGCCTCTACCGGCAGAGGTGGAACTTGAACTGGCAGGACTATCTTGGATTCAACAGCTAGATTATGAGGCTCTGCCCTTCAGATGCAGAGTTTGCCACAAATATGGGCATTTGGCCCGGTTTTGTCCAAATAATTTGAACACAAAAATGGAGGCCCCGCTTGGAATGCCAAATCGTCCCAGGGAGGGTAAGTCAACTCTAACCAAAGAACCAACCAATACTCCTCAGGGTAAAGATGTTCAGAAAGATGGCTTTGAACAGCCCAAAAGAAGGAGAAAGCAAAAGAAAAATGGTAAGGAGCAAACACAACTCAAGCCAGCCAATAGGTATGAAATATTTAAGACACTAGTGGACCAAGAGGATCAAGTTATGGAAGGAGTGGATGCGAATATTGAAGACAATAACATCCACGCTCAAGCTTCTCCTTCATCTCCCACCGTCATAGAACAGGTAATTGAGTACATTGAGTTACCGCTATCAGAGAATGCAGGGGCATTGATAGTGCACACCCAAGCGCAGCCAATAATCAAGGATGTCAGCATGGGAATAGCAGAAAAGAACAGAGAAAGGCCAACCCTAGGGATAACTCAGGTGGAAAAGAGATAAAAAAATAGCAACTCTCAAGGAGTGGGTAGAAAATCAAATAAGGACCCGCTAGCCAGTTCAAGGAGACAAACTGATCACTGGAGGATCGGTGAGGACAATTGATTCTTACTGCTCTCAAGGTTTTCAATGATTATACAATCATGGAATGTTAGGGGTTTAAACAGTAGAACCCATCAATCTGCTGTTCAAAGACTCTTAGGAAAATGCAAAACAAATTTTTTGCTTATCCAGGAGACAAAAATGTCGTTAGATCTTATGTGTAAAATAGTTAACAGAATCTGGAGGGGCGTTGGTCATATGGATGTGGCTGCCCAAGGTGCCTCAGGGGGGATTGTTACTCTTTGGAACTCTCTGGAATGGACTGCAATAGAACATATAGCTTGGAGGGGTGTTCTCACATCTCATTTTAGGAATAATGTCACAGCTGAACATGTTTTAATCACAAATTTTTATGGGGCTCAAAACCTTGATGGCCAGAGGCTCCAATGGAAAGTTGTGCATAACATGAGGACCTCAAGGGAAGATTTAGACTGGATTATTGTTGGGGATTTTAATGCTAAATTATCTTCTAGAGATCAGGAAGGGGGAACCCCAATTTTGGACCCAGGGGATCGACTTCTGATTGCCCAAGTCCAGGCTTTTCACTTAGTGGATATTAAAGGCCCTGGAACCAACTTTACTTGGACTAACAAGAGGAGGGAGCCACATAGCAGGAAGGTAAAGCTAGACCATTTTCTGGTTTCGAGAGGAGGCATTTGTAAAATGGAATACAAAATTCCAGATTTTGGAGGGTTCGGTTTCAGATCACTTTCCCATTTTGTTGGAGGGAGGGATTACGACAAGGCAGCATCACAAACCTTTTAAATTTGAGAATTTTTGGTTACAAAAAGAGGATCTTCGAAAGAAAATTCCACGAGTGGTGGGAAGAAGGTCGTCTACCTTTTGGGACAGCAATGTTTAGATTCCACAAACAGCTTCATTATGTCAAAGCTCAACTAAAACAATGGAGGCAAGCTAACAAGACAGACTTCCAGCTCCAAAGAGCTCCTTTGGTGGCCATATGGGATGAGGTTCAAAAACACTTTAGGGAAGGAACAATTACAGAGCGGCTCAAAGCCGAGGATGATGCCTTGCGTAAAGCGGTTGAGGACATTGATAACCAAGAGGAGACCTACTGGAAACAGAGAGCAAGAACCACTTGGTTATTAGAGGGTGATAGAAATACCAAATTTTTCCATCGGTCAGCTTGTGCTAGGAGACAGATGAATAACATGGAAGCTCTTCAAGATGAGAATGGACACTCCTTTGATACTCTTCCTGGTATGCATTCCCATTCAATGGATTATTTTTCTAAACTTTTTAAGGAAAGTATGGAGCAAGATGTAGAGGCTCAGAACGAAGTTATTGATGTCATACCCTCTGTTATCTCTGAAGAAGAAAATCAGACCCTTCTTAAACCCATTGATAGAGAAGAACTGAAGAATGTGGTCTTTGGAATGAGCACCGACAAAACTCCAGGACCAGATGGCTTTCCAATTGAGTTTTTCGGGCCTTTTGGGATACTTTGGAGGAGGATGTTTTGGCTGTCATAGAGGAGTCCAGAGGTAATAAAAGAATGCTTAAGGCATTAAATCATACCTTCATCACTTTAATTCCAAAAGGGGAGGAGGGGGTTCATATTTCAGATTATAGACCTATTGCCTTATGCAATGTGATTTATAAAATAATCACAAAGGTAATGGCTGAATGGCTAAAACCTCTTTTACATAACATTATCTCCTCTGAGCAAGGGGGTTTTGTAGAGGGTAGGCAGATCTTGGATGGGGTGGTTCTTGCTCGGGAGGCAATCCATACAATGCAAAAATCTGGTAATAAAGGAATGTTCATTAAATTAGATATGTCAAAGGCTTATGATAGGGTGGAGTGGAGTTTCTTGTCAAAGATGATGGCAGCCTTTGGTTTCTCTCGGGACTTGGATAGATTGGGTCATGAGTTGTGTATCTACGCCGTCTTATTCAGTGTTAATCAAGGGTCTTCCCTCGCAACCTTTTGGAGCCACTCGAGGTCTTCGTCAAGGGGACCCTTGCTCTCCCTATCTTTTCCTCATTTTGGCTGAAGGATTAGGTAGACTTTTCTTGAGGAGAAGACATCAAGGTTTGCTGACAGGTATCAAGGTGGGTGAGGAATTTTTGACTCACTTACAGTTTGTGGATGATACGAGATTGGTTGGAGTGGCCAGCTTCAGGGGAAGCAAGAGTGATCGAGAGATACTCTTAATGTCTACCTTAGGGCTTCAAACCAAGTCATCAATGATAAAAAATCCAAAGTGGTCTTTCTCAATCTTGATCAAAGGCTACAGGACGGAGTTCTAGAGATCTTGGGATTCACAAGGACTTCTCTTCCGAGTGGTTTACTTGGGGGTTCCTTTGCATTTCAAAAAACTAAAAATAGATATCTGGAAGGATCTTTTGGATGGTATCAAAGATAGAATGAATCATTGGTCTCACAAATGGTTAAGCTATGGGGGTAGATTAACTTTTTTATAGTCAGTCATTCAGGCCATGCCAATTTATAAATTCTCTATCCTGGCTGCCCCACATACTATATGGAAAGATCTGGACAATATGGCTAGAATATTTTTATGGGAAGGAGTAAAAGGAGAGAGGAAATGGGCCTTAGTTGGTTGGGATAAAGTAACCCGACCAAAGGAAAAAGGAGGGTCTGGGATCGAGAAGATCCAAGCTAAATAATAAAGCTTTGGCTGGAAAGCTGTACTGGAGGTGGATTTCCCAACCAACCTCCTTATTCAGTAGAATCCTAACTAGTAAATATTTGGGTCATGTTAACCCCAATGAGGTGGGCCATTTCCCTTTGGATGGTCCTGGATCCCTAGTGTGGCAGGCTCTCAAGATAGGTTCTCAGGTTGTTAAAGATCGATTGTTTTGGAAAGTGGGGAGAGGGGAGAAGGCACGTTTTTGGACAGATTCATGGGATCAATACCCACCCATCATTGTTGAATTTCTTGAATTGCAACCAATAAAAATAACCATAGAAACCAAGGGATGGGTCCACATTGAAAGTTATTTCATCACTAGTCAGTTGGGGAGTATAAGTTTAAGCGAGTTTAAGAAGTTGGAGGAGTGGCCAATTTCAATCCCTCCGGAGTTGGCACCCATCATGACTAAAATCTTGTCAAAAATATTTCTCACTGGTAGAGACGAGGAGGATGAATTAGCTTGGGGCTATGGGAGCCTTGGTGTCTATACAGTGAAGGACGGATATGAGAAGATCCTCCCTGAGCCTCCCCCCCATTCATTCTCGGTTGAGGATTGGAGAAAGATTTGGCACTCCAAGGGCTGGCCGAAAGTAAACTTTTTTGCCTAGGCAGTTTATGCACAATGAAATTCTCTCTTTTGACAATCTCAGATGTAGAGGAATCATCGGTCCATCTCAATGTGTATTATGCTACAAGAACGAGGAAACAACTGATCACCTGATGTTTGAGTGCCCTTTCACGCGGCAGATTTGGAAGCGATGGCTTTCTTGCTATAAAATTCAAGTTAATGGTGACTTGAATCGGACTAATATCTGGAAAATATGGAAGAGTGGTAGATTTAAATCTAAAGCTCTTCGAATTGGTTGGGAGCTTGGATTAAACTTCATTTGGTGGCAAGTGTGGTTGGAGAGAAATGCTAGAATTTTTAGAGAAATTTTTTCCTCGTTAGATGGAGTTTGGCAGGTCATCTGGAGCAAAGTCACAGAAACTGTAGCTCTCTATGCTATAGAGGAAACTCAGGTTGTTATTGGGCCAATGGAAGAGGGAGTTGAAGAGCAAGAGGGACAGGATAGAGCTAGTTGGAAACCACCACCAGAAGGCTGGATTAAAATTAATACTGATGGAGCTGCAAAGGGCAATCCGGGTAGTGCCGAAATTGGAGTGGTTTGCCGGAACTCATGATGGATCAGTGCTCTATTGGGAACTGCAAGGCTTGGGAAGAGCCACAAACAATGAAGCAGAAGCCATAGCTATCAAATCCGCTTCTATTTGGGCTGTGAAACAGGGCCACAGGAGGATCATTCTTGAATCAGATTCTCAAATAATGGTTGGAGCTCTTGATTGCATGAGGAACTTTGCTTTGAAAGCATGGAGGTTGAGGATTCTTGTCACTCAAATTAAGGAATTATGGAAGGAATTAGATGATGTGATTCCAGTTTATGTGAGTCGAGATTTAAACAAAGCGGTCGACTTCCTGGCTAAGATGGGTGCTGAGAAGGAGGCAGGGGTCCAACTTCATAGTGACATGGCTATTGAGGATGAGGTGATTAGGCAGGGTCTTGAAAGGTCCTTGAGCCAATGATCAAAGAAAAAGCAAAGGGAGGAAAGTTGTCGCGATATCGCGACATGTCGCACCGTCGCGGTCATTGGAGGAAAGTTGTCACGATATCGCGACATGTTGCACCGTCGCGGCTGCTGGAGGAAAGTTGTCGCGATATCGCGACATGTTGCACCGTCGCGGCCGCTGGAGGAAAGTTGTCGCGATATCGCGACATGTTGCACCGTCGTGGCCGCTGGAGGAAAGTTGTCACGATATCGCGACATGTTGCACCGTCACGGCCGCTGGAGGAAAGTTGTCACGATATCGCGACATGTTGCACCATCGCGGCCGCTGGAGGAAAGTTGTCGCGATATCGCGACATGTTGCACCATCACGGTCGTTGGAGGAAAGTTGTCGCGATATCGCGACATGTTGCACCGTCGTGACCGTTGGAGGAAAGTTGTCGCGATATCGCGACATGTTGCACCGTCACGGTCACTGGAGGAAAGTTGTCGCGATATCGCGACATGTTGCGCCGTCATGGTCGCTGGAGGAAAGTTGTCACGATATCGCGACATGGTGCGTCGTCACGGTCATTGGAGGAAAGTTGTCACGATTTCGTGACATGGTGCGCCGTCGCGGTCGCTGGAGGAAAGTTGTCACGATTTCGCGACATGGTGCGCCATCGCGGTCGCTGGAGGAAAGTTGTCACGATTTCGCGACATGTCGCTCCGTCGCGGCCAAGGGAGGAAAGTTGTCACGATTTCGCGACATGTCGCTTCGTCGCGGCCAGGGGAGGAAAGTTGTCGCGATATCGCGACATGTTGCATTTTCGCGGCTTAGGGAGAAATGGTGTCGCGATTTCGCGACATGCTGCATTTTCGCGGCCAAGGGAGCTAAGGTGTCGCGATTTCGTGACATGTTGCTTTTTCGCGGCCAAAGGAGAAAAGGTGTCGCGATTTCGCGACATGTTGCTTTTTTGCGGCCAAGAGAGAAAAGGTGTCGCGATTTCGTGACATGTTGCTTTTTTGCGGCCAAGAGAGAAAAGGTGTCGCGATTTCGCGACATGTTGCATTTTCGCTGCCAAAGGAGAAAAGGTGTCGCGATATCGCGACATGTTGCCTTTTCGCGGCCAAAGGAGAAAAGGTGTCGCGATTTCGTGACATGTTGCACTTTCGTGCCCAAAGGAGAAAAGTGTCGCGATTTCGCGACTTGTTGAGTTTTCGCGGCCAAAGGAGGAAAATGTCGCGATATCGCGACATGTTGCTTTTTCGCGGCCAAAGGGGAAAGGTGTCGCGATTTCGCGACATGTTGCTTGTTCGCGGCCTAAGGAGAAGATTTGTGTCGCGATTTCGTGACAAGCTGCTTCTTCTATTGTAAGATTGTGTTCTCTCTGAGTTCGGATGGGAAGAGTCTCTTCCCTTTTTGTAATTGATCTTTGTTTTAATACAAGTTTTTTCAAAATTTTCAAAAAAAACATAAAGAATAAAATCTTTATGAGTCAATTCCTTACATTTCAGAATCTCTAGGGTAGCATAATTATTTAGAAGATAAGTCTCATTATGAATAGTATAGAAAAGTAGATGATATTGACAAAGATAAAAGTGTTTATGGAAAGGGAAAAAGAAAAGGAAGGTCGCAAAAGTGAGAATAAATAGAATAAAAATCAAATATATAGTGATTTAGGAAAAAAAAACTAATATGAGAATTGTTAATAATAAGTAGAGCTATACCCAGTAAAAAAATTAAAAAGTGATGATGAAAATGCTATCATAGAATATTAAGGGGTATGAATAGGACACCTAAAATAAGAGAGATCAAGGAATTAAATGGTTGTTATAGTCATGAGTTTATTTTAATACAAGAAATAAAATTTAGTGAGGAATGCAAGGATGCATTCAAAAAGTTTTGGAAGATGAGGAATTATTTGGCAATTTTCTTTATAGCAGCTTCTTGAGCTATTGTAACAATATAAATGGGATGGACAAATGATAGAAGTAAAAAGCAATTAATCACTAGTTTATTTTGTAGAAAAGAGAAAGACATAAAATTTGGGACTATAAATATATATGCTTCCACTATTATTACTCCTAATAAAAGTTATTGGAAAGACCTTAGCATAATTTTGTGAAATACAATGATGATTCATAATTATGATCTATGGATGCTTGGGGGAATTTAATATAGTTTTATCTCATTTAGAAAATAAGTTTGAAAATATTGGATGGTCTAAATTAAAGCAATATTTTACTTTATCTGTCAATTCATATGGTATTTAAGATGTTATTCCTTCAAGTTCTCAATATACATGGGATAATATATGCATTTGGCAAAATCATTTAGAAAAATAATTAGATAGATATTTTTTATCTAACATAGTATATAACCTCTTCAAACATTTTATTATGAGTAAGATTAGATCATAAACCCATTCTCTTAAGATGTGATCTACACAATAGTGGTCATTGAAACCCATTTTGCGTTTAGTCTATATGGCTCTAAGACCCTCTTTTCTTCCATATGGTTATTATTATGGGATGAAGCAATTTTGATGGATGATGTATGTAAACTTTTGTTCAAAATATGAAATATTTAACAGGGCAAATGAAGATTTGGAATGCAAAAAAAAACGCTAGCATGTTTAAAGAAATTGAGAACATTGAATTCAAGATAAAAAATTTACTAGAGATAGTTGAAATCAAGGGAATGAAACAAGATTCGTATGTGCAAGAAAAATAATTAGTTTTCAATTATAATAAGTTACTAAGGAGGAGTCGTGTTGGTTCCCTAAATGGAGGGAGATATGACTTAAGGAAGGAGATAGAAATATAAAATTTTCATGCTATATCCAGAATATATATTTCTTTTTATTGCATCAAAAATATTTTAACTCCATATGAAAGAAATATTGAGGAAGAAGAAGTTATAATAAAGGAAGCAATTAATTATTTTAAAGATATTTTATCCGATGTTGTGCAATATAAGGAGGCTAAAGATAAGATTTTACAAAATAGTTCATCCTTATTAACACAAGGATGAAATAAAACCTTGATGAAAAAGATATCTATGTAGGAGCTACATGACACAATTTTCTATTTCAATCATAATAATGCATCTACCCATGATGATTTTCCTACATTTTTCTTTCAAGAATTATGGGACTTAATGAAGAGTGATATGTTGAATGTGGTTGAAGAGGCCTTAAAAAGGAAGGCTATAATAAGTGAGATTACTACCACATTTATTACATTGGTTCCCAAGAAAGACCAGATAAAATATTTGATAACTTTTGTCTAATAAGCCTTTGAAGTATGATTTATAAGATTTTATAAAAAATTATGGAAAGCATGTTGAAATAAATTATAGAATGTGTTCTCATAGGAATAAGGTGGTTTTATTTATGGTAAACAATTTCTTGATTGTGTAATCATTGCATTGAGGATCAATATATCCTCTTCATTCCATGAAAATTCTAGGTATGCCTATGAAATTAGTTATGAACAAAGCATGTGATAGGGTTTGTTGAAGTATTTTATATGATATGCTTAAAAAAAATGGTTTTGACCAAGGTTGGTGTTAATGTATTAGATGTCATTATTACATTTCTAAATATTATATTTTGATAAATGGATCCCTTACTAGATACTTTCAATCATCCTATAGACTTCATCAAGGTGATCAACTATCTCCTTATCTATTTATTATTCTTGTGGAGGCATCAGGGAGATATTTTTCAAAGGAAAATGGAAGGATAAATCAAAGGTATTCAAATTGCAACAAATGGTCTGCCATGACCCTCCCTAGCAGATTTTATGGCACAAAGAAAACAATGTATTAACCTATGATGTGTTGATACCTAGTTTGAACAATTGAACCAACTATATGATGTTTAGTTGATTTATAAGGGCGTGTTATCGCTAACATATTGCCAAGTGTGCAGGATCATGTACACTCGTAGGTGGAGCAGGCATAATCACCCACCAGAAATGAGGGTACCTAAGATCAGAAGAAATGATGATTAAGGTACTCAGAGGTAACATGGATAGATATCTTCATATAGGCATGCATTTTCGGAAGGGATAATCATCGATGACTGATAACCTTGAGCATTTGATAGTTTAATAGCTATCGTAAAATCTTTGGCTAAGATAGGTGATTGGGTTGATGGAAATATTCCCTCTTTGTTGTTTTATAATTTTTTTTTCTCTCTACTACATCATGGCTTGGGTAGCTTAATGTTGGGATTTCTATGGGAGAACAACTACAAAATGTATGTGGATGCATAAAGTAAACTGTCATGTTGAAGTGAAAGTAGAGTATCATTCTTATGAAGAAAATAAAATAAAATTTATATGCTAGATAAATATTCCTTTAAATTATGAGGTTTTAAATAAATAATGTTTGACTCATTTGATCTCATTAGTTAACTTCATTGCAATTAATAAATGAGATTTCATTAAAATTAATTAAAAGTGTTCATTTTAATGATAATGGAAAATTCATTAAAAGACTTTAATTAATTGAAATAAATGAAAGAAAATCCATTTAAGTAATAAATACCTTTTATTTTACTGAAAGAGCAATTATGAAATTGTTTAAATAAAAGAAATATATTTAAATGGTGATAAATATCATGTAAATGATATTTTATTTAAAAAGTACCATTCTTCATTTTAAAAACGTAATTATCCCTTTCCCTTATATAGTGTAACCTATGAAAATAATCTAGGGGGCTACTAATTTCCAAATATGGAAATT
Organism: Wollemia nobilis; assembly: GCA_028583015.1. Classification (NCBI taxonomy): domain Eukaryota; kingdom Viridiplantae; phylum Streptophyta; class Pinopsida; order Araucariales; family Araucariaceae; genus Wollemia; species Wollemia nobilis. Next base: position 13,231,744 of record JAQPPZ010000754.1, on the reverse strand, counting down.
ATGGTAAAAGGAACTCCTTGCCACCAAAGGATAAGGGATGAAGCATTGAAGGAAGGAGGCTCGAGGTTGGGCTCAAGGTTCGAGAAGGACATTGGACAGGCCACCTGGAGCAAGGAAGCACATAAGGTGCAAGTAAGGAAAAAGGAAATGGAGGAGGGGAATAGAAGAAGGGAGGACAGAGGAGACGTAGACCAGGGACCAGAGGAACAAAGAAGAACGTACCACAAGCAAGGAGGAGAGGCAACAAAGACACCACTAGATTTCTATCTTTAGAGAAGTATTAAGGTTTGAGTGTTTTAAACTTTAAATTTGTTTTTACTTGTGTTGGTATGGTGAATGTCTTAGTTCAAAACCTGGTTATGCTCCCCTAGTTATGCTTCCCTGTAGTGTGAAAATCCATGGGAAAATATTGGAAACTGTTGGCAATTTTGGGTACTTTGGGTACATTGCCTTTGCTCCAATGTATAAGTTGTCATTGATGTCAAAAGGCATTTTTGTGTTGATTTCAAAAGAGTGTGATGTCAAGAATATCTTGAGAAGCTTCATTATATTAAAGGGTTTTTATTAAAACCATGGTGACAAGGCTAAAAGTTTTTCTTAAAACTATTTGGACTCATTAAGGGTTTTTATTAAAACCAAGCTTAACTTAATGCAAAGGTCAATGTGTATTATTAATAATTAAATTAACTCAAACCTTTGTCAAAGGTCCAAGTTTAATTTATTATTAATAAAATAATAATAATAATTATTTTAATTATTATTAAAGGGTCTTTCAACCCTTAAGCGTCGTCGATTTGTTGCCATCGTTGGAGGAGCGCCGACGTCAAACAATGAAGGAAAATTTGCTATATAAGTTAGCATGGTTTTCAAAAGTGAGTACCTCCGATTATTATTTGACATCTACGATTTATGGTTCTATGTATGTTTCAATCTACGCTCGGTTTCTATGATTTGCATTTACACCGTTTTGTTTGATTTGCGCTCGGTTTTCATGATTTGCATTTGCACTGTTTCATTTGATTTGCGCTTGGCGTCCACGATTTGCAATTGATCTATTTCCTTCGAACAACGCTTGGTGACTTCAAGTTGAGCTTGCTCTGTGTTTTCGATCTCCGTTTGACGTCTTTGATTTTGTGCTTGTTCTGTGTCTTGGAGACTGTGCTTGGAAAACTCGAATTTGAGATTGGGCTGCATCCTTACCCTTTGGCTTGACGACAGTGGTTGTTTGCATGCGGTTTGTGGAAGATAAAAGAGAGGGCAGTGGTTTATTTTTCGTTGGGCACTTGTGACCCAATGGCGGTGGCGTTTAAGCAAAAATGCTAGACGACAAAGGTGCTGAGTTTGATTCTCTTCATTGGGAAATTCCTTTTGGTCACGGTGTGCAAAGAATGGTGGCCGTGAATGCGCGGGAGGTATAAGGTTAAGGTATCATTTTTTGTTTTGACATTGATGTTTAATGTTTAATGTTTATGTGGAGTAATAAGGTGTAAAGAGGTTTTACTTTGTATGTTATTGTACTTTGGTGGTTTTTACTAAGTTGGAGAAATAAGGTGTTATATTTGGATCTTTATTATTGTGTATTATTGTATAGTTGCTAACTCTAATTGGTGGCAAATTGAGAGTTAGTGTTGTGACAGATTTTAAAGTTCTCCTTCTTCATCAAAGTAAAGGTATGGGCAACTTCTTCCATGTATGTTGTTTATGGTATATTTTCTAAAATTGAGTTTGGAGTGAAAAGGTTGTCTACTAGGTATTGTTGGTGTAAATCTTATTTTCCGGATATTGAAGATTGCTTATGCATTAAAGTTATTGTTGAATTTTTGGGTGAATGCATAATTCTGGTTGAGTAAGAGGAAGCTTTTTGCACTAGGGTTTATGTTAGTAAGACTTGCTACTTGCATTGAGATGATGAAACCCTAGTTGTTGGTAAAAAGAATATAAGCATCATTGTTATATGAGATATTGCATAGTTGGCAATTGTTGGGTTGTGTTTCATATTATTGAGAAAAGCATACTACATCTATCTTATTCTTTTGAGATTGAGTTTGAGTTGAGATTGAGATTGGGAATTAAGTATAGAACATATTGGGTCTCTAACAATTCTCTTTATGTTTCTATGAGATTGGAACTTGAGATTGGGAGTTAAGTATAGAACATATTGAGTCTCTAAAAATTATCTTTATGCTTCTATGAGGTTTATGAATCACATTGGGTCTCTAACAATTCTCTTTGTGATTTCATGCTAAGCAAGTTCTTCTTGGTGAGCTTGTTGAGGTTTTCGACAGGTTTCGATGGGGACTTGTGAGCAGTTTTTGGACAGGTTCCAGTGGGGACTTGTGAGCAGGTTTTGGACAGGTTTCGGTGGGGACTTGTGAGCAGATTTGGATAGGTCCTAGTAGAGGACTTGTAAGCTGGGTTTTTGAGAGTTCTATTAGAGAACTTGAGGTCAGAAGTGTATTGGTTCTTTGAGAAGAACCTGAGGACAGATTTGGCAAGTCTTTGAGAAGGCTTGTGTGCAGAGGATTGATTTGTTCATAGAGTTGGGCAGATCTGATAGACAGAGGAAGACTTGTACTAGACCGATTGACTGTGTTTGGTACATGTAGCTGAGCTGTTGTGGACATGATCATAGAAGGTAGAGGTCTCTTAGGCTAAGCATTGAGGATAGGAGGTCTTCGATGGAAAGGAGTTCCATGTGCTGGCAAGAGGTAGAGGTAGTTGATATTTTGAGGGATCATTTCCAGAGTAGAGGGGAAGGTATCTCCTTTGAGCAGAGGCTCATAAATTCAGATTGGGGGAAGGTGTCTCCTTTGGGCCGAGGCTCATAAACATTGTAATTGGGAAGGTTTCCCAAAGACATTTGAGATAACTTTTAGAGAAAAGTTTTATGGACGTAGCCCAGGCATTCTGGGTGAACCACGTTAAAATTGGTGTCACTTTGTGGATGATTTTGTGCATTGTTTTGATATTTCTTTAGGTATATTGCTTTACTGTTTTGAAGTATAAAGGAAAAAGTAAAAAGAGGTCTTATATTGTTCACCCCCCCTCTTAGTATAAGCTTGTGTTCTTCAGAAACCACCTACGTCTAAGTTCATAGATAACATTGTGCATAAGTGATGGCCACTATGTGTTTAGAGAGAGTGTTGTGCATAAGTGATGGCCACGGTGTGTGTAGAGAGCATTGTGCATAAGTGATGGCCACTATGTGTTTAGAGAGAGTATTGTGCATAAGTGATGTCCACTGTGTGTTTAGAGAGAGTGTTGTGCTTAAGTGATGGCCACTGTGTGTTTAGAGAGCGGTGTGCATAAGTGATGGCCACTATGTGTTTAGAGATAGCATTGTGCATATGTGATGGCCACTGTGTGTTTAGAGAGAAAGCGTTGTGCATATTTGAAGGTCATTGTATGTTGAAGAGAGCATTGTGAGTGTTCGAGAGCACTACGTGTTTGAGAGTGTTGTGGGAGTTCGAGAGCATTGTGTATTTAAAAGCGTCGTGTTACAAGAGTGGGAACCCTATTTTAGAGACATATACAACAGTTGGAAAACCACTCATACTCCAAGAAAGAGCGTTGCATTTGGGAGCATCCCCTATAGAAAAATCACCTATGTTTAGAGAAAGGGATGGGTTTAGAAAATGCTACTATTAGCATAAGACCATCTGCCTTTGTGGGGAACTTTGTTGCTATGTAAGTTTAGTGGTGACAGAAGTAAAAACATAGTACCTGGTTCTATTTTGTTTGGACTCTAGGTTTTACAGAGGTTGTTTTGCATCCGCCATGGAGGTCATTAGCCTTTGGTTGTATATCTTGGCTTAGAAAGGTTCAATGTGTAATTTAATTAAATTGGAGCCTTTGTTTTATATGATATATATTGAAGGATTTTAATTAGAAAGGAACCTTTTATATATATGAAATATATTGAAGGATTTTAATTAGAAAGGAACCTTTGATTTATATGAAATATATTGAAGGATTTTAATTATAAAGGAACATTTGATTTATATGAAATATATTGAAGTATTTTAATTAGAAAGGAACCTTTGATTTATATGAAATATATTGAAGGATTTTAATTAGAAAAGAACCTTTGATTTAAATGAAATATATTGAAGGATTTCAATTAGAAAGGAACCTTTGATTTATATGAAATATATTGAAGGATTTCAATTAGAAAGGAACCTTTGATTTATATGAAATATATTGAAGGATTTCAAGTAGAAAGGAACCTTTGATTTATATGAAATATATTGAAGGATTTTAATTAGAAAGGAACCTTTGATTTATATGAAATATATTGAAGGATTTTAATTAGAAACGAACCTTTGATTTATATGAAATATATTGAAGGATTTTAATTAGAAATGAACTTTTGATTTATATGAAATATATTGAAGGATTTTAATTAAAAAGGAACCTTTGATTAATGTTGATTATCTTAGGATATTTTAATTAAAAAGGAGGTAGATTTATTCTTTGAATTGAAGTTATGGGGCTTTGATTTAGGGAATGAATAAATGATTGTTTTAGAGATTAAAGGTATGGAACTTTAATGCTTTAAAATAGTAATTGATTTAATTGGAATTTATGAATTAAAAAAGATGTACATTTATTCTTTTAATTGAAGTTATGGGGCTTTGAATTAGGGAATGAAAAAGAAAGGGATTATTTTAGAGGTTAAAGGTATGGGACTTTAATGCTTTAAGACATGAATGCATTTGATTAAAGTTAGACCTTGATCTAAGTAGTACATGTTGGATGACTCTCTAAGGGAACTTGAGAGGTGAAGATAAAAGTAAAGGATATTTTATAATATCCATTATGTATTAGATGGTTGGAAACTTAATTGAATTTTGTATAGTTGCAATTTGGAAAAGTAAATGAATAGATGCATTTAAAGGCATGCCTATCCTAAACCATGAGTACCCTGATCCCCTACTACCCTCAAAGAACTAATGGGAAGCAAGGAGAAGCAAGGAGTTCAATGGAAATAAAGTATAGGTAATTGTATCTTATGTTGATTTACTTATGCTCAAATAGACTAGAATTATGGGGAGATATCCCCAATGTAGTTAATGTAATATTCTTTAAAGTAAGAAGGATTTACCATGCAATATTTAATGTGATAACTATTTATTGATTTAGAGAAGGTACTTTTACTTTATTTCTGTATTTGGTTATATTATGTAGCTGATTCTCTTTTAGTGTTAATAATTCTTTATTTTATGGATGCTTAGTGATTACTCTTTGTTGTTTTAGTTTCTAGTTTCATTCTTGTTTGGTTGCTTGTTATTAGAATCTAAGAGTAGAGTTCTAGGCTGAACTCAGAGGTGACCTAAGAGAATTGAGAACCCCTTAGGGTGAACATAGGTGACCTAAGGGAATTTATAACCCCTTAGGTTGAACATAGGAGACCTAAGGGAATTGAAACCCCTTAGGGAGATAAAAGGCTAAGTTGTGGAGAGACTACATATGAGTTAAGATAGCTCATCATGTAGATGAGATAGATAGCTTAACTTGTAATACTCATAGCATACCTACACATAATGATTTGTGTATGGTATGGAGATGCGTGTATACTTTCAATGGATTAAGGGCGATAAGTCTAGCTCATCAAGAGTGATGGGATAGATGGGCTTATTTACAGTAATACATGGTACACCTACATAAACAGGCTTGTGTTAGGGCATCTCGTGAGATTTAGCTTTCAAGAAAACTTAGGGAATCAAAACTTTAGGTAAATACTAGTTGGGTTAGGGTACGTGAAGGGTTCATGTATCCCTTTCCTTAGTAAAAAAATAAAAACTTTTTCTATTTTTTTATTTTTTGTTTGTGTGTTTTTGGGTCGTTACATGGTCCTTTGGAATCTCACCTCTAATCTATTAATGATACTTTTCTTTTGTATCATCCCTCAGGTGGTGATGCCATGGATTTTAATTCATTGTTATCATGCTTTGAGAAGGCTACTAGACAATTGATTAATACTATAACATAAAAAATAATCTTTATTAACATTACTATATATTTGCAATAGATTATTATGGACATTTTAGGATTTAAAATGAAATATTTTTATCAACATATTTGGGTATTCCTTTATCCCATAAAGGAATGAATGAGTTGTGGCACTCAAATTTGGATAGAATAAAATCTTGTTTGCAGGTTTAAAAAATAAATTATTAATCATGGCTAGAAGGATATAACTTATAAAGACGACATTACAATGCATTCTTATTTACATGATATCACCTTTAATATTGCCAATAGGTATAGCATTTGATTTGTTAAAATTCAAAGAAAATTTCTTTTTAAAAGGATGTGAGGAGAAATTTAGATTTTTATTTGTAAGTGGGCTAGGGTTTCTAAGGAAATAATATTGGAGGAGCAAGATTAAAGAATTATAGACTTATAATTTTGGCCTTAAGATCAAAGATCAAGAAAAGAGTTGGGCAAAAATGTTACTTCAAAAATATATAAGCTCTTTTGATGCAATAAAGTTGTTTGAGAATCAAACCCTATCTAAAGGATCTCTAACATGGAAGTTCATATCAAATAATTTATAATTAACCAATAAATATATTATATGGTCAGCAATGTATGATGTTATATAAATTTTTGGTTTGATGCTTAGTTGAAACCTTCCTCTCTTATCTTTGATTCACGATGGTAACATTTGGATCGAACATGTCTTACTTGTAAAGTTCTAAAGGCCAAAGATTATTAATGTGAGTAACAACTTGAGATTATATATTCTTATTAGTAACTTGGTTGAAGGAGAAAAACTCAAACAAATAGCAAATGAGATTAAAAATATTCTTCATGAGTTTATTTCTCTATTTTTACATGAAAGGATGAGTTGGTTTATAATCTATCAAAATATAGTAGCTACTTGGTCAAGTTAGGATATGATGATATAGAGCAATTAAAATTTCTTACCCCTAATTATTTTCCCTAAAAGAAAGTTTGGTCAATAGATATTTTTCGTAAGACCTTAACATTCCTTTGGTTAGCAGTCTAAAGCAAGATATTTACAAGAGAGATTTATAAAGAAGAGGATATCATGGACTTTCTAGGTATGCATTGTATGAGAAGGATATAAAAACATCAAACCAATTACTTTTTTAACATCCATTTTCTTACACAATTTAGGGTTTCTTTTCAAAAAATATAGGAATTATTAGGTAAATCCGTCAACATTGAAAGAGTTCATGAAATGTTCAATAAAATATTTCAAAGCTAATGTATCGTGTATTTTATGGAGTATTGGTTTTTCCATTGTTTATTAGAATTTATGGATTAGAAGGAATAATATAATTTTAAAAATATATATATCAAAATCATGCCCAAGTTTAGAACCATATTATTTTCTCTCTTGTAGAATGTTTACAGACATGGTGCTCATAAGGAGAAGTCTCAAATGTAGAAAAAGATGTTCTAACCTCGTGGTTATAGGATGTATTATACATAGAAGGGTCACCTTAGACAATGGAGTTAACAAAAAGTATTTTCTTCAATCCATGATAAAATAAAATATCTAAAATTTGGGTTTCTCAAAATTAATTTTGATGGTGCTTCCAAAGGAAATTTAGGAAAAGCTAGTGGAAGTGCTATTTTTAGAAAAAATTATCCTCAATTACTTAGAATTGTACTCCAACTAACTATGTAGAAGATACAACATTTATTACAAGGAATAAAAAAAATTGAAAAATAATGAAAATATATTTCAATTGAGGAGGATTTAAAAACTATTATCAATGCTATCACAAAAGCATGGATGTGGGGAGTGGAAAATAATATTATTGTTGATGTTCATCACCTATTGTTGGAGGAAATATACTGGAAATGTGTGCATATATCTAGAGAAGAGAGGCAGGTATCAAATAACTGGTTACATTGTTAATCTTTGCCTTGGTAAAATTTAATTTTTTAAAGCAATTGGTCAAGTGAGATTATATCTTTAATGAAAATTAAGTCAAGGAGCTAATTGAAAAAATATAGTAATTTAAAGAAGGTGAAGATTATATTTTTAATAGAAAACAAAATCAAGAATAATTGACCTAACAACAAATGTATTATTTTGGAGAGAAATCAAATGGAGATCTCAAGGCAGGGAGGGGCACCAGGTTTGACAAGGGCAGAAGGTGGGCATAACGGATAACAAGAGGAATATCTTGGGATTGATGATGGAGATTATGACAAGGATAGGGTAAACCTTTTGACTTGGGTGTTCAATCTTGGGTAAATATTTTAAAAGGCAAGGAAAAAATCTCAAAGAGGTGCTTCAACCTACAATTGTGGAATGGAGAATTACAAATCTTGGATGCCCTAGTAGACCTAGCAGTTGAATAAGCAAAAAAAATTTGGCTAGGAAATTGATTGGAGTGTGACAAGGGTTGGAAGAGATTAGGAAATGAGTAGTGGAGAAGTGGAAATACCTAGGTCATATGGACATTGTTGCCCTAGCATGAGGGTTTTTTGGGTCAAATTGAACTATCCATTAGACTGTGATAGAATTCTCCAAGGATTCCCATGGTTCTATGGGAGAAGAGACATTTTTTATAAAAATAAAGCCTTGATTTTGACCCTTTCTCATAATGCATTAATGTAGCTCTAGTCTAGATTTGATTCAATTTTGGCATAAAGATATTTTAGCAGGTGTGTCAAGAAATATAGGATAGTTACTTATGGTGGATCTAACAACCTTAGCCTGGTCGAGAATATTCTTTGTGAGAATTTGTGTAAACATAGACCTGAATCAAGAATCCAAGTGTCGCGTGCAATGTATAGAAGAAGAATTTTCATGGTAACCATAAATGGGTTTAAAATCAAGTTGCTCTAGGTCAAGAAGCTAATATTTCAATAGAGGGTTGTTAGAAGGTAGCTTTGAAAGGAAGGGTAAAAAATTAAGTGATAGGATTAGGAGATTAGGGATTAGGAGACAATAGAGGAAGGAGCAATGGAGGATCTCAATAAGGAGGTAAGTGAATTATCCCTAAACTCTAATGATTTGAACAATAATATGCCCATGTCAAATTTATTCTCACATTTGAATGTTATTAAAAAGCTACCAAACTATTTTTATACTAAACTAATTCACACCCCAATAGGGGGAAGGAAGGAGAGAATAAAAAAAATCCTTAGATAATAAAATTCAAATCGAATCCAAACAATCTAATGGAAATTTCAAGAAGGTTTTGAGATAAAATGCAAGAGGCAAACACCAAGATATTTCAAATCAAAATAGAGTTATCCAAAGTCATTCTAAAGGGACAATCGATATAGGGGGTGATCCAAGACTAAGTATACCGTTAATTATTGTTACTATTTAGAAGGAAACTACTAGAGAGGTGGTCGATGGCACTCAAGAAACTTTAAATTTTAGAGGGGGGAAGAATAATCTCACCAAAATGAAAATATGAAAATTTTATCTTGGAACATTAGGGGCCTTAATGCCTCTTCAAAAAATCATTTGGTGTATACCCTTAGAAGAGAAATTAATCCAAATATCTTTTTGTTACAAGAAACAAAACTAGACCATATTAAAATTGATAGGATTCATAATATAATTTAGAAAAAGGAAGGTTGGGAATCCATCCAAGTGATAGGAGTTGAAAGAGGGCTCATGTGTTTATGGGATAGGAAAATGATTGAGGGTAGGTTAATTGTAAGTACAAAATGATCAGTTAATTTTTTTAGCACAATATAAACAATAAGCAAAACTGGATCCCAACCAATGTGTATGCCCCTAATACAACAATTGGAAGAAGGTAGTTATGGTCTAACCTAAGACAAATGAGAGAAGCATTTAAGAGACTACCCTAGATTCTAGCAAGATATTTTAATACTTCTCTAAACCCTTCAAATAAGAGAGGAGGATATTCCATATTTTTGAAAGGTATGTAGGATTTTAGAGACTTTGTCAATGGTAATGAATTGATGTGTGTAGAGCTCAAAATAATACCTTATACTTGGATTAATAGAATATTATGAGATCAACTCATTTAGACTCGATTAGATAGGGTTTTAATTTCACAAGAGGAGTTGACCATTTTTGGTGATTCCACACTCACTAAAATCCAAAAGTTTAGGTCAGACCATAACCAAATCATCTAGTAAATTCTATATGAAGAAATAAAGTACAACAACCTATTAGGTTTGAATTAATGTGGCTAAAACATAAGGATTTTGGCTCTAGAATTGAGGAATGGTGGCGAAAATATTTTTGAAGACCTAAACTTAATCAAAAAGTAGGAAAATTAAAATATATCAAACAAAATTTTAAGGTGTAGAATAAATTGGTGTTTGGAAACCTCTTAAGAGGAAATCTAAAGTAAAATAATAGTTAACAAAACTAGATATCGGGTTGAATCAGAGGAATATCACAGAGGAAATTAGACAACAAGAAAAGGATCTTCTCATGAAATACCATAATATCTTAGCTACTAAGAAATTTCATTGGAAACAAAAGTCCAGGATCAAATGACTGAAGGAAGGGGATCGCCATACAAAGTTTTTCCATGTTTCTACTCTCCATCACAGAAGTAGCAACAAGATCAAGAAAGTTGTTAAATAGGATTGATCAATAGTCAATATGCTTAATGATATCCAAGAGGAAGCAATGAATTACTTCTAGGATCTCTTAGGACTTAGGAGGATGAAGAGCCAAAAGTAATGAAGACTATGCTTAATCATATCCTATATCTCATATAGGATAATTTGAATGAATATCTCTCTAGCACTTTCACTAAAGAGGAGATTAGGAAGGTAATTTTTTATTTGGGATGTGATAAAGCACCAAGGCCACATGGTTTTAAGCAACATTCTTTTAGAATTTTTGGAATTTGGTGGGCAAGGATGTTTTGGAAGCTATTAAGGAAGTGCAAGAAACTCATTTTATCCCTATAGATGTCAACTCCACTTTTATAACATTGATCTTTAAATCTATAGGGGCTAGAAACTTCCCACATTTAAGACCAATAAGTCTTTGCAATACCTTATACAATATCCTATCAAAAGACTTTAGTTAATAGGATTAAAATAATTTTTCCCTTCATTATTGATGTTAACTAAGAGGGTTTCATTAAAGGTAAGAAAATATTATATGGAATAGTCATGGTTCATGAGGTTATATACTCAATGGATAGAAGTGAGGAGGCTAAAATTTTGTTAAAATGGATATGAATAAGGTGTATAATCAATTATCTTGGAAGATTTTGGCAAAGATCTTACAAAATTTTGGTTTCAATAAGAACTAGATAAATCTAACTATGAATTGCATCTCCATAACCAAATTCTTAGTTTTGGTAAATGGAGTAGCAACAAGATACTTTAACAACAATCATTGAATTTATTAGGGAGATATTTTATCCTTGTATATTTTTAGTATTCTTGCAAAGGCCTTAGTTCATTCCTTAGTAGTAGCGGTCTCTAAAGGAATTCGAGGAGGTTTCAAGGCAACTCCTTTGATATACCCAATATCTCATCAAAAATGTTTTGATGATATGATAATTATGTCCAAAGCCTCTATCCCTTAAGCTAAGTCAATTAAACATATCCCAGATAGTTATGAATAGTTAGTAGGACAGACAATTAATTTCAATAAGAGTAAGGTCTAATTTCTAAATACTCTAAATTTTAAACAAAGAAGTATTAAGAGAATTTTTGTTGAGATACTGGAGAACTCCCATCTTCTTACTTGGGAATACCATTCTTTAAAGTAATAATGGAATTTGAGATGTGGAACCCAATAATAGAAAGGCTTGCAAAAATATAAGCTAGTTGAAGAGGTAATTTATTGAGTTAGACATGGAAAGCACAACTAGTCTAGTCCACCTTGTAGAGCATTCCCATATACTTTATGCTAGTTTTAAATATTCCTTATATTATTAGAGATAAATTAGGACAAATATAAATATTATTTTTATGGTTTGGATCGGTGGATAACAAATTAATATGCTTAGTAAATTGGGATCAAGTATGAACTAAAAAAGAATATGGAGGTTTAGGCTTCAAACACCTAAAATTATTGAATGAGGCCTTAATTGGTAATATGGGTTGGAAGTTGATTAATAATGATCAACTAGGTTGGGTAAATATTTTGAAGGTGAAATACCTAAGAAATAATAAATATTTCTTAAGTTGAGAATATTTGCCCAAGGGGTCTGCATTTTTGAATAGTCTAATGCATAGAAGAGACCTTTGGAAGAAAGTCTCAAGATGGAGGGTTGGTAATGGGGAGAAAGTGAATTTTTGGAAGGATTTTCGGTTGATGAACCATCCCTTGAGTATGACACTGATATGCAACCCATTAGATAATATTTTTCAAAAATAGTAGGTGAAACGGTGAAGAATTTTTTATTTTGAATTAAGAGAGAACTAGTTTGAAAGATGTTAGATTGGAAAGGTTGAATGAATAACAGAAGAAAGCATCTCACAAAATCTTTATCCTACTCAAGTTTTCCCTTATAAATCCTAAGGGTAGTGATGATTCTCTAGTTTGAAGTAAAAAAAGAAAAGGAGGTTGTTCAGTTAAATCAGGTTATTCCCTATTGGAGAAGGAGGGAGTTGGTTGACTCCCAATTAAGAATATTTGGACTAAAAACTTGATTCCCAGGATTACCTTTTTATTTTGGATGTCTATTTAGAATAGGATTTTAACCATTGATACTCTTTGTAGAAGGGGCTTTTAAATTGTAAACATGTGTACTTTGTGTAAAAATATTTTAGAAACAATTCAACATCTCATTTTGGATTGTGTTTTTTTATTTGAAGTCTTCAATTCTTTACTCCAAAATTTCTCGGTCTCATGGATGAAGCCTAAAAATATAGTGGATTTGTGTTTAAATTGGAACTCACCCTTTAAGAGTAAGAGGTTAAGAATTTTGTGGCATGTTTGTCTTCCACATTTTTTATGGGGGATATAGAGAGAGCACAATAATTGAATTTTCAAGGTTTGAAAGAAAAATATTTCTTCGATTAGTTTAAGGGTTGGGAATGCCTTAAAGGAAAAATTTAAAGCTTCATTAAATATTCCAAACTAAGACCTCAATTTAGGAATACCAATCCTTCAATATTGGTAAGCAATCAATATATCTCCTCAACATCCTTTGAATCCTACTAGAGGCAATGTGAATTGGAAAATACCACCAAAAGACTAGGTAAAGCTTAATTTTTATGGAGCTTAAAAAGGAAATCTGAGAGATGTTGGAGTAAGGGGGGTAATAAGAGATGATATAGTTGAATTTTTTTTAACCTCTTGGAACCCAAACTAATCATTTTGTGGAGGCAATAGGTCTCCTATTGGACACTCATCTGTTAGTGCAAATGAAAGCAAGGAATATCATAATTGAAGGTGATTAGTTGAATATAGTGAAATCCCTCAAATAAGAACAAGAAGTGAGTTGGAAAATAGTAAAAATTATTGATGAATGCAGAGTGAACCTAACACAACTTAATTCTATACAAATTCAACATATCTATCAATAAGAAAATGAAGTTGTAGATGTAATGGTCAATATTGGAGTTTCATTCGAAGAGAGTAGAACCCAGACATATAATTTTTCCCAATTAGCAGGAGATAAGGGTAAAGGAGACAATAGGGAATGTAACTCTCATGGAGTAGAAGGAAATGAGTAGATTGGATAATGCTCACACAGGTGATGGAAACTAGTAATATTGGGGCATCCAAATTGTAGTTGACCATGAATGAGGAAGGATATGTAACTAAAGTGAAGAAACAAAAAATTTTCTATGTTTTTGTGGGAAGGTCTTGACTATTTCTTGCATAGTTTTCTATTTGGTTTTGTGTATTGATCAAATTATAGTTTAGTTCACCATCAATATGTGTTTGTACGAGAAGTTTTGTAAATACCATCAAGTTTTGTAGATGACAAGTGGTTTTTTGTTGGTGTTGGACATTTTGAGTCCCTAAGCTGAAATGTTGTCATTGATGTCAATAGAGCAATAAATGTCAAAAGGATCTATGAAGGGTTTTTGTGAAAATCAAGGCAGGGAAATTAAAAGGTTTTATTTAAAACCATGGACAACATATTTGATCTATATTTTTCTTAAAACCCATATTGGGCTTTCGTTTCATCAAAAAATGTGCCCCAGGATGGAGTTATTTGAGTTTTAATGTTTGGTTTAAATTTTAATTATTTAAATTTTAAATTAAAATTTAAATGGAAAGTTTCCCACCGACGTCATCATGCAAATACAATTTTAATATTTCTGTTGACGTCTTCAAAGTGTTATTGAACACTATATAAAGGGGTGGTAATTAAACCAAATAATTATCCTTGCTCTTGTGTATTAATTACGTTGGAATTCGAAAGAGCTCGTGTGAATTGTTGAAAAGGAAGTAGAGAAGAAAGCGCAGCGATTTGGAAATCTCAAACATGGTATGAGACGTGGCGCATTGGCGTATCAATTTTTCTAATACTGTGGGCAGCACAAATATCAGGGATCGAATCCCCTTGATGGCAGTGTGTGGGAAGCGCTTTGGCGCTTTGTCCTTTGTGGCAGGCGAAGGAATATTAAAGGCCCTTTTGGCCTTTGCTTTTCCAACAAGCGCTTTGGCTCAGTTGGAATATTAGTCGTGGCTAAGATGCTCGTGGTGTGTGACGGACGGGGGTTCAAATCCCCTTGAGAGGTATTTACGTTTTTGCCTTTAATAATTTTTATTAGCCCTAAAGTTTGGAGTTATAAGGTATTTAATGGGAATTAAATTTTATCATTAGGGTTGTGATTATTATTACAAAAGCATATTTGATTTATGTTTTATTTTTATGGAAATGGAGAATTGATTTTAGGAGAAATAAGGAGTTTTTGTTAAAGTGATTTTGAGAGATTTATTGTGGGTTATTTTTAATAAGGGTTTTTATTAAAATATACTTTGGTGGATGTGTTTATGAAGTTGGAGTAAAAGAGTGTAAATTAAGTTATGCTTTTATTGTGATTATTTAAAGACCACTAACCCTTATTAATATTGAAAAGGAAAGTTGTGATTAAGTGTGGCAGATTTTGTGAACAACTTATTGGCATCAAAAAGGTATGGGCACATTCTCCTATTGATTTTTTGTGGTGGTTGATTTCTGAAATATCATTGGAGAGAAAAGTGTTGATTATGGTTTCCTTTGTGAAGATGGTTGGTTGAATGCTTCAATATTTTTATGATTTGTGAGTTGTATTTAAATCTTGTTTCATTAGCATTGTTGTTGAAGCCCATTGATGATGAAATGAACTTGAACATGATCTACAAAAGAACATGAGTATCATTTTTATGTGAGATTTGAGATAAAGCAATGTTGGAAACATTTTGAGTTGGTTGATACATGCTTGAACTAGGGTTTGTGAGAAAGGGTTGTTCCTTGATGTGATTGGTTGAGTTGAGTTGGTTAAGCCTAGTCAAGTGGATGTGTGAAATGGTTGTTCAAGTTCCATAAAAAAAAACTATTCTATATTCTAATTTAAGTTGAGATTGATATTTAATAATAGGACATATTGAGTCTCTAACAATTCTCTCTATGCTTCTATTGAGTTGATATTGGGATTTGAGTATAGAACATATAGAGTCTCTAACAATTCTCTTTATGCTTCTATGAGATTGATTTGAGTTGAGATTGAGATTTAAGAATATGACATATTGAGTCTCTAACAATTCTCTTTATGCTTCTATTAAGTTGAGATTGAGATTTGAGTATAGAACATATAGAGTCTCTAACAATTCTCTTTATGCTTCTATGATATTGAATTGAGATATTGATTGTACTTTGAGTATAGAACATATTAAGTCTCTAAAAATTCTCTTTATGATTCTATGAGATTGAACAAGTTCTGTGTAAGCTTGTTAAGTAGATTTAAGACAAGTATTTGAGAAGGCTTGTGGACTATTTTGAGTTAAGCTTTTGTGAAAGCTTGCTAAGAAGATTTGAGCAAGTCCAAGAGAGGAATTATTGAGTAGATTTGAGCAAGTCCAAGAGATGACTTATTGAGCATATTTGAGCAATTCCAAGAGAGGACTTATTGAGCAAATTTAAACAAGTCCTAGAGAGGATTTGTTAAGAAGATTTAGATAGGTTTTTGGGTGAACCTGTCGAGAATATTTGAGTAGGTTCTAAGTGAACCTATTGAGCAAAATTGTACTAGACTGACTGCACTATGTTTAGTGCAAGATATTGAGCAGAATTGTACTAGACCAATTGTACTATGTTTAGTGCAAGAGATTGAGCAGAACTATGCTAGACCTACTGAACTGTGTTTGGTATAGTATTGAGATAGGGATTTGGAGGTGACAGAGTATAGAGGATAGGGTCTCAATGAATAAAGATCTAATAGCCAAGACAATTGAAGACGAGATCTAAGTGAGAAGTCTTCAAGTGGAGAGAGATCCACCAGTCAACGCAACATAGAGACAGAGTATTCTAGAAGATCACTAGCCAGAGCAGAAAGGGAAAGAGTTCTCCTTTGGAAGAGATCCACAAACTTGAGATTAGGGGATCAAAATCTCCTTTGGACCAAGTTCCATAAACATTATAATTTGGGAAGGATTCCCAAGAGATCATCTAACAAATATTTTCTCTGTGGAGGTAGCCCACATTTGGGTGAACCACATTAAATCTGTGTCTCTATTGTGTGTGGTGTTTTGTACATTTCTTTGATTATTGCTATTGATACTACTATATATACATTGCATAATATTGATTTGAGAAGAAAATTAAAAAGTGGTCTTATACTGTTCACCCCCCTCTCAGTATAAGCTTGTATTCTTTAGTTGGCTTCATGTGTTGAATGGTATGTCTTTCTGGCTTCTTGTAAGGGTTTGGGTACCCTAAAACCTCTTCCTACCTTAATAAAAAAATTGTATTATTTTGATATTTTAATAATAGTGGCCTTGATAGAAGCTACATCTACATGTTAAACCTTATATTTAAGGCATATAGACTAATAATAAAAAATCTAGTCAAGTAACAATTTTCCTAGGTTAAAATGGTGAACTCGTAACATCACATATGAAGACTACTATTTATCCATGCATAGATACTATGAAGGTGTCAACCAAGGCTATTAGTAACACAATAAACAATAGTACTGATGACCAATGTTAGTCAATCTGTAAATGCTTGCACACCATCAATAGAATTTTGATAAATTTCATCCCTATTCTCTCCTCATAAAAACAAAGTTCAATTTGGGATTATTGATATCTCCATCAAGATTTTTATCCCATAGCAAAAGAAAAATAAGTAACAATCGCCTGATAAATAAAAAATTAAAAGGACAATGTTCTTTTTTTGGAGAGAAGATACACAAAAATTGCACACAAGAAACCAAAAGATAAAAACACAATAAAAGAAAGATCACAATATAAAATTTAACACAAATGCACAAGAGATAAATGTATTATTTAAATTGTATCAACAAAATATGCTATAGTAGCAATGTTATAGAACATATATAAGTGACTAGGTCAAATACAACTCTGATCAGATACTTTTTAACTAGCTAAAAGTGTATACAACACTGGTCAGATGAGGTTGTTGATCGGACTTAATAAATTAATGATGTGAGAGTTTTTAATGTAAAAAATAGTAAAACATAAAAAAATATAAATTAAATAATAATAGATGACCAGTTTCAATGGAAAAACAAAATGTGTAACCTCTCCATTGGTTGGATGTAATTTATTTTGATCAAAAGTGTCTATTACACTAGCCAAATAGATATCTTAGTGATCGGACATGTCTTTTCTGCACTAATTGGATCCATTTCTTATTGGCCAAAAGCATCTCCTTACCTTTGTGAAGGTTGTGTCAAAGATTTCTTTCACTTTAGCAAAATATTATATGAGCCTTCTTTTATCTACCCTTTTAATAAAAGTCATGCTCAACACTTATAAAAGAAGAGAAATGAGAGGAGAGTTCAACTAACTGCCTAACATGCAGTAATTGAAAAAGTAATTTTTATCTTATCTTTGACCAGCTATAGCTACTCAACATAAATATAAATACTACAAAGTATGGTGAAGGATTCTGACAAGTATGGAAAAGAAGATATGTCAAGGAAGGACAAAATATAGATTAATTTCCAACACCCTCCCTTATGCTAGATTTCTCAAAAACTTTGACACCTAAATTTTCTTTCAACCTTTTAAAATCTTCTTTCTTTAAAGGTTTTGTGAGTATGTCTTCCACTTGATCTTGACCTACAAAATATTAGTTTGATATCTTCATTTTTTACTACCTTCTTAATGAATTGAAACCTAATTTCAATATGCTTGCTTCTTCCATGAAACATTGGATCGTTTAATAGAGCTATGGTTTAGTTATTTTCACAAAATATTGTATTTTCTACTTTCTATTCATGATTCAACTTGCCTAGAATTCTTCTAAGTCATACTGCTTAACATGAAATTGATATGGTAGCAACATACTATGCTTTAAAAATTAAAAGTGTAATAATTGGTTTTTTCTTAGATGACCATGAGATTGTCCTTAATCCAATATGGAATGTATACCTTGAAGTACTTTTCCTATCATCAACATTTCCAACCTAATCACTATCTGTGTACCCAAAAATTTTAATATGGTTTTTTAACAACCCACCAAAAACAACCTAAGGCAAAGAGATTCTCTTTTCTAATAAAGAATTTACTCACAAGAAGTGTCAATATTTTTTAACGTTATAAGGCATAACTATATTTTGAGCTGATTTTCACTATAGGTGACACTCAAGTGGGCAAGAGTGGCCAACATCCTGTATTTCTCGGGTTCACCTTTATAAACCTCACCATTTAGAAAGGATGCTATCAATGGTCCCCCACCTTTCCTATACCCTCATAAATATAGGAAAACTTGACCATGGAGTTGGGATTATCCTTTAAGGCCCATAACACTTAAAGGAAGATGCATTTTTCCTAACCCTACATGTATTTATATGTAGGATTACTTTGGTATAATACCTTAGGTATTAGTTACCACACCTCTGTGATCTAAATAATGCTATTACCACTCACCTGGTAATGATCATGACCACTCGATCCTCATTGTTCAATGTCCCATCACTATATTGTCTTGTGAATGATTCATAGAACTCATCGCTAGGAATATGTCCAAGCCTTACTGCATAGGACTTCCCAAAAGCCTCACCATTAAAGATATAACATTCACAATTACCTAGGTATTGCTTCATTGTAACTCCTCCCAAGAATTGGGATTCATCTTAACTCAAAAACGTTTCCTAATATGACTCTAGTTTCATGCCCTTAAGAAGAAAACCTAAATATCTCTCCCAAAAGGAAGTAATAAATTAAAGCATACTAGAACATCGCTAAAGAATAGAAAATAAAGCACTTTAATTTTCATAATACTAACTTTGATCTTTCCTTTATATCATTAGTGAAAGAGGGACACATCTTCTAAAATAATTAAACCCATGAATTATATTCTAATATGTTCTTTCTATTTATATAGAATAAAACATTTTAAGCACTTTATACAAGGAATCTAATACCATTTAAACTTTCATCCTTTGATTAATCTCAAGTATAACCAAAATGGTGTTTACAATATTTTATTTTCTACTCATAGACAAAAACCTTTATCCAAAGAATATTACATTACAATCATTCCATTACAAATATAAAACTTTCATCTTTTTCTCAACATCTTTACCTTGATGACTCTTCTCTTCCAATGATTAATGAAATAAAATTAGGTATTATGATAGCTTTTGAAATTCTTATACAAACCTAACATGCCCATGCAAACATCATACCATTATGCAAAAGCTGTCAAAATGCAAACACAACTTGCATACATTGAGAAAAACCTATACTTCTCTCAAATATGGACTCATTAGCTGCTCTAGCCTTATCCATGTTTAAATCCATTTATAATTATTTATTCATAAATTCCACGAATCTAAATCCATAAACACAATAATATTTTAAAAATATTATTAGAAACAAAATTTCCCTTTCTTTCATAGCTAAATTTAACTATTCTTTCAACAAGAAAATATTATACATTCGTTATTTTATCCTTTACAATATTTTTCCGCATCTTCATACTTTTCTCTTATAACCATATAATTCCAAAAAAACTAATAATTTGCTGATTGTTCTTAATTCCAATATAATAACATTATGTTAAGACATTTATTATTTATTTGGTTATTATATTAATTTAAAAAGAGCAAACAATATATTACCAAATTGTTGTAGTATATTACATTATTTGGCACATGCTAATGTACCCCCATGGTAACTTCATGATACATTTTAAAATAATAGATTAGAGTTGATTCATAGTTTAGACTGTGAGTTGTATTTCCCCTTTATGTAAGTATGAATGTGTAGGAAATGCACAAGTGTCATGTGAGTTAGTGTGCAAGTGTAATTTGAGTCTATGTGCACAAGTTTCATGTGAGTTAGTGTGTAAGTGTAAGTTGAGTTTATGTGCACAAGTGTCATGTAAGTTAGTGTGCAAGTGTAAGTTGAGTCTATGTGCACAAGTATATTGTATGTATGAAATCAAATATGTAATGTAAATATATGCACAAGTGTCTTAGGTTAGAGTGTGAAAGTTATGGAAGTGTAAGAGTTATGTTTAGGTGTGAAAGTATTATAGATTCAAGTGTTCATCAAGTATGCAAGTGTTAATTAGACAAGCCAAGAGTCATAAGACTTGGCATATGGAAAGGAATAGTTAAGTATCCAAAGAGTCGCACTACTATGGCTATATTATGGAGATAATAATCCATAAACAAGAATCAATAATATACAATCACTATCATATTTGTAAGAGAAAGAGGAGAAATAAATATTACATGAATTTTGAGCAGTTAATATTGTAAGTTGTTCTTCATGCATAGTACATGAATAATTCAGTTTATTTACATATTTATTGTTGTTTATTTTTAATGTTAGTTTTTTTTTTTTTTTTAATAGGTTATATGGGATTGAAATGGGCCCACCCATATAACATCATCACCACATAGTGGTCTTACAATAAAGCTTGGATATTATCCATGTATTATTTGGTAATATTCGAATCTAGGTATCCTCCTTGAAATATTAAGGAATCTAGATGATTGAGCTAATACCACTTGATAATGTTACTTGAATAATTATAAGCCTTGATATACATATTAATTTTCTAATCTTATTTCTACTCTTATCATTATCTTGACCTTATTATATTGTGGTTGCATTATATTTGATCCTATGATATTTGTGGTAGTATTAAATCTCAAAAATCCATCAATGGTATCAAAGCTACCATAGCCACTTTTATAAATTGATTTTATATAGTTTGATAAAGTTTATTAGGAGTCTATATAATTTAAAGGCAATAAGACTTGAACTCTATTTGAAGTTCATATTGAGTATAAATTCTAGGGTCTTTCCATAGTTGAAGAATAAGTAGTGAAGACTAGGACTCATCTATATTGATTGATTAGTGAATCAAATTTGAGATGATTGATAATTTAGGCTATAGAAAACCCTTAATATTGATAGAATATTTAGGGACATCTAAAAGTCACCTTGATAAAATATTGGAAGATTCAATATTTTTAAAAAGAAAAAAGTTACAATAGATATTAAGAGATTGAGCAACAAAAGTGTGAGAAGCTTCCTATGAAGGATAGAGAATATTTTTAGCTTCTAAATGTAGAGAAATAATAGCAACAAAGTGAGAAGCATTCAAATCTTCTTAAGAGAACAAAAAGAAAGAATATTCAAGTCACAAATAGATAGACCTTGACATAAGGGAAATTTTTGGGTCACAAAGCTATTAACCTTGACATAGGCTCTAAGAAGTCATTATAGAAAGAAGATAAGAAATATATTCAAGTCATATCAAACTTGAAATTGATTCAATAAAGATATTAAAAGAAGATAAATATTTAGGTAACATGGACCTTGACATCAACAAAAGAAGTTGAGAAAAGAAGAAATAGAGAAGATTGTTATAGAGAAGAAAAGAGGCTTTAATATAAAGAAGATATTGAGTTCCTTGAAGAAAGAGGCCCGTATAAAGAATTGAAAAAGGAAGAGGTCCCTTTAATAAGGAAAAAAGTGACCATTGTTAAAATAAAAAAGAGGTTTTTATAGATGCAAAAAAGTGATCCATATAGAAAGTTTTATTAGTCTACATATAAGATAAAGAAGAGAGGCTTATATATGCAACAAAGGATAGAGGCTCATAGAGAGACATTTATATAAATGAAATACTTATAAAGATATAAATCAAGGTATAAAGCAAAAAAATACAAATATTCATTTTAGTGCAACAACACAATGTGAGTTTAGAGCAGTGGAATAGTGTACCTTCTAGCTCATACCAAAACTATAGAGCTTCACATTGACACAAAATATGACTAGACATCACAAAAGAAGTATAAGATGTCATAGAAGAAGTAGTGAGCATTATAAAATAAGAAAAAAATGTTGTTTAAGAAAGGATTACCATTCCAAGCAAAGACGTTTAGCTACAAGGAACCTGCAAGCATAAATATCAAGTTAACTACAACAAAAGTCTAAAAAGAGTGCATTGAAAAAGGAGAACGCAAAAATACTACATTGGAAAAATTGAACATAGACCTCAGAGTAGAAGAAGCCAAAGTGAACATAATAGGCATAGTGGAAGGATAAATATTCATAAAATACACAACAATAGAATGAGAAATGAACAGAGCAACACAACAACATAAGGATAAACATTTACAATAGATGTAGCAATAGAAGGAGAACCGTTTGCAATGGACACAATAGTAGAAGGAGAAATGAATAGAAAAACACAACAACAGAAGGAGAATTATTCACAACAGACACAACAAAGGAAGGAGAAACGAATAGTAAGAGATAGTAAGGTTACAAGAACCATCACATAAGGTGAAACATGCCAAGCACCAACAGGAAGGAAAACTATTGAGTGCAGTCAATAATTAACGTCTTTTGATAATGCAATAAGTGGATAGGATAATGTCTACCATTCCATTGGCTATGTTGTAAGCATATAAGACCTATATAATGAATGCAACACTAGGGATGTCACATAAATTACATTGCAGTAGAGTTGTTGAACTATCAAAATCATTGGATAAGTTAGCTTGAGTGCAAGCAAAGGTTAGGATGGCTAAATTTGAAATTATTTGATAAATAATATAGGAGTCATAAGATTTAGAGGAGTATTTTATTTATTCAAAAGCTATTGAGAGTGGAGTGATAAGATAGAGCAAAATTAGTTGGAGTAATAAGATTTTTAATAGTTTCTTTAAAGCATTTTAATTTTGAATGATTATTTTTTTCTTATAGAGATAGAGTTTTTTTTTATTTTTTTCAAGTTTGGAGTAATAAGGAATTCAACTATTTTTCTAAGTTTGAAGTTTTTGAAGAAAATTTTATTTAGTCTTTGTTTTTGAAAATTTGAAAATTGAAAATGTTGAGTTTTTGCAAATTTATTTATTTGGGAGATAAAATGTTTTCAACATTAGAATTTAGGAAAAACAAAAATTTACAAAATTCATTCTTTAGTTTCTAAAACTATGGAGACATAACGTTTGCTACTTCATAGGAATTAAATTAGAAACTTTGAATTTTTAAAAATCTAGGAGTTATAAGGTTGTCTACTCCAAAGGAATCAAAATTTATAAATTTTATGGATAACAATATGGATCCTATGATTAGAAAGGAAAATGTAGATGCCATAAAAGTTGGGATTAAGAATATGATTGAAAATTTTAAAGGAAAGATAGATATAGTTTCAAATTTAATCTATAGCAAATCCATAAATGAAAAATCTGAAACATTTGAATACTATTTGCATGCAAGACTTGTTGAAGCAATTGATGATGGAAAGGATAATATTTTGACACCTTTAGATATAGATAGCATAATTTATATGGCATTACTTTCCTTTAAGCTTCACAAATATGAGAATTTGAAAAGAAAATATAAGAAGAAAGTGGAAATAGATGAATTATTTCTAGAAAATTTATTTCATTCTTCATGTAGTATTGATATTCCAAGTTCATCTAACTTAGGAATTTATTATGATGCTCTAAGTGAATGTTCAGAATTTTATATATAAGAAAATAAAGAATCATATGATTCTATGGACAAAGGCAAAGAAAATATTCTTATGCAAGAATCTAATGTCAATGAAGGAGTTCAATAAGTTTGTAATCTTGAACCTACAAAGATTGAAGAACATAAATTTGAATTTAAAGAAACTGAAGATGAACTCAAAGAAGATGAACTTGATGAAGCTCAGGAAAAATATCAAATGCATTACAAGGTCACTTGAATATTGAAGACAAAGAAGACCATGACATAGAGGGGTGTTGGAGTATATTACATTATTTGGTACATGCTAATGTACCCCCATGGTACCTTCATGATACATTTGTAAAAAATACATTAGAGTTGATTCATTGTTTAGAGTGTGAGTTCTATTTCCTCTTTATGTAAGTGTGAATGTGCAAGAAATACACAAGTGTCATATGAGTTAGTTTGCAAGTGTAAGTTGAGTCTATGTGCACAAGTTTCTTGTATGTATGAGATCAAATATGTAATGTAAAGATATGCACAAGTGTCTTAGGTTAGAGCATGAAATTTATGGAAGTGTAAGAGTCATGTTTAGTTGTGCAAGTATTATAGAGTAAGTGTTCATCAAGTATGCAAGTGTCACGTAGATAAGCCAAGAGTCATGAAACTTGGCATATGGAAAAGAATAGTCAAGTATCCTAATAATCACACTAATATGGCTATATTATGTAGATAATACTCCATAAGCAAGAATAAGTAATATACAATCATATACAATCACATACAATTACTAGCATATTTGTAAGAGAAAGAGAAGAAATAAAGATTGCATACATTTTAAGCAATTAATATTGTAAATTGTTCTTTATGCATAGTACATGAATGATTCAGGCTATTTACATTAATATTATTGCTTATTATTGAATGTTATTTGATTTATTATAATCCTTTATATACATATTAATTTGGTTATATTATTTCTACTCTTATCATTATCTTGACCTTGTTATATTGTGGCTACATTATATTCAATCCTATGATATCTAACCTGTGATATTTGTGGTAGTCTTAATGCTTATAAGGCCATCATAAATAATGAACTAAATTCATAATAAGAACAATGAGTAATAATCAAACTCATATGTATAATTAAATCTAATTCTTCAAAACTAGTGCTCAATAATTAAATCTCATAAAAAGCTGATTTTATATTGCACTAGTCAATATAACATTAAACAATAGGTCAAGTACTCATAAAGAAGTTGCTATTTGATAAACAAACTTATTAATAAAAATTAACCTTTTAAAAGAAACAAGGTAGTCATAAATTACATAGCACAACATCACCAATCTACTATGGTAAAATGAAACTAATTTAAAAGGCATAAAAAAACCTTAAAGATCCACATTCTAGCAAAACAAATAAGAGAAAACCCAATCCTTCCCTAATCATGCATGTAATAATTGAAAATGTAACATGCTAGGGTAAAACTTCAATTGACCTAGTGGCATTACAATATTGAGGAAGAACTCCTTCCAGCTATTCTTAGTTAAAATTGATTTTCTAGTAAATAGGTAGCTTATTCGTCTATACCACCTAGTAATATAAGGACGTCAAAACTTACCCAAATTAATATAAAAAAACAACTTGGTTTCGAATTGCAGCAACATTGAAAACCATGGAAAACACTACAATTAAACAAACTAGTTTTATTGTAAAACATGAAAAGCAACTGCTTGATGCACGTCCTCTATAAATACAATGAAATTCTTCTTAAAATTGGATTATATATGTGTTTCCTATGTAATGTTATGGTAAGGAAGTAAACCATGTAGATAAAATATACATAATATCAAAAGAAAGTACTATGGTTCTTTCCTTTCCTTCTCTAGGTAATCTGAGGTAAATATCAACCATGATTTTGACGTGGATAAAATTCTCTTGTTATATATAAAGGTAAAGCATATATATATATATATAGCAAGAGTATTCCAGTGAATGAGAATAGAAAGATGTAAATGCATATTTTAATCTTTCATTAGTATAAAACCATCTACTAGCTTCCTCATCCATTCATATAGAGATTCAATTATTTAGTAAGGCTTACATTTTTCTCCAACAAGAATTTTGAAAATATTTGTCTAGTTCTTCCTATATTTTCATCCTACCTCTTGTTCGTTGTCCTCTTCCTCCCTTTTATTTCATAGCCCTCTTCTTTATTTCCCTTGCCCGTTATTATAGAAAAGTAACATGTTTCTTTTCCTTTCAAGACCCACTTGTATGAATTTTCCAACATTTTGCATTTTTTCTAATAATAATTTCTTTTTAAAATATGCAATCATTTATTTTTTAATAAATGGAACCCCCTTATTTTAAGGTTAAAAGTGATTATTTTAATTTTTCCATTATTTATAAGCCTAACCTTTACAATAAATTATTATATATTCAAATTTAATATTTTATTTAATGCTAGTGTGAAAACATAACATTAAGAAAACATAATAATTAAATTATTTACTCACCTAATTAATTTAATTAATATTTAATGTTTGATAAGATACTATAGCATTAATACCGGGTTTTACAGGTTTACCTAAAACCTTTTACAAAAATCAGCCCAGGGTTGTTGATGAACATATCCTTACTAAGGATCTTATATATGTAAAATCTACATGCCACAAAAGCCATTACATCCGGTAAGGCACATAGCCTGTTATCAAAAATAAACTTCCCATACAACATTTTGGGTATACCCCGAGAAAACACATATTCATCATAATTATAAAAAATAAACAGACATGGATCCCTTCCTTGAGACAATGGAGAAATAAAAAGCTGCAGACAGACATAGCAGAGTACTAAAAAAAACTCCCACAAGCTTTGTATTGACATTTACTCTTAATAATTCTTTGGTAATTGCTTTCTTCCATATATGACATGCTTTGGTACCACATACTATCTTGTCCAATCAGCCTTGGAGAAGTGAACTTGCTGGCTAGATTTATGGCGGTGGCTATCTGGTGGTCCACGTGGCTTTGGTTCGAAGTCTTATATTATCATTTCTTTCCTTCCCTGTGGTTATCAACCAACCTCAAATTACTAAGATGACTAGGAGCCATGTTATATGACATATGATTGTCCCCATTAGTATTTGTGGTATTTCCAAGCAGCATCCACGAATACTGATAGCTTAGATAATTTTTATTATGAGTCCAATTCAAAAAAGAGACGGGAATACTCCTAGCCTTCGAACTTACAATGCCTTACCTGT
This sequence comes from Wollemia nobilis, assembly GCA_028583015.1. Taxonomy (NCBI): domain Eukaryota; kingdom Viridiplantae; phylum Streptophyta; class Pinopsida; order Araucariales; family Araucariaceae; genus Wollemia; species Wollemia nobilis. The sequence goes on along the minus strand of JAQPPZ010000754.1, from coordinate 13,204,426 downwards.
TGGTAAATTCGACTATCATTCTTGGCATTCTTGTTGAATAAGCTCTTCTACTTCACTTGGGACACCGTGTTTCCATTTGAAAAGTTCGTCACCATCGACACCATGGTTGATATTTAATGTTAATATCAACCATTAACATTGATATCGAGTATATTAATAATACCTCTATAATTATTAATACCCACTTGATGAAAAAATTTGCCAAGCACATTCTATGCATTAAACACATGCATACAAAATGATAAATTCCCATCAATAAAATGCATCATAATACATTTTCTTTTCCTTAAGTAGGTGGCTTTACGACAACTGTAAAATTATCACCTGTCTACTAAGGATGGCTCTTTTGCTCAAGTAATTCTCCTTGCTAGTGATACAATTTACCCAAGCACATAAATATGAAATGCATCTATATGAGGATATTCTTTTACCCTTGACCTATCAATGAGAATATCATCCATAATTTCCCTTTTTTCCTCAACTCTAGTGGTCGCCCCATACCAATCCACCCGTGAGAGTACTTAGTCCTACAACCAAAAATTTTACCAACAGTATCATATTCCAAAAGTAGTATAATCAAAGCATAAATTATTGTTATCCACACATCTAGATAGCATAAAATGAGATTAATAATTTTATATCCACACATCTAGATAGCATAAAATGAGATTAATAATTTTATATCCACACATCAATACACAATCAAGTGTCAAAAATAAGTCCTTCCAAGGAGGGTTGTTACAAGTTTGATGTTGCATAAAAGATCCCATTATCTTTTGGTTTCACTAACACGCCTTAGAATCATTTTTCTTGCTTGCAAGTGAGTGTTCTTAGGTGTCTGCATGAATCTTGAGATTAAACTAATTGCATACATTATATCTGATCTAGTGGTTGTCAAGTACATAATACTTCACACCAATCTCTTGAAAAATGTTAAATCTACATTGTTGTTGTAATCATGCTTGCTTAATTTCAAACCTGTTACAACTAGTGTGTTGGTTGGCTCAGTATTTTCTATTCTAAACCTCTTAAAGACATCTTTGGCACCATATACTATTTTATAAACTTCAATTCCAAGGAAATACTTCATTAAAACTAAGTCTATCATTTCAAATTCACTTTTCATTTTATTTTTAAACTCATCAAACAACATATTGTTATTGTGAGTATAAATAAAATCGTCTACATACAAGCAGACTATTATCATCTCTTTTTTCTAATTTATTTTAATGTAGAGAGTGTGCTCATATGGGCACTTGATGAAGTCATTTTCCTAAAAATATGAGTCAATGCAACTATACCAAGCTTAGGTTGCTTGTTTTAGCCCATACAAGTCTTTCTTAATTTTATACACCTTCCTTCTTGTCCTTCTAGTTCATAGCTTGGTGGTTGGTCATGTAGACCTCTTCTTCCAACATCCCATTTAGAAAATTAGACTTGAAATCCATTTTGTAGACTTTCCACCCATTTTGGATTGCCAATGCTAGAATATTTCTAATTGTGTCAAGCCTTGCGATAAGTGCATAGACTTCATGATAATAAATTCCTTATATTTGTGAATACCCTTTTGCAAGAAGTCTTTATTTATGTCTTTCAACATCATTCTTTCCATTAAAAATTGTTTTATACCCCCATTTTATACCTATGATTTTATTTTAACTAGAATATCCATTAGTTTTCAAGTTTGACTTTTCTCTATGGCATAAATTTCATCATCCATGGCTTTCATCCATTTTCTATTTTGAATTACTTATTCAAAATAAATAGGATCACATTCAAAAAGAAAGAAAAATTAGCATGCTCTTCATATTCAATTTTATTTCTTATTACCTCATATATTTCTGTAATATTTTTTTATCTTTGATGGTGTACTCATGATGGAAAATATGGATCTTATTCTTACACTTGATGGTGAGTTTGATGATGAAGAAGGGTTGTATAAATACATTAGTATTGATGCTTGCAGATGAGGGCTGATTTTTAATTTCTCCATTCAAATTCTCCATCTCAATACTTGTTGTCCCTTGCTAACCAGCTTTGGAATTCCATCTTCATGCCTCATCTTCAATAAATTCCACATCTCTACGAATGATTACTTTCTTTATAATAGGGTTATACAATTTATAAGTCTGTGATTGTTCACTATACCCAATGAAGGTGTATTTTTTGCCCCATCATCCAATTTTATTCTCTTATCTTATGGAATGTGTGCATAGGCTATGCATCCAAAGACTCTTAAGTGAGCAACACTTGGTTTTTTGTTGCTCCATGTTTCTTGTGGGATTACATCCTTGACACTCTTTGTGGGACACTTGTTTAGCAAGTAAACTACACATGCTATAACTTCTATCCAAAGCGTATTTGGTAATGCTTTTACCTTTTAGATGCTCCTTGTCTTCTCTGTTATGGCCTTGTTCTTCCATTCTACAACACCAGTTTGTTGTGGTATGTATCTAGTTGTAAATTGTATTTTGATCCCATTCTCTTTACAAAAATTATGAAATTCATTTGAGGTGTACTCACCTCCTCCATATATTCTTAGATGTTGGTTTTTAATCCTTAATACCACATAATATCACATTTCCCAATATAAAATAGCCAGAATATTAAAGGTTAAAATAATAATATAAGAGTAGAATAATATATGAGCAAATTAATATGTATATCAAGACCTATATAATAAATCAAATAACATTCATTTATATACTAAAATATGAATGTAAATGGCCTGAATCATTCATGAACTATGCATGAAGAAAACTTACAATATTAATTGCTCAAAAATGTATACAAGCTTTATTCCTTTCCTTCATGTTACAACTTTGTAATCTAATGTTTGTGTTACATTCAATTATTGCAATGTGTAATCTAATTGGCCTCTTGGAACTCTTTCTTCTCTATTAAAAAAATTTTCTACCTTGAAGAACCTACTTCAAAAAGTGATCTACAACCAAGATTGAAATGATATATAGATTTATTCATTCAGCCTAGTTCTTCAATGTATCCTAGAAATATACTTTCATATTTTTTGCTTTGTAATATTTTGTTTCTTCTTCAAATATATCAAGGTTAATTTAACTTAATTATTCATTATTCTTTTATCTTAGAGATTTTGCAATGCTTTCTTCTCTTTTTTTGCTACCCTTTCTTATTTTCTTTATTATATTATCTTTATTTTTGGCTTCTTCTATTCATTTTACTTAGAAAGCTTTGAATGCTTCTCAATCCATCGTAGCTTTAACTATTTTATTGCTTCTATTATGTCTATTTTATTTATTTATATTCTAGACTTAGAAGATAATATTCTTCTCTATCTCTATATGAAGTTTCTCAACATTTGAAGCTTAATTTTTTCTACTCTTTCAATTTGAAATCTTCAATGTTTTAGGTCACACCTAATAACCCAATATGATTCTCCTCCTTACTAGAGAACACAATATCAATATCAATGTTAGGGTGGCTCCATACCTAAATGACCAAATCTCTCCTAAGTTGGTTCTACCTCAATCTTCAATATCCAATTTTATTTTGAGTTGGTTTCCTTTTATCAAATGTCCAACTTTTCTTCTAAGTTGTCTTTTTTCTATCAATATAGCTAAGTCCTAGTCTTCACTAGTTTTCCTTCAACCAAGTGGAAAGACTCTAGACTTTAAATCAGTGTGACTATTCCTTGTCCCCTCAATATTCTACTCAAGAAGACCTTTAAAAATTAGAGTCCAAATATGCACTACCTTCAAAGTGGACAGATTCTAAATTAAATTTATCAAAACTGGATAAAGTTAATTTATAATTGTGGCTCAATTAAATCTATAAAAAATGAACAGATTCAAGTGGTATGTTTTATACCACTGTTGGCTCTTTAAGCCTTACTATCACAAAATATCATAGGTCCCAATATAAATTAACCACAATATTAAGGTCAAGATAATAATATAAGAGTAGAATAATATATGAGAAAATTAATATGTATATCAAGGCCTATATAATAAAAAATATAATATTCATTTATATACTAATATATGAATTTAAATGGTTTTAATCATTCATGAACTATGCATGAAGAAAACTTACACTATTAATTACTCAAAAATGTATACAAGCTTTATTCCTTTCCTTCCTATTACAACTCTGTAATATGATGTTCATGTTGCTTTCATTTCTTTATTATGGAGCATTATCTCCATAATATAACCATAGTAATGTGACTCTTCAAGTACTTGACTATTGCTCTCCATATAATAAGTACTATGACTCTTGGCTTATCATCTTGCCACTTGCATACAAGACTCTTCATGGACACTAGACTCTAAGACACTTGCATACATCTAAAAGACTCTTGCACTTCTACATGCACTCCTAAACTAAGACACTTGTGTACATCCTTATATTATATTATTGTGCTCTTACATACAAGACACTTGTACACATTCTCTCAATCTACACTTGCAATCTAACTTACATGACACTTGTGCATTTCCTTCACATTAAAACTTACATAAAATAGGAAATATAAATCACACTCTAAACTATAGACTCAAACCTAATCTATTACATACTTAAAATTATACCATACAAGTACCATGGGGGTACATTAGCTTATACCAATTTATGTAATATATCTCAACATTAGAATCTCAATATAGTAGCCACTTTGCTTTTCAACTAATGTGTTGAGTTGCTAAAATATACCAAATGCTTCTAATTTTTGCTTTAAGAAGAATACCCATGTCTTTTGACTTAAATTATCTATATATCAAACAATATTTGTTGTTCCCTAATGAAATGATTTGAATAGACCCACAAATATATGAATACACGAGCTCCAAAGGTTGTAAGCTCTCCATAATTTTCTTACAAGAAATGCATCTCTATGATGCTTTCCTACAATGCAACCTTCACATGCTTTATTAGGTTGCTCTATTAGTGGCAATCCTTTTTATACAACAGATTTAGGCCATTGAAACTTAAGAGTCAAATTTGAGATATCACAATCAAGTAGTATTTTTACAATAACACTTAATGAAAGCAACATTTCACTCTAAATTTTAGGAGGAAACATTTCATTCTTTGTCATGGTCAAATTTTCTATGAGTGTATTTGCACCATATTTAATGATGCAAGCTCTATTTTCAAAATACACTTTGTGCCCCTTCTGGATAAGTTTCTCAATGCTTAATAAATTGTGTTTCAGCCCTGGCATATAATAAACATCATAGATGTATCTTATTTCTCCTTGCTTTATGTGTATTAGAATGTTTCCTTTACCCGTAACAGGTACCTTATTGGTGTTTCCCATCTTAACCTCATATTTAATGGTTTCATATATTTTTGAGAATATTTTTTCATTTCCAAATATATGGTTGTTGCCACCACTATCTAGATAGCATACATTCTTTTACCTCTCTTTATCATCATTATAGGTTATTATAAAAGACCCACATGCTTATTTGGTTTCTTTATTCTCATTTGTATAGTTTATTTCTTGCTTGTTTTCTCTAGCCATTTTATTTCTACATTTATAATTGTAATGCCAAAATTGCTTGTAGTAATAGCATTGAATTTTAGATTTGGCATACCTTTAATATGAGCCTCCTTGTTGATTTCTATTGCTACCTCTTCGTCTTACTTCATGGAAAATACAGTTGGTTTCTCCTTTGTTGGAGTAGTTTGTTCTTCCTCCTCTTTCATGATCTCTACCACCTATGCCTCTATTGTCATGTACTCTTCCTCTTTGAGAACTTGAAGCTACCTATTGGGATTCTTCCATCTTATTCTTGTCCTTGAAAGAAACTTATGTTTTGAATGCATGCTCCAATGAGGATTGAGATTTCTATTTTAGTTTTTACTCATGTGTTTGTAGAGATTCCATTAACTCATTTATTGAAAGGGTTGTAAAATACTTTGATTCTTCAATAGCAATGGCAACTAATTCAAAAATTCCTGATAGGATTCTCAATATTTTCTTCACAATTCTTTTATTTTTAATATTTTCCCCATTAAATAGCATCTTATTGATAATACCCATTGTGCAGGTAAAGAAGTCACTCATGGACTCAAATTCATTCATCTACAAGTTTTCAAATTCTCTTCTCAGCTTTTGCAGTCCCACTAACTTTAATTTCTTGGTGCCTTGAAAGGAGTTTGCTAAAATTTCCCATGCTTGCTTTGAGTTGGTTGTTGCTACAATTCTTGAAAAAATAGACTCATCAAATGATTACATAATGAATAATAGATCCTTTTGGTCCCTCTTTCAATTTTCCTTCAATAAATATTTCTTAGCTTGAGAAAGTGCATTATATGTTGTTGCATTTGCGGGTTCTGCATACCCATTTTCCATTAGGTCCCAAAGCTCCTATGCCCCAAAAATAATTTTTATTTGTATTCTCTAATAATCATAATTTATATCATTACAACATAGGATTTGTAATTGCAATGGACTATTTCTAGAAGCCATTAGATTTTATACTAATTTGACAAATAAAAAATTAAAAGGGTGCTACTCTTTTGTGAGAAAGCAGACACACAACAAATGCATGTGGAAAATAGAAAGGCAAATACAATATAAGAAAGCTCACAAGATAAAATTTAACACAAATATATGAGAGAAATATGAGAATTTATATTATATCAACAAAATATGTTGTAGCAGCAATGTTATAGATCATCTATAAGTGAATGGATCAATTACATTTTTGACCGAACACTTTTCTAATTGGCCAAAAGCACATACAACAATGATCGAATATAAGGTCCGAGGTGTAGACCAATTGGTTCATACAAACCCCATAAGGGGGGCAGAGGTCCAAGGTTCAAATCTCGGGCCTCGCCGGACTGAACGCTTGTCCCTTTCTTGGTGCTTTCAGCAATGTAAAAGGTTTAAAATGATTGTGGCATGGTGGTTATAGGGACGGACTGCACGAAGATTTGTGTGGTGGATTTTGAGGCGGACAGTGCATAATACTGTGGTAGCCATAAAAAGCTAGACAACCTACCCGGATTCGTGGCGGCTACCGATTCCACCATGTAAATTAAAAAAAAAAAGCAATGACCGAATATATTTCCCTACTAGACAAACTAGTTTGCTTTTGCAATTAACTAAGAGCCTCTTCCTTTTTATCCGTGAACACCTAATTTATTTCTTCTCATACTCTAGAGGTTTCTCATTCATATATTTGTGCAAACCCATACTTTGGAGTAAGGTTTCAATTTTGATTTCCAAGTGGTATATTTCAAACCATTTAGTAAGGGAAAATGTTGATTCTTCACTTTCCTATCTAAATACAAATAGTTGCATGTAGTTGTGACAAAAATAACACTACCAACACAAAGATATAAAAAACTATGCAATTTGAAAATAGAATAGGCTCAAAACATCTTTGTATATACATTTTATGACCAATAGAAGCTTGGCCCTAAAATCACACAAAATGCCTTTGAAATATTTAAAATTTTGGAAAAATAATTTAGTACCTACAACAAATGGGAGGATTCTATGTATTGCTATGTGAATGGATGTGAGGATTCCAACAAAATGTTGAATGGATAGAGAACAAATGAATGAGAAACTACCACATGCCATTTTATACTAGAGGTTGATAAATGATCGTAGACTAGGCAAGCACTAGATGGTGTACCAACAAACTAGATCATGCCACTTGTCATGTCATGTGTAATTTATCATTTTATGATTTACTTCAAAATATATGATCTGCCAAGCCTATTAATGATTGTATGACTACTCAATAATTGGGTTTGATGAGTTGGTAAGATGTTATTCAAACTCATATTTATGCATATCATGTGGCATCTTGCCTACCATGTTGACCTTTAATATTTTAGCCCCTACCACATCATCACATATCATGTCAATGATTACCACATCACCCCCATGTCATCATGTAGTATGTAGCACAATAGTGGTATTCTACAATTGAAAGAATAAAATAATAATGACTGATAGGGAAAAATAGTAACACACAATATTTCACAATGTATGAAAAGAGATATCAAAACTAAAATGAAATGAAACTATATTTTATAACTTATATTATATTCAAATGGCCATGTACATTCATCTTCAACAACATTGTACTTGTTTATAGATGTGCACTTACACATACAATATATTATATGCTTGGACACATAATGGCTAAATGGATGTTTTTTGATTATCTATAGGTTTACACATACATAATGAATTAAAAATGTGAGGGGGTCTATTTATATTTTTCCTAGGAAAGGGGAGGTAGTTGCAACTTTGCAACTTCCTCATACCTAACCCTTAACTATTTTCTCTAGCTCTTTGATTACATGATATTTGAAATACATGTATATTCAATGACACATGCATTCAATTACATGAATATACTAATTAAATCTATGTGCATTTCATTAAACCCTTTATGTACAAATTATAAAATATCTCAAATGATAAAAGTATATATACAATTAAAATTGTATTCACATACTTGGATTTGTATGCACTTTGTCGGGCTTGAGATGGTATTGTGTTAGAACTTGCTCCTACATTTGCCTTCCCCTCTAGATTTTTTTATGTCCTTGTTGATGATTGTTGCTACTCTTGAGGGATTTTAGCCTATTGTAGTTGAGGAGAGGATGAAATCTAAACAAGACTTCCTCTCAATTTCTAAACTAATATTTTAAGGGCTTCGATTTCACCTTTCAAGTAGTTGGCATAGGCTTAGTACCTTTCCCACTAGAAGATATAATGATATAACTTCTTTATTTATTACAGTTGTGCACACAATTTCATTTTTTTCTTTTTTTCTTTTTATTTCCTCTTGGTTGCCTTTGCAAGTAGTTGATCTCAATCTAAAATCAACCGATCATGGTGAAAAACCTCCTAAACCTTGGCTTCAAGAACTTACTCCCTCACTATAAAATCTAGTTTCAACTACATGATTAGCTAATGTACGCATATCATTTGTTTGTCATTTGTTCCATCTCTTATTGCATCCTACCCAATCTTGCTTTGGTCTAATTCTACATTTACCAAAGTTGTCCTTGTATCTCCTACAACTAGTTAGACTACTCTTTTTCTCACAATTTTAGGTTGCTCACCATCTCTTAAAATATCTTCAAAGTAACTGCTAGCCAATATATGAAATACGAAAAAAAAATCATTCTATCATATGGTTTCTCTAGTACTAGTGTCAAGTTGACTTTCTTTATAACCTATGATTTAGTATATTTATCAATTTTATCTTTACTAATATACATTCAAGGTGGGTGCCAGTATAACACTAGAGTCCCCTTTAGTAGCTTTGTTACTCTAATTATTATTTTTATGTTGTTACTTGCACCAAGATTCCATGGTCAAATTTTAAGGACTTCCTATAAATGATTCAAACATAAATTTTACAAATTTGAAACTCAAAACTCAAGGTTCATATGTGACCACATCTAATTATAGATTCATTAACAACTAGGAATTATTTTTTTATTATATCCAAGAAGAGGTTTTGAAAGGGTCCCCAAACCTTATACAAAGAAGCAAAAGCTTCCAAATAAAAACCAAAGTTAAACACAAAGAGATTTATTCCACCTAGGGGATCCAAAAACCAAACTCCAAACAACAACAAAGCAAAGAGGAACCAAGATCTAGGATATTTGAGAGAACCAAGAGAACCCTAGAAATGGATCCTACCTAAAGCAAGGATGTTTAGAAAAGGATTTTAAAAACTAGGATCAAAGGTGGGAAATTTCAAACAAGTGGTTCCCACCCAAGCTTAACTTCTCCAACCAAGCTCTTGTTTTTCTCTAATTTAAAATTCAAAATTAAGATTTTCCCTTCTAAACCAAAAACCTTATTTCTAAAACTGTTATGGACTCTAACTTCCTGTAACAAACACATAGGATCAAACATATACAAGTTATGACCAATATCTTTTTGAAGAAGAGGCTCGCTTCTTTCCAACACCTCAAATCCAAAGAACAACAATAATGTCGATCTGGGATTCGAGTATCCAAGATTCCCAAGATTCAAAACAACCTTCTAAGACTTTCTCAAACTTATAGATCTAAGGGTTATTTTTCCCTCAAGAGGGAAGAACCCATAATAAATTTGGACATCCCTCTCCCAACAGGCCAAAAAGCACTAGAACCACTGATCACCCAAAGGACTTGTAAGCAGTAAGAGACCTGCTTGTCTCAACCATCAACATTTGGATCATTAATAACTAAACATTTGATTAGTAAAAATAAGAAGCAAACAAACAAACTTCACTCACCCAAGGCATGACATACTAATAACACTAAATAACATGTATTTTATAAACTGAAAGTTTTTATAAAATTGGATCTTAACTCTTGCACACGAAGCTATGAAGCTTCTAAATTTAAAGAAATTTGTATGTATAAAATATTGAAATACCACATCAACATAAAACTGAAAATAATATAAAACATCATAAACATAAGATTGTTTTACTTTTTAAAAACTAGATCAATTCATTTTTTAACTTAATAGATTATAATCTCAATAACATGTGCATATAAACAAACAATTACTTTTACTATCCACAAGTCTACAAGAACCTATTTGTAAAATAACCTCTTTTTTATTATATCCCAGAAAAAGACGGTATAAATTATCTATTCCATAAAGTATTTAATAAAGATATCATCTATAGATGGGCCTCCATTATAAGCATATATATATATATATATATATATATATATATATATATATATATATATATTAAATATAACTTTTTCATATACTTATAGGTGGTATTGCTGAATGGCATTTGGTGTAAAGGCAGTTGCCTAGTTATTATCATCCATGTGGTTGTGAGGTCGATTCCTCTTGTGTTTGCTCGAGCGCTGATATTTGTAAATATTTGTAAACGATGTTCAATATAAAAATATAGGTGGTATTTAATTTAGATTGCATACCTTTAGTATTAAATCATCATGTAAATGCATTGTATTACAACTTTTTGAATATTTGTTTGTGCATGTTATTAATTCTTATAAATGAAGAAAAAAAAAATTAACTATAAATTCAAGGGTAAATTATTTGGAATAGAGGTAATTCACCTTGATTATGAAATAATATATAAACTTGGATTTGAATCCTCCTCAACATTGATAATTGATAAGCAATCAAAGTTATTCCTTTGTAATTGATCAAACATCATATATCTTTTTAATCAAAGATATTAATATTGAAAAAATAAACATATTTAATATTTATAATTAAAATAAACTTTAATCTATTAACAATCATGATATTTTTTTTATCAATTATATGTGATTGAAATAGGTTCCACTTATAATATATCATGACTTACAATAGTTTGACAATTTTGCGTATATTATTTTGGTAAATTTTGAATTTTGATCTCCTTCTTGAAAGTTGAGAAATGTAAAGGATTGAATTAATATCATTTAATTATTAAAAATCATAATATTACTTTATATATATTTACTTAAAATATAATTTAAATCAAAATCAAAAATAAAATAATAATAATAACAATAATTTTAAATATTTTATATATGTTAACATTACCAACTATCTATTTGTATTCTATAACACTTTATCATTGATAACCTTGAAATGAAAAACATATTAATTTATAATATTAATTTAAATCTAACTTGTTAAAAATCATAAATAAATTAACCGCGATGTGGGCAAGTGTGTGAGGGGGTGGTTGTGTGGTGGCTTTGTGTTAAATTATCTATTGATAAGTATAGCTCCCTAACTATCTATTATCTATTGTGTGGTGGCTTTGTGTTAAATTAGGAGGGGTCGTGGTTGGGAGAAGACTGCTCAGCCTTGTACCTCAGGTTTCTCATAATAACCAAATAATATATATATATATATAAGTAAATTAAAATTTATATTTTTAATGAGTTATATAGGATTGAAATGGATTTTGATAACACAGTGGTAACTTGACTATTATACATGTATAAATTAAGAATTCTAACCACTTAAACTAATACCACTTAGTATTAATTTAAATATATTTAGTTTAAATAAAATTAAAAAAAAAAAAATTTAATAATTAATTTATATATTTTATTCAAACCATGGCGTGGGTGAGTGTGTGAGGGGGTGGATGTGTGGTGGTTGTGTGTTAAATTTCCTATTGATAAGCATAACTCTTGGCTTTAGGAGGGGTCATGGTTGGGAGAATCCGCTCAGCCTTGTGCGTTGGTCGTAGGGGTTTCTCACACTAACCAAATAAAAAATATATATTTTATTTATCTTAATTTTATCAAAATATATCCTAGGGACAGTGCAACATTTAGATTTTGGTTCTTCTTTGGAAGGTCAAAAGTTCAAACCATAGCATGGGTGAGTGTGTGAGGGGGTGGGTGTGTATGAATGTACATAATAAAATATATATAGAGAGAAGGATTAACCTAACCTATTTGGTAAAGACGAAATCAATGAGATCCTGATCATCTAGGGAATCAAATTAGAACATTTCATCAACAAGCACTCGGTTGCTACCAACCAACCTATCCTTTTGGACTAAAATTTTAAGGTAAATTGCAGGTTTTTTAAAGGGTCCTTGTTCATTATGTAATGGTTTGAACTTGGGTCTCTTTGAATATATATATATATATATATATATATATATATATATATATATATATATATATATAGTATGTATATATATATATATATACATATATATATATATATATATATATATATATATATATATATATATATATATATATATATATATATATATATATATATACAAAAAATATATATATATATATATATATATATATATATATATATATATATATATATATATATATATATATATATGTATGTATATAGTTGTGTTGGGATTAACCTAACCTACTTGGTAAAAATGAAATCAATGGGATCTTGACCGTCCAAGGAATCGAATTAGGACAACCCATCAACAAGCACTCGGTCGCCTGTCTCTTTTGGGTTAAAATTTCAAGGTAAAGTACAGGTTTTTTAAAAGGCTCCTTGTTCCTTATGTAATGGTTTGAACTTGGATCTCTTGAATGACAACTCAAAGAAAGACTAAAATAGGTAAAGTGTGGTTTTTTTTATAAATCTTTGTCCCTTGTGTATTGGTTTGAACGTAGGTCTTCTAGATGAAAACCTAAATACATAACACTATAGTGTCCCAACACGTATAAATTTTAGGAGGTATCTTATATGAGAACCCAAAAACATACCACATTCTAATACAAGAAAAATTTTAAGGTAAAGCACATGTTTATGAAAGGGTCCTCATCCCTTGTGTAGTAGTTTGAATCTGGGCCTTTTTGATGAAAATTCAAAGACATAACACTAGAGGGTCTATACATTGACTAAAAAATTAGGATAAAGCATATGTTTTTAAAAATGTTTGAGTTGCTTATGCAATGGTTTGAACCTAGATGTCTTCAATGAAAATCCAAAACCAAACCACTATGATATCCAAAAAAATATATTTTACCAAAAATTTATTTAAATTCCATAAGCTTTATCATGATAAACATATAAAAAATATAAAAAAATGTTTTTTAAAAATTTTAAGTAAATAAAAAATAAATCAAAATATTTGACCACAAACACTTAATTTTCATTATTATTTTATTTTATTTATATTTTCCTCTTACTTATGAAGTGGGTGATCAAAGTGGATCCTATAGGGCAGAGGTAGTAGAGCTGACAAAGTGGGTGATCAAAGTGGATCCTATAGGGCAGAGGTAGTAGAGCTGACAGATTTTCACTAAGTGTTTTCCAGCTTAAAGTTGATAGTTCCAATCCCGAGCCCCTCTGGGGTCCCCTCACTTGGTGTAAAATTTTATCGAGGTGGAACAAGGGTATAGTGGTAGCTTTTCAGATTTGAAACTACACCTATGGGGATAATATGATGGAGGCTTTGTCGATTCACCTTTAACAAAAAAAAAATGGTTCCTGTAAAGGAAATAAAAAGTATTTTAATTGATTTAAAGTGAATTGATTTAAGATATTTTATTTTAACTTAGATTATGGTATTTTTTTGGGATAAAAAGGTGTTGTAATGGAATATTTTACTTAGATTCTCATGCATAAAAAATCTAAATTCTCTTATTTAAAGCTTGAGAGTTTAAAAATAGATTTAATTTTCATCTCAATTGAGTTGTTATAACTAGATAATTACATCATTTTTTATAAAAAAGTTTAAATTCTTATTTTTCATTTTTAATATTTTCTTCAATTTTCTTTATAAATATAAATATTCTAGAATTTAGCATTCTTCTTCTTGATATTTTTCTGCAATATCCTTCACAATATAAAAACTCTACTTTTATTGTCTATGCATTGCATCTTAGTAGAATTATATTTGAAAAAATTTGTGCTAGCATAGTGCAACCACAAGCTCCTTAAGGGGCTTGGCAAATGGTCTGGCGCTTTAAAAATTAACAAATTTGAAGGTTGGAGGCTAAAGGAGTGTGGAAGGCTAGAGGCTGAAGGAGCGTGGAAGGTTGGGCTGACTAAAGGAGCTATAGTTAAAGGCTAATATGTTGGGTGGAAGGTTGGGATGGTTGAAGGAACGTGAAAGGTTGATAAGGCTAATGGAGTATGGAAGGCAAGGTCGGCTGAAGGAACTACAACAGAAGGTTGGAATGTTGAGTGGAAGGCTGGGAAGGCTAAAGGAGCATGGAAGGTTGCTTACAATGAGAAAAAAAATTACAAATTCCATTGAGATTTCCACTGATTGTTTTCCAGCTTAAGGTCGACAGTTCCAATCTTGAGCCCCTCTGGAGTCCCCTAATTTGGAGTAAAATTTTATCGAGGTGGGACAAGGGTATAGTGGTAGCTTTTCAGATTTGAAACTACACCCATAGGGATAATATGATGGAGACTTTTTCGATTCACCTGTAACAAAAAATGGATCCTATAAAGGAAATAAAAAGTGTTTTAATTGAGTTAAATTTGATTTAAGATGTTTTTTTAACTTAGACTAAGGTATTTTTTGCGGATAAAAAGGTGTTGTACTCGAGTCTTTTACTTAGATCCCCATGCATAAAAAATCTAAATTCTCTTATTTAAAGCTTGAGAGTTTAAAAATAGATTTAATTTTCATCTCAATTGAGTTGTTATAACTAGATACTTACATCATTTTTTATAAAAAAGTTTAAATTCTTATTTTTCATTTTTAGGATTTTCTTCAATTTTCTTTATAAATATAAATATTCCAAAATTTAGCATTCTTCTTCTTGATATTTTTTTGTAGTAGTTTTCACAATATAAAAACTCTACTTTTATTGTCTATATGCATTGCATCTTTGTAGAATTATATTTGAAAAAATTTGTGCTATCATAGTGCAATCACAAGCTCCTTAAGGGGCTTGGCAAATGGTTTGGTGCTTTAACGATCAACAAATCTGAAGGTTGAAGGAGAGTGGAATACTAGAGCTTAAATGAGCGTGGAAGGCTAGGCTGGTTGAAGGAGCTACAGTGAAAGGCTAGGATGTTGGGTGGAAGGCTAGGATGGTTGAAGGAATGTGGAAGGTTGATAAGGTTGAAGGAGCGTGGAAGGCTAGGTTGGTTGAAGGAGCTACAACGGAAGGTTGAGATGATGAGTGGAAGGCTGGGAAGGTTGAAGGATCATGGAAGGTTTCTTACAATGAGAAAAACAAATTTTGTAAAGTGCGAAGGATTAGGGTTTTTTGAAAAATATCTCATCTTTTAGGAGTCATATGTTCGTGAAGAGTTATTCGATTCAGCTGATTCTTGGACCAACTTGTGTAGAATTTGAATAGCTTTAAAATGAGTGGTCATATGCAAAAATCTAAGCAATATTGATGGAGATATGATCCTGTGAATTCAATCATTTGAAACAAGGGAAGTGACTGTTTTTCAAGTCACAAAAAATAAAATTGTAATGTGTGAAGGATTAGAGTTGTTTCCTAAAAATTATCTCATATTTTAGGAGCCTTATCTTCACGAAGAGTTATATGATTCAAATTATTCTTGGACCAACTTGTGCAGAATTTAGCTTTAAAATGAGTGGTCATATGCATAAATTTGAGCAATATTGAGGGAGATACAAACCTGTGAAGTCAACCATTCAAAACAAGGATAATGATGATTTTTCAAGTCACAAAAAATAAAATTGCAAATATTTTCCAACTAGGGTTCGAATTATGGGAAGAGCAATGAAGGGCTATGACTTTAGTGAGGAAGGAAACTAGCAATTCAGATTTGGTAAAGCGAACTATGATAGTGTGATGTTTTGGAAATATTACTCTACTAAGATGCAAGGCATAGATAGTAGAGGTGAATTTTTGGCATTGTGAAGATTGTTATAGAAAAATATCAAGAAAGATGCTAAATTTTGGAGTAATTGTATTTATACAAAAATTTGAAAAGATCCAAAAAATTAAAATCAAGAATTTATACATTTTATGTAAAATGATGTAGGTTTCTAGCTATAGCATCTCAATTGAGATGAGAAGTGTATCTATTTGTAAACTCTCAAGATCTAAAGAAGATATATGTAATTTTTCAATGGTGGGGACTTGAGGACAACCCCTTATTATCAAGAAAAAAAAATAGTGCAACCACAAGAATTGTAATAAATTTTTTATATGAAAATATATTAATGTTATAAAATACAACAAATATTACCAATAAAAAATATTAGAGTAAATATTAATCATTATTTTATTTAGGTAGTCAACATTTTCTTGTGAGCTTTAGCTAAACTTACTACTTCCTCTAACCATGGAAAAGAGAATTTAACTTCACAATCCTCTATTAAAATCCCTCTATTGGCTTAGCCTCTTTGCACATTAGTTATCTTCCCTTAACATATGTTTAAACTTGATTTTTTTTTAATTTGTAGAAAGGTCTTGTATTTCCACAATGATCTTTTGTATGTTCCATGAAGCCTTTGCTCTCAATAGTGTATTTATTATTATTAGTGAATTGTCTTCCATCCATACTCTGGTCCATTTCATTTATCTCTATATTTTTAACCCTTCTAAATCTTCCCAAGCTTTAAATTCATTATTTCTCTTAAATCCACTTTTGAAAGTGTAATATGACAAAATCTCACCCATATTATTTCTAATATTCCTCCTCTTGTTGGTCTTGGATTTCCTTCAGATACTCCATAAAAATTCAATTTGACCAACTCCACATTTGGTCAAACAAATATTTTAACTTTTGGAATGTTCAATCTATCCCAAATATCTCTCCATATTGTTGTGGTATTCCTAATATATTGGTGTTTTGCATTATATACGCTTCTTTTTGTATATTCTCTTGAGCTATTCAACTCCCAAATCAAAATTGGATCTTAAAATTATATCCTTGTACATAATGTTAGAAATTTTATCACCCTATTTTCTTGAAGTAATCTCATCCATGGTTTCAAAAATGGATCTATATTGAGTGATTTTTTATCACATGAAGTATCCATCCAAATAGAATTTATTTTACTTTTTATTTTATTATAATTGATTAAGGTAGCGATATTTATTATTAGATTATTGAAAAAAAATCATTTGGTTATATGGGATTGAAACGGTACCACCAGTATTACATCATCACCACATAGTGGTATTACAACAAAGTTTAGATATTATCCATGTATCATTGAGCAAGATTTGAACCTTGGTATCATATTTAAATATTGAGGAATCTAACTGGTTGAGTTAATGTCACTTGATAGATCATAAAAAATATTAATCTTTCTTATATAAATATTATTTAAAGTGCTTACATGTTATGTGAGTATTTCTATATAATTTATAATTATTTTAAATTTCTAAAATTTAAAATAATGATATATTATTAATGTATACAAAGGTAAAAACTAGCTTATGGGACTATAAAATATACAACATAAAAGAATAAGGGAAGTGCAAAATCATGTCTCAATAATAATAAAAAAGAAATAAATTCAAAGCTAAAATAGAAAAAAATAATGTGAAAGCAACCCTATAAGAAAGGGAACAACAAAGAAGTTCATGAGGGGAATCGTTCTATGGATGAAATCTAGTGGCATGGAGAAGTATTTCTATTCAAAATCACAAATAAGTGCATGAAGGACACAAGGCCAAATGAGTCACTAGGCCTAGGATACCTCATAGGTCTATCACATGGGGTTGAAGCTGGTCATAGGGACTCCTTTGACTAGTTTCTAAAGGCTGAAAATATAAAGTAATCAATTTGGTGCAAACCCTTCTAGGGTATTTGCTTCTAGAAAGTAATCAACAAAGATCAAACATCTCGTACTTATAGAGTATAGATAGATCCAATTGAGTCTCTAAAGAGACAAAAAAAACATCCTTTAATCTCATAATAGGAAGATCATATGAAAACAAAATGATCCTTGATAATAATCTAGTGGTCATCTTAATACAAAGTTAATGGGAATAAACTCTAAGTTGAGCAAGAGGGATCCTTATATTGCAAGGTAGCAAAATTTCTATTTACCTTGATATTCGAATGAGACCATTGTTGTATTAGATATATAAAATTGAGTAGAATTGTAGTTATGAGAAGGGGAAGAGATCGCAAAGGGCCTCTTAGGGGTTCAACCATGTATCTCCCTCTCTCACCTCGAGGATAAAGGCAATTGATTGTCTTAGATTCTAGTGTTTTATGGATTAGTTGAAGAACACATATGTTTCTTCTAAGATACTTCTTTGACTAATCTTAACCTTAATATAGCCCTAGTGTAACATATTTTTAGTATTTGAAGCTATAAACTTAAAGTAAATGCACCCACAAGTTTGGAGCTAAGCATATAATGTTATAACTATGATAATGGCTGACTAATATAAATGAAAATATGATAAGAAAAAATTGAAAGTACTCAATAAATAGCCATTAATGAAAGCTCACAAAAATATACAATGTTATTCAATGGAGGTCACTACCTCTCCATTTTATAAAAATGATCTACATTGTATCTACTACTATTCTACCTATGCACTCCAAAATCCTCTCCTTCTTCTACTCTGTGAAGACCTATTTATAATGAGACATGTCTCTTTGCCTTCCATATTCCTATGACACCTCACTATTCTATTCTAAGGACTCATGTACATGTGGACTACATGCACATTTACATCATTGCACATTCTAACACTTGTGCATTTATTACATTACTTTAATCAACTACTTAAATCCTAATAAAATCCTAATCTAAATATGTACCCATGATGAGGTCCGAGGTGTAGACAAATTGGTTCATCCAAACCCCATAAGGGGGCGAAGGTCCAAGGTTCAAATCTCGGGCCTCGTCGGACTGAATGCTTGTCCCTTTCCTAGTGTTTTCAGTGGCGTAAAATATTTAAAATTATTGTGGCATGGTGGTTATAGGGACGGACTGCACGAAGATCTGTGTGGCGGCTTCTAGGGTGGACAGTGTAGAATACTGTGGTGGCCATAAAAAGCTGGACAGCCTACCTAAATTTGTGGTGGCTATCGATTCCACCATGTAAATTCAAAAAAAAAAATATGTACCCATGATGGTACATTAGTAAGAACCAAATAATGTAATGTATTCCAACACCCCCCTGTATTACATTATTTGGGTATTGAAGAATTTAGTCTTCAATATGGATCTTTTTCTTTCAGATATTCTTCATCTTGATTAGGTCCTTCTTTAGTTTGTAGATGGTCAAATAGTGCATAGTTTTTTTATCCTCTCATCCTCTTGATTTTGAATATTCTAGTTTTCTATCTATTTTTATGATATATTGGTTCTTCATTTTCTACAATTTATTTCGTAGAAAAAATATTAGCATTATTTTGGAATACAACAACATCTTGTAAGGTTCCAATTGTATCTAATGCACATATGTTTCTATGGATTTATCCAATGGTTTATATCTCATATTGATTTATGATGAGACACCTATTGACTTCATTTGTGTATTTGAAATTAATTATCCTTTTGCTCTCTACTAGCTTTGCTACTGAAATAATATTAGATGATAATACAGGAACATACATTACATTATGTAGAAAAAAATTGGAAATTTTACACATCCATATCCATGTATATGATAGAATTTACCATCTGTAATTTTCAACCTGTAATTGTTAGTAATTTCAAGGTAATCAAACCATTGTAGGTTTCTTATCATATGATGACTTGCACCAAAATCAATACCCTAATTTTCACTTCTACCACTTTAAAAACAATTATTTTATCTCTCCTTGTAGAAATCTTAATGATGCAATTAGATAGAAATTTTCAATATCTTCAATATAGTTAAGTTGGATTCTCTATGTCTCTTCAACTTGAGTATGAGACTAATAAAATCAATCTTCCAAATTTTTAAATAAATCTAGATTTTGACTTTCCTTCTACCTTTGTATAATGAAGTTTCTAAATTTTATGAATTCAATTTGATGTAGGATTCCTTATATCTTCTTAGAAATTTAGACTATGTATTTGTAAATTAGACTTATGTCTCCTTGCTTTATAATTTGTAAATGTTTGAAGCAATAATAATAAATATTTTAATGCTTCTAATTTCTACTTCTTTCTTAAGGCAATCAATATGCTTTCTAGGGTTTCTTTTAACACCTTATTACTCCTATCTTTCAATATCCCTAGAGTATAAAACTTAATCGATATCAACCTTAATGTATATGCCTTAATTTCACCTTTGAACTTGCAATATATATGAGGATAATTCTTACCTTCCAAGTGCTTAATTATAACTTGTAAATTGAATGTAATCAGCTTGGTTTCTTACGTATTAATGGTGGTTGACTCCTTATCAAATCGAGGTGCTACTTAGACCTCTTACTCGTATTTTTAATTGACTTGCATTCTCTTCTTCTATGTAAATATGTTGTTCTGTGCACTTATCTTTGATCGATGAGTTCACTATGTTCTTTACTTTCTTGATCTGCGCACTACCTTAGCCTCTAATGTGATTACTTAATCTCACATCTCTTCTATTTAACTTATCTTGAGTAAATGTGCTATATAAGTGCTACTTTTATGAGCATCTCCTTTTGGATTCTAAAGCAGTGTAAGATAGTTCCAAGTGTCACTTGCATTTTCCTTCTTTGAAATGACTCTGTTGCACCTTCTTTCAATACCTATGCCAAGTGGTGTTAAGAATCTTAATCGTTTCCTTCAACATATTGATGGTAGGTGTTGTAATCAATGCTTCCTTGAGAGCATTATGCAAACGATGTTATATGCTCAGGTAGTCATCTTCGCTATGTGCTTCAATTTATCTTCAATGATGTGGTGACTTTCATCTTTCTTGCATGAAACATCTTCTTCCACATGGTGTGTATCCTTCACCAATGTGCCCTAACTTCCTTTAGGCTATTCAACGTATTAGTCTTGATTGCTTAATGCTCATTCACTACAATTATTAGGATTATTCCAACGCTTCAATAGCAGAGAAATCATAGTTATTCTTCCAGCATGTCTCTTGAGTGCCAACCAGGTATATGCAGTGGCTTTAGGTAATGAGTAAATCCTCTTTAAAACTGAGTTGAATCTTGATTATTTGTGTTGTAATCTTATGTATCTACCCCTTGTCTTGATGGTGTAAACTTTTTTGAGTTTACCTTACAACTTGTAAAGAATTCCACGTTGTATACCTAAAATGAATGGGATGCTTGCTTTGAAGCAAGTTGATGTTACCACGTGGGCAAAATGGAGGCTTAGTTTTAGTGCCAACTATGCTACTTACAATGTAGTTATGTGGGTATAATGGAGGTTGTATCCTATGGTGATTACACAGTTGTATTGCACCTTTCAATTGTGTTGCTTGTATAGGCTTCACTAGATGTGTCTTTTGAATACATTGCTTGGGTTAGAAGACATTATATCTTTGATGTTACCTCCACCAAAGAGTTTTGTATATTAGAGGTACTTTGTTGTGCCTTCATCAAATGCTTCTTAGATGTATTTTATAATGTTGGAAATCCTTAGTATAACTAATACCTTCTCCTTATTTTTTCTCAATGATCCTTGAATGCATACGTAGTTTTAGAAGTCTAAAAAGAAATATTTTACTTAACCTTTGTATTAATAATTTCTTTTCTTGATTTTCTTGAAAAATATGCAGGTAGATGATGTCCTAGATATCTTGTTTTTTACCTTGAAGATACTAACCTTAGAGCTCTATTAATATTGCTCTAGTATGGTGCTTTCGAAGCACTAATTTAGATGCTTGCCCCCCTGTATTTTAAACTGACTTACTTGCCTTATCGAAATGAAGGCTTCTACTTGCTTTGCAAGTTGTGGTAGGTCTAAATTCAATGTTACCTTCTAATCCCTGGAAACTTAATCCTTGCTTGGTTAATTACTATGATTATGCCAAGATTTTAACCTTTGTAAATAGAGTGCCTCGAATAATAATACTATGCACTCTGTATATATGCAATAGATTCTTATTTTATTATTGATATATAGTTTATATTTATCTTTCTCAAAATATATCTAGCTTCTATTTTTATGTGTAGGTTTGAACCTTGTAGACTATAACTTTTGCACTACCTTGAAGACTTTAAATTGAAACTTATTTATGCAACCTCTAAACCTTGAAATTGGTGCTCAATAAACTTAATAAAGAACCAAATATAAAATTTCAACTAATGAAACTTTTGCACCTTAGTTGCATACCTTTTCTACCTTTGTATATGGTGATGATGTTGGTGATTTGAATCACCTAAATATTGCCTTGTAGTAGATGAAATTGTAGCTCTTTTTGGCTTTCCAAAACAACTCTTTAGCTCAGGTATTTGCAACTTAGAAACTTCTTTAACTTGTTGTCTAGTATTGTATTTTGGTGGCTTTAATGTTCCTTAAGGATATATCCTAGAAAAATCTAAAGCTTAGTAGCTACTAATGCTGCCCAAATTACTGCTTTCTTACTGTTCTCAAGTCTGAAAATTTTGGATTACAAAGCAATAAATATCTCCACTAAAATGTTGTTCTTGAATATCAAAAATTTGGTAGGGAACTATTGCAAATTGCAATTGAGTTTTTCCATCAAGAACCCTTCAATATTCTATTGTAAATTCAGCAAACCCCTACCTCTGAAATGACCTTCAAGCCTTCAATGGCAATTCCAAAATATCTCAAATTTGGTGGCTTCTCTATCTCCTTTCTCCTTCAACCTCCTTGTTGAATTTTGACTTCAATCTTGGTCTTCTTATCAAGAATATAAAAGTCTTGAGGTCTTCACCAATATCCTCCAAATTTTGAAAAGCTTCTTGCCAAATCCTTCTCCCTTGGGCTTGTTGTCAAATGGCGATAATTATCCAAATCTTGTTCTTCACTATCAAAAACTTCTACTTGAGTTCTCCTTAAGACCTCTTCTCTAGGATCTTCACTCTCACAGCTTTTTTGATATTTTCAATGAGATATTTTATTCAACGTTCTACTATGGAAGTGTTGTAATGAGATCTCCCTCTAGGATCTCTAAAATTTATGACTACTAAAATCTGGAATAGTACCTTTACTAGTCCTTCTCTATCCTCAATCTTATAAATATGGAAGCTCTTCAATGAGACCCCCTATGGGTATCTTCTTCAATGTTAAGCTTTCAATATTCAATGGAGATCACCAATCTCTAATATTCACCAAGACTCTTCTCCTAGAGTCTCTTCTTTCTTCAATGGGGTCTTCAATTTGCAAATCTTGCAATGAGACCTTTCTCCTTAGGTTTCCAAGTCTTAAATATCAAATTTGTTGATTCAGAAACTAAATTTATTCCAAATAGGATATTCTTCCTAGCTCATGTAGAAATCTTCCCAAATTTATTTTAATCTTCTTTTTTTGCAACAAGGTATTAGAAAAAGATAATAGAAATTTATATGAATCTATAGAAAATAATATTGACTAAATTATTTGTCAATCTACTGGAATAAATGTTGAGTTTTAGTCTTCACAAGTTTTTCTACAACTCTGTGGAAAAACTCTAGCCAAATATAATTTCAAAAATTCTAAAAATGAGATTTGCAATCTCCTCTCAATCTCTCTAATGGCTTTCTCTATTTCCTATTGATCTACCTAGTGCTTTGATATCACTATTAGCTTTTGAAACTATAAACTTAAATGAAATACACCCACAAGTATGGAAATAAGCATGCAATGTTATAACTATGATAATGGCTAACTAATATGCATGAAAATATGATAAGAAACTTTTGAAAGTACTCAAGAAATAGCCATTAATGAAAGCTCACGAAAATATACAATGTTATTCAATGGAGGTCACTACCTCTCCATTTTATAAAAATGATCTACATTGTATCTACTACTATTCTACCTATGCACTCCAAAATCCTCTCCTTCTTGTACTCTATGAAGGCCTATTTATAATGAGACATGCCTCTTTGCCTTCCACATTCCTATGACACCTCACTATTCTATTCTAAGGACTCATGTACATGTATACTACCTACACGTTTACATCATTGTACATTATAACACTTGTGCATTTATTATATTGCTTTAATCAACTACTTAAATCCTAATAAACTCCTAATATAAATATGTACCCATGATGGCACATTAGTAAGAACTAAATAATGTAATATATTCTAACACATACAAATGCAACAATCAAGGCCTAAAACTAAAATGCTTTTGCTTTTAGATTATGAAATAAATAACATTTTTTCTTTGAAGGAAAGGTTGCAATAAAATAGAACAAGCATGTCCTAAATGCATCTATATGTAATTTTTATTTAATGCTAAATATTAAATATTTAGTTGGTCCCCCAAATGATTAATACTAAACTAGTTCCTTATTTCTCTTTTGTTTTTTTTACTAAATAAACAAAAATATAAACTCATCTAATTAGATAACAAAAAATATCAATTCATATATGCTTTAACGGAAGGGAATCTAAAATATAAAAACATTTTTCTATCATAGAGGCAAAAGTGTCATGAGTTCGTAAAATCTCTAACAACTCTTTTGCATTCTTATAAAATAGACGGAAAAGGATTGGATTAGTAGTAGAGGGCTTGTCTAAGCTAGTAGAGAATGTTGATCCTTGGATAGTAATTAGGACCTTGTTCAAATAGTTAAGAAATATGACATAAATTATAAAATTATAAAATAAATGCTTTGTGGGAAAAGTACCATAGGGTTGGTGATAGCATTGTTGGAACTTTTACTTTGTGTAAACAAGAGAGCACAAGTGACACCAAACCTATAATTTGATGGTACTTTTGCTTCAAAGCATAGAAAAGGAATATTATATGTAATATAAGATAATTTAATTATTCAAAATTATGTAGTTCTCTAAGTTGGAAGTATAAAGACTCTATCAAATGATAGAAAGACAAATTTTCTTGCCTAAAATAAAGATCATTAAAATAGAAAAATGAAATGTTAAACTAAACGCAAATGTGATATGCAAAATAACACACAACAAGATTAAATATTAGATCTATAATATAAAGAGAGTGTAAAAAATGAATAAGAGGAAAGAGCTTGACCCAGGATGATAAGGTTATTTTCCCCTATTTGTAGAAGCTATTGGAAGATTGCTAGGTTTTTTATGGATACTTGAAAGCTTGATCTTGGACATTTGAATGGTTGATGCTTGTTGCTTGGAGATTTTATATTGATTGATTGAGGAGACTTGATTCTTGAATGCTTGAAGTATGAACTTCACAAGATTATGGTATAACCTTGCCATTCAAAATTATAGAATTCCTATGATTCTAGAAATATTCTGGTATAATTTTGCTACTCTAAAACTCTTGATGAATTGGTCACCCCAAGTGTTGGTTTTTTATTGGAAGGCATGTCTCATTAGGAAAAGGATTGTATTGAAGTTGATAGGATTGGATATGGTAATAATTTGGAAAGAGATCAAATTATCATTAATGGAGGAAAATAAAAATGACAAATCTTGGATTTGGAATTTTTGTTGGTAGTTGTGAATTAGATCTTGGAGGTCTAATCTATTAATTGTGGATGGATTAAAAGGTACAAATAGATATTTTTTATTTATGACAATAAAAATCATTGACCAAGTGAAAGTGTCAATGATGCTTTCATAGTGGTGTTTTTTCCATCATGACCATTGGAGATCAAATTTAGTCGATAAAGGTCAAAGTAAACATTTAGCAAAAGTATCATCAATGCTTTCACTCAAACCCCAATTGCTTAAAATTTTGGAGTAATGAATACTCCAAAATTGGGCACAAAAATATTGATTCATTTCGGTTGATTAATCAAGGGGTTAGCAAACTTGAAAATTAACACTATGTACAAAATTGGGTGCTTACATTTACCCATTTTGAAGCATTTATTGCATAATAAATGCATAAAAAAATGACATAGATGCCTTGATTTTGAGACAGATATATTTGTTGTTGCTTATGGTTAGTGATACAAGATGATTGATGTTGTAACTATTTGCTTAGAAGTGATGTCAATATTTGTGTTTCAGACAACATTAAATGTTGTGTTTCCCTCAATTTTTGGAGGTAAAATCAAGTTGGACCAAGGAAACTCAAATTGACTATGATCCACACTAGTGTAGTGATGTGAAACTGAGGTAGATGTTGTGTTTATGTTTTTAATTACTTTATGTTTAGTGTTTTATGATTGATGAGTTGTTTTTGTAAAAATGATAAGTAATTATGGAATTGTATGCAATTAAGGATATAGATTAGATGATGATTTGAATTATGATTTGATGTGAGTGGAGTTATGATAAATTAAGATTGCAATGAAATATTTTGCAAATGTGATTAATGATTATTGAAGGCTAATTAACTAATGATGATCAATTATTTTAAAGTTATGAATAAAAATGGAAAGAGGAATTATTAAAATGCACTAATGATGGGATGATTGAATATGATAGACATGATGACAGATGAGAGATGTATGATGTTCCTAAGAGGGCACTACTATAGAACAACTATGTACAAATATATATATGTGTGTGTGTGTACACACACATATATCTCTCTTTGTGTGTGTATATATAGATATATACATGTATATGTATATATAGATCAATAGATAGATAGATAGAGATATGTACAACTATATACCTATATATATTTTAAGATTTGCTTAGGGGGAATTTAGTTATGTAGACACAAATGTAATACCTTTTAAGATGCATTATGTTTATTGGTTCTTTAAGCTCTTTTCCATCAAGTGTGAGGAGCCAGTAAGCATTTAAACCTTTATTGGTGATTATGATATATGGACCTAACCAATTAGGCTCAAATTTTCCTTTGAGATAAGTTTTGGCATTGGTGTTCTTTTGATTGTCTTTGAGGACAAGATCATAAATTTTAAAGGAATGGTATCATATCTTTGTGCTATAGGAATATTTAAGATTTTTTTGGTAAAATTATAGGTTTTCTAAGACATGGATATGTTTTTTTTCAAGTTGTTCCAATTGGCCTAGACAAGTGAGATGACATTTATCTACAATAGAGGAGCCTTGCAACAAAATGTGTAAGGCACCTCTAGCTCAAAATGGAAAACTACTTCAGTTCTATAAACTAAAGCATAGGGTATCATTCTATTGGAGATTGATACTGACCAATAAAAAGATAAATTCAAAAGTTCTCCCACAAATTTTAAGGAGCCCAAAAGTTTTTATAGGCCTTGAAGAGTCATTATGACTGTTGGACTTCCATAATGCAAAATGAAGAGTTGTACCATCATTTTCTCTCTTGTAAATATACAATAGTGTAAAATATTTGTAGAAGAACATGGAGAAAGCATTGTAATACTTCTAAGTTTATTTTGAATCAAAAATAACATTCTATTCCATTAATTTTTTTAAATACATGCTTGTTGTCCCTGATTTCCTAAAACCTACAATCAACTTGAAGAGCTTATAACTTTTATTTTACAACTCTTTTTTGCACATCATACATAATTGGAAAGGTTATTTTGTGTAGAATCTATTCATATAATTTTCTAAAATTTTGAGTAGTTTGGGTCCCTAAAATTTTGACTGTCCTGATGCTACAATTTTTGTTGTAATCTTTTGCTACAATTTTTTGTTGTACTTTTTTGCTCCTCAATTTTGGGTCAAATACTTCATTTGGTATTAGATATTGGATGGTTTTTGGGTTTGAGTGAACTTGGGTTCATGGTTCTTGGACAAGTTCATTGAAGAAAAAATTCATTTGTTGTTGCTTGAGTCTAATGACCAACTTCAATAACTTATTATCCATTCCAAAATTTAACGGTCAAGATTATGATTATTGTTGCATAAATATAATAACATTGTTAATTGAAAAATATCTTTGGGAGGTAGTAGAGAGTGGTTATGAAGAACCACCCGATTGGAACACATTACAAGGGAATGATAGGACAATAAAAAGGGAAACAAATAAGAAGAATTCATTAGCCCTCTACCATATTCAATCTACTCTTGACAAGAGTTTATTTCCATGTATTATTGTTGCTACATCAACCAAGAAGGCTTGGAAGTCTCTTCAAGAGGCTTACCAAGGAAGTGAACAAGTAAGAATGGTAAAGTTGCAGAAGATTTTGAGAATTCGTTGATGAAAGAGGTTGAAATTATGGGTGATTATTATGTTAGAGTGAGGATGTGGTGAACAAGATGGCCACCCTTGGAGATACCTTGAAAAAGGAGATAGTTGTGAAGAAGGTATTGAGAAATCGTATCCCTAAATGGAACCATGTTGCAGTAATTTTTAGGAGAGTAAAGATTTGTCTACACTTGAATTTGATTGCCTAGTTGGTTCTCTTATGTCACATGAGGAAAGACTAAGATAAACTAGTAAAGAAAATGAGAAGAACACTTTTTTATTCCAAATTGATTTTTTTTAGAATGATGAAGCTAGTCGAAGCACGAATAAGCAAGCATATGGAAGAGCAAAAAATCATAATTACTCAAGAGTTAGATGAGGAAGAGGAAGAGGAGTTGTTGCTGCTAGAAAAGGACAAGGAAGAGTTGATAAAGAAAATATTTGAATGATATAATTGTCATAAAATAGATCACATTGCAGAGTGAAGACCACAAATTGAGATAGAAGAGCTCACTATGTATGTGAGGATGAAGCTACACAAGGTAATTTATTTTTTACTAGTGACATGGTTGAAAAAACTAGTCAAGAAGTTTGGTATCTAGATTTTGGTTGTTCTAACCACATGACTAGAAAGAAAGAGTTTTTTATTGATGTGAATGAGAATTTCAAGATCAAGATCATTCTTGGGAACAATAATGCCTTGGATATGGCTGCAAAAGGCACCATGGAGGTTGGCACTAAAGAAGGTACAAAGAAAATTTATGATATCTATTATTGATGCAGGAGCATCCGGTGGCAGCAGAGCAATCTCGCATCAACAAAAAAATTTCTAAGTTTTCGCCTTGGTGTCGCAATATCGCGACAAAAAAACATGTCGCGATATCGTGACATGTCACATTTTCACGACTCAAGGAGGAGAGAGAAGGTATAGAGGAGAAATGACGCGATTTTGTGACATGTCACGAAATTACGACCGAAGCAGGTGAAGGAAGGCACCCGAAGAAAATGTCACGATTTCACGACATGTCACAAAATTGCGACCGAAGTAGGAGAGAGAAGGTGTGGAGCAAAAATGTCATGATTTCGTGACATGTCGCAAAAACACAACCGAGAGAAGACAGGAAAGGCCAGAGAAGGAAAATGTCGTGATTTCATGACATGTCGCGAAATCGCGACCAAAGAAGCAGAAAGGGAGCAAGGAAGGAAACTATCGTGATATCGCGACATGTCACAAAATCACGACCGAAGAAGTAGAAAGGAAGCAAGGAAGGAAACTATCACGATATCGTGACATGTCACGATTTCGCGACCCAAGAGGCGAGGAGGAGGCAAAAAGGAAAGATGTTGCGATATCGTGACATGTCGCGATTTCACGATCGAAAAGGAGAAAGAAGAGTCGGAAGGGAAAGATGTCGTGATATCGTGACATGTTGCATTTTCACGACCCAAGGACAAGAGAAAGCGCAAAGGAGAAAAAGTGTCGTGATATCGCGACATGTCGCATTTTCACGACCAAAGGACGAGAGAAGGTGCCAAGGAGAAAAAGTGTCGCATTTTTGCGATCAAAGGACAAGAGGAGGCGCAAGAAAGAAAAATGTCGCGATATCGCGACATGTCACATTTTCACGACCAGAAGACAATGGGAGGCGCAATAGAGAAAAGTGTCGCAATATCGCGACATGTCGCATTTTCATGACTCGAGAAAGGCAAGAAGGCCAAAAAGCAAAAATGTCGCGATATCGTGACATGTCGCATTTTCATGACTTGGACAGAGAGCTAGAAGGTAGAGGAGCCGAAAGTGTTGTGATATTGTGACATGTCGCATTTTCATGGCCCAAAGAGAGCAGGAATGCAGGGGAGCCGAAAGTGTCACGATATCACGACATGTCGCATTTTTGCGACTCGAAGGGGGCAGGAAGGCAGGGAAGCTAAAAGTGTCACGATATTGCAACATGTCGCATTTTCGCGACCAACGAAAGAAAAGAAAGCACAGGCAGTTACAAGGACCGTTACAAAGGAATCTATTGAGCGGTGGTATACCGAACGTCATCAATGGTTGATAGGTGGATAGAGCCTACAGTGGCAGCGCTGAAAGCATACAAGATCAAGGATAAAAAAGAAAGGTGTTCGAAAAGGCGAAGACAATGAAGAGGCATGGGAAATGAAACAAAGGTTCAAGCAAGGGAAATGAAGAGTCATGCCAGAGATTTTAAAATGGCGAGTGAAGGCATGCACAAGGGTCAGAAAACTACTGAGACAGAGTGGCAGACATGAAGGCAAGAGGGCCTTTCTGAACCTGTGTAGGCTGTGTTTTTCTTCCAGAGTTGAAATACTAAAATGTATTAGAAAATTCTTCCTGGGAACGCAGGCAGATCACCGAACGTGAGGCAGCTTGCATCAGGAAAAGAAAACTACGCCTGCGGGCTAGTGTTGTAATTGGTTGCATCAGGAAAAGAAAACTATGCCTGTGGGCTAGTGTTGTAATTGGTTTTGTTTAAATTGTTTAATGAGAATTGAGAATTTAGCAAGAGCAAAATTTTGGCTCATGAATGAGTTTTTGTGAGTTTGGGGTGAGCGATTTTTTGGTCCCCATCAAGTGGTATCAGAGCGGGAGTTCCTAAGTGTGTAAACAGATTGCCAAACATGAGGCAATTTACACCAGGATCTATGGAAGAGTTGGAGAAGTGAGTGAGGAAGAATTTCTCCACGAAGAAACCGTGGTGGTGGAAGGAATGTGGTACCTGAAGAAGATTTTAGAACTTTGCAGAGGTAAGTGCAAGCCCTGCAAGAGGAATTGTGAAGAGGGGTTGAACCAAGGAGAGAAGACCATAGTGAAGATGAAGCTTGGGAGGTTGATGATCCATCATTTGAAGAAGAAGCAACGGATCCTACAGAAGCCAAAATAATTAAGGCCATATCACAGATCGGGAAGAAGGCAAATTTTGAGGTCTCCACGTATTCTAGGAGTCTCAATTCAGAGGAGTTAATTGACTGGATCAATGATATGGAGGAATATTTTGAGTATGAGGAGGTTGTAGATCCATATTGGATCAAGTTTGTAAAAACAAAGTTGAAAGGCCATGCTTGCATATGGTGGAAAGAAGTGTAGCTAGAAAGAAATAGAGGAAAGGAAAAGATAACCACATGGGATCACATGGTAGAGAAGTTGAAGAGACAGTTTATCCCTGTAGATTACGAATTGGACCTATTGAGAAAAATGCAGAGTTTGAGACAGACAAACAGATCTGTCAAAGAATATATAGAGGAGTTCTACCAGATCTCAATCAAAACTGTCCATGCAGAGGCTAACAGGGAGAAGGTGGCCCGTTACATCAATGGGTTGAGAACCAGTATTCAAGAAGAATTTATTTTGGTTAAGATGAGCACCATTGAGGATGCTTGCCAGTTTGCCCTGAGGGTTGAAGAGAAACTGAATAGAAGGTTTGAAAGCAAGCAAAGAGGAAGAGGTCGTGGTGGAAGAACAGGTGGAAGAATAGATGGAGGACAAGATGAGAAGAAAGAAGAAGCTAGCAGCAGCAAAGATTAGAAGGGAGATAATGATTATAGATCCCGTAATTAGAACAATGGCTACCAAAGAGGAAGAGGTAGATATGGAAGAGGAGGATTTCGTGGAACCTGTTTCCTTTGTGGGGAAGAAGGACATCGGTCATACGAGTGTCCACAACACCGAGAAAGGACGAATAAGAGACCTGAGGGTCCTACCAGAGCTGTTGTAGCAGATGAAAGAGCTGAATTAGAACATTCTGAGGAGGCAGAGAGAGGAGAAGTGATGTAAACAAGGAGAACCTTGTTGAATGAGGAGAAAGAATCAGACCATAGGAGGAATTTGTTTCGCACAAAGTGCAAGAGTTCGGGTAAGGTCTATAATGTGATTATAGATAATGGTAGTACTGATAACTTGGTCTTTGAAGAAATGGTTACTAAGTTACAGCTAGAGAGGAGGAGGTACCCGCATCCCTACCGAATTGCTTGGTTGCGAAAGGACCATAGGACATTGGTCAGTGAATAGTCCTTGGTCAAATTTAATGTTGGGAATTACTGTGATGAGGTCTTGTGTGACATCCTGCCTATGGATGCTTACCATTTGCTATTGGGAAGGCCATGGCAGTTTGATCGGTGTGCAGTGCATGATGGGCACGCCAACACTTACTCAGTGATGAAGAATGGAGTGCGCCATAAGCTGAAGCCCTTGAAGGAGGCGGGTGAAAGGGTATGTAGCAGCGCTAGAACCTATTTGCTAAAGGGGATGGATGAAAAGAGGTTGCTAACAACAATGAGGGTGGAGGTTGAAGAGGTTGAAGATTTTGCAAGTTGTGAGAAGGTGACAGAACAGTACAAAAGTGAAGGTCACTTCTCAATCCACCCCGATTGTCTGATGTAGGAGCATCCGGTGGCAGCAGAGCAATCTCACATCAACAAAAAAATTTCTAAGTGTTCGCCTTGGTGTCGCAATATCGCGACAAAAAAACGTGTCGCGATATCGTGACATGTCACGTTTTTGTGACTCAAGGACGAGAGAGAAGGCACGGAGGAGAAATGTCATGATTTTGTGACATGTCACGAAATCGCGACCGAAGTAGGTGAAGGAAGGCACCCGAAGAAAACCGAAGTAGGAGAGAGAAGGCATGGAGCAAAAACGGCGCAATTTCACAACATGTCGCAAAAATGCGACCAAAAGAAGATAGGAAAGGCCAGAGAAGGAAAATGTTGTGATTTCGTGACATGTCACGAAATCACGACCAAAGAAGCAGAAAGGGAGCAATGAAGGAAACTGTCACGATATCGCGACATGTCACAAAATTGCGATCGAAGAAGCAGAAAGGAAGCAAGGAAGGAAACTGTCGTGATATCACGACATGTCGCGATTTCGCGACCCAAGAGGTGAGGAGGAGGTAGAAAGGAAAGATGTCACGATATTGCAACATGTCACGATTTCACGATCGAAAAGGAGAAAGAAGAGCCAGAAGGGAAAGATGTCGCGATATCGTGACATGTCGCATTTTTGTGACCCAAGGACAAGAGAAAGCGCAAAGGAGAAAAAGTGTCGCGATATCGCGACATGTCACATTTTCGTGACCAAAGGACAAGAGAAGGCGCCAAGGAGAAAAAGTGTCATGATATCGCGACATGTTGCATTTTCACGACCAAAGGACAAGAGGAGGCACAAGAAAGAAAAATGTCATGATATCGCGACATGTCACATTTTCGCAACCAGAAGACGATGGGAGGCGCAAGAGAGAAAAGTGTTGCGATATTGCGACATGTCACATTTTTGTGACTTGAGAAAGGCAGGAAGACCGAAAAGCAAAAGTGTCGTGATATCACGACATTTCACATTTTCGCGACTCGGATAGAGAGCTGGAAGGCAGAGGAGCCGAAAGTGTCGCGATATCATGACATGTCGCATTTTTGTGACCCAAAGAGAGCAGGAAGGCAGAGGAGCCGAAAGTGTCACGATATCGCGACATGTCGCATTTTCACGACTCGAAGGGGGCAGGAAGGCAGGGAAGCCAAAAGTGTCGCGATATCGTGACATGTCACATTTTTGAGACCAACGAAAGAAAAGAAAGCGCAGGTGGTTACAAGGACCATTATAGAGGAATCTATCGAGTGGTGGTATATCGAACGTCATCAATGGTTGACAGGTGGACAGAGCTTATAGTGGCAGCACTGAAAGCACGTGGCACCGAGGTGCAGTGAAAGTAGACAAGATCAAGGATAAAAAAGAAAGGCATTCAAAAAGGCGAAGACAACGAAGAGGCACAGGAAATGAAACGAAGGGTCAGGCAAGGGAAACGAAGAGTCATGCCAAAGATTTTAAAAGGGCAAGTGAAGGCATGCACAAGGGTCAGAAAACTGCTGAGACAGAGTGGCAGACGTGAAGGCAAGAGGGCCTTTCTAAACCTATGTAGGCTATGTTTTTCTTCCAGAGTTGAAATACTAAAATGTATTAGAAAATTCTTCCTGGGAACACAGGCAGATCGCCGAACGTGAGGCAGCTTGCATCAGGAAAAGAAAACTATGCCTGCGGGCTAGTGTTGTAATTGGTTTTGTTTAAATTGTTTAATGAGAATTGAGAATTTAGCAAGAGCAAAATTTTGGCTCATGAATGAGTTTTTGTGAGTTTGGGGTGAACGATTTTCTGGTCCCCATCAATTATGCTCCCAATTTGAAGAATAATTTATTAAGTGTTGGACAAATTGTAGGAAATAACTATAAAGTTATGTTTGATAACAATGAATGTATCATTTATGATCAGAATAATAGGAATTTCATGGTTACCATTGTTACTATGTCAAAGAACCGGATATTTCCTTTGAAGTTTGGGGGGAGTATGAACATGGCACATATGGAACTGGAAGATAATAATTGTCTCTGGTATCTCAGATTTGGACACTTGAATTTTAGAAGTCTAGAATTTTTTTCTTCACAAGATATGGTAAATGGACTACCTAAGGTTGGAGAGCATAAGGGTGTGTGTGAAGCATGTGTGATTGGAAAGCATGCAAGGAAGGAGTTTCCAAAATAAAAATCATGGAGGGCCTCATACCCACTCCAAATTGTACATTATGATATGTGTGGACCTATGCAAACACAAATTTTGGTCAAGTCTTCTTATTTTATCACATTTATTGATGAATTTTCAAGGAAGTATTAATGTATTTGTTGAAACATAAGGATGAAGCTTTTGGCATGTTCAAGAATTTCAAAGCATTGGTTGAGAATTAAAGTGGATATAAAATAAAGTATTTAAGAACTGATCGTGGACAATAATTTTGTTCAAATGAGTTCAATGAGTTTTGCAAACAATATGGCATCAAGAGGTAGCTCACTACCACCTATACACCACAATGAAATGGGGTAGTTGAGAGAAAAATAGGACCATTGTAGAAATGGCAAGAAGAATTTTGAAAACAAAAGGTTTGAATAATTCTTTTTGGTCTTATGCAATTGATACAATAGTATACATTCTCCATATATGCTCCACAACAGCACTACACAAGAAGACTCCACATGAAGCATGGTATGGCACAAAACCCATTGTAAGTCATTTGAGAGTTTTTGGTTGTCTTGCATATGCACATGTAAATAATTAAGTGAGAAAGAAGTTGGATCCCAAGAGTGATCCATGCATTCTTATGGTATATTTTGAAACAATTAAGGTATTTAGACTATATAATTCAGAAACTCACAAGTATGTAGTCTTTAGAGATGTAATTTTGATGAAAGGGGAATGTATAGTCATCAAAAATCTATAGGAAAAATATATTATGTTGAAGAAGACAATACAATTGGGTGACAACCTTCAAATGTTCCCTCTACTCCTAACAGCCCATCAACAAGTTCAAAGGAGACTACACCAAGTTCAAGCACAAGAAACTCATCTACAATTCCCACGAAGAATAAAAATAAAGGAAAGAGAATACTCAAAGCACATCCAACCAGCCAAATGATGGACAAGAACTTTCAAAAGAGTTTAACAAGAATCCAATTGAAATATATGGACCAAGTTGTTTCAATATTTGAGAAGCTCTATATGTATGGTGATGATGAAGAAGAACCAAAAGGTGAGTTAGTGAATTATGCTTTATTTTCTAAAGCTGATTTGGAACCTTCATATTATGAATATTTTTGTACTAATGATGTTTGGGTGCGAGCAATGAAAGAATAAATTCAGTCCATTGAAAAAATGACACTTGGGAACTTGTGGAATTATCCAAGGACAAGAATATTGTTGGATCTAATTGGGTCTACAAAATAAATTTTAATAGTGGTGGAAGCATAAAAATATAAAAGGTAAGGCTAGTTGCAAAAGGATTCACTCAAATATATGGTGTGTATTATGAAGAGACATTTTCCCCTATTGCAAGACAAGAGACGATCCGAATGGTTCTTTCATTGGCAGCCCATAAACTGTGGAAAGTTTATCACATGGATGTGAAAAGTGTATTCTTGAATGGTTATCTAGATGAGGAGGTTTATGTTTAGCAACCTTAAGGCTTTGAAGTGGAAGGAAAGGAAACCATATTTAAAAATTGAAGAAAGCATTATATGGACTAAAACAAGCACCTAGAGCATGGTACTCAAGAATTGATGGGTACTTCCAAGATTGTGGTTTCAAGAAAAGTAAGAATGATCCCACACTATTTCAAGAATGAAGGTGACGATATTCTTCTTATGTGCCTATATGTTAATAATCTGATCTACATGGAAAGTAGTTCAAAGATGATTAATGATTTTAAGTATGCTATGATGAAGGAATTTGATATGAAATGTTTATGACTAACGCAATACTTTCTTGGTGTGGAAGTACATCAAGGTGATGGTAAAATTTTCATTTGTCAATCATAAAATGCAAAGAATATGTTTAATAAATATGACATGGAAAATTTTAAATCAATTTGGACACATGTGGCACATGGAAAAGTGTTGTGTAGAGATGATGGAGAAGAGAAAGTTGATGAAAAATTGTTTAGAAGCTTTGTTGAAAGCTTAATTTTACTTACTACAACAAGGCCTGATATTGCTTTTGCAGTTTCACTTGTATCAAGGTACATGAATGAACCTTCACAAAACCACATGAGAGAAGCCAAGATAATATTGACGTATGTCAAAGTAACCTTGAATTTTGGTATACATTATGATGCTAACAACAAAATGGAGCTTGTTGGATACAATGAATTAAATTGGGGAGGTTACCTGGATGATAGAAAATCAACTTTTGGAATTGTTTTTCACTTGGTTCAGGACTGATAACATGGAGCTCAAAGAAGCAAAGTATTGTTTCTTTATATTCTATAGAGAAATAATATGTTGCAACTACTACAGCAAGTACACAAGTACTTTGGTTGAGAAAGGTACTTGAAGAGATTGGTGAAGTTTAAAATAGTCCAACAACAATTTTTGTGACAACACAAGTGAAATCAACATTGCAAAAAATCTATTCTATCATAGAAAAACTAAACACATTGATTTGAAGATTAATTTCATAAGAGACATGGCGAAAAATAAGGTTGTATATTTGAAATATTGTAGCACCAAACAACAACTTGTAGACCTGTTTACCAAAGTTATCAATAAAGAATAATTATTGAGATTGAGAGAAAAACTTGCCCCACCACTCAGCATCAAGGGAGAGTATGTTGGAGATTGATTTTGACCAATAAAATACAAATTCAAAATTTCTCCCATGAATTTTGAGAAGCCCAAAAGGTTCTATAGGCCTTCAAGAGTCACTATGACTATTGGACTTCTAGAATGCAAAATGAATGGTTGTAACATCATTTTCTCTCTTGTAAATGTACAATAGTTTAAAATAGTTATAGAATCATATGAAGAAAGCATTTTAATATTTTTGAGTTCATTTGGAATCAAAAATAACATTCTATTCCATTCATTTTATGAAATACATGCTTGTTGTCCCCGATTTCCTAAAACCTACAGTCAACTTGCAGAGTTTATTACTTTTGTTTCACAGCTCCATTTTGTGCATGTCATACACTTTTGGAAAGGTTATTTTGTGTATAATATACTCATAAAATTTCATTGAATTTGTCCCTAAAATTTTGAATGCCCCATTGTTGCAATTTTTGCTACAATTTCTGCTAGAATTTTTTGCTGCTACATTTTTGTTGTGTTTTTGCTGCACTTTTTTGCTCCTCAATTTTAGGTCAAATACTTCACATTCCAATTGGAGTTTTGACACTAGTGTGATAGGTAAACAAGGTGGGATACAACTAGATATACTAATTTCAAATGGTTTTTCTGACAAGCTTCTTGAGGATCTTGACAAGAGTCTTGTTAGAAGTTTCAACCTGGTCATTGCCTTAGGAATAGTGAGGCATAGATCATTTGTGTTGAATATTATATTTATTATATTGTTTTTGGATATTATTGTTTGTGAAGGTTGTTCCATTGTCAAATATTAGCACAAAATTTATGCCATGATGACTAAGGATCTGGTTGAGAATAAACTTAGAGACTTGGATCCTAATGGTTGATGCTAAGGGTATGGCTTTGACCTACTTAGTGACCTACCTAGTATCATGTTATGCCTATAACATGATACTAGGTTGATCTTCCCAATGATTTCTAAATCCCAAATGGAAAAAGGACAAGGAGAAATCAAGGGTTGGATAGCTTGGTATAGGGTATGGATAATATTGTCATGCTTTGACACTTATCACACTACTTAATATAGTCATAAGAGTCCTTTTCCATGGAGGAAAAATAATAACCCATCCATAGAAGTTTCTCGATGATGGAAACACTACTAATTTTTCCATTGTATAATCCATCATGATCCTCTTTGATGATTGCTTAGAATTTAGCTAAAGCTAGGTATTTAAGCAAAATGCCATCAAGAGTACTATGGTATAAGATATAGCCAATGATGATATGCCTACAGGTGCATTGCTTGAGGTTCCTATGCTCACTATGGTTTAAGCCATCATAAAACATGTCATACCTATGGAAATAAAAGATAACCTTGTATTAAGGATTAGAAGGAGATGCCTCTACAAAAAACACTCCTAGAGAAAGTTGGCTAGACTATAAGGTTAAGGGCTCCCTAATTTATCAAATGTTGATTGTAGCTTGTTCATCATCCAACTCTAAGGGGATAAGGGATGCAACCAAGGCCATAGCATTGGCATGGTGGTTATTAGACCTAGGGATAGATTCAATGGTGAATTTGTCAAAAGTAGTCATTAGCTTAGTGATAATGTCTTTGTATAACTTAAAAAATTGTATCCTTAGTTTGATAATCACCATTGACTTGGTTTACTACAATATGGAAACATCCAAATATGGATAGGATTCTAACATAAAGGGATAATGCTACACGTAGCCCTAGGATAAGGGTTTCATAATCGATGGTATTGTTGGTACAAAAAAAAATTGAGGTTGAAGGATAAAGGGATTAGCTATTGTTGAGGAGTGACCAAGATGACTCCTATCCCTAATTTAACACATTGACTACCATAAAATTACAAAGTCCAATAGTCATGTTGTTATGCTTCTAGGCTAAATATTGACTCACATAGAAGTCTACAACTAAGGGGTGGCTAGCTTCTAAGGGTAAAATTGCTAGTTGATCATCAATGACCTTATCTTTTACAAAATTTTGGCTAACAAACTCAATATTAAATTTGCTAAGAATAATGACCTACTTAGTGGTTTGCCTTGAAAGGTAAGTCTTGGACATAAGATATCAAAAGGAATCAACCCTCATTATGACAAATTTTTATGGATAAGCATGTAGTGTCAAAGCTTATGGAAAGAAAATAGTATTGGCTCATAGAGCTCGAAGATATTATAAATTTATTCCTTCCTTAAGGAATATATATGGTGTTTCCCTATATGAAGTGTATTTTCTTATCTCGTCTTATGTGGATTAATAACTATGGCTGAATTATTTATTATTTATGCATATTGGTAAATTATGTTTGTTAATAAGAAGTAGAGGGTTTTAATAGTATTCTAGGAATCTCTTTCCCTCCTCCAGGTTATATCATGAACAATATTAGAAGATCGAGGAGGTTGTGCATACAAAAACCATGTCAATATGCTAACAATGAGATAAAATACTAGTGGCGCTTCATTCCAATTCAAAAATAGATCTAAATATAAAAGAGTGGGTTTTCTTCCACATGCCCCAACTTTATATTTATGAATACTTGGTTCTTATTTCTTATAAAAGTTATTTTTTTTTAATGGATTATATGGTATTGATTTGATCCCACCCGTATTACATGATAAAAATATAGTAGTATTATGATAACTTTGCAATTATGCATTTATATCACATGGTAAGATTCAAACCTCGGTCTCCTCCTTGAAAGTTGAGAAATCTCACTATTTGAACTAATGTCATTTGATGTTTATAAAAGTGTTTAATGAAATCCTTAACTTGCATGATCATTGTATTAAAATTAAAGAAAAGAAAAAAAAAATTATTGAATTCATTAACCATATCACTAGATTTTAAAATTGTGTGCATTCTATATATCTATTTTTTCTTATGACCCTTTTCTCCTCTATTATCCCAATATTCTACCATGTATGCATTGAGATTGTTTGAAATGCAAGATCATACCTTCAATGTACCATAGGTTTTGCTTTGCCCTTTTGTTCACTTTCCCAACCATACTTTCTTGTCAAGATTAATCTCATTTTTCTTTTGGTTTTAGAATGTCCTTGCTCTTTCTATAGTTTGTAATATCCAAAGCACAAAAAGATTCACTTCTTAATTAAAGAAGAATTCAAATATTTTATCTATCAAATATACTTAAATTATTATTATTTTATTAAGGTAATGGGGGTTTGAGATCCCCAAACTCATACGAAATATTTTAAAGATCTTCTTGAAGTCTATAACTGGAACACAAACTGAAGTGGTCAACAATTAACATTAAAACCTACAATCCTTGCTCTCTAACTTACAGTTGCAACAACAACATCCACCAAAAAACTACTAATACTAAACAAACTATTATTATCCACCTTAAATACAAAAACAACATCATCACAACTAGGACATAACAGAAAATACAGATCAAAATGAGAATGACCATCCTAAACATCCTGATCTAGGATTTTAACTTCCTCCAATGCCTTCAAATTCCCAACTTGAACCTTACCATCCATTTGACGTGGAAAATTCAATTTGTTGGCTAATGCCATTACGACTGGACCATTTGGGTATGTCTCCTAGAGTAATTCCCATCATTGACTTCATAGTTGGAACCATTGATTCCCACTTGCTACTCTAACAAGTGCTTGTTCTCTATCTTCACAACCTAGATTATATCTAATAAAAGGAGGGAAAAATCATATTGCTAAATCCTTTTATCCTATGGTTACTCATTGCTTTGCCATAAAACCAGTCGCCCCATTACCTTCTCTATACATATGTTGAATCACTAAGGTTACTCCTTGGTTTGGATCTCCTAAGATTCATTTTGCTCTCCAACATCATATAAATAATAGTCCAACTTGGTTCTTGTTAATCCTTCAAGGCTTTGATTATATTCAAAGAGTCCCCTTCGATGAGCACATTTTCCACTCCTAGTTGCGAAAGGACTTGGGTTCCTACTAGCAGAGCTCTTGCCTCAACAAAGTTATTAGTTTGACAACCTAAGGGGTCTCCATAGGCCATAATGATCTTCCCATTAGCTTTTCTCACCACACCATCTACACCAGCTAGACCTAGATTTCCCTTTGTTTCTCCATCAAAGTTGGGCTTGATCTAGTTAGGGGTAGGAGGAGTTCATTGCACCTCATCTCTAGATGGTCATTATTTAGGTTGATGGGACTAAACTGGAATCCTCCATTCTTTACACACTAGAAACTCTTGTTGTTATACTTTACCTCCTTGAGATTCACTATCTTAAGATTCTCCAAGATTGCACTTTAAATTCTAGAACTTATAGAGGTCACTTTTCATTTTTTATCCTTGAAAATTTTACCATTTTGTTCACGCCACAAACCCTAGAGGAGGTGAGGGAGATAGAGTTTCCATAAGGATTCCAAACACTTACTTCTAAAAGGAGAAGTCCAATGGAGGTAAACATCTGCTAATTTTTTTGGTAGGACCCAAGAAACTAAGAACTTATTAAGGATAAGATAGAACACATTATAAGAAAATTCACATTCAAGAAATAAATGATAAACTATCTCACTAGATTTCTCACACAAGGGACACCTGTTAATAGTATTAAAACCTCTTTTGCAAATATTATATATGGTCAAAATTTTATTTTGAACTACTACCCAAAATAAAAGTGAATTTTTATGAATTAGACATTTTATCCATACTTTCTTTACCAGGAACCAACTTGGTCCTTTCCTATCTAGAAGAAAGTAGTCAATCTTGATAGAAAACTACCCTTTGCTTTCCTTACTCCAAACAAAGGAGTCTGATTCTCCTGAAGGGTTTAAAGGATAGACATGGAGAAGGTTAGCCAAGCTCTCAATAATTTTTCTTTGGATCTCATCAAAGCCTTCCAAACTTAGCTCTTTCCATATTGGTCTTCCTTCTCTTAAAACTAAAAAATCTTTAACCCTAGGACCAAAAGTATCTAGTAGTCTTGGTTTCCAGGAGTTCAAGACTGGATCTACCATCAAATGAAAAAATTTCAACCAATAGTCTTCCCATATTTTACCTTCTCTCCATTCCCAATCCTCCACTAGATGCCTTTTATGAGAAGATCATTATACCGTGTTAAACTATTCCAAAAAAGGGAGCTTGTAGGTAGTTCTTCTTAATTGAGGATGTCAAATCCATTTCTGAAATACTTTGCTTTTAGGGTTTTAACCTAGCTAAGATGGTCATGTTTTAAGAGCTCCCAACCCATTTTCCCAATAAGAGCTTCATTCATCAATTTCAAGCACCTAAAACCTAACCCTCCATGTTCCTTTTTAGAGTAAACCTATTCCCATGCTACCAGAGGTAGTCTTTTCTTATCTTCCAAACCTGGCGAAAGGAAGGTATGTTATATTTGTTTCAACTTGTTTCTTATTATTGCAAGAAGTGTAAAAACTGACATGAAGTAAATCATAATACTTTGGAAGGTTGATTGAACTAATTGAGTCTTTTTGGCTTGGCTCAACAATTTTCTCCTCCATCCAGTTAATTTTTTGGTAAAGCTTTCTAAAACAACATTCCAAAGGTTAGATTTTGTTCTAACTCAAAAAAGGGGCATCCCCAAATAAGAGGCTAGGAGAACTCTAATTTCACAACCAAAGATGTGTGCTATTCTTATTTGTTCTTTGTTTGGGGTATTAATGAAATATACTTTACTCTTATTGAAATTGACTTTTTCCCCTATCGCCTGCTCAAAAATAGATTTTATTACTTGGGTTTGAGAGATGGAAGATTAAAAAACTATAAGAATGTCATCAAGAAATTCTTGATGAGAGGTAGGATCCACTGTTGTTGCTAGTTTGAAACCTCCTAAACTGCCCTCTTGAACTGTTGTTGAAAGACTTCTTCCAAGGACCTTCGCTAGAATTATGAACAAGTATGGAGATAGAGGGTCACCTTGGCGTAAAGCTCTGTTGCTATTGAAATAGCCTATTGCTGCCCCATTCACTAAGACAAAAAAATGGCTTTGGAGATACAACTGAGTATGAGATCTATCCAATTCTTATGGAAACCAAACCTTTACAACACTTTGACTAGGAAGGTCCAAGAAACACGGTCATAAACTTTATTCATGTCTAATTTCAGGAGCATAGTATCCTTTTTTATTTTATCCATGAAGTGGATGACTTCGTGAATCGTTGTGATACCATCTAAGATTCGTCGCCCTCTTACAAACCCTCCTTGATTAATATCAATAATGAAAGGAAGGACAACCTTAAGCCTATTAGCCAATATTTTAGTCACAATGTTGTAGATAGTGTTGTAGAGACTAATAGGTCTAAACAATTGAAAATCTCTAGCACAAACAATCTTTGGATTCAAGACCAAAAAGGTGGAATTGATATCTGTAGGAATAACATGAGAGATCTGGACTTCCTTGATGGCTTCCACCACATCATTTCCTATCACATGCCAAAAGTTTTAGAAGAAAGCAGCAGGAAACCCATCTGATCTTGGTGCTTTGTCACCTCCTAGATCAAAGGTTGCCTTCTTGATTTCCTCCTCAAATAAAGGCCTTAACATGTATTGAACTCTGGAATGTGACTGAGCATCCCTTCCACCACAACAATATCTGCCTCCTCTGCAGGTTCTAAAAGCTCGTCAAAATAGTTCATTATTGCAAATATGATCTCATCAAGAATATTGGTAAATGATCCATCTTGCTTAAGAACTTCTTTAATCTTATTGCAATTGCAGTGACGAAGGATCGAGACATAGAAGGATTCATAGAAGAATTTTGTATTTCAATCCCCTTCTTTTAACCATTGAATTCTGGATTTTTGATGCCAATGGATCTCCTCACTTGCCAAGATATTATGGTATTCTAACAAAAGCTCCCTTTCCTTTTCTCTAGTCTCATTTGAAATCCCTTCTAAGTTAACCTAATTCTCCAACTTTGCTAGCCGTCGTTTGATTTTTATCTTCTTGTGAAAAAGGTTCTTGAAAACTGTTCTATTCCAAAGTTTCAAGTTTTGCTTAATGAATCTTAACTTCCCTAAAATCTGACTTAGTCTAGGGATTGTAATATCCTTTTACCACCATTCCTTTACTCTTGAAACTAAGTCCTCATGTTTAAGCCACATTAACTCAAATCTAAAAGGACCATTATATTTCCTACTTTCTTTTACCATCTCCCACACAATCAAACTACTTAAATTATTACAGTAAGCTCCATCAATTGCGAATAGACCACTAAAATGAGAAAAAAAAAAAAAATTGAAATTGAATTCGCTTGTGGAAGTTGTTTTTAGAGATAGAGATAGGAGTACTTACCATCATTCAAATCCTCAAAACATTGCATCA
The DNA here is from genome assembly GCA_028583015.1 of Wollemia nobilis. Taxonomy (NCBI): domain Eukaryota; kingdom Viridiplantae; phylum Streptophyta; class Pinopsida; order Araucariales; family Araucariaceae; genus Wollemia; species Wollemia nobilis. Next base: position 13,159,459 of record JAQPPZ010000754.1, on the reverse strand, counting down.
CATTCCCATTAACAGTCTGTTGCTAAAACATAAAAGATACAACAACCTTAAATTGCACCAGCCGGGAATCGAACCCGGGTCTGTACCGTGGCAGGGTACTATTCTACCACTAGACCACTGGTGCCGATGAAAAGGAGTTTGTTATTTATTTCTAATATTAGTATCACCAAGAAACTGAAACTCCAACATTATATATTTTTATATATACGATGATTGTTGATTCAATGCACTCGTCTACTCTACCCGCCCATAAGAAATAGGAAATGCTAATCTTAATGGTAGTAGCTCTGCATTGGATTATCATTAAGTCTGTATGCAATGGGTTTCATCTGGTCGTTGTAGTATAGTGGTGAGTATTCCCGCCTGTCACGCGGGTGACCCGGGTTCGATCCCCGGCAACGGCGTTCTTTTTTTGCTTTTTCTTTTTATTATAATGCCCCAAAACGGGGTTTAATAATGATCTTTTACGTTTTATTATTATGCTAAAAAAAACGGGGTTTAATGGTGAAGACGAAGGATAAGTTAAGGTGGTGTGACCCAGCATTTCCTTATGAACAACTTCACTTTAACTAAGGTGGTGTGTACAGAAATTTTTATGATGGAGATTTAGGGTTTTTATTATAATGCCCCAAAACCGGGTTTAATAATGATCTTTTTCGTTTTATTATTATGCTAAAAAAAACGGGGTTTAATGGTGAAGACGAAGGATAAGTTAAGGTGCTGTGACCCAGCATTTCCTAATGAACAACTTCACTTTAGTTGTGTACAGAAATTTTTATGATGGAGATTTAGGGTTGGAATATGTAGATAAAAACTATTTAGTTTTTAAAAATAATTAACCTTTTAATTTGAATTATTAAATGTAAACAGTATGAAGCATTAAATATTATGAACTACTAAATGTAAACAGTATGAAGTATTAAATATTAATATCATGATTTTCTACCCAAGCCCATAGATTTTTATGTGGAGTTGTTTGTCATTAAGCCCATGAGTTTTTGAAGTTGGTTTTATTATTCTAAGTTTATGTGGAGTTGTTTGTCATTAAGCGCATAAGTTTTTGAAGTTGCTTTTATTATTCTAAGTTTATGTGGAGTTGTTTGTCATTAAGCCCATGGTTTTATTATTTTCAGTTCAACGCATCTTGACATAAGATGTAAGCTTAAACAAGCATTGTTATTTTTATTGGAGTTTAATTTTTATTTTTCTTATAAATCAAATATTTAATATATTAAATTATTTTAATTTTTTTAATTTGGTTTGTATTATAAACCTTTACAACTAATGTATAGGGTTGAACAGTCTCCTCTCAACTATGATTTAATCATGAATTTTTTAAAGTAGAGAGCTATGCTTATCAACAGAAAATTTAACACACAACCACCACACACTCACCCCTCATACACACGGTTTAAACCTTGGACCTTTACGCTGTCCAAACTAATATACAAAACTTTTTAAATTAAATTTTAAATTATAATAATAATAAGTAACATACACTATGATATAATATTTAAAATTTAAATAAATAAAATTTATTTTCAAATTTTATTATTTTTTTATTGTGAATTTTTTTCAAAGTTCTAAGTGTTATCAAGTATTCCTATTTGAACCAAAAGATAAGCTTGATTCTTAAGAAGATGAATCTTATTTTTTAATTGCACTTTAAAAAAAAAGCAAGTTTGAAATATAAATTTTCATATTTTCTTTTATTCCTTCCTTTTTTAATTAGCATTGCTCTCCTTGGGAAATAAAGATTATGAAGAGTGGTTTTCATTTGCTCTATATCTAGTATCATCAATATCTTCTTGGATAAAATCTAAAAGTGTTGTCAAAGCTACAATTCTTCAATCACCTCTTTCTAGGTTACTCATCTTGATGGAAAACCTCTTCTATGACATAGTTTACTTTCATATTACCTTTCATATAAATGTGAAAAAATGGTTGGTTAAGACTTTTGCTTTCAAGGTTCATATTTCTTTGACTATCAAGTTTAATAATCATTCATTACTTGTCATCTATGTTAGAGAATTTATCTTATTAATCAATATTTTTGAATCAAACTTCATGATAACATGATCTTTATTTCTTGTCCATAGACTAAATCTAATGGTCATATCCTACACATAATTAGTAGTGTGATATTTAGGAATTAGTCTTTTAAAGAAGAAGAGAGTATTCTCTTGATCATCGCTATAAACACCACCCATATTAGCTAACCCAATAGTTTCCATAGATTCTACGTTTACCTTCATCCATTCTTCAAATGGTTTTGATCATTACTTCTCTCTAATTAGGTGGAATTAAATCAAAAATCAATTTGAAAATTTCTAAAGCATCATGTGCTCTATTTATATTTGAGTTTCAACCTAATTCAAAAGCATGTTCTTTATTTCTTTAACATTGGTCCATATTTTGCTCCATATTTGGTAATCTAAAACTCAATGTTTCAATTTATGGAACATTAGAAACTGTATTAAAATAATAACAAAATATTATTTATAACAAATAAAATACATTATAAAAATATTTGAGAAGAGATGTGAGTCTATAATATTACAAATATGAAGTATTCTTCTTTGATTTTATAGATCAAACAAAACTAGAAGGAAAGATGATACTAAAAAAGTATTCACATACCTAGGATTATAAAAAGCAACACCTCAAATGGGAGGAGCACTACTTGTTTATAGGCTTTGAATCTTTAAGCCTAATAAACTCGATTTCTAGATTGAAGTTTCTTATGAGTGGATATCTTGATAAAATGTACTAGTCTATAACAACTCATCCTTTAGATTTTTTAATAATAGCATGAATTTTTATAATGTTATTTAAAATAAAATTTTGCAATCTATCTAATTACTAACCCAAAAACACTTTTAAAAATAAAAGTATAGTGTTCCATGCTATAAAAATCTACAATTGTGTGAAACTTGCATATATTAAGTTATCTTATTATCACCTATTGTATCTTAGTCCATTGCAAAATTCAATCATGTTGCACCTTCTATTATCTTGTCCATGTCAATCATATCTTCGAAAGAAGATATGTTGGTAATCTCTAAATAAAGGCCAATTTCTCATTAAGGTTATGTATACAAATATCTAAAAGATCTGTAGGTGGAGGGACCTACTAAAGTATCCCCACTAAAGCTCACTATCCTACTAAGAAGTCAAAACTCTCATATTTAGATTGCTTAAGTTGATATAGATCACTAATCATGATTGTTTCCTCAATGTAGATAGAGAATTGCTTGATAAACATTTCAACATGGTCTCTAAAGCTCTTCAAGGAATGCCTTGGTTTTTGGTGGTATCATTCCAAGGCAATACCACTAAGACTCTTGGAAAAAATCTTACGTGGTAATGTTTTATTATAATAAATATCACTATAACTAGTTCTAAACAAACCAAGATGGCTAATGATATCTTCTTCCTTTTATATATTTTAAACTTAGGAATCTCAAAGTTGGGAAGGAAAAGCGTGACTAGCTAAAACAAGATCTAAGTTGGTTGTACAACTCATCATAAGAGTACATGTGACTGGAAGAAGACCCTTGGATAACAATCATTTCTTATTTCAACAACTTTAGTTAAGAAGTTAGAGTTTGAAGTTTAGAAAAATGGGATTTGATTATACAAAAAGTATGTACTAAGAAACAAAAGGAATTTGATAATTAATATAAGAAGGATTGGTACACTTGGATGTATGATGTTGAAATCAACATCATATGATTTATCCCCAAGGTGTTTGATATGAAAGGATTAGAAATTATGAGATTTGGGTTTTGCATGAGACTCATACTCATGCTTATGATATTAGAATGAATTTTATTAACATGAGGATTAGATATTGGGACACTTGATGTATTGCTCTAATTAGAAGTATAGCTTGTGTCCACTTATTGAGATACATGACAACTTACATTTCCATTTAATAATTATTCAAGACTAGGAAAATATGAATGATGTTCCAAAGAATATGAGAGGGTTAACCTCTTGGAATCCATAAAAGTGGTGTTGATATGAGGATTTAAAACAATGAAATTAGAGGTTGATGCATTAAGGTATATATTTATAGATTCAAAGGTTAGATCCAATTGATTTAGAGGCAAAGGGTTTGAGCTAGGTTTTTAGGGATGGTCCATGAGTTAACCTTTCCATGTAGACATGCCTAGGGTATTATATCCTTCCCTAAGAAAAGATTCCATAGTATCCCTATGCTTCAAAAAAATAAGCCATGTGAGTTGCACATTGGATTGGTTATCATGGATAGGGCTAAGAGAACCTAGTGGAAACCTCCTATTCTTGAAAAAAGGTTGGTTCCTCAAAGGTAGGTTGGTCATCATGACCTTTTACCAAATGGTTAGGGTTAATGACCAACTAATGAGTAGCACTATAGTTTAGGTAATGTCTCTTGGCCATGGGTTTGGAAGGAAAGGTAGGATTAATAAAGTTTTAAAGTTTATAAAATTGAATAAATAAATAGAAGATGTTTTAGAAACCTTATATCCACTTCCCTCCATATATTAAATCTGATCTATATACCTCAAGGGTCTCCTTCTATATCAAAGGTCCCTATATACCTAACTCCTATATAATCATTTGTATGTGATAAAAAATTGATATGTGGATAGTCAATGATTATGAAAGTGATCACTTGGATAAATAGGACAATATGGTGCATGATGGGTAATAATATGTCTCCTCGTGACTCCTACTAGCCCACTATAATATACTCTTTACTAGGTGTAAGTATGTGGAGACCCTATGTGGAAGGTTGACATCTTGAGCTTGCTATATATCCAATATAGCCTAGTAGCTCATACTGCAGTTACTCAAAGGATAGCGAAGACCCTTAGTAAGAATAACAATTGATTATGTTCTTGTTACCTATATTTAATATGATCTAATATAAATAAAAAATATTAAGTGGTCTTCATTATAGTTTGGTAAATTTTAGCTTGATTAAGGTTTACCTTAGTCAAAAAAAATCTTTGGACCCTAGGTGGTGTTGATGTCAAGTTCACCAAAATATGATAAGAGGAAGAGATCACAAAGGACCTCTGGAGGGATCTATTGTGTCTCCATATTTATCAATTTGAGAATAGAGACAATTTGTTAGCTTAGATATTATTGTTTAATGGATTGATTGAATAACACCTATGTTTATCTTAAGATACTTATTTGACTAAGCATAACCCTAATCTAACTCTAATTCAACATACAAATTCAACAATTAATACCTAAAACTAAAATAATTTTACTTTTTGATGATGAAGTAAATGATGATTTTTTCTTTAAGAGGTGAGGGTGCAAGTAGAATGTAGAAAACAAGCCCTAGATGTGACTACTACATGCATTTTTTATTTAATGCTAAAGATTAAATATTTAGTTGGTTCCCAAAATAATTAAGACTAAACTAGTTCCTTCCTTTTCTTTTGCTTATTTATCAAATCAATAGAAAATAGAAACTAGCATAGCAAGCAACAAATAATATTAAGTAATGAACATTATAGTAAAAGGATATCTAAAATAGAACTTATTTCTTCCATAGAGGTAGAAGTGCTTCTATAGAAGCACTACTGGTACTTTTTCCTATTGATGACACTTTTACTTTCCTACAAAATATATAAAATAAAATTGGATTACTACTAGAGTGGTTTATCTAAGGAGGTAGACAATGTTGGACTTTCTTGGATATCAATCAAGCCCCTGTTTAGATAGGTTAGGAAAATAATAGAAATGATAAATGCATAAAATAAATATTACGGTAAAAGTACCATAGGGTTAGTGATAGTGCCATTGGGAATTTCTCTAGCGTCTAGTGCTTTTACCTTGTGTAAACCAAAGAGTGATAGCACCAGTGGACCTAAGGGTACTTTTGCTTTAAATAATAGCAAAACAATATTAAATGCAAGGTGATCTAATTTAATATTTGAAATGATGGTATTTGACTTGAGAGTGCAAATACCCTATCAAACAAAAAATAGAGATCAGTGGTTATGCATAAGGGGTAGTACCAAAAAAGTATTTATAAATTTGGGGCAAATCAAGGTGAATCATGTATAAACTGTGGGGTGAATTTTTCAAAATTTTGCAAAAAATTTATCAAAATATGGCAAATTTTCAAAAAATTTGCACATAAATTATAAAATAATTGGGGGTACTTTTGACCTATTAAATCATCCTAAAAATTTATAAAAACACCACCATTAGATCAGGCTCGAAAAGAGCTTTCCAACGAGTACAAATATGCCTATGTTTGGATATATTTTGATGCCTAAAATTATGAAATGATTGTTAGTTGCCATTTTCCAGTCACCTTCTGCCAATCGCCCTCTGCCACTCGCTATGTGCCACTCGCCTTGTACCACTCGCCATGTACCACTCACCTTATGCCACTCACCATCTAACACTCGCCATCTGCCAGTCACCTTATGCCAGTCACCTTATGCTAGCCACCTTTTGCCACTCGCCACATGGCAACTGGCTAAGGCGACTAGCAAATGGTTACTGACAATCATTTCATAGTTTTAGGCATCAAAATATATCCAAACATAGGCATATTGTACTCATTGGAAAGTGCTTTTCAAGATTGATCTAATGGTGGTATTTTTATGAAGTTTTGAGATGATTTAGTAGGTAAAAATCTACCTCAAAATGATATTACCTCCTCACCACCATATTTGGGACCACTTTTGACCTATTAAATCATCTTCAAACTTCATAAAAATACCACCATTAGATCAATCTTAAAATGATCTTTCCAACGAGTACAAACATGCCTATGTTTAGATATATTTTGATGCCTAAAACTATGAAATGATTGTCAATCACCATCTTCCAGTCACCCTCTGCCACTCGCCATCTGCCACTCGCCTCGTGCCACTTGCCATGTGCCACTCATCATGTGCCACTCGCCTTGTACCACTCGCCATGTGCCACTTGCCATGTGCCACTCACCTTGTGCCACTCACCATCTACCACTAACCTTTTGCCACTCGCATTATGCCACTCACCATCTTCGATTTGCCTTATGCCACTCGCCTTATGCCAATTGCCTTTTGCCACTCGCCACATGGTGATTGGTAGAAGGCGACTAACAAATGGTGACTGAAAATAATTTCATATTTTTAGACATCAAAATATATCCAAACATAGACATATTTGTACTGGTTGGAAAGCTCTTTTCAAGATTGATCTAATGGTAGTACTTTTATGAAGTTTTGAGATGATTTAGTAGGTCAAAATCTACCTCAAAATGATATTACCTCCTCACAACTATTTTTGGGACCACTTTTTACCTATTAAATCATCTTAAAGCTTCATAAAAATACAACCATTAGATCAGGCTTGAAAATATAATTCCAACGAGTACAAACATGCCTATGTTTAGATATATTTTGATACCTAAAACTATGAAATGATTGTCAATAGCCATCTACCAATCACCTTCTACCACTTGCCATCTGCCACTCACCTTGTGTCACATGCCACTTGCCTTGTGCCACTCGCCTTATGCCAGTAACCTTTTTCCACTCACCTTATGCCACTCACCTTATGCGACTCACCTTATGCCACTCGCCTTCTGCTAGTTGCCTTTTTCCACTCACCTTCTTCCAGTTGCCTCATATCAGTCATCGTATGCAAGTCACCTTATGCCACTCGCCTTCTACCACTCGCCTTCTGCCACTCGTCTTCTACCACTCGCCTTATGCCACTCGCCTTCTTCCACTCGCCTTCCGCAAGTCACCTTCCACCAGTCACCTTCTGTCAGTCGTAGACTCGTGTTTTGTCAACTATTTGCTTTGTATCGCTAGTTTTCAAAAAAAAAAATGTTGCAATTGTATGAGAGTCGTTGTCAGGGTTAGCTATATATAATGGAGTACAAGGGACGAATTGGACGGGATATTTTTTATTTTTAATATTAGGGTAAAAATTAGGTGGGAAACCTTATGACAATGGGGTGAATTTACCCTTAAAAAAATGGATCTCGAAATTTTTGGGTGAACGGGCCGACCTCTATGGTCCTAAAATTTGCAAAATTAACATTTTGAAAATCCGAATATTTGTGCTAAATTACGAAATTCGCCACTATACAAAACCTTGATAGAGATGAAAGTTTCTTCTTGTTTTTGGAAGCTTGTTGAAAGCTTGGTAGATTGCTTTTAGATACTTGAGAACTTGATATTAGAGTCTTGAGTGCTCAATATTGAGTGGTTAAGTGCTTGATTGCTTGGATTCTTGAAGATATAATTGCTTTAAGAGAGCTTGGATGCCTAGATTTTTGTAAAAATAAAAGCTTAAATGCTTATGAGGATGTCCTTCATAAGATTGTGGTGAGCTTTAGACATATCCTTGCTATTCAAAATGATGGATTCCTACGATTCTAGAGGTATTTTGACATAATTGTGTAACAATACAAGATTATGATGATGAATTGGTCACCCCATTTGTTAGTTTTATAGGAATCCATGTCTCCTTAGGGGGCTAATTGCATTGAAGATGATAGGATTGGAGATGGTAAGAATTTGAAATAAGATGAAAGATGTTATCAATAGAGGAATATTAAAAATGATAAATATTGGATTTGGGATTCTTATTGGGAGTTTTAAATTGGATCTTAGGGATCTAATCCATTAATGGTGGGTGGCTTGGAAGGTACCAAAAGTTTTTTTTTTTCATTTTGGCACATGATAGTCAAAATCATTAGCATGGTAAAATCACCAACAATGCTTCATGATGGCAATTTCACTATCATGACCATTGAATATTAAATTTGGGTAAGAAAGATCAAAGCCAAAATTTTGGAAAAAGCATCATAAGGTCATAAAAGTGTTGTTAATGTTTTTTCTCATGCCCCAACACTTTAATTATTGGAGCAATAAATGCTCTAAATTTAGGTAAAATGAATGTTGATTCAATTTGGATAATTGAAAGATTGATTCATAAAGAAATTGATAAAATTGAATATCATCCCTACACTCAAATTTAGGTGTCTATATAGATATATGACATGTCAATAAACTATATCAATGTTTGAACATAGAAGAAAGAAAGTTCTTTATTTGAACTATATGGATTTATATTTTGCATGCTCATAGTGATAAGTTTAAAGAACATCATCTATGGAGGTATTGATGAATGCATCACCATGAGGACTTTTAGCCAGTTGGCTATGCAAATCCTCAAAATTCATTTGAAAAACCATTCATCCCAAGTTCAATTCTCTCCATTGAAAGCTTTTATAAAGTGTTAAGTTTTAGTGTTTTGGTACATTGTTGTGACATCTATTCAAAAATGTGACAAGCATTTCAACGAACACTTTATTGCCTTGACTAGCTCAAGGAACTTAGGTGATTGGTTCCTCAAGATCAAACCTCATGTCGTAGAATTTTGGCATTTCAAAATAAATAGTTCAAATTATGGCTGAGTTGGTATTCAATATGGTTGTATCTTATACCATATAGTATATTTTTTCCATATATACTTAATTTAGCCAATAGAATTTTAGTGTATATAAAATTAGTAGTCAAGTGGTGGCCAAATGACATGGATTAAGTGGAAACCATTGATTGGATGTTGCATTTATATATTTTAGAGTATTAATTTTTTAATTTTTGAGGGCTAGTAGGGAAAATATTTTGGACACCATGATTTATGCATAAGGAAGCATTTTCAATCTATTTTGTTTCAAATTAAATAAATTTTCTAGCTCTTTGTATTGGCAACATGAGTTAAAGGACCCTTTACTATGTTTAGACATAATTATATATCATAGACCATAAATTCTATTGCACTCTCTTGAAAAGGTAAATTTATAATGTGTTATGCAATTAAAATCTTTGGTTTTACATGCACCCATAGAAGTGGTGATGATTAGAGGATTTGAAACAATAAAATTAGAAGTTGATGCATTAAGATCTACATTTAAATATCCAAAGGTTAGATCCAATTAATTTGGAGGTAAAGGTTTTGAGCTAGGTTGTTGGGGATGGTCCATGAGTGAACCTTCCTACATAGACATGTCTAGGGTGTAATGACCTTCCCTAAGAAATGATTCCATAACATCCCTATGATTTTACAAAAGTAAGCCATTTGAGTTATGGATTGGAAAATCAATATTCCTTGGTCATCATGGATAGGGCTTAGAGAAACCAAAGATGTTGAAGCCTCCTCTTCTTGACCAAATGTTGGGTCCTCAAATGTAGGTTGGTTATCATGGCCTTCCATAAAAGTGTTAGGGTTAATGTCCAACTAATGAGCATAGATTTAGGTTAGGTAGTTTCTCTTGGCTATGGGTTTGGAAGGAAAGATAAAATTAATTAAATTTTTAAGTTTATAGATTTGATTAAAGAAGAAAGAGAATATGTTTTAAAAATCTTGTATCCTCTTCTATTGATATATCAAATACGACCTTTATACCTCAAGGACTTCCCTATATACCAAAGGTCCCTACATATCTGACTCTTTCCTATATACCCATTGGTATGTGAGAGAAAGTCAAAAAGTGTGTTGCCATTGAGATGTGGAAGTGACCACTTGGGTACATGTCCCAGATGATGCATGAGGGGTAATAGCATATCTCCTCATGAATCCCACTATCCCAATACAATATGTAGATATATAAAATACGTAATCATAAGGAGACTCTTCAAAATACCTCAATCTAACCCATATAACCCACCTAGGGTAGTCTCATGACTATTTGGTGTATTTTTCCAGCAAAAGGGCACTTTTCCCCATGGGAAGCATGATCATCTCGCTTGAGATGGTCTCCAAGTTGGGACCATATCTACGTGATACTATTGCATGCATACGAATTCAAAAAGGAATAATCAGACAGGGATATTAAACTAGTAAAACACTTTGATTACACAAATGAAATGAATCCTTTATTAATTCATCTTTTCAACATGTTACAAGAGTATCCTCTCAAGGGATCTTATTGGTGATACAATTAATACAATAGGGGTGTTGTTCCCATTTTTATCAAAAATAATATAGGTGCAATACATAGATCTCCATGCCAACACAGTATTTTGAGAACAGGTTTTCTTGCGACCATAGCATGAGAGTTGAATCCAAGATCTTTCGCTATCCTTGAAAACCTGTAATCTGTACATAAGGCAAACAAATCAGATCAATAGCATTTGTGGGGCCCATCGAGGTTGGGCCCATATTTTATTAATAAGTATGAAATGATAAAGAAAATAGGTGTATGCATATAATAATAGAAATGTATGCTACTGTAGGAATAATAAATGTAAGGATCTAGGCTAAAATATGTAGAAAATAGGAAAATTGATCATATGATCAAGACCATATTGGATCAAGACAGTCTCATCTACGGACCATCTTGGATAAATATGGTCTTGTATGTGGATTGTATCAAGGCAAGACGATCACTGTCGCAGACCTACAACTCTGTGAAACCAGGTATGAGTAGTATTGGAATGACATAATATGGTTTTGTCAATGAATTGGTGGTAAATTCGAAGGTGAGTAACTAGGTTTGTGTGATCCATAGAAGTAGTATTGATCAAGCATGGATGAGAAAGGTAGATTTGAAAGTTGTGTGGTAATCTAGTATCATTAATACAAGCAATAGGAAGGCATGGTGAGGTTTGGGTAGCACTTTGTTGCTCTAGAAATTTAAATTTTGGATTCTTGAACATGGAGGGGAAGAGCTCCATTTATAGCCCCTTGGCATGCAACCAAAGGGGTAAGTGGCAATCGGTGGTAGTCTTATTTCAAAATTATAACAAACTGTAGGTGGCAAGGGAAACTTTTACTGCCTACAAGTTGCCTAGCATCAGTAGAAAATCAGTCATCGTACTAACATACAGTTTAATGTCTGTTTTATTTTTTTATTTTTGTGCATGCATGACCATATTAGTTCGAGATAATCATGACTTTGAAATTATCTCGAGTCGAGATGATCATAAATTTGAGATCATATTGGGTCAAGATGATCATGCTTTCCATGGGAGAAAGTTCCTTTTGTTGGTGAAAGACATTTAATTATCCCTAAGGCTGTCTAGGATGGGTTGTTAGTGTTAGAAAGAGATCTCTTTGGGAGTCTCCTTGTGATGATGCATTTTAGGTGTCTAAATGTATAATATAGAGATAGGAAGAGGATTGTACGATAGATTTCAATTCAAGGATTATGATCTAATAGAACACTGTATAATTCAATAAGATCATATGACCGAACCACTTATCAATGACATTGATCATACATATCGTACAATAGAGGAACAAGCACAATGACACAATGATATGTTAGTAGAAATCATCGTACAAGTCCAAGTTAATGTGGTTGTACAACTTGTATGATGAACTTGATATGTTGTCAAGAAAGTTCATGTAAATAAAAGTTAAAAATTAAAACAAAGGCTAAAAAAAAAAAAAAATGCATGTAAAAACAAGAGATGTGGTTGTTGAAGGAGCAGTTATAATCACTCCCATCCAAATCAAACTATAAATAGGGATCGAAGGGGGTTAAGGGAAGTTATTTGAAGGTACATTTGAATAAAAAAATGAAGAATATAAATAATAAAAGGAGAACAAATGCATCCAGGGAAAAGACATCATAGAAAGTCCAAAACCTAGAATTCAAGTTGTAGTAGGAAAGAAGCATAGAATTAGGTTATCAAAAAGTTCCCTAATTACTAAAATTTTTAAGTGTATGGATGATCATACAAAAATATAAAAAACACCTACAACCAAAGAGAGAAAGTATCATACAAGTCAAGGAAGATTTCTAGGGAAGTGGCCATATAGACGAAGGAAGGTTATCATTTGATCATAGAAGGTTGTCATATGATAATAGAAGGTTGTCATACAGATATAGGATAACTAGTATATGGTGGAAAAAAAATAACCATACAATTAAAGGATATCATCATATAATTATAAGAAATCAGTGTACAAGTGTACAAAATAGGCCATATAAAGGATGGCAAAGTTGTCGTATAGTCATAGTCATCATATGACAAGAGGAAAGAGAGTATGATGGATGATGTATGAGTGGGAGACTAATATTTTTAAAATGGATAGAAATAATTTAAGCACAAATGAGTTGAAACTCTCCTTTCCTAGTACATAGAAGATAACATCAAGGGAGAGAAGGAGATCAAACTCGATAGAAGATAAGAGCCGAAAGAATATATAAGATGAAAAGACACCATATGGAGTAAGAATCACTGTATAAAAGAAGGCATGGTGATTCATATAAGAAAGAAAAGTAAAAATGGATACCACTCAATGAAATAACATGGACTCAACCAACTAATTTTTTTACCATAAGCGGTGGCAAGAAAACCCACCCAATCATCCATTGAAAGTTGTATTGACACAAGCAGGAGTGAGTTGCATTATGTAGATCCTAGTATTTGACAAGGACTTCTTTAAATATTGATGCAAATGCTCAAGAATTATGATGCAGATGAGAATATAAGTATAGTAAATATTAGATATTGAGACATCAAGGTTATATTTTTAGCAATAATATTCAATAATCATTTGGATTATCAAAACTAGGAATAGAAGTAAGGAAGGAACACCTAGATGTAGAAGAGTAGAAAAAAATAATTTACAAAATTGTAATTATTAGTCTTGATGAAGTTAGTAAGAATTTTGGTCATGAAATCTATGGGATCAAGTAGAGCCAATTGAGGAATGATGAATTACAATGTGCCATGGACATCATGATGTATAAGTTATCAGGGGAAACCAAATCGTTTAAAATGCATATATGATTAGCTCAATATGTATATGGTATTATAGGAGTACAATACAACTATGCATCATATTTATCTTACTATATTAAGAATTTCTTGAGGCAATAAAATAATAATTTTGTGATGGCATTCCACGCCATTGGAATAATGTTGAATGTGGTGTCTTACACCAAAATTGAATTTCTAAGATTAACTGCTCCAAGAAAATTGTTAGATGATGAACCCATGGTATAAGGATTGATCAATGCATTACTAGTAGTAAATTCCACTCCAGTTAAAGTGTGAATTAATAAAATCATGAGAATATCAAACTTGGTTGCATCAAAGGATAATGTTGTGTTGGAGAAGGAAATAACACCTTGATAGATTATGCATAGAATATTAGAAGCCAAGTTGTTATAGGAAACTAAGTGACTTGAGAAGAATAAAGAGAGGTGTTGCTTTAGGAGCAACAACAAGATCAAAGAAGGGAGGAAGAAGGGTAATAAACTAGTCCTGTAAGGACAATGAGATATTAAAAATAGGAAATATTGATGTCGAAAGAATGATAACCCAGTAGAGATAGTGCAACAGTATGATGAAGTGATGACACAGTCAATGCAAGAAATGAAAGTGGTGGCAGAAGAACCAAATATAATAGATAATATGGAGGAATAACTACTATAACTTTCTAACATATCATAGCAAGTAGAATTTAGTGCATCGCCACCTACACCAAATATGAGGTAGTTTGATATTTCAACAAAAAAACAAGAATTTTTAAAAGATATACAAGTGTCAAAAGAATTTGAAGATCCAATTAGAGGAAAGAAGGTTGAGATTGCACAATAGTCTCAAGAAAAAAAGAAAATTAGATATGTTAGGAGAGGTAGTGGTCGCTAGAGATCAACTAGTGTAGAAAGTTTTCCAAATTTGCAAGAACAAACTATAGTACAACCTTATCAGTTGGAAGAAAATAGGGAAAAATTAAGCATGAAATAGGAATAGGAGGAGACATTTTAGATGCTAAGAAATAATTTCATTATTGAGGTGCCTATTTTGGATTAACTAATGAAGAAATAATCCAAACTTATAATCAGGTTGATAAATTCTTTGGGAAGATGATGCAAGTTTTTTTTTAATTTTGCATGACTACAATTTAGAATGGGGCTATGTAGGATAGTTGAGGCAATGGTGATATATGGTCTATAATGAAATGGATAAAGTAGTATAGTGGGCATAAGAGGATGAGAGGATAAAAAATATCATGAAAATCTATGATAAAGAACCATGGGAACTATGGGATGGATTCATGAATATGATTGGAGTAAAGGAGCTACCATAAGATATACAAACTAATTACAGGGTACCACAAAGAGTGTACATAGACACAAAAACCTTGTAACCTTGTCCAATAGATATAGTTGAAGTGGAACATAGGAATATTCCATCATAAGTGGCACCATTATATAGATAAATTATTTTTTAATACACTATATTGATTGGTTAATAGTGGGATTGGAACATATACACCAATCCAAAGAGCAAGAGTTCAACTAATATGGAGAAGAGTTGCAAACAATGAAAAGGGAAGCAAAAATAATGAAGAAAGAAGTTGAAATGAAAGTTGATCACCTTAAATAGAGCTTTGAGGACCAACTAAAAGCCAAGGATGATGAATTGACTATGATAAAGAAATATATGAAGTGCAATGAGATCATTGTATTTTTGAGAGAAGAGTTAGAAATAAGGGCACAAATGCATGAAGCTAGGGAGAAGGAGTTAAAACATAAAATCAACTCATTGCCAAAGGAGAGGAACAACTGGCTATTGTGGCTAGGACTAAGGTTGAGTTGAAGCAAAAAATAAAAAAGCATGCTACTAAAAAAAAGGATTTGGTGGTAAAATTAGAAGAGATGGAGAAAAAAGCAAACCACTATGGGCTACAATTTCATCACTTTAGTAAATATGCAAAGAGACCAAAGGATGAACATGCAACCTATGAATCCAAATAACTAAGATGGATGGAGCACATTTTGGTGGTTCTTAGAAGTAGTCAAGTATAGAAGAGCAACAAAAACAACAAGTGTTGATGAGGACATCAAATGGTTTAAGGGGGAGGACAAATATAGGCAGTAAAACTGCTTTCCAAAAGAAGAAAAAGTAAAAATATATAAAGTTTTATTGAACTTTTTATAAAATAAAACTTATATGAAATGCACATGAAATTAATGTAAATAGCACAAAATGAAATGCAAAGTGAAATTATATGAAATGAGGATGAAATTAGTATGTAAAGGCAATTTAATAAATTGCACTTAGGACCTTAGCAAAAAGTTAATAATTTTATGAATGTTTAATTCGGGATGGTAGTTGTAATTGATGTGATGTCCTAGAAACCACTTGGAATGGCCTAGGCAAGCTTTAATCCCCCCTTAATTTTGAAATATAGATGGCATATATTTTAGTATGAGTGTGCATGTAGTCACCTATGGTGAGTATTGGAGATAAGGAATATCAATAGGTTATTGATGCAAGATGTTGTTGACATTATTAGGTAGGTTGTTGTTGCACTTGCATAACATACCATAGTCTAAATGGACTAGAGAACCACTTTTTAAATATTAGTAAATTTTATCTTGTTTGCTTGGGCTTGTGCATATAATTCAATCATCCAATAACTCAGGTTTTCAACTAAAAGCTTCTAATAATATATCCCTAATTTTTGCATGTCTTGAGTTTGTTATGATGCTTATTGTCATAGTTGTGTATGATAAACTTTTTAAAATGGAAAATAACCTATCATATTAGATCAATATCAAAATAAAATTCACAACAAGTGCCCACTTGACTATGTTCCCATTGCCTTAGCACTCCAAATATAATAAAATTTAGGCACTACAGACTTGGATTTTCCCCTAGCAACACAAATGGATTCACTTATGAACCCCATATATATTTCGATATTTGGTGAAACCACTTTCATTAGATGCCTCTCAAAGAGAAATTTCTAAAATCATAAAATTACCTATATTCTAAGAAAGCTTGACCTCCCAGATGGCTTATATTCAACAAGCTATCAGGTTGTCCTATTAGTCATAATGCCTACCTAATCACACAACTCCCACTTATAGACCCCATATCTCTTTCAATACTTAGTAAAATTTTGTGAAACCCTTGGACACATAAGAAAAGTGCAGGAATCCCCTAGACAAATCAATGATGATAGATAAATGGAATAAAATGGGTAGGCCAAAGTTTTTGGCAATGCCATGATTTTCAAAAATCTTGGTAAATGGAAGAAAATGGTCAGGCATGAGTTTGTTGACAATGATGCCAACAATGAGTTTTAAAATCCCTAATCACTCGAGAAATTTAAAAGCATATGAAAAGTGGTCGAAAGCTCCTACCACTAATGGAGAAGCATGAGGAAAAAATAAATTAAAGCCCTAGAAATTGGGAGCTAACTATGTCAAAAGTCCAAAAAAAGATATCTTGTGTCTTGGTAGCTTGAAAGAAAAGAAAATTAAAACCCTTGGTCAAAATTCTTTTGACACTTGCAAGGAAGCTAAAAAAATAAAAAACCCCAGCCTAAAGCCAAGACAATTAGAATTCTCAAACACTTGTGGCGAAGAGTAGAGGCAAATAAAATTAGATCCCTGGCCACATTTATAGGGAATACAAAATTTAATGAAACAAAATCTCCGGCAAGTGGAAACGAGCAATGCTAGAAGCCCAAACAAGAGAGGAACTACATAATTTTTTTTAGGGAAGGAAAATTTCCTACAAATGCAAAGATTTTTTGATAAAAAAAAGCAAAAAGAGAGAAAAAAACATTATAAAATAATTTAAAATAAAAATATATAAAAAAACATAAAAAATAAAGTAAAAAATAATAAAAATAAAAGAAATAACGATAATGATAATATAACAAAACAATAAAAATAGTAGTAATAATGATAATTAATTTTAATACCTATAATTTTTTGTCTTTGACTTGTAGGACAGCTAGCATTACTGCTTTAGATTCAAAAATGGATGATGTGGGAGTTTTAATGCTAATCCAATGTACACAAACATATGGGCGATAGACGTGGTGAAATTAATGGTAACCTAAAATTTAAAAAGAACTAAAATTCAATGATGCATGACTAAAGTGCAACTAGGAGGTGATCACAAGAAGCGGATATTATGGTGAGATTAATGCAACAAGTAAAAAATCCAATGAAGTTAATTCTCAACCCACTTGTTGTGATTAGTAGACCAAACATTGAATCTCTTGACCAATCAAATTCATGTGACCCCAAATATCGTATTAACTAATTTTTAACGGGCTTGGCCAAAGTATGGCTAAAAGCAATCCCAAGGAGCACACATCATGCAAATGGATAGTAATTTATTGTAAAATTAATGTTATGTGAAGTGCCCTAAAATTGTCTAAATAGGGCCTTATTAGTCTATTACAAGGGTTGGAATCCATCTAGAAACATGTTCCCTTTATACTTAGTTTCTTCTTTGATTTTTTGTTTGTAGTTGGACAAATTTTCTAAACCAAGTTGAATATTGTTTTGAGCTCTATTCTTGTAATCTATCAAAGTGGGAAAATCCAAAACAAATATATTCTATGTTTATATTTATAAAGCAAGGCTTTTGAAATTTTTTGTGTTCAATCTACGCATGCTAATAGGGGCATGCTAATAGGGGTTGCAGTTAGTAAATTTTCATAGTCTGCTTCTCCTCTAAAGATTACATTTTTTTAGACTTTAAGTTGTGTGAATACTAGTCAGGCAGAGATTTGTTCTAAATTAGAATTGCTATTTTACCAAATCAAAATTGAAAGTCAAGGAAATATTGGCCTTTTTTTTATTCTTTTACTTTTAAACCTTTGATTTTTCTTTGGAGTCTATTTAGATTAGAAGTAGATTAATTTTAGTTTACAACTTTGAAACTAGTTTTTTACTGTATCAATTTCAAATTTTATTTAAGTTGTAAGCTAATCAATTTGAATGCAATGACTGATAATTTCTAGTTTGAAAAAATTTAAATTCCACTTATCCTACTATATTATAATAACAATGACATGAAATTATTTTTAGATAGTTAAGCATTTGATTGTAAGACATGTCTAGGAAATCTATATTTTTGAGTCATAACAACAAAGACCCCTTGAAATAACAACTATCAACAACCTCTAGATTTATCCATGTCTGCCCAGACATGGCATACCCGAATATTTGGGGAAGTGAATTCCCTTTCAAGAGGGAATAAATTATATTCCAAGTAAGTTGGTATGCCCTTGACACACCAATAGTCGACTTCTTCCTCTTCATACCCAACAAAACTGGCACTAGGGAGAGAAAAGTTAAAGTGTGTCATTTGCTCACTCAACAAAATTGGTGCTATAAAGAGGGTTGTAGACTTTAAAATTTAATTTTCCCTTGGTGTAGTGGTTATATTATACATCTTAACTATTAGATCTAAAACCAAAGAGTATCATCACTAGATTCAAGTCATTTTTAGGTGGCATTGATTTTCTCAGTATTTCCTCATATAGATGACCTAGAGCTAATAAAGATAGAACAAAAACTCCTTATACTGCCAATAGTTCTTTTAGAGCTATTATCCTTTTTGTTGATCCTTTTTCCATTACCCAAGGTCCACCAAAGGTTACTCCTACTCCATGGTTAGTTGGAAGCTGCCCTTTGAACATACTAGGACCTACACATGATATGCCTAAGAATGTTGAAAGATATCTCCGTCGGTATAGGCATGATGGAACAAGATTAGCTAAAAAATATATAATCATACAAATATGCCTTAAATTATTTATATATTGAAGATGAGGATGTTACCTATAGGACGTTTCCACACACATTGGATGAGTTTGCATATGATTGGTATATCAGCTTACCTTAAGGCTCTATTACTTCCTAGGCTCAATTAGAAACATTACTTATTAGCCACTTTAGACTACCTATTGACCTAGTTATGGTATATCATCAGTTTTCTTCTACCAATAGAAAACACAATGAAACCCTAAGACTATTTAACATTAGGTTCTATAGATTATACACTACGTTGGTGACAGTTTACACCCTTACAAAGGAAGTAACCATCCAAATGTATCTTAGAGCTTTGGATCCATTAACTTCTAATTTTGTTAGAATATCCCATTAAATCACATCCTTCCCCATGGCATATAATGAGGTTCTAACAGTTGAACAATAATTAATGCCTCGAGATTTTAATTTTGGTTAATTACCTTCACTTGGAAAATTAGAAGATTATAATTAAATATCACTAATAAATCAATCCCTTACACAAGACCTTCCCATATGAAACCAATGACAAGGAGTCATGTATCCAAACCAAATTCAACCCTTCAATATAACATCCCTAAACCAAATGATGCATAATATGAGCAATCAACAAACCATTCCAATATATTTGGACAATCAGGTGACCACAAACAACATTATCAATCATACACCTCCAACAAATGATCAAACAACCTTATCCACACTTTTAAATACATCTACACTCATAAATAATGTAATAGATCAACCAAGACCAAGTCAACCTAACAACTCAAATCTTGAGTTAGACAATATACAAAGGATGGTTTAGAAACTGAGTAACGATATGCTTCAATTAAAAAGGTAAGTTCCTCAAAACCCACTTGCAAATAATAATTAGAATAAGAACTTTAATTTCCAAAGGACTAATCACCACTAGAATACTTGCCCAAATAATGGAGTCCCAAATCCTGTTGGTAACCAAAACCAATCAAATAATAACCCAAGTACTTCAGTGAATTTGGTAGATTTTGTTGTGACGAATTGGTAAAGCCATTCCATAGCTCAACATGGTGAAACTAATTATTTAGAGTTTAAAATTGCTCTAGATATTGTCCAAAAGGAGATGATGAATTTGGATTTAGTACCCACCAATGAGGATTGTAGAAATCAAGCTAATAAAAATACATAGACAACCTTAGTTTAAGAGATATATGAACTCTCAAGATTGGATGAAGAGGAATCCAAAGAATGTTCAAAAGAAGAGGTGCAATCTTATTGAAAATTTCAAAGAGGTGATAATTATATTCTCTAAAGTAAAGGGAAAACACCATTGAATTCTTCCAAACCTCCCAACAAAACTTCTATCCCACCTGATGAGTAAGCCTATTGTGCTTACACAAAAAAAATATAATAAGCCATTACCATAAATAGAGAAAATCCCTGAGAAAAATAAGTTTAGATATAATATTATTGAAGACCTTAAGAAAACCAAGGCAAATATTTATCTATTTGAGGTAGCTCAATTAACTAACCAAAAGGATTTATTGCTTAAAACACTCTCTAGCCAAAATAAAAAAGAGATGAAAAAGGCTATTGATGCTCAAGTGGCTATATACAAAGAAAAGGTAGAATCCCCTCCTTTCCTTTTGAATATTAGAATTGTTGACAAAAACTTGCTTTATTATCTTATGGATTTAGGTGCTTTTGGCAATGTGATATCATATGTGATCAACCAAAAATTAGGACTGACCCATACTTTCTTAAACAAGAAGGCAGGGTTATGCATAAGGGGTCAGGTCCAAAATATATTTATAGAAATTAGGTGAATCAATTTTGAAATTGAGGCAAATTGTGTCCAAACTCATGTAGAAGAGATGGCGAATTGTATTTTTTCTAGCAAAAATTATAACAATGGGGCGAATCAATTGAAAAATATTTATACCACTTAAAATAAGGTTTTCTTGATGAGTTTACTAAGTTCTAAGTGTACATCTCATAAATCTAGGTGGTTTTAAAAAAAAATGGAGCTCTAGATCAAAAGTTATACCTCCTAGAAGGTTATCTAGAGAGCCTATAGACACAAGACATGAGATGATACAGGAGAGCCTATAGACACCAGATATGAGATGAACCAAGAGAGCCTATAGACACCAAATATGAGATGACCAAGGAAATACTATCGATACAAGACATCATCTATAGTGTTTTGTCTGCTATTTGTAATCTTTTATCTGCTATTTGTAGTATTTTGTCTATAGTATTTTCTCTATCATCTATAGTCTTGTCTGTAGTCTTTTATTTATTGTCTATAGTATTTTATCTATTATCTATAGTCTTTTATCTACCATCTATAGTCTTTTTTCTATATTATTTTCTCTGCCATCTATAGTATTTTGTATATAGTCTTTCGTCTGTTAGTTGTAGTCTTTTGTTTGCTATCTATAGTCTTTTATTTGTTGTCTATAGAATTTTCTCTGTTATCTATAATATTTTGTCTATAGTATTTTATCTTCTATCTGTAGTATTTTCTCTGCCATCTCTAGTATTTTATCTGTAGTCTTTTGTTTATTATCTATAGTCTTTGGTCTGTTGTTTGTAGTCTTTTCTCTGCTGTCTATAATATTTTGTCTATAGTATTTTTCTATAGTCTTTTGTCTATAATATTTTCTCTGTATTCTTTTATTTTTCATCTATAGTATTTTATCCGTAGTCTTTTCTCTGTCATCTATTGTATTTTCTCTGCGTTCGAGTATCTTTCATTTGTAGTCTATTCTCTATGATCTGATGGCTTCTCTGTTGCCATAATATTGTTCATATGTAGTATTTTCTCTGCTTCTCTACTTTCACTCATTTTTTGTATTCTCTACTTTCACTCATTTTTTGGATTTTCTATTGTCGATCGAGGAGAACCAATGTTTAACATGTATGTTTAGGTATATATAGTGGGGGTATAATAGGTAAATTTATCTAGGTTAATAAAATTATATATAATTTTAAGGTGAATCAATCCAAAATCTAGGCAATAAGGTTGGTGATTTAAAATTTAAACAGTAAAAGTATTATAATTTTGGGGTGAACCGACCCCAAAAAAAAATTACCCCAAAAATTTTGAGCGAATGGGCTGACATCCAGGGTCCTAATATTAGCTAATTTTTAATTTTAAAAATCATAATATTCATTAATTTATGATAATTCACCACTATGCATAACCCTGTAAGAAGGTTGTTCAACTGGATAAGATAGAGGTAAATGTGATCAGGGTTTTGAATCAAATCCATATATAATTGGTTGTTGAACCTAGGATACAACAATGTATCGATATCCATGTAGTGGACATCCCAAATGCATATGGGATGTTACTCAACCATGATTAGTCAAGGACCCTAAATGGCTATATGACAATTATTTTTTGCACATGTGGCTTCCTTGAAATAGCATAGCCAATCAAATTAGGATAGAAAGAGAGATAAGGCTCAAAGAGCTCATCATTAAGTACAACAAGGCCAACAAGATTCTATACACTAAAACTAAATTGGGAGTTTATACTATGATGGTGGAAACCAAAATAGAAAGTAATAATTTAATAGTGGAGACCCCACAAAGTAAATAAAAAATAATGGAAGATTAGTTGTAGGCTCTCAAGTTTGACAAATCAAAGTCTAAACATGGTAGTGGTACTAGGATTGAATTAGTTAACCCTAGAGGCAAATTATATCTTGTTGCTTATCGATTACAATTCTCTTGCACTTGTAATGCTACTAAGTATGAAGAATCAATGCATGGACTATAGTTTACCATCAAGAAGGGAGACAAATATATACTTGTCTTAGGATATTATGAGTTGGTGATCAAACAAGTACAAAACTAGTATGTTTATCATGACAAATGTCTCTTCAATTACCGTAGTTGTGTGTGGGATTTAATAAAAAAGTTTGATGCTTTTGATATAAAAAAAAAAATGCATAAAATAACCACACTACATATTCTTTAGTAGTAGTAGCAAGCACCCTATAACTAGTTGTTTATTCCAAGATAAAGTGGTTTTTAGTAGAACTAGTTGCTACTCCCTCATACTTTTTCAAGTGTTTGAAGATGATAGATATATAGTTGATTTTATTATATTTGAAATGTAGACCATAGATGAGGAAAATAGAAATGATGTAAAGCTAGATGAAGAAAGTGAATTAAGTCTGAAAACAAACACCATTCCCAAAGGTATGATTTATTTGGAACGTATATTTTATATGCATAATCATGCCCAAAAGTTGTAGACTATTTTATTTAAAAAAGGATCATATGAAGCATATAATCTAGGAAATTTTGAGAATCCCCAAAATATTTTCTTGTAAAAAACCTATACTGATGAGGAAAAAAGGAAATAATCTAAGCTTTAAAGGATTACATAGATGTTATATCATGGAGCTATGAATATTTGAATACCAATGATGCATCCATCATTACCCACACCATTCTCTTGAAGCAAAGAGTGAAACCCTTTCGACAAAAGTAGAGACTAGTGAACCATTGTTGGAGCCTCTTATTCTTAACAAGATACAAGAATTATTGGTAGCCTACATTATTTTCCCTGTAAGACATTCTATTTGGGTTATAAATCTAGTACCAGTCTATTAAAAATAATGGAGAAATACACTTGTGTGTAGATTTTAGAACTCTTAAGAGATAATCTATGAATGATAACTATCCTTTCCCTTATCTATATGAATTTTTATAAATAGTGAATTAATTTGAGATGATGTACATCCTAGAAAATTACATTAGATACAATCAAGTAGTGGCAGACCCTAAGGACTAGATTAAAACTACATTCACTATAAAATGAGATACATTTGCATATAAGAGGATGTTGTTTAGTTTGATTAATGTGGGATCAAATTTTCAAAGAGCTATGGATATTACCTTTAAGGAACTCATTGGGAAATGCGTAGAAATTTGTATTGATGATCTCATTTTTTTTCTAAAATACATGAAAATGATTTGGAAGACTTGAAAATAATGCTGTAGAGATGCTAAGAGCATGGAATTTCACTAAATTCTAAAAAGTGAATTTTTGAGGTTATAAAAGAAAAAATCCTGGGGCATGGTATTTTAGAAGCTAATATTTCCATTAACCTAGATAGAATTGAAGCAATTAAAAAATTTCCCCTTCCTAAAAATAAAAAGGAGTTGAAGTCCCTCTTTGGAAAAATTAATTTTGAAAGAAATTTTATTTTGGGTTTTACAAAGATATTTTAACCTCTAAATGCGATGCTTAAAAAGGATGCCAAAATTTTATGCATTGGGGAAGCACAAGATACTTTTTAATAAATAATAAAAGCAATAACTAATGCTCCTGTATTAATCTGTCCTAATTATACTCAACCTTTTTATATTTACTCATTTGCATCTGAGCATTCAATTATTGGTGTTTTAACTCAGAAGAAGGAAGCTGGTGATGAGAGAACAATAACTTTCATAATCTCGTTCTTAAATGATGCTTAGCTTAGATAATTAGTAATTGATAAACAAGCCTTTGATCTAATAAAAACTATGAAGAAATTTTGACATTACATTTTGCATAGCAAATTGTTTACAATAGTGTCTGATCTTGTTGTGAAAACAATGTTTATGCACAATGAGTTAGGAGAATGTAGAGGCAAGTGGATGTCTATCTTTCAACATTTTGATTTAGAAATTCATCCTATGATAATTTTTAGAGGACAAGGACTAAGTAAAACATTGGCTGAAGTTGAATCTCAATTATCATGTCAATAGTATTCTATGGGAGAAATTATAAATGATAAGTGGTATTTGCAAACCATTTATTATTTACTAAACAAAGTATGTCCTAGTCACTTGAATTCCATTAAAAAAAATGTTGTATATTAGAAGCACAAACTTCATGATAAAATCAAGCATTCTATGTCAAAGAAATCATGAGAGGATCTACTTGAGATGTTTGAATAAACAAGAAGTTTCTAAAGTCATCAAATATTTTCATGGAAAATATGGTATAGGAAATGGCTCAAGGAATTCTACAACACACCAGATATTTAGAGTTGGTTACTATTGGTCCTATGTCTTTAAAGATGCACATGTATAGTCATGTCATGTTTTCCATATTGTAGCTTGCTGAGAAAGTAATTATGCCATTGTAACCAATGATTAAAGCTCATCAATTTGCACAATGGGGACTATAATTTATTGGCATCATCAATACTAATTCATAATTCATCTTGACCACCATTGATTATTGCACTTATTGGATAGAGGCTCAAGCATCCAAAAACTACACAATAGAGGACATGATTCAATTATTTGAAGATAACATTGTGACCAAGTTTGATATGTATGCTATGTTATGTGATAATGGCCTTGCTTTCTCTTCTTTGCAATTTGTTGAATGAGTTTATGATAATAATGTAACTCCAAATTTTTCTTCTAATTACTATCCTTGAAATAATGGAGTAGCAAAATTAACTAACAAAAGCCTTCTAGAAATAATTAAGAAAATTTTGGATAAAAATCCCAACGACTGACATAATAAACTAAAATTTACATATTGGTTATACAGAATGAAGATTAATTCTTCATCAGGTACATCCACCTATCATTTGGTGTATGGTCAGGATCCTATAATTTCCACAAACCTTAAGATCCTTACCCTACAATTTATGAAGGACTACTTAGAAATAGATTACTAGATAAAAGCCAGACTATTGATTTTATTGAGTCTATATGAGAAAAGGGAAAATGCATTGCAATATTTTAGTAAGCATTAAAAAATGGTAAAACAATGGTTTGATAAGAGGGCAAAAATAAAGCCTTTAGAATTGTTGATCTAGTGTTATTGTAGGATAAATCCCATGAAAAGGAAGGAGACCATGGAAAATTTGAAATCCTTTGGCTAGGTCTCTTCCATATATCAAAGAGTCTATGAGAGAATACCTTAAAGCTAAAAATCCTAATTGGAGAATAAATGGCAAAGTCCTCAAACACTACTTTAGTGCTTAAGAGTATTCCAATAGTACCCTATAAATAAACCTTATACACAGTTTTATCTTTTGATTTTTTTTGTGTTGGTCTTGTTTTATTCCATTCTTGTTTTGTCTTGCTTTTATCTCTATTTTTACTCTATTTTTATGCTTTCCTCTCTTTGTCTTATATTTTCCAAGAACTAGATTTGTGGTTACTCTAACGAGGGAGTGTTTTCTGCACAACTTGGAGATAAAAGGATCCTAATTTAAACTCAATGAAGATGAGATTGTCTTAATCATCCTATTGGGGATTAGATCTAGTCCTTACACTCTAGGCTTTATGATCCCCCACATGTCGTTCATTGGGTGCATCTAGTGCTCGTGCCGTGCATGGAGCACTAGTATGGAAATTTTGAGGGGCATTGGACATGAATCCTCCAAATAACCTCTAGGGTTTTCTACCAAGGATGGCTCCTTGTCTGAATGTGATATCTAACACAACATTATGCTGGCCTAATCTACTAGGTCTTTGATTGGAAAAAGGGTTATAATGAAAGCATTAAAAAATTAAAAGTAAATTTATAGGTAAAGTAAACCTACTCTAAGGAGGTGATGCAACAAAGATCTTAACCTCCTTACAACATAACAAGTTGGATAAACACATGCATCACAATTATAGTGTACAAGGAACATGGTTTTCCCAAATACAAGTTGCACCGAACAAGCATTTATAAGAACCAAAATAGAAAGAGAATTAGTCACAACTTCTTATATATATAATGGTGAGGTTACATACATGCCAAAGAAAGAGGTTCAGAACTAATAAACTTGAATTACTCAAGGCTTGAACTAGGTTATAATACAAAAGAGGATGAAATAAAACTCTATACGAGGCCAAATACTAGTAATGGGTATGTCTATATTTCTATCCTTTATAATGAGAAAGAAGAGGGGATTAATAAGAAGTGAGACAAAATTTCCCTAAAATTTGTGTAGGAATTCAAAATTATTCATTTCAAAATTCCCCAAGCTAGTCAACATTGACGTTGAGTGATCCTTGAGGCATTGAGGATCTGTAGCCATAAATATTGTTGGTAGGTTGACTTAATGGGACTCTCGTCGTGCCATCAAATTACTTTATGCTATATATTTGCTATGATTAGACATATGGGATCTTTCTTCATTAATACCTCAAGTTTCGTGTTGCCCCTAGGGTTGCCTTTCATGTCACTTCTTTGAATGCTCCAATTTTTTCCTTAGGTACCATGTCAATTGTAGAATTTCATAGTTGGAATCGGATCACCATTTCTTTCCCTTACATGCAATCACTATGGGTTGGTCTAGATGTTCTAGTGATGACCAAAACTTTATCTCTTTTGCATTCCTAGTAGGTTACTTAGGTTAAGTCCTTTAGTGCATTGTTTAGAGATTATGATCACTGGCTTTTGTGTTATTAGGAAAAATATCTTTTGCCAATGGCCCATTCCTTGCTATTTTATTGGTATCATAGTGACAATTGGGATTACCATATTTTGATGTCTTGTGGGCATGTCCCCAATCATTTTTATCCCTTCTACTTCCTACTACTCTTTCACCATGGATCTTAGGGTGGACTTTGTGGAGGTCAAGAAGCTTCAAGGCTTAGAAGAAGTTTCACAACTTGAAGTCTCCAAGATGATCCATTTTTAATCGATCCTTGAGTATTAAGATCCTCTTAAGGAAGGGGTAATTTTCTTGGCTTCTTTCCTACTTGGTCACCCCAAGTCACCTCACTTTCTTCCTCCATGTAACTAGGCCTAGTTCTTGGAGGTTGCTAATTGATGATGACTTGTGACTTCAATAGGAAACTATGAAGGCCATTAGACATGAGAGAGATCTAAACACACAATCCTTCATATTTACCCCAAGTGGAGAGGTATGCATACTTTGGATAGGATAAAGCCCTACCTTGGATGGAGCTCCTTCAACTATCATCAAAAGATATATAGGACTCTAGCTCATGGTAGAACTTATGTTAGCTATCATCAAAAATTCTTTGTCAACCATTGACATTCCATTATGGTGGGTTGGATAAGCTTTGTGGAATAGGGAACTTCAAATTTAACATCAATCAACAATGAATACTCTTTTTCGGTTGCACCTTGGATGGTCTTATGGTGTTGGCTAATTTGTAAGTAGTGGGGGTCCTTGACTTCTACATCTAGTCTCTTCTCAATAACCTTAAAAAAGCTAATTGATCAAAATGGCCTTCTTAGTAAGATTTGCCTAGTTTAGTAAATTTTCACTATAGTTTTGGTGACTCATAGGGGAACTCCTACTAGTAGGAGTTAAGGAACCTAGTGAAAATTTCCTTGACCATTGGGTGCAGAGTAAGAATGAGGGTAAATTTTGAGGTTTTTATAGAAAATATGAATGTTGGAAAAGGATGACATTAGAAGAAAATCTACTCAATATTTTATGAAAATTGGAAAGGGTGTGATTCATTCTATAAGCCTCATCTGTTGAGACAAATATTTAGGTTCATCCTCCTTATGTTAATATTATAATGATAAGGTAGTATGGAAATACTCTTTCTTTTATACTTGGATAGTGGGGTACATCATCATTATTTATTATCCTTATGCTTGATTGTGGTGGTTGTCCTTATTTTTATCAAATGGCCTTCATTACTAATCCTAAGAGAGTTGGTGTGAATGCCTAGTTTTTATCAATTTTATTCTTTATGCATGTAAAATATTTGATTCTCATTTTGTAGGTATAAAATCACTTGTATCCTACACAACTAGATAAACATGTAAGAATTTATTTTTGTACAAGGGCCCAGAGGGCCAGTAGTTCAACCTTTGTACCAGACATCTACCCAATATTGATATGTTTGAAGGTCTTGCTAGAAATAGGCTCCCAAAATTTGGTAACTCAACGCTTCCTTTCATAGGCTATATGATTTACAAGTAGCTTCTCATACTTATATTAGGTTACATTTTGGAGGAAGACCTTGATATTAATATCTATTTGTAGGGATTTCTAGTCCTATTGTATTCCCTAAAAATATTTTGGTTTTGGGTTGGAATTACTAAGGATATTCCTTGAGTGGTACGAGAAGTTCAATTACCAATTCAAGTCCTTTGTTTAGTTTCTCTACACCTTTTAAGCTAGTTACAAAGCTATTTTCATTGCATTTACCATTACTTTTGGTAATGCATAGGTGTTGAGCATAGGGCTAATCATGCAATTATGGACCAAATTGCCTTCAACTATTAGATATAGGTAGAAGGGTTTTGCTCCAATCTATCTAGCCACTATATCAGGACTATACATGACTTCAATTTGCCTTGTCTCTTGTTCCCCTTGATCTATTAAGGTTTCCTTAATTTTTTTTAATGGTGAGGATTTTGGTGGCGATCGAGATTTGGGCCTATCTTCTTTTGACTTAAAATTCTTTGAGAGATCCTAGATGTCATCATTGGTGTTTTCCAAAGGATTCGATATCTATAGTCCTAGAGTGCTCATGGTGGTGAGGGGATCTTATAATTTGGTCACTCTACCTCCCTAAAAACTTGTAGCTACTTCAAGGCTAGTTGTCCTTTTGAGGTCTTGTTGAATCCACTACTCATTGAGCATCAGTTGGTAGGTCTAGTCATCTATAGCACGCATTTCTCTTTCTTCCCATATGATCAAAACCTATTTTGAGGGAGTGTCCATTGGGATATAAATATCCTAGAGGAATTTCAATCACAATTGGGATGGTACAACAAGTTCTCCTTCCTTTTGTGTCCCTATGGGAGATCAAAAATATTGCTTGGGATGATGATGGAGATAAGCCCCTAGAAATAGTTGGTAGTTCATGACTAGATGCTCTTGATTCATATACTAAGAAGCAAAAAATTTAGGTTCTAGATAATGAAATCCTCATTCTCTTTATTGACTTATCAAAATCAATAATTCCTTAGAGAGCATCTAGTGTCTCCTTCTCAGCTCATCCATGTAAATCATTATACAATATAATATCATATTCCCATATACCTATTCCTAGGTACCCTAATATTCCACCCTCCTTAAAAATATTTATTCCTCAAAATATATGAAGAAATAAGATAATATAATTTGCTAAGCAATGTTAGGAAATTGTCCCAATATTAATCATCCATCTATCCTAGTGCATGAAACTCTTATTGGTGGTGGTCTACGTCGATATTGGTATGATATTTTTCCACTTGAGTATCCAAAATAACTTCATTAGATCCATTATTTTGCTTCTCTATTATGATAATTCAAATTATGGGTCCATTTGTTCCTTGATGTTGTTGCATCACTCTAAAACCCAATATCACTATGCTTTCTTTGTCAAACATTGTCATACTTGGAACCCTTTTGATTTCACATAGAACCATAATAGTGTTACCCTAAACAATGTCTCCAAGGTTGTTATTGCTCATGGTGGTGTGGATGGTGATATCATGTAACCTTAGTTTTATGTTGTTGTTGGAGATATTATATTATTTGGTAAATGTTAAAGTACCCCCATGGTAAATTTTGTACCATTATAAATACTAGATTGGAGAATAGGATTTATATTTCTCTAAATTATGTGTCAATATGTGATAAGAGTCTAAGTGTCATGTAATAAAGTGTGTAAGTGTGGAAGGTGTTAGAGTGTGAAAATCATCATGCAATAAAGTGTACAAGTGTGTAAAGTGTGAGAGAGTGCAATGTATCATGTAAGTAAGTCAAGAGTCATATGTGTAGGTTTGAAGTATACAAGTGAAGAGATACATGATATGTGGTAAGATGTAAATTCCAGATTCATGGGATTTTTTCATATGTGAGGAGTAAGAAATGATACATCTTCTGTATATTGTGAGGAGAGCAATAGTCAAGTTTTGAAAAGTCATATTATAAGCTTATATTATGGAGATAGAGCTCCATAAATTATATCAAATAAGTGTATCTCAATAATAGAGATCTTGTATATTTGATTCATCAATAATATTGTGATTTTATTACTGAGTACTATTGTTGTTATTTCATAAATATAATATTCATTGATATTGGTCACATTGATTGAATGCTCTAATACTGAGTTTGATTAAGATCCTAGAAATACAACCTTTAATTAAATCTGGCTAAAAATCCATCAATTCTACCTTCTTTGACTCATCAATATATGGATCCACTATTTTAAATTCCTCTACATGCTATTATTTCATGTGCCCTTTGTTTGGTGTGTTCTTGGACTCTTCTATTAAAGCTTCCTTGGACTCTGCTATTGTTATTTCCACAAACTTTGTTGCTACTACTTCTTCCATGGACTCTATTGCTACTACTTCCTTCTTGAAATTTGTTTCAGTTTCTTCTATTTATTCCTTTATTTGTTCTCTACAACCACTTCTTGTTTTTCCTTGGATTCTTACTCCATAAGCTAATAAATATCCTATAGTGTTATCTTCTTTTTCTTATACCACAACTTCATAAATTTCTTTTGAACATTAATGTTAACCATAACCAAAGAATCCAACCAAGGATAGCCAATATCCACATCATTCATCTTAGTGACATAAAAATATAAATGCAAAACATATTTATCTATGGTGATCTTCAAATATAAAAATTTGAACATTCTCACCCTCAAGTTGTATGTCCTTAATTTTTGTTTCTTGAACCTGTAACCTCTTAGCCAAAGCACTATTAATGAAATAACATCTATTGCTAGGGTTAATGAAAATAATAAAATTTTCCTTTTGAATGCATACATGAACCTACAAAATAGAATTTTTAGATGAATTTAGATCATTCTCTTGATTTTGCAAACCCGAAGATGTGGCTTCTTCATTGTTCTCACTATCTTCCTTAATGTTTTCCTCTTTCTCCTTCTTGATTAATTTTATTTCTTTATCAGTCTTCATTGTGTTTCTTGAAAAATTCCCACTCTCTTTTATTTCAAATCTCTCATTTTGAATCCACTGTGGTTTCTTTTAAGGTCTTTGATGACACCTCTCAAGCTATCTATATTTTTATCCCTCCATTGAAGCTCTATATTTTGTTGCATGTTTATTTATTGTGCATGATATTTGAGTGTATCCTTCAAAGTAGTTATCTCTTTATATGGGTTTTAATGACTTAATAATGCATGCTCCAACTACCCCAAAGTGTTCCCATTATTAGTTTCAACCATAAAACTTAACAACAAATATATAGCTTCCTTTTATAAAAGTGTAGTAAGGTGGAATTTCTAATAAGGATTTGTTGGACATTTTGAGTCCCTAAGTCAAAGTTGTCATTGATGTCACCATTGATGCCACCAGATGGAGTCATCATTAATACCAAATATTTCAGTAGGAAATAAAGGTGACAAAGATGGTCATTTTATATTCAGCAAGAAGGCATAAGTTCGAGTGAAACAATGCAAAAGATAGAAGTTAAAAAGGAGTTATAATATTTATTTTATAAATTATTTAAATTCAGGATGAATTTAAATTTTATAAATAAATATTAAAAGGTATTTTTTCAAAGGTGAAATATTATAATGGTTAGAAGTGCCATGGTGAAAACCAAAATAAAATATTTGTAATTTTCATTACAATATTTTATATTGCAAAAGTGGGTTTATAAAGTCTAAAAATATATTAATAAAATCCAAAGGTTGGGTTTAAAGTTTTAAGACCAAATAATATTTTAATAAATCCAAAGGTTGGATTTAAAGTTTTAAACGAGGCAAAGTTTATTTCCACCGACGTCATAGAAGCCAAAGGGAAGCGCCGACATTTTTTATTTAGTGGAAATGCATATAAATACCATGCCAAAGTTGATTTCTGAATTATCCTTGCTTGAATTGGAAAGAGAAAGCATACAAATAAAATATAGAGCTCATGAGATAGAATTGTGAAATTTGTGTTTGAATTGACGCCAAAAGGAAACAAAAGCAAGCACGTTGATTAGTTGGAAGCCAACAAGGCACCTTGGCCTAGTGGCAAGTGGGCTGCAAGCTTAAATTTTGGCATGCATGGTGGATAGTGTTCGAATCCTGCAAAATATTTTTATGGACATGTTGAAGGCACCAATCGTTAGGTGCATACATTTTGCAAGACAAGGAAGGAGTTTTGAAGCACATGGTCCTTCTTACTTCCCAAAAATCTTGTAGCTCATGTGGTGGTTTGCATCATGGGCAAAGACGTTTGTGTGGGCTACCTTGAGAGTTCGAAACTCTCCAAAGGCAAAGGTACATTTTTATGTTTTATTTTATTAATGTCTAAGTTGGAGGTATAAGTTATTTGGTGGTTGAAGTCTTTGCATTATGATAAAGGTTGGTAGTTGAGAAATACCATTAGGATTTATAAGGAGTTTGAGTAAAATCTTAATTAATTTATTATTAAGATTTTTTGGGTATTATTTTGTATAAGGGTTTTTCTATTAAAAGAAGACTATGGTGAATGTTATTTTTGAGTTGGAGTAATAAGGTGTATTTTGGGTCATCATTTTGTATTGTGTTATTATTAAAGTATTCTAACCCTTGTTGATATTGGAAGAGATAAATTTGTGAGTGTGGTAGATTTGTGAGATCAAATCCTTGACAAGAAAAAAGGTATGGGCAAATTCTTCCGTGGTTAAATTGGTTGACTGACTTTATTGAAAATTAAGTTTAGAGTGAAAAGGATTTGATTAGGGTTTCCTTTTCGAAAGTGTGTGAATTAATGCTTCAAGGTTTTCTGAATTGAGAGTTGTGATTAAACCTTGTTTTATAAGCATTGTTATTGAGACCATTGGTTGAGTGAAGTGTTTGAGTTAATTCTTCAAGGTTTTCTAATTTGAGAGTTGAGATTAAAACCTTGTTTATTAGCATTGTTGTTGAAGCCAATCGGTTATGCAAAGAACTTGAAATTGAGTTAGAAAATAAAAAAAGTATCATTGTTATGTGAGAACTTTTGTTGAGCATTGTTGGAAATATTTTGAGTTGGATGATACATGCTTGGACTAGGGTGTGTGAGAAATGGTTGTTTCTTGAAGTTATTGGTTGAGTAGAGTTGATTGAGCCTAGTCAAGTGAATGTGTGAAGTGGTTGCTTAGGTTCCATGAAACAAACAATTCCATATTTTGATTTGAGTTGAGATTGAGTTTTTGAGAATATAGCATATCGAGTCTCTAACAATTCTCTTTATGCTTCTATGAGATTGAGTTGAGAAAGTGATTGAGCATTGAGTA
The DNA here is from genome assembly GCA_028583015.1 of Wollemia nobilis. Lineage (NCBI taxonomy): Eukaryota > Viridiplantae > Streptophyta > Pinopsida > Araucariales > Araucariaceae > Wollemia > Wollemia nobilis. Next base: position 13,124,764 of record JAQPPZ010000754.1, on the reverse strand, counting down.
TAGAACATATTGAGTCTCTAACAATTCTCTTTATGTTTCTATGATATTGGACAATTCTGTGTGGACTTGTTAAGATGATTTAAGGCAAGTCTTTGGGAAGACTTGTGGACTGATTTTGTGTGAGTTTTTGTGAAATCTTTCAATGTAGATTTGAGCAAGTCCTAGAGAGGACTTATTGAGCAGATTTGGACAAGTTTTGTGTGAGATTTTTTATCAGATTTGGACAAGTTCTATGTGATCTTGTTGAGAAAATTTGAATAAGTTCTGTGTGATCTTGTTGAGAAAATTTGGATAGGTTCTGTGTGGACCTGTTGAGCAGAGTTGTACAGGTTTTGTGTGGACCTATTGAACATATTTGAACAGGTTTTGTGTGGACTTGTTGAGAAGATTTGAGCAGGTTCTATGTGGACCTATTGAGAAGATTTGAACAGGTTCTATGTGGACCTGTTGAGAAGATTTGAGCAGGTTCTGTGTGGGCATGTTGAGCATATTTGAACAGGTTCTGTGTGGACCTATTGAGCAAAAATTTTTGCAGGTTCTTTGTGGATCTATTGAGAATATTTGAGCATGTTTTGTGTGGACCTATTGAGAAAATTTGAGCAGGTTCTATGTGTACCTATTGAGAAGATTTGAGCAGGTTTTGTGTGGACCTATTGAACAAATTTGAGTAGTTTTTAAGTGGACCTATTAAGAAGATTTGAGCAGGTTCTGAGTGGAACTGTTGAGAAAAATTGAGCAGGTTTTGTGTGGACCTATTGAGCAGATTTGAGAAGGTTCTGAGTGGACATATTGAGAAGATTTGTACTAGACCGAATAAACTCTATTTAGTATAGATTTGAGTGGAATTGTGCTAGACCGACTAGACTGTGTTTAGTGCAAGTGTTGAGCAGAGTTGTGCTAGATCGACTAGACTGTGTTTAGTGCAATATTTAGACATAGATTTAGAGGTGACAGAGCATAGAGGATAGAGACTCCAGTGGATAGAGATCCATCAGCCAGGATATTGAGGATAGGTATTATGATTGAGGATAAGAGTCTTCAAGTGGAGAGATATCCATAGTCAATGTAGTGGAGGTAGTGTCTTCTAGAGGATCACCAGCCAAAGCAGAGGAGAAGGAGTTATCCTCTGTATAGAGATCCACAAACAGATTTAGGGGATCAACATCTCCTTTGGACTGAGGTCCATAAACATTGTAATAGGGAAATGATTCCCATGATATTATTTGAGAAATATTTAGAAGAAATATTTTCTCCATGGAGGTAGCCATCTTTGGGTGAACCATGTTAAATATGTGTCTCTATTGTGTGTGATGATTTGTGCATTGATTTGGTTATTGCTATTAATATTTCCATTGATTATATTGATTAATACTATTTGGGAAAGAAAAGTAAAAAATGGTCTTATACTGTTCACCCCCCCTCTCATTATAAGCTTGTGTTCTTCAGGATTAGAAAAATATAAAGACTTAAAATATGTCCACCATTGTCTAGCATTAGTATCATCTGATCTAAAAAACTTTTGAAGTGTCATAACTTCACATCCAAAATAATAATAATGCAAATTAGTGTTTTACAAAAATATATATCTCCCCACTAATTTGGAGCTAAAATTCCACATAAAAAATTAGATCTATAATTTTTATTCAAAACAAAATAAACTACAACTGATTTTCTTACCCCAACTAACAAATTTTGTCTTCAAAAAAAATCATGATTTGAAAATTTGTCACTACCTTTGTTCGAGATGGCTAACTTCATAGGGTCTTATATCCCTTTTTACTACCTGGATTCCTTCATATGACCACTCCTTTTAAAGCTCTTTAAATTCCTCGTAAAATGGTCCAAGAATCATCTAAATTAAATAAAATTTCACAAGGATATGGCTCTTGAAAGATGAGATATTTTCCTAGAAATAATAATTGTTGTCATTCTACAATCTATAAAGACACAATACCCACTTTTCCAATTTTTTTGCTATGATACCACTTGTTATGAAAATTTACTCTCATTAACAAAAATCATTCTCCAATATGCAAAAATATCAAATCATTCATCCATAACTAATATCCACAATAACAATCCATACAATGAGATAGAGATAGATAATACCCTCAAGATAAGGTGATACCAATAATACTCCTTAAGGAAAACTCCACAAGATCTCCCAAGATGAGAGCACCACTTAGAGAGGGTAAAGTCCCATAAGCCACTTCATGGGTAAATATGATTACATATGATTGATCTCCATGATGATTACAATGACAATATTGTTTCCTTATATACCCATCTTCTAATTCTAATTAAGTTGACTACTAATATAATGTTATAATATAATCAAACTTGGGTTATGTTTGGTCCATGCCAACCCTTATACAATATAATATCATATCCCCATATACATATTCCTAGGTACCCCAAAATTTTCTCCCTAGGTTTTGTCCATCAGGGCAATCTCTAAATGGAAGGACTTGATATAGAAAATGAGTGTCATACCTAGGGGTGGTATGATATCATTTGGAATTCTATACCAATTTTATGGAATTGATTATTAATCATCCAGTACCTCCATGGGATACTGCTTGATATTCATTAGGTGATTCAAAAATGAGACTCCATATGCCTTCTCCCCAAACCATTCTACTAGGTGGGTGGCCAACTAGTCCCAACTTCTGATTGAATGTGAGGGGAGTGATATGTAACATTCTCATACTTTACCTTTGAAAGATACCACCAAAAGCCTCGATACCACATTTTGTGTAATCACATTATGCACCACACAAAGAACTACCATATAATGCATATGTTCCAATGTTATGATTGTATCTTCTCTAGTAAATTTGGACAGGGACTCCAAAGCTACAATGGGAATAAGATCCCAAATGTTTGGTGGGGTAGGGGGAACCAGAGGGTCTCGATCATTCCATGCTAGTATTTACTTGGGATTTAGTTATAGAGCCATATTTTGGCTTGTGTAGGATTACCAAGTGAAATGTGGTGCTTGTTGTTGCTTAAACAAGTTGATGAAAAAAGACTTCCATCAAAATCTCTATTTGAGAAATTTTTTTGTGTTAAATTTTGGGGTTGTCTAATAGAGCCACCAAATTTAATTAGTTCTTTGACCAAGGGAGTCCCCAAGTAAATATTTGTAGTGCTTCAATAAGTAGGGAACTGAGACCTTCATTGTAACCTCAATATAACTTCTAATCAAGGGATAAATATAGTGATTTGGATCCCACCAAGCATGCTTTTTGGACTGTTGGGGATTGGATATGGTCCTTATACTCTAGGATCTATGACCACCCATGTGTGGTTAGGTGCATCTGGTGCTCACGCTATGCATGGAGTGTTAGTCTAAGAATTTTGAGAAGTTTGGGAAGCATGGTATGTTGCTCTATTGGATGATCTCTAGGTATTTTACCAAGGTAAACTCATTGTTTGGATGTGATATTTGATGCATTGTTGTTTTTATTAAGCTAGCCTAATCTACTAGGTCTTTGACTAGGAAAAAATTAGATGGAAAACAATAAACAACTAAAAGGAAATTGACAAGTAAAGCAAACCTAGTATAATAAGGTGATGTGCCAAAGGTTTTAAACTCTTTGCATCATGGTGGGTTGAATGAACACATGCATCACAGTTGAAAATGTGGAAGGAATAAATTTTTTCTAAAAATGAGTTGCAGTGAATAAGCATACATAAGAACCAATACAAAAAGAGAAATAGTCATAAATTATCATATATATAATGGTTGAATTACATACATGCTAAGCAAGGAGTCTCAAAACTAATCAACTTGAATGACTCAAGGCTTGAGCTAGGACATAATACAAAAGAGGGTGAAATAAAACCCCATACAAGACTAGATATTAGGCATGGGAATGGCTAGCTTTCCATCCTTTATAATGAGAAAGAAGAGAGGATTTATAGGAAGAAGCGGGGTAGAATTCCCTTCAAAATTTGAGTAGGAATTCAAAATTATTCATTTCAAAATTGCCTAGGCTATTCAACATTGATGTTGAGTTATCCTCAAGGTTTTGGGGATATATAGTCATTAGTAGGTTGGCTTGATTGGGCTTTCATCATACCGCTAGGCTTCCTTATACTAGGGATGTCTATGATTAGACATCTATGATATTTCTTCATTAATCCCTCAAGTTTGGTTTTGCCTCTAGGGCTACCTTCTATGTCATCGCTTTGAATGCTCCACCTATTGCCTTGGGTACCATGTTGATTGTGAGATGTCAAAGCTATAACCACATCATTGTTTCTTCCCTTTGTATTCAATCATTGTGGGATATCCTAGTTATTCCAATTATTACCAACACTTTGTCTCTTCTATGCTTTGACAGGTTCCTTAGGTGAAGTCTTTATTTAGTGCATTCTTTAGAGATTATGATAATTGTATTTTATGTTTTTGGGAAAAATATCTATTGTCAATGGACCATTCCTTGTTATTTCATTGGTATACTAGTGACAACTAGGACCATCAGATTTTGAGGTCTGGTGGGAATTTTCCACCTCTTCTATTTTTTGCAACTCTTCCACTATGGATCTTAGGGTGGACTTTGTGGGGGCCAAGAAGCCTTAAGACTTAACAAAATTTTCACAATTTGAAGTCTCTAATATGATCCACTTTTGATTGATCCTTGAGTGTTAAGATACTCTTGAGAAAATGGGAGCTTTCCTAGTTTCTTTCTCACTTGGTCACCTTGAGTTATCCCACTTTCTTCCTCAATGTAATTGGGTCTAGTTATTAGGGGTCACTAAATGATGATGACTTACAACCTTACCAAGTAACTATGAAGACCATCAGATATGGGAGAGAGCTAAGAAATTAATCCTTTCTATCCAAGGAGTGAAGAGGTCTGCATGTTTAGGATGGGGTAGAGTCATGTTATGGGTGGAGCTCCTTTAGCTATCGTCAAAAGATCTCTAAGACTCTAGTTCATGGAAATATTTACCTCAACTATCATTGAAAAGGCTTGATAAATTTTTAGCATTCTAATTTAGTGGGTTGGCTAAGCTTTATGGCATAGGGAGATTTAGATTTAGCATCAGTCAATGACAAATACTCTTCTCAGTTGAACATTGGATGAAATTTTGGCATCGGTTGCTTTTTAAGTAGTGGGGGTCCTTGAATTTCATAACTGATCTCTTCTTAGTCAAATTTAAATGGTTATCTGATAAAAATTTCCTTCTTAGTAGGATTTTCCCAATGTAGTCACTATACATCCATTTGGTATGTACTCATATCTTGGGATAAAATAAATTAATCTGAAAGTAATACAATAGGATGTTACAACTTTACAATAAAAATACTTTAAAAATATTCTAGATTAGGAGGAATAAAACCATTGTGGTTTGGTTCTCAAGTGAAAGCTATTCAAATTTTCACCCTCTTATTTTCCATAATTATCGTCAACCAGAAGCATACCACAATATTTGTAATTTAAGAAAAATGAATATGTGCTCTAAAAAAGATAATAAAAAGGGGGCTCAAGTGCTTGGGTGATTCAGACAACCTCTATTAGGGATATGAATGTCTAGCTAGTAGTAGAGTACGGTCTAGAGTGGGAACACACATAACTTCATCGATGATATAAATGCCTAGCTGACAATGGAGAAATATATGATAGTTGGTGATATGTCTACCTATGTAGCAAACATCATCATTAGTAGACCAATGTTTGCCAAGGGTGAACTAGCTTGATTTCTAAACTATGGTGGTAAATTTTAACTAACTCTGGTTTAAGAAGAAATTCATATGGACACACTTTTATTGAAACCTAATGAAGTATTGCTTTCAGATTAATGGCTTAACCCCATATCTGGATAGATGTCAATTTTTATTATTTCGATTGATTTTATAGTTTCATTGTTTCAAAAAGGGTTCATTCTATACCCAAAATGCTCAGGAGCATTTCCCAATAGAGTCATAATTTGTTGTTGTGCTTGCATAAGACACACCATTTTTCATTCACTAGGGATACACTTTTTTAAATTTGGTGAATTTTCTCTTGTTTGCTTGGGATTGTGCATGGAATTCAATCATCCAAAACTCAAAATTTTAGTTGAAAGCTTCTAATCATAGATCCCCAATTTTTGCATACCTTGAGTTTGTTATGATACTTATTGTCATTGTTGTATATGATACACTTTTTAAAATGTAAAATAACCTCTCCTATTAGATTAAAATCAGAATAACCTTTCTAAAAAGTACCCACATGATGATGTTCCCTAGCCTTAACACCCTAAACCTGCTTAGATCTAAGCACTATAGACTTGGATTTCCCCCTGGTAGCATAGATGGCTTCACTTTCGAACCCCATATCTCTTTCAATACTCAATAAAATTTGGTGAAACCACTTTCATTAGATGCCTCTCAAAGAGATATTTATGGAAAATATAAACTTATCTACATTTCAATAAGGATTGACCTCTCGTGTGACTTATTTTTAGAAAGATATTTGACTTCCCTATTAGTTGTAATGCTTGCCTAATCACACAAAACTCACTTTTGAACCCCATATATTTTTTAATGCTTAGTAACATTTTGTAAAACCAATTCCATTAGACATTATTGAAAAAGAGATTTTCAAAAATATAAATTTACCTATGCTTTTAAGAGGTTTGAGGTCTAAAATTGCTTATTTTCTTCAAGATATCTAAGTAATTGTGAAAAAGGTTAGTACAAGTGTGAGTCAAATTAAAAGTATCCAGAATTTTGGTCACTCATGGGGAAATATAAGAACATGGTTGTAAGTTTGCACACTAAGTGAAGAAGTTGCCCTAGCCAAAACTTGGCCACTCATGGGAAAATTTAAAGGCAAGTGAAATAGAATATAAAGCCCAACCACTCAAGGGGAAGTTTAAAAGTAGGTAAAAATAAACCTATTAGAAACTAGGAATGCTATGTAATATCAAAAATCTAGCCAATTAAGGGAAATTTTAAAAGTAGGTAAAGTTAAAGCTACTAACAACTAGGAATTTTATGCAATACCAAAAGTCCATCCACTCAAGGAAAAGTTTTAAAGTAGGTAATGTTAAAGCTACTACCAACTCAGAATTTAAATGCAATACCAAAAACCTAACCACTCATGGGGAAATTACCTTGTTGGAAGCCCGACCACTCAAGGGAAATTGTAAAAGCTAAGTGGAAGAAAATGACCAGGCTAGAGTTTTTTGTTAGTGATGTTAGCAATGAGTTTCAAAAACCTTGAAATAAAATGGTTGGGCTAGATTTTTTTGGCAATGATGTCAACAATACAATTTAAAAACCCCATTAAATAGAATAAAATTATCAAAATCCCCTAGACACTTGCAAGGAGTAGGGAATAAGAAAAATCATTGAATCCAAACCCAGATAAATGGATGAAAAAGTTGGAAAGCTCGACAAGAAAATGTTAGCAATGAGTTTCAAAAACCTTGAAAGAAAATTTTTGGGCTAGAGTTTTTTTGGCAATGATGTCAACAATACAATTTAAAAACCCCATTAAATAGAAGAAAATAATCAAAAGCCCCCAAACACTTGTAGGGAATAAGAAAATTCATTGAATCCAAACCTAGATACACGAATGAAATTTTTTGAAAGCTCAGTAAGAAGATGCATAAAAGTGGAAGAAAATGTTTGGAAACCCGATAAGTAGAAGAAAAAGCCCGAGGCTTTTTGGCAATGACATTAGCAATAAAATTTTAAAACCCTAGTAAATGGAAGAAAAATCATGGAGTTTTTTGACAATGACATCAAGAATAAAATTCAAAAATGATAATAAATAAAAGAAAAATGTTAGAAGCCTAGTAAGTGGAAGAAAATGCTCAAAAGTGGAAGAAAATGCCTAGAATTCTGGTAAGTGGAAGGAAAATATCAGGGCTTTTTACCAATGACATCTACAATAAATTAAAAATCCTAATAAGTGGAAGAAAAATTCCAGAAGTGCAATAAGTGAAATAAAAGTACGAAAATCTCGATAAATGGAAGAAAATGGCTAGGTCAAATTTTTTTGGTAATGATATCAATAATAAAATTCAAAAACCTTGGTCAATGGAAGAGAATTGTTAGAAGCCCTGTAAGTGGAAGTAAAGCCCGATGTTTTTTGGCAATGATGTCTTCAATAAAATTTTAAAAATCCCAATAAGCATAGAAAACTATCAAACATTTGTAAGCGTAAAAATAATGTTGAACCCCAATAAGTATAAGAAGTGTCGAAAGCCTCAAAAACTTACGAGGAATGAAAAATCCAAAAAAGCCAAACCTCTATAATCATAAGAAAAGTGTCAAATACCATTAAGCATAAGAAAAGTATTACGGAGAATATAAAAAGCCAATGATGTCAAACCTTTACCCAAAATAGGTACTTAATAATTTAATATTGTATTGTATAATTATTGAATAAGACCAACCATATGTCAAATTAGAAATAGGTATGTCATAGAATCATATATGTAACCATTGGAGAATATTGTCATATGTAATTGCAAGGAATATTATCATATTATTATGCACTTTGTAACTCATGGAAGGTGAACCATCACACTCTTGTATAAAGAGAGATGTATCCCCATTGTAAAATGTCTATATAAAATATTTTTGTAGAAGTCTTAGCTTGTGGAGCTAGAGATCTTGTGGAGTGGCTTCCTTCCAATAAGGAGCATTGTACGGTATTGCCCTACCTCAAGGGTATTATCAATATCTATTGTATTATGTGCAATTTATTTGTAGATACATGTAATATTTATTATATTGATGAATGATTTATGATTATGAGAAGAGAGGTTCACAACATTTGGTATTAGAGCAATTATTATGGTAAATTGGGGTTGTTTTTGCAAAGCTAGGGCATGTTTTTTTATAAAAACATCACATTTTGCAAAGGCCATTATTATTTTTATTTCAACAGTTATTTTCATAAGGTTTTTGTATTGTTGTGTAGATTGTTTTTAGTATTACAAAAATGACTACTCATTAGTTAAATTCTGATAAGTATTTGAGAAAGTTATGACTGTTTGAATTTGGGTTATTTGTGTTGTTTTTTGATCGCACGAATTTGTTTTCAAAATTAAAAAAATTATATTAAATTTTTTAACAGTCATTTTTAGAAGACTTTAGCACCAACATGTAGGATATTTTTATTACTATAAAAAGGACTGCTCATTTGTGAAATTCTAATACATATTGAGAGAGTTACAACTGTTTGAAGTTGGGCTATTGAGGCTATTTTTTGGCTGTGCAATTTTTTTTCAAAAAGAAAAAAATTGTATTAAATTTTTTAACAATCATTTTCAGAAGATTTTTGCACCGGTATGTATTTTATTTTGAGTACTACAAAAATGACTTCTCACTTGTTAAATATTGTTAAGTATTGAGGGAGTTACAATTGTTGCAAGTTGGGATTTTGGTGCTATTTTTGGGGTTTCACAAAAAAATCATGCAAAGGAAAACAATCATAACTCTCAATTCGGGTAAGTAGATCAATTGATGTTTGTTTTGTTTTAAATAAAATTTGCAGATTTAATTGTTTGAAGAGAGAAATAGATGAGATCTCAAAATTTTTAATTTTTGAGAATTTTTGGTTATTTAAAACCCTAGCTACTTTTAAAAAAAACATGGATTTACCATAATTCATTGGAGAGGATGATAAAGATGCTTGGGAATGGTGGAAACTTTATAAGTATTCAAATTCTTCTAATTTTATTTGGAGTGGTGGGGTTTATGATCATTTAGAAGGGGAAGATTTATCTTGGTTTAAGAATTTTGCTAGTGTCCATAATCGTACATACACAAGTGAAGAATTTAAAGTTGTATTTTTTAACAAATGGCGATAAAAATAAAGGATAATAATGTGCATGTTAAGGAAACTACATTTTTTTATCGAGGTCAAATAGTGGTAAAAAATATTTGTTTGAATGTAAAAATTCTATTTTGCAAGTTCATAGTTGCATTCAAAATCAAAAAATTATTGTTTCGATTAACCTTAGCAACAAATATAATTTTATCAATATGTCTTTGACTAAGAGGTTGCAAGTTCAAGAAAAAAAAATCAAAGACATACAACTTGAGGGTAAAAATATTCAATTTTTTTTAAGATTGAATCTCACCATGGATAAATATGTTTTACATTTAGATTTTCATGCTACTATTGATATGAATGATGTAGATATTGTTCTTGGTTGTCTTTGGTTGCATTATTTGGGTATTATCAACATAAATGTGCAAAAGAAGTTCATGAATTTATGGTACAAGAAAAAGAAGATAACATTGCAAGACATATTTTTTAGTATAAGGTACAAGAATCAATGAAAACCAGGGAGTTACGGTAGGGACACAAGTTGCAGAAGATCATGAAATAAAGTTTATAGAGAAGGTAGTAACATATATCAAGAAAGAAGTAAAATTTGAATCCAAGGACAAATTCCACAATGGGACCTTGAAAATAAAACAAGATGTTGAAAAGTTCAAAGAGGTTGAACATCAAGCTAAGGTTGGAGTATATCACCATCCACACCACCATAAGAGGCAAAAATCATGGAGATAGGGCTTGAGGTAACATAAGAACAATTAGAGTCATATGAGAAACCAATGAATCCAAAACTTTGGATATGCTACAAGTCATAAATACAAGCATCAACGAAGACCACCACTAATCATAGTTTCACTAGGATAGATGGATGATCGAGATTGGCACCAGTACTCAACATGGCTTAGAAGATCATATTATTTAGCCTCTTCTAAGGTTTGGAGAATGAAATATTTTTTAAGGGGGATGGAATGTTAAATACCCAAGATAGGTACTTAATAATTTAATATTGTATTGTATAATGGTATGATCCATAAATTAATTATTGAGTAAGGAAGACCACATGTCAAATTATAAATATGTATGTCATAGAATCATATACATATATAACCATTGGGGACTATTATCATATGTAATCACAAGGAATATTGCCATATTATTATGTACTTTGTAACTCATGGAAAGTGAACCATCACACTCTTGTATAAAGAGAGATGTATCCCCATTGTAAAAGGTATATATGAAGTATTTTTGTAGAATTCTTGGCTCATGGAGCTAGAAATCTTGTGGAGTATCTTCCTTCCAATAAGGAACATTGTACAATATTATCCTACCTCAAGGTTATTATCAATCTCTCTTTTATTGTGTGGAATTTATTATGCAATTTATTTGTGGACACATATATATTTCTCATATTGGTGAATAATTTATGATTATAAGAGAGGTTCACAATAGTAAATGGAAGAAAATGGTCAGGTTAGAGTTTTTGCAATGACATCAACAATGAGTTTCAAAAACCTCGATAAATGGAAGAAAATGGTTAGGTCAAAGTTTTTGATAATGATATCAACAATGAGTTTTAAAATCCTTGACCACTTATGGAAAATTTAACAACATATGAAAAGAGATCGGAATCTCCTACTACTAGCAGGGAAGCATGAGGAAAAAAATTAAAGCCCAGACCATTAGAAATCAGCCCCAACAATTGGGAGCTAACTATGTCGGAAGTCAATAAAAAATATTGTGTGATTTTGTAGCTTGAAAGAAAAAAAATTAAAGTCCTTGACCAAAAGCCTGACTAAATGGAAGTCCCAAGCACTTGTGGAGAAGAGTAGAGGCAAATAAAATTAAATCCTTGGCCACATTTGTAGGGAATAAAAAAACTAATGAAACTAAATCTCTAACAAGTGGAAGCTAGCAATGTCGAAAGTTTGAACAAGGAAGGAACTACAAAAAATTATTTGGGGAAGGAAAAATTCCTAGAAATGCAAAGTTTTTTTGGAAAAGAAGCAAAAAGAGAGAAAAAAAGAAATAAAATAATAAATATATATAATATAAATAAATAATAATAATATAAAAAATGACCCATGAGGGATATCGTGGTGGTAAGTTCTTGGATTTTCATCCAAGAGACCCAAGTTCAAACACTTGTATGAGAGGACTGATACCCCTCAAAACAACTATGTAAAATCTAATTTTTAATCAAATGGTATTAGCTCAACTTGTTAGATTCTTCAACATTCAAAGAGGAGACCCAAGTTTGAATCTTGCCAAACAATACATGGATAATATCCAAGCTTTATTGTAATACCACTATGTGGTGATGATGTAATATGGGTGGGGTGCATTTCAATCCCATATAACCAATTGAAAAATAATAATATATAAAAAAATCAACTAAAAATAGTAGTAGTAATAATAATGAATTTTATAAAAAGCTGGACAACCTGCGCAGATTCATGGCGGCTATCAATTCCACCATGTAAAAATAATAATAATAATAATAATAAATTTTAAGGTGAGAGAGATGGAGATATGGCAAGAGAGGAAAGGGAGAGGGAGGTTGAGAGGGTGAGGTAGGGGGAGTGGGGTTGGTGGAAGAGCGACTTCCGAGGTTAAATACATCAATTATCCCAATCCTCAATTTAGTTATAAAAAATGGTTAATTTAGTGGGAGACTATGAAGGTTACTGGCATCAAGATGAGCGACAATGAGGGCTTCTTTGAGCCAGTGATTACGACTTTGTTAGAAGCCTCAATAGTTGTTCTAGGCCTAGAAAACTACCAAATTTCTAATTCTTTGGATATATTTGTAGATCTTGAAGTTGCTCAGCAAGTGATTGCGAACTCTGAGAATGGAGTTCTCAATATTTCACTTCAATTAAACCCTCTTGAAGTATTGAATGAAAAGCTTCTTGTTCAAAATCTAAATTTTTATTTGGGCAAGAATTTGGTTAAGGTCAATATTTTGGCTAGCCCTTGTGGTGGTTGTCCTGATGGGCCCTCTATCAGTGGGGGATATCTGTCACCCTCAATTGGAAGTCTGGTCCTTGGGATCACATATCCTATTGATCTCAAGTTGGCTAGTATTTTTTCCAAGGGCTAGGGTAGCCCCTTGGTTCCATATAGAGGCCTATCTTCCTCATTAGACCTGCTTGAGTCCCAACCTTTTGGTTTGGGTGGAAAATCCTTTGCAGAGGTGCTTTCCAAGTCCAATTTTATGGATTCCCCATACTATTCCTTTTATCTTGAACCAATCTAGGCATTGTTTTCCATCCCAATGAACCTCTTGAAGATTACCATAGAGGAGGTATCTTTCATCTTGGTTGGAAAATTCTTAGGCACCTAGCCAAATCTTAACTCTATAAAAAATGGGCCTTTCAAAATGGTCACTGCATGGTCACATGGAATTAGTGGATCTTCCTAAAGTATTATTTTTTTGTTAAAGGGTTAGGAGAGGAAGACTTGATTCACATTATTTGGGGTGACCTATGGTTATTTGGCAAGAAAATCATGTTTCTTCATAAGTGGGGAATGAATTTTGACCTAGATAGCCAAAAACTTAATACTACTTCTATTTGGGTCAAGCTTCCTAGCCTTCCCTTCCAATTTTGGCATGAGGCTATTCTATGAGGCATTGCAAAAATTTTGGGAGAGTTGAACCTGATCGATGTAGCAACCTAGGAAAAATCTAGGATGATCTTCACTATAATGTGTGTAATGGTGGATCTGGATGTTGATCTCCCTTTATCCATTGAACTTCTCTCAAACTTGGGATCTTAGAATCAAACCATAGAATATGAAAATAGGCCTTTGTTTTGCTCTAAGTGCAAAAAATATGGGCACGTTTTAGCTTAGCGTCCTCTTAGAAATATTGACACAAATAAGGCATCAAATCGTCAAGCTAAGCTCTAGAAAATATGGGTCCTCAAGATGGTGCTTCTTCCAAGTCTCCTGATGAACCAGTCTCTAATGGGCCTCAAAATAAATATGATGGAACTCTTGTGGATGATTCCACATAGGTGGATGCAGTGGCCCCTTCCTCTATTCCTCCCTCTCTGAACCCTCTTCTTGGGAATATCTTTGAGTGCTTAGTGTCAAGAGAGGATGTTGAATTTTTTTTCTTGAACCAGTTGGTTTTGAAAATAATTCCTTAGTATTTAGACCCTTACCTTAGTCTCTGGAAAATAAAATTATTTTCTTAGATAGTGTGTAGGGATTTCTTCTTAAAGGAAGAAGCAAAATGAGATTTGGTTGGATTTTACCTAGGTCGATAACAAGAAATCAAGCCAAAGATGGAAATATCACAGGATTTGGGAGGAAGGGAAGACATCCCAATAAATCTATTCACAAATTTGAAGTAGATAATGATATAGAACCCCATGTATCCTTAAATTTCATTGAAGGAAAAGAAAATCTGGATGATAATGCTTCTTCTTCCATCTCTCATAACCTAGATCTTGGTTAGTTGTTCTAGTCATTTGGAAGTTGAGTCTCTTCTAGATTATATATCTATGATGACTTCTTTTCTTATTTTGTGGGTGGATAAGTTGAAGGCTATTCTCGTTGTCTTATTCTTCTTTAAGGTATTTCTATTTTAAGGAGGATCTGGAGGTTTTTTTATTAGCTTGTTGGTTCCTCTCAACCTTGTTCTTATCTATGACTTCTTTTAGTGGACTTTTGACTAGTTTGTCTTGTTTTTTCCCTATAGACTGAAGGTTTTGATCTTGTTTTAATTTTATTATTTTATATATCTTGGTTTGTATGGGATTTTATTTGAAGCCTAGGTTGTAAAATTGTAAAAGGTTCAAGGACCCTTTTAAAATCGCTTCCTTTCCATATAATCAGTAATAATAATGAATTCTAATACCTATAATTTTTATCTTTGACTTATAATATATTTGGCATGGATGATTTCAATTCAAATATGACATATGTGGGTTTTTTAATGCTAATCCAACAAGCACAAAGTATTGAAAAAAAAACATGGTGAATTTAATGGTCAACCCAAACTTTTTAGAAAATTGAAATTCAATGATGCATGGTTGAAGTGTGACTAGGAAGTGATCACAAGAAGTAGACATTATGGTGACATTAATGTAACAACTGGTGAAAAATAAAAAATTTAATGCCTAGACTACTCACTATGATTGGTAGACCAAGTATTTAATCTCTTGATCAATCAAGTTCAAGAGACTTCAAACATCGTGGGAATCGAGTTTTAATGATACATGGCCAAAGTATGGTTAAAAGTAATTCTAAGGAGTACACAACATGGAAATGGATAGTAATTTATTGTTAAAGTAATGCTATGTGAAGTGCCATCAAATTGTATAAATAGGGACTCACTAGTTTGTTATAAGGGTCAAAATCTATCCAATAGTATACCCCCTTTAGACTTAGTTTCTTCTTTGATTTTATGTTTGTACGTGGACATATTTTCTGAACCAAGCTGAATATTGTTTTGAGCTCTATTATTATAATCCACCAAAGCAAGAAAATCCAAGACAAATGTATTCCATAATTATCTTTATAATGCAAGGCTTTTGAATTTTTGTGTTTTCATATGTCGATGGTGGTTACATTTAGTATATTCTCATATTTTATTTCTCCTCTGAATATTACACTATTTTAGACTTTAGGCTATGTGAATATTGATCAGGTCAGGATTGGTTCTAAATTGAAATTGTTGCTTTAATGAATTAGAACTGAATTTTATGATAGTATTGGCTTTTTATTTTCTTTTCTTTTCTTTTTCCCTTTAACATTTGATTTTTATTTGAAATATGTTTAGATTAGAAGTAGATTAAATTTTTTTATAAGTAAAAATTTCATTACAAGTGGAATTTGAAAAGGGCCCCAAAACCTTTTTACAATAGGTCAACAGACCAAATAGAAGGCCAAAGGAAATGCCAAAGGATAGGCCAAAGGAAAAACACATTAAAATCCCACCCAAACCATGAAAAGAAAAACCCAAAAAAATTTGAAAATTCTTGCCTATGCAGGAAGAATACAATTTTGAAAAATCCCACTTAGGGGAAAACTAAAAACCTGTATCCCACCAAGGAAAATTGAAAAACAAAACTGCCATGCAAGAAAACCATCCCGAACAACCAAATGGAGTAGAGGAATAGCTATGAAGGATTTTCCTACCTAGGAAGGGCTAGGATACACACAGGGATGTTGGAAAACAAGACCAGAACTGCATCTTATACAGGGCCTAAAAAATGGAGTAGCAAATTTGAGGATCTCCATAGGCCATGAAATCCCCTTCCATACAAGGTTGATCTATGCGAAAACCAAAGGATATAGAGGAAGCACAAAAGGTATAACCACAACCCACAGGAAAGGGATGGTAAGGTCCCAAGGAACCTAAACTAAAGGAGCCATAGGGTTTCCAAGCTACAAGTAATAAGCACAGGCCCCTCCAAGATCAAAAGATGCAGTAGGAAAACCTAGACAACCTCCAACTCTACCATCAAACGACTTTTGGGAACCAAAAAAGAAAGACCAGTAGGATCTTAGCAACAAGCAAAGTAGATGCCACACCAAGCCAATAAAGATACGCTAAGAACCCACCAAGTAGACCAAATCCAAGAACTTGAAGAGTAGATCCATAGAAAAGAAACCCATGGTCCCCATTAGACCAAAAATATTCTATGAAAACCTACTTGAGAAGCACCAAGACAGAGCCAAGCCTCTCTCCCAAAAGTGTGATGCACCACATCTAGAGAACCAATGAAACTTAGGTCCAAGTAAAAACCTGCAACAAACCTAGGATAGATCTGAGAACACCAGGGAAGAAGGATCCCTGAAGCACCACAAAAAACCTAGGGGAGGTCCCAAGGACATTCCAAAATAGAGGCACATGAAATAAACCCTCAATCAGGTTGGGAAAGAGGTAGACAAATGGAAAAGTGACCTCCCACCCCAAGGAGATCATCTGCAATATCAACCAGCAAATAATGAAGGTCTAGGGAAGTGCCTAGGACAAAACCATGGGAGGCGAAAGCAGAGAAGTGAATTGGTACATCCCATGGGATGTCCCCTATAGTTCCCCCTTGATTAATTTTATAGCTTTGAAGTTGGTTTTCTAGTTGTATCAATATCAAATTTTATTTAAGTTGTAAGCTAATCAATTTGAATGCAATGAATGATAATTTATAGTTTACAACCATTTAAACTTTATTTATAATATCAATGCAATAGAATATTTTTAGATAGTTAAGCATTTGATTTTAAGACATTGTGCCTAGGAAATCTATCTTTTTGAGTCATACCAACAAAGGCCCCTTGAAGAAACAACTATCAACAACCTCTAGGTTTATCCATGCCTGCCAAGACTTGGCATACCCAAACCTTTAGGAAAATAATTTCCTTTCAAGAGGGAATATACTTTGTTCCAAGTAAGTTGGTCTACCCTTGACACACCAATAGTTGGATTCCTCCTCTTCATGCCTAACAAAACTAACACTAGGAAGATACAAGTTAGAGTGTGTCATTTGTTTGCTCAAAAATAGGCTAGTTGTATAAGTTTATCATTGTAATTGATATGGCTACTATTGTTTGTAGCAGTTATTGATTACCTAATATAATTCTGCCATTGCATTGATTGTAGATTGTTGTCATTGCTTGTGGATGAGACTTTTAGATAATATGTGAATCATTATCTTATCATAGCAACATACCTAGTTTTTACTTTAATTATAGGTTTGGTTAGCTTTTGTATGGTAGCAACATTGTAGGCATGTGCAGGTTGTAATACGTAGGATAATCGTGTGGAAGTTGTGGAGGTTAATTAAGTTACAGGCTATATAACAAAAATTCATATTATGACTAGACCATATGAAGGTAAACAAATACGAGTGTTGCCAACTTAGGATACAATTGTTGCTTATGATATTTTATATGTGATTTTGTACAAGATATTGTCATTGTAGCACCCTAAAATTGGCGTAGTTAAACCATCAGTAAAAAGATCAAAAATTTGAATTTTAACCCCAAAACTGCCCGTTAACTGCTTGCCTCATTTTTTGCATCATTTTTAGAATTTGTTTTGACCGTTGGATGATATCGTCGTCGATCTGACGATATCATCCCAGATCGGACGAATTCTTCTGGGATAGAACGTCTAGACGATTTCATCCCAAAACCAAATTTTCATAATTAGCTTCTATTTCAACAACCTCTCCAACTCGGTTAGAAGCATGTCTGCGCGGTTGGAGATTCCTACGTTGGAGATCTCCAAAATTGGGATTATCCCAAACCTCCTAACCTCCCCCTAATCCTATATAAACTTGGGATTTTCCTAGTTTATCCCCTTGGCTGATCATTTCCCTGCAACTCTAGTTTTGTGTTGTATTAGAAAATCCTCGCCCCTATCATTTGCATTTGTATTTGCAGATTTTATTGCAAGATTTTACTATGTTTCAGTCAGAGGAAGCTCGGATCGTCGCAGGCGATCCAACATGATTTCGGACGATCCTGACGAGATCAGCGATGATCTCGTATGATTGTAGACGATTTCGACTACAGTCTAGATTGGGGGTAACTAGAGACCTAAGTTTGCATTTTCTACCTTTCTCTCATATTTAATTATGCATTAGATCGATTTATTTATGTTTTGCATCCTAGAGTTCACCTCATTTAGCATATTTGTATGATAAAACTTAAAATGAGTTATTAAAACAATGCATCCCATTTGATCTGCTATCTAGATTCATTACTTAAGCATCTATACTGCTATTTCTATCTTGCATCATTCTTGCAATTGCATTTTTGGTTTTTGGTGTCTGTTTCCATGATTACAGGTTTCTGATGAATTCGTCTGACAAATTCATTAGGTCACCAATGATCTTGTCTGATCTTAGATGATTGCCTGTGATTTGGGATGATTCTATACAATTACAGACAATCCTGTCATATTCGGGATGATTTGGACTCCTACAAGCTTTAGAATCTTCATCAGACATCCAAAACTAGGTATATTCCTTTCCATTTCACATAGTCTTTGTATTTAAGATTCATTCATGTTTGTTGTCTACATATAAACCCAAAATTTCATATAGCATAGCTTAGATTCATTTTGGCCAACCTAGGAATATGAATGATTGAATATAAAATGAACACATCAAACCCATTCTCAACTTAGGCGTGGAAACTGCCACTCAAATTTTCCTGGTGAACCCCACCATCCGTCGAAAATTCACCCTTATACCCCTCCCCCGAGAGGTGTGACCTTCAAAGGGCCTCTCCATTCGAGGTATTGTCCCATCCTTCTCGCATCCCCCTTCCATGGCATGGATCCTTTAGCCCGAAGGTAAGGGTGCAAAAAATTTGGGTGATACATTTTGGTGAACCCGACGTGAAACTAAAACACCTTTTGAAAACAATCCAAAAAAAAAACACATTATTAAGAACATCTAGAATCATTAGACAACTATTAAAATTGCATATCATATTTAGATGGTAGATTATAATAGAAGACGAGCTATCACCATAAATGTTGAAAATCAATTAATGGCCATAGAGATTACTTTCGTGCTTAGAGTACCTCAAACAAATAGAGTCCAACCTTTGTGGGACGAACTTTATAGGATATTGGGCATTATTGAATCTAGATCTACAGAACTTAGGCAAATTAAGAGGTTTGTCCTATATAGAATCTTAGATCCCGATCAGGTGACTTTGTACCATGAACTTCAGAGATCTTGCCATAGGTGGTTAGCAGATAAAAGAGCACTCGTGTCTTCAAAATTGTACACCTTTGAAGAATACCTTGAGAACGCAGTTGTAGTACATAAGTTTCTATCTCGTATAGAGGATCAAGAAGTCGTTATTACGGATAGAAAAATATGGAATAGAGTTCCTAGAGCTGTGTTGTATCGAGAGTATTACCATGAACTTTATTTTTACAATTCAGAGTCTGAAGTAGATTATATTACCATAGCACACTTTGTCAAGTTCATGAAAAACCACTTCCAATTTGAAGCAGAGCATTTCATGACTCCTTATGAACTTGATCCTATCAACGATATCCATAAACTATTTATAGAAAATTAAGTCATTCTTTTTAATATTGTTACTTCTTGCAACTAGCATGTTGTTTGTTATTTTTATACTTGTGAAATAATAATATAAAACAAAAAAAAAACAAAAAAGAGACAAAACATTTCCTTTTTAAAGTATTATAGTAGGTATATAGTTAAAATATATACCTCTCAACCCTATCGCATATATATATATATATATATATATATATATATATATATATATATATATATATATATATATATATGCTAAAACCTAAGTTTAGCATCATGCCTAGACTTAGGAATGGAAAACAATTCGAAGAAGAAGAAGATTGGTTAGGAAGACCATTAATTGACCAAAATGTCCCTCCTGAGGACCAAGTTCAGGAAGAATAAATCCTAGACTAGCAAGAAGAAGAGCTTGCTGTAGCAAATGAACAAGAAGACATTAATAGAGAGGAAGGATCCTCATCCCCTAAAATGTCTCCAGGAGGAGCTATCACTTTTGAAAACATGGAAAATTTTTGGAATTTCATTAACACAAATATTGGTGTTTTTAATAGAGCAATCCATATGGACAATGATAGAATTAGTGACACTCAAGAAACCCTAGAAGGCATATTTCACACACGCACTAATCCCTTTATTGAACAAGAGAGTGACCAAGCTGGACCATCCAATTTGGATATAGTAGCTGCAATCCGAAACATGCAACAACAACAGGTTACTCAACCACCTAAAGTTCTTGTTAACAAGCCTAGGGTCATTCCTACACAAAAGAAACCATCATTTACCGCTCTATTTTGCCAAGCTATTGAGCAACATACCTCAAATCAACAAAAACCCAAAACAAAACCAAACACCAATTACCAACAATCTAGGATACAACATAATACTATTACAAATCCCCTTCATAATACTCTTCCTACCAACACTTTGCATAATAGCAATATAGCATCTAATCCTTATGCTACACCATCATACACTCATAAATCCCATACCTATGTCCCACCGAACCAATACAGTGGACAAACTAATAATCTTGAAACCATAATGAAACAATTAGTTTCCTGCATGGACCAGATAGATCCCTACCAACCCTCATACAATTATCGAGAGATGTATAGTCAGCCTTTAGATCCTATAGTTATAGCACAGCCGTATCCTAAACATTTTCCTATGTCTATCCTGCCCATATATAAAGGAACAGAAGATCCCATAGAGCATCTTCATATGTTTAGGATAGCATGTCATGATATATCACATGATGACTTGTTATTACTAAAATTTTTTCCAAAAAGCTTGGGAGGAATGGCATTAGAGTGGTATTATCAATTACCCACTAATTATTTGAGGAATTTCAAAGATACTGCCAAGTATTTTGTTCATCAGTTTAGTGCCTATATCGAAATACATGTGACCATTAAATATTTGTACAACTTAAAACAAGACAAAGATGAATGCTTTGCTGATTTCCTAGCTAGGTGGAGATAATTGATAGGAAAATTACACTTTGTGTTACCTTATAGGGAGATGTTGGAAATATTTATTAATAATTTGCAAGAGCAACTATCTTACGAATTATCAACTGCTACCTTGACCACCTTCGATTAGGCTATAGACTTAGCCTGAAGAGTGGAAGATGCTCTCATTAGGAGAGGTTAGCTTAAAAAGAAAGATGATGAGAAAACATCCAGGAATCAATATAAGAATAAACAAGTTGTGGGTGATGGAGTCATTGGTAGCAAAAATGTTGCTAATGTTAATGTTGCAAAGACAGTGAAGAAGTTTGTACTAAAACTGATAGACCTCCTCGAGAATTTACTAGGTTAAATCAACTTTTATCAACTATTCTACCACAATTATTAGAA
Organism: Wollemia nobilis; assembly: GCA_028583015.1. Taxonomy (NCBI): domain Eukaryota; kingdom Viridiplantae; phylum Streptophyta; class Pinopsida; order Araucariales; family Araucariaceae; genus Wollemia; species Wollemia nobilis. Next base: position 13,103,068 of record JAQPPZ010000754.1, on the reverse strand, counting down.
CGAGGCTTGGTTCAATTACCAAATATCCGAGAACCTGATCAAACTATACCTCGATATAGAGCAGATTTACATTGTGACTTCCATAGAGGACCTGGACACACTACCAACTCTTGTAAAATATTAAAACATAAAATATAGGACTTGATTGATAACAATGAGATGGAGGTACAAGCCTTTCAACATAAGAAAAATCCTCCTAATAACACTCAACAGAACATCACACAAAACTAGAATCAAAACGCCAATCATTCATTGGAAATCTTTCAACATCCTTTACCAAAACATGGTAAGGAGGTGGCTAATCAAATTGAACATCATAATGTTCCTCCTCCTGCCCGATATGTAGGAACTATTAGTGAGCATTTACCTTTTCATGATCTGGCAACCTTTGACACAACTTTATCCGTGGTTACAACCAGGCCTCTATATAATATGCAGATACATGATCTAAGTGATACAGAATATGAGACTGAGAGTGATATGGAAATCACATCAAATCAATCAAATATCTCTGAAGATGAATCAGATACTATTCACCCTATCACAATTCATATGGTTCCAAAAGATCCATTTCCAAGAAGAGTCACTACTAGACCCTCATCTCACCAATTACTTTCTAATGAGTTAGCTATAAATGCTAGACCAAGACCCATTCATCATCTACAAAATAATATTGTAAGTACCATCGGAGCTATTACTAGACAACAAGCTCAAAATTCTCAACAAGATCAAATTCAGAATGGTGGATCAACTCCATTTGTTTTTAAGGTTCCTAATAAATGGAATCATGCACCTAATGTTCAACCTAAACCTCCCTATAATATTAATGAACAATTATCAAATATTACAGCTAGAATTTCCCTTTTGGACCTTTTAAGATCTTCTCCCACACATAGAGATGAATTAATGATCACATTAAGCCAGATGATGGTACCACAAGACATTCACCCTTAAGACATGGGCAATACTATAATAACTCGTGAAGTTGATTGTATTGACTTTTGAGATAGATACATATCGTAACATAGTTTACACAATGATAACCCCTTATATATTACCGCCTTAATTGGAGATGTAGCAGTCAAACGAGTTTTGATTGATAATGGTTCATCTTTAAATATTTGCACTTTTGACTTCTACCAAAGATTTGGGTTTAGAAGTGATGAAATGAAAAGAACTAATATGATTATAAAATATTTCAATGATGAAACACAAGAAACGTGTGGAGTTATTACCATTCCATTGCAGGTTGGTCCAAGAACCTTGGATACGATCGTGTTTATTGTACATTGCCCTACATCGTACAATATACTCTTGGGTCACCCTTGGATCAACGCGATGCGAGTTGTTCCCTCAACTTTACATCAATGTGTTAAATTTGAATTTAAGAATCAGTTGGTTACCATTCATGGTGATCCACGACCCTTTGATATGTGTGCTTTGGCAGAACCCATTGGAGTTCAATTTTACCCCGCACTGTCATCCACACATCCTAATTCTCATTATCCATATAAACGTGTGAAACTCACACCCACAATGTCATCTACTTCTTCTCCATTAGATGCACCTTCACATATAGCTCAACCATCTTCTGAACAAACCACATTAGGACCTAAGAAAGATCCTAATCCCACAACAAATGTCTCTTGTTATATTCCTATAGCTTCTATACCTATAATAGACCCATCTATTGACACCTCTACACCATCTACATACATATTTTTTGCATCAGAAGACGTAGGAAATGTTCCTTCTACCTCTTATGCTCTTACTGATGAGCTCTTACCCAATCTATCTAAAATCCTTATACCAGAAGAAACGAATGTTTCTATACAAGATTCCCTTGTTTTAAATAATTTACCACCATCTCCTCATACCTTGGGCCTCCCACAACCTATGGGAAGTATTTACCAAGTCAGGAGTTGTGCCTTTATTTATAAGGGATATGACTGGGGTAGAATCCCCAAAAAAATTAGAACTCATTATGATGGATATGCTCGATGTTATTTTACCAATGAGTATACTAAATCCAAGCCTATAATGCTTAAATTGGGATATAAAGGGAAAGGTTTGGGACCTTTCCAGAATGGTATGAAAGAACCTTTTGAGGTAGAGCCATGGCCCGCTCGATGTGGTGTGGGCCTATTTTCTAGTAAGGGTCATCCATTCGAGGATGATGACCATCTTATATGTTACAAAGATTATTTAGATGAATGCGATGTTTTGCATTTAACGAATAAGCCATTCACATGTAATATGCTATATATAGCTTATCCTAAGATGATCGTTGAATCCGACAATGAGTTGGAGGGAAATATCTTCCATGATGTCTCCGTTGAGGAATTATTACATAATGGATTTTATTTTGATAGCTCTATACCTACTATAGCCCAACTTGAGGCCATGAATCCTCAAGATGAATTATCCAAGCTAACCTTGGAAGAATTACAGGAATTGGGCATCTCACCCACCCCACCTAATTTTGAGAGAGATCTACACATGGAAGTAGAAAATGTCATAAAAATTAACATTGGAACCGAGGATAACCCTCACATAATCAACATCGGATCAAAATTGAGTCAAGAAAAATAGGATAAATACATTGCATTTCTTAAATAATATGAAGATGTATTTGCTTGGACATATGAATATATGCCAAGTTTAGACCCTTCTGTAGTCATGCATCACCTCGTAGTCCATCCGAATGCTAAACCTATTAAACAAAAACTTAGAAAAATGCATCCTAAAGTGGCCTTATTGGTCAAAGGAGAGTTAGAAAAACTCCTGAATGTTATTTTTATACAAGCCATTGATTATGTTGAATGGATCTCAAATGTAGTTCCAGTAACTAAGAAAGAAGCTACTAAGGTTAGGGTTTGTACAGAATTTAGAGATATTAATGTTGCATGCCCTAAAGATAATTTTCTCCTTCACAACATGGATCAGATCATTGATTTTACTGCTGGGAGTGGAATGATATCCTTAATGGATGGATTTTCTAGTTATAATCAGATTAGGATAGCTCCTGAAGATCATGCTAAAATAGCCTTTATTACCCCTTGGGGGACCTTTTGTTGGAAAGTGATGCCATTCGGTTTAAAGAATGCAGGTGCAACCTATCAATGAGCTATGACTTATATATTTCATGATATGATGTATGATATACTACATGATTATATAGATGACATTATAGCTCATTCTACTGAAGAAGATGACCATTTAGATGACTTGAGAAAAGTATTTGATCGGTTAAGGGAATACCTTATCCGATTGAATCCAGCCAAATGTATATTCGGAGTTAAGTTCGGTAAATTATTGGGGGTTATAGTTTCTTTACGTGGCATCAAAATGGACCCTCTCAAGATTGTGGCTATCACTGACATGCCCACACCCATAGATATATCTGAATTACAAAGTCTACAAGGTAAGCTTCAAGCCATTCGTTGCTTCATCGATAAGCTGGCGGATAAGACTGGACTCTTTCTTAAGCTTCTTAAGATGGATGTTTCTTTCCATTCGAACAATGAATTTCAGGAAGCATTTGAACTCCTTAAACAATATCTTCTTAACCCACATGTACTTTCACCACCTAGACCTAATCACCCATTTATCTTGTATATTTTTGCTTCAGATTTTGCTTTAGGAGCTATGTTAGCTCAACTTGATGATGAGAAGAAAGAGCGTGCTAATTATTACATTAGCATAACATTAATTAGTTATGAAACCTGCTACATAGCATTAGAGAAGTTATGTCCAGTAGTCGTATTTTCTACACAGAAACTATGCCATTATATGCTCAGTCAAAAAACATACATTATTGCTAAATTCGATCCCTTGCGGTATCTCATGAGTCGATCTTATTTATCTGGCCGCACATCAAAGTGGGTTCTTGCACTAAGCGAGTTTGAACTCACGTTTATAGGAAAAAATTCTGTTAAGGGTCAAATCATAGCAAATCAATTAGCTGCAGCACCCTTAGCATCCACCCATCCCCTCGTCATTGAGTTTCCTAACAAATGCCTTAAATTAGAGGTAGATCATTCAGAGCAATGGTCCTTATACTTTGACGAAACTCGATGCATGAGTGGGACTGGTGCAGGTATTATTTTAATATCTCCACAAAAACACCTCATACCTCTATCCTTTAAATTAACGTTTGCTTGTACTAATAACACTGCTGAATATGAGGCTCTAATCCTTGGATTATGAGCTGCCATGGCACTAAAAATTAAAAATATATTAGTTTTTGGTGATTCTCAACTTGTTATAAATCAAATTAATGATGTTTATCAGACCAGAGATGATAAATTGTGCCCATATAAAGCATATGTATTGCAATTAATATCTTTATTTGATCAAGTTACCTTGGAAGTTATTCCTCGAACTAGCAATCATGCGGCTGACGCCATGGCTGCAACTGCATCTCTTTTACCCTTGGAGTTAGATGAGGAATATGCTACCATCATTATTCATCGACTCCAGGAACCCGCTTCAATTAAATCATTCTTGGAACCTTTGGACGTGTTTCTAATCAACGAAACTACTCCTGAACTTTGGTACACTGATATCCTCAATTTTCTTCAAAATGGGACCTTCCCTGAAGGTTTTGATAGAAACCAGCGCCGGTCATTGCGTAGACGAGGAAGTCGATTCGTCATAATTGGAAATACCTTATATAGGATATCTTTTGAAGGTATCCTATTGAGATATTTGAATCTATAAGAGTCTAGATCAGCTTTGAGTGAAGCCCACGATGGATCTTGTGGGGGACACTTTAGTGGTAACACCATTTCTAAGAAATTTCTTAGGATAGGATATTTTTGGCCTACCATGGAGAATTATACACATGATTATGTGCACCATTGCGACAAGTGCCAGAAACATGCTGACCTTGTCCATGCACCTACATAATAACTATAGGCTATTTCATCTCCTTGGCCCTTTTCAAAATGGGGCTTAGACATTATTGGAAAAATCAACCTTGTGTCATCTGATGGACACAAATTCATTATAACTACCACCGAGTATTTTACGAAGTGGGTTGAAGCTATGCCCTTAGATTCTTGCACTGGAACTCAAGTTTCCAAATTTATTTTCAGTCAAATTATTTGTAGGTTTGAAATTCTTGCAAATCTCATCTCAGACAATGGAACTTGTTTCAAAAATAAAGATGTTAAGAAACTATGTCAAAAACATAAAATTCAACATCGTTGGTCCACTCCCTATTATACTCAGGGTAATGGCCAAGCAAAAGCATCTAATAAAACATTAATTAAAATCCTCAAAATACTGGTCAATAAATCTGGCCGAGATTGGCACATTCAACTATATCCTACTTTGTGGGCCTATCGAACTAGCGTTCGTACTCCCACGGGCACTTCACCTTTTGTTTTGGTTTATGGCGCTGAAGTTGTTTTTCCCTTTGAATTAGAAGTTCCTTCTTTGGCTCTGCTACTTCAAGATACTGAAGTAGGAGATTAATATCGTGTTGGCATATTTAGTCAGCTAGAACTCCTGTATGAGAAGCACATCAATGCTTTGGAGCATCTTTGAGCCTACCAGAACAATCTCAAACGAGCATATCTTAAGAAATTTCATCATCGATCCTTTGAGATCGGTGACCTCGTCTTAAAAGAAAATAAAAAAATACTAATGCAACTAAAGACCTTAAAGGTAAATTTGAACCTAACTGGATTGGGCCATATATCATCACTGCTAAATTTGGATCGGGAGCATATAGATTAGCTACCTTAGATGGTAAATATCTTAAAGAACCTATGAACATTATGCATCTTAAGCGCTATTATGCATAATTCTGGTAATTTCATCACTGTATGTATTGTACATCTTGTCTCATTTTAGTAAATTCATATAAAAAATTTTAAAAACAGTCATATTATGTATTCTTTCAATTCATAAATCAGAATCAAAATATAAAAAAATCAAAATCATCAAAATCTTCAAAACATCTTTTATTTCTTGCACCTATCAATTCTTGAAGTATTGTAGTTATATTTTCAGATGTTTTTGGATAAATTAGCATTTATTTGGAATCCCTCACTTTCACACTCACATGAATAAATATCTTGATCTTATTTGGTATGATTATTAATCTCTCTTATATCAAAGTCCACAGTTGAATTAAATAAAGTTTTGAGCATAGAGAACTGATCTTGTTATTTACTTGAACCAAGTATACCTTTTCACATTAAAATGATTTCATTGCAAATTCAAAACGATGCTACATAATAGAAGTGGTCTTTTGAGTGAAAATTTTCCCCTGCTATCCTACCATGCACATGGTCTATAATCTTTGAGAATTGACAAAAGGACAAGCTCACCCCTACCCAGAATATAAATCCCTTGCTCTACAGCCAATCCGAGCAAGTATCCCTAGTATAGGAAGAAAAAGAAAAAGAAAATCAAGAAAAAAAAAATCATGAGAAAAATAAACATTATTTCAGTAGCATTTTGTTCCATCTCAACAATATTTCAGCACTATCTCAGTATCAAGCAAAAATACAAAAAAAAAAAGAGAAGAGAAAAGAAAAAGCAAAAAGCAATAAAATCCCTTCCCCTACCATTTGAAAAGAAAAGAAGGGTGAATGAGCTTGAATCCCTGGAATTCTCAATTATTCGAAAACTATGAGGTAAGCCCCATAACAGGTGGTTTGTGCCCAACCCGCTTGGCCTTGGGTAACTCCTAGCATGGTGATATGCCTGTTACATTAGCGACCTTCTTTTGTACAGACCTATGTCCGCTTATGGATCAGCTAGCTCTTGATGACCTGACTTACATAGTAGTTTGGTACGGTTATATGCATATAAATCATGGTTAACGAACACTCATTTGGTTAATTCAAATTACTTGTATCAAATTATCTTGCTCAAAATCGGTAAATAAAAATATAATTGCACACACATTTGTATTTGAGATATTTTGTATCATTATGATAGATCGAGATTGGCAATGAACTCACATATGCACACGGGGTTCCTTATAAATCTAAATTTTGTCTTTGAGATAATTTAAAATATTTATGCAAATCTTCTGGAATAATTTGATTTTCTTACTTGAGAACATTTGCTTAGCGTAAAAACAATTACATACATTTTTTTTTCAAAATTCAAAATTTCTTTCAAAGCATGTTCAAAAATCTAGCAATAAAGTCACGCTTATATATTTACGACTTTCACAACGATGGTATAGTTCCTAAACCTAAATTGGAATTTTATGCCTAGTGCAAGTCCTCATCTTATATTTTCTATTTATCTCAAAATCAAAAATAAACTATACAATAAAACTATTATATCAATTTCTTCTTTGGATTTCACGATGATGGTATAAGTCTATACCTAAAATTCTATGCCTAGCGCAAATCATAATTTTAACTTTATTTTCCATTTATTTAATCCATAAAAGCATATGGCTTAAATCATTATGTTACACAATTGTGCTTTAAAAAAAATGAAAACCTTTTCTATTTCATGTTATTATGTCAACATTTATTTTTGCGATGATGGTATAATTCCTAGGCAATTATTCAAATTTCTATCACACTTAGGAATTTTATGCCTAGCAAAAATCATATTTTTAATATTTCATGCATAATATTTTCATGGACATCTGAAAACAAATCATCATCACCATCATCATTTTTCATCATCACAACACAAAAGTCTTAAGAAAGTCTCTTAAGCACCCTTTTACTTTTAGCAATATTTCTCTACTGGGATTAGCTTAATGACCTAAAGAGCGGCGACTCCATGAAATGGTCATGTAACAATGACAATGTCCTTTGAAATTATTGTTAGAAGTCACTTTATTTTTTCATCAAATCACACCACAACAACCAATTTGTTTACATCAGATTATTTCATTTAAATTTTATGGCATGACATAAAATTATAATATTTCCAACGACATAATTACATGAATAATCAATCAACAATTAAAATATTAAAGCATCATACAACATATGCACAAGTCATATCACAAAAAGAATATATATATATATATATATATATATATATGTATATATATATATGTATATATATATATCAATAAATATATGTACATCATATCAAAATGGATTGGTATGCCACAATCTATACCTTGGCATACTAAATCCTCTCAAAACTATACAGTCTACAGTCAATATGCAGCTAGTCTCGAGAAGCCCTCAAGCTCTCAGCCTCATCTCCTCTCCCGCCTTGAGGTGGAGGAGGTGGTCCCATCGGAGTCCGTCCTATGTCATGGGTCCTCGACATCGATCGTTAGGATGTCCTCTATGACACCATCCTGATCGACTCTGCAATGCCAACTGGCAGCTATAATCTTTGGCCTTCTAGAACAAACTGGAAGTATGCTCCCTGATAGAATGTGGTCTAAGCAATAGCCCATGCCAACTCTCGCATGCTCGCCCCTCCACTCTGAGTCCTGAGTCATGTAGCCTCATCTTGTAGCATCTGCACCTGAGCTCGTAAGCGGGTATTCTTCGCTCGAAGAGCCGCCATATCACTGCTCTTCCCCACATTGATACCCTTGACCTTATCGAGCAATGGTGGCCTCTCCCTCTGCTAAGAAGGGAGCCCCTACTCCCTCCTCTCTGGCTGCTATGGTATCTTCAGAGCCTGTGGCACTCTTCGGTGTCTCTCCTGAGGAGGCCATCACTGATCCCTCCCTCTACGACTCCTCACTGCATTGATGGTAGCTTGGCATCGCCTCCCCATCTATTGCACAACATCATGCATCAAACCCTGTGCCCTCATCATCTAAGGAGGGTAGATGCCTGCATACCAGGCATCATATTTGTCTACCACCCCAATGTTGTCCCCATCCACTGGCTAAATGGGGGCATTGTCAGCCTCCTAAATCTAGAACCGTTGCATGTCTGGAGCCCCGCTCAGTGTAGTGTTATCCCAGATAGTCCAAGAGTACTCATAATCCCTAAGAGAAGGGATCCCCTGCTGTAGACTGAACTGCCTCAAAACTTGGTCATGGCGATGGAGCTCTACCTCTCCCCACTCCATCCTCAACCAGCAGACTCACCTGATGTGAGCCAGCTCCTTTCCATCCTCTCCCCACCCTGGATTCTCTCTCCATGGCCTCTCGATGATCTGATCTGGTATGAGGCCATCTAGCAACCTCTGATACATCGATAGATCTATCTGTCGTTGTGACCCTCTCTAGAGCCACCAATAGAAAACATGGGGTCTCTCCCAGTCAACCCTTGTCAGTGGAAGCCCTATCGACATTCGTATCGCAATGTACTCCCAACACCAAACCTGTAGTAACGATGTCAGTACCAGACATCGACCTCCATTATATACGACCTCATAGAGGATCCTATACAAGTGACATAGTACAAAACTGTCCTAAGAAAACCTATAGCTATTGTCTCTCATGTCGCGGACCACATCTGAGAGGAGCCACGATAACCTGCACCTGCTCTAGTGGCATAGAAGTAGACCACCCACCACCCCTGCCAAAACTTGGGTCAATCGAGATGCCCTAAGCATCTGCCTCAATGCCTCGATGTTCACTCTGCCCTTCTCTAGGGTGAAGCTCGGATCCGCACACAGTCGCATCATAGCATGGCCTTGATTGGCCAAAGGAGTCATAAATCACCCATGTATGGGGATCCTCAAGATCCTCCATACATCCTCTAGAGTGGGAGCCATCTCCCTTGTCGATAACCAAAAGCAAGATGATCTCGGATACCATCTCTCTGCTAGGGTCGTCAGTAGCCCCATGTTCTTAGGAATCTGTGGCATTTTTGCCACATGTTGCAATCCAACCTTCGCTAGCTTGTCTCGCTCGGCCTGATCAAGCGCAGCTACATCATCTCCGAGCCCCCCGTATTTCTATTCTCGACTATTTAGTAACCCCATATACAAAACAAACAATAAAAAAGCAAATAATCATTAGTACATAATCTTTAAAATCGATTAAAATTAATTTCATTTCATAAAAAAATGATATCGCCCAGTATTGGATGATATCGTACCAAATTTAGCAAAATTGTCCTTAATAGGATGAAATCGTCTTCAATTCATCAATTTGGGAATCGTGCCTTATTGGACGGGATAACCCCTATTTCTTCAATTTTGTACTTGGACGAAATCGACGATATAGGGATGATTTCGACAAAATTGGGACAATTTCATCCCGTAGTCATCGACAGCCTAAAAATGGCCACGACGCCCAAAAACAATCAAAATTCAACTAAAAAATTAAATAAATCAAGTTAAAAACATAATGTATCAAGTTTAGATCCTTACCCGCAACCCGTGTCGGACCTCTATCGATCTGTGTGTTGTTTCCACCATTTCGCCTGTAGAGCTCTGAAACAGTGAAAGTGAATAGTAAAAATGAATTAGGGTTTTACCCTATTTTCTTATTTTTATTTTAAAAAAACAACATTTTTTAAATTTTGCTTTTTCATGCTTTTACCTCAAACGTTTGATTTGGGTAAAAACTCGGAGGGGGCACCATAGGAAGCAGTTGTACGATTCGACCTAGAATCGTCGTCTAAAAAATTGAATAATTTTTTGCTTTCTCGTAAAGCGTGAAGAACTCATATTTGACGCATTTTATTCGAAAAATTTGCTAAAGAGGGGACAAAATGTAGCACCCTAAAATTGGCACAGTTAAAACATTAGTAAAAAGATCAAAAATTTGAATTTTAACCCTAAAACCACTTGTTAACCGCTCGCCCAAAACTGAATTTTCATAATTAGCTTTTGTTTCAACAACCTCTCCAACTCGGGCAGAAGCGTGTCTGCACGGTTGGAGATTCCTACGTTGGAGATCTCCCAAATTGTGATGATCCCCAACCTCCTAACCTCCCCCTAATCCTATATAAACTTGAGATTTTCCCAGTTTATCCCCCTAGCTGATCATTTCCCTGCAACTCTAGTTTTGTGTTGTATTAGAACATCCTCGCCCCTATCATTTGCATTTATATTTACAAGTTTTATTGCAAGATTTTACTGTGTTTCAGCTGGAGGAAGCTCGGATCGTCACAGGCGATACAACATGATTTCAGACGATTTTGACGAGATCGACGATGATCTCGTACGATTGCAGACGATTTTGACTGTAGTCCAGATTGGGGGCAACCAGAGCCCTGAGTTTGCATTTTCTACCTTTCTCTCGTATTTAATTATGCATTAGATCGATTTATTTCTGTTCTGCATCCTGGAGTTCACCTCATTTAGCATATTTGTATGATAAAACTTAAAATTAGTTATTAAAATAATGCATCCCATTTTATCTGCCATCTATATTCATTATTTAAGCATCTATACTGTTATTTCTATCATTTTGCATCATTCTTGCAATTGCATTTTCAATTTTTGGTGTATGTTTCCATGATTGCATGTTTCTGACAAATTCGTCAAGTCATCGACAATATTGTCTGATCTCAGATGATTGTCTATGATTTGGGATGATTATGTACAATTATAGATGATCTTGTCATATTTGGGATGATCTAGACTCCTACAAGCTTCAAAATCTTCATCAGACATCCGAAACCAGGTATATTCCTTTCCATTTCACATAGTCTTTGTATTTAAGATTCATTCATGTTTGTTGTCTACATATAAACCCAAAATTTCATATAGCATAGCTTAGATTCATTTTTTCCAACCTAGGAATATGAATGATTGAATATAAAATGAACACATCAAACCCATTCTCAACCTAGGCATGGAAACTGCCACTCAAAGTTTCCTGGTGAACCCCACCACCCGTCAAAAATTCACCCTTATACCCCTCCCCCGAGAGGCATGACCTTCAAAGGGCCTCTCCATCTGAGGTATTGTCCCATCCTTCTCACATCCCCCTTCTAGGGCACGGATCCTTTAGCCCGAAGGTAAGGGTGCAAAAAATTTGGGCGATACAGTCATACAAAGGACTAAGAATTTGTTAATAGAAGATTCATACTATGTTGTATAAGATATTTTCCATACAAGATATTGTATCATACAATAGGTTGAATCATACAAGATATTGAACCATACAAAGATCACATCGTACAAGGATTGAGTCATACAATTGATCATGATGTAGATTGTGACGATAGTCTATGACTACAGTCTTGTTAGTTCCTAAAACTATCATTCCACCATTCCATTATAGGGAATATCACCACTTGTGCTACACTTCACACATATTAAATACTTACATGACACCTAATATTTACAAAACTTTAGACTCAAATATTTACAAACTATTTACAAGGTACTTGCAATATTCTTGCAAGGTACCAAATAATGTAATACTTCCAACACCCCCATGGCAATGGTCTAGAAGAATCCACCAACAAGTATGTAATGAGGATTCTAAAAAGGATAATAGTTAAATCAAGAAGGTATTGGCATGCAAAGATTAAAAAAAAGGTATTGTCAATAGATAGGATAACACCTAAATCTTCTATAGGATAATCATCCCACAAGCTAGTCTTTAGGAAGAAATCAATACTATCTATAAACTTAAAATTCTCTTCTTTAAATGTCTCAATCCTTGGACATTGAATATATTGATATTGATCTAATGCAAGCATGATTGAATGCCTTATTGGCTTGATAATAATAAATGGAAAAGATATTTAAAAAGATGGCATGACATAAAATAATGGTAAAGATATGGTTCAATAGAACGACCACAAAAATGAATTATAAGAAGGTGAATTGGTGTTCAAGTGGAATGAAGATAGGTCTAATCTAGGAAGTCATAGAGAGTTCAATTCTCTCTAGATTGGGCCATACTAAATCCTCTTATTCATAAGTCCAAATTTTTATAGGGTTATAATGATGGATGGAAGACTATTGCTAATGTTAGTTAATGGACAATATATAAGGCCCATCTAAAGAGGGAATCAAAGTAAAAATAATGAATGTAAATATGTACATATAATTTTCATGCTTCTCCTAGATATTATTTCCATTTTTTCTTTCCTTTACTTTATTGAAAAGTACTCCCACTTCTATTATTCCTTTCTCAAAGAAAAAGACAAAAGAATCAAAAAATAGAAAACTACAAAAAAAATTAAAAAAAATCTATAATCCAAGTGAAATTGAAAAGACACTTGGATATTCTCTTTTCTTCTTTTCGTTTCTTTCCATAGCTCCAAAAAAACTGACTTCTAAAGAATTAATTTTTTACAAAGTCAAGTTTGTGGAGAGAATAACTACACCATTTTGTTACAAATCTTGTTGTAAAATAAAAGCACATCCACACAATATTGCAATAATAATAGAAAATGAACTTGAAATTAACAATATTGAAAGATGAAATGGAAATGCATCAGATTATATTGCAAAAAAAAATAGCATATTATTGAATTGTAGGCCTCTTCAAGGGGAAACCTCTTTAGAAGGAGAACTTTGATACAAAAAAATATGATATACATTTATCTATGTCCCTTATATTTTTAAAAAATATTTGTAACCCTAACTATAACACTCAAGGGTTGGCTTCACATGCAAGTGGCCACCTAATCCAGAATCTTCTACCAAAAAAGTAGTTACATTCTTTATAATGGTTACGTTAAATGGCCCCACTTGTCTAGGTGCCTCAAATACCACATACACATTAAAAATGATACATAATATTATTAATATGGTGTCCCCATGTTAGAAAGGGGGTAATTACATAATAAGGTTAGGATGGGGTCCTAACATGCCCTTACCATTCAAAAAGCTTTGTCCTCAAAGCTAGATATGAGAAAACTATTGTTGTAGCTTCTGGAGAGGATCTCATGTAACATCTTTTGCCTATAAATCCTACCACTAGACTAAAAATTTAGTGCAAGTTGTGATTATGGAGAGTGCAAGTTCCTCGATCCAAAATGTAGTTAGGCTCCAATATGATCGATACTTCCTCATCTAACTTACGGAATGTTGTCTATACTTGAATATTATTGTTGAGTACCTTCTTGAGACAAGAGACATGGAATATTGGATGGATCTTGGAAGAAGGTGGTAACAAAAGCTTATAGACCACTTTTCCAATCTATTTAGTATCTTATAGGGTCCATAAAATCATGTTGTCAATTTTTAAGTAGGTCAAAGTTGCACATATGATTTTTTGTAGGGTTGGATTCAAAGAAAGACCATATCTCCCACATTTAAGTTGACTCAAGAAGGTTTTGGTTAGTCTATTGTCAAATTTGATTTTGAGCAAAACACCAAGTTCTCCTTCAACTACTACAAAAGTTGGGTACACTCCTGAATAGTTGCATCCACCACCTAAACTTTGGAGTTTTTAGGAACATATGAATATGGCAACAGAGGTGGGTACCCATACACTACCTCAAAAGGATTTATTTTGAGTCTTGTGTAGAATGAAGTGTTGTACCACCACTATACCAAAGGTAGATACTGAGCCCACTATGTTAGCTGCTCAAAGGTAAAATAATGAAGGTAGGTTTCCAAGCACTTATTGACAATTTAGTTTACCCATCCATTTGTGGATGGTAGGTTGAGTTCATTGATAGTTGCATTTTCTACAATTTAAAAAATTCTTACTAAAATTGATTGGTAAAAGTGGGTTTACAATTAGACACAATGGATTTAGGCATACCGTGGTGTTTGAAAATGGAATCCATGAATATTTGAGCAATGGTGGAGACATAGTAAGGATGGGAAAGGTAATAGAAATGATCATGCTTTAAGGGATGGTCCACCACCATAAATATGACTGACTTTCCTTTGAATTTAGGAATCCCTTCAATAAAATCCATGGAGATATCATTCCATACATTGTCTAGGATTGGAAATGGTTGTAAAGTTCTTGGAGTATGAACCATTTCACCTTTCATCCGTTGGAAAATTTCACATTTGGCCACAAAATTTTGAATATCATTTTTCATTCCCACCCAATAGAATGACCTTTTAGCTCTTTCATATGTGTTCAATAATATTTAATGACTTGCAATGGGTGAAGCATGCATTTCCCTCATAATTGATGGCTTTTGAAGCCTTAATATTAATGTAAACTCACAGGATAAAATTCATAGGATCAAATATATGATAGTCATAATATAGTAAGATCAATATAATGATGTAAATAAGAATAATATGAGCCAACTAATATGTAAATAAAGGCTTATAATATATCAAATAACATTCATTAATATGCATAAATATGAATGTAATAGCCTGAATCATACATGTATAAAGCATGTAGTACAACTTACAATATTAGTTGCTCAAACATATTCAGTCTTTATTACTCTTCCTCTTAGAAATGTATCATAAAACTCTATTACAATAATGCTCTCTATACTCACTATGATCTCTATGATCACTATGAATGCTATGAATGTTATGAATGTTATATCCAATATGCTCCTTCATGGAGTAATATATAACTATTGTAGAGTGACTCTTTGGTTACTTGACTATTCATTTCCTTATGTCAAGTCTCATGACTCTTGACTTCTCTACTTGACACTTGTGTACACATGACACTATCGTGTATCCACACCTATACATGACTCTTCACTTAGAACTCTCTAATCTAAGGACACTTGTGCACATATACATACATCACACTTGCAAACTTACTCACATGACACTTTTGCATTTCTTGCACATACATACTTACATAACACTTACATATAAGACACTTGTGCACATACATTATTACATTATATAAAATATTTACTCGTACTCTAATCTAAGACTTAACCCTAGTCTAATATTTACAAGGTGTACCATGAAGGTACCATGGGGGTACATTAGCATGTACCAAATAATGTAATATTCTCCAACAATAATATCCTCACAAAGTGATGAATTTTTGGAGACCACAATGTGACCCTAATATCTTAATAGGTGTCCATCCCATGAATATCTAGCATGTGAATTGGAATCCCTTTGTAGTTATTCCTATAAGGTTTGTAAAGACTAGTCCTTGATCATGTCTTCTTGAAGTTGGGAGACCCATTGGGGAAGTGGGGACCAAAGGGAACACACTATCACTTTATTGTCAAACTAGAAAGAGAGGGTATCTATCATAATATTCTCATTTCCTTTGTTATACATGATTCATAGTCATACCCCAACAATTTTAAAATCTATTTTTGTTGTGTTGGAATAGATACCCTTTGTTCTATGAAATATTTTAAATTCTAGTGATCTATTTTAATAGATAACTTCTTCCATGAGATATGGCATCAATGATTACCAACATGGAGGATGGTCATCATTTCTATTTCATAAGTAGATTTTCACAAATTTTTACCTGGTAGTGACTTATTAGTGAAAGCTAAGGGTTTACCTTTTGCATTAATACAACCCCAATATCATGACCCAAAGCATCACTTTAAATAAAAAATGGTCTAGAAAATTACGGGTAGCAAACACCATGGTTCAAATCATATCCTTATTAAGATCTATAAAAACCTTTTTGTTAGAGCTAACCACATAAATGAAGTCTTTTTCAAAATGGCCATTAAGGGGGTGGCTATTTTTCCATAATTTTGTACAAATTGATCATAATAGCGCTTGAGCCCTTATGAGTTCAAAATGCTACTATGATAATATATTCCTCCTTGAGCCTTATCTAATGATATCTAGAGTGGAGATCCAACTTGGAAAAAAAAATTGCACCATGTAACTCATCCAACAATTCATAGATCATAGGGATAGAAAATTTATCCTTAATGGTGAGCTTATTGAGATCACAAAAGTCTATACATAGCTTTCATGACCCATATTTATTTCTAAACAATAGTACTAGAGAAGAATAAGGATTGTTACTAGGTCGAGTTACCCTTATTTTTCATAAATCTTGAACCAACTTTATAATTTTTTACTAAATCGCATAGGGATATTTGTAGGGTCTAATGTTAGGTGGAAAGCTATATAGTACCAATGGTATTGAATTATCATGGGAATGATGTGGAGGTAATCCATAAAAACTACATTTTGTTTAGTTAAATTTATTTGCAAATCCCCTTAGGGTTCATTTGGTTCTAAATTTAATGGTTAAATTCCAAACAATTAGGCTACTACCCTATGTGAGAATTATTTAATAATTTATCTATGTGGCTTGAATAGATAACCTATAGAGATCCTATCAGTGAATTGCAAAGAGTGTAGTACTTCCTATTCTATGATAATTACATACATAATTTAGCAAATGTCTAGGCTACTATTCCCAAGATATAAAGCCATTATGCTCCTAGCACAAAATCACATCCTCTAAGTGGAAGAGCAAACATATTAGTTTTGAGTTCATAGTCCCTTATATTCAACTTAAAAAAAAATTATTTACCCTTACAAGGTAATATTCCTCCATTTTCCACCATGAATTCAAAAGAGTTGCAAGTATGTCTATAATAGTTTTCTTGCTTAGCTACTCAAAGATTAATAAAATTACGTGTATTTTATGAATCTATAAGAATTATAATTCTTTGCCCTTTGAAGAATCCTACTACCCTCATCATCTGAGAGGTTAAGATTCCTACAAGTGCATGGACAAAAATCTCTGGTTATGTTTCTTCTTGTGCTTCACCCTCATCCTAAGGCTCTTCCTCCTATGGTTCTACTTCTTTATCAGGTATTTCATGCACTATTGAGTCATCCACATCCAACAAAAACTTCTATTATACATATTTATGCCTCGATGAATATTTCTCATCATAATTATAATACAAGCCTTGTGATCTATGGGCATCCATTTCCTCCCTAGTCAATCACTTAATTGGTAGAGATTTATTGGTAGTATTATGTTGGCAGTTTTGCACCTTGCCACATTGGTATTTTGATATAATTTTGCAAAGGCATTTTTGATATTAATACAACAAAATATACTAATATGATGATACAGTATTTTGACGGGCATAATATATTGTAGTTATGTTTTATTTTTCTTATTTGTTTTCTTACATCCCTTTAAATTGAAATTAATGGGTGTTTTAATTAAAAATGGTTGGGAGGATGGAATGAAGACTTTGGCTCACATTATCTATAAAATCATTGAAAAATGGTGTATAAAGACTAAGTACATTGATGAAAAATGGGTGTTTTAAGATCTTGAAGTATAACAGACTTGTGGAAAATTTGGTTAAAAGGGGGTCCGTTCGTCCTCAAGTTGGGGTGAAAGTTCTGTTCACCCTACTTTGGGGTGAACATCATTGAAGGTACGACATTGAAAAGTCAAAATAAAATTTTCCTTGGTTGAGGGGCAAACGCTCTATTCGCCTCTCCCAGGGGTGAACGTCCCCTAAAATGTCGAAGTCGGGTGAACGTGCTATAGAGTTTGAAGTCATACGAAGAAGAAATGAAGGATAAAGCGACATTGAAAATTCAAAGTTGTGTTCACCCCAAAAGAAGGGCGATAGCTCCTTTCACCTCTTTTGGGGGTGAACATGGATTTAAAAGAGAAAGGTGCAGTTTTCAATAGCGCTTTCACCCGACAAGGAGGAGAATGATTGTTGTTGAAGACATGTGAGCTGTTAAATCATTAGAGATGCCTTCTCCACCATGTAATGCAATAAGGAAGAGAAAATATGTATTCTCTCACTATTCAGTTCGGGTGAAGTATATTGTTGATGACGTTGCAGGTTTTTAGAGAGCGCCCAAGGCAGGTGAATGGAAGGCATTAAATAATGGAGGCAAGGCGCAATCCAAGTTGTGGATCTCAAGCAGAGGGGGAGCAACAATATTAAAAGCATCAAGCTATTTTTATGATTTCCAAAGTAGGAGCACATTTTCAAGATGGTGAATGTATCCAATCAACAACCAAACCTTATAATTTCCGTGCACCAAACCCAGAAATGCAGATTTCATGGAGGAATTTCCTTAGAAGCTAGATCATTGTTTCAAGAGGATGTATTTTCAATATTTCCAAGGAATAATTTTCTCATATTTATCTCTGATCTATAAACATCCTGTCTCTATGTGCATTTAATGAAAGAGGCGAAATCCTCTATAAATACTACTCAATTTTCATTGTAAAAAGGAGGTTAGACATTCTATGAGAAAACTTTTCAAGTTTTCTGCATAAATATAAGAAACTTGGCTTCTAAATTTTGCAAGTAATTTCTATGTGATTTATTTCTATTTTAAGCACTTCTATTTCATGCTCACATTCATTATCTGTTGTTAAGTTTAAATTCTGCAATTTGGGTTTGAACATTGTTGGTGAGGGAGTGAGTACTAGAGTGTGATTCTAGAAGTTGTCTCTACAAAATTATGAGTTAATTCTATTGCTTTATTTCTATGATATGCTATATAATGCTTGGTGGGAATTCTTGCTGCTAGTCTATCCCAAATCCTACACTCTGGCCTGTGGCCATATTTCCCTTTCTTTCCATTATTTCTAATTTCTTTTATGCAACTCTAGTCTTAAACCAGTGTAGGATTTAGCAAGGGAGCCAACCCTCTCTAGAGATTGGCATAGAGGACATTCTTTTCCTATAGCCTTTCAATGTTGGCCATGTCTAGGGTGCACAAACATAGTTTTTTTAATTAGGCAGATATTTGACCAATAATTTTTGGCACGCCTAGTGGGACTCTTGAAAGTTCCACTTTCAATAGTATTAAGGTTTGATGTTCACCTTTATGTTGTATAATTAGAACATCTGGTGACTCGATTGTACCCAGAAACCTCCAAATGTGAGGGTAATGAAAGTTGTGCTTCATGATTACGAGATCGAAGGCCAAAAATCCTAAAAATACCATTGAGTTCTATGAACTTGATACCCAAAGGTTAGGGGAGCATCCTCAACTAGTCACTTTACATTGTACATCATCATTACCTCATACATATTATACAACATCCATAACATCCTTATGATTAGCTAGTGTATTTTCTACCCCCACAAGTCCAGTTAGTACTTCTACTAGCATTCCTCAGGCTCCACCACACACACCAATCCATATGGCTCAGAATCCACCACCATAGCAGCCACCAAGGTAGTTCTCGGCATGGAATAACTCAGGAGCTTTAAATTTACAAGCCTAAAATCTGGTTCCCTAAGCAACTTTGAAGGCTTTGCCTACCTATGATGGTACTAGTAAAACTACCTATGAGCATATCTAGGATGTGGCTTCTTTGGCTACAATCCATGGTATCACAAATGAAGACATCATGGTAATATTGTTGGTGTTATCACTATGAGGAAAGTTTTTGTACTGGTACCGATTGTTACAGCCCACCACTATCACCACATGGGATCAGTTGGCAGAATTTTTGATCAAGAATTTCCATGAGTAGGCCGATCCATTCTCCTTGCTGCATTATTTTACCATGATCCAAAGGCACCCACAGGAGGAGATAGTTGATTTCAACGTCAGGTTCACCCAAAGTTGGCAAAGGGTTCTTGACGGTCTTTTACCCACACATGAGCAAGCTGCATTCTATTATCTCAGAGAATTTAACTCTGACATTGGCATGGCGGTTCAATAGGCTAATGTGAATAAATTCCCAGAGCTATACACGTAGGCGCAGAAGGCCGAATCCGACTTGATCACCATAGGCAAGCTTCCTCCGAAAGCAACCATGCCTATCCTGCCTGACCTTCCACAACATTTATATTCCAGTGTATTATCACAACCTATGCCTTCTATGTACTCGATTCCCTCATGGAGCTCAGGCCCACCTCAAATCGCTCTAATTCCTGTTCCACAAATTCCTACACCAACTATTCCATAGTTACCCACACTAATAACACCATAGTTTCCAACACTTGTTCCTTTCCAAGCACTATCGATGCTACCTATTCCATTGCCATTGCCTACCCCATTAGTGCCTTTACTCTTACCAAAACCTCCTGCACCCTCAAATTTTGATCCTTACATGAAGTTGTTACAAGAGGTGCAATATACCAATTCAACTATAAGAACAATGTCAAATGAACTCACAATAGTAAGGAAGAAGTAAGCAAAATTGATTTTTGGTCAAGAAGATTTCAAACTCCACCAATTACCCGAGAGCAAGCATCTACTAGCAAGGGCCCTGAGAGGAGCACAACGGTGTTAGAAAATGAAGAAACTAACACGTCATAAAAGGCATACTGGTGCTCAATGTGCAACGATCCTCATGGAGAAGACACATGCATGGTGCATCTTAACTATGTACAAACACTAGTAGAAAATTTCTACCGATGGCCAAGTCAATATGATAATGGAGGTTGATCATAATTTTATGGTGCCTTCCTTGGAGCAAGTTTTAGTTCTTACGATATCTGGAAAGAAGTCTAGTGACTGTAGACCCAATAGAGTTGGAGCCTTTGAAGGTCCCTACAGACCCAAAAATACAAAATGAAAAAGTGCAGCCACCAGCAAAGGTGCCTGGTACAATGGCCAAGAAGTAGGATTCTATCTTGTTTAAGGATCTACTACCCAAGCCAACTCAAGAAAATTTGCAAACTAAGGTGTCATCTTCTCAACCTACAATAGCACAAGCACAAAATGAGTCGAAAGAATAAGCTAAAGAGTGCCTTAAGTACCCATCATTGACTAAGTGACAAAGAGTGGAAGCTACACAACAATATCAAGATAAGTATGAGTGGGTGATAGAAGAAATAGCTCCTGGTATTTCTAATTATAACATTGTGGAAGAGATGAAGAAGATACCTATGAAGGTGAGCTTATACGATGCATTGTAGTTACCTGGATAGGTTGACTTGTTGCAAGAGTCTCTTAAGACTACGAAGGACCAAAAGAAAAGTTATTCCCAAAATATGTTGGCATAGACACTCCCAAATTTGGCCACTAGAAATAATAGGCCACCCCCATTCTATTTGTCACTCAGAATGGAGGGATGGATTGTGCATAACTGTATGATCGACTCCGATGCCGCAACTACTATCATGCCAAAAGTAGTTTATGAGGTAATGGGAATGGAATACATGAGAAGTAGTTTAGGAGTGTTGTAGTTGGACGGGACCCCAATCAATATGGTAGGAGTAATCAAGGATATTCCTATTGTTCTACATAGCATACCATAAATCACTATTATTCAAGAAGTAGTGGTGGTCGACTTGGAACTATACTTCAACATGTGCCTCTCAAGAGAATTCATAGCCAAATTGGGAGGGTACCTTTCCTTAGACTATTCACATTTGGAGATCCCATTCAAAGGAAAGAGAATCTATATTTATAATGAAAATCCATCCACTTTCCACATAGAGAAATTGGAGGAGGAAGAAGAAAGGCTCACTAGAGCAGTCAACATGATGTCTGAAGAGTTAAAAGAAGCTGATTTAATGGATGAGGTGCTTGATGAACTCTACCTTGAGGATGAATTCTCACTCATGGATTTCAATGCAATGGTTGAAATGGACATTGGTTGTTATACTATAACCAAACCCGAGCAAATTGAAGAAAAGGTCTCTGATTCCCCAGACCTCATTGTAGATCAATTATGGAAGTTGTATTTTGATTGTGCAAGGTGCAAGAATGGTGCAGGGGCTGGTATTGTTTTTATTTCTCCTATAAGGTTATAGAAGACCTATTCTTATAGACTAACTTGGAGTTGCATGAATAATGTAGCCAAATATGAAGTATTGTGTCTTGGTTTAAAAAGGACTAAAAAGTTGGGCATCAAACAATTCCAAATTTTTGGTGACTCTAAGCTCATTGTCAATCAGACCACCAACAACTATGTGTCTAAGCAACATTACCTGAAATCCTATCACAACAAAGTATGATATTTGTTTGAGTTATTTATAGCCTTGAACATTCAGGTGATTTCTTGAGAGCAGAACAAACACGCAGACATTTTAGCCTCTCTTGGTGTAAAATATTCTCCTGTGGAGCAGGTAGTCAGAAAACCCAAGACTGTTAGGATGATCTATAGACCCTCAATCCCTAATAAGAACCTCTATTGGAAAGTGTTCGATAATGATGAGAAAATAGTCAATTTTTTGATTAAGGAAGCTGCAAGCATAGATGATAGAATACTTGTCGAAGAGGAGATGGAGGGGATGATTCAACTGAAGAACAATCACATTCCTAGGGGACTAATTTTTTTGGAAATCTTATTTGATCAAAATGATAGGGCTGAAAAGCATAAGATCAAGGTGGATGTGAAGGAGTATAAGGAGTTGTAGCTGGAACCTGAGAAGATCATCAAAATTGGAACTGATTGCATGGTGGAGGAATTGGAAGACATTAAGAACTTGTGTTATGAATTTCCTAACATCGTTGCATGGAGCTATCAAGATTTGAAGGGGTATGACAAGAACGTAATTCAGCATACCATTGAGTTGCAAGAGGGGGTAAAACCTTTTCATTAGAAACAATGGCCCATCAATCCCAAGATCAAAGTGCTCATGAAGGTGGAACTATTAAAGATGTTGGAATCAAAGATAATATACCCAATTAAGCACTCAACATGGGTGGTAAACCTAGTTCTAGTACAAAATAAGAATGGAGACATTCAATTGTGCATCGATTTTTGAAACCTAAACTAGGCATCACTAAAGGATCATTACCCTTTGTCATAGATTGATCAAATCCTCCATGTGGTTGCTAGAGCATAAATATTCTCATTATTGGATGGTTTCTCCGGTTATAACCAAATTTGGATAAAATATGAGGACCAACACAAAATGGTGTTCACTACAAAGTGGGGCACATTTGCCTATCAAAGGATTCCATTTGGTCTCTCAAATGTTGGTGCTACCTTTCAGAGGGCCATGGATATTGCTTTTGATGAGTTATTAAATAGAATTATTGTAATCTATCTTGATGACATGACTGTGTTTTCACATTACAGAGAAGACCATGTTTCTCATTTGAGGTAGGTGTTCAAAATACTATGAGTTCCGGATTTCTATTAATCCAAAGAAGTCTATATTTGCTATCAAAGAAGGGAAATTGTTGGGTCATGTGATCTCACAATAGGGACTGGCAATTGATCCCACAAGAGCTGAGGCACTCTTGAAGCTACCACTACCAACAAAAAAAAATGACCTATAATCTTTCTTCGATCAGATAAATTTAATTCGCAAGTTTATTGCTGATTTTGCTTAGGTAGTGAAACCCATGACCGAGCTCTTGAAAAAGAACGTAAATTTTAAATGGACCGAGGCAAGAAGATGAGATATTTAGGATATCAAGGAAAGAATCACCCAAGCTCCAGTGTTGATTAATCCTGATTATTTAAAGGACTTCATTCTCTATGCAGTGGGTGAGCAAGAGAGTTATGCTATAGTTTTGATGCAAAAGCAAGAAGATGGAGATGAAAAGCTGATTGCCTTTCTAAGCCAAGTTATTACACTGCATCAGGAGAAGTATAATTTTATTGAAAAATAGGTGTACGTGGTGATGAAATCCTTGAAGAAATTTTGGTACTTCATCTCACAGAGTAAAATGATTATTTATGTTATACACCTTGATGTCTCAAAACTTCATTCTCCAGGGAGAACTAGGCGACAAAAGAGCAAGTTGGATCTCAAAAATTCAAGAATATGACATGGAGATCTGATTGACAAAGCTAGTTTGTGGATGAGCTCTCTATCAAGAATTGGCTAAAAGTGCAACATCAAAATCATTGGCTATGATACAAA
The DNA here is from genome assembly GCA_028583015.1 of Wollemia nobilis. Taxonomy (NCBI): domain Eukaryota; kingdom Viridiplantae; phylum Streptophyta; class Pinopsida; order Araucariales; family Araucariaceae; genus Wollemia; species Wollemia nobilis. The sequence continues at coordinate 13,078,529 of JAQPPZ010000754.1, read as the reverse complement.
AAGGGGATATTGGTGAAAGTATTTGTACAAATTGTACTATGAGTGATCATGATTGGACAGAGGACCTTGTTGATTTATTTACCACTGGTAAATTTCCATCACACCTTGATGCTTCGCAATGTCGGAGGTTCAGGTTGCAAGCACTCAAATATGTTATGTTGCCTAACGGGCTATTTCATAAGAATATTGATGGAGTTCTCCTCAAATGTGTAAAGGAGTCAAAAAAGGAAAAGATATTGGAGGAGTTTCATTCTGGTCTATCTGGTGGCCATTATGCAGGAAGGTCCATGGCCTTGAAAATCATTCGAGCTGGTTACTTTTGGCCTACTCTATTCGTTGATGCTCATAAAGTAAGTCAACATTGTGATAACTATCAATGGTATGTTGGTAGAACCAGGAAAGGAGCATTGCCCCTACGTCCAATTCAAGTGGAAGTGCCATTTCAATAGTGGGGCCTTGACTTCATTGGATTCATTGATCCACATTCCTCCATAGAACATAAATACATTTTAATGATGATTGATTATTTCACTAGGTGGGTAGAGGCTATTCCTACCAAAAATGTGGATCAAGCGACTGTCATCTCTTTCTTGGAGGGACTCATCACCCATTTTGGTGTCCCAGACTCTATTGTGATAGATAATGGAACTCCATTCATTAGGGCCAAGATTACTGAATTTACCAAAAAGCATGGGATTTATCTCAAGATGTCATCCAATTACTACCTACAAGGGAATGGCTTGGCCGAATCTACAAATAAAAACTTGTTGTGAATCTTAAAAAGGACACTGAGAAATAATAAAAGGGGTTTGGCACCTATTGTTGAACCAGGATCTTTGGGTAGACCACATATCCATGAAAATTTCTATTAAAACCTCTTCGTATTCTTTGGTGTATGGAAAAGAAGCAATCTTACCCACCCACATTGAGCTTCTAGTGCTCCAAACATTGCAGTTATTTAAATATGAATATGAGGAGTACGATCTGATGAGTGTGAGGTTGGCACAACTATTGCATTTGGAGGAAGACAGAGAAAAGGTGTATCAAGCATTCATCGAGCACACTAAATTAATGTAAAAGTGGTTTAGAAAGAAGACAACCGAGTGTAGGTTTTAGGTGGGAGACTTAGTTCTTAAATGGAATGAGAACAAGGCCAAGTCGGGGAAACACCACAAGTTTGATGTGATTTGGGAAGGCCCTTTTTAGATCTCTGTAGTAAATTCAACAAATGCATACCATCTTCGGGACATGGATGGCTGGGATCTTCCTATTCCAGTAAATGGCCTTCATATGAAGGCCTATATTCAATGATTGGATTTTAAGAGGTACCATCTTGTAAATATATACATATTCTCTTGTTAGTATTTTATTTTCTCTATATGGTAACAGATACTAAAAAAACAAGAAAAATAAAAAAAAGAAGTTTTCTTTTTTGAAAATTAGTTTCGCTCCAAATTCATTATTATATTGAAAGACTTTGGCTAAAAGAGACAGTGTTACAAAAATCGTAGCAGAGAATGCACCTTTAAAAAATAAGTTATGCAAGCACATGGTAAAAGGAAAAGTACTTCCATTCCTCCCCCCTCGAAGCATAAACTATCGTGGTTGAATGAAAGTGCATTTTAGGCACTGTTCACCCAAGGATGGAGTGCAAGGCCTTAATCACACCTTTTGAGAGTGAATGAGCAAAGAAAAAGTAGAAGTGACTAGTCAATGCGCTATAAAATTCATCAAAGTCATGTTCACCCCAAAAAAGGGGTAAAATACCCGTTCACCCCTAATTGGAGTGAACGGGTTGATTAAAAATGTGCTCTAGTAATTTTAAGGTAATTACAAGGCGATTAAAGCTATTTTCATTTGGTGTGGAGTGACGAGGATTTAATATATAAAAAGCACATGCACCTTGGTTTTTCTGGAAAAATATTTCGAATATTAATGAAAGGTGCCCTTAAAATAAATAAAAATCTAAAAGAAGGTAAAAGCCCTAAAAGCAACTGTGTTTTTTTAGAAAATTAGGTTTTTCTAAATTTGGGAAAAAAAGAAAAATGAAAAAGGCTTTAAGAGAAGTCCATTCTCCATGGAGTCATACCAAGCAAGTTGAAGGTATTTTCGGAGTGGAAGAAAAGAAAACAAGTCTGCCTCAATGCTTTTTCTCCATTAATTTTTGGAAGCTCTATTTCAGAGTGATTTCACCCTTGGATGTGTGGCATATCTCAACAATTGTGCATGAAAGTTAAGATGTATTCCTGAAGCTTCTAATTCAAATGCGTGTTCGGATTTGCATAGGAGGAATATTTTGTGTTCCCGAGGAGCAAGAATACACATCATTGGTTTTCGGGTGGCCGATTTATTTTTCCAAGTAATATTAGATAGCCAGGGCACATTTAACAACAAAATTATGCAACAAAGGAGGGCACACTTTCCAAGGATTATTTGGCAATGAATAAAATATGATACCATTAAAACATTAGAAATAGTGTGAGATGAGCGAATCAATGCACACGTTCTTTCAAAATAATTCTATATGAATTCAAAATTTACTACGGTGGTTGGAAGGGCACTCTTTATAAAGGGCCTGGTAAAAGCTCCGCAATTTATTTTACAAATTTTTACTGCCGCTGTTGTTGCAAAAGTTTTCAAAGAAAATTTAGAGCACTCATTAGAGAGAAATAATGGGAAAGTAAAGCAAAGAGGCAACAAAGGCTGCAGAGCCTAAGAAGTCAAGGAAGAGAGAAGGAGGGTCAAAATCCAAGAAGGCTCAAAGGAATGAGAATGTTTATTTGGACCCATATGCCAATAAAATGGAAAAAATTGGAGACTATGCAATTACCCACAAAGGCATGCAGAAACTGCGATAGGATGTGAAATTCATAGTTAGCCAAGGGTTGACATCATACATCCCATTGACTATGGTGTATCATGCAAATTTTTCTTGGTACTTGTGTACACCCATACACCCTTGTCCTAAGCTCATGAGGATAATGGCTAAGTTTTACAATACGCTTACCAAGATAGTGCAAAAAGTAAATAATGAAGCACTTTTTACTATTATTGTTGGAGAAGTATGAGAAGCATTTTCATGTGGCTAGAAATCTCCTTCATATATGATTAAAAAAATCTACATGTAAAATAGCAAGAGTACAGATACATATCCATCGTAACAATGCACCAATTCATGGAGACGCAGTTGATTAAAGAGCAGCAGATGGGGCAAATGTTGAACCTACCAAATTTGCTCATATAATTTAAGAGCTTGAATATATATTTAATGTTGCTATGGGTTGTGGGTTTACCCACAGATTCCACTATTCATAAGTGGTAGGTGACAAAAGCACAATGCATTTTCCAGGTGGAATTGTATTCTCCATTTGCCATGAAGAAAGGCACAAATCTAATTTTCTTCGATTGAGCTTATTTTATATCTAAAAAACTATATTTTTAGTTAGAGAGATTGCTAACTGGAGAGGATACGACCTTTATGCACACTTCCTTTCTGGTATGGTATTTCTTCTTTCACCTACACCAATATTTCTCTTTCATTGCAGTGAGGCAAATGGATGAGAGATGAACTTTTGTCAGTCTACATGTGGACTTCTGCTCTATCATATAGGGAATAATTTTATAGTTTTAATAGTTTATTTTTGGGGTCTACGATAGAACTACTTTGCGGTACATGTGAAGGAGTACCATAGGAGTTAATAGAAGCAGTAGTTACAGGAGAAAAAGGATATATTTTTATGCTCAGTCAAGGTGTGGTCGTAAGAATTTTTGGCTTTATAGGCAAGTCATTCTTGTTACCATATTTTACCATCGAACACATTTTTACTATGGAGGTAGTGCACCAATAAGACTATGTTAATGATGTCTATGGAGTAGGGCACGATAAGAAAATAACTTGCAATTTATCATTTAAGTTCAATAGTATAGAAGTGATCCAGGTAGGACATAATCGGTTGCTCATAGTAATGCTGCAGGATTTAGGGTTGATAGAACTACCGTTGTGTTAGAGGTATGACCCATTGGGAAATTTTTTAGAGATAATAAATGCCAAGACGTTTTATTGTTGTCCTCAGCCCGACATCGAGAAAAATTGAAATAATTTTGATGGACCCGACATTGAGTGATACATTGAGGACATGACGGTGCTCCCACCTTGGCATGACTACTACGAACAAGAGGTCAAGTATAATCTAGTGAAGTACAAAAATCAAATTCCTCCACCTAGGTTATTTAGTTAGGTAAAATAAAGTCAGCCCCTATGGTTTGAGGAGAAAATTATAAATTGGTGGATAATGTGGGTCCACCGAGGAAAGACCACGTCTCCTTATGGGTTGAATATGGACGAGGTATTTTTAGACACCTACAATGAGTTTGTTGATTCCTATCAACCTATTGCTTTCACTAATATCTTACCCTAAAGCTTCCAAAATTTTGAAAGTGGTGAAATCAGGGTAGAAGGAGAATTATCGTAAGTCGAAGGAGAGATTCTGGAAGAGAAAGAACAACAATATATGTTTAGATGAATATCACAGTGGATGAAACATAAAATTTAGGAGGTGCCTACACTAGAGAAGAAAAATGTTTTAAATGCACCCCTATTTACCAAAGCTACAAAGAGACCAAGGACTGATGTTGTTTCCTCCTCTTCTATTGAAGTTTTGGTGGCTGTAGTTCCCACAATTCTAGTTGTTTTGACAACTATTATTTCCTCTCCACTGGTGATAGAGGCTTCGATTATGGTTGCACAATTATTCCTGATGATACATGAAAAAGAAGAGGACCAATAGTCAGAGAGTCCTTAGGTGGAGGTAATATATGATGAGGAGAACATAAATGCTAAGGAGAGAGTTAAAGAGCAATAGGAAGCGGTTATTTCATAGTCACTCCCATCACTGCATCACATGACGCCCGTGCCCGAAGGTACATCCTCTTTTCCTTCTTCTTTTTCAGATTATGTAGTGACTACCAGTTCACTCCCATTATTTTTTGTGTTATTCTCTCCACCTTTTGGTATACCCTCCATATCCATTTTGCTCCCTTCTTATTCATTTCCTGCAGTTACTACTGGTCCTTCTCTTCCCCTTTCTTTGGCCTCCCTTTCTTTTAGTTCGTATGCATCAAGTCCAAACCCATTTTTGTGCCCTTCCCCTTCCATTACCACCACCACTTTCATTGAGGCTGTAAGTATGTAGGCTTCTCCTAGAGTGAGCATAACTATAGTAGAACTCGATTCCTCCATCCATTTTTATCATTTCACTCCCTCCTATTATATCCATCTCATCCACTTTCTTTGAGCCTGATCGCTTAGAATTTTTGATACCATTCACACTATTTTTGGAGTTGCAAGCACTACCCTATGTTCAAGTAGCACCGAAACAGCCTGACATGGAAAAAATCAATCGGGCACACCTCATTTTGTTGTAATGGTTGAAAAGCAAGAGGTGAAAAGAAGCTTTGGCTCTAGCTTGTCTGTTCAAGAAGATTGTTTTTGATCCAATCACCATGGAATATCACACGACTAAAATTACTCCCTTGGTTCAGAAGCCACAAGGAGAGATGTTGTCGAGTGATTATGTTTGTGAGACCATAACATAGGACCTCACCAGGTTTGATCCGATAGAGAATATGGGTAACATACAGGTTGATATGAGTTTAGTATACTTGCATGGCAAGTATTATAAGCAAAAATATTTTGATCAGGAGAATAAAATTATCAAACTCAAAAATGCCTTGGCCAAAAGCAGAGTGCAAGAGGAGAAAATAGCCATAGAGAATGAACACTTGCATCGACAAGTAGGAGTAATTTTAAAGGAAAGGGATGTAGTAAGGATAGAAATTCACACACTCCAAACACATCTAGAGGTATTATAGAATCAACTGGTGGAGAAGGTTGCACAAGCTACAAGTTTTTCTCTGAAAAGCATTTAGGAGGTGTACCTTCGCTCAACCCATAACTGTGAAAAGCTGGTCATACAAGTAGTTCAAGTGTTGCATTATTTCTGGGTGGCCATAATATAGATTTATATGGGGTAGTAGATGATAGATACTACTAAGGAGATGTTGGAGTCATAGATCGAGATGGAAGTAAAAATTCAAGCTATGGCTAATTCTAGCATACAGATTTACCCCCTGAGTGAGATGGATCATGCTTAGTCATCTATGAAAGTCACACTATGCATAGTTACTTTTAGAGGATGGACCTGGTGAGAGAAGGCTGGATAATCCTCAAAATCATTGAGTGAGAGCATATTGTTTCCATGACTCATTTTAACACTCTTTCTAGCTTGGGATTTTTGGATTTTATGGATGAATGGGATGAACCTCTGTCAAAAGAACAATTGGAAGTGGCCTAGAAGAAAATCATGGATAATACCTAAGATATATATGCATTATAGGATTCCATCACAAAAGCACAAGTTTTGTCACTTATGCAAACATATACCCTCCTGGAGCTTTCACTGTTTGAGCTGGTCTAGCGAGCAAAGCGCCTAAGCTTGGAGGACGTCCAAAATCTCTGCTTTTTTGATGATTCACTGAGTGTTCCTTGTTTGTTTACCACTCATGCTTGGGAGATAGTAGTCACAGTCTATGAAGTTACTTCTAAAATCCTCAAAGAACAGGAAGAGCATTTTGTAGTAGAGAAGGCCACGATAGAGAAGGTAGTAGAGGAAGCAAGAAGAAAAGCAGAAGCCGAAGTCATTGAGAAGGTAAAAGAGGAAGCACGAAGAAAAGCATCTACATAAAAAGTGCCATCCAAGGCAGCTGATAAAAATACTCCATAGAATCCCAATGGATAAAGGTCTAGGATTGCTTGCATCCATGCAAGCTGGATACCCCGTGAACCACTAGAAATGTTGACAATTTTGCACCTTACTACATTAGGGTTTTGATATAATTTTGCAAAGGCATTTTTTATTGTAATACGACAAAATATACTAATATGATGATACATTATTTTGACCAGCATAATATATTGCAGTTATTTTTTATTTTTCTTCTTTGTTTTCTTACATCCCTTTAAATTGAAAGTAATTGGTGTTTTAAAGAAAAATGGCTGGGAGGATGGAATGAAGACTTTGGTTCGCATTGTCTTTAAAATCATTGAAAATGGTGCATAAAGACTAAGTAAGTCGATGAAAACTTTGCTGAAAAAGGAAAGTGTGTCTACTCCAACCAAGGGGTGTAAATACCTACGCATCCCCTATTAAAGCGAAAGAAGGAAAAGGATATTAAAAGGAAAAAGAAGAAGAAGAAAATTTAAAAAATGATGAAGTTTCAAAAATGGCTGAGTAATTATGTTATTTGAAGTTGAAATTTTGGTAGAATCATGTTTGCCCCAATGTTGGGGTGAAGGTTTCATTCACCCCATTTTGGGGCGAACATCCTAAAAAATCTAAGAAATGCGTTCACCCGATGCGATGAAAACACGTTTGGCGAAGATCTTGAAGTATAACGAACTTGAGTAAAATTTGGTTAAAATGGGGGTGCATTCACCCCAAATTTGGGGCAAATGATCCATTTGCCCTAATTTAGGGTGAATTTCATTGAAGGCATGATGTTGAAAATTCAAAATTAAATTTGCCCTAGTTGAGGGGCAAACACTCTATTCGCCTCTCCCAAAGGTGAACGTCCCCTAAAATGTCGAAGTCGAGCGAATGCACTATAGAGATTAAAGTTGGGTAAAAGCAATGAAGGATAAAGAGACTTTGAAAATTCAAAGTTGTGTTTACCCCAAAAAAAAGGAGAGAACTCCTTTCACCCCTTTTGGAGATGAACGTGGATTTAAAATAGAAAGGTCCAATTTTCAATGGCGCTTTTGCTTGGCAAGAAGGAGAATGGTTGTTGCTGAAATCATGTGAGATGTCAAATAATTAGAAATGCCTTCTCCACTATGTAATGCAATAGGGGAGATAAAATGTGTATTCACTCGTTTTTCAGTTCGGGCGACGTATATTTTTGATGATGTTGCAGGTTTTTAGGGAGTGCCCAAGGTAGACAAATGGAAGGCATTAAATAATGGAGGCAAGGTGCAGTCTAAATTATGGATCTCGAGCAAAGGGGGAGAAACAATATTAAAAGCGTCAAGCTATTTTCATGATTTCCAAAGTAGGAGCGCATTTTCAAGATGGTGAACGTCTCCAGTCAACAACCAAACCTTATGGTTTTTTGTGCACCTAACCCAAAAATGCAGATTTCCTAGAAGAATTTCTTTAAAAGCTAGATCATCGCCTCAAAAGAGGGATTTTAAATGACTTCAATAATAACTTATATCTTCGATTTTCTTGATCTATAAACATTCCATTTCCATGTGCATTTAATGAAAGAGGCAAAATCCTCTATAAATACTACCCTAAGTTCATTGTAAAATGGAGGTTAGAAATTCTGCAAGAAAACTTTTCAAGTTATTTGCATAAATATAAGAAACTTGGCTTCTAAATTTTGTAAGTTTTTTCTGTGTGATTTCTTTATATCATAAACACTTTTATTTCATGCTCACATTCATTATCTACTATTAAGTTTAAATTATGTGATCTAATTTTGAACATTATTGGTGAGAGAGTGAGTGCTAGAGTGTGATTCTAAAATGTGACTTTGTGAAATTGTGAGTTAATTCTACTGCAAACTTTCTATGATATGTTGTATAATGCTTGGTGAGAATTCTTGCTACTAGTTTGCCCCAAATCCTACACTCTGGCTTGTGGCCATATGTCCCTTTCTTTTCATCATTTCCAATTTCTTTTTTGCAACTCTAGTCTTAAACCAGTGTAGGATTTAGTAAGGGAGACAACCCTCTCTGGAGATTGGCACGGAGGACAGTCCTTTTCTTTGGCCTTTCAATGTTGGCCATGTCTAGGATGCACAAACATAGTTTTGTTAATTAGGCAGATATTTTACCAACATATTCATTGTGAACTTGAATAGAAATGTAGGTTTGGCCTGTGGGAATTTATATGACCATCTCTAGGTAAAACAAAATCCTTTGCTTGTCTAGCCAATCCTATGGCTTGCATCACAGACTATGTTTTGAGTATTTTTCCTTCTTCCTTGATATCATCTTTCAACCCACTAATAAAACAACTCTGAAAAATCCTTCATTCAAACTCTTTGTCCTATTAGTCAATTTCTCAAATTGAATATGATATTCCTAAACAATAGAGGTATGTTTCAATTTTGTTAAAGTTCTTATAAAATCCTCATACTCACTACGGCCAAAATGAGTGAGTAATTGGGAAAAATTCTTCCCAAGAAGGGTCAAGGGTCATGTTTGATAACCACTAATACCATTGTAAGGCCTCAAATTTGAAATTAAAGGATGCCATGGTGACCCACAAATATCAAAGAAAATTATGGATTTTGAATAATTGATCTACCCAACACAACCAACCATCAACATCCTTGCCATTAAACTTGGGAAAGTTGAATTTGGAAATTTTAAATGGGGTATTAATTTCAAAAAGAGAATAATGGGTTTCTCCATCTATGTTTACCGATTACCACTTGGTCCTTTAGTGTTGACTTATTGGTATAATTTTGATCCTTCCTTTAACCACTCTTCAACTTCAAGGAATTTTCCTTATATCCCTATTTTAACTTTAAGTTGATCAGATTTTAGGACTTGCATGTGATATTTCATTTGTTTAACTTTTGTTCTAATATATGACATTTGGGTCTATAGGTTACTAAGTGTGAGATTTAATTGTTCCATATATTGGTTTAGTTCCATCTCTCTCATTGCTCCTCAGGTTCCTCTAGCCATATACTTGTGATTTGGACCACCCCAATTGACTTACTAAAAATAGAAGTGTTGTTCTAGGGGTTACTATTTTTAGTAATGGTCCAAAAAAAGTGTTAAGGGGCTATATATCAAAAAAATTAGTTTGAAAAGATGAATACAATGTACTAGATCTCAAAATAATGTTTTCTAGCACCCTAGACTTTTTTAGCTGTCTATTTTTCTCCTAAAGCTTTCCTTCACCTAAAAATGACTTTCTTATTTGATCCTTGACAACTACCATATTAGTTACTATTTAGTTTTTTATCCCTAAGTACATTGTTATATTCTATCACTGACACTACCCTGTCTGACACTATTATTGACTATTACTAACAATTATCTTATAAGACTCTATTTTGACTATTACTAAAAACTATCTATTTGACATTGTTTTTTCCTGTCATTGATAATTGCCCTATCTGACTTTGTTCTTGATTGTTACTAACCCCAATAGTTTTTTCTTCAGCAAGGAATTTTTTATAGTATGGTCAAATTCATGTTAGGTGTGGTCTTTACAATATGCTTAGATTTGTGGTTAGGGTTTTGGAGGTGTAACATGACTATAATAGGATAACAATATGCCAAGGTATGTGCACCATCCATAGTCCTCTATTATACCACAATTACTAATTATAATACTCATAATAATATTTTAGGCCACTATTCAAGGATACTTCCACACATACCCTTGAGCACACTACTCACTTATCTGACATTAGGAGAGGATAATATTTTTTATTATTATGCTCAGTGTACTATGGATAGATAAACAGTCAAAAATCATCCTATGGCTAAAGGTATCTTCTAATCCTAAGGGCATATCCTGATATACCCAAATATATGCGGGAGATCAAGTCCATATATGGGTGTTATCTGAGGCCTAGGTATTAGAGCCCAGTCATACCTTACTTCATTAGATGCTTTATAGGCGATCTAGCTTAGCCAGTAATGACAACTCCTTTATGATATTTTAAAACCCCCAACATAGTATTTTTAACCTCTTAAACTAAAATATATGGGGAAATGACTCAATTTTTTTCTTTTTTTTAGAGGAAAATAAGCAGGAAAATGAAAATAAGGAAAAAGTATACCTAACAAGTCAAAATGGTAAAACACAAATTGTTTACACTATAACAAGATGCAATTTTGGAAAGCACTCTGGTACAACTTGTTATGAACCTTACAATAAAATAAAAACACATCCACACAATATTATAATAATAATAGAAAATGAGCTTTAAATTAACATTATTGCAAGATGAAATGGAATTGCAACAAATTATATTGCAAAAAAATAAGAACGTGCTACAAAATCGTAGGCCTCTTCGAGGGGGAAACCTCCTTAGAAGTAGAGCTTCAATACAAAAAAAATATAATATGCCTTCATCTATGCCCCCTTGCATTTTTAAATACTCTTTGTAACCCTCACTATAACCTTCAAGGGTTGGCTTCACATGCAAGTGGACACCCAAGCTATAATCTTCTACCAAACAAGTAGTTACACTCTTTATAATGGTTACACTAAATGGACCCACTTGTCTAGGTGCTCAAATACCACATACACATTACATAATATTATTAAGATGGGATCCCCATATTAGAAAGGAGATAATTACATAATAAGGTTAGTATAGGATTCTAATGCATTTAGAGTGATACACTTTGATATGGAGTGAACAACTCGAAGACTCAAGTTAATCACTCCTTGATGCTTGGCATGACCAAGATAAAATAAAGAGAAAATCGATACATTTTTTAAGTTGAAATGACTACCCAATGTGTTAATGGGAACAATAAGATTATTAAAAAATGGGATTAAAAACATTTTTAAGTGTTTTTACCCTTATTTGATTTTACCTTACCTTGGAATCTTAGTTTTACATTACTTCCAACTAAGCTATTGCATCCCCGCTCATAGTTATAGTTTTTATAACACCCAGGGCAATAGCTTTGCTAGAGGGCATGATACAAATGTTATTGGAAATTTATAGCCTCAAGTCTACCATAGATATTTTATCCTCTTAAAGATAACCCTCACACACCATTTATTTTATTCCAAATCCTCTACTACTACCTCAATAGAGCCCTTTTTACCAAAATGTATCAAATATATGGGGATGATGTTTTACAAATGGATCACTTTGGTAGTAATTTTCTCAAATCAAGAAAATTACACTTCTATTGAACTTAGGGAGACTAATCCCTCTAGGATTAAATCACTCCAATACTAGGGAATCCATTCAATTTGATCAAATATCTTTATTTTCTTTCAAGTTCCCTTAATCAAGCAACTGGATCACTACAAAGCCAAACAATTTGCTCATCTCAAAAATTGCCCAAGTCTCTTTCAACTAGAAAATTTCTAGCCATATCGATCAATTCGCTATTTCAAAATCCAAGGGATTCACTTACACTAATTCTCATAATATTTCCTTCAATTAGTAATTCATTCAACTCTGTCGAATGAATCTCCCTAGTACAAAACTTTGAATTTTTTAATTTCCCAAAAGGATACCTTGGACCCCTTAATTCACCATGGACACCACTTCAACCTCTACCAATCCTTCCACACTAGAATACAATCTAAATTTCCTAAGTTCCACCACTACCGCTTCTATGCTAATGTGGTATATCAAATTAAAGTACCAGTATTAAGAACAAACTCATCTAAGGGGAAATGAAATAAGAGGAAGACTCCTCCACCTAGAAGACTTGAGGATATATTTGAAAAATTCTATTGAATAGTGGAGGAGGAAAGGTTCAAAATATCATTGACTAAGGTTAGGAAGGAGTTATTATGGAGGTTTTTACTTAGGATTGAGAATAGATGTATGGAGTATTAACTAGGTTTAGATGTTTGGCTTGGTAGTGAATTTGGTACCCCAAGTCTAGATCTACCTCAAGCTAGTGGAAACATGGGTTGAAATGCATGACTATGAGAGGAAAATTATTATAGCTCCTTAGTGGGAAGAGGATTCATTCTACATCTAGAAGTATGATATCAATAAGATGTTGAATATAATAGATGATATTGTGTTATCGACCATGTATAACTCAAAGTCCTAAAAGAACTAGTAATATTGCTCTAACCATCATTATTGAAGGACATATTGATGTTGCATTTGAAATATCTAAACAAGAAACTTGACTTTAGCATCTTTTTAGAGTTAGATATCTTCAAGGATGATATCAAATTAGTACTCATTAGAATAACATTAATGCTAGAAGAAAATTGATGTTAGAATCTATAAATAACACATTGCCCTCCATACATTAAATAACTATCTAGGTCATTCTCTGATGATTGATAGAATGAAGTACTTTATTGATCAAATGAATAAGTAGTTGAGATATTTCAAGGATGATAAGAAATTCACCTACACATCATACCTACTTTGGATAATATTTTACCAAAAGAAAGAATGGTTCCCCACACTATAGCTAAATTAGATAAGACCTAAGAACAATCCACTTCTTGTAGTGGACTATACTAATGTGTCTTAACGAGAAGTGGATAAGACACCATGCCACTTTAATGGTTTAACATATCATCTGATAATGGTAAAATTAAAAGAAATTTTACTTGGGAAAACATAGGTCCTTCATTCTCCTTTTTGGTATTTTATCCATACCCTTTGTGTTGTTTTCCTTCATACCAAATTATTTGTTCAATATTAAGTATGTATGAAAATTTTGATTATGCTGACCAAAAATAATTTTAAGCATAGAAAAAGGTGACCTTTTATCCTTCAAAGTAACAAATCATGCAAATCATGCCTAAGCTATGAAAGTGCCATATAATAATTAAAGAAAATTTGAGAAACATGGGACTCAAGTAGCTAAGGGATATGTGGTATTATGATCTAAAAAGGTATTTCTAAAGGCAACTAAAAGCAAAAGGGTTGCACACCTATATCATGAAAAAATATATAGATTCAAGGAGGCAAACCCATTCAAGGAGTGGCCCTAGTCATACTAAGGGAGGAGTAGGGATACAAACATAGGATTTAGCAATGGTATGTCCACTCACAAAAATGGTTTTACTTCTATGTAAAGACTAAATTCAAGGATGAATTTGACCTAGGTTATAAAGCAAAACCATCAAGAATTTAATGATATAGAAAATTTAAATTATTCATGGATAAGGATCCTAGCCTAGCAGAAATAAGATGTGAAATAGAAACAACTAGAGGGCTAGTGCAACATGGTCCCTTTAATGAATAATTTTGTATGATGTGGAACTAAAAATATAAAATGTTTGCTAAGAGGTCATTAATTATCAAATAATCCCTAGAAGTTAGCCCAATGGAAAGGATATCTCCTACCCCAACATTCAAAATTTTTATAACCACAACACAAATGAATCTAGCAGTAGTCAATGTAGGGGTTTAACGAGGCAATTAAGAATATATACAAGAATCAATAAGAAAACCTTTGTGTGTCATTATTTATTATGGTTATGCATGTGGAGGATGCACCAAGAATGGGCCTAATACATGACATAAAAGTGCTACCCCTTGAGGAAACTAGGTAAGAATTACTCCCATTCGAGGGAGGAAAATTTCCTCAAGGACATTTTCTTGGGTTGGTGGTGATTGAAGCCCAATTAAAAGAATTGATTACTTTTTTAAAGTGTAATTGATGATTAGTTAAATGTAATAAATGAATCAATAAATAATATAAGGTAATAGGACTTATAAATTATCAAATCCTCCACAAACCTATCCAAAGAGAAAAAATCATCTCATGGGTTGTGTTGGAGGATGTTGCTAGTATTTCAATCATTCCCCTTACCTCTCATTACTCATCTTTCCCTTTTATTTTTTCCACTTATTTCTCACTTATGTCTTCTCTTCCTACTCCTTTAATCCCTCCTTTTTATGTTTCATATCCTTCTCCCACATAAGTATTGTAGTTATATATTCTCCTATAGATAAACCACCTCCCATAGTAAGACTCTTGACACCACACTCATTACATAATTCCACATCCACCACCTCCCATAGTAATTTAGACTCCCAAAACCACACCCATTACATAATTACCACCTCCACTATGGAATTCACCACCACCCATCCACTTGTTTCCTATACCAAGAGTCCATCTCCATCATAAATAGTCTCACCACTAGTCGAAACCTTGATGTAGATGGTGATTAAAGATCAACCACCACCTCACCATTCATCTCATATACATATATTTTATCATTCCCACTATATTCTTATACCATCTATGTCACCTAAGCACACCTACTCAATAACTCTTGTTAGATACAATGATGTCACAAACACCTAGGTATATAACAAACTTTATGAAAGCTATAACTAAGCTACAAATAGTTGTAGGACCTAGTTAGGCCTATGTCTAGTAGATCACTAGTGTACTTGAAGCTATAGATGTCCAAATGGAATTTCACTCCCTTCAAGTAGAAGAGAGAAAAATAAAAAGGGTATAAGCACCTAAAGGACCGGTACTCAAGGGTATTAGTAATCATGAGGTCATAGCTGGAAGTAGATGGAGATAAGATCCTAACTACTGAATCCATTCCAAGTCATCTAGACCATCCACTTATCCTATCAATTTTACTACTTGGGTTTTAGAGCTATATTTATCAATAGTATATCCATACCAAATGATCTAGATCACCAACTAGTTGTCCATTGGATAAACTAGACAAGATAGCCAACTAGTAGTGGAAAATGAAGTAAATAAGAATATTAAAATCCATTTCATCAACAATAGCCAAACTTGAAATCATGAAGCTTCAATATACTGGAATATATTACATTATTTGGTACATGCTAATGTACCACCTTTGGTACATCCTTAGATTAGAAAAGAGTGTCCTAGATTAGAAGTTGAGTATTTACTTTATGCAATGTAATAAATGCACAAGTATTATTAAAGTGTGCAAAGTATTTTGGTATTGTAAATGTGCATAGTTGTCCATGTACACATGAGTCCATAGAATAGGAAGTTGGAGAGTCTCTAGAAGAGTGAAGACCAAGAGTGCTCCATATGAAGATTCACTTTACATCCTATATGTATAGGATATGACATGTTTTGTAATATGGAAGTATGGATACTTGAGATCCTTGATTCAATAGAGATAAATTTTTGTGAGAATTTATTAATGGTAATTTTATGAGTTATAGTTGAAGTTATTTTTGAGTTTTATACTTTTAGAATATTTTCATTATTATATATTTGTATTGCAACTTTATTCTATATATTTTGGTTAATTTTATCTTAAGTATTTAGCTTCAAAAGCTAACAATGGTATCAAAGCCACAACAAGGTTTTGACTTGCATAGGTTTTAAATTTGCAAAGGAGATTTCCACTGGTTAAGGAGAAACTAGTGAAGTTAAAGGAATTACCTCTAGAAAAAAAAACTAGAGAATTTTGGAGATTTACCTATTCTAGGAGCAAATTTGAAATAGAAGGAGATTACAGGTCTTGAAGATAGACCTTGACTTTGAGGATATTGAGAGACCCAAGAAGGAGGTCCTATTGGAGATTTTGAGAGATTGAAGGAGATTCCAGATTGCAAGTTGGCTAGATTCTTTCCACAGGGTTGAAGGAGAACTCGTGAAGACTAGGACTCAACATAGAATTCTTTCCACTAGTTTTGAGAATAGCTAGTGAAGTTTATTGTTTTTAGAATTTTGGAAATTTGAATGCATTTGGTTGCTATTTTCTAAGTTTCTTGTTGTAAAAAATTAATTCTCAGAATTTGAGAAGCTTCCTACAATATATAGAGAAGAATTTCACCTTTGATTGCCTAAAATTATATGTGCTTTCCTTGTGCAGAGATTAGTTTTTTGTTGCAGTAGAAGTGTAGACATTGAATATTGAGGAGGTCCAAGAAAGAAGGTCTCATTGGATATTGAAGGAAGAATATTGAGGAGAACCAAGAAGGAGGTCTCATAGGATATTGAAGATTGAAGGCTACATATTGGAGAAGTTGAAGAGACCCAAAAGTGGTCACATTGAAGAACTTCCAGATTTGGAAGATAGAAGATTGGATATTGAAGCCAAATAAGGACTAAGAAAAGGTCCTATTGTAAAATTCAGAAGCAACAGATTTTGGAGATCCAAGAAATCAAGGATAGGTCTCATTGAAGTTTTGAGGAGAAGATTGAGAAGCTATAGAATTAGAATACCCAAGAGAGGTGGTCTCAAGAGAATTTGGAGAAGGAGAAGAAGGCTAGATAAAGCCTTATTGCAAAATTGGAGAAGCAACCATTGGAGAAATCTAGAGGAAGAAGAAAGCTAAGCAAGGAGAAGGAGAAGAAGACTAGAGAGAGCCTTATTGTAGAATTGGAGAAGCAACCATTAGAGAAGTTGAGAAGAAATATAAAGGAAGAAGGAATCCAAGCAAGGAGAAGTTTCTGATAAAGAAGGATTTGGGACAATTTTCTCCATCCAACAACAAGCCCAAGAGAGAGAAGTTTTTGGCAAGAAGTTTGCCAAATTTTGGAGAATATTTTTGAAGATCTCAAGACATTCAGATTCTTGAGGAAGAATATAGTGAAGGAGATCAGATTTGAAGTCATAAATTGATAAGAATATTGAAGGAGAAGGGAATATTGAAGTGGCCATAGTTTTGAGAATTTTAAGGATAGCCACAGTATTTTTGAAGGTTGATTTGAAAAGGGAAGATTGTTGATTTTTGAGGTAGAAGTTGAAGAGTTGTAGGACAGTGAATTGAAGGAGGTATAGAGCTATGATTTGGAGAATATTTGGGCATATTTTGAAGTGCCCTTGAATAGGATATTGAAGGAGGTCGTGACAGTGAAAGAAGGTAGCATTTTGGAGATTTTTATTGCAGTTTTGGACAACGAAATAAAGGAGGAATTGATTGGAAAGTTGCAAAATATTTTGGCAGTATTTGGGCAGCATTAATAGCTATAATTTTCAGAGTTTGAGAGAACATATTTGGAGGATATTTGAAGCCACAAAATCAGTTTTGTGGACAACATTGGAAGTAGGAGAAGAGCTGCAATTTTGGAGAACTTAGGGACATATTTGGAAGAGCTTTGGGCAGCAAAGCATAGGAGGATTTAGCAGCATAATTGCTGCAAATTTGGGCAGCAAGAAGGTAGTATTTGGGCAGCACTCATAGCTGCAAATTTTGTACTATTGGAGCAGTAAAGTGAAGGAAAGTAAAGGTGAAAAACTTACAAGATCGAGATTGCAAAAGGGTGAATCAATCACAAAAGACATTAGCTGCAAAAGGAGATCAAAAAAGGTATGCAATATTGGTGCTACATAAGTTTATTATTGAAGTATTAAAACCAGTCTACATTAAGTATTTGAGAGCACCATATTACTTTTATTAAAATCTGAAGAAGGAAGTTGAAAAAAGAGTCTTCAAGCAAAAGGAGTTGATAGCATTTGCATCCTAAAATCTGCAAGATTAAAACAACAAAAATCTAAGTAAAATTTTATTTTGAAAGGAGAAATAAGAAGGGTATAACATTATTATTGAATGTTGTTTTTTAGCTCATAAGAATACATATTTATTAGTGTAAAAGAAAATAAAGTAAGAGCATTGGTTTGAGCAAGGTTAAGACCAAGCAAGGGTTAAAAAATAAAGCATATTTTTTAGTGTCTAAAGACACTAAGTAGCCATAGTCCAAAGGAGAAGTGAAAGCATCCATTTGGAGTAGAAAGTACCACTATTGCTCAAAGAAGAGCCACCACCATTCAAAGGAGAGCCACCACCATATAAGGAAGCACCACCATAGTCCAAGAGAGAGTGCCACTATTTCTCAAGGAAGAGCCACCACCATTCAAGGGAAAGCCACCATTGTCTAAAGAAGAGCCACCATAAAAAACATAGAGCAAGCTATCAAATTTCATCCAAGGAGTCCAAATGAATATATTTTTGAAAAAGGAGTGCAAAATAATACGTAGAGAAGATAGAAGGACTGAAAATTAGGGCAAGTTACAAGTGTTGAGGATTGGTGGATACGTTACATGCAATGGACATGCGTTAGAGAAGACAAAGGACAAGCTAGCAAAAATTTTGGGTGTCAAATAAGCACCAAGGTTGAAATAAGGCATTAAATATTCATTTAGAAGTAAGACACTTGATAATAGTAATGCCCAAAGTGTCATACTATCATCCACCCAGGAAAGAATACGTTATATGAGCTTAAGGAGAATAAAGGAGGTGAATTTAGAGCATTGGAAGAGTCTGAGTGCCATGTGGCACATATAAAGTGGAAGGTCAATAGGTTTGAAGAATTTCAAGCACCCATATCAAGGAGAGAACATATTTTAAGGAGCTAAAGATAGAAAAGTGGAAGAGCAATTAGTAGAGAAGTGCTGGAAATAGAAGAACGTGCAGGTAGATTCATTAATTGAAGATTGAGTGAATGTAAGAAGGAGATACACCACTTGGCATTGCAGGAGAGAGATTCAAGTTAAGTGTAGTGAAGGAGTCAAAGGATCAAAGACTATTGCAACAACAATATTAAGGTGTAAATTAAAGTACCTTCGTAAAGGTTGAAGCCAAGAGGAAAGAGAATAATCTTTCCAAGGAGATAAAATTACAACAAATATTTCATACATGCATAAGAGTGGCAATTAGGAGACATACATGCATAAGAGCACCAATCAGAAGACAGTCAAGCACTATTGACCAAGGGAATTACCACATTCAAGGTTGAAGGTAATTCACTTTATTTAAAGTTATTTATAAGCTTAAGATAGGAGGTATAAGGTTGCTTATAATTATTATTCTCTAAGGTTAAAAGTGAAACTATTTTGGAGGGATAAGAATTAATATTTGAAACCTTAGAAATCTAATTATTGCTATTAGAGAATTTTATGAAGGTTTAAAATTTGGGTTGAAGAATTTGAAGGAGTAATTTAAAGTTTTGTAATTTTTTGTAGCAGGTAATTATTTAAATTTACAAAACAATTTAAAATATTTGCAATTTGATTAGATTGGAGAAATAAGGTTTTCTACATCAAATTAAATTTATAAAATTTACAAATATATTTTTATGGAATTTCTAAATTTCTAAGTTTGGAGTTATAAGGAATTCAACATCAACATAGGATTGAGAAATTTAGAAGTAAAAAAAATTGTATTTAGGGAGTCATAAGGAAGTCAACCTTAAAGGTTTAGAATTGCATTCAAAATTATCTTTAACTTATTATCCAAAACATTAGGGAGAGATAAGGAAGTCTACAAGGGTTAGTCATGACTACACATAAATTCTTTCTTTCAGAATCTCAACTACTTAAAGGTCCTAATTACACCTCATGGAAAAATAAAGTGAGATCAATATTGATAGTAGAAAAGCTTTGGGATATAGTTAAAGGGGCAAAGACTAAACCTACTAAAGATGATAGGGAAATTCAAAAATATGAAGAAGATGAAGCAAAAGCTCTCATGATCATAACTTTTGCAATTACAGATGATATACAGCCATATATTAGTTCAATCCTAGAATACTTTATCCAAAATATTTGAAGGAAAGAATAAAGCCACCATCTTAAATCTCCAGACTCAATTGCATTCTCTAAAGGTTAACAATGGTGAGAGTATAGAATTGTTTCTAAGAAAAGTGGTAGATATAAAAGGAAAGTTATTAACCTTAGGAGAGAAGGTAGAAGATAAATTTCTAGTTCAAGTAATTTTAAGAGCACTTCCTAAAAGTTACAAGCACCTAGTTACATCTTTACAAATTTTGAGTAAAGATACATCATTTGATGAGTTGGTCAATATACTACAAGAGTATGAAGTGGAGAATTCAATCAAATATGAAATGACTAACAATGCTTTAGTCTCAAAATATAATCCACAAGGAAATGTTGCTTCATTCTCAAGGAACAAAACAAAATGGAGTGATAGATATTGTCAAGTTTGCAAGAAAAGAGGTCATAGTACAAGTTACTGTAGATTTAATCCAAGGAATCAGTACCAAGGGAATCAAACAAATTTGGAAAACCCAATCAAATAGGTTATTTCAACCAAGACAATATCAAAACCAATATAGACCACATCAACAATAATTTCAACGTCAATACAATCCACTTTAGCTACAATATAGAGAAGGAAATCAAAAGGGACACTTAGTTCAAGAGATACAGGAAATGCAAGAACTAGAAGAAAATATAGAAGAACATGAAGCTAAAGCACTTTTAGTAAAAGTAGTATTTTATGAAGATACTAATCATTTGCTTGATCAGAATACAAACAAGGAGCAGAAAGAAGAAAGCATAAAAGAAGAGCACAAGCTACAACAAAAGGATGAAGACCATATTGAAGACTAAAGTCTTCAATAACAAAATAATGTAATACAGGGGGTGTTGGAATATATTACATTATTTGGTACATGCTAATGTACCACCTTTGGTACATCCTTAGATTAGGAAAGAGTGTCCTATATTAGAAGTTGAGTATTTACTTTATGCAATGTAATAAATGCACAAGTATTATTAAAGTGTGCAAAGTATTTTGGTATTGTAAATGTGCATAGTTGTCCATGTGCACATGAGTCCATAGAATAGGAAGTTGGAGAGTCTCTAGAAGAGTGAAGGCCAAGAGTGCTCCATATGAAGAGTCACTTTACATCCTTAATTTATAGGATATGATATGTTTTGTAATATGGAAGTATGGATACTTGAGATCCTTGATTCAATAGAGATACATTTTCGTGAGAATTTATTAATGGTAATTTTATGAGTTATAGTTGAAGTTATTTCTAAGTTTTATACTTTTAGAATATTGCCATTATTATATATATTGTATTGCAACTTTATTCTAGATCTTTTGGTTGATTTTATCTTAAGTATTTAGATTCAAAATCTAACACAATCACAACAAAAGATAGAAGCCCTAAGGAATGATATCATCAATGGAGGCCAATTGTGATGACAAGTTGAGAAACTAAAAACCCAACTAAGACAAAACAATTGGAAAATATCCTAGAGAAACTTTATTATGGTTAGAACCAACTAAGATAATGATTGAAACAAGATAAATTATATTTAGTACGATAAATAGAACAAATGCAAATTACCCAATAAGATAATGATCAAAGAATAACCAAGCTCCAAGAAGTTACAAGATAAAAAGAAGGAACAATGATAAAATAAGGATGCACCTCATAGGTAAATGAAAATTAATCCTATGGAACAACATTAGAATTGATATAACAAGTTGCAAGTGGTATTTTGAATCTATAGCCAACACAAAACCAATCGTTAACCAGATGATAAGGATAATCTAGCAAACACAGAAAGAATTGGCTACAAATATGAGACACCATGAAGCATGTAAATAGTTGGTTGCCTTATTGATTTTATAGGCACAACAAATAGGGATAGATAGAAAATATATGGACTTGAATAGAATTCTTGATGCCCAAAGAGACTTGCAAACCTTCAAAAATACAATGGTCTCCTTAAAATCATCAATCTAAGAAATAATAAAGAAAATACAAGGGTTGATTTATGTTAGATTGTATGAAATATTAATTATAAAAAATTCTCCTCCATGATGAACTCATATATATAATGTTTAAATAGGATACGGCTAAGGATAAAATTGAAGCACCACTAGAATAAATTGAATAGTTGAATACTTTGTTGAACAGGCTACACAAGATGGTATAAATGTCATATGGGTTGTTGGAGAACCCATATGAGGGTCTAAAAAAATATGTTGAAGACCTTGTAGACTTGATATTATTGGGATATGAGGAATTATAGAAGGTGCTAAGGCTATTACTATGAAAAGGATAGAGAGAACCAACAATTTTAAAATTTTACAATAAAATTATCCTATTTTTATAGACTTTATGCCCAAGGATAAAGGTAGGACCTAGGATATCTTGCCAATCGAGCTTGGTGGTCTATGAAGTTACTAGAAATGTAGTAACTTATTTATTACCTTGGGATTACCATGTATTTTGTGAGATTTGAAAAATATTTTAATTGATTGATTGAGGTCTATAGAAACCCAATTTTATAAATGTGCAATTTGCTCAAAGTGGCATGATTGGATTTTGAGGAGTGAAGTGCTAGACAACATAGAGTGATTGGTTTCTAAATTAAAAACTAACATAATGGAGCAAATCACTCTTAGGAAATATTGATTTTCTTCCCTCCTAGAATGAGTCACTCACTGATAAATAAAAGCAAAAAATAAGTGCACAAATCTTGAGGAAGATCAAAAAGTGATATTTTGGCATGTAGTTGCACCACTAAGCATTTTATAATCCTTATAAGTTATTTAGGAATGTATTTAAAGGCATATAAAATTTGGTGGTGCATCATCTTGCCAAATATTTCCCCAATTTTTTACTTGGAGCAAGAATTTCTCACCCAAGGTAACTTGGGTGAATTCTTCCTATAAATTGGAGCCATGATTCCATTATAAACATATTTTGGTCTTGAAATAATTAGAGCTATACTTAGTAATTCCCACATTGTAATTTCTCTTTACTCTTGGAATAATAAAAAATCAATGAGACCTTTTGCTTTTCATTAGTGGCACTACCCTCCCGAATTGTGAAATTGATGATGGTTGTGTCACTGCCCTTTTGTTCTCTTATTATTCCTTGTTAATTTTATTTCATATGCATGGGACATAGTATTAATATTATTCAATTTTCTCATATGTTGATTGGTTACAATCTTCTTGCTATGGTTACGGCCATATGTTATGTTTAAATTTCCCACACCATAAACTTCAAAGTTTACTTTCATGCAACCTTTTGTTTGTATTTATTTCATGTATTTAGCATAGATTAGTTATATTTAATGATGATAGTGGGGATAAAACCTAAATATAGAGGTTAATATGGGTACACTCCCATCTTCCAATTTGTTGAAATAGAATTATGGGTACATAAGAAGCTAGGCATTTCTTCAATTCAACAATTTTTTATACAACAAAGTGGACTTATCAAATATTTGAAGTTCACCATAATTGTATAGAAGTGTCTCTCCTTCCTATGAAATATATTTTTTGTATTTTATATGTTTTAATAACCAAGTAAAAAAAACACATAATATTAAAAAACAAATAAGCAATCCATGATTTTTTATCACTTTAAGGATCCTTAGAAAACCATTTAGATTCAATTAATATTTTAAGTAATAGATCGTACACACATTTCAACACATAAATAAATAATTTTCAATGGCTTCATCAAATTTGAAAGAAAGCAATACCCATATCACACAAAAATCTCTCACAATTTGAGAATAGTAATATTTGATATCTTCAATATTATACATCAAATATCAATAGTACAATATGCTTTACAAAATTGGAAGTAATACCTTTATTCCTTTCATTAATACTTTCTATATAGAAATTTTTTGGTTAAGAGGGATAACCAACTCAATTATTTATGACTTATTTTTTCTAATTAATTATTATAGAAAATAAATAATTATCTTCTCTTCTTAGTTATAATTTATAATCAAACACACTAGGCTTGTGAGATAACACAATAACCAAAAAAATATTTTAAATTTATTTCTACAAAGGTGATGTGGGTTGGCCACAAGTTTTCTAAGAAGTGGATTCATTAACTTTTCATTTGACATCCTATTTTTGGTACTTCATCCAGACCTTTAGATGTACATTGAGAAACTCTAAATTTGGCTTGTCTAGGCTAACCTAACATCAACAATGTTCTTTTTATGATTCATTAACTTATTTTTAAAATATATTATGTTTTTTAGCTTCAATATTTGGCCTTTGATTGAGAACCATCGCATGAATCTACTAAGAACCTCTTCAAATTTCTCAAACTTCAGGAATACCTCATTCTAATATACATCAATTTGACTAGTACCATTTCCTTGGTCATCTTCACCATCTATTCTAACTTAAAATTAATTTTGATGATAATTCCTTTGAAGCAACCATCCATTTGGTTGACTTTCTTGAATTAATTATCTACAAATTTGGTATAATCCTTGACAACCTATTCCAATGTTTCATTTCTTATTTAGTCTAAGTTTTCCATAATAGAGGATTACCACACTTTCTCGGGTAATTTATTCTTACATCACTCCACTATATTACTTTGGATTTACACAATACCACTAGTGGATGCCAATACAACTTGTATTTTCTCATCTTTGTGTTGGTCACTTTATCTTGATTTTGTAAGTTGATCAATAATAAATTATACTTTATGTATATTATCCAAGATTTCTCCACCAATGCCCTAGATTCTTTATGTATCTAACAAGACTCTTACAAATATAGCAATGTTATAAATTTTTATCATTATGTGGTAATTTATTTCATTTTCTCCTAATTAGTAGCCATTGGGGTCACCTTATCCTTCCTAATTGCCTTTGAAATTTGTTTGGTTGGGTTGGGAATTTTTATGCTTTCTTTAAGTGGTGATATTTAGACTTAGAGTTTTTATTGTCTTCTCTTTTATTCTCATCAATTTAAGTTTGATGATGAATTTATTCATGATATTTTTTGTTGTTTCCTACTTTGTATTTTTACTCATCAAATCTCAAATATTGTCCTCTATCAATTTGTATGTTGATTTGAGAAGTCCAATTTTCCCTCAGATTTCTATTGTGGGAAATTGTGTATAATGATATTGAAGTCCTACCTCATCTATTTTTACTAGTTGTGCATTGACAAACTCTAATTTTGACTTGATCATGCTAAGTAACCTAGCATCAACCATGTCCTTTTCATGCTCAATTTGATTGGTGTGGAATCTATTGTGCTTGTTAGCTTCACGAGTTGGATTTTGATTGAGAACAATTCCATAAATATACTACGAACTTCTTCAAATATCTCAAACTTAAAGAATACTTCATCTCAATACACATTAATTCTACAAGTGCTAATTCCTTGTTCTTCTTCACCATTTGTTCTGATTTTAAATTTATTTTGATGCTAATTACTTTGAAGTAGCCATCCATCTTGTTGACTTTATTGAATGCCTTTTATATCAATTAGGTATAATCCTTGACAACTCACTCCAATGTTTATTTACTTATTTTGGCCAAAGATATCAATAACATAGGATTTCCATGCTTTACCAAGTATATTATTCCTGCATTACTCCACTCTACACAATACCACTAATGGATGCTAATGTGACTTGTATTTGTTGAAGATATTATATTATTTGATAAAGTACCATGGGGTATATTTGCAAATGTAATTTTAGAAGTATGTTTGTCTAATGTTTGTGTCAATGACTGATAAGTATCCATGTGTTATGTAATAAAGAGTGTAAGGTGTGCGGTGTGAATTGTGATAGTGCAAAGAGCAAAGTGTCAAGTAAGTCAATATTATAGGAGTTAGGTGTCAAATATTAAACTGAAGAGTCACATGGTGTAAAGTGAAGAGTCATGAGAGTTTTGGAATATATGAGGAATTGGAAAGGATGCATCCCTTGTATGTTTCAGGAGAGCAATAGTCAAGTATTGAAATTTTATTTGTAAATTTATTTAATGGAGACAAAGCTCCATGCAATGTAGCTTAAACTTGATTATTTATGAACAATAATGAGATATATTATTGTGATTATATGAGTTGATTTTATGTGAATAATTTTAAGATCCTAGTAAAGGGACGTGTGAGATTATCTAGGAGAATTTCCAATAGTGGTATCAAAGTTGCACTCTAGCCGAGGAGAAGAAAGATATTGAAAGTTTGGAGAAATAATTAGAGTTTGAAGAAGTATAGATTGAAGGTGAATAATAGTGAGAAATTTTTAAGAGAAGTCAAAATAGATTGGAAATATTAAAGACAGTGAGAGAAGAATATTGTTATGAAGGAAGGGTTGATGAAGGTTGCACCCTGAAGTTATTGGAGTATTGTTGAAGAAGAGACATATATTAGTGCATTGATGGAGTGACTAATGTGAAGAATATTAAAGTTGATATGTCTACTGTGAGGTTGTATATTTATATAAAGTGAAGATATTTGCATGCTAAAAAATGATAAAACAATGAGTGTGCTATTCAGAAGATAATAATATGCAAAAATTCAAAGATAAGAGTCGAGGTGGAAGCAAACTAAAAGAAGTAAGAAAGTCAAGTTTTGAGTTCTATGAGGAATCAGTGTCAAAGTACCTATGAATAAAAAATGAATAATATGAAGAAAAATTATCTTATGTGCAAGCAAGAAAAAGCAATCATGTTACTAAATCATGTCGGAAATCACCCTAGTCAAGTTTCAACTAAACTTGAGAGAGTATGAGTATATTCAAGTGAAGGTATAATGTTTTGAAGTCGATGGAAGTGAAGGAAATATAATGCTTAGGTTAAAATCATTATAAGAATATTACATATTGCCACATATTCATAAGGTGGGTGCCTCAGATTTACCCATGTATTGATTGCATCAATTCAATAAAGATTGACTTTTGGGAGCATAATTAATTAAAGAAGGGAGTTTTTTTATTTTTTTGAAAAAATAAAAAATATTTTATATTTATAGAAGTTGTATTACAAGGTAAAATGAGCTAGAAATTCATCAAGGGAGAAATAAAATCCTCCTCTAGCCCCTCCTTGCTCAAAAATTACCCATAAAACATTACCATACATAATGCAGATATCCATACACCTCAGCACTACCATAGTTGAATTCTAATTTATCCAATTTATCTAAATTCTATAAACCATTCATTTATCTTCATGTTGTGTTGCTTTGTGGGCTAACTATAATAGATTCATTAGACTCATTGTCTGCTCTTCCTGTTTTGCTATTTTTTTGTATCATCTTCCACATCCCTTGGATTATTTGGCACCAACTTATCTGATTTTCCATATGAGAGTCCACTTATTGATCGTCCTCTAAATATTTTCCCCATTTTTCTAAATAGTCTACCACCCTATTTCTCTCTTGCTTGATATGTGTAATAAAACAATCTGAAAAACTTACGAGAAATTATGAACTACATCCACATCCCTTTTCTCTCCAATTCCTAGCACCTGAAATGGCCTTATCGAATCCAAGATTCTAACCCATACCTAAGAACCTGTCTTTGTCCACAGCTTATGTAACTGTAGATTTACATCTCTCATTTATATTGACAAGATTGCCTATCATTTTTCTTCACTATTTGATGCCTCCCCCATACCTTCTGCTCTCCAGTACACTTATTCTCCTTTCTAATTTCTCATGATAATACCAAAATCATCTTTTCCAAGTTTTTAAGTAGAAGCCCCATCTATGTTTGCCTTCACCCACTCTCTCGTAGGTGGCCTCCACTCTATGTTATTCAAGGGTATATCACATGTGTATCCATCCCTAAGTTGTTTCTCTATTATAGTTATTCCAAGGCTCTGTAGAATAATAACTTCCTCCATTTTTATATTTTTTTCCTCCTCTACTCTGATAGATAGTGTTTATGTTACCTTTCTCATAATCATATCCCATACTTGCTCCCTTGTTTTATGCTCTGATCTAAATATGTGTTCATTTCGTTCTAGTCATAACTGCCACCATATGAAGCTAGGTCCTAGTTTCCATGCGATTTTCATTGTTTTAGTATTAAAGTTGCACTATTTTCATTTCTCATAAAAGCTTTCCTAGCTCTCAAAAACTTCCCAATGTTGTCTCATCTACCTCCACCAATTGATCTATATATCTTTAGCAAAATAATATCCAAAAAAGAGGTCATTAAGGTCTCCTCTGCCTTTCCACACAAAACACATTTGGAAGGCCCAAAGAAACCTCTTTTTCTCAAATTATCAAAATTCAAGCACTTTCTATGGTTAATCAGCCATGAGAAAATGTTAATTTTTGGCCATCCTTCCTTTTTCCAAAAAAATGTCCATGGAAGTGGTTGTGGGGTAATCTTATATAAAAAAACTACCATGTATCTCTCCTTTGCCTTATAAAT
Organism: Wollemia nobilis; assembly: GCA_028583015.1. Taxonomy (NCBI): domain Eukaryota; kingdom Viridiplantae; phylum Streptophyta; class Pinopsida; order Araucariales; family Araucariaceae; genus Wollemia; species Wollemia nobilis. The sequence continues at coordinate 13,049,884 of JAQPPZ010000754.1, read as the reverse complement.
TCCCAACTTACTTCCTCCCCATCCAAGTATATCCCTCTTAGAACCATCCTGAATTGGGCATCTTTGGAGATGTCTCCATTGTTTTTCTGTTAGTTCCTCTTTCCTCCTCACTGGCCATTCTCAGGGATGTTTACACTATAGTAAGTTTGGCACATGTTGGTTCCATTATTTCATATAGTAAGATGCTTTCCACCACCCTATTTTTTGAAGCTTTGATTTTCAACTCTCCATCTCTAGAAATATCTGAATAATTGGTTGATATTGATTTCATAAATCCTCCCAAAATAGAGCATCCTTTCCATCCCCTAACTGCCAATATAGGTATGGCTTTATTAACTCCTGGCCTGCTAACATTGTCCTCCATATTGTAGATCCCTCTCCTTCCACTCAATGTCTTGGAATATTTTTCTCAGCCACTCTTGGGTAATATTTGGCTTGTAAGAGTCTACTCCATAAACCTCCAGTAGTTGTAATCCATCTCCAATATAGATTCCCAGCTAGTACCTTGATGTTGTGGGATGCTAATCTTATCCCCAATCCTCATTGTTTTTTTGGTTGGCATATCTTCGCCCAACCCACTAGTGCTATTTTTTTTTCTTCCCTTGCACCTGACCACAAAAAATTTCTTGTGTTTTTAAATATCTTTTAGAATTCTCTTTGGAACCTAAAGTATAGAAATTTTATAAACTGGGAGAGCTTGTAGCACATCTTTAATCATTGTAAGCCTTCCAAGCTTAGCCATTTATGAGTCCAGTTGCTCAACTTAGCTTGAAGTTTGTCCATCAACCCTTTCCACTCATTTTTTTTTTCTTTGTAGATAAAGGTACTCCTAAATACTGTATGGGTAAAGGAGTTTCCATAAATTTCAACAATTGTATAATTTTATCTCTCACCCTCTTTGTTGTATTGAAAAAAAAAAATTGAAATTTTTTTCATTAAGAATTTTCCCATTAGCTTGAGTATACCCATCTAAAAATTCTTTTATGTTTATTGATACTATGAGATTGGCTTGACTAATAAGAGCAGTATCATCCACAAACTGGAGGTGATTTATCTCAATTTAAGAACTTATTTTTAGGCCCCTTAGCCTCCCCTCTTGTCTCCCTTTTTTTAACAGTCTCCCGAGACCCTCTGCGTAAAGGATAAAAAGGTAAGGGGAGATAGGGTCCCCTTGCCTCAACTCCCTTCCTACTGTGAACATGGGAGAGGGACTTCCATTTACCAAAACTAAGAATGATGTAGTCTATGTACAAGATTTTATCCAAGCTCTCCATCTCTTTGCAAAGCCCATTTTTTTCTAAAACCCTTTGCATAAAGGACCAGTCTACTCTATCATAAGCTTTTAAAAAATCTAATTTAATAAAAATACTTGGGTTATTTTTTTTTACATTGTGTGTATCACCTCTTGGGCCACTAATATTCCATATAGAATTTGTCTGCCTTCAAAAAAACCACCTTGCTCACTTGAAATCAGATTTGGTAAAAAATGTTTTAATTTTTCTGCCATAAGCTTTGTTATTATCTTGTATACTACATTACATAGTGAAATAGGCCTATAATTATCAATTATCTCACTAGGTTGGCCCTTAGGAATCAAAGTGATAAAAATATGATTAAAGGATTTTAACATTTGCTTACTCTGTCTGATTTCCTCCAGTGCCTCCACTACTGCTTGGTCCACAATTTCCCAAAAAATTTGATAAAATTTAATGGGAAATCCATCTAGTCCTGGATTATTTCCTGTTTGCATTTTTTGTATGAGTTGCAAGGTTTCTTCCAAAGAAATTTCCTCCATTAATAATTTATTGTGTTTAGGTTTGACTAATTGTGAAATTGCCTCTAGTGTCTTCTCCTGCCATATTGCATTCAAGTTTGTATTGCTGCTAAAAAGAGTATGGAAGTACTGATTTGCTATAATTTTAATTTCACTTCCACTAGTTTTTACCTAATCCATCATATTTGTAAGACCTGTAATTCTACTTTGTTGTCTCCTGGCTGATGTTATCTTATGAAAGAATGTTGTGTTTTGGTCCCCCTCCTTTAACCATGTGATTTCGGCTCTTTTCCTTCAATAGATTTCTTCTTTTTCCTCCAAATATTCCTCTCTCCTAATAATTTTTGCCTCATGTTGCAACAGTTCTTCCATAATAGTTCCTTGTCTTATCTCTTGAGCAATCTTCTCCTTTTGATCCTTGATTTTGTTCTTTTGGATTCTAGTTATTTCCTTCTTTTGTTTACTCCACTCCTTTAGTTGGGTCCTTATATATTTTAGTTATTTTTGGAGTTTGAATTGGGCTATCCCAAATCTTGGTTTCCCTAATTTCCACCGTTCCTTTATACGGTCCCCCAACTCTTCATTTTTCAGCCACCATAGCTCAAATTTAAAAGTTCTCGCAACTTTATGATTATCTTCTTCTATGGTTAGGCTTATTGGAAAATGATCTGAAGAAAGCCTATCCATGATACTTTCTTGATGTTTGGTATGCAAATATAATTCCTCCCCCATGAATAAATGATCCAAGCAAGATTTGACCATCTCATTTTCCTTTCTTTTGTTTGTCCAGGTCATGGAGCTATCCACAGTTGGAATATGTATTAGATTCATTTGACATGTTATTGCTAAAAAAAACCTATCCTTTTCATCCAGCATGGCTTTGCATCCTTGTTGTTCCACTATTCTAAGATTTGCATTGAAGTATCTACCCACAATCTATTGGTCCTTCCAGTAGTTGTCTTTAAAAGTCTGGATGGCTACCCATTGATCCCTTTGTAATCTAACTATTTGTACTCCATAAAAATTACTTATAGTCTAAATTTTCCAAGTTTTCCTATTTTATAATCGGACCATCAAAACCCCTCTTGTATATCCTCCCCCTATCTCTAGGAACAGTTGGTGATTCCACATAGTGGCCAATCCACTTGATTTCCCCTGTGTCGATTGAGTAAGTATCTCTCCTTTTTGCCATATCTTCTTGTTTATTTTTTGTAAGTCTTCTCCTTGCATTTTGGTTTCTTGTAATAAAATTATATCTGGACTCATATCTATGATAATAATTTTGACTGCATTTTTTCTAGGGTGACTGCCTAAACCCCTCAAATTCCAAGTGATTAATATCATTGAGAATTAAGAGAGAAAAAATTAACCATTGATTTTACCTTTCTGTTCTAGCTCAAATCTCTTCCCTATTCCTCCATATTTTCCTTGTTTGACTTCCTCCCTACAAATTGGTTTAGTTTTTGTTTCTTCTCCACTTGATGAATCCCTAGAGTAGGACTTTCTTTGTTCTTATTTCCTTCTTTCATCTCTATTTTCTGTGTCAAAATTATCCTCTGCTCTCTTTCCCCTTCTATGGTCTCCCTCGTGGGTTGAATCTCCTCTTCCATGAGAGAGGTTGTATCTGGTTCTACTCCTTGCTTATTCCCTGACACTAGATTGGAATGTTTTTCCTAATAAATTGGTTTGACTTTTTGAGTATCCTCCTCTAACCCTTCCATTTTAAAATCCCCTTCTATTTCCAAGTTTCCCATTTGTTTGAATATCTTATATTTTTTGTTTGTTCTTATAGCTCTTTCTTCTTATCTCTGGTTACTGTGCTGATTTATTTTTTTTGGCCTTCTCATTACTTTTTAAAATCCCTCAGATTATTTTGGGCCTTTCCCTTCCTTCTGACTTCCCTTTTGTTGAAGAGATAGACCTACCATGTTAATATTTAATTTTTTCCCCTCTTGTTTAGATTTATGATCCTTAACTGTTGGGCACATTCTAGCTAGATGTCCATGAGTGTGGCACACCCAACATATGAATGGAATAGCCTCATAATCTAGTTGTTTGCACCAAATAAAATTCCCTATTTTTAGGTCTATCTCTATTGAACGATGTTTTTTAAGGCCCATTTCTACACACACCCTAGCAAACATTACCGATCCTCCTACAAAATTTTCTCTTGATCTATCTTGATAATACCCTAGTAAGTTGCCTATTACCTCGAGTACCTCCTCTTTCTAAAATTCAAGGGGAAGGGAAAATAATCTTACCTATATTGGTACTATAGTCAATTCCACCCTCGATTTGAATCCCATATTCCATGGCTACAAGAATAGTCCCACTGGCCTATGATGATACGACCCTCCCTCAAATACTTTTTGTCAATTTGCCATCGATGTGAACTCTAAAAAAAATACCCATTTGGAAGAGTTAGAATTTTGTATTCTCATTCAAAATTCCATTGTTTCATTATCCATGTGTGGAGGAAGTGCACAGACTATTTGAAACCCATGAATTTACCTATCAAGTTGTGTTTTGACTTATAAACAATATCCTTAGCTATCCAGTCCTCAGCTATTTCCAATACTGGTATTTATTTTGCTTGTGGTAGATATTTGTTCACCCTCCCAGGTAGAGAATCCTTCTTTTATCGCTTCCCATATTTTTTATGATTTTCTTTGCTTGTGTTTGATAGTCGTTGAAGCTATATTGGGTTCCACATAGCTTATCTCGAAATGAGATTCCTTTGTTTGGAGGATTTGGTACCAAAGTACCTATGTCCTTCATTCTTGGTCATGATCCTTACTATTGATAGACCTCTACCCTAGCTTCTGAAACCCTATTTTGATTCCTTAGATCTCCTCTCAGGGACCTCCAAACTTTTGAAAACCCATATATATCATTAAAGAATGTAATTATAAGTTTAATTGAATTTAATTTTTAAAAATTCAAAGGTTAAAAGAAAGGGATTTATTATTTGGAAACATAAGGAGATAAATTATTAAATTTAAAGAAATGAATTAATGCAAGGGATATATAAGAAAACAAAGAATCTAAAATTATAATTAATTGGAGTGAGGTTGAAATTAAAGTTTAAAGGTGAATTTGGAAAATTATAAAAATTAAATTTGAATATTGATTGGGAATCTTAAGTCATGACAATGTTAAAATATTATATAAACTTAAATCATTGGTATATTGGCTCAAGGGCAAGCAGAAACATGATTGGAAATAAATAATGGTTTAATGTTTCTCAAGAAAATATGAGAAACTGATTGTTGTAGCAGATGATAGGACATATGAGGTCAAAGAAGTAGGAGATATATTAATCAAATTATCTAATGCAAAAGGTATAATTAAATATGTGTTATATGTGTCAATATTAACTACTAATATTCTCTCTATATCTCAAATTATTGATCAAATTATGATGGTTGAGTTCAAATTCATTGAAAACAAAAAGAAATGTATTATTACTAGATAAGAAAAATCTATAGCCTGTGGTTCTTACACAAATGGAATATTTGCTCTTGATAAAATATAGATATATTTATATTAGTAAGAACATTAAAAATAAAAGAACTTTGGCACAAAATATTAGGACATATAAGTGCATCTTCACTAAATGAAATGAGCAAATATCAAATGTTGGAAGGATTACCAAAAGTGACATGGGAATCTATAGTTTGTCCAAAATGCCTTGTAGGAAAACAACATAGAATACCTTTTTATTTAAGTGTATACAAAGCTTAGGATCCATTAGAATTATTATACACATATTTATGTGGACCAATGAACATTACTAATCTCAGAGGACATAGATAAATTTAGCTATTTGTTGATGACTATTCCAAAAAAATTGGGTATAATTGTTTAAACTAAAACAGAAGCCTTTAGTTACTTTAAACAATTTTAGCAACTAGTGGAAATAGAAACAGGAAGATCAAACAAGAATCTTCACTCAAATAGAGGTGGAGAATTTTCATTAAAAAAATTATTTCTAAGACTAAATGGTATAAAAAGACAACTCACTACAACTTATTCACCCCAACAACATGGTATAGCATAAAGAAGAAATTATTCCATTATGGAAGTGGTACGTTGCATTTTTGGCTTTTAAACCTTACTACCATAGAATATCATAGGTCCCTAAATAAATAAGCCACAATATTAAAGGTCAAAATATCAATATTGAAGAGTAGAATTATATATGAGCAATCTAATATGTATATCAAGGCCAATATAATAATGAAAATAATATTCACTTATAATATCAAATATGAATGTAAATGGCCTAAATAATTCATGAACTATGCATGAAGAAAAATTACAATATTAATTGCTCAAAATTTGTATACAAGCTTTATTCACTTTTCTTCCTCTTTACAATTGGATAATCAGATGATCATAGTTGGATCTATTTTTATGGAGCTTTGTCTCCATAATATAGAAATAGAAGATGACTCTTCATGTACTTGAATATTGCTCTCCATATGACAAGTCCCATGATCTTTGGCTTATCATCTTGCCACTTGCATACTAGACTCTTCACTTTCTTCTAATATGCACACTTGACTCTATGACACTTGTGCACTTCTACATGACTCTTACACTTACACATAACTCTTACACTTCTACATGCACTCCTATAATAATACATTTGTGCACGTCCTCTCAATACACACTTGCACTCTAACTTACATGACACACATGCATTTCCTATATATTGCACTCTTACATGACACTTGTTCATTTCCTACATTGTGACACTTACATAAAAGAGGAAATATAAAACACAAGTCTAAACTATAGACTCAACCCTAATCTATTACATATTTATATTTGTACCATGAAGTTACCATGGGGGTGCATTTTCATGTACTAAATAATGTAATATTCTTCAACACCCCCTATATTACATTAATTGGTTATTGAAGACTTTAGTATTCAATTTTGGTCTTCATATTTACCTTTAATCTTCATGTGACCTTGCACTGTTCACGAACCTCTATTTGAGATTTATCTTCATTTTCATTCTTTTGTTCTTCAAAATTTTCATCTTATTTAACTCATTCACGAACTACTTGATCTTCTTCTTTGTTTTTAGGTTCATGTGCATGAATATCTTGAGCTTTGTCTTTGACCTCTAGATCATGTGCTTTATTTGATCTATTTTTCTTACAATATTGATATTGTATTGTCTCTTCTGAACATTCACTAAGAGCATCATTATAATTTTCTGAATTAGATGAACTTGGAATGTCAACATTGCATGAATGACACAGAACTGGAATAACACGCAGAAAAATCACCAAATTTTCATTAACAGAGCTTTCAAATTCGAAATACAGAAGTTATAAAATGGCCAACCCCTTTTACAATGTATGCACTGCCTTTTATAACGGACCCGATCCCTTTTCGACATCATTACACAGACTGCGGGTTTCCTGTAACCGCTCGCACGAATGTTCTGTCATCGCCTGCATATTGCTGCCAGGTGTCTTCAATCATCATGGGATGGAATGGCGGAGTGCTCTGCGGCCACCTATCCATCGACCCACTGAGTCATCATTCCCAGGAGTGCTCTGTAGCCACCTGCGCTTTGCTGCCACGTGCCCTTCTGCAACGACCTCTGCAGCCGCCTGTCCGAGTGGAGTCATGAACGGCCTGTCGTATTCTCTCCTTCGGGCCACGAAAATGTGACATGTCACGAAATCGTGACATCCTGGCCCTCCGCACTCTCCTTCTGTCTTCGGGCCGCGAAAACGTGACATGTCATGAAATCGTGACATCTTTGCCTTCAGCATTCGTTTTCTGCCTTCGGGTCGCGAAACCATGACAGGTCACGAAATCGCGACGTCTTTTCCCCTCGGTGCCCATCCGCAAAATGTGTCACGAAATCGTGACAACTTTTCCCCTCGACGCTTATCCGCAAAATGTGTCGCGAAATCGCGACAACTTTTCCCCTCGGCGCTCCTCTACAAAATGTGTCACGAAATCGCGACAACTTTTCCCCTTAGTGCTCCTTCGCAAAATGTGTCACGAAATCGTGACAACTTTCTCCTTGGCGCCTTCCTCAAAATGTGTCACGAAATCGTGACAACTTTTCTCCCTGGCGCTTTCTCAAAATGTGTCATGAAATCGTGACAACTTGTCTCCCTGGCGCCTTTGCTCAAAATGTGTCATGAAATCGTGACAACTTGTCTCCTTGGCGCCTTTGCTCAAAATGTGTCACGAAATCGTGACAACTTGTCTCCTTGGCGCCTTTGCTCAAAATGTGTCACGAAATCGTGACAACTTTTCTCCTTGGCGCCTTTGCTCAAAATGTGTCACGAAATCGTGACAACTTGTCTCCCTGGCGCCTTTGCTCAAAATGTGTCACGAAATCGTGACAACTTGTCTCCCTGGCGCCTTTGCTCAAAATGTGTCATGAAATCGTGACAACTTTTCTCCTCTGCGCCTTTGCTCAAAATGTGTCACGAAATCGCGACAACTTTTCTCCCTGGCGCCTTTGCTCAAAATGTGTCGTGAAATCGTGACAACTTTTCTCCTTGGTGCCTTTGCTCAAAATGTGTCACGAAATCGTGACAACTTTGCCCCTTTGCGCCTTTTCTCAAAAAGTGTCACGATATCACGACAACTTTGCCCCTTGGTGCCTTTTCTCAAAAAGTGTCGCGATATCGCGATAGCTTTGCCCCTTGGCGCCTTTTCTCAAAAAGTGTCGCGATATCGCGATAGCTTTGGCACTTAGAGAAAAAATATTTTTGGATGATGCAAGATTGCTCTGCCACCTCCGGATGCTCCTGCATCAGACACCCAGGGTGAATTGAGAAGTGACCTTCACTTCTATTCTATGTGAGGTAGACCCAGGCGGTCAACCTCTGCCTTCGACAACCAAGTCGCATCTTCTATGGGCCTGCCCTTCCACTTGATCAAATATTCAGAATAACACCTATTCCGAGTACTTCGGCCCTCACGCGTATCAAGGACTTCTTCTATCTCGTCTGCGACTGGAGTGGCCGCTGGAATGCTCCACAAATCCGGGCTTGGTGTTGCACTGCTATCTCCTTCATGATACTCAACCAAATCTGAAATGTTAAAAACTGGTGAGATGTTAAGTTCACTCGGCAACTCCACCTCGTATGCATTACCCGAATCCCATTTTCCAATGATCCTGCATGGCCCAAACTTCTTCATCTTCAGCTTGTTATAGGTCTTGGCAGGAAACCTTTCTTTTCTTAGATGGACCATGATGGAATCTCCTACTTCAAACTCCTTAGCCCGGCGCTTCTGGTCTGCCCGGGCCTTATACTGAGTATTCATCTTAGCGATGTGCCTTGTCACCTCCTCATGCACGCCCTTCAGGTGTTCAGCAAAGTCTTCAGCCTCAGCACTGCATTTTTCTCTTGTATCCATCCTTCTCAACTCTGAAGCGTTTCTTGGGCTGCTCCCATAGATTATCTGGAATGGCGATTTATTGGTACTCCTATTGACAGAGTTGTTGTAAGCGAATTCTGCCTACGGCAAAACTAAATCCCATCCCTTGGGCTTGTCTCCGACCAAGCATCTCAGTAGATTGCCCAAACTCCTATTTACCACCTCTGTTTGGCCATCTGTTTGGGGGTGGTATGCAGAACTGAATTTTAAATCCGTCTTCAGTTTCTTCCACAGGGTTCTCCAGAAATACCCTACAAACTTGGTATCCCTATCCGACACAATGCTCCTTGGCAGACCATGAAGTCGTACCACTTCCTTGAAGAATAAACCAGCCACATGGACCGCATCGCTAGTCTTCTAGCAGGGAATAAAATGAGCCATTTTTGAAAACCTGTCCACTACCACAAATATGGAGTCGTGTCCCCTCTGCGTCCTGGGTAAACCAAGAACAAAATCCATACTAATATCCTCCCATGGCCTTTCGGGTACAGGTAGTGGTTGATATAAACCAGTAGGCTGCCTCACACCTTTTGCCATCTGGCATATCCTACAACTTTGCACAAATTTTGCCACATCTTGTTGCAATTGCGGCCAGTAGTAGTTTTCATTAACAAGGGAAATGGTCTTGTCTCGACCAAAGTGTCCAGCCAAACCTCCACTGTGCTTTTCCTTGATCAGATTCTCCCTCATTGAGCTCCTCGGAATGCATAATTGGTTCCCCCTGAACAACATTCCATCTTGAATCAAAAAATTTAACCACTTAGTCTTGTCTAAAGTAACAGGCGCGGTGCAGGCCTTCCAAGCTTCTGCGAAGTCGGGATCTGCAGGGTATAAACCCTTGAGCTCAGCAAACCCTACAACTTCCACCTTCATCTCCATCAATAAACATTGCCTCCTACTCAAGGCATCCGCAACTCTATTGGACCTCCCGCTCCGATGCTTCAGCACAAAGGTGTAGCTCTGCAGGAACTCCACCCATTTCAGGTGCCTCTGATTTAACTTTCCTTGACTGTTAATATATTGTAGTGCCTGATGATCAGTATAAAGAACAAACTCCTTTGGCAACAAATAATGCCTCCATTTCTTCAGAGCCTGAACTATGGCATAGAACTCCTGATCATATACCGAATACTTCTTCCTGGCATCATTGAGCTTCTCACTAAAATAAGCAACAGGCTTACCCTCTTGACTCAATACGGCCCCTATGGCACTACCACTCGCATCACAGTCTACCTGAAACACCTTGTTAAAATCTGGAAGTGCTAAGATAGGTTGCTCTGTGACCTTCTTCTTCAACATAGCAAAGCTTTTGTCTGCTCCAATTGTCCACTTGAATTCCTTCTTGTTCCCCCTCATTGTCTCCGTAAGGGATGCGCAAATACTGCTGAAATTTCTGATGAACTTTCGGTAAAAACTGGCTAGACCATGAAACGATCTTACCTCAGTCACGCTTCTTGGAGCAGGCCATTCTATGATAGCCCTCACCTTTTTTGGGTCCATTTTGAGACCATCTACTGAGATGACAAATCCCAGGTATACTAACTCCCTCTTCACGAAGTTACACTTCTTCAGATTTATCAGCAACTGCTCCTCCCGCAGTTTCTCAAAAACCCTCCTGATATGCATCAGGTGTTCCTCCAGGGTTCTGCTAAATATCAAGATGTCATCCAAGTAGACAATGACAAATTTGCCTAGGAATTCCTTCAAGACTTCATTCATCAACCGCATGAATGTACTCGGCGCGTTGGTTAGCCCAAATGGCATGACCAACCACTCATACAAACCCTCTCTGGTTTTGAAGGCTGTCTTCCACTCATCCCCTTCTCGGATACGGATCTGATGATAACCACTTTTCAGGTCAATCTTCGTGAAGTACTCAGCTCCACTCAAACAGTCCATGATATCATCCATCCTTGGCAATGGGAATCTGTATTTGATAGTGATCTTGTTAATTGCCCGAGAGTCTATGCACATTCTCCACTCTCCATCCTTCTTGGGTGCTAGTACTGTAGGTACTGCACATGGGCTAAGACTCTCCCTAATCAACCCCTTCTTTAGCAGCTCTTGAACTTGCCTATTCAGCTCCTCAGTTTCCATAGGAGTCATTCTGTGTGCAGCCTTATTCGGCAAGCTCGATCCTGGCACCAAATCTATATGGTGGCTGATCTTCCTTACTGGGGGTAAACCCTCGGGAACATTATCAAAAATGATATCTGGAAACTCCTCTAATAGACCCATGACTTCCACTGGGGTCTCCTTGCATTCTTCTTCCCTAACCCTAGGGATTATTGCATAGCACATATGATCTGGCTTCAGGCCATCTAAAAATCTTCTTCCATCAACTAGACAGACTCGAGCACTGCTACATACCTTCTCATCCGCCTCCTTCAGGGGTTTCAACTTATGGCGAACTCCATCCTTCGACAAGGAATATGTATTGGCTCGACCATCATGTACTGCACTCCGATCAAACTGCCATGGTCTCCCAAGCAACATGTGACATGCATCCATAGGCAGGATGTCACACAGGACCTCATCTCGGTAAGTTCCAATGTTGAACTTCACCAGGCATTGCTCACTGACCAGCACCCTATGGTCCTTTTGTAACCACGCAATCCGATATGGATGCGGGTGTCTTCTTCTCTCCAGCTGCAACTTGGCAACCATCTCCTCAGAGACCAGGTTATCAGTGCTGCCATTGTCGATTATGACGTTACAGACCTTGCTCGAGCACTTGCATCTTGTGCGAAATAGGTTGTTCCTCTGGTCTGCCTTCTTTTCCTCATTCAACAAGACTCTTCTGATGACCATCGCTTCCCCTCGTTCTGCCTCCTCAGAGTGCTCAGATTCGACACCTTCGTCTGCTACAATAGCCCTGGCCTGACCCTCAGGTCTTCGATTTGGCCTTTCTTGGCACTGCGGGCAGTTGTATGCCCGATGTCCTTCCTCCCCGCAATTGAAGCAGGTTCCACGAAATGCACCTCTCCCATACCCACGCCCAGGCCTACCTCTTCCTCTCGGGTAGTTGTTGTTCTGATTGCGTGGGCGTTGGGTATTCTCCTCTTTCTCTTCTTTCTGGTTCTGGCTACTGCTTGCTTCACCAGTCTTCCCCAGATCTCTGTATCTTCCTCCACTGGTCCTTCCACCAGCTCTTCCACCATGATCCTTTCCTCTCTGCTTACCATCAAATCTCCTATTCAGTTTCTCTTCCACTTTTAATGCAAACTGGTATGCATCCTCAACCGTGCTCATCCGAACCAGACTCAGCTCTTCTTGAATGCTGGTTCTCAATCCATTGATGTAGCGGGCAACCTTCTCCTTATTTGCCTCAGAATGGCCGGTTCGAATTGAGATCTGATAGAACTCCTCCGTGTACTCCTTGACAGATTTACTCGCCTGTCTAAGACTCTGCATCTTCCTCAACAGATCCAACTCATAATCTGTGGGGATGAATTGCCTCTTCAATTTCTCTACCATCTGATCCCACCTGGTGATCTTTTCCTTTCCCCTCCTGTTCCTTTCTAGTTGTACTCCTTTCCACCAGATGCTAGCATGTCCCTTCAACTTTGTTTTTGTGAACCTGATCCGATTTGGATCTGAGATCTCCTCATACTCGAAATATTCCTCCATGTCGTTGATCCAATCTATCAACTCCTCGGGATTGAGATTCCCAGAATAGGTGGAGACGTCAAACTTCGGCTTCTTCCCGATCTGGGATATGGCCCTATACAGCCTAGCTTCTACTGGATCCAATGCTTCTTCCTCATCAGATGGACCCTCGTCTTCCCAAACTTCATCTTCACTGGGTTCCTCTCTTCTTGGCTCAACTCCTCTTCTCATTTCCTCCTGCAGGGCTTGCACTTGCCTCTGCAAGGCCCTGAGATCGACCTCTGCTCCCCTATTCCTCGCACCACCATGGTTCCTATGCGGAGGCATCCTGCTCACTTTCTCACAACCCACAACCACAAGTCCTGGCGCAAAACTGCCTCACAGTCGACGATCTGTTCGCGCACTCAGAACCTTCTGGCTCTGATACCACTTGACGCAGAACTGGAATAACACGCAGAAAAATCACCAAATTTTCATTAACAGAGCTTTCAAATTCGAAATACAGAAGTTATAAAATGGCCAACCCCTTTTACAATGTATGCACTGCCTTTTATAACGGACCCGATCCCTTTCCGACATCATTACATAGACTACGGGTTTCCTGTAACCGCTCGCACGAATGTTCTGTCATCGCCTGCATATTGCTGCCAGGTGTCTTCAATCATCATGGGATGGAATGGCGGAGTGCTCTGCGGCCACCTATCCATCGACCCACTGAGTCATCATTCCTAGGAGTGCTCTGTAGCCACCTGCGCTTTGCTGCCACGTGCCCTTCTGCAATGACCTCTGTAGCCGCCTGTCCGAGTGGAGTCATGAATGGCCTATCGTATTCTCTCCTTTGGGCCATGAAAATGTGACATGTCATGAAATCATGACATCTTGGCCCTCCGTACTCTCCTTTTGCCTTTGGGCCGCGAAAAAGCGACATGTCGTGAAATCGTGACGTTTTTGCCTTTAGCATTCGTTTTTCGCCTTCGGGTCACGAAATCGTGACATGTCATGAAATCACGATGTCTTTTCCCCTTGGCTTCCATCCGCAAAATGTGTCACGAAATCGTGACAACTTTTCTCCTCAGCTCTTATCCGCAAAATGTGTCGCAAAATTATGACAACTTTTCCCCTCGGCGCTCCTCTGCAAAATGTGTCACGAAATCGTGACAACTTTTCCCCTTGGCGCTTCTCCGCAAAATGTGTCACGAAATCGTGACAACTTTCTCCTCGGCGCTTAGCTGCAAAATGTGTCACGAAATCGTGACAACTTTTCTCCTTGGCGCTTTTCTCAAAATGTGTCACGAAATCGTGACAACTTTTCTCCCTGGCGCCTTTGCTCAAAATGTGTCGCGAAATCGCGACAACTTGTCTCCCTGGCGCCTTTGCTCAAAATGTGTCACGAAATCGTGACAACTTGTCTCCCTGGCGCCTTTGCTCAAAATGTGTCACGAAATCGCGACAACTTGTCTCCCTGGCGCCTTTGCTCAAAATGTGTCACGAAATCGCGACAACTTGTCTCCCTGGCGCCTTTGCTCAAAATGTGTCGCGAAATCGCGACAACTTTTCTCCCTGGCGCCTTTGCTCAAAATGTGTCGCGAAATCGCGACAACTTTTCTCCTCTGCGCCTTTGCTCAAAATGTGTCGCGAAATCGCGACAACTTTTCTCCCTGGCGCCTTTGCTCAAAATGTGTCGCGAAATCGTGACAACTTTTCTCCCTGGCGCCTTTGCTCAAAATGTGTCACGAAATCGCGACAACTTTGCCCCTTGGCGCCTTTTCTCAAAAAGTGTCACGATATCGCGACAGCTTCGCCCCTTGGCGCCTTTTCTCAAAAAGTGTCGCGATATCGCGACAGCTTCGCCCCTTGGCGCCTTTTCTCAAAAAGTGTCGCGATATCGCGACAGCTTCGCCCCTTGGCGCCTTTTCTCAAAAAGTGTCGCGATATCGCGACAGCTTTGGCACTTAGAGAAAAATAATATTTTTGGATGATGCAAGATTGCTCTGCCACCTCCGGATGCTCCTGCATCAATGAAGTATGAAACATTGTTTTTAGAGATGATTCACTTGTATCAATCTCTACTTTCCTTTTTAGAGTTTCAATAAACTTTTTTTGTTTTATATTTTCATATTTATGAAGTTCAAGTGAGAGTAATGACATATACATTATGCTACCTATATCAAGAGGTATCATAATATCATCCTTTGAATTATCAATTGCTTCAACAAGTTTTGAATGTTTTTAGTATTCTAATATCTCAAAAAATTAATCCATAGCTTCTCTCTAGATAAATTGTATTACCATATCTAGTTTTCCTTTAGATTTTTTAATCAATTTTCCAATGTCAAATTTAATAACTTCTAATATTTTATTTCTAATTATGGACTCCATATTTCTTTCCATAATGATCAAATTTTGTAATTCAATTCCTTTGAAGTAGTAAACCTTATATCTCCCAAGTTTAATAAATTGCAATTTTAAAGAAATAAGAATTTTTAAAATTTAAATTTTCTAAACCTTTGATGTAGAAATCCTTTTAAATCTCTATTGAATTAAATTTACAAAATTTCAAATTTCAAAAATTTTAAAATTTTCTAAAATAATAAACTTCAAATTTCAAAAACCTTTAAAAAATTTAAAACTTTTAAATCCCTACTTTCAAATCTTCACACCTTTAAGATAGCTTCAAATTTAAAAATATCTTATCTTAAAATTTTAACTCTCAAAAACTTAAATAACTTTATATATTCAAATCTTAAATTCTTCAAATGAAATAAATCTTAAATCCTATTTGAACTAGAAAACCTTATCACTCCATGTTTTAATATTTAAAACTCCAAAAATAAAAATTTGGAAATATTAAATCCAAACTAAAGTACACAGCCTTATATCTTCTTCTAAAAGTTAAATCATATAAAACTTATCACTCCTACTTTATATAAAATCCTTTATACTAATAAAATAACTCCTTTCTAATTACCTTATTATCCAAATGTATCTAACTTTAGAACTTTAATTTTCTATCAAAAAATAATAGTGCTCACCTTATAAACTTACTTATTTATTCTCCTTTGCATTCTCATCTACTCCACTATAATAGCGTCACTACATTATGCTATCACATTATGAGGATCTAAATAGCCTTCAAATAGCATGTCTTACTCATTAAATAATTTGTATGTTACTCTACATGGAGATAAAAAAATGTTAGCAATGAATGTTTCAAAAAGATGTTACTTGGCAATGGGACATTTGGCTTCTTTTTGACCACTTCTTCATAAAATGTTTTCTTAGGCTTTGGAACATTTGCTTCTTCTGTAACATATGCTTCAAAATGACTCTTGAGAAATATTACTTGTCTCAAAGGCTTTCATGCTTTTGACATTTGAGTTTCTTTGCTTCTCAACATCTTTGAGCTTTGTGTTTTTAGCTGTGAGAAAATATGGTTTAGCTCTCTTAAACTCTGCAAGAAAAATACTTGATTAGCTCTTTTACTTTGTATTCTTTACTATGATATGCTTGCTTAGCTCTCTTACATTGTGTTGCATTATGAAATGAATGTTGCTTAGCTTTCTTACTTTATGTTCTTTATTGTGAAGCAAATACTATGTTGTTATTTAGCTGTAAAGGCACTACTTTGCTAGTTCTTCATGCTTTGTGAGGACTTTTATTTCCTAATGGTGGCTCTTTACTTGCTTTGCAACTTGTGGCTTGTCACATTCTATAGAAATGTCTTCTCAATATTTGGACAAGCCGATTACTTATCTTCATGTTCTGTGAAGATTCTCTCTTAGTTTTTGGATAAGCCTATTACTTCCCTTCATGTTCTATGAATATTATTTTCTACTAGTTTTTTGATAAGACTATTACTTCTCTTCACATTCTATGAATATTCTTTTCTAGTATTTAGATAAATGTTTAACTCCTCTTCACATCTAAATATCTTTTTGATAGGCTCTTAGATTATTTCTCATATTGCTACTCGTATTGTTGTTGCTTTGTGTGTGCTCTAATCTATGCTTGAATAGTGCTCACTTTTTGTTTGTTGGTGGTGTTATGGTACTCACACCTTTCTTTCTCTTACTAGTGCTTCATGCTTTACTTTCTATTATTGGTTGATTTGTTTCTTATGCTAGTCTAGTTAACTTGTTGACCTTTACTTCTATATTGACCTCTTGGACCTCTACCACTATGTTGGGTGATAAAGCCTTGTATTCTTTACTAGGTTATTTAGGCTTTGTATTCTTATGTTGGCCACTTAGGCCACTTCTATGATTGGTGAGGAGGTTGGGAATTACCTCAATCATGACATGTTTTGGATCATTATAAACTACCTTAAAAAATTTATGCTATGTTATTTATGCTAATATAGTTGATTTAAATACATTATATATTAAGTGTTTGCATGGTTAAAGTGTTTAGGAACATATTACCCTATTTTATAGTTTTTTGCATATTTTTGCAATGTTTTAGCATGATTTCTTGATGAATGAAATGCATAATTTTAGTAGCAAATTGATATACACCTTCATGTTAATATTTAAATGTTTTTCCCATGTGCTAATTGGTTTGAATTTGCAAAGAGCACCAATAGTTTACAACTGTGCAACAAAATCAAAAAATACAAGAAATTCCCATGTAAATTCCAGCCAACTGCCAATGAATGGCAGGGCCTGGAATTAATCAACCAAGGCATGTGTAATTAATTGGGAGCATCTCTTGAGAGATAGGGTAGACATCCTACCTGGTTACACCTACTTGATTGGCCATTTTAAGTGCATATGGGCATAAAGCAGATACACAACTAGATATTCCAAAGATGCTCCGAAATAAAAGGGGAAGACACTAGTTTTAGACAAACGGACAATAAAGCACCCAAAATGATAGGAAATCAGTATTTCAAGGTAGGGATAGGTGTTCAAGACTATTTCTCACCACTTCCAACTCACCCCCATCATCGGAGATGCATCATGAACCAATAACCACTATTGCAGCTTACACTATCCTAAATTAGACTAGGTCAGTTTGAAGATTATTTGGCAAATCATTGTAAAATAGCAAATAGGCTAATCTGAGCACATAGGATATGCAATAGGACATTATAAATAATAAATATCCCTCATTGGTAGAGCTAGTAGATAATTGGAAGTAGTTTGTAGTGAACAATAGCTGATAAGTGAATAGAGTGAAGCAGGATTTCCCTACAGAATTGTAATGTTTTGCATCAGATAATAAAAGTGCATTTTCTTCAATCATCTATTGTTCATGAGTGTGTTAGTATTAAGTAGTTAATAGAGATTCTCTACCTTCTTCTAGAATAGGAAGCAAGGGCCACTTCCAGGCCTAGAAGAAGGACTAACTGGTGACAGGTTTCTCCTAAACTTTGTTGCAGTAGTTTTTAGCAGGGCACTTGTCCATTTCCATTCTTTGTTGCATACTAACCTTTGTTTTGAATTTGTGTGATGCTTTCATGTTTCAAGTGTGTATCAACTGATGAAGTAGCTAGAATTGTATTTACTCTATTTTTCATGTTTCTGTGATTGAGCAATTAGTATAAATGCAACAATTCTATTATCCCTTGTTTTTCTTGCTTTAAGTAGTTCTTTCAAGTTTCCAACATCTTTACTTTGCTATCAGCTACTGTAGCAGAATCTTGACAACCTTCTACCATAGGATACTGACAGGTGTTCAACATGAGTGTTTCAATTTGAGAAATTTCAATTTTGTTCTTTCCATTATGTAAAAGTAGACTATATTTCAATTATGCAACATTTACTTTCCTGCAGTTTCAATTCTTGCAATTGTAATTAGGTTTCAACTTCTGCAATTTAGAGTCAACTTTTAATTCCTGCAAGTAATTAGTTCATTTCATGTAAACTAGGATTAGAGGTGACCTGAAACCACCAACCAAATCTGTTCCACCAATAAAACCTGCTATCTAAATAAGTTGAACTACAAACCTGCTTTACTCTTCTCTCGTATATAGCCTTGGACACCACCCTAGATTGATAAATCATAAGGATTAAATGATGCTATTAATGACATGCATCATTTTTGGTGTCATTTTTAGGGAACTAGGTGTTGTTAGAAGTTGAAAGCAGCTCGATAATTGTTAAATGTGCTAAGTTGTGAACTTCAGAGTGAAATATGGATGAATGATTGGTACAAGTAATAGTTTTTTGGTAAGTTATATTTCAGCCCATTTAGAGACAAGCATGAATGAGTAGGTTAAGGGATGAAAAAGGTAGATTTATCAAGACCACCCCTTTACCTACCATAGGAAGGCAATCTTCATGCTCAAGAGGTGAATTACCTGTGTTTGAAATTCTTGATAGACTTAAACAAGAACCATTACCTTCATCATCAAGAACTAAAGGATCTCTTGAAAATAAAATTTTAGAGGAATTATCTACTAGTACTCCTCCATCTACTCCTATTGAATCCATACAACCAGGGCAATTTGGACATACCTACACCAAATTTTGGAACAACATTATGGCAAAAATACCAAAAAACCAAGATGGAGATAGTAATATCCACAATAGAATAGATAATCCTCGTTCTTCTAGGACTTTTGAATATCCCATTCGATTAAATCCTATGCAAAATTCTCCTATGAAAATAATCTCACCTTCAGTACTTCCAGCCTTTCGAGGGGTTGTATCTGAAGATCTTGATCAATTTTTGTTTGAATTCAAGGTTGTATGTCAGACTTATGACTATGTGAATGACAACCAGAAGCTTAAAGTATTCCCTTCCACACTTAAAGATGCAACTCTACGCTAGTTTATGAGTCTAGAACCAGAATCTATTCGAACTTGGGAACAAATGGAGAGCATATTCTTGGATAAATACCAAGATTATTGCAGGGTAAGAAACATAAAAGATGAATTATTCCAAATTAAACAAGAAGAGGATGAGACCTTAGAGGATTATCTTGATAGGTTTGCCTTTATTCAAAAAATATGTGGACCTGTAGAGCCAGAAATGTGTAAGGCTATATTTTTGAGGGGGTTACAAGATGATTCCAGGGAGGTATTAGACTTAATGGGTAAAGGGGATGTAAATACCCTTGACATTAATGAAATTTTGGACTTATGCAGAAATTACTCCCGCACTAGGCAAAGAAGATGAAAATGGAGTACTAATGGTAATGATGTGAAAGATCTCATGGAAGAATTGGCAAATATGAAAATTGATATTCTTGTGCAATTAAATACAACTCTAGGGGAAATGAATGCAAAATCAAAATCTATGGAACCCCTAGCTATTTATTGCCCAAGATGCAGGACTAAGCATGCTTTACAAGACTACCCTTTGAACAAGACCTCAATTTCAGCCATCTGCAAAATTTTTTCAAAAGAGCACCTTACTGATAAATGCCATCTACTTCCCCAACTCAGAAGTATTTTGGAAACTCAAACTGAAGAACTTAATTTTTTTGGACAAAAATCAGGGGAAACTTCAATCAATATCAAAATTCCCCTCGTTTTCCCACAAATTGGGGATAACACTCTTGGAATGTTCCATGGAATCCTTCAGAACCACCTCAACCATTTGTGAATTACCCTTCTTGGACACCTCCTCAAGATTGGCAACAATCTGGATGGAGTAATCCATCATGGAACCAGGCCAACCCACCTTGGATGCAGAACCAGTCCTTTGGACCAAGTTGGGGACAACAATATCCATCTTATCCAAGGTAGCAAAGATATCAAGGTCAAACTCAAAATTTTCTACCTACCCCTAATCAAAATTTTCAAGGGAGATCTAACCAACCACAACACACACAATAGGTAAAGCAACCTCCACTTCCAGCTCAACCTGTGACTAACCCAAATAACACAAGATAGGCAGCCCTTGTTTATATGGCTAAATCTGAAGAAAATGTTGCAGTTCATGTTCTTGACTGCAGTAATATCCAACTTCATTCAGGAAATATTCTACCTAAACCTATTCCAATTGAAATTGAAGAAATTAAGGATAGTGGAACACAAGAACCTTCTGATCCAAATAAAGTAAAACCAACATTGGAGGAAGAAGCAAAAAAAATAGAAAAAGTGCAGGCAGAGAATTTACCTTCTTCAAGGATAATTCCATACCCTAAAAGATTCAACACTACTGCAGAAAAATCTGAATCAGACCTGGTTAAAGAGCTTAAGAGGTTAACCATATCACTCCCCTTATTGCAAGCCATTAAGGATGTGCCCTTGATTAACAAAACTATCTAGGATTTGTGTATTAAGAGACCAAGGAGGAAGAAGAAGTCATTCCCTAAGACTGTTCAAGTTGAAGGGAAGCTAGCTGATCTCTTATCAGGGAAACTAGTACCCCTAAAGTATAGTGACCCAGGGAGCCTAGTTATTATAGTCACTATAGGATCAATACCAATTTCAAATATCTTAATTGATTTGGGAGCTGCAATAAATGTAATGACTAAGGAAACAATGGAAAAATTGCAACTCAAACATTTAAATCCTACCTCTACAGTATTAGAAATGGCAGATAGATCAGTTGCAAAACCTGAAGGGATCATAGAAGATATCCCCATAGAATTTTCTTCTTGGGAGTACCCTATAGACTTTCTAGTTTTATAGCCTAGGAACTCAACAAATGGCTACCCTATCATTTTGGGAAGACCTTGGCTTGCAACTGCAGCTGCATTTATAGACTGTAGGTCAGGAGAAATGACAATTTCCAATGGTATTGACCTAAAGTAGATTTCTCTTTACCCACCTGCAAAACCTTCAACCAAATTCTTAGGTCAATTATGGTTTCCTGATTCAGATGAAGAGCAAGAAGAGACCATTTCCACACTAGCTACCTTAGTAGTGAAGGAACACATTGAGGAGATAGATTCCTAGGAAAGAGAAGTTTTTGAGGATGAGACCATCTTAGTGAATGCTCTGCATGAGCAAGGAATGGAAGATGAACCAATAGTTGTTCATCGGCTGCTATGGAATGATGAGAGCCAAATTTTTAAAAATATGTCATCTACTCCACTACAGGAAAGATATTTTTCACTTCCACATGGGTGGCATCATCACCTTCTCTCCTCTTTCCACTGTCCCATGCAAGACATGATCCTAGAAGGTATCACTACTGATAATGAGACAAGGGTCTTCCATTCCCTCAAACCACACCATTTTCCACTAAAATCCTTGATAACCAGGTATGAAGGAGTCAATTATGTCCTCCCAGGGACCAAGCAAATTGAAGTACAACTAGGGAAGTTTTTGAATATTAATAGTTGGCTTACTAAAGAAGAAGAAGCAAAATTGGTTGTTGTACTAAAGAAGCATGTTCATGCCTTTGCTTGGGATTACAAGGATATGTCAGGAATCCACCCTAATGTATGCACTCACAGAATTTATACAGAATATGTCAAACCTATGAGGCAGCCCCAAAGAAGATTGAATCCTGCCTTGAGGGATATTGTCAAAGAAGAGATTGAAAAACTCCTAGAGGTAGGGTTCATCTATCCAATTTTTGATAGTCGATGGGTCTCCCCATTGGTTATAGTTCCAAAGAAAAATGGAAAAATGCGAGTGTGTGTAGACTAAAGAGAGCTGAATAAGGTTACACATAGGGACCATTTCCCATTACCATTCATAGATCAAGTGTTAGACACTCTTGCTGGAAAGAAAATTTTCTATTTTCTTGATGGATTCAGTGGGTACAACCAGATTCAGGTTGCACCTAAAGACCAAGAGAAAACAACCTTCACATGTCCTTGGGGAACATTTGCTTATAGGGTCTTACCCTTTGGCTTATGTAATGCCCCAACAACTTTTCAATGGGCTGTTTTAGCAATTTTTTTTATCTAACTACTGAAAATGTTGAAATTTACATGGATGATTTCATAGTATGTGGAGAGACTTTTGAATTTACATTAGAACATCTTGACAAATTTTTGACACGCTATGAAACATACCATTTGTCCCTCAATCCTAAGAAATATTTTATGATGATGGAGGAGGGAATTGTTCTTGGTCACCACATCTCTTCTCATGGGATCAAAGTTGACCCCAAGAAGGTTGAGATCATCAAGAATCTTCCCCCTCCAAAGACTTAAACTGATGTTAGGAGTTTTCTTGGACACATTGGTTTCTACCATAGGTTTATTCCTAACTTTAGTACAATAGCCAATCCCATGTTTGCCCTATTGACTAAGGATTCTAAATTTTCCTGGACTATAGAGTGTCAAGAATCTTTTGAGGCTTTAAAAGAAAAACTAACAACTCCACTTGTGTTGAGAGGATCTAATTGGGCATTACCATTTCATATCCAGACTGATGCTTCCAATACTACAATTGGAGCAGCATTAGGATAAATTGACAATGGAGAACACTATGCCATCTACTACATTAGCAAGAATCTGATAGGGGTAGAAAAGAATTATACCACTACTGAGAAGGAATTCTTGGTAGTAGTGTATGCCATCAATAAATTCAGGTATTACATCATAGGGTATCAAATATTCATCCATACAAACCATGCAACCATCAAATACTTGATGAATAAACCCATGGTGAGTGCAATAATTATCCATTGGTTACTATTGTTGCAGGAATTTGACATCACTATAATCAACAAACTAGGAAAGGCCAATGTCGTAGTAGATTTCTTGTCTAGACTACAAAACACAAGGGAGGAAGAACTAGTTGAGGACACTTTTCCTGATGAACAATTGTTTGCCATATCTACCCAATCACCTTGGTTTGCAGACATAGCTAATTATTTGGTAATAGAGAAAATTCCTCCACACTTCACTTCAAAACAGAGAAAACAATTAATAAAATAGAGTTCTTCTTTTCAATGGATTAAGGGTTTACTTTTTAAATGTAGTTCTGACCATGTGTTACATAGGTGCATCCAAAAGGATGAAGTATATGATGTCCTAAGAGCTTGTCATGATGAACCATCAGGTGGACACTATTCAGTAAAAAACACAATTAGGAAAATTTTAGGTGTAGGTTATTACTGGCCATCTCTTCACAAGGATGTGAAAAAGTACATTAGGCATTGTGATGCATGCCAAAGTATGGGGAAACCCACCCACACAAATGAAATTCCGCTACAACCTCAAGTGGTTTTAGAACCATTTGAGAGGTGGGGGCTAGATTTTATGGGACCTATTGACCCACCTTCTCAAGGAAAGGTGCATATCTTGGTATGCACTGATTACATGACCAAGTGGGAAGAGGTGTGTGCTTTCAAACATGCTCATGAAGAGAAGGTTGCTGATTTATTGTACACACATATTTTTCAAAGATTTGGAGCTCCACGATCTATTACCATGGATCATGGACCCCAATTTGCATCTAAAGTTATTGAAGCTTTCACTAAATTGTATGAGATTAAACATAGGAAATCATCACCATACCACCCACAGGAAAATGGTCAGGTTGAAGTAACAAATAGGGAGTTGGAAAGGATCTTGACTAAAACAATAGCTTCCTATAGGAGGAATTGGCTAGATAAATTACCTAAAGTAGTTTGGGCTTATAATACTACATGGAAATCCACCACAAGTTTCACACCTTATGAATTGGTTTATGGTAAAAAGCCTCTTTTACCTATTGAGTTTGAGCTACTAACACTTCAAACAACTTTGGACATTGGAATTGATTTATCACAGGCACAAATGGATAAGATTCTATAGCTGAATGCATTGGATGAACTTTGGTTGGATGCATTGCATCAAACTGAGGTGATTCAGGAGCAGCGGAGGCTTTGGCATGATAGCCACATTTAGTAGAGGAAATTTTAGCAAGGATATTGGGCCTTGTTGTTCGACTCTTGCTATGAGGATTTCCCTAGGAAATTGTAGACTAGATGGCTTGGACCTTATCAGATTGAAGAAGTGTTCAAAAATGGAGCAGTTCGTCTCTCCCCCATTGATGACTCATGGAGAAAGTTGGTAGTAAATGGGCATCACCTTTGGGTATACCATGCACCACTAACTAAATAAGAGTTCTTGTAGCAGATCAACAAATTGGATGTGTGCATGATAGAAGAGGTTCCCTCTTCCATCACAGATTCAACAGATTCAACATAACAATGAAAAAGTTTCAAGAAAAATAGAAAAAAATAAAAATAAAAAAACAAGAAAACCAAAAAGAGAATAAATCTTGGTTGTGAACTTCCTTCATGGGCATAATTTCAGGGGAAATTATGAAATTCCTTCATGGGCACAACCAAGATCAATAGAATTGAAAAAAGAGAGAAAAAGAGAGGTGAAAAAGAAAAATATAAAATAATAATAAAAAGAGAAAAATGAATAATTCAGTAGTGAAAACCTCCTTGGGGGCACTATTGAGTTGGCATGTATGAAAACTGGTTTTATAGCATGCATGGCCTTGAAATGATCCATCCTTTCCCATCCCACCATTGTAGAAAGATCACCAGACTACACCTATTTGCATAATTGTAGAAAGGATCAGCAAGAAATCAGTTGAAGCAGCCATTTCTAGAGTGTATGATAATCGTTAAAATCAGGTATGTATTTCTAGCATTCTTAGGCATCTAGTATGTAGTGTGTAAAAGTCACTAGTTAGAATGGGGATTAGGTTTTTGATCTACTATTAATAACAATAAGGCTTTAGCTTCTAAAATGTATTAGAGGATTTTGCATAACCCCAATGCTCTTTGGACCAAGAATCTTCATGCTAAATATGTTAAAAACAAAAGTTTTGAAGACCTTGTTCGCTATCAATTGCCTACCAAATGTTCTCCCATTTTAGCAGTTCTTAAGACTAGTGAGGATTTGATTAAAAAAAAGTTATATTTTCTATTATGTAGTTTTGTCATTGTAATTAGCCCTTTGTTATTACAACCTCAATAAATGTTCAGGTATTGCTCTTTAATTTAAGTGAAATTTATGTGGTTTAATTATGGAAGGTATGTGCTTTGTCTCTTTTGAGAGTCACAAGGGCAACATTAATCTTTGCTATTCAATTAAATAGGTTTTCCTTTATGTACAACATGGTGTGTTTAGATTATGTGTGAATGTTTAAATAAATATGGCTTGCTTCTATGGATATGCTAATTTCTCTTTATGCCTTTGATTGTAGGGTAAAGTAGTTAATCGTAGAGCTCTACAAGTAGGTCCTTCACCTTCTTGATGTTATTCCAACTTTATTTTTATTAGAATACCTCTCTTTCACTTCAAGCCAATTCATCTAAAATGTTCTTCTAGAGTAAATCCTTGTTTTCCTTAGGAATTCTTTTATTTCCTAATATTTTTGCATTAAGTGTCACATCTCGTCTTGACCGAACCCTTATGCTTGTTGATTATGAGACTATTGCTTAGTTTTATGAACCTTTAAGGGATATTGGTAAGCTATAGAGTTTTGGAGAATATTGTTGGTATATTTGGTGTTTTGAAATACATTTTGAGGAAGAAACTAAATAGGATGTAAAAGTATCTTTTACATAATAAAAAGTCATTAGGTTTGGTTAACCTAATTTAACTCAACCAAGTGCTTACCAAAAATTTTCAAAGTACTATTGGACCAAGAGGGAGGGCACTAACTTTTAATAAAAAGAAATATTTATTATTTACTCTCTAGAACATGCCTCTAGAAGGGATAAGTGGACATCCCATTATGTTCACCATGCAATAGTAATTTAATAAGCCACACATGGGCTAGTGACAAGGTATAAAAAAATAATATCTTAAGCACTTTATCCATTTATGGATAAATTGCATGTGATAAAAGTAATATTACTATTACTTTATACTCCTCGTATGTGGTGGCATATTATAAAATAAATCCACTAAGGTGGTGCATTTTGACTATGGACTTTAATTACATTATCTTTGTCACTTTAGTTGCTTATGGATAAGTGGGAGGTTAATAAAATAATAACCACCTGTAGCTCATGAGAGAAAATGCTCTCCTATAAATTAAAGCCTTCGGGAAGAAAGGGGGACGTTCTTGATAGGAAAACTTGGGTTGATCCTCACCCTTTAGTGAAACAGAAACCAGAAAGCTCAAAGTTTTTAGAAGCATTTGCCAAATATTTTGGGGTGAAAGAAGCATAAGGAGCTAAGAGTTGATAGAGGAGGATCGAGAATAAGGCAAGAAGCTCAGGAGGCCATATCATGAAGTACTCAAGTTGGCCACTCCTTGCTAATTTAATATCGCATTACTATTGTACCTCTTCAACTTTATAAAGACATCCTTGGAATTTAGGGGAAACTATTCTACATTGTAGATTAGACATAACCTAATATGGGCTAACATGCTACCTGTGTATACCGTGGTATTTTTCACCTTCGTTGAATTCCAACTAGATGGTTATAATGTTTGTCATGCTTTAAATTAAAATTGACATTTGGGGTGTTATTATAAAAAAAAGATACACTCTACGAACAGGAGGAAACGTTTGTAAATAGAATCTATGGTCTAATCGCAGGTAATCCATTGATTATGCCATGCATTAAAGGATTAATAGCTAGGGTTGAATTCCTACCAAGACACTTAATAAATGCAAGAATGTTTGGTTTTACTCAATGTCCACTAACGCTGGTGGTAGCAGTCATCTTCGATTAACGGAGGCTACGATGGAGCTCAATCACCATTGGGTTTTACTGTGGCTTTCAAATCCATACGATCTAGTAGCTTATTTGATGAATAACAAATTACCTATTTCATAGCATAAACATCGGTCTCAAATATGCCTATGTAGAAAAATTTGTACGAGAGTTACTATCAAGCCTAAAAAAAAATATATTTTTGATCTATGGTTCTGTGTATGCGTACAATTGCCATAAAAAGTGTCAGTGACATGATTCTTGCTTTGATGATATTACTTCAACAGTCAGGAGATACTGCCTGATAGAAGGCAAATTACCTTTGCACCAGTTCAAATATAGACAATAAACCTTGCAACCTCCTTTGACACTCAAAGTAGAAATATTTGTATAACTGAGATGGTAGTCAAAACATCTAGTGAATAGTTGTAACACCCTTCATGATTTGTGACATTTTATACTACGTAATTGATTGATTAATATCGTATGATGTAATTAATCAAGCGTACTTGATAGTCTAATAATTTCTCTAGTTTCTATAGCACTCACTTTCCTTTATTCTTGTTTTTACTCCCTAATACGTACATTTGTAGCGACCCCGAGGAAGCGACGCACCATCCCCACTACTCTACTTACGATTTAGTTGAATATTTTAATGTTAAACATGCATTTAAATGAAAGGCATAAAGAAGATATAACCAGAATGCGAAGAAATAAATGAATGAATTCTTTTGTATTGATATTTCCAAGATTTGGTTACATATGATTCCCTCTAAGGGACACCCTTAGTTTGATACATGATTTTACACACAAAGAAGGTAGCAGGTGTATAAAATACCCCCTTTCAAGGGATGGCACACTTTATCAGGCTTCTCAATGACGCACACAAAACTGTATGAGGGCTTACAGATGCCTCCTTCTCTAGGTATAGTTTATAGAGGGATCCTCTTGCTTTCGTATGTTGTGGATTTGTTCGATGAACCTGTAGCATTGTAAATAATGAAACAACAGCACACACTTAGATGTTCGATATTGACTCCTCGGATGAGGCTGTTAGCAATGAATATACTTAATGAAACTAGTGCTATGAAAACCAATAATGAAGAAAATCTATGCTAATCACATGAAAATCAAGTAACAAGCTAAAATGTAAGAAACTAGTACAAAGAACACTAGATTAGGTCGGTGGGCCATTGTTCGAGACAACGACCACTAAGGTGAACCTATTTCTAGTACTCCAAGGCTATGGATCTAAGCTTGTTTTTGATGTTGAAAGAATTGGTGTTTCTTGTTCGATGTGCTAAATATCATGTATATGGAAAACCCCTAAATTGGCTAGCACTTCGTCGCTCCTCAAAGATGCTCCAATATGCTCTCTAATCCGATATGGCTTCACTGTAAAAATTATCTCTAAGGGAAGCTCTCCAAGTCTTGAAAAGCTCTCCTCAATGATCTATGATGCTCTATGATTCTCAATAGTTCGATTAATTTGTGTCTATAATGCCTCTTGGTGATCTTAGGTTTGCATATTTTAAAGTGTGTGAAGCCCTAATTATATGTTTAAAACCCTAGGACTGAATCCCTCATGCGTACTAGATATTAGCATGAGAAGCTTTTATTTTTTTTATGTTTAACTAAAGTCTAAATTTGGACTTAACTCTCTCATGTGAATTGGTCGTGAGGAGAAATGCAAAGTTGTCCCCGCTCACCTTTATTGCATGCAAACTGCCACTTATGCTCATGAATGGGTTGATTTATCAGCAAGTTGCTTTTATGGCTTAGTCATTGTCATCTGCAGTGACTAATATTTGGTCGATGTCATCTGCAACGACTAAGGTTTGGCCGCTCTGAGCTTGAATGGCCAAGATCTAGTCGCTCTGGTTTATAGCGGTTAAGCTTGGATGGGCTAAGACTACCCCAGATGAGTGGTGAGAACCACTTTTGATACTTGGAAAGTCCAAGGTTTAGTCATATGGTCTAGGAATGTGCTTATGTGAGTAGTTCTCCTAAACATGATATGTTTTAGGTGTCTAAAGATACCCCTATTTACGATGAATTGTGTGTACGAACACAGCGTTGAGAAAAAATGTAGACTGATATGTATGTAAGGTGTATGATGATCATTGGTCTGATCAACATTGGATGCCCCAATCACGCAAGACAACATGCATCCTTGAATCATTGCTTCAACGTTTGGAAGGCTTAACTTAGCATAGGGCTTGCACATGTTCAATTGCACTCATTCCTTAGACACAATCGGGTAGCTTATGTTGCTACAATCAGATCCGACCGATAGGAGAGCTACAAATTGAAAATGTTACAATTTGCTTATGATCCCAGCAAAGAAGGAAAATTTTGTAGTAGTTGCTGCAATGATTCGTAGGACAAACGCAATTTTGATATGATCGAGTGATATTTTGTTGATTTTGATTATGATTATTTTAATATTTGAACTACCCCCTCACACAATGAATTGGTAAGGGAAGGGCAATGAATGAAGCAAAAAATCTCCTGACCAATATGATTGGTTTTGGTTCCTTTCTAGTATTTTTTTGTTTTAATGGGTAAACTCCCATACAAATGTGATTTCAATTTTTATGATAATCATTCATCCCTATCCCAAGGAGCGGTCGAGCTATCAATAGCCTTCTTAGGGAATCAAGCTGAGTGATTCTATTTATGCTTGTATTGCATCACTTGGCTAGTGATTTTGTGTCAAGGGAATTAGGATGATTCTATCGCACCCATGGAGCAGTACGACCATCTTGGTATTCTTAGAGATTGAAAGAGGCACATCGTAATTTCAAAATGAATAATTTGCCCCAAGTAGCCCTATGGTAACTCACTCATCTCACCATATTGCATGGAGTGCAAATCACTACAACCGCTGAGTTGATACCATAAGTAATTTGATACGAGGCTTACTCGAGATTTGTTTTTATATGATTTTTTTGTTATTTTGACCATTATGATGACCATGAGTTATCAAAATGTGTTTATTTGATGTTTTTGCTACTCCTCCTAGGAGGAATTTGTTTGATTTTGCTTGTGCTACTAGCCGTTGTCAGATCCAACGAACCCAAAATGCTTGTTTTTGGCCACTCTCGACTACGGCGACCAAGGCATAACTTGAAAAATATAAAAGGGTCTCTATTATTTATGTATTGTAGAAATACCTTCTTAAACAAAGGGTCTCTATTAATGTAAAAGCACCTCCTTGAGGTTAAATTATAATTGATTTGTATCACTCTTTAAGAGGATTGTAAGCAATGTAGTTCTCATTAGTAAATTATCATGGAAAATAATGCAAGTTGTATTATGACATAAAGTTATCAAATGTTTGGATTTAGACCTTTGAATGTGATTTAAAATGGGTTCTAAATCTTCTAGAATAGTTCTAATATTAAATTGAATAAACAAACCATGCATATCACTTAAGGATGTAACTTTAGGAAATCAAATATGAAATGGACTTAAGGGAAAATGTGAATACTATCTAACCTCATGGATATTATGGTTGAATGATTCAAGTAAGGCTTAATGGTAGGCGTTCACAATTCTACGTGAGTTTGTGTAGTAAACCCCTAAAAATATTAACATGGTATGTTAAATTTAAGCATTGCAATGATTGTTGTTCTATCTATAAGAAATAATAATCTAATCATCAAGGCATACGTCTAATTTATGAGGTTAAAATAAACCTAACAAAAGGGACTAGTTTAATGTGTGATTTAAACTAGTAAGGGAAAAAGGGTGTTCTTGTTGAAATAGACGAGAGAATTTCCAAGTGTGAGGTAAATAAACCTTACCTACAGGTCATTATAGGGGTTTGGCCACTCCTATCCACAGGATAGACACTAACCATGTTGAGTTCCTATGAAGTGCAGCCTTGGACTTGCTTAGATATTCATCTATAAGAGAACCACACAAAGATACTTGAATTCACATATGAACTAGCAATAGTGATGAAGCTTATAAAAAAAAATCCTAAGTTTGTTTGGTTATGAATTAAGGATATTACATTAAGACATACTAACTAAAATTTTGATGTATTGATAGAGGAATGTAATACAAGATCAAATTTCATTGGGAGGCAATCCCCTGTGTTGGAAGAAACACTTATCATCTTGTACACTCATTATAGTATGGGAATAAATCTAATAAATAGGCACAAATACGCAAGAGGTTAGGACCAACAACAACATCAAAATTCTCTATGTTCTCTTACTTGATAGTCTAATAATTTCTATAGTTTCTATAGCACTCACTTTCCTCTATTCTTGTTTTTACTCCCCTAATAGGTACATTTGTAGCGACCCCGAGGAAGCGGCGCACCGTAACCACCACTCTACTTGCGATTTAGTTGAATCTTTTAATGTTAAACATGCATTTAAATGAAAGGCATAAAGAAGATATAACTATAATGTGAAGAAATAAATGAATGAATGCTTTTGTATTGATATTTCCAAGATCCGGTTACATATGATTCCCTCTAATGGATACCCTTATTTTGATACACGATTTTACACACAAAGAAGGTAGCAAGTGTATAAAATATCTCCTTGCAAGGGGTGGCACGCTTTATCAGGCTTCTCGATGATGCACATGAAACTGTATGAGGGATTATAGATGCCTCCTTCTCTAGGTATGGTATCTAGAGGGATCCTCTTGCTTTCGTATGTTATGGATTTTTTTGATGAACCTGTAGCCCTGTAAACAATGAAACAAAAACACACACTTAGATGTCTGATATTGCCTCCTCGGATGAGGCTGTTAGCAATGAATATAATTAATGAAAACAAATGCAATGAAACTAGTGCTATCAAAATTAGTAAATGAAGCAAATCTATGCTAATGACATGAAAAGCAAGTAACAAGCTAAAATGTAAGAAACTAGTACAAAGAATGCTAGATTAGGCCGACGGGCCACTATCCGAGACAACAGTCGCTAAGGTGAACATATTTCTAGTACTCCAAGGTTATGGATATAATCTTATTGTTGATGTTAAAAGAATTATCATTTCTTGTTTGATGTGCTGAATATCCTGTAGATGGAAAACCCCTAAATCGGTTAGCACTTCGTCACTCCTCAAAGATGCTCCAATATAGAAGGGCTTTGCTATAAAAATGATCTCCAAGGGAAGCTTTCCAAGTCTTGAAAATATCTCCTCAATTATCTATGATGCTCTTTGATTCTCAATAGTTTTATTAATTTGTGTCTATAATGCCTCTTGGTGCTCTTAGGTTTGCACCTTTTAAAGTGTGTGAAGCCCTAAGTCTATGTTCAAAACCCTAGGACTGAATCCCTCATGTGTACTGGATGTTAGCATGAGAAGCTTTTGTTTTTTCTATGTTTAACTAAAGTCTAAATTTAGACTTAAGTCTTCCATGTGAACTGGTCATGAGGGGAAATGCAAAGTTGTCCCTACTCACCTTTATTTCATTCAAACTGCCACTTACACCCATGAATGGGTCGATTTATCGATAATTTTCTTTTATGGCTTAGTCGTTGTTGTCTGCAGTGACTAAGATTTGGCCATTGTCATCTGCAATGACTAAGGTTTGGCCGCTCTGAGCTTGAGCGACCAGGATCTAGCTGCTTTGGTTTACAGTGACCAAGCTTGGATGGGCTAATACTACCCCATATGAGTGGTGAGAACCACTTTTGATACTTGGAAAGTCCAAGGTTTAGTCATATGGTCTAGGAATGTGCCTATGTGAGTAGTTCTCCTAAACATTATATGTTTTAGGTGTCTACAGATACCCCTCTTTGTGATGCATTGTGTGTAAGAACACAATGTTGAGAAAAAAAGTATACTGATATGTAAGGTGTATGATGATAATTGGTCTGATCAATGTTGGATGCCCCAATCACGCAAGACGACACACATCCTTGAATCATTTCTTCAACGTTTGGAAGGCTTAACTTAGCATAGGGCTAGCACATGTTCAATTGCACTCATTTATTAGATACAATCGGGTAGCTTCTATTGCGACAATCAGATCTGACCGGTAGGAGAGCTATGAATTGAAAATGTTACAATTTACTTATGATCCCAGCAAAGAAGGAAAATTTTGTAGTAGTTGGCTACAATGATACGTAGGATGAACACAATTTTGATATGATCGAGTGATATTTTGTTGATTTTGATTATGATTATTTTAATATTTGAACTACCCCCTCACACAATGAATTGGTAAGGGAAGGGCAATGAATGAAGCAAAAAATTGCCTGACCAATATGATTGGTTTTTGTTCCTTTCTAGTACTTGTTGTTTTAATGGGCAAACTCCCATACAAGTGTGATTTCAATTTTTTATGATAATCATTCATCCCTATCCTGGGGAGCGATCGAGCTATCAATAGCCTTCTTAGAGAATCAGGATGAGTGATTCTATTTATGCTTGTATTGCATCACTTGGCTTAGTGTTTTTGTGTCACAAGGGAATTAGGATGATTCTATCGCACCCATGGAGTAGTCCGACCATCTTGGTCTTCTTAGAGATTGAAAGACGCACATCGTAATTCCAAAATGAATAATTTGTCCCAAGTAGCCCTATGGTAACTCACTCATCTCACCGGATTGCATGGAGTGCAAATCGCTGCAACCGTTGAGTTGATAGCATAAGTAACTTGATACGAGGCTTACTCGAGATTTGTTTTTATATGATTTTTTTGTTATTTTGACCATTATGATGACCATGAGTTATCAAAATGTGTTTATTTGATGTTTTTTCTACTCCTCCTAGGAGGAATTTGTTTTATTTTTCTTGTGCTGCTGGCTGCTGTCAAATCCAGCAACCCCAAAATACTTGTTTTTTGCCATTCTCGACTACGGCGGCCAAGGCATAACTTGAAAAATATAAAAGGGTCTCTATTATTTATGTATTGTAGAAATACCTTCTTAAACAAAGGGTCTCTATTAATGTAAAAGCACCTCCTTGAGGTTAAATTATAATTGATTTATATCACTCTTTAAGAGAATTGTAAGCAATGTAGTTCTCATTAGTAAATTATCATGGAAAATAATGCAAGTTGTATTATGACATAAAGTTATCAAATGTTTGGATTAGACCTTTGAATGTGATTTAAAAATGGGTTCTAAATCTCCTAGAGTAATCCTAATATTAAATTGAATGAACAAACCATGCATATCACTTAAGGATGTAACTTTAGGAAATCAAATATGAAATGGACTTAAGGGAAAATGTGAATACTATCTAACCTCATGGAGATTATGGTTGAATGATTCAAGTAAGGCTTAATGGTAGGCGTTCACAATTCTGCGTGAGTTTGTGTAATAACCCCCTAAAAATATTAACATGGTATGTTAAAGTTAAGCATTGCAATGATTGTTGTTATATCTATAAGAAAGAACAAGCTAATCATAAAGGCATACGCCTAATGTATAAGGTTAAAATAAACCTAACATAAGGGACTAGTTTAATGTGTGATTTAAACTAGTAAGGGAAAAAGGGTGTTCTTGTTGAAATAGACGAGAGAATTTCCAAGTGCAAGATAAAGAAACCTTACCTACAGGTCATTATAGGGGTTTGGCCACTCCTATCCACAGGATAGACACTAACCATGTTGAGTTCCTCTTAAGTGTATCCTTGGACTTGCTTAGATATTCATCTATAAGAGAACCACACAAAGATACTTGAATTCACATATGAACTAGCAATAGTGATGAAGCTTATAAAAAAAATTCCTAAGTTTGTTTGGTTATGAATTAGGATATTACATTAAGACACTAACTAAAATTTTGATGTATTGATAGAGGAATGTATTACAAGATCAAATTTCATTTGGGGGCAATCCCCTGTGTTGGAAGAAACACTTATCATCTTGTATGCTCATTATAGTATGGGAATAAATCTAATAAATAGGCACAAATACCCAAGAGGTTAGGACCAACAACTACATCAAAATTATGTATGTTCTCTTACTTGATAGTCTAATAATTTCTATAGTTTCTATAGCACTC
The DNA here is from genome assembly GCA_028583015.1 of Wollemia nobilis. Lineage (NCBI taxonomy): Eukaryota > Viridiplantae > Streptophyta > Pinopsida > Araucariales > Araucariaceae > Wollemia > Wollemia nobilis. Next base: position 13,014,556 of record JAQPPZ010000754.1, on the reverse strand, counting down.
ACTTTCCTCTATTCTTGTTTTTACTCCCTAATAGGTACATTTGTAGCGACCCCGAGGAAGTGGCGCACCGTACCCACTACTCTACTTGCGATTTAGTTAAATATTTTAATGTTAAACATGCATTTAAATGAAATGCATAAATAAGATATAACCATAATGTGAAGAAATAAATGAATGAATGCTTTTGTATTGATATTTCCAAGATCCGGTTACATATGATTCCCTCTAAGGGATACCCTTATTTTGATACATGATTTTACACACAAAGAAGGTAGCAAGTGTATAAAATATCTCCTTGCAAGGGGTGGCACGATTTATCATGCTTCTTGGTGATGCACATGAAACTGTATGAGGGCTTATAGATGCCTCCTTCTCTAGGTATGGTTTCTAGAGGGATCCTCTTGCTTTCGTATGTTATGGATTTTTTCGATGAACCTGTAACCCTGTAAACAATGAAACAACACACACTTAGATTACCGATATTGCCTCCCTGGATGAGGCTGTTAGCAATGAATATAATTAATGAAAACAAATGCAATGAAACTAGTTCTATCAAAATTAGCAAATGAAGCAAATCTATGCTAATGACATGAAAAGCAAGTAACAAGCTAAAATGTAAGAAACTATTAAAAAGAACGCTATATTAGGCCAGCGGGCCATTGTCCGAGACAACAATCGCTAAGGTGAACATGTTTCTAGTTCTCCAAGGTTATGGATCTAAGATTATTACTGATGTTGAAAGAATTATCGTTTCTTTTTCGATGTGTTGAATATCCTGTAGATGGAAAACCCCTAAATCGGCTAGCACTTCGTCGCTCCTTAAATATGCTCCAATATGCTCTCCAATCCGGAAGGGCTTCGCAGTAAAAATGATCTACAAGGGAAGATTTTCAATTCTTGAAAATATTTCCTCAATGATCTATGATGCTCTCTGATTCTTAATAGTTTGATTAATTTGTGTCTATAATGCCTCTTGGTACTCTTAGGTTTGCACCTTTTAAAGTGTGTGAAGCCCTAATTCTATGTTCAAAACCCTAGGATTGAATCCCTCATGTGTACTGGATGTTAGCATGAGAAGCTTTTGTTTTTTCTATGTTTAACTAAAGTCTAAATTTAGACTTAAGTCTCCCATGTGAACTGGTCGTGAGGGGAAATGCAAAGTTGTCCCCGCTCACCTTTATTTCATTCAAACTACCACTTACACCCATGAATGGGTCAATTTATCGATAATTTTCTTTTATGGCTTAGTCGTTGTCATCTACAGTGACTAATATTTGGCCATTGTCATTTGTAATGACTAAGGTTTGGCCGCTCTGAGCTTGAGCGGCCAGGATCTAGCTGCTCTGGTTTACAGTGAGCAAGCTTGGATGGGCTAAGACTGCCTGAGATGAGTGGTGACAACCACTTTTGATACTTGGAAAGTCCAAGGTTTAGTCATATGGTCTAGGAATGTGCCTATGTGAGTAGTTCTCCTAAACATGATATGTTTTAGGTGTCTACAGATACCCCTATTTGGGATGCATTGTGTGTAAGAACACTGCGCTGAGAAAAAATATATACTGATATGTATGTAAGGTGTATGACAATCATTGGTCTGATCAATGTTGGATGCCCCAATCATGCAAGATGACATGCATCCTTGAATCATTGCTTCAATTTTTGGAAGGCTTAACTTAGCATAGGGCTAGCACATGTTCAATTGCACTCATTTCTTAGACACAATCGGGTAGCTTCTGTTGCTACAATCAAATCCGACCGGTAGGAGAGCTATGAATTAAAAATGTTACAATTTACTTATGATCCCAGCAAAGAAGAAAATTTTGTAGTAGTTGGCTGCAATGATTCATAGGATGAACGCAATTTTGATATGATCGAGTGATATTTTGTTGATTTTGATTATGATTATTTTAATATTTGAACTACCCCCTCACACAATGAATTGGTAAGGGAGGGCAATGAATGAAGCGACAAATCCCTTGACTAATATGATTGATTTTGGTTCCTTTCTCATATTTGTTGTTTTAATAGGCAAACTCCCATACAAGTGTGATTTCAATTGTTTATGATAATAATTTATCCCTATCCCAGGGAGCGGTCAAGCTATCAACAGCCTTCTTAGGGAATCAGACTGAGTGATTCTATTTATTCTTGTATTACATCACTTGGCTTACTGTTTTTGTGTCATAAGGGAATTAGGATGATTCTATCACACCCGTGGAGCATTCCGACCATCTTGGTCTTCTTCAGGATTGAAAGAAGCACATCATAATTCCAAAATGAATAATTTGCCCAAGTAGCCCTATGATAACTCACTCATATTGTCGGATTGCATGGAGTGCAATCACTGCAACCGTTGAGTTGATAGCATAAGTAACTTGATACGAGGCTTACTCGAGATTTGTTTTTATATTATTTTTTTGTTATTTTGACCATTATGATGACCATGAGTTATCAAAATGTGTTTATTTGATGTTTTTGCTACTCCTCCTGGGGGGAATTTGTTTGTTTTTTCTTGTGCTATTGATTGTTGTCAAATCCAACGATCCCCAAATGCCTATTTTTGGCTACTCTCAACTACAACGGCCAAGGCATAACTTGAAAAATATAAAATCAACCTAGTATTTTTTACTTTTCATTTTTTCAACTGGTGATTTGCTTTTCAAAGTTCTGGAGAGAAAGTGACTTTTGTGACTTGGAGCATTGTTGCATCGGGGATCATGGTTGCGTAGGGTGAGGCATCATCGAGCGGATGAGCTGAAGCTTCTTGGGTACTCTTTGAAATCTTTAACCCTTCTTGTTTCACTTTTGGATAAAAATGAACCACACTAAGTAATCGGTAAATGAACCTCATTAAACTTGTCAACAACAAACCAACCCATAGATAGGCTTAGTTTAGAATTTGTTTTGGTGGGCTTGCCCCCATTTTGCATTTTTTTCCATTTTTGGCCTAGGGCATACGCATCTGTCATGTTGCCCGTTGGTCGCAACTGCCCAAAGTGGCTATTTTGGCCTGCAACTTGGCTGCTATCGACGGCAGCGATCAATTTCAATTTCAACGGTCAAAAATCTTACCGTTGGAGGCTTGGCCACTTCCTGCTTCAGCGATTGATTTTTGGCCACTGGAGGTGATAGCGACTAGAAATACTTAGGCAATTTTTTTGATTTTTTTGAATTTTGAAGTGATTAATTGATTTTTTTTTTAATTTTGAATTGCTTTTATAAAATTTGTTGTATGATTAGGTACATATATTGCTCTTTTCACTTATAATTTAGAATAGCCTATCATTATTTACATCATTCTTCATGATTTATTATGATTTATGCCTTAGATGCATTGTAGTTATGCTTTATTTTATTTTTCTTTTAGATTCTCTCTGCTCAAGCTCGGGACCCAAGGCTCTTGAATGACCTTCTGTCCCTCATGGATACTATGTATTGGGCCTGGCTCAAGGCCCGTGGCTATAGTATGTCACTAGGCTGCCCAATATTATGTCATATCAAGCTTACCTCATGACCTTGGTATACCAGTGGGATCCCCAGACTAATACCTTCCATCTTCCCACCAGTGAGATGACTATCACACCAAAGGATGTGTACAGGATTTTTGGATCCCCTTCGATGGAGTGGCCATTGTCTCTTTGGCCACTAATGACCATGATGTTGTCTTTGCTTGGGTGTTCGGAAGGCATGTTGTAGATGTCTTCAAGGACACCAAATCTGGTGGTGTATTTGTTTTATGTTGGTACCAGAAAAAGGTCTTCTCCGAGAGGCATGTAGTGTTGATGATGGTTATCAGAAACATTCTCATTCTAGATTGCTCAGGCTTGAGGTTCCCATGGAACCTCCTTACGATGGTCCAAGATCTGATGGATAGTACGGAGCCCATCATCTATGCATGGGGGAGGTCTCTTTTGGCCTAGTGTTATGATCAGTTGTACCACATCCGTCGATGGGGTCGCATTGGAATCGCTTGTAGCTTGCTCCTACAGGTTTGGGGATGGAAGCATATCCAGGTGGATCATCCTAGAGGGCTTCCTGCCAAGATTATAGTCATCAAGGAGCAGATACAGTGCTATGCTACTATATGGTCTCAAGTGCGCAAGGAGCGCAAGAGTCATTCTCATGCGGGGGAGCTCTCCATCTACATTGCTACTTTTACTGGGTTGAATGCCGAAGATATCATATGGCACCCATACCATGAGTGTTCGAATTGGGATGATCCGACTAGTTTCACAGCTAGGACTTGGCGTGAGCGGTGGCTCATTGACCGCAAGGTTGGCATCAGGGAGTATTTCTTGTACTCTTGGGTTCTTTGTCAGTATAGGTTGCAGCAGGATGTGCCACTTGTTCTATTTTTGTATAGGCACCTTGTAGTAGAGGGAGACCTTCCCCCATCGTAGATCATAGAGCTTTTCTATGAGGAGGATGCCCCAACGGTTGATCCTGGAGTTTTTTGAGGAGTCACAGATGCATTTACACAGTGGTGGGAGGATCTGATGTGGCATGGTGATGGCAGTTTGGGATGCAATGATGATGATAGGGATGACGATGCAGATCCAGCAAGGCACAGAGTTCGAGTCAAGACTGAGGTATGGGGCTAACTAGTAGAGCAGGTGGTAGCAGAGGAGCAGGAGGCTCTAGAGGAGGATGAGAAGGAGTTGGATCCCAAGGAGAGAGATTCTCATTTGAGAGCACAGTTGCATGAGGTCGAGACCGAGCTCCAATCAACCAAGATCTAGGTACAGTAGCAAGATGCTACTATAGCATAGTGAGATGCCACAATAAAGCATCTCACGCTATAGATCCAGGTTTTGTAGGCTACTATTGAGGGCGATGTTGCTAGGATGTAATTTGTTGTTCCTCCTTCTACACCATAGGGTGATACCGGGGTAGATCCAAGGGAAGAGGTTCTATGCCTACATTCTTTGCTATATGAGTACGAGGGGCAAATCCAAGGGCATGTCTCCCACATAGCCTCTCTCCAAATGCAGCTTAGGAGGCATAGAGTTGTCCCTAGGGAGAGGCCAGGTGCATCTGGTTCACAGGTCAGTGGGCGCTCCACCTTCGAGCAGTATTTCATCCGTCCTAGCTAGAGGACCCAAACTCGCACAGATAGACCAACAGGCTCACATCACTCTACTCATAACATAGCCATAGGAGGAGGTGATGTCGGGGGTGCAGGCCCCATGTTTGACTGATGATGCACTTGGATTCTTTTTTTGAGGTCTTCTTGACCTATATGATTGTGGCCCACGGGCAATTTTGTATATCCACGTATTTGATACACATATTTCTATGATATCTTTGCATTATGAATTATTATGTATATTGTTTATTTCTCATGTTTTTGTTTTATTTTTTGTTTTATGTATGCGATGTGATGATGGCATTATGATGATTTTATGTATGTGTTAGATGATAGGTGATATTTATGATTATGTGGATGTTTATATGGATGCTTATGTAGATGCGATATGATCCAATTATTACAACATGATGTGATGTATCATGGATTTATGATTGTATGCATAGGTGTATTATGATGTGATCTTTGATGTGAATGGATGAGTTATTAACTATGTACTTATGGATGTAATTTCGATTGTTAAATGCATGTTTGATTTTGATTTCATTGTGTGCATCTAACTTATGCTATGATATGGTGAATGCAATGTGTAATGCGTTATGTATATGGTGTTTAATCTAATGTGAATGAACTTGTATGTTTTAATCACTTAAAACATAAGGAATGCATATGATATGATTTTGACAATCTAATGGGTGATACCATAGAAAGTATAAAAACCATGAATGTTTAATAATCATTCTAATCATAAGAATTAATTATTTAAACCATCCATATGTGTAATGTAATGGTACGGAATGTATGTGTTTTTTGGATAATCTTCTGTAATTTAAAAGATATAAAATAATTAGTGGTCGTCTAAATATCATTTATGACATATATCCGGTATCTAATTTATTTTATTAATACCCCCTAATTTACAAAAGCTTATAAATAAATTTGATGATGTGATTGATGATATGATTTGTTGCTATGTAGGAATATTTGAGGTTTTTCCTGTGACTTCAAACACTCTAGTTACCCTATCAACAACTATGTACTGACCATACAAGACTTTTGAAAAGCAAGGCTTTCACTCTATACCAAGATATTCATTATCTTTGTGTGTGCAAATAAATATATTTTTAGATAGAACTCAAGCATTTCCTCCGATGTCAGGCAGGATTCTCTAAGCCCATTGCTAAGATCAGGGATCCTCAAGTGTTCATCTCATCCTTATGTTGGAATTAGTTGGACTATACCACTAGGTAGTATTAGGTTACCTAAAGCTACCTCATCCACATGCAAACATTGGTCTATACAAATTCCAAAAGCTATTGTGATAGACATCGTCATGCGTAAGGATATCTCCTTCCAATTTTGTACAATGCTAAGAATTCCAGGGATTCAAGCTCCATTTCCTTCTTTTCTTCATTTTATTTGGGATACTTGCTCATGTTTAGTGATGCAAATCACTGTTTATTTTTTATTGATTTTTTTTTTTGAGCAAGGGATTTATGTAGTGATGATAATCACTATTTGCTTTGCTTTTGTGCTTTTGAGTACTTTGAATTTGTGCTTGGGAATCTTGAATTTGTGTTTGGGAATCTTGTATTTGCACTTTGTTTTGGGATATTTGCTCGTTTTGATTTAAGTAAGGGATTTAATTGGGTAGGGCGAAGCTTGTCCTTTTGCCAATTATCAGCACATTTAAATCGGTTGCACATGGGGATAAGCAAGGAAGATCCTTTTCGCTTAAGGTAACCTAGACCACTTTTGCAGTTTTCATCTTTCCCTTGTACCATCTAGGATTTTAGTGTTTCAATTAGTGATGGGATCTTGAATATCCAAGGTATTATCACAACTAGACCTTACCCTCTACTAATCATGATGGATTTCTACAAAATCTGATAAGACAACTAGATATGGTTGAATGACTAAAAAACCTTAGTGTATTTATTATAGCAACATGAAATGGTTGTGTTGAAAAACATAGGTACACACATGGATGCATTGATGAAGATGGATTTGAATTGTGATTGTGATACAAACTGTGGCATCGTTTGCAATAATATGATCATACCATATGCAAATGCAATGGATGTAATGCAACTATGTGAATTAAATGTTTTTGTATTTTTTATTGTTGCATTGTTTTTGTACTTTTTTATTATTGCTTTTGACCAAAGGGCTTTAAAATGCCTTTGGAGATTTTTTTGTGATTTGATTTGACAAAAGGGCTTTAAGATGCCTTTGGAGCATTTTGTGATTTGACCAAAGGGCTTTAAGATGCCTTTGGAGCATTTTGTATTTTGACCAAAGGGTTTTAAGATGCCTTTGGAGCATTTTGTGATTTGACCAAAGGGCTTTAAGATGCCTTTGGAGCATTTTGTGATTTGACCAAAGGGCTTTAAGATGCCTTTGGAGCATATTGTGATTTGACTTAAAAGATACCCTTGGAGCATTTTTGATTGATTTTTACCAAGCGGATTGGGTACCCTTGGAGCATTTTTGATTGATTTTGACCAAGCATATTGGGTACCCTTGGAGCATTTTTGATGGAATTTTGAATTTTATGTTTTTCGAATTTTTTTTTTTTGTATTTTGACATATTTGAATGTTTTTGTTATTTTTGACATATTTGAATTTTTTTGTTATTTTTGATATTTTTGAATATTTTTGTTATTTTATGACATATTTGAATGTTTTTGTTATTTTTTATATATTTGAATGTTTTTGTTATTTTTTACATATTTGAATGTTTTTGTTATTTTATGACATATTTGAATGTTTTTGTTATTTTTGATATATTTGAATGTTTTTTTGTTTTTTTATGTATTAAATGCCTTCAAATGAATGATGTTGAGAGTTTCAGGCTCTTCAACATCATCCAATGATGTAAGGTGATATGCTCCAGGCCCAATCCTTTCTGAAATCATGTAGGGGCCTATCCAATTTGCCATAAATTTTTCTCGCAGGTGCAGCAGCAGATTTGAGTTTTGTTGGTTTTCTTTAAGCACAAGATCCCCAAATTTGAATTCCCTCAAGTGGACAATACTATTGTAATCTCGTGCAAGGCGATCCTAATAAATATGGAGATGCTCCAAGGCATTGACTCGGCGTTCATAAAGAAGCGTCAAATAATCAAGGTGGCCTTGTCGCGCGGTGTCATCATCTATGAAGTCCTTCAATGTTATGTGCAAGGTTGGAATCTCCAACTCTAGGGGCATGATGGCCTTAGTGCCATATACAAGTGAAAATGATGTTTCCCCAGTGGGCGTTTGCACACTAGTCCTATATGCCCACAATGCAAGAGGTAATTACAAATGCTATTCCTTATGATTATCTTTCATCGTCTTCCTCAAGATGGAAATGATTGTTTTTTTGAGGCTTCTGATTGCCATTTGCTTGCGGATAATAGGGTGTTGACAATTGTGCTAAATATGGTATTTTTTCATCAAAGCACACACACTTTTGTTCTTGAAAGATGGCCCATTATCCAATATTATTTTTGAAGGGACCCCAAAATGGCTTATGATATTGTGGAGTATAAATTTCGTAATCCTTGGTCCAGTTATCGATGTCAAGGGGATCGCTTCGACCCATTTTGTGAAATACTCAATGGTCGTTATGATGAACATGTATCAGCCTGAATATGGGGTTGAGATCTTCCCAACCAAGTCTAGTCCCCACTACGAGAAGGTCCATGCTTCCTGGATGGTTTGCAAGGCTTGTGATGGCAAGTGGGTGAAGTTTGCATGATGCTGGCACTTGACGCATTTCTTGACATACTCACAATAGTATTTTTCCATGGTGGGCCACTAGTAACCCATTCTCAAGATGCACTTAACGATGGCCATGCCACTGAAGTGACTGCCACATGTACCATCATGAGCTTGCAAAATTTCCCAAGATGCTTCCTGGGGCTAAAGACAACGAAGGAGCATTCCGTCGTAACCTCGTCTATAAAGGATCTCTCCTATAAAAATGTATCTTGTCACCTTTTATTTAAAGTTTCATATTTTAGCATGTGACAAGCCTTGTGGTACCATTCCAAGCTTCAAGAAATCCCACAATTGGGAAAGCCAATCCTAATAAGCCACAACTTCTATGGATAAAACGACATGTTCCTCCTATGATTCAAAATCTGTGAACATAGATTGAGAAACAACCCTATGGTGAATGGTCGTGCCGCACTCTGTAGGTCCTTGAGAGATCAAAGATTCCCAAGGTTTCATTTGCAAGAAACTTCTAGCTCTAAAGGACAAATCTTGATTTGATTCGGTCTGGATCATGTCGACTGACTGTTGATTGGCAATAGCCTCGCGTTGTATTTATGAGTGCACAAGCACTTTCACATGAACGGTTGTAAAATCAGCAAAGGGATTCTGAGGGATTAAGGATCCCAAAGATGCCACAGTGTCTTCAAATCTATTTGACATACGAGGAATTGCCTCAATATCATACCATTCTAGTCGTGCTAGGTAAGTGTCAAAAAGCTCCTTGTAAGCTTTTAGGAGTGGGCACCTGCATTGGAACAATCATTTGACTTGATTAACTATGAGCAAGGAGTCACCAAATATATTCAATATTTTAATGCCCATTGTGACAATTGTTTGAAGTCCCAAGATCAGGGCCTCATACTCTGTGTTATTGTTTGTGCAAGGGAAGTCTAGCTTGAATGATAATGGTAATGGATCGCCTTGTGATGTGACAAATACTATCCTTGCTTCGCCCCCTTGTTCGTATTTCAAACCATCAAAGAACAATGCCATGTCTCTTTCTTTCTCAGGTTCTTAGAGTTTCAGTGGATCTGATAATGCAAAGACTGCATCAACAGGAAATTCTATGGTGAGAGGTTTGCTATCTTGAAGAGGTACCTCTGCTAATTGATCTGCTATGACTTATCCCTTGATGGAATTTTGGCTTATGAATTCTAGATCAAATTTTTTCAATAGCATGATCCACTTTGCAGTTCATGTATTGTGATAGGTCTTGTTCATTATGTACTACAAAGGATTTTGTTTGGATATAACGTAAGTCATATGGCTCAACATGTAGTGTCGCAAATTTTTGGTTTCAAAGACCACTGCCAAGCACAACTTTTCTACATACACATACCCTAGCTCATAACTCACCGAGGTGCAACTGATGTAATATATGGCTTTCTCTTTATATTTTGTATTCTTTTGGGCCAACATGGTGCCCAAAGAAAAATCAGTAGCCGATATGTATAGTAAAAATAGTATGTCTGGCCTTGGTGGAGCCAACATTGGCAGTGTTTCCAAGTATATTTTGATCTCTGCAAAGGCTTGTTGGCACTCTTCATCACCATCTTTGCGTAGCAACCAGTTCATGGGTTGACATCTGTCTAATAATTGAGCGATGAACCGTTTGATGGATGCTACCTTGCCTTGTAGTATTCTCAACTCCCTAATGTTGGTAGGGGCAGCCATTTCCAATATAGTCTTTACCTTTGTAGGATCAACTTCGATGCCTCTCTTAGAAATGATGAACCCTAAGAACTTACCAGAAGTTACGCTATATACGCACTTCTTAGGATTCAATCTGACATTGTGTTCAATGAGGTGATCGAAGACCTTTGTAAGGACATCAGCATGCTCCTGCTGTAATAAATACTTGTCTAGTAAATCATCAATGTAATCCTCCAAGATCCTATGCATATAGTCATAAAATATGTATGTCATAGCCCGCTAATATGTTGCACCAGCATTCTTCAAGCCAAATGGCATCACCTTGTAATAGAATGTTCCCCATGGAGTAATGAAAGTAGTATTGTGTTGGTCCTCAGGTTTGATCCGAATTTGATTGTATCCAGAAAAACCATCCATTAGGGAGAGCATCTCATGACCTTCGGTGGCATCAACAAGAGCATCTATGTTTGGCAACGGGAATGAATCCTTTGGAGTTGCTCTATTCAAGTCTCTAAAATTTGTGCAAATGTGGACTCTTCCATCCGGTTTTCCTATCGGTACCATGTTTGAGATCCATTCAGGATAGTCGATGGGAATTATGAAAATCACATCCAATAGTTTGTGCAACTTATTCTTTACCATCAAAGTGACGGTTGGATGCATTTTCCTCAAATTTTACTTGACTGTCTTCTTTAGGGGATCCAATGAAATATTGTGAACAACTAACTTTGGGTCAATCCCTGGCATGTCTTTGTAAGTCAAGGCAAAAATATTTGACCTCTCCTTAAGGAGAGGAATAATGATGGATTGTTCCTCTAGAGATAGAATTTCTCCGAACTTGAATTTCTTTGGTTGAGTAGGATCATCGCTAATGTCCACCTTGAAAGTCACTTCTATAGCCATATGTGACCCATCCTCCAACTGGTGAGGCGTGGGTATCAAGTGAATTTCATCGATGGGATTTATAGGTCCTACTGGCTCAGGATCCAAACCAGCATGGAACACTTCATATGCACAGTATGATGCAAAATGTAACAGTTGTAACATCTCTTTGTTAGAGAAAATATCCTCAAGCTCTATGGGTGAATCAGCGCAATCCCAATCAATAGCCTCTATATCAAGACACAGTGGTTTAGTGGATCTGTTGGGTTATGAATTGAAGTGGTCAAATCAATAGAGATTGTGTTGATGGATGAGATGAAATATCTAGGACCACATGGGTGAAATATTGTCTCAGATATTTCCATTCCATACTCACGATGAGGCTTTGGAGGAAAAGGAATCTTCGAATCTGGTCCCTGAGTAGGCCAGATAATAGGATCATTGGGCCCTAACAACTCTCTTAATGTAGGTGAAGGGGGATTGACCGCATAGTGAATGGCCACTAGGTCGATAGGTCTCCCCAAAAACTACAAACTAGGGTCTATGGCACACAGTGCCACTTCTCTTTCTACCAGTGCATTGACTTGCTGCAAGTGGAAAGGCCCAAGATAAGCCATCTCGATTTCATCTTCAAAGTCATCATCACTTATCCAAAAACTGTTAGCATTGGTATGTGGCCCTAAGACAAAAGGCTCATGTCTTGGCCCCAAGTAGGCCATCTCTATCTCATCCTCATATTCTTCATCACTTATGAAGAATCCATTTGCATTAGTTTCTTACCCTAAGCTATGGGGCCATTGCCTTGGTCCTAGGTAGGCTCTCTTTGTTGAGTCCTTTGACTCATAGTCACTTTCATCCGATATGAATCCACTCTCTTTATGGATGGACCAAGTAAATCTATGTAAATAGCAAGGCCCATGATAGGCCAAGACTTATTGTGCTTCATCATCACTTGCCACGTATCCATTTTTTAATTGATATTCATCCCATGAGTTATAACCTGTTGGGATGACATCAATTGTGGAGCTTGGATGATAAGTTTTAGGTGATGGTATGTTTACCACGGCCACCTGTCTGTTGCTCATCTATCTTATGCTTGGTAGGTGATAAGGAATAAAATGTATGTCTTCTCCTAAACCCAAGCTTAATCTGTCCAAGGCTACTACTAGAGAGTCATCCTATCCTCTGATGTAATAGCCTAACCCAAACCTATTATTGGGAAGTTGGTATTGTGCTTGAATGGTCGCCTACGCCCCTACTCGTATATACCAAGACCGTAACCATGCCAATGGCAATGTTTGAAGTAGCTTAGAGCAAAATCAGGATTAGAGAGGTAACAAACATTAATAGTGAATAATTAATCATTGTCCTCTTCTTCATCAGTAGACTTATGGGCACGGTCTAGTAGCATAGACAAATATTGTCTGGTTGGGAGGGATTCCAAGCGGAACCACTGTTCCCACTGGTGGTCTTAGGTCTTTTGGTCATCCCATTTCTTGTGTGGACTCTATGATGGGCGTGAATGTTATGTTCTGCACAATATACTCTCCTATCCCTATACTTTCCAAGTGTATCATCGCATGTGATGTGGATGGTCCTACAGATGACACTGGCGAAGTGGATTCTAGTATCTCCTTAGCTTGATCCTAGAGATCTTCTTCCATGGGACTTGGAATTTTCTCAATGGCTATGGTTAGCGCTTCCTTGGGTTTTCTTTCCTCAACTAAGGGCACATTTAGCTTATGATTGTCTTTTGGTTTTGACATTGACTATCTCTTAGAAGCATTAGTCATGTTGGGCACTAGATGAGGTGTTGATGTAGATGGATCTTTTCGTACCCCTTTATCTCTATCATTTAGTTGTGTAGCTGGAGATGAAGGTCCTACATACAAGTGGTCAGAAGGAATCATAAATTCTCCTAGACAATCCACCTTATGGACATATTTGAATGGATCTTCATCAACCAACATCATATAGACTTTGTTATCATGCACATACTTGACACATTGGTGTAATATTGAAGGAACACACTTCATGTCCCTTATCCAAGGATGCCTTAGGAGGATTTTGTATTGCATGGCCCCTTACAATACATGACACATCACAGGGATGGTCTTATGCCCCACCTTGATAGGTAAGACTATCATTCCCACGGTATTGCATAAAGCATCATTGAAAGCCCTTAATGTGTAGGCTCCCAGAATGATATTGGACTTGGGGATCTTAAGGTGTTCTATTGTTGTTGTTGTGATGATGTTGATTTATGAACCTGTATCAATCAAGACCCGTTTAAAATGTAAATCATTGATTGATGCCACAATGTGCAGCATAGGGTCTGGTAAGTCAGTAGGTACTGTCTTAATCTCATAATTGTAAAATTGAATTACAGGTTCTTGGCATTCTTGTACTTGTCCCACAAAATGAGTGAATACATTTGGATCTTGTGTATGGAGCTCAATTGACCTTAAAATTTCCATCAAGGTCTCATTGTGCTTCGAGGATTTTTGTATGAGCTCATAGATAGATAGATTTTTCGGAATCGTTTGTAAGTTTTGCTCAAGTCTACTCCGAACCGTTACCACAGGTTGGGTCGGTGGACCTGGAAGGTTGTTTTACCCTTGCCTATGCCTAGGTGTAGTGAGGATATTAATGGGAGCTACAGGAGGTTGTGGTTGACCATACCATCTACTCTTGATTGCTATATTGACAATTTCAACCATCCCATCGCACTCGTGGGTAGGCATATCAATTCGAACCTGATTGACTTATGCACCTTGCCCTCTAGGGACCTCATGGTTTGGAAGAGGGTTTTTGTATATGCCTATATCTCTATTGACAAGGGCCAATGGGTTGTCAACTTTAAGTTCTCTCGCCTCAATCATGTTTTGCACTTGGTGCTTGAAACCAACACAAACCTCAATGTTATGCCTTGGTATCCTATGATAAGGGTAAAATTGATCTTCCCTATATCCTTTTGTATTAGGATGGTTGGGATCTATAAGAGGTATATCAAGGAACCTAATATTTTCCACCTTGCTCAATTGGTTGAATATTAATTGCATTGATTCTATCAATGGTGTAAAATAGCGAGGGGGTTTGTGTTCTCTGTTTCACCCTTGATTGTTCTTTTGATCATAATTGGCTGGTGGGGGCTGCACTTGATAATTCTAGGGTTGTTGTGCAGCCCCATCCTTAGGTTCCACCAATACCACTCGATTAATTGGAGCAGAGTTTGCCTGCTTCTGCTTGTACTTGTCATTCTTGCCATTTTTGTTCCACTCCTTGGTTCAGAGTTTGATGGTTCTCTCATCTAATTTTATATCCTCAATGAGTTTGGCTTGTGCCAAGGATTCTTCAAATGAGGGGTATTGTTGAAGTTGTAGCAAGAGGAAAATGTTTTTAGAACAACTCTTGGTGAACATTCGGACAATCTCTTTTGTGGGGACGGAGAATGATAATTTTACCATGACTTTTCTCCATCTATTCCCATAATCCATTACTAGCTCATCATCATAATGTCTCAAATTGGTAAGGTCTGAAAGGTTCACCTTCTTCTTATCACCAAAGGAGAGATGCTTCAGGAATGCATTTACTATTTTTTCAAAACTCGATATGCTATGCTTGGGTAGTTGGTTGAACCATTGAGTGGCAGTGCCCGAAAATGTCATAATAAATGTCCTTAGCATAATAGCATCATTATCTTCAAGATGAAAATGTGCATTGATGAAATTGGTAAGATTCTTTTGTACATCCTCTTCACCCTTTAACTTTTTCAACCTAGGAGTCTCAAAGTGCTTATGATATGCAGGGCTAGGAACTGATGGGCATAATAACTGGTTGTGTATTTTTCTCAATGTTGGTTGGTTCCCATTTGTCTCTTATTTCTCAAAGGACTTCATATTTTTAGCAAATTCTTGGAATGCCTTTGAGGCAAGGAGTTCCTATTCTTGTAGGCCCACTCATGGTGGCAATGGAGGTAACCCTCTATCCTCTTGATTTGTTCCATTTTCTTCCCTCTTACGAGGGGATTCAGGATGTGTCTGATCTTGATCTATCAAGTTTACCCTTTCCCCACCAGTTGGATTTAGTTTATGATTTGGAGGGTGGTTTTGTTGCGGGTTTCCTTATTTTCTAGTGTGCCCCTCTCTTGGTGAGTCAACACATTTCTCTTTGATGATCATTACCATTTTCTTGTTGGTTGATACAAGCTAGCTGCTCAGCTTGTTCTCTTAAACTCTACTCATATTGGCGCAAAAGCCTTTCTCTTTGTTTGTCATGTTCGAGAGTTTCTAAAAGCTCTCACTCCTTGCATAAGGCATTTTCTAGCCATCGCATGCGGTTAACTTGCACTGTCATAGAAGACTCATGCTTATCTGATCCTGTTCTAGTGGTTTTGATTCATAGATTCCTTGAAGAGTTTTCTACTATTTATTTGCTCTTACTAGCTAATGTAACTTGTCCAATGTATTATTGAGTGTCTCTATGATCAGAATTTGTATGTTTACTATGGGGTCACCCTAAGGCACACCCAGTTTGAGAGGTGGGCTTAGAAGTCACAGTTCATGAACTTCTAGGTGCATAATTCTCTATGGCTATGATTTTTGGAGGTGGCCTCAAATAAATCAGATCCAACTCATCTAACTATATTGTTTTCCATGGTTGATCCTGTGGGGTGCCATTTATTCCAATGAGGTCATAGTCTATTGGAATCCTTCCTCTTGTGTGAAGGATATCTTCTATTTGATGTCTATGACTAGATGTATCTCTAGTTTCATGCCCCTCAATGGGCTGATCTGTTCTAAGTATCTCATGTGAATGTTGGGATGTTGTGACCCCTGTGTGTCCTTTTGATGATGAAGGCTTTGTGGTCACCCCCTTTATCCATGAGTATGGAGGCGTGGAAGCCTCATCATCCCTGTGTGAAGAATGGGTTTTAGAACCCCTCTTATGTCCATGTGGAGAGGAAGCTCTTGAAGCCTACTCATGTCTTTGAGAAGTTTCTATGTGTTTAGAGGAAGCCCTTGAGGTCTCCTCATGTCTCCTTGATGATGATGGTCGTGAGACCTCTTTTTGTTTATGTTATGTAGTTCCATTATGTTGCTTCCTATTTTGGGTTTCTCGAGGAGAACCCCCAAGGGTTGAGTTATCACCCCTTAGACTCGTGGAACTGCGTCTCATGGTCTTACGAGTGGGTCTTTCAATGGGACTACAACTTCGCCTATGGGTATGTGTTGCTTCAGATTCTCTCTTAGTATCGGACCGAGGATGTTTACTTCTTGTTTTGACCATTGTGTTTGCAGATTTAGCTTTTTGTGTTGCAATTAAATATAGCCAAACAATATCAAGCAAATGTTTATCTTGATTACCAATTTAAGTGTGCCCTAAATTGTTTGTTGTATTTAGATGTTTTGTTCTTGTTTATTGCTCTTATTTTAGATTTAGAATAAGGAGACTCATCCATAGTGGTAATCAATAATACCCATGCCAAACATGATTTTCTCAAAAGAGACTAGGTTACACCACTTAAATCCCAGTGGGGGGTTCACCTAGCTCTTCCACTCTAAACCAATTGTTCCAATAGTGGGAGACAGTTTGAATATAAGTAACTTAGTACCACTATAAGTTTCTAGTTCTATTTCTAGGAAGATCTAGGGGGCAAGCCAGTGGAAGGAGATGAATGGCAACATCACTGGACTGAATTGAAGGTTGGTGATGAAATCCAACTCCCCAATGTTTAAAATATGCGTGTGTGTGTAGGGTTCATTTTAAGTTTGCATAAATTAAAATGCATCATACAACAGCAATGAGTCTTTCCTATATGCCTAATGTAAAAGACATTTCAATTTTTAGAAGGATGCATAGCTACTATGATATTAATGGATGCACTCCATTTGATGCAAATATGACCTCTAGAAGGGGCCCAAAGCAAGCAAACCAACACCCAGTTTCTAGCACATTGGATTCTAGGGCGTACTTTACAAGCATAAGTTATTGTTCCTAACAACGCCTAGCGAAAATCTAAAAATAAACCCTAATATTCGACAGATGCAAATTCTTTCTTTTTCATTCTTTCAAGTTTCCAAATTGAAATATGTCTTAATTTTCACTATTTTTAGGAAAACAGAAGCAGGAAAAAAACCATAAAGCATAAAAAAAAATTGTACCAAACTTTAATCTAGCTCAGAGAATAAAGATTTTGTCCTTTGCTACACTCCAGTTGTAGTCATTGTTGACCAGAGCGACTGATTTTTTGCTGCTGTTAGCAGGATCGGCTAAGACTGTGGGCCGTTGTAGACTAGAGCGGCTAAACCTACACACAAAACCCTAGTTAGTAAAGTGGTAGAAAATGAAACAAAACTAAAGAACTGGGTAGGAGTCCCATCGTGATCACCATCTGTAGCGACCCTGGGGAAGTAGCGCACCGTCCCCACTACTCTACTTGCGATTTAGTTGAATATTTTAATGTTAAACATGCATTTAAATTAAAGGCACAAAGAAGATATAACCAGAATACAAAGAAATAAATGAATGAATGCTTTTGTATTGATATTTCTAATATCTGGTTACATATGATTCCCTCTAAGGGATACCCTTCGATTGATACATGATTTTACACACAAAGAAGGTAGCAGGTGTATAAAATATCCCCTTGCAAGGGGTGGCACACTTTATTAGGCTTCTCGGTGATGCACACAAAACTGTATGAGGGCTTACAGATGCCTCCTTATCTAGGTCTGGTTTTTAGAGGGATCCTCTTGCTTTTGTATTTTGTGGATTTGTTTGATGAACCTGCAACCCTGTAAATAATGAAACAACAACACACACTTAGATGTCTGAGATTGCCTTCCAGGATGAGGCTGTTAGCAATGAATATACTTAATGAAAACAAATGCAATGAAACTAGTGCTATGAAAACCAGTAAATGAAGCAAATCTATGCTAATGACATGAAAAGAAAGTAACAAGCTAAAATGTAAGAAACTAGTACAAACAACATTAGATTAGGCCGACGGGCCACTATCCGAGACAACGGCCGCTAAGGTGAACCTGTTTCTACTCCAAGGTTATGGATCTAATCTTATTGCCAATGTTGAAAGAATTGTCATTTCTTGTTCGATGTGTTGAATATCTTGTATATGAAAAACCCCTAAATTGGCTAGCACTTCGTTGCTCCTCAAAGATGCTCCAATATGCTCTCCAATCTGGTAGGGCTTCACTGTAAAAATGATCTCCAAGGGAAGCTCTCCAAGTCTTGAAAAGCTCTCCTCAATGATCTATGATGCTCTATGATTATCAATAGTTCGATTAATTTGTGTCTATAAGGCCTCTTGGTGCTCTTAGGTTTGCACATTTTAAAGTGTGTGAAGCCCTAAGTCTATGTTCAAAACCCTAGGATTGAATTCCTCATGTGTACTGGATGTTAGCATGAGAAGATTTTATTTTTTCTATGTTTAACTGAAGTCTAAATTTGGACTTAAGTCTCCCATATGAACTGGTCATGAGGGAAAATGCAAATTTGTCCCCACTCACCTTTATTGCATGCAAACTGCCACTTCTGCCCGTGAATGGGCCGATTTATCGGTAAGTTGCTTTTATGTCTTAGCCGTTGTCATCTATAGTGACTAAGATTTTGCCGTTGTCATCTACAGCGACTAAGGTTTGGCCTCTCTAAGCTTGAGTGACCAGGATCTACCCGCTCTGGTTTACAACGGCCAAGCTTGGATGGGCTATGACTACCCCAGATGAGTGGTGAGAACAACTTTTGATACTTGGAAAGTCCAAGGTTTAGTCATATGGTCTAGGAATGTGCCTATGTGAGTAGTTCTCCTAAACATGACATGTTTTAGGTGTCTACAACATTCATCATAGGTACTTTAATTTCAATAAATTTATTGCCCACACATATAGTGCATGACATCTTACCAAAGTACTATGGCCATGGATTGATTATTAAATTACATATTCAAGATCCATCACCTAATGTGTGATAGGAAAGGGTTTAGTAACTTGTAGTTAAACATGTAATTTACCTTAGGTCTTTAAAATATATTGAGTTGGGTTAATGTGATATGTATATGGTGTGGGAAATTAATAGATATTATTGAATTATAATTAATTTTTAGATAAAATTCAATAAATTATAGAGTACTCTAAGTCAAGAATCCAAAGAAGATTCACTTGCAAGTTTCCTTAACTCTCACATAGCTCAAATGAAGGAAGGTAGATTGATGTATCATATTTTATGTAATAGTTGTACATGACCAACCATCAAGAATTTCAAGGAGTACTTCATATTTCTAAAAACTGCATAGAAAATATGAGAGTCTAATTTCAATACTTAGTCAAACTTCTACAGCACCAATTTAAGAGTTGAAAGGGCATGTCAATGGTTTTGTCATGAAAAATAATTGAGAACAAAGGAATTGTTGGAAGCCTCCATTTCATGGTTGTTGTTTGCATGTCCTTGGATAATTCTCACTCCTCTTGGAAGACCTTGGTAGTCGACATGGTTTTCAATATATTTGTTGTGGAGCCTAGGTGGATAAAAAATAATATTTTCTATATTTTATTCATTAATAAAAAGTTATGATTTGTCATTATTTGTTTCATTCACATGTATGAGCAATGGTCTTTTATTAATACAAGGATACATTTTAGTATCATAGCCAAATTATCTCAAGTCATACCTTAAGAGCTACTTGAGACAAATATTTTAAAATTGATGTTTTTTAAAATAGGTCATTTTAGGATTATTTTAGAGGGTAAACTTTCAAAGGGCATGTCTTACTTATATGAAAGTAAAATTCACTTTTTTTCTAAATTGCATATTTTTTTGAGCTCTAGTTATTAGTGCTTATGTTAAAGTCCTATTTTTTTGTCTTGAAAATTAATATGTTTAACCTAATAAACCTAATATTGATTATTACTTTCATAGATGAGACTTTTTTGTTGGTAAGATTGGTCAAATTAGTCTAGGATTATAAAAGGGTTTGGGCCCTTTCATAAACCCAAATTTTTCCCTAATAAAAAAAATTGATTATTACCAACAATATTCTTCATAGTATTACATTAGTTTGAGAGAATCCTAAAGGGTCATCTTTATATAACATACTTGCTAATTATTTAATAAGAATAAGGGAGATTTCATGTAAGGTTTAGATGCAAAAGTTTTTAAGAAAAACTCAATGAAGCTAGTTTATAGGTTTTGTAAGAAGGTGGGCCATAAGGCCCTATTTTATCTAAGCATGTTTGATAGTGTAAGGATATAATTAACAAATCTAGGTGTGACAAATTTCTTTGTGTAATTATGTAGGAAAAGTATGGTAGTATCTCCCATAATGCATATCAGGTCATGCACTGGATATATTGGTCTTCTTTGCAATATGAAGATTGGATTGTTGATTCTAGATCCATAATGCATATGACTGAGCATCACCATTTTCTTTCCAGCTATAATTAGCAATATAACAAAGAGAGAGTGACATTGCCAATGATACTTTCTTACACATTATAGTTTACAAAGATGTTACTATTATTTTTCTAGTTTTAAATAAGCTCTTCATGTTCTAGGCATTGGCCTCAATCTTCTTTTTATTAATTATAATTTTTTAACCAATAAAAAACTAGAATTATGGTTAAATTTATGGGAATACAAGGACATTAATGATGATATAAATTTTTTTGAGTTGTTATTTCAATATATTTTTATGAGTTAGATAAGATGTAAAGGTTTGGTAAGCCTCTCCCTCTTTTGATCAAAAGATTTTGTCACTATGGAAGATAAGGGTAATAATTGTAATGAGCAATAGCATAAAAAAATATGAAACATTAGTAGAATATCCTCAAGGTAAATGAGTCATCTTGACATGGTCAATGGACTTCCACTAATTGATCCCCCTAATGGAGTGTGTGAAGGTTGAACTTTGGAGAAGCAATATAAGAAGATATTTTCTAAAGGGAAATCTTATCATCTCTTAGCCTTTGGAGCTCATCCATAATGACATTTATGGGCTTATGGTAGATCATTCTCTTTCTAGGAATAGTTATCTTCTCACTTTTATTGATTTCTAGTGTATGTAGATTTACACCATGACATCCAAGGATCAAGCTTTTGAGAAGTTCAAGCATTTGAAGGTATTGGATAAATTCCTAAGGATCAAAAATGGTAAAAATTTTACTAGTAAATCCTTTAAGGATTCTTTTCTATCTCATGGCATTACTTAGCAATGGTCCACTCAATATACTCATCAATAAAATAAAAATAAGATAAGGAATAAGGTCATCATAGAAATGGCTCATTCTATGATTTATGTCAAACATATGCAACTTAAATTTTCATAAAAGCAATGTATTATACTACATATACAACAATTGGACATCAACCCATGTGGTCAATAGTATGACTACCTATGAACACTTGATAAAAAAAGACTTTTATTTTCACACCTCAAGATATTTAGTTTTGTGGTTTGGGTTCATGTCCATAAGGAGAAGCGACATAAACTTTAGACGAAGAGTCATAGGTGCATTATTTTGTGTTCTAGTGAGAAATCAAAGACATTATTTGTATGATCTAATTATCTAATATGTTATCATTAGACATGATGTTAAGTTTGATGAGATCCCATCTTCAATATATTTTTGAACCTATTTTGACTCTTCTTGTTAATCCTTTTATAGCTTCTTTGTCTCTTCTTGGTTCTTTTACTTGGTTATAATTCTTCTTCTAATAAGAGGATTATTATTCATTCGTCCTTGGATGATGATGATGATGGATGTATATTTTCTAGTCAATTTATTATTTCTTCTCCTATGGTTTATTCTCTTTTTCCTAGCTCATTGATTTAGAAAGCTGTTCTCCTTTATTTTGATGCTAAATTTTTTATATCTTTTCAAATATTAATGATTCAATGGTGTCTTTAATTCTTGATATTACTTTTAATGGTCTATGCCACCTCTTGTTCCTCATATAGATCATCCTATTTTGAAGTAAGTTTATACTCTTCTTCTTAATGCAAATTGATGCAAATCTCATATTACACAAGAACATAATCCAAAGTCTGACATGCTCTATTGACCAAGATGGAAGATACTGGATATCTTACCACCTAGACTTAGGCCAAGGGATATATTGACTGGGATGCTACTATACAAGTAGAGTGTGTTTCTCTCATGAAGAATTAAACTTGGGAGTCGGTTCCCTTGCCCAAGGGTAAGAACATTATTGGTTATAGTGGTTCTACAAGACCAAGTTTGATGTTGTGGTCAAATTTATAAGTAGGAGGCATGTCTTATTGATAATGGATTTTCTTAGGAGGAGGGAGTTGACTACATAGAGAGGTTTTCCCCAATATTTTGCATGGAATTCATTCATATGATCCTTTCCATTACTATTTTCTATCATGAAAGTTTTATCAAATTGGACATCAAGAGTGCATTATTCCATGGGGATCTTCAAGAGGATATCTATATGCATCAACCAGGTAACTCTATTCAAGATAAGGCTATACTTCTAGTTTGTAAATTCAAGAATTTCTTATATGAGTTTAAGAAACTACCTTGTTCGTGGAATGAGAGTATTCATTGTTTTTTCTTAGTAATGATTTCTAGAGGTACAATATGGACCATGACATTCACATTAAACATCAAGATTTTCAATTTCTCATCATTATATGATATTTTGATGATATGCTCATCATTTGGATTTTGACTTCCATGATTTGGAATATGAATCTATGGCTTTAAGATTCCTTTGAGATGATAAATATTCTCCTACATTATTTTGGGCATTCTTCTTTAGAGATTTTTCTTTCTTATCCTCAATATGCTTTGAATATTCTACAATGATTTAAGATGGAGGAATGTGGGTTGAATGATATTCCCTTTGCTTCCAGGTTGAAGCTATAGATGAATTGCTCCACTCTAGTATTTAACAATATTATTTATCAATCTTTGATAGCATCTTCTTTACCTCACTCATGCTCAACAAGACACAATATTTGTTATTGTTGATTATTTTAGATATTTAGGCACCTCGTAAGAGTAACTCAATAAAGAGGATTTACACTATATCAAGGGAAATTTTAAAATGGGAATTCATTATTATAAGGGGTATCCTATTGTGTTAAAGGGGTATCCTAATTTAGACTAGATCAATGCCCTTTATGAGCATAAGTATGCTACTAACTCCTTATTTTGTGTAGTTTAAGACCCATTCCTTGGTGTTCTAGGAGATAATCTACTAAGTTGATGTTTTTTTGTGTAGTCGGGTATTCCTCAAAAAGGTCCCACCACTTTATTTTGTGACAATAAAAGTACTAGTCAATTGGTTCATAATCTAGTGGTGCTTCATCAAACCAAGCATATTAAGCTTTGTATAAACTATATTCATCAATCCCATTCATGATGATTGGTTGATCATGTATATACGCCTTCAATAGATTAGCTTGTGAATATTCCGATCCAATGTCATTCCCAAGGTGACTACCAAATTACAGGATATACATAGTGTAGGAGAGTTTCCACTAAGTTGGGATGTTTTGTAATGTTCTCCCTTTTGGTTCCTCGTTCAACTTAGTAATATTTTGAGATGTGGTAAATATTTAGTTGAATACATGACCAACATTGTATCAAGGTTGTGTGTATTTATCTTATGTGTCTATGTTCAAATTATAGGATTATCCTTTATTGTTATTGAGATCTAATTATAGGTTAATTTGACAATCAATAGGAATCATGTATTTTATAGTAGGTGGTAGTTATGTCCCTATTCACCTAGCTAGTTATACATCATTTGGAGATCTTATATTGAGAGAGTATTGATGTCTATGGGCACCTCATCACACTTTTTATGTTTTTTTATGAACACCATCATTATTTTTCATTTCTAAACATTTGGGCAGTATGTTGATTTCATTTGATTTGGCTCTTATTGCAAATTCCTACACCATCTGCAATAGTGGTTTACCTCCTTTTACAAGATAATACTATTATTCAATTACTCTTATTTAATAGATATTTTTGCAATAGTGGTTTACCTCCTTTTACAAGATAATACTATTATTCAATTACTCTTATTTAATAGATATTTTGGTACCCTAGTAACCTAAAACGTATATTTTATTAGAATATAGATTACTTTCGTACTCAAAATGTTGACTTGTGCATCCTAAAAATTGTTACCTTTTAGTGGATAACTATTATAGCCAACAATATGAAGAAGTATGTTATTATTATAATAATGGAGGACATACAATTCCTTGAATTCCAATATAAACATGATACATTATCTTAAAGACGATTAAAATATAGGTTTTTTTTTTTTGGAGGGGGGGTGGAGGGGTAGGGAACATCTAATCCCTAGCCCACTAGGTAAAGATGAAGTCAATAGGACCCCTGACCCTCCAAGGGATCAAACCAAGATAGCCTATTGGCAAGCACTTGACCGCTACCAACTAGCCTATCTTTTTTTGAACAAAAACATTTAGGATAAAGCATAGGTTTTTGAAAGGGACCTTAGTCCCCTTATACCTAGGTTTGAACTTGGGTCTCCTAAGTGAAAACCCAAAGACCTACCACTACAGTATCACTCACAAGACAACTATATGTTGGATTGTTAATATGTTTACTTTCTTGTGGATATTGTTAGACTTATATATCCTTATTTAGGTCTATGTTTGAGGGTTAGTGTCTAGATGTTAATGATCTAGAAGATCCTTAAGCATGTTAATTTATTTTTTAATATTTTATAGTTTTTTTATTGGACAAAGGCTTATTTATAGATGAGTTATAAACCTCGCTTTCAACACTTCATTTCTAACCTATTTTATATAACACTTTATTTCTACTCTATTTCATATATTTTTATTTATGAAAAAATTTCTTTTAGATGAGCTATGAACCTCACTTTCAACATTTCATATTTTAAGTACTATTTATTTTACATTTCACATGTCACCTAAGAATTGACCTTTTATTTTCACTTTTAAAACCATGCACTTTTACCACTTGATCTCGTCCCATTTGACTATGTTTTATCTTCTATATTATTATAACAACTTTTAATTTTAGTGGTGAAATATAAAACAAAAATTCTATATATATATATATATATATATATATATATATATATATATATATATCCCATTACAAATATGATTATGTTAATGCCTAATTCTTCTTGAGATGTGATTGTCCATCAATATTAATAAAGAGGGGTTTAATTCTTTCTTTGTAATTATTGTTTAAGATTTTTTTCAATAGTTGGAATAAAATTTCAAATCACATAAAGAAATTCATTTTAGAAAATGGATTCTAGGCACCAACCCAATATTGTAAGGCCACTTACTCTAAAGGGTAAATAATATCTTGAATATATGGCTTAATTTTTTTTTTAATTGAAGGCTTGTGGAGCACAAAAATATCAATATTGAGAGTTTCCTTGTGTCCCATACATGCATTGTGAACATCTCTATTCTTGTCCACCTTTATTCCACTTGCATTGCTTCAAAGGGAGTTTAATCATATCACATATTGTTTTTTTCTTTTTTAGTTGTTATTTTGGGGAAGGCATTTTATTATTATTATAATTACTCTACATTCTTTTGCATCTTTTGTTATAAAAGCTAAAATATGGCCATAATTCTATGGCACACAAGTGAGTAAGTTCACTTGAAAGTTTTCGTAAGGTGAATTTGGTGATAAAATTCTTTGGGTCCTTTTTGGTGTGGTAATTCTTATTGACATTGTTGATAATGTATATAAATGGTATGAAAGTTACACTTTGAGTGTATTGTGTTGGTCATATTTCCATTGAGTTTAACACTAAACAATGGGTAAAAACATCTTGATAACCCTATGGTATCAAACTAAAATAAGTGAAGTGTTTGACAAAGTTATTTTTTCTTCTCTTCTATCAATCCAAAATACTACAATGCCCTCTTGTCAAAGGGGTCATGATTTATAGAGAACCTTTTGCTAGTCATGTTTAGGTGGAACCATGGTTTTCTTGCTTCAAATATTGGTTCTTAAATTCCCTTGTCTAGGTTGAGTTTCTTGGTTCCCCTATTCTATTATGGTTGATTCTTGACTAACTAGCTAAATTGTTATGTTGACTCAACTACCATTGGTAAAAGTCTTATTTGCTCCATCTTCACAAAATAATGTAAGTCAATATCACAAAAGATCTAGGGGACTATATTGATATCCAATTATTATTAATTGTGTCTTGTACATCAACCTTCCTAATACTTGCTTTTGTCATCAATCCAAAGATGACAAACTTAAATATTCACTTGGCCAGGTCTATGCCCTCATTAGGTTCTAAACTAACCCAAGAGGTTGAGAAGGAACAAGGATGGACAACAGTTGAAGCCAAAAAAAGCTTAGTAGGGCAATGTCAATGCATTAAAGCCTAACTTTGTACATTCAATAGTTAAGTTGCTTCTTATTATTCCTATGATTGTCAATAATCCTATTTCACAAAGCTCATTGAGTTCCCATAGGGATTCTCATTCAAAAGGTTTTGCTTCTCAATGCAACTTCTACATTCCAAAATGTGGCTACGGTATATCAAGCTCATAAACCTAGTACATCTCCTTCTATAATGGATAACCTAAATTATTAATGCTACAAAGTTCTCATAACCCATTGTATGCTCAAAATATAATGTATAAAGCTTCAATAGGAAGTAAAAGTTGCAAGGTTTCTTCTTCATACAACCCTAGAAGGTACTTGACCTAAGAGTGTCCAACTTTATACCTCTTACATTGAGGTCAAGGTGGAGCAACTACATTATTGCCTCTACACTCTTTTCTTTAGTTTTGAATGTGGGCCTAGACCCCATGCATAAAGCCCTTCATATTTTGCTTGATATATAAGATGTTCTCTTGGCTGTGTCAACCTTTATGCATTTGATGGCATCAAGGAGAGATTAAAATTTTGGAAGTGATTTATAAATAGACTTCATAAATCGAACTAGTCTACAATGATTTTAACATGGTGAAGGCTCTAGAAGACAAATAGGACATTGTATGTTGTGCTAAGTTGACAAGCATGAAGCTTGGTTTTATTTTAAGAATAAATGGGGCCTTTTCGACCCTATTCGTCACAAGAAATTTAATTCTTTGTTATTTGGTTCACTTGGTTAAATCTTAAATAAGGAGAGTTGACTAGATTGAGTTTTATTATTTGACCCAATTAGGCTTACTAGTTAGATTTTTATTGACTTTGGCTTATCCAATCATTTCTCTATCTAGATTGATATTTATTTCAGCCAACTTCAAAGTTGCCTTCCCTATTTTTCATGAATATTTTTACAACACAAAGGGACCCTAAAAAGGATTTCTTGAGTTTGGTGTTCAATTTCCAAGTTGGGGCCCATGGGGTTGAAGTTCAATTGGTGAGAACATTTGGCTCAAAAAGAGCCCACCATGATTCAATTCCCATGGTTACCATGATAATATGGTTTGTGGTAATACCACTTTGTGGTTTGATCATATTGTAATTGGGATGGGACTTTTTTCAATTCCATATAGTCAATTAAAATAAAACAAGAGTATTCCCAAGCTCGTATCCATGAAGGGGTGGATTGTGTAGTAGACCAAAGTTATAGTCGCATCACTTCCTCCAACATTTTGGCAGCTAAATTGTGTAGGTCTAAAAATAGGTAGAGAGAGATAATATTGCATTTCACTTGTAAATTTAGGTTGCTACAATTCGACCTCCGAATAGGGTAAGTTATATAGCATGTGTTGCTAAAGGAACATAGTTACAGGCTTGCTTATATTGGCTCCTAATGGGGAAGCTTAAAATGATTTTATTTTATTTTAGTTTGTTTCTCTCTTTTAACCGCTCCATTCCTACCACTCAACTAAGTGAAGACAAGCCACTAATGCCACCAAAATATTTCATTGAGCTTCCAAAATTTTCCTTTATGTTTGTTGACAATTACAAGCTGGATTTTTTAGTTGAAAGAGATGACCAACAAAACTAATCTGGCAGTTTAGCAATGTTTGGAGGTTATTCCACCAAGGTTTCCTCATCTCAAATAGTTATTTGTTATTTAAATATCTCATTTGAAAATCTCAGTGAAGCAGTATTTCAAATGGACAATGATAAAACTCCAAGGACAATGATTTTCCCTATTAGTTTTACTTTTACATAGCATGTTGGGAATTTTTTGTATCTATTAAATCTTTACAAAGAAGCTCTAGCTAAAATATCCCTTCATAGTATTGTTAACAAAGGAAACATTAAATCTATTCCAAAAGCTGGGGATGTTGAGATTAATAATGTTGGTCATCAAATCTGCCCAGGAAAGGATTTGGGAAAGAGTATGTGCCCTAGACTTGGACCAACATTGAAAGGCCGAAGGGAAGAGATGCCCCTCATGCCAGTATTTGGAGAAAGGCCGGCTCCTATACTACACTAATTTGATGTTTAAGATAGGGGTGCAGGAAAGAGATAAACAGAGTAAGGGTGCAAGAAATAAATAAAAGAGTAAGGGAAGGGATTTCAGTAGCTTAGTGGTGGGAAAGAACCAGAAGTATGATTACTAACCAATAACTTGAAACAATAGTAAAGAAAACCAAGAATAAACAAAATGAACACGATATTAGCCCTCCTATGTATCCTCTGGACGAGTTCCAGGATTCGTCTTCCCCTTTCACCAAAATTCAGAGTTCAGAGTAACGACGATTAAGAAAAGTGAATATAATAGAAACACTATCCACAGGCAGCATAAAAGAAAGCCTCTATAGTGTTTTCCTCCCCTATGTATCCTTCGGGAAAATTTCAAGGTTCAATCCCCAATTGCATACCTAAATCCAGGATTCAGAATTACAATATACAAATGAAGAAAGATGAAAGAAATAAATGCAGAAGGTAGCATACAAGAGAGAAATAGAGTCCAAAACTCTTTAGTATTAATCATAGGAATGCAAGTTACAGCAACTTTCTAGTAGATATTTTTCTTCCCCTTTACATTACAATGCCTAGGTTTTTATAGAGGACCCGACCCTTTGAGCCATAATTACACAAAATAGAGTACACCCTCGAAACCTGAGAAGTCGGCTTCTCGTAGCCCTCGTGACTGAGTTCTCAAATATGTTACCAAAATTGGAAACAATGACTAGGTCAACCATGGAAACTTGCATTAATGAGTCATCTGAGCATCCTTGGCTTCTGGGTGCAATACTCGAGTGGCCACCATGCTTGTCGGGCTCTTCATCAAAGACTGATACTTTGTTTCCAATTGCCAAAAATGCGCAGCTAGTTTTTTGGGCATGTAAAAATACATTTATGAGGCACTTGATTACCTCGGGAAAATACCTGGCTTGGAGCGCGTGCCTTTGAAGTGCTTCACTAGTTCTTCAACTTTGCTTTGCAATGGACTTGTGCAGAAGCAGATTCACCTTGATTTGCACTTCGCATGGTGAAGCTTCACAAAACAGCTTCGAGGGTGATGAAGGCCGAAGCATATCTCCTTCGCAAGATGGGCTCTTCATTATTGCTTCGCTGGAAGATGTGCCGAAACTACTTCGACGAGGCCCTTCACCTGAAGTAGATACTTCACTAGTGAGCTTAAAAATGCTTCGTCGCGAACCTTCTTCAAAACTGCGGTTTGGGGGTATTTCGGCCGAAGCGCGTTCCTGCCTTCGAAATATGTTGCATTCTTTATGGCCGCTACTGCTTCGAGTGAAAGTACTTCACATGAAATATGGCCGAAGCAGATGCTTCGCAACGACTTTTGGTGAAGTAGAAATGGTTCGCTAGCGCAGGGGCCGTAAGTGGGTGCTTCGACGGCTTTTCGGTGAAGTGTTTTCAATGTTGCGCTCCTTCAAATCCCGCTTCGCAAGTTTCTTGCCCGAAGTAGCCTTTTGAAATGCTTCGGGTGCGAAGTAGTTTTCATTCTTCTTCCTTTATATTTTTTCCTTCGACAACACCGTTTCACAAAAATCTTGCCCAAAGTAGCTACTTGAAGTGCTTCGGGCCAGAAGTAGTTTTCATCCTTAGCAATTTCTTCGACGAAGCTATCTTCCTCAGCTTGTTCGGAAGCGGAGCTCTTTCTTCTTCATTTTATGTACAAGGGGGTGGCAGGGAAAGCCAAAATTGCTGCAATGCTTGAAAATGTTGTTTCTAAAAGAAAGGGAACAAATTCATGAAATTGAAAGAAATACTTTACAAAAAAAAAAAATTGATTTTTCTACCCCATTGTGCAATGTGACAAAATTGTCAACATTCTTGGTGACTCGCGGGGCAACGAGCTCGTCTCGGTGGGAAAACCCTTAGCCTTGATCCATTGGGCCAAAGTTACCTCCAGACCCTTCTCCCTTTTCTTCTTCTTTTGCGGGCTGCCCCCCGGCTTGTTCTTCTTCTTCTTCTTCTTCTTCTCCTTCCTCTGATGCTTGCTCTGACACGTCTTCCTGTTGCAGTGATGGGGCAAGGCAATCGTGGATCTTTTTCATAGTTCGGTGGACATGAGCCCAGGCACCTTTTGAGAAAGGCTCTTGATATTGTAATGCCTTAACCAAAACACGAAACCAATCAATCTGCCCGATATCAGCATGTTTGGATCTGGTGAACAGATCATTTAGGTTGGCTGCAATCTTGCAGTATCTCAGAATGAAATCTGTGATCTACCTTTCCGTTATTGGCTCCGCCCATTCGTCTATCTCCAAGACGTCACCTTCAAACTGAAGCCATGTCGGCTTAAGTTCTTCCTTGGTCAGAAGGTTCCCATCATCATCTGTGAAACTCGGGAAACCTAAGGAAGAGAAATCCTAGAAATAGCCTAGCGATGCACGTTGTTCATTTTCAAAAACATCCAGAAGGTCCTTCGCCTTTTGTGCCTTCTTCACCTTGGAAAAGAAGGCATGAACTATGGCTTGAGCCGTGGACCAATCCCTAGCCGTCCGACTCATTGCAGTGATCTTCAAGTTCTGATATTTGGTGTTTTGGACATCAAAGGCCAATTTGAGTCGGCCTCTAGCTTTTTGAGCGACCTCATCTATGGTTGGTCCTCCTTCGGCAACGGCATGTTGTGCTTCGATGATGTAGGTTAAAATGGATAGGGCAATGGAGGCCCAGGATCTAAAATTTTTAATAGGTGTGAGCGGATTTCTTTGATCCTACCTCTGTCAAATAGCTCCAGGTTTGCTTTTTGGTGCAACTGCTGCTGCAACTGCAAGATCTTGCTTTCAACTTCCTTGGCCTTCAGATCATTCTCGGCCTGTCTCTGTGCTTGGTTCTCAGTGGTACACTACAGTTGTAGGATTTGCTATTTCAGGGCATGTGTTTCTTTTTCATCAGCTTACACTGCTCCTCTGAATCCTCCAGCTTGGAGTGGATTCTAGCTAGCTCTTCTTCCAACTTGATGTTGGCATTTTCTGCTTCAAACCTGCGTTGATTGGCGATGTTCACATGCACTCAAAAATTTTTGATCCTGATGTGCATGGATTCAGATTCATTTTCAACATTCAAATGCTCCAGGTCCTTGGATTTGTCTTGGTAGTCATAGTCCGCTGGAGTCATTTCATCCAGGGGCTTCTGGACCTTGGGGATCTTTTTTACTTTATGCAACTTTCCAGCCTTCAAATCGAAGACGACGCATTTTTCAACTTGGGCTAGAGAGCACCCTTTCTTCTTCCTTGCCTCCTTTAGCATTTAGTCTGTTTTTTGCCAAGCTAGGAGTAGCTTCTCGGCTAGAGGGCGTTCCTTGATTAAGGACATCTCTGATTCAAATGAGGCTGGATCTCCAGCCAAAGGGGTGAACAAGTATAAAGAATGAACAGGGGATGCCTCACCAGAAGGTTCGGCAATAGGTGTGATGGGAGATTCGACCATTGGAACAATGCCATGTGAGGCAAGGGAATGAAGAACAGGGTTCAGCAAAGTGGTAGCAACAGACTTGTCCCGGCCTGATGACTCGAGTGGAGTGGGGCTAATGGGATCGGTGGCAAGAGGCAACGTGCGAGGAGGCAACTGACTTTGTGAGGGAGGGAGAGACTGATGAGAATATTTGGTTGGGACCATAGTGGACATGTGAGAGACCAAGGCAAAGGGTGGAGAGTGCATACCTACGTGCCCTTCTAGCAAAGCGATCGTGGTGACTTCTTGAGTAATAGGCTCTTGCTCTTTTTGAACTTCGACACTCCCGACTTCCACAACTTCTACTTCGAGGTCTCCCTCTTGTTGGAGGAGTTCCTCCACATCAATGACGTCTATGTCTGGGACTGTCTCGGCACTTGGTGGCCCTGCATCTTCAACATTTGCTTCAATCGGGCCTGATATAGGTTGTTCGGTAGGAGCACTTGCAAGCTTCGTGCGGGGTCTCTTTGGGTGGCTCGGAGGCACTTTAATTTGCTCTTGCCTCTTTCTTTTCTTCCTCTCCAATGGTTGCTCTGCCTCTTCGACATTTGTGTCATGGCTTTTCGATGGTCCCTGCAGTAGTGTCGCTGGTGTAGCTTCGATCGTTACGCTCTTCACCAGTTCTTGACACAATGCGTGATCGTGAACCAATTTTGTGGGTTTGATCTTGATGTCGAATTCTTGAATCTTGCTGACCCAATCGACTCTTTTACTACCCAATTCTCCTTGGATGATGAAATTGCGCACATCAGGGTGAATGACAAATACTGTAACCCAACTTTGGGAGATGAACTGCTTGAAATTCCTAAGAGACTTCATTACTACATGCACTTGTCTTTCAATGAAATTATATTTTTCTTCATGAGGATTTATCACTTGGCTTAGAAACGCGATGGGGCACTCTTCGCCATCTTCCCCCTTTTGTTTCAGGACCGCAACATAGCTCTCAGGTTTTCCTACAGCATATAGGATGAAGTCCCGATTGTAGTCAAGGTTGGTCAGGATCGGTGCTTGAGCAATTCAGGATTTTATTTCTTTGAATGCTTCTTTTCTTTCCTTCGTCCAGATGAATTCTGCACCTTTCTTCAAAAGTTTGGACATCGGCTTGATGACTTGGGAGAAATCTAGGACAAACTTCCTCACGAAGTTAATCTGGCAGAAGAACGATTGAAGTCCTTTATTTTCTACTGGGAGTGGGAGCTTCATTAGAGCCTTAGCTCTGTCAGGATCTACAGTGAGACCCTTTTCTAATATCGCATGTCCCAGCAACTTCCCTTCGTTGACTACGAATATAGACTTCTTCAGATTAATTGAAAAGCCAAATTCTCAGCACTTTTCAAAAATCTATTGTAAGTGTAAGGGGTGATCCTCCCTTCTTTGGGAGAAGACGGTCATGTCATTTAGATAGATAATAATAACCTTATTCAAGAGCTCACCAAAAGCTAGATCCATGGCCCTTTGAAAAGTGGCATCCGCATTTGAAAGGCCGAATGGCATCCGTTGGTAAGTAAATGTACCCTACTTGGTAGTGAATGTGGTTTTATGCTGGTCTTCATCCCTGACCCATATTTGATTGTATCCTGAGAAGCCATAGAGTAGGAGAAGCGTTGAGCCCCAGCCACCGAATGCAAGATCTGATCGATCTGCGAGAGAGGGTAGTGATATCTGAGAGAATCCTGGTTCAAGTTGTGAAATTCCACGCACAATCGTATATCTCCATTCTTCTTCCTGACTGGGACTAGATTCGCTACCCAAGAAGAATGTTTGATGGGATAAATTATCTTCACCTCGAGCATTTTCAGGAGTTCGGCCTTCATAAAGACTTCGATCTTCGAATTGACGGGTCTTTGCCATTGCCGAAAAGGTTTGATCCCTTCCTACAACTCAATTGTATGCTAGACCAGTTGTCGATCGTATCCCCTTAAGTCTTGATAAGACCAGGCCACTGTGTCAGGATACTTTCTGCACAGAGATCGGATCTACTCTAGCTCTTTCGAAGTGTAATTTGTTCCAACTTTTATTGCTTTTCTAGGCTCAAGCTCTAAATCTTGATATTGCTTTGCATTAACTTTGATCCTGTGAGAAACTGCTCGATCATTCTGATCAAAGAGGCTTTCAAGAGTAATTAACCCTTTGGGAACGTGGTTATTCTTCAATTGAACTAGCCCTTCATATTCTTCTTCGTTAGGGCTTCTGCTCTCAATCGTGGCTGCTTCTTGAATCATGAAATTCACAATCTACTCATCACTTGTCAAAAACCTTGCCAATGCGGATCTCCGTGCAGGACGGAGGGCTCGTAAATCATCCTCACGGCTTTGGGCTTATGCACCATGTCTTCTGCTGGAGAATATTTGGCTGCGATAGATGCTAGAACATCGGTGTGTCGATTCTTTTCTCTTGGAATAGACTGTAGATTGAGATATTCGAAGGTCGAGCAAGTCCCATACCCTGTTTCGGTATGACTTGAGATAGTGCTTCTTTGAAGTGCACTTGTTTATGACTTGATTGCATACCAATTCGGAATCTCCAAAGATTTGGAGATGCTTTATGCCCAACTTTTCTGCTTTTTTGAGTCCTAGGCATAATGCTTCATATTCTGCTACATTGTTGGTGCAACTCCACACCAATCTGTAACAATATTCCTTCTGCTCTCTAGAAGGTGATACTAGAAGGATCCCCGTCCCAACATCGTTTTTGCATCGGGTGCCATCGAAGAACAATTTCCATAGTCCTTCGGTGAAGACCTTATCTTTTGACTTGATGTTTTTCTCAGACTTGGCGATGGCATAACATCCCATCTCGGTTTCTATCATGGCATTAAAGTCTACCAATGAAAACTCATCTTCACAACTTAACTGTGCGATAGACTCCTCGACCAGGTCCACCTGCTCTATCCCTTCCACTATCACATGCACAGGATCACTGCTCCCTCCTTCGGACATCTTTTCTACAAGGAAGGTGGAAGGCTTCTCATTGTATATTTTTACCTTCTTCCCTTTAAATGGAATCTCTATATGGGAGTAATCCATAGATAGATATCCACCCAGCTTTGCTGTAAATTCTCTCAACAAGCACATACTGAAGTAGGGCTCAAGGTCAACGACTACCACCTCTTGTATAACTATGATCTGAGGCATTTTGTGTAGTCGAATAGGAATATCCTTGATCACTCCTACGGTCTTCACATGGGTACCATCCAGCTGGAGCACGACGTGGCTGCTTCACGTATATTCCATCCCTATCTCTTCGCACACTGCCTTCGGCATGACTATCATCGCGGCTCCAGAGTCGATCATACAATTATGTACAACATATCCTTCCATCTGTAGAGACATGTAGAACGGCGGTGGCCTATTATTCCTCGTAATGGATGTGGACAAGGTCTGCACTAGGGCAAGCGGTGCTGCTTTCCTTGCTTTGGTTATCTTCAACAATTCTTGCAACAGGTCTACTTGTCCAGGTAATTGCAGTGCGTCATACAAACTGATTTTGGCAGGAATCCTCTTCAACTCATCTACAATGTTGTACGCTAGGGAATTGGGCACCTCAGGTTCCTTTCTTGGTTCATATCTGGTGCGATACTATTTCGTATCTTTGACCCTTTGCCACTTAGTCAGCGAAGGAAGCTTGAGTTTCTCTCTAGCTTGTTCCTTAGTTTTCGCCTGCGATGGATTCGCAGGGGCCTGTTGGGCCTTCTCTTTGACTAGTGTAGGTTGTCGAGCTTCGTTCAGGGCCGAAGGAGGTTGTTGTCCTTTCTTGTGACGAGCATGCACCTTTAAGGGAGCCATCTGAGTAGCATCCACCGCTATCAGCCTCTTTCCTCCTCTGGTAAGGACCGCAACTAGCTCTTCTTAACCAATTACCAGGTTTTGATTCAATTGCCTGATGACATTGACTTGACCGCCATGACTACTATTCACTAGCGTTTGTACATAGTGTTGGTGCAGCATGCAGGTATTCTCTTCATGAGGGTCATTACACGTGGAGCACCAATGCATATAATCGGAAGTGCTCGGGGCTTTGTCTATTGCAGCATTTCTTGTCGAAGCTCTTCCTTGCTGGACTGCCTGATCTTTAGTAAGCGCAGGTGTAGGATAAGATCTCCTCGATAGAAACTCTTGTTGTGCTTGCTTCTTCTTCATAATGGTCATGTCGTTAGACAGGGTCTACACCGTGGAGTTCAAGGACTAAACTTCTTGCAATATTTTGGCTTGCATGTCATCGACTTTTGGAATCAGTGATAATGGAGCCATTTTTGGTATTGGAGGTAGGGCAGGGGGTTGAAATGGTGCTGGCAGTAGAGGGAATGTCGAAGTTACTGTGGGCTGCAGAGTGGAAAAAGTGGGAAAATGAATTTGTGGAGCAGTGATTTGGGATACAACAGGATTCGGGTTCCAAGATGAGATCGGGAGTGCAGGGGTTGCAGAGATCTACGAAGCGGTTGCGCTTGCATACTGGGATTGATAGAAATTGGGAAGTATGGGCATCGACATCCTTTGGGGAAGCTTACCCATAGCTATTAGATCCATTTCTGCCTTTTGGGCTAACTCATATAACTCTGGGAAGGTATTGATGTTCGAATACCTCACCATCACACTGATATCAGGATTGAAAGCCCAAAGGAAATAGTAAGCTACGGCTTCGTCGGTTGGCCGAAGTCCAATTGGTATTCTTTGCCAGGTTCAAGCGAACCTAACATTGAAGTCTGCAATCTCCTCTTGTGGATGTCTTTGGATCGTTGTGAACTGCTATAGGAGAGAGGTCGGATCGACGGACTCATTGAAGCTTCGCATCAACTGTCCGGCTAACTGGTCCCATCCTGTAATGGTATCGGGTGGTAAAGATCTATACCAGTAGAGGAGTTTTCCTCTAAGGGACAAAACCAAAAGCTTCACCATAATGCGCTCTTTTGTGATGTCATGGATTGCAACCATAGAAACTATGTCCTGGATGTACTCTAGAGCAATCTTCCCAGTTCCATCGAACGTTGGGATCTTTTTTATAGCAGCAGGAGGTACTTGCCCTTGTCCCGCTAGATTTAGCGGTCCCGAAGAATTCCATGTTGGGAATAGTCTAGGCGGATGTTGTTGCTGCTCTTGTTTCTATTATTGTTTTTGTTGTGCCATATTTACTCTTGGATTCTGAGAAACAGGAATCCCCGAAGCTCCTCCTTGATGGCTAACAAGATGACCAATATAAATGGAGGCACTAGGATGCTTCGGTGAGTTGGGAGGATTAGGAGGAAAGCTAGCCACTATGATATCAGAAGTAAGGCCTTGTTCGTCAATAGCGGCCTCTTGTGAGGATGTTCCATGTAACAAAGACTCAGGGGTGACCAACCTAGATCGCTCCCCAAAGGCGTCAATGTCTAGCTCAAAGAACTCAGTTTCATCTCCTCTATTCTTAACTCTCCATCTTGTTTGCATGAAGGCACAGACTTTGGTACCGGTCTTTACAACATAAATATTCTTGATTAGACAGAGTCACCAGATGCTAAGAGTCTTTCAATAATAAGAGCATCGGTTCTCACTACACTAAAAAGGTGATACTGACCGGGTCCCACCGAGCGTGCCAAAAATAGTTGGTCATCAAATCTGCCCAGGAAAGGATTTGGGAAAGAGTATGTGCCCTAGACCTGGACCAACATTGAAAGGCCTAAGGGAAGAGATGCCCCTCATGCCAATCTCCGGAGAAAGGCCGGATCCTATACTACACTACTTTAATGTTTAAGATAGGGGTGCAGGAAAGAGATAAACATAGTAATGGTGCAAGAAAGAAATAAAAGAGTAAGGGAAGGGATTTCAGTAGCTTAGTGGTGGGAAAGAACCAGAAGCACGATTACTAACCAATAACTTGAAACAACAGCAAAGAAAACCAAGAATAAACAAAATGAACACAATATTAGCCCTCCTATGTATCCTCTGGACGAGTTCCAGGATTTGTCTCCCCCTTTCACTGAAATTTAGAGTTCAGAGTAATGACGATTAAGAAAAGTGAATATAATAGAAACACTATCCACAGGAAACATAAAAGAAAGCCTCTATAGCGTTTTCCTCCCCTATGTATCCTTCGAGAAAATTTTAGGGTTCAATCCCCAATCGCATACCTAAATCCAGGATTCAGAATTATAGTATACAAATGAAGAAATATGAAAGAAATAAATGCAGAAGGCAGCATACAAGAGATAAATAGAGTCCAAAACTCTTTAGTATTAATCATAGGAATGCAAGTTACAGCAGCTTTCTAGCAGATAGTTTTCCCCCCCTTTACATTACAATGCCTGGGTTTTTATAGAGGACCCGACCCTCTAAGCCATAATTACACAAAATAGAGGAGTACACCCTTGAAACTTGAGAATTCAGCTTCTCGCAACCCTCGTGACTGAGCTCTCAAATCTGTTACTAAAATTGGAAACTACGACCGGGTCAACCGTGGAAACTTGCATTAATGAGCCATCTGAGCGTCCTTGGCTTCTGGGTGCAATACTCGAGTGGCTGCCATGCTTGTCAGGTTCTTCATCAGAGACTGATACTTCGTTCCAATTGCCAAAAATGCGCAGCTAGTTTTTCGGGCACGTAAAAATGTATTTATGAGGCACTTGATCACCTCGATAAAATACCCGGCTTGGAGCGCGTGCCTTTGAAGTGCTTCACTAGTTCTTCAACTTCGCTTTGCAATGGACTTGCGTCGAAGCAGATTCATCTTGATTTGCACTTCGCATGGTGAAGCTTCGCAAAACAGCTTTGGGGGTGATGAAGGCCGAAGCATATCTCCTTCGCAAGATGGGCTCTTCATTATTGCTTCGCTGGAAGATGTGTCGAAACTACTTCGACGAGGCCCTTCACCCGAAGTAGATACTTCGCTGGTGAGCTTAAAAAGGCTTCGCCACGAACCTTCTTCAAAACTATGGTTCGAGGGTATTTCGGTCGAAGCATGTTCATGCCTTCGAAAGATGTTACATTCTTTATGGTCGCTACTGCTTCGAGTGAAAGTACTTCGCATGAAAGATGGCCGAAGCAGATGCTTTGCAATGACTTTCGGCAAAGTAGAAATGGTTCGCTGGCGCGAGGGCCCAAAGTGGGTGCTTCGACGGCTTTTCGACGAAGTGTTTTCAATGTTGCGCTCCTTCAAATCCCGCTTCGCAAGTTTCTTGCCTGAAGTAGCCTTTTGAAATGCTTCGGGTGCGAAGTAGTTTTCATTCTTCTTCCTTTGTATTTTTTCCTTCGGCAACACCGCTTCGCAAAAATCTCACCCGAAGTAGCTACTTGAAGTGCTTCGGGCCCGAAGTAGTTTTCATCCTTAGCGATTTCTTCGGTGAAGCTATCTTCCTTAGCTTGTTCGGCAGCAAAGCTCTTTCTTCTTCATTTTATGTACAAGGGGGTGGCAGGGAAAGCCAAAATTGTTGCAATGCTTGAAAATGTTGTTTCTAAAGCAAGGGAACAAATTCATGAAATTGAAAGAAATACTTTACAAAAAAAAAAAATTGAGTTTTCTACCCCATTGTGCAATGTGACAAAATTGTCAACAAATACCAATTGGAATCCTATCACATTGCTCAATCTCTCCTACATGATCCTTGCAGATATACTTCCTGCTTCCTATTGTATCAAGCCAAAGCAAACATATTTTACTAAATGTTTCTATGTTTTAGATAATCCCATTGAGTTTGGGAGGGCATGGAGTGGGCTACAGCCTCTCAACAAAGGATGTAACCCTTCATCCTCACCATGTTAGAGGATCTACGTTTTTGGATCTATTTTATATCTGTGATTTAGACATTGTTTTCTGATCCCAATGCTTGCTTTACTATCAATGGGCATCACTAGGAGAATTTTGGCCTCTATGTGTCAATCAAGAAAGGTTACCCTTTAGCCTTTGGTTGCTATTTATCAACTAAAAAGACAGTCATGAAGCTTCTATAGGGTATTGCTTCTCTAGGGTAGATTTCATAGATGATACTTTCTTGATTCCGAATAAGAATGAACAATACGATGCCTTGTCCATGGAATGCCTTAACATCTATTGTAAGGCTTCTGGATTGAATGTCCACAGGAAAAGGACTTAATATTTTTGGCAAAGCCCCTTTATGATTCCACATTGGTTTGTCAATTATGCTTGAAAATGACTTTATCCTATAGAGGTCTTTCATTTTTAGGTAGCCCTTTCCTTTAAAGCTTCTCCTACTAAATTATGGCATCAAGTTATATAGAAGATTGAGAAAAATATTTCTCTTTGGGTGACAAAGAAACTCTTTGACACAAAAATTCCATATGTATTCCAAAGTTTTAGCAGCTACTAACATTTACCACACTTCCTACCTCCTCAAAAGCAGGCAGCCTATTTAAGGCTTGTCAAGATGCTTCAAGAATTTCTCTACTATAAAGTTGGTGGTGCTAGGGGATTTCACATAGTGGATTGGGATCTCTATTTCATTCTCCATTGTCATTGGGGTATGGATATCATTGATATTTATTACTGGGAACTAAATCTTTCTGCTAAATAGATTATTAGGATAATTAAAGGCTATAGGGAATGGAAAATCCTTTTCAACTTTGCAATCAATCAAGACAACCATATGTCAAGCCTTGTTGGAAGATTCGATTTTTAGACTTTTTCAATCAGTCTCTTCCATGCTAAAATCAAAGGCTTCTTTTTGGTTAAAAGTATTTGGAAGCACCACAAAATGGTAAAGCTCCATCTTAAATGGGCAAAAGACAAATTTTGTACAAGGAATTCTTAGGGCATTCCCTATGGCAATTGCAAATTCTTATCTTTAATGAGTTTCTTCTATAGTGACGATGTGGGTCAGAGCCTTAGATTGTTTACAAAGGGAATTTGTACCATTAGAGAACTTGGAGAGTCTCATTCTTGGACTCCTTGTGTAATAACCCACCCGGATATGCCTTTTTTTTTTTTTTTTTGGTATTTTCTAACCCAGGAATGCATAGGCTTAATTGCAGAAAACTAAGTAATTACTAATAATGCACAGACTTATGGAATACCATTGCAAATACTTGAAGCATGTAATGATTTGAAAATTGTTCATTCAACAGTGAATACAATTTCAATTTCCAATACTAAATAAAGTGTATAAACCCTGGCGCCCGAGAAGTACCTTTTCAGTAATGAAACTATTGAAAGAATGGAGCTTTCCTCAAAACAACATCAGTTTGCCCTGGGACAGCAACGTGATTCTTTTCAGTAACGAAACTATTGGAAGAATGGAGCTTTCCTCAAAACAGCATCAGTCTGCCTACGGGACAACCACGTGATTCTATTGAATGTTGAATAGTAGCACGAGTATGAACTCCAATGTCTATATTCGAACCACCTCTTATCTATTCCAATAACCAGCTCAATTTTATCAATGAAGCCCAATGAAATCTTTGTCCTGAATCTGATCACCAATCCAACAGGGGTAATGTTTCATACCCGAACTGGATGTTCTCACTAGAAATGATCGTTCCCAATGAGCTTGACTCTGCAAATAACCTCTGCAAGAAGTCTCCCAAAATACCCAAAGCCTGTCTTCAATCTGGATATCCAAAAAGAGAGCCAAAATCCCAATTTATAGAAATTCTTGATAAGGTTGGTGGCTTTGGAGGAAACTTTTCAAAATTCAAATTGGCTTCTAGAACCCGCTTCTAAAATGACATCATCATTTATCATTAAGTCCCCTTTTACTTTTATGCTAGGAAAGTCACTTTATAATTTTATATTTATTTAGTGACTTAAATGACCTTTCCCTTCATAACATAATAATATATATATAATTAAATATTTAATTTAATTTTATATAAATATCTTCGGGCATTAAAATTTCCAAGCTCCACCAACCCAACATACAAAAAAATCACGGATTTGGATACCCATTAAGCCAAAAAATCTAGTCATACCTTCCGCTCTGGCAGAAACCCTAGCCAAGTGACTTACTATATATAGTAAGTTTCTTCAATAAGCCACCAAAATTCGACCACTGAAGACTGTCAATGGCCCAGAATGGACTTCCCTACATCGTACTTAGCCTATGGGAGCCCGAGAGTAGGCTAATATCGTATATCAAATCAATAAACTAGGAAGGGGACATTACAGTCCTCCCTCACTAAAATTGCTTGCCCTCAAGCAATTCCAACCGGGGGTGTTGCAACACTTCTTCACTTTCCCATGTTGCATCTTCTTCTGGTAGGTGTTTCCATTTGACCAAGTATTATGTGATCACCTTCCCTCTTAGATTCTTTTCTCTGAAACTGATGATGGCTTCTGGTTCTAATATTAGCTTCCCTTCCTCATCTAATGGTGGTAATTCTGTAGGAGTGATATTATGACCGAGTGCCTTCTTGAGTCAAGAAACATGGAAGACATTGTGGATTATGTTGCCTACAGGTAATTCCAGCTCATAAGCTACTTCTCCCACCTTTCTAATGACTCTGAACAGTCCATAGAATCTTTGTTTCAGCTTTTCCTTTCCACTTTATTTTAGAGTGGACTGCCTGTAGGGCTGCAAACTAAGAGATACCATATCATCTTCAAAACTGCGTTCCACCCTATGTTGGTCAGCATACATCTTTTGTCTATTTTTTGCCTGATGTATATTATCCCTCAAGGTCTTCATGATATCCTGGTTTTCCTGTAATGTCTCCTTAGCTCGAGGAACTCTGCTATCACCAAGTAGCAAGTCTATGAAGCTCGACGCTTCATAACCGTACAAAGCTCTAAACGGAGTCATTCCTATAGTCATGTGGTGAGTAGTGTTATAACAGAACTCGCTAAGATGCAACCATTTTATCCATGCATTCTGCTATCTTGAAACATAGTTCTGCAGGTACCCCTCCAACCATTTGTTCACTATTTCTATTAGACCATTGGTTTGGGGGTGATAGTTGGTGCTAGGAGTCAACTATGTACCTCCAAGTCTGAATAACTCCTGCCAGAACATACTCATAAATCTGTTGTCTTGGTTGCTTACAATGGTCTTCGACATCCCATGTAATCTAAACACCTCTCAGAAGAACAATTCAGCTACCTAAGCTGCTATACATGTGGCTGAAACTGTGAAGAAATGTGCAAATTTTGTCAGTCTGTCTACTACCACATATATACAATCTTTGCCCTAAAATTTGGGTAATCCCGTAATGAAATCCATGGAGATTCCTTCCCATTTCTAGTTAGGAATCGGTAATGGTTGCAACAGCCCTGCTGGATACGAGTGCTCCACTTTATTCTACTGACAAATGGCGCATTCTCTAACATACTGCAAGACCTCACTCTTGAGCCCCTTCCAAATGAACCTCTCTCTGATGCTCCTATATGTTTTGAAGATTCATGCATGTCCTGTCATGGGATCATCATGGAAACACTGTAAGACCTTCTTCTTGAACTTGGATTCATGCGATAGGAAGATCCAATATTTGTTCATAATCAGCCCTTGAACCACTGTATATCTGTCATCTAAGGTAGTGCCATCCAACAAACTAGATGTCCAAGGGTCCTTAGCATAGTCAGCAGAAATTTCATCTCTCCAAACTGCAGAGACTTCTGACATAGCTCCCAAATACGGTCTCCGAGACAATGCATCTGCTACAATATTCTTTTTACCTTTGACATACTCAATGTCAAAGTCATAAGCTTGTAGCTTACTAACCCACTTTTGTTGTCTCTCATTGAGATCCCTCTGGTTAAGAAAATATCGAAGGCTGTTATGATCAGTCTTCACTGGGAATTGGCTCCCTACCAAATATTGTCTGAATTTGGCCAAAGCATGCATGATGGCCAACATTTCTTTGTCATATACTGAATAACTCCTTTTAGCCCCTTGGAGCTTCCTACTCTTATAGGCTATTAGATTTTTGTCTTGCATAAGCACCACCCCAATCCCTTCTCCTGAAGCATCACACTAGAGCTCGAATGGCCGAGAGAAATCTAGTATCACTAATACCGGGCACAAACACATTACCTGTTTAAAGTGTTCAAAACATCTCTATGCAGTGTCTGACCATGAGAATGCCCCCTTCTTAGTTAGATCAGTGAGTGGAGCAGCTAGATGGGCAAATCCTCTTACAAACCTTCGGTAG
Organism: Wollemia nobilis; assembly: GCA_028583015.1. Lineage (NCBI taxonomy): Eukaryota > Viridiplantae > Streptophyta > Pinopsida > Araucariales > Araucariaceae > Wollemia > Wollemia nobilis. The sequence continues at coordinate 12,970,236 of JAQPPZ010000754.1, read as the reverse complement.
AATCCGCATAGTACTAAAAATCCCTTGAGCTGAGGAAGGTTTGTAGGAGTGGGCCAATCAATAATGGCCTTGATATTTTTAGGGTCCATGTGGACACCCTCTGCACTGATGATGTGACCTAGGTACAGAAGCTCTTTCATGCCAAAGTCACACTTTGACTCCTTAGCATAGAAGGATTCTTGCTCCAAAATGCTCAATACCTCATCTAGATGTTGTAGATGCTCCTCCCAAGTGCGACTGTAAACTAGGATGTCGTCGAAGAAGATCAAAACATATTTTTTGAGTTGTCTGCTAAAAGTCTTGTTCATACAGGACTGGAATGTCGTTGGGGCATTGGTTAAGCCGAATGGCATAACCAAAAACTCGAAGTGGCCAAGGTGACACCGGAATGTTGTCTTTTCTATGTCTTGCTCTCTCATTCTGATCTAGTGATACCCTGAACTCAAGTCAATTTTTGAAAAATAGCAAGCACCATGGAGCTCATCAATTAGTTTATCTATACGGGGAATAGGATACCTCTTCTTTATCATTCTCTTATTCAATTCCCTATAGTCAACACACATTCTCCAAGTGCCATCCTTATTTTTAACTAAAACAACAACAGATGCAAAAGGACTCTTACTTGGTTGTATATGCCCCATATCCAAAAGCTCCTTGATTGCCTTCTCAATCTCGTCTTTGTGCCTCTTATGGTGCTTGTATGGTGTAGTGATGACGGTCTTCGCCCCGTCCTCCAAATCGATGATGTGCTTTATCCCACGTTCTGGTGATTTTCCTAGTGGTATATCCCCAAACACCTTGGAGTTTCTGGACAAAAACTCTTGTATCGCTGGATGGTAAGTGACCTCCTGAGTTTCCTTACCAGGTAGCATGATCATACATTATGCTTCTCAATCAATCTCATCATCTCTAAATAAATTTTCCATGCGCCTCATAGACACCACTCTTGATCCCCCATCTGAAATTCCTCTCAAAACAAATTTCTGACCAGCAACCACAAACTTCATCTCCATAGCATGCAGGTTCATGGTGAATTCACCCAAAGACTTCATCCACTGCATTCCGGGTATTGCATGGGTGTCTCCTATGCTGGCTACATAAAAATCATCATTGAGGTCATATTCTCCCAATTTGATCCGTAGATTTGATATTTTCCGATTGCACTATATTGCTGATCCATCCGCTACCAGCACTCTAAATCCATCAAAGTCTTATGTCTTTATCCCCTTTTTTTCAATCAATCCTACATCAATGAAATTGTGTGTTGCCCTTGTATGAATTAGAGTGATTATTCGCTGCCCATTAAGGATGCCCCGAACCTTGAAGGAAGTGCCCTTCTGTAAGCTATATAGCTGAGCTAATGTTTCACTTCCTTTTGGCTTTGTTTTAGTTGTCTCATCCTCACTATCATCTGAATCACTTGGCTGCTCTAAATTTTCTGATTCAGAATTTTCCACCTCAAAGTAGTCTTTTTGTGCCATCTTCCTTGCTTGAACCTTCTGAGGGCACTTATGCGATAGATCCCATGGTTCTCTACAATGAAAACACAATTTATTTTTCCTTAACTCGTTGAGTTCCTAATTTCCCAGCCTCTTTTGTTCCACCTTAGGTTGTTGCGGGGGTTTATGGAAATCCTTTTTATCCTTTGCTTTGTTGTTCTGAAATGGTTTAAAGACTGGTTTGTTTTTTGGAACAGCAAACTCCATATTACGGTCTTTCCTCATTGCTTCCTGTAATGTCTATGGCTCAAAAGCCTTAACCCACCCTCGGAGTGGCTCGGATAGACCTTCTACAAAGAGGATTACTAGTCTCTTTTCAAAGATGTCTTGGACTTTGACTGATAGCTCATGAAAATCTGCAATGAAAGCATCAACTGATCCAACTTGCTTAAGTTGGGCCAACTCCCGAAAGTGTAATTCGGGGTCCTTCTTGTCAAAACGATCAATGAGTTTATTAGTAAATTCTTCATAAGAAGTGATTACTCCATGACCCAATGTTGTAAGACCATGGAACCACCAATCATGAGCTACTCCGTCTAGGTGTAGTGTGGCAAATTTTATTGCTTCTTCTTCTGGCATTGGTCTAAGGGATAAGAAACTATCTAATTTTTCAACCCAAGCTCTTGCTGTACTTTTCCCACTTCCATCAAAAGGAGGCATAGTTATTTTGTTGAGGGCTTGCTGAAGATCATTAGGAGTTGTTGGTCTTCGTCGGTGCTGTTGTCTACCCCCAAATTCTGCCCTTCCTTGTTTTTGTGCACAATACTTCTCAAAAGGTAAATTAGCTTTAAGCCCTTCTGCAAAGGCCTCATACTAGTGCCACCATTCTATCATGGTTTCATCGGATATTATTTGCTGCTCTTGTTCAAGGTGTTCCTCCCTCGAAAGGAAGGATGGTTGTGTAGTTCTAGGGATGTTGCTACTCCCCCTGGTCAATGGCTGATGTGAAGTATTGCCTTCTCCATTTTGTCCTCCCATATTGACCCTTCGTAGATTTGTCGTTACTTCCCTCAAAGCTTCAGCTATGGCCTGTTGATTTCTTTGCATTTCTCTTTGCATGTCCACTTGTGCTCTGGTTAGAGCATTTAATATGCTCATGAGGTTGGGCTCATCATGACTGCGTTCTTCCATTTGGATGGCTTTCTTCTTTTCTCTTTTTGTTGCTCTTCTATCCCTTTCACTCATGAAATGATCAATCTACCCAGAGGTTGGCATTGTTGACGTGGCTCTGATACGATGTAACAACCCACCCGGATCTACGTTATTTTTTTTTATTTTTTTGTTTTTTTTGTATTTTCTAGTTTATAAAGGAACTCAGGAATGCACAAGCTTAATTGTAGAAAACTAAGTAATTACTAATAATGCACAGAATTATGGAATACCATTGCAAATACTTGAAGCATGTAATGATTTGAAAATTGTTCATTCAACAGTGAATACAATTTCAATTTTCAATACCAAATAAAGTGTATAAACCCTGTCGCCTAGGAAGTACATTTTCAGTAACGAAACTATTGGAAGAATGGAGCTTTCCTCAAAATAGCATCAGTCTGCCCTTGGACAGCCACATGATTCTTTTCAGTAACGAAACTATTGGAAGAATGGAGCTTTCCTAAAAACAGCATCAATCTGCCCTGGGACAGCCACGTGATTCTATTGAATGTTGAATAGCGACTCGAGTATGAACTCCAATGTCTATATTCGAACCACCTCTTATCTCTTCCAATCACCAGCTTGATTTTCTCAATGAAGTGCAATGAAATATTTGTCCTGAATCTGATCACCAATCCAACAGGGGTAATGTTTCATACCCAAACTAGATGTTCCCACTGGAAATGATCGTTCCCAATGAACTTGACCCTGCAAATAACCTCTGCAAGAAGTCTCCCAAAATACCCAAAGCCTGTCTTCAATCTAGATATCCAAAATGAGAGCCAAAATCCCAATTTATAGAATTTCCGATAAGGCTGGTGGCTTGGAGGGAACTTTTCAAATTTCAAATTAGCTTCTAGAACTCGCTTCTAAAATGACATCATCATTTATCATTAAGTCCCCTTTTACTTTTATGCTAGGAAAGTCACTTTATAATTTTATATTTATTTAGTGACTTAAATGACCTTTCCCTTCATAACATAATAATATATATAAAACTAAATATTTAATTTAATTTTATATAAATATCTTCAAGCATTAAAATTTCCAAGCTCCACCAACCCAACATACAAACAAATCACGGATTTGGATACCCATTAAGCCAAACAATCCAGTCATACCTTCCGCTCTGGCAGAAACCCTAGCCAAGTGACTTACTATATATAGTAAGTTTCTTCAATAAGCCACCAGAATTCAACCACTGAAGACTATCAATGGCCCATAATGGACTCCCCTACATCGTACTTAGCCTACGGGAGCCCGAGAGTAGGCTAATCTTGTATATTAAATCAATAAACTAGGAAGGGGACATTACACCTTGGTTGGCCCTAAAGAGAAAAATTTGATGGATGAAAGAGATAAGCATATCATAGGATATTTTAAAGCTCATGCCTGATGAGTTGATGACAACCTGCATAATTGGATGTCACTACTGTTCAGTGGTACAAAGAGGTACTTGTTGGTTACGAATCTGCCACTAGGATAGGATTTAGTGTAATGCGCCCTAGATTCGCCCAACAGATTGAAAGGCCGGAAGGAAGTGATGCCTTCCGTGCCAATCTCCGGAGAAGGCCGGCTCCTATGTTTCCTCAGTTTGGGGTTTTAGCTCAGAGTGCAGGAAAGAAATTAGAGATGCAGAAAGAAATATAAATATGATTGTTCCGGGTGGGGAAGATAAGCAACACGACAACAACCAATCACCACTACTAACAGCAATTAAACACAAAATATGTTGCAGAAACTATCAACACCATTCATCCTATGTATCCTTCACTTTTGCATTCCAGGAATACTTAGCTATCAAATACCGATATCCAGAAAAGCAGAATAACAGTAAGCAATAACATAAGCAACATGAGGCAGAAATACTCAGTAAAGGCAGCATACAAGACAAAGACAATCAATAGAGCCAAGTATATTTTATATTCAGAAGCAAACGCACAGCTACAGCAGTTCCCTAGCAATATATCCCCCTTCCACCCTTTTACAATGATATGGCGCAGCTATTTATAGCGCAATTTTCCCCCCAATTACAACTTTGGGCACAGAATCCCAGACCTGACAATAGCTGACAAAGCTGACAAAAGCGGCAAAAAGCGGCTGATGTCGACCTCTGCGGGTATGGAATGTACTTGCAGCAAGGTCCGCCTGAAAACCTAGCAGCTACGTGGCAGTGCGGTAGATGAAACCTCGAGTCAGCTTGAATGAGGGTAGTTGCGGTACAATAAGTCAGTTCACGCTCGCACACCTTCTGTCACATCTTTGACTCGAATCTCGAGGCTGGACACCTGTCGGAATCTGATAGGGGGAAGAATCTGCCTTTGAAGCTCATAATTTATCTCCTGCCCGACTTCGCCCAAAATTGGAGCGCAGCCGGGCAGCGCAGGGTGGAAGCAGCGCAGTTGGGAAGGCCTTCGTGCCTTAGAAATTTTCTGGGCAGATTTTAACATTCTTCGCCCGAGTGCGCACAAGTCAGCGAGCGCAGCCCGACTTCGCTGCGAAGTCGGGCGGCTCGACAGTTAGCCGATTTTTTCGAAGTCATCATGGCAAATCGCCCGGCTGCGCACTTCCTCCAGGGCGAAGCCCGACTTCGCTGCGAAGTCGGGCAGTCCCAACACTTAGAAAATTCCTGGGCTAGTCTTCAAACAGATGCTTCCCAAGTGCGCACGAAACTAGGAGCGCAGCCCGACTTCGCTGCGAAGTCGGGCGGCTCCATACTTAGAAAATTCCTGGGCACATTTCTGATAATCTCGCCCAGTTGCGCACAGATAGTCAAGCGCAGCCCGACTTCGCTGCGAAGTCGGGCGGACAACAACACTTAGAAAGTTTTGGGCTCTTTGCCCACTCAAAGAAACAGTTAGAAATATGGGAGAGGAGATGGAGAGAATGAAACTGATGGCAGAAAAGAAAGGGGATAGTGGAGAAGGGGAGAGAAGAAAGAGGGAAGGGAAAGCAACATCCTTACAAAAAATTCGAAGACATGGCACCCCGTGCAAAATATGGCAACATTCCTGGCGGCTCGCGGGGTGTCGAGCTCGCCTCGATGCAACGAACCAGGCCTTTATCCTTTGGGCGCAGAGGAACTCCCTTCCCCTGCATCCTGCTGCTGCTGCTGCTGAGCTCCCTTCTTGGGTAGCTGTTCTTCTTCGGGCTCGCTTTCAGCAGTCTCTTCTTCTGATCCTTCCTCTTCTTCTCTCTCTGAGCCTGACTGCTCAGCACCACCATCGCCCTCTTGTTCGGCAGGCTGATCCCGCTCGCGGACGTGCTCGTAGGCGGTTTTGGCCTGATCCCAAGCTGCTGCCTGGAAGGGCTCTAAATCGCTGATATCCTTCAGCGCTCCTTTGAATGCCGCGACCATATGCACGTCAATGGTGTCATACCTCTCTCCCAGCTCCTGGAGGCATGTGTTAATCTTGCAAAATTTTGACACCATTTGGGTCACCTGTGCCTCTTGGACTGGGTCAGTCCAGCCATCAATCTCAGATGTGTCTGCCTCAAAAAACAGCCAGTCTTGCTTTACCTGCTCTAGGGGCAGAAATTCCCCATCCTTGACAAAGCTCGGAAATCCGAGCGCAAAAAGAGTGTTGAAGGGGGCCAAGCAGATATTCATTTCGTGGTTCAATACATCCAGCATCTTCCTGGCAGCCCTGATCTTCTCAGTTTTTTCAAAATAGTTTTGCAAGGTTACCCTCGCATCTGCCCAGTCTAGGGCAATTCGGGACATAGGTGGAAATCGGAGGCCCTTGCGCGCAAATTCCTCAAGTTTTATTGCCAAGTCCAGCCACTGCCTCGCTTGGCGTTCAACCTCCTCTACCGCAGGCTTTCCCTGGGCAGATACTTCTTGAATTCTGGATGCGAAATCCAGGACGGACAGGGACCTGACAACATTAGTCCTGCAGTCCTGCAGCAAACTAGCCCGCATCTCCTTGATCTTGTCCTTCGAAAAGGCAGCCGCCTGGGACGCTTTCTCCTTCAGCTGTGATTGAGTCTGCTTCAGCAAATCTTGCAACTGGGCAACATGCTCCAGTGCTGCCCTTTTCTCTTCTGACAGCTGTTCGGTTGTCTTCCTCTGTGTTGCCGCCTCCTGCTGGGACGCGGCAAGCTGATCTTTCAAATCTTTAATCTCCTTCTGAGCAGATTCCAGCTGCGTGGTGGCCTTGGCCAGATCCTCTTCCAGCTGCCTTGAATTGTTTTGAAGCTGAAACAACTTCTCTTGATTCTCGAGCCGCTTAACAAGGAGATTATCAGTCTTCCGACGAATACCATTGATTTCGTATTCTTCGCTTATATCGTCGAAACTCTTCTCCTTGGTTCGGTGCTCATAATCTGCCTCAATCATCTCCCGGAGAGGCTTCTTGACTTTCGGGATTAACTTCTCCGTTCGTAGCACCCTCCTGTCCAAGTCAAACTTGGTGCGCTTCACAGGGATGGCTATTTCCTCGGCTCTTCTCTTCTTTACGCCCTGGAGGAAAGAAGCAGAACGCCCTACGGCCTTCGCGGCTAGAGGTTGGTCGTCCGTAACTTGCAGTTGTTCTCCCATTAGGTCCAGCTCTGCCAGCATAGGGTATGCCGAGGCCAAATCCTGTTGCGGCATCCTTCCTGAAAACAATGAAGCAGGAGATATTCCAGAAGATAAGGCCGCTTTTGAGGGCGACCGGGTCCTAGGGGAAACGGGCGGTTGCGTAGGAGGTGGAGATGGGGTTTTGAATGCGGCGGGTGAGCGGCGCGGCGATGTAGATACAGCTTCAGCGCTGGCCGCGGGTGAGAGATTTAGGGTTTGACCCAGGGTTTGGAAAACGTTAGGGTCCTGGGCAAAACGTCCAAAGGAGTGGGGGCTGCGGAGGGACTGGGTGATAGGCGATATAGATGAGGTGACTAAGGCGTGCCCTGATGCAGAGGAGGAAGGCGTTATAGCAGGGCTAACTGGGGTTTGTGAAACAGGGGAAGAGGACGTACCTGCGTGCTCCGCCTGAGCCGGTGCTTGAATGACGCCTGCTGCCCAGACCTCCGCTTCCTTCTCTGGACTATCTAGAGAGATTATTTCAGGTGCAACCGCTCCTGCCCGTGGGGCCGCCACTATCTCTGGGGGGGGGGGGGGGGGGGGGGGGGGTGGGTCGCGGGGGGTGCCCGCTACCTCGCCGGTTGACCCTTCTGGCTCCTTCTCCGTTTGAGGCGACTTTTTGGGCGCTGGAGACAACATTGGGCCCACCTGACTGCTTTTTGGCGCCTTGCTGCTGGATGGCTTTCGAATGGACAAATGTTGTGGTGGGGGTTTCCTTTTATATCTTTTCCTGGCGCCTAGGGGAACGCAATCTCGAAATGCGAACGACTCCCATTTGCCGGCGTATTTATCATATAAGGCCGAAAAATCATCATCTATGGCCAATGTCTTTTTGTTCGATTTATCGTGTTGCGTGCGACACCTCATCTTCCAGCATTCAATAATTTTGTCCTTTTCCCAGCCGAGGGGCGCCACCTTCGTGAGGAACTTTCTGAAACCGGCCGAGTCTAGCTTGTGATCGTCATTATGCTCCGGATCGTAATCCACCTCCACACAGTAGAAGTCATGCCATGGTGGCCATGACTGCATTCGCTCAATGTGCCACTCCAGGTCTGCCCCTGTCTTGTTGCACCTCTCCTCCATGATTTCTGCTCGAGGGCAAACATGCACAAATTTTCCTCTGACCCCAATCGGGTCGTATTTCCAGCGCTGCGGTAATTGTATCAGGCCTATGTTGAGGAGTGCCTGCTCCAGGTAGATGTGCTGCCCAATTTCATGGACTTCAATGTTTCCCCAGGTAAAAGGATATTTGAAAATATGGCCCTTCTTTTTTCCCTGGCCGAATTCCTCCTCGACGCAGTCCATCTGCCGCGCTGCCTCCATGCCGAATTGGTGCTCAGTGCAAAAATAGGGCAGCAAGAACGGCTTCCCTTTGAATCCGTAGATTCTGATGACGACGCCCTGGGTCAACCGGAAAGTGTCCCCGTATTTGTTTTTCGTCAGGTACTTCGTCATAACCAGGGGAGGGCGAGACGCCTTGCCATTGAACAGTGCCAGGGTCATACCCAAGAATTTGAAATTAAAATCATAATAGGACCCCCTTCTATACAGCAACTCCGTCCACTCGTATACCGGCAGCGGTGCGCCCTTCTCATTTACTTTCTTAAGCTCGGGCACCCTTATTCGGTAATGCGTATGGTAGAGGCACAACCATGCGAGGAATGAGCAGTGCCGGAATTCAGTTGTCTGTTTCTGTTGTATCCTAACCAGGTTCGAATGTATGGCGTACGCCACCCAGTCTGCCCAATCAAAAAATATTGGGCGCCTTCCGCTTCTCTGCGCAGTGGGGTCATAGAATTCCCCATGCAAGATACACTCTGCGAGTGCCAGCTGATATGGGTGCACCACCCTGTCTGTGCCGCAGCCAAGGACCCATGCAAGGATAATATAAATATACCTATTTTCGAACCTTTCCATGGGTATGGGACCTGATGGCCATTGTCCAGCTGGTAGTGGACACTTCAGCTCTGAATCGAGAAATTCCCTCATCCTTCTGCTCTGACTGAACCTGCCCGCCTGCTCTTCCAAATTAATCTTTCTGACGATGGCATTTGGGTCGTACTGGAGCCCCGGGGCGAAGGCTGGTTGTACGCTTTCTTTAAAGAGGGTAAACAACACCCTTCCTTGGCAGTCGCAGACCTGTCGGGTGGCTGGTTTGTAATACGTCGCAATTGACTCGACCAGCTCCGGGCAGTGGTGGACAGGAGGGCACAAGAACCAGTAAAGGTTCGATTTATAGGCGGCCCCAATGTGGTGCGAGGATGAGACCTTGCCTGCCCACTTCGCGATATTGGGACGCAGCTTGGTGAGACTAATGGAGTACTCGCCATCTTCGTATTCGGCCAGGCGGTTGATGGGCGGCGGCAGAGGACCTTGTCTTTTAGCTCGCCTCGACCTGGATTTTTCCCTTTGCTCTTGTGGCGCCTCGCTCTCATGAGCGCTAGATTCTGTGTGTTCCTCAGCTTCCCGCTCTGTATCACTGGATTGCGCCTGCATTGGCGCCTTCCCCTTGTCCACTCTCTGTCCTTCACTCATGGTGCCGGAGATAGAAATTACAGTCGCTGTAGAGCTTAATTTCGCACTTCTTCTCTTTTTCACTGCGCAGCTCAGATTTACACTGGTAATTCTGGTGTTCTGAGTAAGTAAGGGCCCTTTTCTAGGAATGGAAAAACAACATTAATGGCGTGAGGGGGAATTTAAAGTGATTTGCCCGAAGTAGGTAAAAAGCGTCGTTATTCCTCGACGGCCGCGCGTGGGATCTTCTATTGGAAAGCGCAACTCGTACGCGGTTGGCCCCTGTGCGCTCTCTTCTTAATGACATCTGCTTTGAAATCCGCGCAATCATTCCTTAAAATCTTCGAACTTCGTGCTTTTAATGACGTCACCGCCGCCATCTGGGCACACACTTCGAGGCACCAAACTTGAGGAAGGCTCTGACCAAGTGCGCTCAAAAAGTGAGCGCGGTCCAACTTCGCGTTATGCAAGGTGCGCCCTCGGGAGGCCCATACTTAGAAACATTTCGCCATGCACCTTGCCTCCGGGATGCGCCGGTCGGAGTGCGCAAAAATTTGAGTGCGCAGCCCGACTGCGCTCAGAAAATTTGCGCAGTCGGGCGAGGACACTTAGATGATTTCTACCCATTTCTCTTTCCTTTCTGCCCGGCTGCGCTCAGAAAAGGGTGCGCAGCCCGACTTCGCTGCGAAGTCGGGCGGCGCGCCCAACACTTAGAAATTTTTTGGACTTTTCTTGGTCGCTTTTTCCTTCTTAAGCTCCCGACGTCGCACAACGTTAAGAGCGAAGCCCGACTTCGCTGCGAAGTCGGGCGACTTTCCTGCCTTGGTCAGTCTTGAACTGCCGCGCAAAACTTTGCTTCTTTTTTCATACTTGGCCTTCTTTTGACTTAAAAGCTGAAAACTAAATGACTGAAAGAAATATTCACATTCTGAAATAAACTGAACTGCAGGAAATAAATAAGAAAAATATGTACAAGGTAGGACCTTTTGACAACCTTCAGTGGTGATAGGCCTTCAGGTGAAAGCCATTAACAGGGATCGGGAGGAGCTGTCCCTCCATGTCTCTGAGCACGAATGCATTGAACTGGTTTATCCGAGCGATCTGATAGGGGCCTTCCCAGAAGGCATCAAACTTGTCATGATTGCCCGGCTTCGCTTTGAGTGAATCCCATTTGAGCACTAAGTCCCCGATTTTGAAAACTCGGGTGGTGGTCCCTTTTGCAAACCAGCTCTGAGTCGCTTCGGCGTGCTTGGTAAAGGCCTGATACGCCTTCTCCCTTTCCTCTTCTAGCTGCAACAGTTGACAAAGTCTGGCATCCACGGGGTCCCCATCGCCTTTCTCATCTTCTAACAACCAGAGTGCGGGCATTTCTATGTGGGTGGGTAGGACAACCTCCTTGCCGTATACAAGCGCGTAGGGAGACATCTTGATGGATTTTTTGAAAGATATGCGATCCGCCCATAACGCTCGATCCAGAAGTAGGTGCCACGACCTCTTATTCTTCTCCACAGTTTTCTTTATGATTTTCAAGAGGTTCTTATTGGTGGATTCGGCCAGGCCGTTTCCCTGCGGATAGTAATTTGAAGACATCTTGTGGTAAATGCCATACTTGTTGGTAAACTCAGTGAGTACCGCGCCTGCAAATCCTGGACCATTATCTGTGACAATTGCCTCTGGAATCCCGAAACGGGTAATGAGGCTCTCAAGGAACCCAATGACCGTCTCTTGGTCAGCATGCTTTGTAGGCAATGCCTCAGCCCATCGGGTAAAGTAATCTGTGGCGGTTAGGATGAACTTATGTCCCGCCGAAGAGTTGGGCGTTATTGTCCCGATGAAGTCCAGACCCCACTGCTGAAACGGAGTCTCGGCTTGAATTGGCTGGAGGGGCAAGGGTGCCTTCCTATTTCTGTCGGCGAACCTCTGGCATTTTTCGCATTTCACACAGACTGCATGTGCGTCTGTGAAGAGGGTGGGCCAATAATAGCCGGCTCTGATAATTTTTAAGGTTGTAGGCCTTCCTGAATGATGTCCTCCGGGCATCCCAGAGTGAAACTCTCCGAGAACCTTTGGCTTGTCTGATTCCTTGACGCACCGCAACAGGATGCCGTCAATATTTCTAAAATACAGCCCCTCGGGGCGCAGTACATACTTCAAGGCGTTCAGCCTAAACCTCCTTCTCTGTGAGGCGTTGAGATGGTCTGGACATCTCCCTGTGTTGAAGTACCACACTAGATCATTTGTCCAATCATCCTCCTCTGATAAGGAGTTGGAAAGGTTGGCCTCTGTTACTGGATCCTCCCACTGGCAGGCAGAGATTTCGGCTGCAGCACTCCGGGCCAACTCTTGGCATAGAGCCCGACCTCGGATTAGCTTCGTTGGCCGTACCTCTATGTCAAACTCTTGTATCTTGGCTATCCATCCTGCCCTCTTGTGACCTGGCTCCCCTTGGATGATGAAATTTCTGACGTCCGGGTGTATCACGAAGACAGTTATCCGACTCTGGGAGACAAAGTGCTTGAACTTTCTCAGGGATCTCATAACTGCGTGCACTTGCCGCTCAATAAAATTGTATCTTTCTTCATGCGGCTGAATCACCTGGCTTAGGAATGCTATGGGGCGCTCCTCGCCATCATCTCCCTTCTGAGTCAGGACTGCAGCGTAGCTTTCGGGCTCTCCCACCGCATACAGGATGAAATCCTTGGAGTAGTCTGGATTTATTAACACTGGAGCCTGGGCAATTCTGGCCTTGATTTCTTCAAAGGCTTGTTTCCTTTCGTCAGTCCATACAAATTCAGCATCTTTTTTTAGGAGCTCAGCCATGGGCTTGATTACTTGTGCAAAGTCTGGCACAAACTTCCTCACGAAGTTGATTTGGCCAAAAAATGATTGCAGCCCCTTTTTGTCGACTGGGATGGACAAGCGAAGAAGAGCTTCCGCTCTGTCAGGATCGACTGCAAGGCCCTTCTCAGAAATAACGTGTCCCAGCAGTTTGCCTTCCTTCACCGCGAAGACTGATTTCTTCGGGTTGATGGAAATGCCGAATTCACGACATCTCTCAAATACTTGCCGCAAGTGGGAGGCATGGTCCTCTCTTTTGTGTGAAAACACAGTCATGTCATCCAAGTAGATGACAATGATCTTGTTGAGCAGCTCTCGAAACGCCAAGTCCATAGCCCTTTGAAATGTAGCCCCGACATTGGAAAGACCGAAGGGCATACGCTGATATGCAAACGTCCCCCATTTGGTGGTGAACGTTGTCTTGTGCTGATCTTCATCTTTCACCCATATTTGGTTATAGCCGGAGAAACCGTCCAAGAGAGAAAATCTCTGAGCTCCTACGACTACGTGGAGGATTTGATCAATTTGGGGGAGCGGGTAATGATCCTTCAGTGAAGCTTGATTGAGGTTCCTGAAATCCACGTAGAGGCGGATGTCTCCATTCTTTTTCCTCACAGGGACCAGATTTGCGACCCAAGAAGAGTGCTTGATGGGATAGATGATTTTGGCCTCCAGCATCTTCAAGAGTTCAGCTTTCATCATGGCTTCAATTTTCGGGTTCACCGCCCTTTGCTTCTGTCGGAAAGGCTTTGCATTATCCTCCAGTTCTATAGTATGCTGGATCATCTCTCTGTCGTACCCCTTCAGGTCTTGGTAGCACCAGGCCACGATATCTGGGTACTCTTTGCATAGAGATCGGATCTGCTCTAACTCCTCATCAGTGCAATCCGTCCCGACCTTAATCACCTTTCCAGGTTCCAGTTCCAGGTCCATGTACTGCTTGGGGTCTACTTTGATCCTGTGGGATATGGCTCTATCATTCTGATCAAAGAGGCTCTCCAGGGTAATCAGTCCTTTCGGGACATGATTATTTTTTAACTGTATCAACCCCTCATATTGCTCGTCATCAGGGTCTCTACCTTCGATTGTACTAGCTTCATTTATCAAAAAGGTGACGATATCTTCGTCACAGTCGAACACCTGCCAGTGGGTGTCCTTGTCAGGCACAAAAGGCCTATAAATGGTATGAACCGGCTTCGGCTTCTGGACAGTGTCATCAGCCGAGACGTACCTGGCTCCAACAGACGCCAGAATGTCAGCATGCTTATTCTTTTCACGAGATATGGCTTTGACATTCAAAGAGTCAAATGACTCCATCAGATCCTAGACACGGTTGCGGTACGCCTTGAGGTAATGCTTCTTGGAGGCGCACTTATTGGTAATCTGGTTGCACACCAGCTCTGAGTCGCCAAAGATCTGCAAATGCTTTATCCCAAGTCTCTCCGCCTTTCTCAAGCCCAAGCACAAGGCTTCGTACTCCGCCGCATTGTTAGTGCAACTCCAGGCCAGCCTATAACAGTAGTCCTTTTGAATCCCGGATGGTGAAACCAGAAGTACACCTGCACCGGCGCCATTCTTACATCGGGCACCATCAAAGTACAACTTCCATAGCTTTTCTGGGGCAGGTCCAACATCCTTCTTTGCAGACTGATCAAGTCTTTCAGGTTGGGTGACAGAGTAGCAACCTTGTTCGGTCTCAATCATGGCATTGAAGTCTAGTAAGGAGAACTCATCCTCCACTTGTAACAACTCCAGGGTCTCTTCCGCCAAGTCTACCTCTACCAGTTCCTCAGTCGTCAGATGAACCATGTCGTTCTGCTGTTCTTCCCCAGGTATCTTCTCGACCAGAAACGTGGAAGGCTTTTCATTATAGATCTTCAATCTCCTTCCTTTAAAAGGCACTTCCATATGTGAATAATCCAGCGACAGATATCCACCCAGCTTCGCAGTGAACTCCCTAGAGAGACACATGCCGAAGTAGGGTTCCAAGTCAACCACCACGACCTCTTGGATGACCACTATGTCGAGCGCTTTATGCAGTCGGATTGGGATGTCTTTGATGACACCAACTGTCTTGACAGGAGTGTCGTCTAGCTGCAACACACCTTGGCTGCTCCTTGTGTATTCCATACCAATCTCTTCGCAGACAGCCCTCGGCATGACAGTAGTGGAGGCACCAGAGTCCACCATGCAATTGTGTACTATATGGCCCTCCATTCGCAAAGACAGATAGAAAGGTGGCGGCCTGTTTTTCCCGGTAGCAGATACTGTCAAGGGCTGAGCTAACACAACGGGCTGCGTCGGCTTTCCATCTTTCACGCTCTTCAAGGATTCCTGCAACAGGTCTACTTGTCCTGGGAGCAGAAGAGCCTCATACATGCTTATTTTCGCCGGAGTCTTCTTGAGCTCATCGACTATATTGTAAGTTGAAGTGTCGGCTCCCTCTGTCTCTTTTGCTGGCTCGTACCTGGTTCGGTATTGTTGCGTGGCTTCAACCCTCTGTCTCTTCGTCAGCGATGGGTACCTCAGCTTTTCTTGAGCTTGTTCTTTTGTTTCAGCTAGAGGTTGGGCCGCCGGAGCCTTTACCACGGGAGCCTTGAGCGTTGGGAACTTTTCTTTGGCTGTAGGAGGTAAAGGCGGCTTATCAGGTGCTGGCACAGCAGGCTGCGTCCTCTCCCTTCTTGTGTATACTTTCAACGGCTTCATCTGGGCCGTGGTGGCCTCAATCGGCCTTTTGCCCTCCTTGGTCAAGAGAGACACGGGATCTTCTTCTGGGACTGCAAAGTTACCTTCATCGTCAAGGATCATGTATGCTTCGTCTTCCATGGCGCTGCCCGCAAGGGTCTGAATATAATGCCGATGCAACATGCAACCCTCCTCTCCATGTGGATCGTTGCATGTAGAACACCAGTTAACATGGTCAGAAGTGCCTGGTTGAGCATCATTGGCAGCATTCCTCGTTGGGGGCCTTTGCGCTTGAGCAGCTTGATCTTTTGTCAGCGCAGGAGGAGGATATGGTCTCCTCGGAAGAAACTCCATCTGAGCTTGCTTCTTCTTCATGATTGTCATGTCGTTGGAGATAGTATGGTAACCGGAGGCAAGAGCCCGCACCTCCTGAAGGATCTTATTCTGAATATCATTATCAGCAGGCGCCGGCCGGACCGGCGGAGGTATAGCGGCTAATGGTGGAGGAGCGGAATATGCCGCGTACTGAGGGGGAGCTGGGAGTGCTGGATATTGCGGAGGTGGAGGTGGCGGATTAGGATAATGGATCTGGGGCTGACCATACGGGTTTATAACTGGCGCTGGGTTCCATGGCTGCTGGGGGTACTGATTTGACGAGGATGACGTCGCACCAGACGCGGGTGGATATTGTGACTGAGGGAAATCAGGATAGATGGGAGGCTGCATTCTATGAGGAAGTCTGCCTATAGAAATTATGTCTAATTCTGCTTGTTGGGCAGCTTCATATAAGGCGGGAAAAGTGTTGACCCGGGCTATCTTGAGAAGCAGACAAATGTCTGAATTAAAAGACCTCAGGTAATAGTGCGCAGCTTGTCCCGCGGGAGGTCGCAGCTCAAGAGGTACTCTTTTCCAGGACCTCGCAAACCTCACGTTGAAGTCCGATATCTCCTCTTGCGGATGGCGTTGAATACTTTGAAACTGGTGCAACAATGAGGAGGGATCAGCGGACTCGTTGCATCCCTTCACTAGCCTGCCCGCTAACTGGGGCCATCCCGTGATAGCTCCTTCTGGCAAAGATCTCCACCAGTAGAGAAGCTTCCCTCTCAGAGAAAGGGCTAATAGACGGGTCTTAACACTCTCACTAGTGATAGAGTGCAGTGCAGCCAAGGCCAGAATACTTGGATGTGCTCGTATGTTGTTTTCCCGGAGCCATCATACGTAGGAATGGATTTCAAGGCAGCAGGAGGTACAACTTCTTGTCCAACTAGAGCCAAGGGCCCTGTGGAATCAACTGCTGGGAAGAGGTCGTCATCATTTTGTTGGGCAGCCATGTCTTCTTCCTCTTCTTCAAGCTGATCAGTAGTATAATCAGTATCAGTGTTGTCCGAAGTTGTAGGTTGTTCTTCAATTTCGGCCTCTCCAACTTCTTCAGCTTCTTCAACCTCAGCTTCTTCTATTTCAGCTTCAGCTTCGGGTTCGTTTTGGTGAGCTTGGTAGTCAGCCAGCCTTACTCGCTCTCCAGGAGCGTTGATGTCGATTTCGTAGAGATCAGGCTGTTGTCCTGGGTTCCTTGCTCTCCACCTTCTTGTATGCATGAAGGCGCTTTTGATATTGGACCAGTCTCACGGACTCAGAGAATATTCAGGTACTGCAGAGTCGCCAGGTGTTCTGATTTGACAACAATGAAGCGAACACCGATGCTTCGATTCTGTTTTGGGGTGGGAAACTCCCGTGTCCCACCGGGCGTGCCAGAGAAACTGTTGGTTACGAATCTGCCACTAGGATAGGATTTAGTGTAATGCGCCCTAGATTCGCCCAGCAGATTGAAAGGCCGAAAGGAAGGGATGCCTTCCGTGCCAATCTCCGAAGAAGGCCGGCTTCCTATGTTTCCTCAGTTTGGGGTTTTAGCTCAGAGTGCAGGAAAGAGATTATAAATTACAGAAAGAAATATAAATATGATTGTTTCGGGTGGGGAAGATAAGCAGCACGACAACAACCAATCACCACTACTAACAACAATTAAACACAAAATATGTTGCAAAAACTATCAACACCATTCATCCTATGTATCCTTCACTTTTGCATTCCAGGAATACTTAGCTATCAAATACCGATATCCAGAAAAGCAGAATAACAGTAAGCAATAACATAAGCAACATGAGGCAGAAATACTCAGTAAAGGCAGCATACAAGACAAAGACAATCAATAGAGCCAATTATATTTTATATTCAGAAGCAAACGCACAGCTACAACAGTTCCCTAGCAATATATCCCCCTTCCACCCTTTTACAATGATATGGCGCAGCTATTTATAGCACAATTTTCCCCCCAATTACAACTTTGGGCACAGAATCCCAAACCTAACTATTGCCACATTTTGCACAGGGTGCAATGTTTTCAATTTTGTAACAGTGCTGCTCTTTCTTTCCCCTCTTCCTCTCTTTCCCTTTCTTCCTCTCTCCTTTTCTCTCTTTTTCCTACATTCTCTCTTCCCCCCCCTTTTCTTGGAGCCCCTCAGTTGAATTTCAGAGTTGACAACAGTTGCCCTGGAAAATGGCTAAGTGTTGGTGCGAAGTTCGCACTTCACCCAGTTTTGGTGCGAAGTCCGTACTTCGCCCAGTTTTGGTGTGAAGTTCGCACTTCACCCAGTTTTGGTGCGAAGTCCGTACTTCGCCCAGTTTTGGTGCGAAGTCCGCACTTCGCCCAGTTTTGGTGCGAAGTCCGCACTTCGCCCCTCTTTCTGGGCGCACCTTGTAGTAGGCTGGCAGGTTGGCCGAAAAATGACTAAGTGCTGGAGCGAAGTCCGTACGGCGGCAGAGATCAGCTTTCACCTGTGCACAGTCTGACTTCGCAGCGAAGTCGGAGTGTGCCCTTGACAGGTGAGCAGTAGGGAAACAAACTCGGAAATGCACCCAAGGCATGAAGACCTTCCCGACTGTGCTGTTTTCTGCCCGAGCAACCCGATGGCGCTCTGCTCCCAGGCGAAGTTGGATAAACTGCCTTTCAAGGCAGACACGTGTCAAACAGAATCATCCATCATCTGACAAGTGTCCAACTTCGAGATTTGAGCCAAGACATGTCGAGCAAAAGGACGAGCATGGGTTGCATTACCTATGCCAGTGACCTCATTTAAAGCTGATTGGAGGTTCTACCCGCTCCAGCTACCCGCATTCCTGCCGAGAAGAAGTTCTGCCCAACACACCGCCACCTAGCTGTCCAGCTTCCAGGAAGACCATGCTGTGGGTACAGTCCAGTCCGACAAAAGGTTAGCATTTGCAGCTCTTTCGCTGCTTTTGTCAGCTATTGTTTGACTGGGACCTTGTGCCCATTAATGTAACGGGAGGGACTCGGGCTATATAAACCCACCATGATTTCATTGTAAAGGAGAGAAGGGGAATGTTTGTTAGGGAACCATTTTAACCGTGCTTCTGCTTATAAATATAATTTGTATGCCTAGTTCTGTTCTGCTGCTTTTATTTCTTTATGCTTATGCTTCCCTATGTCACGGCTCGTTGATTCATTTCAACATTTGGTGATCAGGCGCCTTTAGCATTGTTTGTGCCATGGCTTGTTGATTCATTTCAGCATTTGGTGGCCAAGCAGTTTTGAACTTCATAATAGATGTGGTAGCAGTTCCATCAGTTGTGTGTTACGTTGCTGTCTGTAGTGGTGATTGATGCGTTGCCGTGCTGTTAGTTCTCCTTGTAGGGAGAATGTTTGCTAGGGGACCATTGTAGCTGTGCGTATAAATTCTTTGCATAACACATATACCTGGCTCTGACATCTCTTGGTTACTTTTTATATTTATGTTGCTGTACGTAGTGGTGATTGACGCATTGTCGTGCTGTTAGTTCTCCTTGTAGGGAGAATGTTTGCTAGGGGACCATTGTAGCTGTGCGTACAGGTCTTTATATAAAAAGTATACTTAGATTTTGCAGTTCTCAGTCATTCTTTGTATTTATGATGCAGTAAGCAATGGTGATTGATGTGTTGTCGTACTGTTAGTTCCCCCCACCAAACTCCAATCATATTTGTAAATTCTTTTCGTTTCTTTATCTCTTTCCTGCACTCTTAGCTTAAAACCCCCTAAAGGAGCCGGCCTTCTTCGAAGATTGGCACGGAAGGCATCTCTTCCTTCTAGCCTTTCATGCTGGTGGGCGAATTTGGGCGCATTAACCCAAAATCCTTTTCTCATGGCAGATTCGTAACCAACAGTTTCTTTGGCACGCCCGGTGGGACCAGGGTCCCACATTTGAAGAGAGATTTTCTGATCAGTCTCCACCTGGCGCTGACAGTGGTTTCTGAGCACTTGGTGAGACAAGGAAGTTTCTCACCCCCAACAGAATCGAAGCACCGGTGTTCGCTTCATTGTTGTTCGAAATCTGAACACCTGGCGACTCTGCACGAACAAATCCTCTGAGTCTGAAAGACCGGTCCTAGCACCTTCATGCAAACAAGAAGGTGGCGAGCAAGGGATCCGAGAAGCCCGCCTGACTTTTACGAACTGGACATCAACGCTTGAGGCGAAATTCCTAGGCTAGCTGATCCGCAAGCTCATGTCGACAAAGCCGAGGCTGAAATTCAAGAAGAAGCCAAAGCCGAGGTCGACAGAGCTGAGTACGAAATAGAAGAGGTCGAGGAAGAAGAAGCACCTACATCCTCGAAAAGTACCGACACTGAGTACACAACCGACGGAGGAGAAGAAGAAGAAATGGCTGCCCAGCAGCAAAATGATGATGATCTCTTCCCAGCGGTGGACTCTACAAGGCCCTTGGCCCTGGTCGAACAACAAGCTATGCCCCCTGCTGCTTTAAATTCTATCCCTACATACGACGGCTACGGCAAGACGGCGTACGAGCACATCCGAGACATCCTTGCCCTAGCCGCATTGCATACCATTACCGATGAGAGTGTGAAGACCCGTCTGCTGGCCCTTTCCCTAAGGGGAAAGCTTCTCTACTGGTGGAGATCGCTGCCAGAGGGATCCATCATAGGGTGGCCCCAGCTTGCCAGAAGGCTCGTGAAAGGATGCAACGAGTCTGCTGACCCTACTTCTCTGCTGCATCAGTTCCAAGCTATCCAGAGACATCCTCAAGAGGAGGTGTCTGACTTTAACATCAGGTTTGCAAGATCCTAGAAACGGGTACCTCGCGAACTTCGGCCTTCAGCTGGCATGGCTGCTCACTACTATTTGAGATCCTTCAACTCAGACATATGCCTGCTGCTGAAGATTGCCAGAATAGACGAGTTTCCTGCTCTGTACGAGGCTGCCCAGCAAGCTGAAGCTGACATTATCTCTATCGATAGACTCCCATCCAGGGTGCAGGAACCCATTCATCCTGACTTCCCCAGATCCCAGTATCCTCCTGCTTCTGGTGGTGCGCCGTCCACATCAGGGCAGCAACCCCAACAACAGTGGAATCCGGCGTCGGTCGTAACTCCTTACGGCCCGCCTCAATTGCATTATCCTCACCCGCATCCTCCTGCTCCACATTTTCCAGCACTTCCTGCTCCCCCTCAGTACGCACCTTATTCCAACCCTCCTCCATTAGCCGCATTGCCTCCACCGGCACAGTTGCCGCCTCCTGACAATAGCATTCAGAATACAATCCTCCAGGAGGTGCGGGCTTTGGCCTCAGGATATCATGCCATGTCCAATGACATGACCGCTCTGAAGAAGAAGTAGGCCCAGATGGACCTCGCTCCTAGGAGGCCATATCCGCCCCGGCGCTGACAAAAGACAAGCCCCCGAAGCACCAGTTGCAGAGGCGTCCACCTCCGAGAAATGCTGCTATAGAAGACCCGCTTGGTCCTTTCGACCAGGTTAACTGGTGCACTACGTGCAATGACCCGCATTCGGAGGAATACTGCACATTGCACCAGCACTACATCTAGAGCTTGGCCGGCAGCGCCATAGAGGACGATGAGCGCTACATGATCCTGGACGACGAAGCCAACTTTTCCCTCCCAAAGGAGAATCTAGTGTTGCCTACCAAGGAAGAAAAGAAAACCACAGATGCTGCCAAGCCTTTGCAAGTTTATTCCAGAAGAGAAAAACCGTAGCCCAGCGGGCTGCCACCGTACAAACGGCTGTGGCCCTACACATCCCAAGAGAAGGCATCCAAAGATAAAGCTCCAGCCAAGCCTTCTCCAGCAAAGGCTGCCCCTATTCCAGCCAAGCCTCCTATAGCAAAAGCTCCTGTACCTCGGCCTCCAGCTGAAACCAAAGAACAAGCCCAGGAGAAGCTGAAGTACAAGTCTTTGACCAAGAGACAACGAGTTGAGGCTACCCAGCAGTAATGGACGAAGTACGAGCCGACAAAAGAAGCAGAAGGAGCTAGTACCTCGGGCTACAGCATAGTAGACGAGTTGAAAAGAACACCTACTAGAATCAACATGTATGATGCTCTTCTGCTCCCAGGCCAAGTGGATCTGCTGCAAGAATCTCTGAAGAACATGAAGAGCGGCAAGCAGATATAGCCCGCTGTCCTGGTTCAACCTCTGACAGTCTCGGCCACTGGGAAGAACAGACCGCCTCCCTTTTATCTGTCTTTGCGGATGCAAGGGCACATAGTACACAACTGCATGGTGGACTCTGGCGCTTCCACGACTGTGATGTCGAAGGCCGTTTGTGACGAGATCGGGATGGAATACACACGTAGCAGCCAAGGCGTGCTGCAATTAGACAGCACCCCTTTCAAGACAGTTGGTGTCATAAAGGACATCCCTATCCGGCTGCACAAGGCTCTCGACATCATGGTCATCCAAGAGGTTGTGGTTGTTGACCTAGCTCCCTACTTCGGCATGTGTCTCTCTCGGGAGTTCACTGCGAAGCTGGGCAGGTACCTGTCTCTAGACTACTCACACATGGAAGTGCCCTTCAAAGGAAGAAGACTGAAAATTTTCAATGAGAAGCCTTCCACCTTCCTAGTAGAGAGGATACCCGGAGGTGATTTGGACTGCATAGTTCAGTTGTCGGATGAAGAACTGGTGACAGTAGAGCTGACTGAGCAAAGCCTTCGAAGTGCTACAGCTTGAAGACGAGTTCTCTTTGCGGGACTTCAATGCTGTAATTGAGACAGAGCAGGGCTGTTACTCTATTGTACAGCCCGAGAGGCTTCACATGTCAGCTGCAAAAGAAGTGGGACCTGCACCTAAGAAGCTGTGGAAGCTTTTCTTTGACGGCGTGCGATGCAAAAATGGCACCGGTGTAGGGGTACTTCTGGTTTCTCCAACCGGAATCGAGGACTATACCTACAGGTTGGCTTGGAGCTGCACTAACAACTCGGCAGAGTACGAAGCCCTGTGCTTGGGTTTGCGAAAGGCGAAGAGGCTGGGGATTAAACACCTGCAGATCTTTGGAGATTCAAAGTTGGTGTGTCACCAGGTTACGAACAAGTGCGCCTCCAAACAACACTATCTTAGAGCGTACCGCAACCGGGTGTGGGACCTAATGGAGTCATTCGACTCGTTGAATGTCAAGGCGATATCGCGTGAGAAAAACAAACACGTTGACATTCTGGCATCTGTTGGATCCAGGTACGTTTCGGTTGATGACGTTGTCCAAAAACCGAAGCCGGTTCGCACTATTTACAGGCCTTCTGTGCCTGATAAGGACACCCACTGGCAGGTGTTCAGTTGTGACGAGGAGATCGTCACATTTTTGGTTAACGAAGTTGGCTTAATCGAAGGTAGAGACCCTGATGACGAGCAATATGAGGGGTTGATACAGTTAAAAAATAATCATGTCCCAAAAGGACTGATTACGTTGGAGAGTCTGTTTGATCAGAATGACAGAGCAATATCTCATAGGATCAAAGTAGACCCGAAGCAGTATGCTGACCTGGAACTCGAACCTGGTAAAACTATCAAGGTCAAAACAGACTGCACATCAGAGGAACTTGAGCAAATCAGATCACTGTGCCAAGAGTTCCCCGACATCGTGGCCTGGTGCTACGAGGATTTGAGAGGTATGACAGAAATGTCATCCAGCATACCATTGAGCTAGAGGATGGCGCCAAGCCATTCCGTCAAAAGCAGAGGGCCGTGAATCCGAAGATTGAGGCCATGATGAAAGTCGAGCTCTTGAAGATGCTTGAAGCCAAGATCATCTACCCCATCAAACATTCATCCTGGATCACGAATTTGGTGCCCGTGAGAAAAAATAATGGCAACATTCGTCTCTGTGTCGACTTTAGAAACCTAAATCAGGCTTCCCTCAGGGACCACTATCTGCTTCCCCAAATCGACCAGATTCTACATATTGTTGCTCGAGCCCAAAGATTCTCACTTTTAGATGGATTTTTCGGCTACAACCAGATTTGGGTCAAATATGAGGACCAGCATAAGACGGTGTTCACCACCAAGTGGGGGACGTTCGCCCATCAGAGCATGCCTTTTGGCTTATCCAATGTTGGTGCCACATTCCAAAGGGCCATGGACCTGGCCTTCCGAGAGCTGCTCAATAAGATCATTGTTATCTACCTTGATGACATGACCGTTTTCTCTCACCAAAGAGGGGATCATGTTTCACACCTACGGCAAATATTTGAGAGGTGTCGAGAATTCGGCATTTCTATAAACCCGAAGAAGTCTGTCTTCGCGATAAAAGAAGGAAAGCTGCTGGGACATGTCATCTCCGAGGAAGGCCTCGCCATTGACCCTGATAGAGCAAAAGCCCTCCTTCGCTTGCCAGCCCCCATCGATAAAAAAGGGCTGCAGTCCTTCTTCGGTCAGATTAACTTCGTGCGGAAGTTCATTTCGGACTTTGCACAGGTGATCAAGCCTATGGCCAAACTGCTGAAAAAAGATACATTTTACGAATGGACTGATGAGAGAGAGCAAGCCTTCGAGGAAATCAAGGCTTGAATTGTGCAAGCTCCGGTGTTGACTAACCCGGACTACTCCAAGGACTTCATCCTGTATGCAGTGGGAGAACCCGAAAGTTACGCTGTAGTCCTAAATCACAAGGGAGACGATGGCGAGGAGCGCCCCATAGCGTTCCTGAGCCAAGTGATTCAGTCGCATGAGAAAAAGTACAACTTTATAGAGCAGCAGGTTCACGCTGTTATGAAATCCCTTCGAAAGTTCAAGCACTTTGTCTCCCAGAGCAAAACGACTGTCTTTGTGATTCACCCGGACGTTCGAAGCTTCATCATACAAGGAGAACCGGGTCACAAGAGAGCAGGATGGATTGCAAAAATCCAGGAGTTTGACATCGAAGTGCGGCCCACCAAGCTTATCAGGGTCCGAGCCTTGTGTCAGGAATTGGCCTGAAGCGCTGTAGCCGACATCTTCGCCTGTAAGTGGGAGGACACAGCGACACGCATCTACCTAGCCAACTCCTTATCGGAGGGGAGTGATTGGACAGATGAACTGGTGAGATATTTTTGCACCGGAAGATGTCCAAATCACCTGAACGCCTCACAACGAAGGAGATTTTGGCAAGGTACACTTAAGTACACTCTTCGCCCCGAGGTGCTTTACTTCAAAAACATCGACGGCATCCTATTGCGGTGCGTCAGAAAATCAGACCAGCCTAGGGTCCTCGGAGATTTTCATTTTGGGATGCCTGGGGGTCATCATTCCGCAAGGCCTACGGCCTTAAAAATAATTAGAGTCGGGTACTATTGGCCCACTCTATTTACAGACGCTCATGCGGTCTGTTCCAAGTGTGATCAATGCCAGAGGTTTGTTTGGCAGAAACGGAAAAGCACCCCTGCCCCTTCAACCAATTCAGGGCCGAGACTCCGTTCCAAACAATGGGGTCTAGACTTCATTGGGGTGATTTCGCCTAATTCCTCCGTCGGACACAAGTTTATTCTTACGACCACCGATTACTTCACACGGTGGGCAGAGGCAATCCCGACCAAGAACGCAGACCAAGAAACGGTCATCAGGTTCATTGAGAGTCTGATTACCCGCTTCGGGGTTCCAGAGTCAATTGTGACAGACAATGGTCTGGGATTCTTAGGCGCTGTACTCATGGAGTACACTGGCAAACTTGGCATCTATCACAAGATGTCTTCTAATTACTACCCGCAGGGGAATGGCCTTGCCGAGTCTACTAACAAGAACCTCCTGAAAATCATCCGAAGGACCATTGACAGAAACAAGCGGACTTGGCATTTACTCCTGAACCGGGCGCTATGGGCGGACAGAGTTTCATTCAAGAAATCCACCAGAACGTCCCCTTATGCACTCGTCTATGGCAAAGAGGTTGTCATGCCATCCCACATCGAAATCCCTGCCCTATGGATGTTGGACGAAGATAGGAGCAATGGAGACCCGGTGGACGACAGACTGTGCCAACTCCTGCAGTTGGAAGAAGACAGAGAAGAAGCATACCAGGCCTTCACCGATCATATTGCGACCACTCAAGGCTGGTTTGCAAAAGGCACCACTGCCCAAGTTTTTAAAATCGGGGACCTAGTGCTGAAGTGGGACTCATATAAGGCGAAGTCGGGCTATCACGGGAAGTTTGATGCTCTCTGGGAGGGCCCATATCAGATTGCCCGGGTGAACCAGTTCAATGCCTATGTACTTCGGGATATGGAGGGTCAGCTCCTACCGATCCCTGTTAACGGGTTCCACTTAAAAATTTACCGCTGCTGAAGGTGCTCGAGTGGCCCTTCTTTGTTAAAATTTCCCTTATGAATTTTTGTTTTCCAGCATGTACAGTTTTCAGCTTTCAGTTTTTTATTATTTTTTGAGCTAAACTGCGGCATGGGAGAGAATACAGACTTCGCAGCGAAGTCTGTAGTCGCCCCTCAGGAGGGGCGAAGTTCGTGAAGAGGCTGCTCGAACGAAGAAAGCAAAGCAAAAAACGTCTAAGTGTTGGCCGCTGCCCGACTTCGCAGCGAAGTCGGGCTGCGCGCCAGCCAAAGAGCGAAGCTCGAAGGGAGGAAAAACTGCAAAGGCACCAAGAGATCGGACTGCGCTCAGTTTTGAGCGAAGTCCGACTTCACGCGCGAAGTCGGACTTCGGTCGGCTTGCGCGCGAAGTCGGACTTCGGTCGGCTCGCACGCGAAGTGCGAACTGCGCGCAGCTCGCGCGCGAAGTGCAAACTTCGCGCGAAGTTCGAACTTCGCCCGAATTTCGGGCGAAGTCCGAACGCGCTTCATTGTTTAAGCGCAGCTCGTGCGCCCGGTCCAAAGAGGCAACAAAACTCTAAACTCTCGCCTCTCTTCCGAAGTTTGCAAGGGGCCGGACTGCGCTCAACCCTCGGGCGCGGTAAAGAAAAAAGAAAAGAAAGTCTCAATGCAAGTCGCAGCTCACGCGCGAAGTGCAAACTTCGCGCGAAGTTCGAACTTCGCCCGAATTTTGGGCGAAGTCCGACTGCGCCTTGTTTTCTGGGCCAGCTTGGACAGTTGTTTAAAAAATGAATAAAATATTCTAAAAGCTCCAAGCTGGGCCCAAGGCGCATTGCGACCGTTTTGAGACGGGTTTCCGCGCCAAGGGTTTTTTCTTGAGCAGTGTGCCCAGATTGCGGCAGTGACGTCAGCCATGGCCCAGCATTCAAGGTAAATTTAATGATTGCACGGTTCTCAATAAAAAGTGCAATCAAAAGAGCATGGCACGGCAGCCGGAGTACCTTTTTGGAAACATTCTCCTGCGCAGCCACCCAAGAAACTTAACTCCTTCACTTGCCAGCCGACCTACCCCCTCCTGCGCGGCATTAATGACGCTGTCGTTATCTAGAAAAGGGGGTCAGATGCATTCAAACATGCCAAACTGCGCAGATTATTCCTGTGACTGCGAAATCTTCTGCAGACGCCCTGAATTTGTAATTATTGCTGTTTCGGAGAGATGGACAGAGGAAAGATGCCAATGCCAGCGCAATCCAGCGAAGGGTGCGAACCCGAAGATTTACCGCGGCCAGGTGTTTTCAAAAGCGAAACACCGTCGGAGCGAAAATTAAAGTCTCGGCCAAAGAAACTGCAGCGTGGGCAAGCCCCACCACCTCCGATAAATTACCTGGCGGGATACAGGGACGGCTCATTTTCTATGAGCCTGACTAAGCTACGGACAAATGTGGAGAGTTGGGCTGACAAGGTTTCGCCCTCTCATCATTTCGGAGCGGCGTACAAGTCTAACATTTTTCGGTTCTTATGCCCTCCCGTCCATCAATGCCCAGAGCTGGTAGACCTGATTATCAGACATTACAGACCAGCTACCCGACATATTTGCAGCTCCAACGGTAAACCCTTGTTCGCGCTGCGCAAGGAGACTGTCCAGCCAGCTTTCGCCCCAGGGTTGGAGTATGACTCCAGCACAATCGTCAGAAAGATAAATCTGGGCGAGCAAGCGGGACGCTTCACGCATACAAAACGGATGAGGGAATTCCTCAATTCAGAGCTGAACGCCCCGCTTGCAGCTGGACAGTGGCCAACCGGCCCCATGCCCTTGGCGAGGTTTCAAAGCAAATATTTGTACACCATCCTGGCATGGATCCTCGGCTACGACTCTAATGAGCTCGTACAGCCGTACCAGCTAGTGCTGGCAGAATGTCTCCTGTGTGGAGAATCCTACGAACCAGCAGCGCAGAGAAGTGGAAAGTGCCCCATATTTTTCGACTAGGCGGACTGGCTAGCATACGCCATCCACTCCAGCCTGGTGAAGCTCCAGAAGAAGCAGTCCACTGAATTTTGGTTTAGTTCTGTCCTAGCTTGGCTATGTTTGTACCATTTGCACTCCCGGATGCCGATCCCGAACCTGAAGAAGGTCAACGAGAAGGGAGAGCCACAGCCCGTCTATGACTGGACGGATGACCTATACCAAAAAGGGTCTTACTACAAGTTTAACTTCAAATTTCTGGGATTGGTCATGTCAGTCTTCAACAAAGGCGAGATCCCTCGCCCCCCCGTGGGAAATGACGAACTCTTTGCTGAGTCAGAAGCTCGGGGACGTCTTTAGACTGACGCAGGGGATTGTGGTCAGAATCTACGGATTCAAGGGCAAACCTCATCTGCTGCCCTACTGGTGCACAGATCATCATTTTGGGATGGAGGTTGCCCGTCAGATGGATTATGTTGAGGAGGAGTTCGGCCTGGGAAAGAAAAGAGGCCAGATTTTTCAATATCCTCTTTCTTGGGCGAACGTTGAGATTTTTGAGGTAGGACAGCATGTCTACCTCGAGCGGGAGCTTTTTGACATTGGGTTGATTCTGCTACCGCAGCGCTGGAAGTACGACCCGTACGGGATAAGGGGAAAGTTCATGCATCTCTGCCCTCGGGCAGATATAACCGAAGACAGATGCGATGTGGTCCATGTTGACCTTGACTAGGAAATTGACTTGATGGAAGCTTCGCCTCCATGGCAGGATTTTTACTGCGAGGAGGTGACATATGACCCCAAGCGAAACCCGGACCACAAGTTTTCTTCTCCTGGGTTTAAAAAATTCATCTCCAAGATAGCAGGCCTTAAATGGCCAAAAGAAAATATTATTGAATGCTGGAAGATGAGGTGCCGCACGTAGCACGACAAATCCACTAGGAGAAATCTGGCCGTTGATGATGACTTTTCGACTCTATATGACCAGCATCATGACAGTTGGCGGCCGTTCGCATATCAAGATTACGTTCCCCGAGGCCCCTTTGAGGGTTATAAGGAGGGTCTTCCTCCCAACAGTTGTACACTTCGACAACTGCCAGCGCGGGCCTAGCAGACATCCAAGTGGACCCAATGCAGCCCGTGGCTTCCAAGGTGGTGCCTGAAAAGGCGTAGAAGCCAGTCAAGTCAATGCCTGAGGTGACCCTTCAGGCATAAAAGGCGCCAGCACCACCAGAGGGCAGACCAGTTACGGCAGACCTTCTGCAAGTCAAACCTTGGTACAAGTTCACCGTGGGAACATTAGCGCCTGCTGCACCTGCTTCATCTCCTTCCCCCGATCTAGCCATTGTTCCAGAAGAGAAGAAGAGGAAGAGAGTTGAAAAGATCAGGCGACCTAGTCTGACAGTGCAGCAGCCCGATCGCAGAGCCGCAGTCGCGTCCGACCGCTCCGGAGCGTGTTTCTCGGGCGATCCCGAGCCGCACCGTCGGAACCAGAATCGCAGACATCCATCCAGCATCGGCTCAAGCGGAGCTCCCAGGTACGTTTGCTGCCCCACTCTCTCTGGTCTCATCTAGCCCTACTCCTACTCCATCTCCCGCTCAATTCGAGCAAGCCATGGCCGCATCTTCCTCCTCGTCTCCACACCCTTCTAGCAGCCCCCATTCTTTTGACCAGTTTGCTCAGAACCCCAACATTTCCCTATCTCTGAGTCAAACCCCAAATCCTTCACCTGTGGTTAGTGCTGAAGCCACGCATTCACCGTTACATCCACCGCATCAGCCGCTTGAAACCCTTTCAGCGTCAGCCGCTCCCATTTCCACTCCCCGGTCGCCCTCAGAAGCGGCCGATCCTTCCAAGGTCCGTCCGGTTCCTCCTGATCCCATTCCCGCAGGAGAGACGTCTCAGCAGAACCCTAGGCTGGGGGAACCAAACTTCATGGACGACCTCCAGAATACGGACGACTTGCCTCTGGCAACGAGAGCTGTAGAGTACCCTATCTCTTTCCTCCAAAACCTGAAGCGAAGGAGACCTGAAGAGATAGCGGCCCCGGTAAAGCGCACCAAGTTCAACTTTGAGAGGAGAGTGCTTACAACAGAAAAGATAATCCCAAAAGTGAAGAAGCCTCTCCAGGAAATGACCAGGGCAGACTACGAGCTCCAGACAAAGGAGAAGAGCTTTGCGATATTGACAAGCAATACGAGATTCAGGGAATCATTCGTAAAGCTGACAATCTCCTTGTCAAGAGTCTGGAGGAACAGGAAGAGCTTTTCGAGTTGCAGGATAAGACAAGACAGCTTGAAGAGGACCTGTCCAGGTCCACTAAGTAGCTGGAAGCGGCGCAGCGAGAAATAGATGAACTAAAAACCCAGCTGGCCGCTTCTCAGCAACAAGCCGCAACAAAAAAGCAGGCAGCCTTGGAGCAGATTTCTCAGCTCCAAGAGTCTTTGAAACAGGCGCAGTCGCAATCTGCAGAGAAAGCATCTCAAGCGATGGTCTTTTCAAAGATCAAAGTTAATGGGATGCGGGCTGATCTGCTGCGAGGATGCAAGCCCCACACGTACAAGGCTATGTCGGTTCTGGATTTCGCATCCAAAATTCAAGAAGTTTCTGCCCAGGGAAAGCCTGTGGTAGAGGAGGCCGAACGCCAGGTGAAGCAATGGCTGGACCTGGCAATAAATCTTCAGGAGCGCGAGCGCGATGGCCTCCAATTTTCCCCCATGTCCTCATTCGCCTGCAGACATGAGCGGATGCAAGGGTAACCTTGCATAAATATTTTTAAAAAGTAGAAGAGGTTAGGGTTGCCAGACGAATGCTAGACACATTCGAACATGAAAGAGACATTTGTATGGCTCCCTTTCACGCTCTTTCGGAACTTGGCTGCCCGGGCTTTGTTGAGAATGGTGAATTTCTCACCCATGAGCAGGTGAAAAAGAATTGGCGGTCCTTTGAAGCAGATACAGCTGAAATTGATAGCTGGACTGAGCCAATTCAAGAAAGTCAGGTCATCCAGATGGTGTCCAAATGCTGCAAGATCAGCTCCTACTTGCAGGAGCTAGGAAAGAGATACCTCACCATCGACCTGCACGCGGTCGCTGCTTTCCACGCAACACTAGAAGAAGTTGCTGACCGCAGGCCATTCGAGCGAAGCCTGGGGCCAAGCCCAGGCCGCATACAACCGCATCTGCGAGGTAGAAGCAAAAGCTGGAGAGCCTTCGGAAGATGGTTCTGAGGAGGCAACTGATGAAGGTGAATCTGAAGAACAGTTGCCGCGAGGAGAACAGCTAGAGCAACAAAAGGCAGGGGAAGCAAGTTCCTCTGCACCCAATGGATGAAGGCATGGATTCTTTGCGCCGAGGCGAGCTCGACACCCCGCAAGCCGCCAAAAATGCTGCCACATTTTGCACGGGGTGCAATGTTTTCAATTTTGTAACAGTGCTGCTCTTTCTTTCCCCTCTTCCTCTCTTTCCCTTTCTTCCTCTCTCCTTTTCTCTCTTTTTCCTACATTCTCTCTTCCCCCCCATTTTCTTGGAGCCCCTCAGTTGAATTTCAGAGTTGACCGCAGTTGCCCTGGAAAATGGCTAAGTGTTGGTGCGAAGTTCGCACTTCGCCCAGTTTTGGTGCGAAGTCCGCACTTCGCCCAGTTTTGGTGCGAAGTCCGCACTTCGCCCCTCTTTCTGGGCGCACCTTGTAGCAGGCTGGCAGGTTGGCAGAAAAACAACTAAGTGCTGGAGCTAAGTCCGTACGGTGGCAGAGATCAGCTTTCAACTATGCGCAGTCCGACTTCGCAGCGAAGTCGGAGTGCGCCCTTGACAGGTGCACAGTAGGGAAACAAACTCGAAAATGCACCCAAGGCATGAAGACCTTCCCGACTGCACTGTTTTCTGCCCGAGCAACCCGATGGCGCTCTGCTCCCAGGCGAAGTTGGATAAACTGCCTTTCAAGGCAGACACGTGTCAAACAACATCATCCATCATCTGACAAGTCTCCAACTTCGGGATTTGAGCTAACACGTGCTGGGCAATAGGACGAGCATGGGTTGCATTACCTATGCCAGTGACCTCATTTAAAGCTGATTGGAGGTTCTACCCGCTCCAGCTACCCGCATTCCTGCCGAGAAGAAGTTCTGCCCAACACATCGCCACCTAGCCGTCCAGCTTCCAGGAAGACCATGCTACGGGTACAGTCCAGTCCGACAAAAGGTCAGCATTTGCAGCTCTTTCGCCGCTTTTGTCAGCTATTGTTTGATTGGGACCTTGTGCCCATTAATGTAACGGGAGGGACTCGGGCTATATAAACCCACCATGATTTCATTGTAAAGGAGGGAAGGGGAATGTCTGTTAGGGAACCATTGTAACCGTGCTTCTGCTTATAAATATAATTTGTATGCCTGGTTCTGTTCTGCTGCTTTTATTTCTTTATGCTTATGCTTATGCTTTGTTGATTCATTTCAGCATTTGGTGATCAGGCGCCTTTAGCATTGTTTGTGCCATGGCTTGTTGATTCATTTCAGCATTTGGTGGCCAAGCACTTTTGAACTTCATAATAGATGTGGTAGCAGTTCCATCAGTTGTGTGTTACGTTGCTGTCCGTAGTGGTGATTGATGCGTTGCCGTGCTGTTAGTTCTCCTTGTAGGGAGAATGTTTGCTAGGGGACCATTGTAGCTGTGCGTATAAATTCTCTGCATAACACATATACCTGGCTCTGACATCTCTTGGTTACTTTTTATATTTATGTTGCTGTACGTAGTGGTGATTGATGCATTGTCGTGCTGTTAGTTCTCCTTGTAGGGAGAATGTTTGCTAGGGGACCATTGTAGCTGTGCGTACAGGTCTTTATATAAAAAGTATACTTAGATTTTGCAGTTCTCAGTCATGCTTTGTATTTATGATGCAGTAAGCAATGGTGATTGATGTGTTGCCGTACTGTTAGTTCCCCCCACCAAACTCCAATCATATTTGTAAATTCTTTCCGTTTCTTTATCTCTTTCCTGCACTCTTAGCTTAAAACCCCCTAAAGGAGCCGGCCTTCTCCGGAGATTGGCACGGAAGGCATCTCTTCCTTCCGGCCTTTCATGCTGGTGGGCGAATCTGGGCGCATTAACCCAAAATCCTTTCCTCATGGCAGATTCGTAACCAACACTAACAATAGCTAACAAAGCTGACAAAAGCGGCAAAAAGCGGCTGATGTCGACCTCTGCCGGTATGGAATGTACTTGCAGCAAGGTCTGCCTGAAAACCTGGCAGCTACGTGGCAATGCGGTAGATGAAACCTCGAGTCAGCTTGAATGAGGGTAGTTTTGGTACAATAAGTCAGTTCACGCTTGCACACCTTCTGTCACATCTTTGACTCGAATCCCGAGGCTAGACACCTGTCGGAATCTGATAGGGGGAAGAATCTGCCTTTGAAGCTCATAATTTATCTCCTGCCCAACTTCGCCCAAAATTGGAGCGCAGCTGGGCGGCGCAGGGTGGAAGTAGCGCAGTTGGGAAGGCCTTTGTGCCTTAGAAATTTTTTGGGCAGATTTTAACATTCTTCGCCCGAGTGCGCACAAGTCAGCGAGCACAGCCTGACTTCGCTGCGAAGGCGGGCTGCTCAACAATTAGCCGAGTTTTCCGAGGTCATCATGGCAAATCGCCCGGCTGCGCACTTCCTCCAAGGCGAAGCCCAACTTTGCTGCGAAGTCGGGCAGTCCCAGCACTTAGAAAATTCCTGGGCTAGTCTTCAAACAGATGCTTCCCAAGCACGCACGAAACTAGGAGCGCAGCCTGACTTCGCTGCGAAGTCGGGCAGCTCCACACTTAGAAAATTCTTGGGCACATTTCTGATAATCTCACCCAGTTGCGCACAGATAGTCAAGCGCAGCCCGACTTCACTGCGAAGTCGGGCGGACAGCAACACTTAGAAGGTTTTGGGCTCTTTGCCCACTCAGAGAAACAGTTAGAAATATGGGAGAGGAGATGGAGAGAATGAAACTGATGGCAGAAAAGAAAGGGGATAGTGGAGAAGGGGAGAGAAGAAAGAGGGAAGGGAAAGCAGCATCCTTACAAAAAATTCGAAGACATGGCACCCCGTGCAAAAGATGGCAACAGGTACAAAGGTTGGTGTCGGAATGTTGTCTTGAATTTTGTCAACCATTTTTCATGATTGCTCTATTAGCTTTTAATCTCTCCACCAAAGCTATCTAAGAGATCGAGTCAAAGATGAGATTCTCAGTTACCTCCAACACACTTAGCTCAAGTGCAGGCATCAAATCTGGGGCTATCCCTTAGAACCCAACAATGCTCGCTTTCGTTGGCGTTTCCCTTATGAGGGGTTACTAGTTGGTTAGAGACTCACTCACATAGGCACTCAGCAACCGTGTCATGTTGCTTGGTCTTCCCCTAAGACTCTCCAATGCATTCTTTGGTATAGTTCCCAAGCCCAGGACCCTTGGGGGTGGATAGGATCTTTATTTCAACTCTTTTTCCAGATCTATTCTTTTATAATGAAGCCTTATTGGAGACTGTTATACCCGCCTAAACATATTTTAAATTTATGGTAAGTCTGTAGAGTGGAATTATCATTCTAGATTTGGGAAACTAGAAAAAAATACCTTTTTTTCTCTCAAAGAAGCTATTGATTTGCAATTGTCATTGAAGAGGAAATTTAAAGTTCTTCTATAATGTTTCAGATTCAAAATCAATCTGCGGTGGCCCAAGATGTGCAACACCTACAGGAGCTAATTGCACACTTGGGCAATTCTTCCCCCCAGTTCGTCATGTTTCCCCCAAAGACCTATGTAGGCCTGTCCAGTTGCCTGCCTGCAGGTGTCCCTGTTGCAGGTCCTACAATTGTGCCCACACTACTAGCTGTTTCCCACTAGAAGTGCAATACCTACAGGAGCTAATTGCACACTGAAGCAATGCTGTCAGCCTGATTAGTCAGTTTTTTCTCCAAAGACCTCTCTAGGCCTGCCTGATCGCATACCTCCAGGCATCTTTGTTGGAGGTCCTGCAATTGTGCCCACACTGCTAGTTTTTCTCCTCAGAGTATAGCTCAAGCCTATCCTCTAACTTTTCATCCAGGGGGTCCATTCACCTCTTTAAGGAAGGTTTAACCAATGGAGGAAATTTTTGCTCAGTTTAGATGGGATGTTCATGTTCCCATGTAGGAGACTCCCTTGTAATGGTGAGCAATGACAGTAGTCAACCACCTCCCACTGTTGGAGCTGCCTCAAATTGCTTGTGGTAAATGCAGTTAAGGTGGGCTTTAATGCCCTTTGTTTTTATGATACCTAGTTTTGTGTGACGACTAGTTCTTTTGTGGCTTACAGATTGCCGGCTATAAATGAAAGACAATAGCATTTTTTATATTTACATCACAATGATGTAAGATGCTTATGTGACAACCACCTTTTCTCTTACTAAAAAGCATCCTTGTACATTTTTTTTTTAACTTTAATGAAAACATCAATGCTTACAATGGAAAAGATATATCAATATCCCAATAAAGTTCTAAAAAATAGTAAACAAATGCATGCTCCAGATAAACATATCTAAAAAAAATTATCAAATATCAAAGACAAAAGAATGAGGAAAAGCTAAGCAGACATAGTTTGCACTACCGAGTGGAGGAGTATCATATGTATTATGCTTACTCTACATGGATTTAGGAACATGGTCTAATAATATCCAACCTGAGCTACAAATGTTATGAACATTTCGCTTCACTCTCTTCTAGGATTTCAATGGGGTTTACAACTTGTTTATAAATGCCAGGAAAAACCACTAAAGAGAGCGAAGGCATTTTTTTGTTTAAGCATTTTCAAGCATCCCATCCATACTGTATGAATATAGAGGGGAAGAGGGGCCATGACAAAGCCATTCCATAGATTGAGGGAAGTTATGCAAGCATCTACAATAGATTTGAGGTTAAGAGTGCACATTGAATCATATCAACAAGCTTTAATAGAGGGGTGTCTAGGGGTACTGGACTCATTACGCATGGGACATTTTCTCGGAAATTGATAAGATCCTGAAGATGCTAGAGCTCCATTGTCACCTTATTCTCTTGGAATTGAATCTTAGAGAAAGAAATTGGAAATAACTAACACTTTGTTGTAAATACAAAACATTATATAGGAACATCATGTTTAAAAACAACAAATTATTTATATTATTTCATAATCAAAACAAAACATTAATAATTTGCTACACAATTAATGTTTGTAAGGAATATTTAAACATTTCTCAAGACAGCAGCTTGCTATGAAATAGGACTTTGATAGAAATATCTGAACAATGAAAAAACCACTACCATGACTATATAAATTGGGACAAAACCCAAGCAGATGTCAAAAGGACTCTTATTTGTTATAAGCTGGACACTCAGGGTTTATATGTGCAAGATACTTGAGTTACAATACTACCCTGCCGAGATGATAGGATTTTTATTGATGGATGCACAAGAAGCACCTCTGGTGCTACAATTGACCAAGGATAACTTGCGGCACTGCATCCTCATTACATCACCTCCTCATGGAAGCAGGCAAAGGAAGACGTGATCAATTTAACAAAGGCCTTGCAGTCTTTAAAGCTATGGAAAGATTATTGCAGCGGTTATTGACCAATGAGAGCTGCTAACATAGTTCCTATCACATCTGCTAGGACATCTTATTCATAGTGCCCACCATATTTGCTATGGCATCATATTCATTTATTGAGAGTCTATTGGAATTACAAATAAGAGACTGGTAGACTCAATAATAAGTGTCAACATGGATGAAATTCCATAGTAAGATTATGCCACCAGTAGAACCCCTAGCTTGTAGCGGGTTTAGCTTTCTGACATAAGCTCATTGTGAGGATACCAATACCTGTTGTAAAACCATTGCTTGTCACCTATTACAGCATCCCCATCTTGATTGCGATGCCAGTAGTAGTAAGCATGTGTCCGGTTTTTTATGTCTAAAATTGCATGGCCAAAACTTGCTTCCCTGAATGCTGAGTATTCAGGCTGGGGTTCTGTAAAGCTGCAGTCAACTCCCATGTAAAGAAAACAAATATGTTGACAGCAAAAGAAAATGTCTGAAATAATTAAGACTTTAGAGCAAATTAGCAAAATGAATCAAATATAATCTGTCACAGGAAACAATTGTTAATGTATGTTGCCATCAACCTTTCTAACTTACTTTGCCGCAAGGCCTTCTATATTTCCACCATCACCAATGGTAATGTACACTGGAGCATATGGATCAAACACAGGCGTACACTCTCCATTTATTATGTCGTAAGCCACATTTGATACCCGCTTCTGCAAAGGCAAATATATAGGAGATATGTCTCAAACATAGGGGAGGGTCTTAAAGATATACATGCCCATATTTTCCCATTACTTGTGTACTTAAAAATAGAAATTGTGAGGAAGCAAGGAACAATAGATAAAGACTCAGGCAAACACTTTCAGAGATCAGAAGTTCAAGCCATAAAAAGTCACGAATAAAGAAAAATACAAACAAATTTTGTCAATCCTTTGGATGAACGGTCTCCTTAATCATATCTTGTGATAATGAAGGTTAATGCTGGAAATTCAGTACATAGTTTCCCCTGTCCTTCTGGAAAGCCATTGTTCCCATTGTCAACTGTTGCTATGGTGCGTCATACAGTATACTATATCCTTTCCAAACTAACCTTCAAATGGATTATACAATTTCCTAAATTCTATGACAGAGTAAATAAATAAAGCCACTATATAACATATTGGAAAGGAAGAAATTTCTAACGGCAGGCTTCATTTTCATATGCATAACATAATTACAATGATGGATTAAGAGCTGCGGCTACCTTCATTTGTAGCCTGATCTAAACTATAATTTCTAATCTGTGCTGCATCATTTTAGACTAATAATGGATCGTTATTTAGTTAAGGTCATCAAGTTTAATTCTGACCATGGAATTTCCACATCATGCAGCCCTTGGAAGTAATTTAATGTTTTGTAATATCAAGACATATATCAAAATGTGTGGACTACTCTACTTGTTTGGTGTTAGTTCTTTCTCTGCGATGGATTAAAAAAGAATAAGGACATTCAATGTGCATTATCATTCAAGTAGATCCTGAAAAGAATAAGCAAAAAACATTTATATTTATAAAAACATATTGAAATGAGACAGCTTTGTCTTCTTTGGCAACTTCCTTCCATACAGGAACCTGTAATATATTGCTTTGTAATTTCGGACTTATGCTCTGGATTCCCCTTCTTGTTTGGCTATTTTGTTATTGTTTTTAACATTTAGTTACTTTCTAGATGCTGCAGTTCATTTTAGACTTCTCCTTGCCATTGTAACTGGCTGTATTTTAGAATTCCATTGACCTGCTTTTGTCATTCATGGGCATTAATACAATATCTTTCTCTTTCTTTCTTTCTGGTAAAGTAAACATGCTTGACTTTTTTTTCTTTTTTTTTAATGTTATTAGAATTGCTGCGAACATGCAAAAACAATACCATATAAGTGAAGAATATATATAGATAGATAGATAGAGATATAGATAGATAGATAGATAGATAGATAGATGCACATCATGCTTTGTGCTTATATATACATGATCTGTTGGACCTACACATAGTACACATCAAAAGTATGTCTCTGTTACTGTTGGTTACGAATCTGCCATGAGGAAAGGATTTTTGGTTAATGCGCCCAGATTCGCCCACCAGCATGAAAGGCCGGAAGGAAGAGATGCCTTCCGAGCCAATCTCCGGAGAAGGCCGGCTCCTTTTAGGGGGCTTGATTTAAGCTAAAGGGAACAGGAAAGAAATAAATGAACGGAAAGAGATAAATGTACAGAAAGAGATTACAAATATGTCCAAAGGTTGGTGGGGGGGAACTAACAGTACGGGAACACACCAATCACCGCTACTTACTGCATACAAACACAGAGCATGACAAGGAACTGCAAAACCTAGGCGTACTTCCGATACACCAGCAGCGTATGCACAGCTTCAATAGCTCCCTAGCAAACATTCCCTACAAGGAACTAACAGCAAGGGATCGTATCAATCACCAGATACATACACTGACAGGGGTAGAAAGTAAACCTAGAGATGTCAGAGCCAGGTATATGTGTTAGGTAGAGAGTTTAACCGCACAGACTTCAATGGCTCCCTAGCAAACATTCCCTACAAGGAACTAAAAGCAGGGGATCGCATCAATCACCTGATACGGGCCAGCAACGTCACACACAACCGATGGAACTGCTACCAAATTTATAATGAATGCTTTAAATAATGAAGTACGAGATGGTGCTTTAAGCAAGCAATGCTAGAGGAACCCGATCGCCAAATGCCAAAGTGAATTAACGAGCAACGACACAGGTGGGCCTAAGGCATATAATGAAAGACAAAGCATAAAAGAATAAAGACAAGTAGAATGTAACCAGGCATACAGATTGTATTCATAAGCGTAAGCACGGTTACGATGAAGCACGGTAGTTCCCTAACAAACATTCCCCTTCCACACTTTACAATGAATTTCGGATGGGCTTTTATAGCCCGAGTCCCACCTGTTACATTAATGGGCACAGAGTCCCGACCAAACATGAGCCGACGTAAGCGGCGAAAGAGCTGCAAATGCTGACCTTTTGTCGGACTGGGCTGTACCCGCAGCATGGTCTTCCTGGAAGCTGGACAGCTACGTGGCGGAGTGCTGGGTAATTCTTCAAGTCGGCAGGCTTGCTAGTAGCTGGAGCAGGTGAAACCTCAGATCAGCTTTGAATGAGGCTATTAACGCAGGCGGTGCAGGCAGCCCATGCTTATCCCTTTTGGTCGGCAGTCTTGGTTCAAATCCCGAAGCTGGACACTTGTCTAATGATGGGTTATGCTGTGTGACACATGCCTGCCTTAGAGGGCAGTCTATCCATCTTTGCTTGGGATCGGGGCTCCTTGGGATGCGTGCAAAAATCAGTGCAGTCGGGGAAGGCCTTCAAGCCTTGGTCAAATTTCGGGTTTGTTCCCCTACTGTACACTCGTCAAGGGCGCATTCCGGCTCTGTTGAGAAGTCGAATTGCGCACAGGCGAACACTGGTGTCTGTCGCCATATGGACCTGCTCCAAGCATTTTACCTTTTTTCTGCATTGACTCGCCGATCCGCGGTGCAAGGTGCGCCCGAAGGTGGGGCGAAGTACGCACTTCGCACCAAAATCGGGCGAAGTGCGCACTTCGCACCAAAATCGGGCGAAGTGCGAACTTCGCACCCGCACTTAGCCAATTTCGGATAGACCCGCCGGAAAGCTGGAAAATCAACTCGGGAACTCCATGGAAAAAGGGGGGAGAGAAAGAGAATGGGAAAGAAAAGGAAAGGGAGAGAAGTGAGAAAAACGGAAGGAGGAAAAGAAGAGCAGCATTGTTACAAAACAACATTGAAGACATTGCACCCCGTGCAAAATGTGACAACATTTCTGGCGGCTCGCGGGGTGTCGAGCTCGCCTCGGCGCAAAGAATCCATGCCTTCATCCTTTGGGTGCAGAGGAACTTGCCTCCCCTGCCTTTTTCTGCTCTAATCGTTCTCCTTGCGGCAACCGTTCTTCGATTCATCTTTGTCGACCGCCTCATCAGTATCTCCTTCCGAAAGGTCTCCATTTCTTGCTTCTGCCTCGCACATGCGAGTGTACGCCTCTTGGGCTGAGCGCCAAGCTTCCGCTTCGAATGGCTTGCGGTCAGCTATGTCTTCTAATGCTCCGTGAAAAGCAGCGACCGCGTGCAGGTCGATGGTGAGGTATCTTTTCTCTAACTCCTGAAAATAGGAGCGGATCCTGGAATATCTGGACACCATCCGAGTGACTCGACTGTCTTGAATTGGCTCTGTCCGCCTATCAATTTCAGTCAGTATCCGCTTCAAAGGACTCGCCAATTCTTCTTTACCCGATCTAGGGTAATGAGCTCGCCATTCTCAACAAAACCTGGACACCCAAGTTCTGAAAGAGCGTGAAAGGGGGCCAGACAGATATCTTTTTCATGTCCGAATGCGTCAAGCATTCGTCTGGCCACTCTCACCTCTTCAACTTTTCTAAAATATTTGTGCAAGGTCACCCTTGCACCTGCCCATTCTGCAGCCGAATGAGGACACGGGGGAAAAAGGACGCCGTCGCGCTCGCGCTCCCGAAGGTTTATCGCCGTGTCCAGCCATTGCTTTGCCCGGTGCTCGGCCTCCTCTACCACAGAGCTTTCCCGGGCGGAAACTTCTTGAATCCCGGATGCGAAGTCCAGGACTGCCATCGCCTTAAAGGTATGGGGCTTGCATTCCCTAAGCAAACCAGCCCTCATTTCCTTAACTTTTGTCTTTGAAAAGACAGCTGCTTGAGATGTTTTTTCTGCAAGTCGCGATCGTGCTCGCTTCAAAGACTCCCGGAGCCGAGAAATCTGCTCCGAGGCTGATTTCTTTTCGGTTGCGGCTCGTTGTCGAGAAGCGGCTAGTCGGGCTTTGAATTCATCTCGCTTCTCGCCGCGCCGCTTCCAGCTGCTCAGTGGACCTAGATAGGTCCTCTTCAAGTTGCCTTACTTTGTCCCGCAACGCGAAAAGTTCTTCCTGCTCCTCCAGACTCTTGACAAAGAGATTGTCAGCTTTGCGCATGATCGTCTGAATCTCATACCGTTTATCAATGTCGTCAAAGCTTTTCTCCTTTGTCTGGAGCACGTAGTCCGCCTTAGTCATTTCTCGGAGAGGCTTCTTCACTATTGGGATTATTTTCTCCGTTGTAATCACTCTCCTTCCGAAATCATACTTTGCGCGTTTTGCCGGGGCGGCTATCTCTTCATGTCTCCTCCGCTTCAGGTCTTGGCGGAAAGAGACAGAATACTCTACGGCTCTTGTTGCGAGGGGCAAGTCATCTGAGTTCTGGAGGTCGTCCATAAAATCTGGTTCCCCCAGCCTAGGGATCTGCTGAGACGTCTCTCCTGCGGGGATTGGATCAGGAGGAACCGGACAGACCTTGGAAGAATCGGTCGCTTGTGGGGGCGACCGGGAAATGGAAATGGGAGAGGCTGACACTGTGAGGGTTTGAAGCGGCTGAGGCGGAGGATGTGATGGTGAATGGACAGCCTCAGCACTAACCTCGGGCGAAGGGTTTGGAGTTGTGCTCAGAGAAAGAGAGACGTTAGGGTTCTGAGCAAACTGGTCGAAAGAATGGGGACCGCTAGAAGGACGCGGAGACGGGGAGGAGGATGTGGTCATGGCTCGCCCAGATTGAGCGGGGGACTGAGTGGAAGTAGAACTGGGTGAGACTAGAGAGACAGGGACAACAAACGTACCTGCGGGCTCCGCCTGAGCCGATGCCGGGTGAATGTCTTCGCTTATTGTCTCGGCGGCTGGCTTGGGACTGCCCAAAGGAATTGCCTCTCGCGGCGGCGAGACGCGGCCGCGGCTCGCGATCGGTCGCTGCACTATCGTGCTAGGTCGCCTGATTTTCTCAACTCTCCTCCGCTTCTTTTCTTCTGGAACAACTGTCGGATCAGGGGAAGGAGACGAAGCAGGTGCAGCAGGCGCTGATGCTCCCACGGTAAACTTGTACCGGGGTTTGACTTGCAGAAGGTCTGCCGCGATCGGTCTGCTTTCTGGCGGTGCTGGCGCTTTTCTTGCCTGAGGAAGTGCCTCGGCGCCGCCTCGGCTAACTTTTTTTGCCTTTTCAGGCGCCGCCTTAGGAGCCACGAACTGCATTGGATCGGCCTGGGTACTTGCTGGGCCGGCGCTGGCAGTTGCCGAAGTGTACAAC
Source organism: Wollemia nobilis (assembly GCA_028583015.1). Taxonomy (NCBI): domain Eukaryota; kingdom Viridiplantae; phylum Streptophyta; class Pinopsida; order Araucariales; family Araucariaceae; genus Wollemia; species Wollemia nobilis. Next base: position 12,927,687 of record JAQPPZ010000754.1, on the reverse strand, counting down.
TGTTTGGGAGGAGACCCATTTTTATAATCCTCAAAGGGGCCTCGGGGAACGTAACCTTGATATGCGAACGGCCGCCAGCTGTCATGATGCTGGTCATAGAGAACCGAGAAGTCGTCATCTACGACCAGGTTTCTCCTTGTGGATTTGTCGTGCTGCGTGCGGCATCTCATTTTCCAGCACTCAATAATCTTTTCTTTAGACCAGTTAAGGCCTGCAATCTTGGACAAAAATTTTTTGAACCCTGGAGATGAGAAGTGATGGTCCCGGTTTCTCTTGGGGTCATATGTCACCTCATCGCAAAGAGAAATCCTGCCAAGGGGGAGAAGCTTCCATTAATTCAATCTCCCAGCCAAGGTCCACATGGACCACGTCGCATCTATCTTCGGTTATGTCCCGGGGGCACAAATGTGCAAACTTTCCTCTTATCCCATGAGGGTCATACTTCCAGTGCCTGCGGCAGCAAAACCAGGCCAATCCGGGACAGCGCTTGCTCTAGGTAGACATGTTGTCCTACCTCGATAATCTCAACATTGGCCCAGGAAAGAGGGTATTGAAAAATCTGTCCTCTTTTCTTCCCTAGACCAAACTCTTCTTCTACATAGTCCATCTGTCGGGCAACTTCCATCCCGAACAGATGCTCTGAGCACCAATAGGGCAGCAAATAGGGTTTGCCCTTGAATCCGTAGATTCTGATCACAATCCCCTGCGTCAGTCTGAAAACGTCCCCGAGCTTCTGATTTATCAAAGCACTCGTCATTTCTCTCGGGGGACGGGGGATTTCACTTTCGGTGAAGACTGACATGACGAATCCCAGAAAGTTGAAGTTGAACTTGTAGTAGGACCCTTTCCGGTATAAGTCATCCGTCCAGTTATAGACGGGCTGGGGTTCTCCCTTCTCGTTAACCTTCTTCAAGTTCAGGATCGGCATTTGGGGGTGCAGATGGTACAAACAAAGCCAGACCAGAACGGAACTGAAACGAAAATTGGTTGACTGGCGCTTCTGGATTTTCAGCAGACTGGAATGAATGGTGTAAGCCAGCCGATCTGCCTAGTCGAAAGAGATGGGGCGTTTTCCGCTCCGCTGCGCCGCTGGTTCGTAAGATTCTCCACACAGGAGGCATTCTGCCAGCGCCAGCTGGTACGGGTGCACCAGCTCATCGGAGTCGCAGTCGAGGATCCATGCCAAGATGGTATATAGATACTTGCTCTAAAATTTTACCAAAGGCATGGGGCCAGTTGGCCATTGTCCGGTTGGAAGCGGGGCGCTCAGCTCTGAATTGAGGAAATCCCTCATTCGCTTGGTGTGCGTGAAACGTCCCGCTTGTTCGCCCAAATTGATTTTTCTGAGGATGGTGCCGGAGTCATACTCCAGCCCTGGGGCGAAAGCTGGCTGCACAGTCTCCCTGCGCAGTGCGAACAAGGGTTTGCCAACGGAACTGCAGATTTGCCGGGAAGCTGGTTTATAATGTCTAACAATTAAGTCTATCAGCTCCGGGCATTGGTGGACAGGAGGGCACATGAATCTGAAGAGATTTGATTTGTACGCCGCTCCAAAATGATGGGAGGGTGAAACCTTGTCAGCCCAGCTCTCCACATTCGCTCGCAGCTGAGTTAGGCTCATGGAAAACGAGCCGTCCACATATCCTGCCAGGTAATTCACCGGAGGTGGTGGGGATTGCCCACGCTGTACCTTCTTCGTCCGGGCCTTTGACCTTTTCTCTGGCGGAGGATCGCCTTTGAAAACTCCTGGCCGCGGCAAATCCCCTGGTTCGCTGCTTCCGCTGGACTGCGCTGACACAGGCATTTTTCCCTTGTCCATCTCTCCGAGTCAGCAATAATGACAGGTTCAGTCGTCTGCAACAAATTTCGCTATCAGAGGAATAATTAGCACTGTCCTAGGAATAATCTCTGCAATCTGGAATGTTGGCATGATTCTGACCCCCTTTTCTAGATAAAAACAGCGCCATTAATGCAACGCAGGAGGGGTAGGTCGGCTGAGTTAAAACCTTTGGTGGCCGCGCAGGAGAACGTTTAGGAAAAGACGCGCCCCGGCAGCCGTGCCTTGCTTTTTTAGTTGCGTTTTCGCTTGAAAAACGCACAATCATTAACTCAGCGTTGGGGACTGCACCATGGCTGACGTTGCTGCCACCACTTGGGCACACTGATCAAGACAAAACCTTCGGTGCGGAAACCCACATAAAAACAAGTGCAAACGCGCCTTGGGCCCAGCTTGGGGTTTTTTGAATTTTTTATTATTCTTTAAACCGCGTCCCAATACTGGCCCGGAAAACTAGGCGCAGCCGGGCTTCGCCCGAAGTTGGGCACGGCCCGACCTCGCCGGCGAAGTCGGACTTCGCCCGAATTTCGGGCGAAGTACGAACTTCGCGCGAAGCGCGTGCTTGAACTGTTCTACCTCTGTTTTAGCTGCGCCCAAGGTTTGGGCGCGATCTGGGTTTTTGCCGCCTTTCATCTTTAGATGGACTTCGCACGGGCGCTGGCCGCTTTGTTCGGACTTCGGCCGAAGCTTGATGCGAAGTGCGAACTTCGCGCGAGTTCGCACTTCGCCCAAGCGTTGAGCGCAGCGCGGACTTCGCACGGGCGCTGGCCGAAGTCGGACTTCGGTGCGAAGTTCGCACTTCGCACAAACTTTGCGCGCAGTGCGTACTTCGCACGAAGGGTTGCGCAGTGCGGACTTTAGTCTGCTTCAGCTTTTCTCGGACAAACTTCGCAATTCGGCTGGGCCGAAGTCAGGCTTCGCTGCGAAGTCGGACTTCGGTCAACACTTAGTCGATTTTTGCTCTTTTTCTCCTTTCTTTCTCTGCATAGCCGAACTTCGCCCCTCCTGCGGGGCAACGACAGACTTCGCTGCGAAGTCTGTCTTTCTCTCCCATGCCGCATTTAAGCTAAAAGAAGGAAAAATAAACTGAAAGCTAAAACTGGAAACTATACATGCGGGGAAAAATAAAAGCACAAGGCAAAATTTTTACAGGGAAGGGCCCCTCAGGCACCTTCAACAGCCGATAAAGCTTCAAGTGGAACCCGTTGACGGGGATGGGGAGGAGCCGACCCTCCATATCCGAAAATATGTAGGCATTGAACCGATTCACCCGGCAATCCGATAAGGGCCCTCCCGGAGAGCGTCAAATTTTCCGTGATTACCCGGTTTTGCCTTGTATGAGTCCCACTTCAGCACCGGGTCCCCCGACTTCGAAAACTCGGGCAGTGGTGCCTTTGGCAAACCAGCCTTTAGTGGCTGCAATGTGATCGGCGAAGGCCTGGTATGCACTTTCTCTGTCTTCTTCCAACTGCAGGAGTTGGCACAACTTGTCGTCTACCGGGTCTCCGCTGCTCCTGTCTTCGTCAATCATCCACAGGGCGGGGATTTCAATGTGTGATGGCATAACAGCTTGCTTGCCATAGACGAGTGCATAGGGGGACGTCCTGAGGGATTTCTTGAACGCAACTCTGTCCGCCCATAGCGCCCGGTTCAGGAGCAAGTGCCAAGTCCGCTTATTTTTTTCAATGGTCCTCCGAAGAATTTTCAGGAGGTTCTTGTTAGTAGACTCGGCAAGGCCATTCCCCTGCGGGTAGTAATTAGAAGACATCTTGTGATAGATGCCAAGGCCGCTGGTGTACTCCGTGAGTACAGCGCCTACAAATCCCGGACCGTTGTCTGTCACAATAGACTCGGAACCCCGAGCGGGTAATCGGGCTCTCAATGAACCCGATGACCGTTTCTTGGTCGGCGTTCTTGGTCGGGATCGCCTCCGTCCACCGTGTGAAATAGTCGATGAGTTGTGAGAATAAACTTGTGGCCGGCGGAGGAGTTAGGAGAAATCACCCCAATGAAGTCCAGACCCCATTGCTGGAACGGAACTTCGGCTTGAATCGGTTGAAGGGGCAGGGGTGCTTTTCTGTTTCTGCCAGCAAACCTCTGGCATTGATCACACTTGGCACAGACCGCATACGCGTCTACGAACAGAGTGGGCCAATAGTATCCAGCCCTTATTATTTTTAAGGCCGTTGGCCTTGAAGAATGGTGACCCCCAGGCATCCCGGAATGAAAATCTCCGAGGATCCTAGGCTGGTCAGATTTTATGACGCACCGCAACAGGATGCCGTCAATGTTTTTGAAGTAAAGCCCCTCGGGGCGAAGAGTGTACCTTAATGCACCTAACCGAAATCTCCTTCGTTGTGAGGCGTTCAGGTGATCAGGACATCTTCCGGTGCAGAAGTATCTCACCAGTTCATCTATCCAATCACTCCCCTCCGATAAGGAGTTGGCTAGGTAGACGCGTGTCGCTGTGTCCTCCCACTTACAGGCGGAGATGCCGGCTACAGCGCTTCGGGCCAATTCCTGACACAAGGCTCGGCCTCTGATAAGCTTGGTGGGCCGTACTTCGATGTCAAACTCCTGGATCTTGGCAATCCATCCCGCTCTCTTGTGACCCGGTTCCCCTTGCAAGATGAAACTGCGAACATCGGGGTGAATCACAAAGACAGTGGTCTTACTCTGGGAGACAAAGTGCCTGAGCTTTCGAAGGGACTTCATGACCGCATGGACCCGCCGCTCTATAAAATTGTACTTCTCTTCGTGTGGCAGAATCACTTGACTTAGGAACGCAATGGGGCGCTCCTCATCGTCGTCTCCCTTCTGAGTCAGGACTGCAGCGTAACTTTCGGGTTCTCCCACTGCATACAGGATGAAGTCCTTGGAGTAGTCCGGGTTTGTCAACACCGGAGCTTGCGCAATTCGAGCCTTGATTTCCTCGAAAGCTTGCTCTCTCTCATCAGTCCATTCGTAAGGTGTATCTTTCTTCAACAGTTCGGCCATAGGCTTGATCACCTATGCGAAGTCCGGAATGAACTTCCGCACGAAGTTAATCTGATCGAAGGACTGCAGACCTTTTTTATCAGTGGGGGGTGGCAAGCGAACGAGGGCTTCTGCTCTGTCAGGGTCAATGGCGAGGCCTTCCTCGGAGATGACATGTCCCAGCAGCTTTCCTTCCTTTACCGCGAAGACAGACTTCTTCGGGTTTATAGAGATGCCGAATTCTCGACAACTTTCAAATATCTGCCGCAGGTGCGAAACATGATCTTCTCGTCGATGAGAGAAAACAGTCATGTCATCAAGATAGATGACAATAATCTTGTTGAGCAGCTCTCGGAAGGCCAGGTCCATGGCCCTTTGGAACGTGGCACCAGCATTGGATAAGCCAAACGGCATGCGCTGATAGGCGAACGTCCCCCACTTCGTGGTAAACGCCGTCTTATGTTGGTCTTCGTCTTTGACCCAAATCTGGTTGTAGCCGGAAAATCCATCTAAAAGTGAAAATCTTTGGGCTCCAGCAACGATATGCAAAATTTGGTCGATTTGGGGAAGCGGATAGTGGTCCCGGAGGGAAGCCTGATTTAGGTTTCTGAAGTCGACACAGAGACGTATGTCGCCATTCTTTTTCCTCACGGGCACCAGATTCGCGACCCAGGATGAATGTTTGATGGGGTAGATGATCTTGGCCTCCAGAGCATCTTCAAGAGCTCGGTCTTCATCATGGCCTCAACCTTTGGATTTACGGCCCTTTGCTTTTGTCGGAACGGCTTGGCGCCATCCTCCAGCTCGATGGTATGCTGGATGACAGATCTGTCATACCCCCTCAAATCTTCATAGCACCAGGCCACGATGTCGGGGAACTCCTGGCACAGTGATCTAATCTGCACTAGCTCCTCCGACGTGCAGTCTGTTCCGACCTTGATGGTTTTACCGAGTTCGAGCTCCGTGTCAAGCATACTGCCTTGGGTCTACTTTGATCCTGTGGGATATTGCTCTGTCATTCCGATCAAAGAGACTTTCTAATGTAATCAGTCCTTTTGGGACGTGATTATTCCGTAACTGTATCAACCCCTCATATTGCTCGTCATCAGGGTCTCTACCTTCGATTACACACACTTCGTTAACCAGGAATGTGACGATCTCCTCGTCACAGCTGAATACCTGCCAGAAGGTATCCCTATCAGGCACAGAAGGCCTGTAAATGGTGCGGACCGGCTTCAGTTTCTGGACGACGTCTTCACCGGAACGTACCTGGCTCCAACGGACGCCGAATATCCGCGTGCTTGTTTCTCTCACGCGATATTGCCTTAACGTTCAATGAGTCAAACGATTCCATCGAGTCCCGGACCCGATTGCGGTACGCTCTAAGATAGTGATGCTTAGACGCGCATTTATTCGTAACTTGATGACACACTAACTCGAATCTCCGAAAATTTGGAGATGCTTGATTCCGAGCCCTTCCGCCTTTCGCAGACCCAAGCACAGGGCTTCGTATTCCGCCGAATTGTTAGTACAGCTCCAGGCCAGCCTGTAGGCATAGTCCCTCTGGACTCCGGTTGGAGAAACCAGGAGGACCCCTGCACCGGCGCCATTCTTGCAACGGGCGCCGTCAAAGAAAAGCTTCCACAGCTCTTCGGGTGCAGGTCCTACTTCCTTCGCAACGGACACGTCAAGCTCCTTGGGCTGCTTAATGGAATAACAGCCCTGCTCTGTCCCGATTACAGCATTAAAATCCCGCAACGAGAACTCGTCTTCTAGCTGTAGCACTTCGAGAGCTTGCTCGGTTAGTTCTACTGTCACCAGTTCTTCTTCTGACAATTGGACCATGCAGTCCATCTCTCCGCCGGGTATCTTGTCTACTAGAAAAGGGGAAGGCTTCTCATTGAAAATTTTCAGTCTCCTTCCTTTGAAGGGCACTTCCATGTGCGAGTAGTCTAGAGACAGTACCCGCCCAACTTCGCAGTTGAACTCCCGAGAGAGACACATGCCGAAGTAAGGCTCCAGGTCAACAATCACGACCTCTTGGATGACCATAATGTCGAGAGCTTTGTGCAGCCGGATAGGGATGTCCTTTATGACACCAACTGTCTTGACAGGGGTGCCGTCTAATTGTAGCACACCTTGGCTGCTCCGTGTGTATTCCATCCCGATCTCAACGCAGACGGCCTTCGGCATCACAGTCGAGGAAGCACCAGAATCCACCATGCAGTTGTGAACTATGTGCCCTTACATCCGCAAAGACAAATAAAAGGGTGGCGGTCTGTTCTTCCCAGTGGCGGAGACTGTCAAAGGTTGAACCAGGACAGCAGGCTGCATCTGCTTGCCGTTCTTCATGTTTTTTAGTGATTCTTGCAGAAGATCTACCTGGCCTGGAAGCGTAAGGGCATCGTACATGCCGATTCCGGCAGGAGTCTTCTTTAACTCGTCTACAATGCCGTAGCCCGAGGTACTAGCTCCTTTCGCTGGTTTAGCCGGTTCATACTTGGTCCGGTCATCGTTGGGTGGCCTCAACTCGCCGTCTCTTGGTCGAGACGGGTACTTCAGCCTTCTCCCCGGGCTTGTTCTATGGTTTCGGTTGGGGGCTGAAGTACAGGAAGCTTAGCGGGAGTTGGGGCCTTTGCTGGAGGCTTAGCTGGAACAGCAGCGGTCTTTGCTAGAGAAGGTTTAGCGGGAGCTTTACCTTTGGATGCCTTCTCCTGGGCTGTGTAAGGCCACAGCCGCTTGTACGGTGGCAGCCCATTGGGCTGCGGTCTTTCTCTTCTCGCATATACCTGCAAAGGTTTAGCCGCGTCCGCAGCTTTCTTTTCTTCCTTGGCGGGCGTCACTGGGTTCTCTTCTGGCAGGGCAAAATTGGCCTCGCCGTCCAAGATCATGTACAGCTCATCATCTTCTATAGTGCTGCCGGCCAAGGTCTGGATGTAGTGCTGGTGCAAAGTGCAATCTTCCTCCGAATGTGGGTCATTGCACGTAGTGCACCAGCTTGACTCGGTCGGGGAGGACCAAGTGGGTCATCTATAGCAGCATTTCTCGGAGGCGGACGCCTCTGCGATTGGTTTTCTGGGGCTTTATCTTTTGTCAATGCCGGCGGCGCATACGGCCTTCTAGGAGCAAAGTCCATTTGGGCCTGTTTCTTTTTCATAGCTGTCATGTCATTGGACATGGCATGATATCCGGAGGCCAAAGCCCGCACTTCTTGTAGAATCGTGTTCTGGATGCTGCTGTCGGGAGGCGGCGACTGTGCCGGTGGAGGCAAAGCGGCCAATGGAGGAGGGTTAGAATAAGACGCATACTGCGGGGAAGCAGGAAGCGCTGGAAAATGCGGAGCAGGAGGAGGCGGATGAGGGTAATGCAATTGAGGTGGGCCGTATTGAGTTACGACCGGCGCCGGATTCCACTGCGGCTAGGGCTGCTGCCCTGAAGTAGACGGCACACCACCAGAAGCGGAAGGATACTGCGATCTTGGAAAGTCGGGATGAATCGGTTCCTGCACTCGGACGGAAGCCTGCCAATGGAGATAATGTCAGCTTCAGCTTGCTGGGCAGCTTCGTATAGTGCAGGGAACTCGTCAATTCGGGCGATCTTCAGCAGCAGGCATATGTCTGAGTTGAAAGACCTCAGATAGTAGTGAGTAGCCATGCCGGCGGAAGGCCGAAGTTCGCGAGGTACCCGTTTCCAGGATCTCGCAAACCTAATGTTAAAATCAGACACCTCCTCTTGAGGATGCCTCTGGATTGCTTGGAACTGATGCAAGAGAGAGGTAGGATCAGCGGACTCGTTGCATCCTTTTACGAGCCTCCCGGCAAGTCGGGGCCACCCGGTGATGGATCCCTCCGCGGCGATCTCCACCAAGAGAGAAGCTTTCCCCTCGGGGAAAGGGCCAGCCAGACGGGTCTTCACACTTTCATCGGTGATGGTATGCAGTGCGGCCAGGGCAAGGATGTCCTGGATGTGCTCGTACGCCGTCTTACCGTAGCCGTCGTATGTGGGAATAGACTTTAAAGCAGCAGGGGGCACAGCTTGCTGATCGATCAGGGCCAAAGGCCCTGTAGAGTCCACCGCCGGGAAGAGATCATCGTCATTCGGCTGTTGATCAGCCATTTCTTCTTCTTCTTCGTCGTCGGTTGTGTACTCGGTGTCGGTACTTTCCGAGGATGCAGGATTTTCCTCTTCCTCGGCCTCTTCTACTTCGTACTCGGCCTCTTCTACTTCGTACTCGGCTCTTCCGACCTCAGCTTCGGCCTCTTCTTGGATTTCAGCCTCGGCTTCGTCGAAACGAGCTCGCGGATCAGCCAGCCTGGGTATCTCGCCTCGAGCGTGGATGTCTAGTTCGTAGAACTCAGGCGGGCTTCTCGGATTTCTTGTTCGCCACCTTCTCGTGTGCATGAAGGTGACAGGACCGGTCTTCTAGACTCAGAGGATTTGTTCGTGCAGAGTCGCCAGGTGTTCAGATTTGGAACAGCAATGAAGCGAACACCGGTGCTTCGATTCTGTCGGGGGTGAGAAACTTCCTTGTCTCACCAAGAGCTCAGGAACTGTCAGCGCCAGGTGGAGACTGATCAGAAAATCTCTCGTCAGATGTAGGACCCGTGTTCCGCCGAGCGGGTCAGAAGAACTGTTGCGCTAGGTGGAAACTAGATGGGTACTCTTTCTTTAAATCGTGGGACAAGCGTCCCACCGGCGTGCTGAGAAACCGTTGGTTACGAATCTGCCATGAGGAAAGGATTTTTGGTTAATGCGCCCAGATTCGCCCACCAGCATGAAAGGCCGGAAGGAAGAGATGCCTTCCGAGCCAATCTCCGGAGAAGGCCGGCTCCTTTTAGGGGGCTTGATTTAAGCTAAAGGGAACAGGAAAGAAATAAATGAACTGAAAGAGATTACAAATATGTCCAAAGGTTGGTGGGGGGAACTAACAGTACGGGAACACACCAATCACCGCTACTTACTGCATACAAACACAGAGCATGACAAGGAACTGCAAAACCTAGGCGTACTTTCGATACACCAGCAGCGTTTGCACAGCTTCAATAGCTCCCTAGCAAACATTCCCTACAAGGAACTAACAGCAGGGGATCGTATCAATCACCAGATACATACACTGACAGGGGTAGAAAGTAAACCTAGAGATGTCAGAGCCAAGTATATGTGTTAGGTAGAGAGTTTAACCGCACAACTTCAATGGCTCCCTAGCAAACATTCCCTACAAGGAACTAACAGCAAGGGATCGCATCAATCACCAGATACGGGCCAGCAACGTCACACACAACTGATGGAACTGCTACCAAATTTATAATGAATGCTTTAAATAATGAAGTACGAGATGGTGCTTTAAGCAAGCAATGCTAGAGGAACCCGATCGCCAAATGCCAAAGTGAATTAACGAGCAGCGACACGGGTGGGCCTAAGGCATATAATGAAAGACAGACATAAAAGAATAAAGACGATGAGAACGTGAACCGGGCATACGATTGTATTCATAAGCGGAAGCACGGTTACGATGAAGCACGGTAGTTCCCTAACAAACATTCCCCTTCCACACTTTACAATGAATTTCAGATGGGCTTTTATAGCCCGAGTCCCACCCGTTACATTAATGGGCACGAGTCCCAGTCAAACATGAGCTGACAGAAGCGGCGAAAGAGCCGCAAATGCTGACCTTTTGTCGGATCGGGCTGTACCCGCAGACATGGTCTTCCTGGAAGCTGGGTAAATCTTCAAGTCGGCAAGCTTGCTAGTAGCTGGAGCAGGTGAAACCTCAGATCAGCTTTGAATGAGGCTATTAACGCAGGCGGTGCAGGCAGCCCATGCTTATCCCTTTTGGTCGGCAGTCTTGGTTCAAATCCTGAAGCTGGACACTTGTCTGATGATGGGTTATACTGTGTGACACATGCCCGCCTTAGAGGCGCGATCTATCCATCTTTGCTTGGGATCGGGGCTCCTTGGGATGCGTGCAAAAATCAGTGCAATCGGGGAAGGCCTTCAAGCCTTGGTCAAATTCCGGGTTTGTTCCCCTACTGTACACCTGTCAAGGGCGCATTCCGGCTCTGTTGAGAAGTCGAACTGCGCACAGGCGAACACTGGTGTCTGCCGCCATATGGACCTGCTCCAGCATTTTACCTTTTTTCTGCATTGACCTGCCAGTCTGCCGGTGCAAGGTGCGCCCAGAAGGTGGGGCGAAGTACGCACTTCGCACCAAAACTGGGCGAAGTGCGAACTTCGCACCAAAACTGGGCGAAGTGCGAACTTCGCACCCAGACTTAGCCAATTTCAGATAGACCTGCTGGAAAGCTGGAAAATCAACTGGGGAACTCCATGGAAAAAGGGGGGAGAGAAAGAGAATGGGAAAGAAAAGGAAAGGGAGAGAAGTGAGAAAAACGGAAGGAGGAAAAGAAGAGCAGCACTGTTACAAAACAACATTGAAGACATTGCACCCCGTGCAAAATGTGACAACAGTTACTATTTAAGTCTTTTGTAATCATGAGTTAACTGGATCAGCTTTGAGACTTAGAAAGACAGAAAATAGCTGGGAGAAAAACAAGCATTCTATAAAAAGGGTGAACTATATAACATTTAAATTAAGATCATACAGAAAAATAATGAGACATGAAACTTACTGATCTCTCATAGGCATGAACATGACCAGCAAAAACAATATCAACCTTGTACTTTGTGAACCATGATTCAAATTGGACTCGCATAGTCTCGCCTTCCATGTAGTGGTAGTTGTTGCTATTATACCATGGGCTGTGCAGAAGCACAATCAACCATGGAGTTTTTGTCCTGTTAACCTTTGGCAATTCCTGATTAAGCCACTCATACTGGGGAGTATATTTTCCTGCATATTAGACAGTCTCATAAATTTGAGGTCCTGATAAAGAGATATCTGCATCTACTCTTTAGTTCAGTATAAGTTCCTCTAATAGAAGAACTCAACTTGCATTTACAATCAAGTTTGAAAATGTAATGATGGAAACACTTGTTACAAAAGTATAAAATGTAAGAAACATGCAAAAATAAGAGATGACAATCTTGAAAACATATGGATCCATCTTACCATGCTCTAATGTTGATCCAAAAATTTCTGAACATCGTTTTAATAGTGTAGCTAAAAATTTCTTATCAAAATAAGATGAACTATAAACACATCCTTTAAAAGGTAGCATATAGCTGAAAATTTAATCATTGGACCTGATTTTGGTAGAATATAGTTAGCTAGGTAAAATATTTTAAAATATGGTTATGCGGAAGTATCTATATGCCTGTAGCATTATATACATCCTACCGTCTGCCACTAAGGATCATTGAGGCATGCTTATAATCATGTATGTGTTGTATTCTCCATTAGGTCACATTCCAAATATTGTATAGCAAATGATTGGGAATGAGAACAATACATGTCATGATCTATATTTTGTAGCACAGCGGTGGGCATTCTGAGAGTTGGAGGAACAATTGGATTAATAGATCCTTAGGAGTCAGCTTAAGACTGCAGTCATTGCAGGTTTAACTCCACACATCATCAGCTTCTGATAGCACAATTAGCTATACAGCAAACACTTGTACAACACTTCCCTTCATATGGCACTCTTGCTTGATGGTAAGTTCCACTCAAGTCAGCAATCCTCTTGTATGGTAAAGATTGCATTGACCGCGTGTTCTCAGCGAGTAAGCAATTGTGCGATAAAACGCATGTAGAGATACAAGATTTGAAGGCAAGCCATGGCCACCAATTCGCATCTAAGCAATGCATAAATGCTATTGAGATATGAGGCCAGGTAACCCTTATTGAATTATTATTTATTGTCTTTTGATTTTGTTTTAAACTTTTAAGCTGTTACATGCGAAATATTAATTTTTTTGTTGTTGTTGTTTCTACTTCTAGATTTATGGTGGGAGGACTTTGATGATTTTATGCCCAATTTGCAGCACATGGCGGTTAGAATATTATCTCAACCATGTAGCTCTTCAGGTTGTGAGCGCAATTGGAGTATGTTTGAGCACATACACTCCAAGAAACGCAACAAATTTACACAAGAAAAGTTAAATGATCTTGTGTGCATTACAACCTTCGTCTCCACCAAATAAATTTTGGCAAAATAAATATTGAGCCTATTAAGCTAAGTGACAATGATCCATCATCTGAATGGATCACATATGTAGCATAGGAGCAGCAAGAAAAACAAGAGTCTCTATTCACCATGGAAGATTTACAAAACTATGAGAACCTAGCAGAGAAGATGGCAGCAAGGGACCAAGAAGAGGCCTTAGCACAGGAAGTGGTGCAGGCAACTACAAGCACACATAAACGAAGAGAGACTAGGGCTTATGCTAGGACAAGGGGCAAAGGAGTTGCAAGACATTAGTGTGTCTGCCTATTGAGGCATTTTGACACATTTTGTAATATGTACCTTTACATATTATAAGCAATACAAGATGTGTTTTGTCACTTTCATATGTACTTAAAGCTTGAGCCTTGTATGATGTCTTGACATGAATTGTTGCTTTTATTGCAATATTTGATTTGCATAATGTTAATTCATTGTAATATGCATGAAAAGAAAACTTTTTTCAAAGAAAATTTTCGTTTTCTTTGTTTTTTTTTTGTCGATTCCCGATTTTTTCCAATTTTTAAAAATGCCAATTTTGATTTTCTCTACTATGGTCTCCAGTACACTAGATGCATGTGAATCTCTCCTGTTGCCCCTCTTTCCCCCAAGTTGTCTTTCTACTATGAGCACTTCTTACAAATTCAAGAGGGTGGAATAGTTCCTCCCCAATACCTTCAACAACACACAATGCATAGTCTTCGGATCCCGATTGGGTTACTCAAGGTGTGTTCTCACCAACTCCGGATTGAGTCAAATCACCATCTTCCGATGGAGGAGCGGATTTGCTTGTTTTGTTCCTTGGGTGAAGCCAAAACCTTGCATCACTTTATTTTTTGTTGTCCCATTTATTACAAGATCCAAGTCAAATTCCATTGCCTTTTTAGGGACAACTCTCAATCTTTTTCTACCTTCTTCAGATATCCGGATCAGTGGTGTCTTGCACTCTTTCTTAGGGAGGTAACTCAGTTTCATCGACATAAAAGTTCTCCTCCATATGGATCTGACCCTCCTCAACATTGGCTCATCACAACATACTTCACCAGCTCTGACGGACTAGGGGACACCGGATGGAAACGCCTCACATCATCCAGTTCAGACGGGAGCAGTCTCACCAGATAGTGCACCCACAGTTTGTTAGGGTCCCGCTCTAGCAATGGACACAGACATATCATGGACTTCTTCAGCTTTGATACTTTGGCCTAAACTGCTAGGAAAGATTATTTTTTGCGGCGTTCTTGGAGCTTGCCCCTCCTGGGATGCTCCGTCCCCACCCTCCCTCTCTCTCCCTGTTCTTCTTGGCATGTACTTCACTCTTCTGGACTGCAGCCCTTACCCCCCTCTTCTCTCCCTTCTTTTTTTTCCCTTTCTCTTTAGCCCGATTTTCGGGTTTCACCTTGTTTTTTTCTTAGTTATTTTCTTTGTTGGGCTTTTAGCCTGCTAGCTAGAAATCATTATTGTACTTATAGTCCCTTGAGTCTTTTTTGGCCCACCATAGACATTAATAATATTTCATTTCTCCATAGTATCTCAGTTGTTTTGTTTGATAAGTTAAATAATAAACTTTATAAACAGTCTCGCGAGGTGAATAGTGTCATGGCGTGAAAAGTGTCGCACGGGGTGAACGGTGTCGCATGGGGTGAACAGTGTCGTGACATGAATAGTGTCGCGACATGAACAGTGTCGCGTGGGGTGAACAGTGTCGCAGGAATTAACAAGGAACAAGGGGTTTTTCAGGCATGATAGCAAGCCCTAGCATTGTCATTTTTTGAGCGGCCCTAGGGCTTCTAGCATAGCCTCTGGCACATCCTAGTGCAGCCCCTGCCATGCCCTAGCACTGTCTCTGTGGGGTTTCTACGAGTGCCGGGCAAGGTATGCCCCTGTCGTGCGCTTGCGCGACCTCTGCGGGGTTTTCTGTGCGTGTCCTCAAAAGTGCTCGAACGAAACCTATCGGAACCCCTAAGCATTTCTTTGCAATCCTCACAACTCGTTTGGAAGCCCTGTGTTCCTGGTGTTATGGGGATTCTTGATGAAGGAAGAATGGATGAGACGCGGGCTTCTCCCCTTAAATTTGTCCAACGCCTTCACACTACAGTTTCATATCAGCGTTTGTCTAAACATATTAATTCTCTTCATAAACAGCTAGACACACAAGCTAGCATTATACTCTTCTTGCAAGACCAAGTGAAAGACAATAGCCGCATTATCACTGACCTCCAAAAAAAACTTCAGGATCAACAAGCCATTATTACTCAATTGCAGATTGCACATACCGAACAACCTCCTCATAATTTTGTGAATTTACATTTTGAAATTTAAAAAATTTGAGATGAACAGGCTATTCTTTTTGCTAAACAGGAACATCTCAATGTAATGTCCCCCTTTCCTAGGCAGTCAATGTGCAGAGCAGATTAGCCTATACATGAGCTCCCGTAGGCTAAATCGGATGTAGGGGAGCCCATTGGGATAGTTCAGTTGATGTCAAGGCGGACAGTGCTTCAAATTGCCAGTTTCTCGGTCCGTTTTGAGCATAATTGCAGGGACTTACTATTTTTAGTAAGTCAATCAGGGTCAGTATTTTGGGAAACGGATTTTACGTCTAAGCAGTATGGCCAAATGGGTATCCGTTTCTATTTTTAGTTTGCAAATTGGTTAATCAGAAGGCTGAGTTTTTAATGCGCAAGGGTTTAATTATATAAAGTGGAATTATTTAATTACTTTATATAGTTTTAACCTTATATTATAAAAGCGGGATGTGGGACTTCAAATAAGTTATGTTTTATGTTTTATCCCACATTTCATGTGCAAAAGGATTTGCGGTGGAGGAGTCTATTTATTCGGTGGCTTGGTCTCATTTCAAACATTTTGGTTTATGTTATTTCTTCTCTTGGAGATCAAGGCCGGCGGCTGATATTTCTTCATCAAAAGGACGGAAACCCCAATCGATAACCCGACGGATGAAACCCCGAAGGGTAGATCGGTTCCATTTCAGGGATCGACAATGTGCATATTGTTGAAGTTCTGAGGACGGAAACCCTCAGTATTGGAGAAGGGAGTTGGATGAAAACCCAATTCTTGGTTGGTGAATTCACTCAGGATTCACGCTTATGTGATTCAATCAAATATTCAGAGGTTTATAGTCCATCAGTTGGAGATAATAGCAAATTGGTATTTTTATAATGATATTCTGAAGACATTTATCCATCTGGAATTTCCAAACATTGTTGTTAATTTGCTGATATGAATTAATAAGCTATTTTTATCATGGGTTCTGCATAAAAATCAATTATTTAGTGTTAAATCCATCTGGGTATCATTGCATGCTACTGTTATTGGCTTATTTCATTTGGGTATTATTGCATGTTCAAATTAATCCATAGTTATTGCAAAAACACCAAACACAAAACAGGGCAGCTCATTACACTCAAGGAAGCGTCAACTGCACAAGCCAAAAACTAGCTGACCAACAATCTTGGGTTCAGGTTGTAGTTGGAAAGAACCCGCCCCCATAGTTGAGTTGACTGTCCAGGATAAATTTAAACAAGAAAGGATTTGTAATGCGAAAGCGCTCAATCTCAGGGTTCGTGGGGTTCCCAAACCTACTGATCCGCTTCAAGCTGGAAATGCCTTCATTCACAACACTCTTGAGTTAAGAGACGTTACTCTCGAGAGAGCATGGTTTTCTCCCGACTCCACATTGGTTATACGCTTCAAAAATGCGGAAGAGCATATGAAGGCGTTGAGGGCCAAATGGAAATTATTTACTCTTCAGGACAAGATATACCTTGATGAGGACCTTACGCAACTCCAGGTTGAAGAATTGAAGAAAGCAAGGGAACAAGTAGTTGCTGCTAGGAAAGCCAATAAATGGGCAGTTATTCGTAATTTGCATGCAATGATTAAGGACTCTCCCCCACCTGGGTGGTCCAAACCATTGCCTAGCAAATAACTCCATCGGCACGGAAGGGGGGTGACAGATAAGCTAGTTGTAGCTTGGTAGAACTGCAATGGTATGATGTGGTCTACCCCAGGGTCCCTTTCTAATGTGATTGGCATACATGACCTCGTTCTTATTTGTGAGATGCACGAGAGTCTTGAGTGGGCCCTACCATTTATCTCAGGTTACTTCTAGTGGTCCAGTTGTCAGCAACTCACTTGGCACTCTGGGGGTTCAAGGTTCAGGAGGTGTTGCTGCTCTTATCAGGGATAGGCTCCAAGGTTCAATATCCTTGGTTCAACATACCCCCACTCCAGGTTTTTCTGGATTAAATAAAATCCATCGTCACCCACCTCTTTGGATATATACATTGCCACCTATTACTTGCCCCCCACCACGTCCAATTTTGCTACACACGGATGGGGACCCTTTCCAAGATCTCTATGAGGACATTACTAGATACTCAGCTTTAGGGGAGATACTTTTGTTGGGATATTTCAATGCTTGGACCGGACCTATGCAGGTTTCTCTTCATGACCTCACAACCGATGAGTTACAGACTCGGGAATTGGATCCTAAGGACCTCGGTTTTGCTCGAACCTCCAACAACACACAAGTTACTGCTTACAGTAAGCATCTTATTGAGTTGGGTGAATCCAATAGGCTAGTGCTTCTCAATGGTATATCTTGTTTTCCATATTTCGGTGGGTTTACTTGCTTTCCTCACAGTGGTGGAGCCAATGTCATCGACTATGCTATTTCCTCTATCATCCTCATTCCATTCATTTCCCGGTTTAGCATCTTTGATCACCCTCCCCTCCCTACCAATCATTCAAGTTTTTCTCTCACATTATCCATTGTTTCCCTTCCTATTACTCATCCCCCTCCTCCATCCCCTTCAATCCCTCAAGTCATAATAGACTTTGACTATTATTATTCCTTTACCTACATGGACCGGTTGTGTCAGGTTCTCCCCAGGGTGTCTTCTCTTCCCGATGTTTTCGATCGTTCTGCTTGCTTGGTCCTGTTGGCCACGAATCCGCCACGAGGAAAGGATTTGTCGCTATTGCGCCCTGGACCCGTGAACCAACATTGAAAGGCCGGAAGGAAGAGATGCCTTCCAAGCCAATCTCCGGAGAAGGCCGGCTCCTTTTTGGGGGGTTTATGTTCAAGCTAAGAGTACAGGAAAGAAATAAATGAACAGAAAGGAATTTACAAATATATTCAAAGGTTGGTGGGGGGAACTAACAGTACGGGAACACACCAATTACCGCTACTTACTGCATTATAAACACAAAACATAACTAGGAACTGCAAAAACTATGTGTACTTCCGATACCCAAGCAGTGTACGCACGGCTACAACGGCTCCCTAACAGACATTCCCTACGAGGAACTAACAGTACGGCAACGCGTCAATCACCACCTACGGACACTGACATGGGTAGAAAGCAATCATAGAGATATCAGAGCCAGGTATATGTGTTTATGTAGAGAATTTAACCGCACAGCTTCAATGGCCCCCTAACAGACATTCCCTACAAGGAACTAACAGTACGGCAGCGCACCGATCACCAGATACGGACCAGCAACAAAACACACAACTGATGGAACTGCTGCTACAGCTATTCTATGTATCCTTTTAATTCATGAAGTATAGGGGGTGCTTTAAACAAGCAATGCTAGAGGCACCTGATCATCAAATGCTGAAATGAATCAACGAGCCATGACACAGGTTAGCCTAAGGCATGAATATAAAGAAAGGCAAGCATAAAAAACGAAGCAGTGTAACGTAACCAAGCATACATATTATATTTATAAGCAGAAGCACGGTTACAATGGGCACAGTGGTTCCCTAACAGACATTCCCCTTCCACACTTTACAATGAATTCACGGTGGGCTTTTATAGCCCGAGTCCCTCCCGTTACATTAATGGGCACAAGGTCCCAATCAAACATTAGCTGACAAAAGCAGCCGCGGAACTGCTGATGCTAACATCTATCGGGCTGGACTGTACTCTCGGCATGGTCTCCCTGAAGGTTGAACAGCCACGTGGCAGCGCGTTGGGTAGAACTTTATATTGACAGGAATGCGGGTAGCTGAGGCAGGTGGAAACTCACGTCAGTCTTAAATGAGGCATCTGGCATAAGTAGTGCGGCCCATGCTTGTCCTTTTTCTCGGCATGTATTGGCTCAGATCCCAAAGCTGGACACTTGTCGGATGATGCTGCTTGACACATGTCTGCCTTAAAAGGCAGTCTATCCAACTTCACCCGGGATTAGAGCGCAATCGGGTAGCACAGGTGAAAAACAGCGCAGTCGGGTTGACCTATTTCCCTACTGCGCACCGGTCAAAGGGCGCAGTCCGACTTCGCTGCGAAGTCGGGTTGCGCACCGGCACTTGCTGATTCTCACCGCCGTTCGGACTTCGCACGGACACTTAGTCATTTTTCCTGCCAGCCTGCTACAAGGTGCGCCCAGAAAGAGGGGCGAAGTCGGACTTCGCACCAAAACTGGGCGAAGTGCGCACTTCGCACCAAAACTGGGTTTCCTGGTTCAGCTTCCCGGGGCCATAACTTTTGATCCGCTGACCCGATCGCCTATTATAATATATCGTTGGAAATCTTGCGAGAAGATCTACAATAATAAAATATCCAGGGCTCATTTTGTCCATTTTATCACCCCCGTTTATGGCCCGCGAAAACCTGAACACCTTAGCATGCCCTGACACTTAGCCAATTTTCAGGGCATCTGCTGTCAATTTTGAGAAGAATGAGAATGTAGGGAAGAGAGAGAAAGGGGGAGAAGGAAGAGCAGCTCTCTTACAAAAATTGAAAACATTGCACCCCATGCAAAATGTGACAACAGGTCCAAACTATTTGGAAGGCTGCTTTGGACTCATACCCCCACTCTATTCGTCCTCCCCCCCATCCTCATCCCCCTGGTCATTGCCCCATGAAAATCTGGTATGATGAGGAACGTAAGTTTGCCCACCGAAGGTTGAAATATGCCATTCAGAATCCTTCCCAGCTCTATATCATTTCCCAGAAAGACTATAGGATGGTTCTTCGAAAGAAGCGTCTCTTCCTCCTCTCTCAACATCGATTCAATCTTATCCACTCCCTTCAACGGTCTCCTAAATCCTTTTGGGCCCTTATCCTCCCCTGTGATCGGATCACTCATGGGATCGATCTTTCCTCTTGGACCATTCATGCATCTTCCCTCTATATCATCCCTAATCAGCGTCCTATAACTATTCCGTCCCCCCCCCCCCCCTCTTCATGCCACCTCTTTTCTATTGGTCTCGTCAGTCAGATTATCAGGAAACTTTGTACGAGCAAACCAATAGATTTGGATGGATTACAGGCGGAATTTCTGAAGCATGGTATTGACCCTCTTGTTGGGCCCCTCTATGATCTCTTTAATCTCTATTTGTTCTAGGTTTCCTGATTCTTGGACTCAACATATCATTCACCCCATTCATAAGGTAGGTGATCCCCATGAACCCAATAATTACAGGACTATCATGATTGGGCATATCTTTGCCAAGATTTATGCCACAACATTGGATGTGCTTCTCTCTCGAAGGTTGGAGGAGGGTTTTAGGGCTCTTGGCCAAGCTAGTTTTCGGCAAGATCACCAAACCACAAATCACATTCTAGTCCTCAGAGCTATTATTGAGGAGGCACGTTCCAAGTCCTTGAAGGTTTATTGTTGCTTTGTTGACTTCAGGAAAGCCTTCGACATGGTGCCTTGGCATTTACTTCTTGAGAGACTTCGGTCAGTTGGCATCTCTGGGCAACTTTTGACCAAGGTCGGTTTTGCTCCCCTCAAGGGCTTTAGAAGCATGCAAGTTTTATAGAATTCAAAATAGTATATGCACACTTGTTTTCTTTAGAAGCATGCATGGCTACTTTTACTCTGGTACCGTTCAGATGAACAAGCAAGGTCTCTCTTTGCATCTTACTGTTTTCTCAAATTTTCATATAACTCTATTATGTTGAACCTCAAATATAAATTCTTGTCATCAATTTTGTGTGTACTTGATTTGTTTATGTGGAAAGTATTTAAACATCAAGAAGTAGATATGAGGAATTGATAGTGAGAATGGTTTCAAAATTTCCAATGTGAAAAATGCTGGATACTGTTAAAATGAAACACAGTGTGCCATCTCCTTTCACTGCATAACTTCATTGACCAATGCGATTAAAGCCCTAACAAATAATTGTGATGAAAGTGCCAGAAATGCAGGGAATAATTCTGTGAGAATGGACTTAGTATGCACAACTTATGAGGAATTGTTTTTTGAAATTCTTACTGTCTATAACTATCTTTCTTGTAGATTTTACATAGTGAATCTTCTCTTTTGGTTCCTTGTACAAACACTTTATGACAACTTGGGAAAGAGAATAAAGAAACTTTGGATAGATGTCTGTTATCCACTAAGCACATTACAAATCTTTAGAATCTGCATTTATAAATTTCAAGTTGTCAATGAAAAGAAATATTATTTGAAACATTAAAAAAAACTCAAAAGGCTCACCATATGCTGAGTATGAGGAAAGAACAATGATGTAAGCTGATGCACGCTTAACCGAGTACCAAAGTGGATCCGTACTACCTGAGTGATGATATGGAACATGGTATCTATGCAAGAATGGTTTAAAAGGTTTTGTTTCTCCCTGATAAAGACAGTAAGCCAACATTATTTTTAAAAGTAAAAATAGAACAGCATTTGCAAGGGGAAAAAGGAATTACTTGGAATCTTCACATCATTTTTGTTGACTAAACTTATTCCCAAGAAAGAAGTCTACGACAATATTACAGATCATTATGATAGAAACAAAAATATGGAATCAAAACTACAATCTTCTTTATTTTGTCATCAATTTCTTTATGTAGGCTAATATGTCCAGCAAGAAGAAATGATACATATAAGGACAATCACAATCACATATAATCATATTAGTAACACACAATAGGCAGTCAAATTTCCAAGACTAGTTACATTATCATTAATTGAAACTATTTTCTAATAAGTTCATTCCACCTGATTTAGGTTTCAAATCTGATATGGTCAATGTGACATGCAATGGCAAGATTTGACCTGGGAAGAAACAGAAACTAGTAAATTAGTGATAAATATTTTAATTTGACCTTGTGAGTGTTGGCAGCTCCCTTAATAACATTAACATATCTGAGAGAAGAGGGCTAATAATATTGCAGTGAGCAGCTTTAACCATGATCAGAGACATGTCTGCTGCCATGATATGACAATAATATTAAAGGGAGCAGTTTGGCCATCTGGGTTATAGATGCCCTCAAAATGCATATATTAGGAGGCTTTAATTCCTGATTCAATGCTCATTCTCATCACTTCCCTTCCCTAGTGCTTGTCTTAACAATTAATGATGATTCTGTGGTACTGAAGGATTGAGCTGTTTTATAGGAGATCAAGTTGTTTCTTGTGCTGTACATGTTGAGTATGTATGCAAAAACATTGAGATACCACATGGGCTGTAATACCAACTGCTATGGCCTAAAAAAAACAGGAAAAGAGACTAAGAAAATAGCCACCAAATTGTACTTTGCACTCCTAATTAGCAAAAGTTTATTTTACATGACTTTATAAAGGATAAAAGTGAGCACTAGTGTTATAAGGCCAAACACATGCAAGACACCAAAGAACTGGACATGAATTCAAACCTTGGTGAACAGTGCATGGATTCAGGAAGACTCAAGTAGCCTGAGGCAAGTCTAGATTTCTGTAGTTACAATGAGTAAAATATTTACAAGATGAGAGATCACTATGAAGAATGAGTCTCATCAGCATGCATAAGAACTGGACTCAACAATCTCTCCATGCTAAAATGCAAAAGCTCTACTCAACATAGACAAGCATCTTATAATATCTACATCAGATAGCTTAAAAAGAAAAACTACCATGGGATATCCCTCCATATCCTAAAATCAGCTAGGAGTAATTACAAATATCCTTCCAATTTTTCTTGACTCCATCAATTAGAACAATATAAAGACAAACACAAAGAGAACTTAATATATGGACATTGGAAAAGATCACTTTAGCGAATTACAAAATTCAAAATCAAGAAATCTCAAATTCCTTAGGAACACAAGTCTCTCAAAAGGATGAAAAGACATTATGACCATTGATATTCAATATCATAAGATTTAAACATAACTGTAGCACTTATTAGAATGCATGGTGAAAATCTACTAACCAACTATCTTACCCACAAATGGACTTCAAAAGACTTTTGAGAAAACTTAAGTAGACCAGAAATTGAGTGCAGAATCATGGAATATGAATTGTCCTCTTAGAAATTATTCTTCGATATTTCTAAACTTGATTGAGGCACATCAACATGCTACTTAAATTTTCATACTTTGTAATGAAATTGATTAATTAGAGCCTAAAGAACAGACATCTAATATGAAATTTAATTGGGCTGGTTGGAATTGAACATCTTTCATGTGCTGAACATGCACTAACATCAAAAAAGACCAACGTTATTTTCTCAAACCTGCATTAATAAGGGACTGCATGCATTTTAGCCCCCTCTATTAGAGTTCTCTTTTATGGATTTAATATCCATTTTAGATTAGCCTACAAGACTAAATCATTCAAGGATCATTAAGTATGCTTTTCATTCCTTACTCTTTTCTGTTGACATTTTTGGTCAACTTCTACAGCATATGCGACTTAAACTAAGACAAATTATTTGGGACTCTTAATAGTTTAGGGCATTGAACCTTTCAAATAAAATCTAATGCTAGATGTATCTACTTACAAGTTCAGGAGCAAAATCAATCTCATGATTTCCTGCTGTCCATATCCAAGGTTGGTAAGCTGCACTTTTTTCAATAAATCGTCCCCAACTGTCCCATCTCCTATTATCATGAAATGGATGGTCATCTGCATATGAAAGATCTCCTACAAATAGAACTGCTTGTCCTTTTGATTTTAAATAATGTTGAAAGGTCCTATTTGAGTCAAATGTTTGACCAATATCACCTGCATATAAAACAACCCTTGTAACCATCAACATGGAAAATGTAAAAAGAAGATGAGCATATTATTTTTTTAAGGTAGGACCTTAATTACATTTTCATGTTGCAATTTCATTATTAGTACAGTTATTTTCCTTTTGTACAAAGAAATTCCAATCTCATAATGAAAAAATAATTAACTAAACATTCATAAGAAATATTCTCAACCCCATTAACAACAAAGGCTTTATATCAAAAGGCTTCCAAGGCTCAACAAATATGAATTGACATCTTAAACGATAGGACCAAAACTATAATTATCTTGGAAAGTTTGGAATTGCTATAAGAGAACTGAACATAAATGCAAGTAAATGCCTGAGAAGATGGTTACTAACATTCTCAATCAACCCAATATTTTCAGAGAGGTAAGAGAAAA
The DNA here is from genome assembly GCA_028583015.1 of Wollemia nobilis. Classification (NCBI taxonomy): domain Eukaryota; kingdom Viridiplantae; phylum Streptophyta; class Pinopsida; order Araucariales; family Araucariaceae; genus Wollemia; species Wollemia nobilis. The sequence goes on along the minus strand of JAQPPZ010000754.1, from coordinate 12,903,371 downwards.
ATATTCAAAGGGAACATGGAAGAATTTTAAAACTTGAAACATGGTCTTGCTTTCTACGGATGACATGGGAGGAGGTAATGATTTGCACCATAGTTCAGCATGGATTTTCAGAATTCTACTATCATTCACCACAGAGATGTTCTTCAGACTTCCAAAGTCACTGGAAATAGCATAATAAAAAATGGTTGGTGTGTTTAAAAAATTGCAACTCAATCTTTTCAAGCATAAAATCAAACATAAAAAAACAACTAAAACAGATCCCACTCTTTAAGAATTTTCCGACCAAAGCAACATAAATGTACATGTCAGGATTTTGAAATAGGACAGATTTCTAAGACATCATTTTGCTTGCTTTGCTATGATGTTTGAAAACAATTATAAAGTTATCCTGAATCAGAAAATATGAGAGAGCTCACGAATTGCTTTCTATACATTTTCATGGTTTTGACTTAGTGCAGGTTAACTTGTTGAGCTTCGAGTGTGCTTTATATACCTTTCTCTACTTTTCTATAAAGATATAAATGCATGAATAAATTAATTGATATGCAAAGTAAAGAAACAGTTATCCACAAAAGAGAGCATTGCAACAGATATCTGAGAAGTAAGAAAGCTTTCATTATTGTCATATGTAATGTGCATGGTCTCCACATATGGTTTGGCTTTCATAGGAGGAAAAACCCCATCCATATCATAGAAAGAGATATGTATTTACAAATAAGATAATTTTATTAATGTACACGGATGGCCAAAGTAAGCCAACAAGGCACATCAAAAAGAGTTGTTACAATGCACTTTAGTAACCAAAAAGTAATACGTAAGTTAAACTAGAATGCAATAACTCTTCTACATACCATAGGCATGATTGTAGAGTAAAAATCTACATATAAAACCCTGTTTTGACTAATACTAATACCAAAAGTTAAAATGAAGTCTCAAGTTTCAATATTGTATATCATTATGTATTTTCGAACTTCTAGAAACATGTGCTTTATTTATTAGCTCAATACAGATAAACATGTCTACGATTCCCATCACAATAAACTTTTATAAACCTTCAACAAAGGAAGAAAAGGCCTTTTAGAGGAATTCAATCTATTCTTTCAGGGGTGAGAAAGATGCAGAATGCATATCATTTAAGCTCGTAACATTAGCATTATCTGTTGGAATTCACAATATTTTCCATAAATGAACAAAAGTTGTCCATCCACTCAAATCTTATACAAAAATCATAAAAGGACCAAAAAGAGAGAAGAGAGACATAGTACAATGAATGCCTTTAGGCCTATCAAAATTACATCATACAATGTCGGCCTTGGCCATGAATTAGAGACACTTACACTTTCAAAACCCCTCCTAATATGAACTAAGGAGCCAAGGAGAGAAGACATTAGAGACAATAATATCTTCCCCCCCATAATGGATGCTCTAGTGGGCCTCTGCAGTTGAGGCAGATACTTCAAAATCCCCCTCATCATCTGGAAGACGTCCATCGATCTTCAAGAACTCACCTTCAATTCTTTGCAATTTCAACAAGCAATTCTTTATTGGATGTCCCTCCCTCTTACAATATCCACATGTGGTCTTCGACTTCTTTGAAGACCTAGCTTGGCTCTTGAGCCCTTGGATCTTAACCTCCTTAGATTTGACTTCCTTTGCATGAGCCTATATTTGTGGAGTCCCACCACAATTTTACATTGCCACCTAAAAAAGAACTAGGAGAGAAAAAATTTGATCAAGAGTCTTTTGAGATTCCAAGAACATAGGAATTGTTGCCACATTTTGCATGGGGTGCCATGTTTTCAAAATTTTGTAAGTGTGCCGCTCTTCCTTCCCTCCTCCTTTTCCCTTTCTCCATTCTCCCCTTCTTGCAGTTTCATTCCTTCATTTTTCCTCTTGTACTTCCCCCAGTCAAGTTCCCAAAACTGAGCAAGTGTTCCTTGGAAAATTCTAAGTGTCAGGGCACAACCCGACTTCGCAGCGAAGTCGGGGTGCATCCTCAAGTCTGAGCGCAGTAGGGGATGCGAAGTGCGAAGGCAGGCTGAAACGGAGCAAAATTTGACTAAGTGTGGGAGCGCAACCCGACTTCGCAGCGAATTCGGGGTGAGCTCTTCTGCCTGTGCGCACTTGGGAAAGCAGTGAGCAGAAAATCGGCTAAGTGCTGGATCGCACCCCGACTTCGCAGTGAGTAGAAAATCGGCTAAGTGTTGGAGCGCAACCCGACTTCGCAGTGAAGTCGGGGTGCGATCCTCTTTTGATGCGCAGTCCGAACAACGGTGAAATCAACTAAGTACCGGTGCGCAACCCGACTTCGCAGCGAAGTCGGGGTGCGCCCTTTGACCGGTGCACAGTTGGGCAAGATTCATCAAGCAAGCCCAGAAATTGGCTAAGGCATGGAGGCCTCCCCAACTACGTTGTTTCCCGCCTGCGCTACCCGACAGTGCTCTGATTCCGGGCGAAGTTGGACAAACTGCCTTTCAAGGCAGACATGTGTCACTCATCAGAATCCGACAAGTGTCCAACCTCGGGATTCGAGCCGAGATATGACGGGATAAAGGACAAGCATGGGCCGCATTGCCTACGCCAGCTGCCCCTATTTAAGCTGATGTGAAGTTCCATCTACCACAGCTACCCGCATTCCTGCTGACCAGAGGTTTGACCCGACACACTGCCACGTAGTTGTACAGATTTCAGAGAGACCTTGCTGCAAGTACAGTCCTCACCGACAGAAGTCAGCATCAGCAGTTCTTCTACCGCTTTTGTCAGCTATTGTCTGGCCTGGGACTTTGTGCCCGTAATTGTAATCGAGGGGAACTTGGGCTATAAATAGCCACATCATTTTATTGTAAACGGTGGAAGGGGAATATACTACTAGGGAACCATTGTAGCTGTGCGTTTGCTTCTAAATACAAGATACATACTTGGATCTGCTTACTGTCTTCATTTTGTATGCTACCTCTCCTTGTCATTTATGCCTCATGTTTCTTATTTCATTGCTTACTGTTGTACTGAACTCTGGACTCTAGTATTTGGTGATTAAGTATTCCTGGAATGCATAGATAGAGGATACATAGGATGAATGATAGTTGCAGTTTCTATGGTGTGTTTTGTGTTTAAATTGTTGTTAGTAGTGGTGATTGATCGTTGCCATGCTGCTTATTCCCCCCACCCAACTCCAATCACATTTGGATTCTCTTTCCGCATTTGTATCTCTTTCCCTGCACTCTTAGCTTAAAACACTAAAACCCCATAGGAAGTCGGCCTTCTCCGGAGATTGGCACGAAAGGCATCCCTTCCTTTCGGCCTTTCAATCTGGTGGGCGAATCTGGGCGCATTATACCAAATCCTTTCCTCATGGCAGATTCGTAACCAACAGTTTCTCCAGCACGCCCGGTGGGACATGGAAGTTTCCCACCCCAAAACAGAATCGAAGCACTGGTGTTCGCTTCATTGCTGTTAGAATCTGAACACCTGGCGACTCTGCAAGTACCCGAATATTCTCTGAGTTCATGAAGACCGGTTCGAATGCCTTCATGCAAACGAGAAGGTGGCGAGCAAGGAATCCAGGAATCCAACCTGACCTTTACAAAATCGACATTGCCTCTCCAGGAGAGCGCGTCAGGCTGGCTGATTACCAAGCTCGCGAAGAAGAGCCTGAAACTGAAATCGAAGAGGCCAAGGCCGAAGAAGAATCTACATCTTCGGACGGTACCGATACCGAGTACACTACTGGAGGAGAAGAAGACATGGCTGCCCAACAGAATGATGATGATCTCTTCTCGGCGATGGACTCCAAAGGCCCCTTGGCCCTAGTCGGACAGCAAGCTGTGCCCCCCGCTGCCTTAAAATCCATCCCTACATACGATGGCTACGGCAAGACGGCATACGAACACATCCAGGACATTCTGGCCCTGGCTGCGCTACATTCCATCACTGACGAAGGTGTGAAGACCCGTCTGCGGCTCTTTCCCTAAGGGGAAAGCTTCTCTCTCGGTGGAGATCACTGCCAGAGGGATCTATCATGGGGTGGCGACAGTTGGCTGGCAGGCTCGTGAAAGGATGCAACGAGTCTGTTGATCCCTCTTCTTTGTTGCATCAATTCCAAAGCATCCAGCGACACCCCCAAGAGGAGGTGTCGGACTTCAACATACGGTTTGCGAGGTCTTGGAAACGAGTACCCCGCGAACTGCGACCTTCAGCGGGTCAGGCTGCGCATTACTATCTGAGGTCTTTCAACTCAGACATTTGCCTGCTGCTGAAGATAGCCCGAATTGACTCATTCCCTGCCCTATACGAGGCTGCCCAGCAAGCTAAAATGGATATCATATCCATAGGTAGGCTCCCGCATAGGGTACAGCTACCCATTTACCCAGACTTTCCACAATCCCAGGACCCATCGGCTTCCGGTGCGATGCCGTCAACTTCAGGACAGCATCCCCAACAGCAATGGAATCCGGCGCCAGTCGTAAATTCATACGGCCCGCCACAGATACATTATCCTCACCTGCCGCCTCCTCCTTCGCATTATCCAGCACTCCCAGCTCCTCCTCAGTACGCACAGTACTCTACACCTCCTCCACTGGCTGCATTACCTCCACCAGCTTAGTTGCAGCCTCCAGACAACGATATTCAGAGCAAAATCCTCCAAGAAGTACGGGCTCTGGCCTCTGGATATCACACCATGTCCAACGAAATGACTATACTGAAGAAGTAGGCCTAGATGGACCTTGCTCCGAGGAGACTATATCCTCCTCCGACACTGACAAAAGATCAAGTCGCAGATCGGCGAGATCAAAGGCATCCCATTGCAAGAAATGCTGCCATCGAGGACCAACCTGGCACTTCTGGCCAGGATAACTGGTGCACCACGTGCAACGATCCGCATTCAGAAGAAGACTGCACACTGCACCAGCATTACCTCCAGACTCTGGCGGGCAGCGCCATAGAGGACGAAGAACTCTATATGATCCTGGACGACGAAGGCAACTTTGCCGTCCCAGAGGAAGATCTAGTGTTGCCCCCTGCTAAAGAAGACAAAAGGCCTGCTGAAGCTGCTGCCAAGCCCTTGAAGGTATACGCCAGGAGAGAAAAGGCACAACCTGTTGGGCTGCCACCTGACAGGAGGCTGTGGCCTTACACAACCAAAGAAAAAGCTCCCGCAATCAAGCCCCCCGCAACAAAAGCAGCTCCTTCTCCAGCAAAAGCTCCTGTTGCTCAGCCTCTAGCCAAAACAAAAGAACAAGCTCAGGAGAAGCTAAGATATCCGTCTCTGACAAAGAGACAAAGAGTTGAGGCCACGCAACAATACCGCACCAAGTATGAGCCTGCAAAGGAAACGGAAGGAGCTAGCACCTCAGGCTATAGCATAGTGGATGAGCTGAAGAGGACCCCCACAAGGATAAGCATGTATGATGCTCTTCTGCTCCCAGGTCAAGTTGATATGCTGCAAGAATCTTTGAAGAGCATGAAGCATGGCAAACAGATACAACCTGTTGTTCTGGTTCAACCCCTGACAGTCTCAGCCACTGGGAAGAACAGACCACATCCCTTCTATCTGTCATTACGGATGCAAGGGTACATAGTACACAACTGTATGGTGGACTCTGGTGCTTCCATGACTGTAATGCCGAGAGTCGTTTGTGACGAAATTGATATGGAGTATACAAGAAGCAGCCAAGGTGTGCTGCAACTAGACGACACCCCCGTCAAGACAGTCGGTGTCATCAAAGACATCCCGATACGGCTGCACAAAGCTCTCGACATAGTGGTCATTCAAGAAGTCATGGTTGTCGACTTAGAACCCTACTTCGGCATGTGTCTCTCCAGGGAGTTCACTACGAAGCTGGGAGGGTATCTCTCTCTGGATTACTCGCATATGGAAGTGCCCTTCAAAGGAAGGAGACTGAAGATCTACAACGAGAAGCCTCCCACATTTCTAGTGGAGAAGATACCCGGAGAAGAGTTGCACGACTGCATGGTTTAGCTGACGGAGGAAGAACTGGTGGTGGTAGACATGATGGAGCAAGATCTTGAGCTACTGCAAGTAGAAGATGAATTCTCCTTGCGGGACTTCAACGCCATGATCGAGACTGAGAAAGGCTGCTACACTGTTATTCAGCCTGAGAGGCTTGACAAGTCGGCCAAGAAAGAAGTAGGACCTGCACCAGAAAAGTTGTGGAAGCTTTTCTTTGACGCCGCCCGATGCAAAAATGGCGTCGGTACAGGAATACTCTTGGTTTCCCCAACCGGAATCCAGAAGGACTACACCTACAGGCTGGCCTGGAGCTGTACCAATAACACGGCGGAGTACGAAGCCCTGTGCTTGGGTTTGAGAAAAGCGGAGAGACTGGGGATAAAGCATCTGCAAATCTTCGGCGACTCAGAGTTGGTGTGCAACCAGATTACGAACAAGTGCGCCTTGAAGAAGCACTATCTCAAGGCATACCGTAACCGGGTCTGGGACCTGATGAAGTCATTCGACTCATTGAATGTCAAAGCCATATCACGTGAGAAAAACAAGCACGCTGAAATTCTGGCGTCTGTTGGAGCTAGGTACGTTCCGGCTGATGACACTGTCCAGAAGCCGAAGCCGGTTCGTACCATCTACAGGCCTTCTGTGCCTGATAAAGACACCCACTGGAAGGTGTTTGACTGTGACGAGGAGATCGTCACATTTTTGGTTACCAAAGTGTGTCCAATCAAAGGTAGAGACCCTGATGATGAGCAATATGAGGGGTTGATACAGTTAAAAAATAATCATGCCCCAAAAGGACTGATTACACTAGAAAGTCTCTTCGATCAGAATGACAGAGAGATATCACACAGGATCAAAGTAGACCCCAAGCAGTACGTCGACCTAGAGCTTGAACCTGGAAAGACAATCAAGGTCGGAACAGACTGCACCAAAGAGGAACTCGAGCAGATCAGATCATTATGCCGAGAGTTCCCAGAAGCCTGGTGCTACCAGGACTTGAAGGGGTATGACAGACAGATAATCCAGCATACCATTGAGCTAGAAGATGGTGCAAAACCATTCCGGCAGAAGCAGAGGGCTCTAAACCCGAAGATTGAAGCCATGAAGAAAGCCGAGCTCCTAAAGATGCTGGAAGCCAAGATCATCTACCCCATCAAGCATTCATCCTGGGTTACAAACTTGGTCCTAGTGAGGAAGAAAAACGGAGATATTCGTCTCTATGTGGATTTCAAAAATCTAAACCAGGCCTCACTGAAATACCATTATCCGCTTCCCCAAATCGATCAGATCCTCCATATAGTTGCTGGAGCACAACGATTCTCCCTCCTAGATGACTTTTCTGGATACAACCAGATCTGGGTCAAATATGAGGACCAACATAAGACAACGTTCACCACCAAATGGGGAACGTTCACTTATCAGCGCATGCCCTTTGGCTTATCCAATGCTGGAGCCACATTCCAGAGAGCTATGGACCTGGCCTTTCGAGAGCTGCTTAACAAGATAATTGTCATCTACTTGGATGACATGACCGTATTGTCTCACAGGCGAGAAGACCACGCTTCCCACCTACGGCAGATATTTGAGAGATTTCGTGAATTCGGCATTTCCATAAACCCGAAGAAATCAGTCTTCGCGGTAAGAGAGGGTAAGCTTCTGGGACATGTCATCTCCGAGAAAGGCCTTGCAGTGGATCCTGACAGAGCCGAAGCCCTCCTTCGCCTGCCCGCCCCAGTCGACAAGAAGGGGCTACAGTCCTTCTTTGGCCAGATCAACTTTGTAAGGAAGTTCATACCGGACTTCGCACAGGTAATTAAGCCCATGGCTGAGCTGCTGAAAAAGAATGCAGAATTTCTGTGGACTGACGAGAGGAGGCAGGCCTTCGAGGAAATCAAGGCCAAAATTGCACAAGCTCCGATGTTGATAAACCCGGATTATTCCAAGGACTTCATCCTGTACGCGGTGGGAGAACCCGAGAGTTACGCTGCAGTCCTGACACAGAAGGGAGATGATGGCGAAGAGCGTCCCATAGCATTCTTAAGCCAGGTGATCCAGCCGCACGAAGAGAAGTACAATTTTATTGAGCGGCAGGTTCACGCAGTCATGAAGTCTCTCTGGAAGTTCAGGCACTTCGTCTCCCAGAGCCGGACAACTGTCTTCGTGATACACCCAGATGTCCGAAACTTCATCATCCAAGGGGAACCGGGTCACAAGATAGCAGGATGGATTTCCAAGATCCAGGAGTTCGACATCGAGGTGCGGTCGACAAAGCTTATCAGAGGCCGAACCTTGTGCTAGGAGCTGGCCCAAAGCACTGCAGCCGAGATATCTGCCTGTGAATGGGAGGATCCAACAGCAACTACCAACTTAGCCAACTCCTTACCAGAGGAGGGTGACTAGACAGATGACCTGGTGAGGTATTTCTGCACCGGGAGATGTCCAGACCACCAAAATGCCTCACAAAGAAGGAGGTTTCGGCTAGGTGCATTGAAATACACTCTTCGCCCCGAGGGGCTTTACATCAAGAACATTGACGGCATCCTGTTGCGGTGCGTCAAGAAAACCAACCAACCCAGGATCCTCGGAGAATTTCACTTCGGGATGCCTGGGGGTCACCATTCTTAAAGGCCTACGGCCTTGAAAATCATCAGAGTTGGGTACTATTGGCCCACTCTATTCACAGACGCACATGCGATCTGTGTGAAATGTGAAAAATGCCAGAGATTTGCTGGCAAAAACAGAAAAGCACCCCTGCCCCTTCAACCAATCCAAGCTGAGACTCTGTTTCAGCAATGGGGTTTGGACTTCATCGGGGTCATTACACCAAACTCTGCAGCGGGGCACAAGTTTATTCTTACCGCCACCGATTACTTCACCCGGTGGGCAGAGGCGATCCCCACGAAGAATGCGGACCAGGAGACGGTCATTAGGTTCCTCGAGAGCCTGATCACCCGTTTCGGGGTCCCAGAGTCAATCGTGACAGACAATGGTCCGGGGTTCGCAAGCGCTGTACTCACGGAGTACACGAGCAAGTACGGCATTTATCACAAAATGTCTTCTAACTACTACCCGCAGGGGAACGGCCTGGCTGAGTCCACTAACAAGAATCTACTGAAAATCATCAGAAAGACAGTGGAGAAAAACAAGAGGACTTGGCACCTACTCCTGGATCGGGCGCTGTGGGCAGACAGAATATCATTTAAAAAGTCCATAAAGACGTCCCCCTATGCGCTCGTATACGGCAAGGAAGTAGTCCTGCCGACCCACATAGAAATTCCCACCATTTGGATTCTTGATGAAGAGAGAGGTAGCGGGGATCCAGTAGACGACAGATTGTGCCAGCTGCTGCAGTTAGAGGAAGACAGAGAGAAAGCATACTAGGCCTTCACCAAACATGCGGAAGCAACCCAAGGCTGGTTTGCAAAAGGTACCACCGTCCGAGTTTTCAAAATCAGGGACCTAGTACTTAAGTGGGATTCACTGAAGGCGAAGCCGGGCAATCACGGCAAATTCGACGCCCTCTGGGAGGGTCCTTATCAGATTTCGCGGGTGAATCAGTTTAACGCATTCGTGCTTCGGGATATGGAGGGATAGCTTCTCCCCATTCCCGTCAATGGGTTCCACCTCAAAGTTTATCACCACTGAAGGCACCCAATGGGTCCTTCCTTGTACAGTTTTCCTTTCTGTATTTTTAGTTTTCAGAATGTACATATTCAGCATTCAGTTTTTTAGTTTTCAAGAGCCCAAGTAGAACTTAAAGCAAACCCCGACTTCGTAGCGAAGTCGGGTGTCGCTCCTTGGATTGTGCGAAGTTCGAAAGAAAAGCAGCTGACCAAAGGGGCAGTAATTTGGCTAAGTCTGGGTGCGCAACCCGACTTCGCAACGAAGTCGGGCTGCGCACCGTCTTGGGAGAGCAGTTGGGAAAGGCAAGGCTGAAAACGGCTAAGTTTCAAAATCAGACTGCGCAAGTAAATCCGAGCGAAGTCGGACTGCGTAGTCAAACATAGGCGATGTCAGAGTGCGCTCATTTCTGAGCGAAGTCCGAGTGCGCCCTCAATTCTGGGCGCACCCTGAGCGACCTATCACGAAAAAAAATGAAAAATTCTAAGTGTGGGCCCAGAGCCAGTATGGCACGGTGCGAAGTTGTGTCATGGGCCAGAAATTCTTCCTTGAAAGATGTGCCCAGACGGCGGCGATGACATCATCAAAGGCACGGAGTCCAAATGTTGTTTAATGATTGCATGAATTTCAAGAATGACGCCATTAAGAAAGCAAGGCGCATTTGGACCAACTGCAACTTGGGTGCGCTTTTCAAAATTAAACCCATGCACGGCCACCAAAATATTACAACGCTTCCACCAACTTCAAGTTAACCGCCTTAACTTCCTCCCTAGCATCATTAATGCTGCAACCCTTGCCTAGAAAAAGGACCCTGGCATACTCAGAAAATTCAGATTGTCAAGCTGACTCCGAGACTGCAAAGCGCAGAACTGAGAAGCCAGAAGTCGTAATTTCCTGTCTTCGCCCATTCTAACAGAAAAAGTGGACAAGGGGAAAGCGCCCGTACAGGCGCAACCCAATGACGCAGAGCCCGAAGATGAGGAACAGACTGAGTCAAGCGCTCATGAGAGCGAAGTGCCGCAGAAGCAAAAAAAGAAAACCCGAACGAAAAGAAGTCAAGGGCAAACTGCACCGTCGCCCGTCAATCACCTGGCCGGGTACAGAGATGGCTCTTTCTCCATCAGCCTCACCAAACTGCAATCGAATATTGCAAAGTGGGCAGACAAGGTCTCGCCCTCACACCACCTCGGGGCTGCGTATAAATCGAACCTATACTGGTTCTTATGCCCTCCTACTCACCAGTGCCCGGAGCTAATTGAAGCAATTGTAGAATATTATAAGCCAGCTGCCCGGCAAGTCTGCGACAACAAGGGGAGAGTGCTGTTCACACTTTTTTGGGAGAGCGTCCAGCCAGCGTTCACCCCAGGGCTTCGGTATGACCCCGGCGCAATTGTCAGAAGGATAAATTTGGATGAGCAAACCGGCAGATTTATGCAGACAAAGAGGATGAGAGAATTCCTCGACTCGAAGCTGAAGACTCCGTTGGCAGCCGGGCAATGGCCGATGGGCCCCATACCACTGGACAGATTTGAGAAGTACATTTACATCATCCTGGCATGGGTCCGTGGCTGCAATTCTGACAGGATGGTACGTCCGTACCAGCTAGCGCTGGCAGAATGTATTCTGCATGGGGAATTTTACGACTCCACAGCGCAAAAGTGTGGGAAGTGCCCCATTTTCTTCGACTGGGCAGACTAGCTGGCGTACGCCATTCATTCTAACCTAGTCAGGCTGCAGCAGAAGCAATCAATGGAATTCCGGTTTTGCTCCTTCCTCGCATGGCTGTGCCTGTATCACATGCACTACCGGATGAACGTTCCTGACTTGAAGAATGTAAACGAAAAAGGGGAGTCGCTGCCCGTATACGAATGGACCAAGGTCTTGTACAGAAAAGGGTCGTTCTATGAATTTAATCTTAAATTTTTGTGCATGGTCCTAGGGTTGTTCAATCGTAAGGCATCCCACCCACCGGAAGTCATGACAAGTCATCTGAGGAATCAAAAGCTCGGGGACACCTTCCGGCTGACACAAGGAATCGTGGTCCAAATCTATGGATTCAAGGGGAATTCGTTCCTGCTGCCCTACTTCTGCACGGACCACCAGTTCGGGATGGAGATTGCGCGTCAAATGGACTATGTCGAAGAAGAGTTTGGCCAGGGCAAGAAAAGGGGCCATATTTTTCAATATCCGATTACCTGGGCGAACATCCGAGTGCAAGAGATAGGACAGCACGTCTACCTTGAGCAAGAGCTCATCGACATGGGTCTGATAATGCTGCCGCAGCGCTGGAAGTATGACCCAATCGGGGTCAGGGGTAAATTCACACATATCTGCCCTCGAGCAGAAATTATGCAAGAAAGGTGTAACAAGACGGGCGCAGACCTAGAATGGCACATCGAGCAGATGCAATCGTGGCCTCCATGGCATGATTTTTACTGCGAGGAGGTGGCATACGACCCAGGGCGAAACCCGAATCATCGGTTGGATTCTACGGGCTTCAAAAAATTCCTCGCCAAGGTGGCACCCCTCAACTGGCAAAAAGACAAAATCGTCGAATGCTAGAAGATGAGATGCCGCACGCAGCACGACAAATCCAACCGAAAAACGCTGGCCGTTGATGATGAGTTTTCGGCGCTATATGATCAATACGCTGACACGTGGCGGCCCTTCGAATTTCGAAATTGCGTTCCCCAAGGCGCTAGGAAAAGGTATACAAGGAGGCCCCCATCCCAGCAATCGTCAACTCCCGCAACTTCCAGCGCGACGCCGACAAGCAGTCAAGTGGGCCCGATGCAGCCTTCATCTCCTGAAGCAACGCCCGAAAGGGCACAAAGATCAAAGAGGTCAACTCCTCAGCTGGCCTCTCAAGCAGAAAAAGCGCCCGCACTGCTAGCCAGCAGACTAGTCACGGTAGGCATTCTTCCAGCTAGACCCAGGTACAAGTTTACCGTGGGGACATCACTGCTTGCCGCCCCAACCTCATCTCCTGCTTTCGAAGCAGCAGCAGTACCGGCTGATAAGAAGAAGAAGAGAGGTGAAATGGCCAAGCGGCCTACAGAACCTGTATAGCAACCAGCCGCAAGGCAGACAGAGACAGCTACGCCAGAAATTGTTTCGCTGGACAGCCCTGAAGCGGAAGCAGAAACCCAGGTTGCAATCGTCTCTCGAACAGCGGCTCGGGCGGAGCCCACAGGTACGTCCACTTCCCCGCTCCCCAAAGTCTCAGTCGGCCCTGCCATAACGTCGTCCCCCATTCCATCAGGGCAAGCCGTAGCTGTGTCTTCATCCTCCCAGACTGTCCAACCATCCAGCAGCCCTCATTATTTTGACCAGTTTGCCCAAGACCCTAACGCCTTCTAGTCTCTAATCCAAACCCTGGAACCCTCGTCCGTGGCCAGTGTCGAAGCTACACATACATGGCCGCACTGCGCACCTCCGTTGCTTGGAGCCCCATCAGCGCCATCCACCCAGCTGCTCGCTTCTCCTAGGACCCGGTCGCCCTCAAAAGCGGCCACTCCTTCTGGAATACCTCCCACTTTGCTGTTTGCAGGGAAAATGCCGCAGCAGGACCAGATGTTGGAAGACCTCGACTTCATGCATATCGCAGAGGACCAGCCTCTGGCAGTAAGAGCCGCAGGGGGTTCTGCCTCTTTCCTTCAGGGCGTCAAGCGTAGAAGGGCTGAGGAAATAGCCGCCCCAGTAAAGCGCACCAAGTATGACTTGGACCGGAGAGTGCTTACAACTGAGAAATTGATCCCAAAAGTGAAGAAGCCTCTCCGGGAAATGACCGAGGCGGACTATGAGCACCAAGTCAAGGAGAAGAGCTTCGATGACATAAATGAGGAGCAAGAAATCAACGGCATTCGCCGCAGAACCAATAATCTCCTTGTTAAGTGGCTTGAGACCCAGAGGCGTTGTTCCAGCTGCAAAATACTTCAAGGCAGCTGGAGGAAGATTTGGCTAGGGCCACCGCGAAGCTGGGGTCTACACAGCAGGAGATAGACAAGCTGAAAACCCAGCTAGCCGCTTCTCAGCAGGAGGCCGCAGCGCAAAAACAGACAGCCGAGGAGGTGTCAGAGGAAAAAAGGGCGACACTGGAGCAAGTTTCTCGGCTCTAGGATTCATTAAAATAGGCGCAGTGCAGCTTGAAGAGAAAACATCACATGCGGCGGCCTTTTCAAAGGACAGAGTTAAGGAGATGCGGGCTGGTCTGCTGCAAGGATGCAAGCCCAATCTTGTCAAATCTGTATCGGTCCTGGATTTCGTGTCCAGGATCGAAGAAGTATCTGCCCAGGGAAAGCCTGTGGTAGAGGAGGCCAAACACTAGGCGAGGCAATGGCTAGACTTGGCTATGAAACTTGAGGAGTTCGAGCGCAAAGGCCTCCGATTTCCCCCGATGTCCCAGCTTGCCTTAGAGTGGGCAGATGAAAGGGTAACCTTGCATATTTATTTTAATAGGACAGAGAAGATAAGGTCTGCCAAGAAAATGTTGGATGCACTAGAACATGAAATGAGCATTTTCCTGGTCCCCTTTCACACTCTGTCCGAACATGGGTGCCCGAGCTACGTCAAGGATGGTGAGTTTCTGACCCTTGAGCAGGTAAAACAGAATTGGCTGTCTTTTGAGGCAGACACGGCAGAAATTGATAGCTGGGCAGAGCCGATCCAAGAAGCTCAGGTCACCCAGATGGTGTCAAAATACTACAAAATCAACTCCTCCCTTAAGGAGTTGGGAAAAAGATATAACACCATCGACCTGCATGCAGTTGCTGCATTCCACGCAGCACTAAGAGAGGTCAGCGACCTAGGGCCCTTCCAAGCTGCAGTCTGGGACCAAGCCAAGGCTGCATATGAACGCATCCGCGAGTGGGAAGCTGACAGCGAAGAACCTTCAGGTTCAGGAGAAGAAACGGAAGAGGCAACTGCCGAAAGTGATCCTAAAGAAGAACGGTTGCCCGGGGAGAAGCCATCAGAGCAGCGGAAAGCAGGGAAAGGAAGTTCCTCTGCACCCAATGGATGAAGGCCTGGTTCTTTATGTCGAGGCGAGCTCGACACCCAGCGAGCCGCCAGGAATGTTGCCACATTTTGCATGGGGTGCCATGTTTTCAAAATTTTGTAAGTGTGCTGCTCTTCCTTCCCTCCTTTTCCCTTTCTCCATTCTCCCCTTCCTGCAGTTTCATTCCTTCCTTTTTCCTCTAGTACTTCCCCCAGTCAAGTTCCCAAAACTGAGCAAGTGTTCCCTGGAAAATTCTAAGTGTCAGGGCGCAACTCGACTTCACAACGAAGTCGGGGTGCGCCCTCAAGTCTGAGCGCAGTAGGGGATGCGAAGTGCGAAGGCAGGCTGAAACGGAGCAAAATTTGACTAAGTGTGGGAGCGCAACCCGACTTCGCAGCGAAGTCGGGGTGCGCTCTTCTGCCTGTGCGCACTTGGGAAAGCAGTGAGTAGAAAATCGGCTAAGTGTTGGAGCGCAACCCGACTTCGCAACGAAGTCAAGGTGCGATCCTCTTTTGGTGCGCAGTCCGAACAACGGTGAAATCAACTAAGTACTAGTGCGCAACTCGACTTCGCAGCGGAGTCGGGGTGCGCCCTTTGACCGGTGCACAGTTGAGCAAGATTCATCAAGCAAGCCCAAAAATTGGCTAAGGCACGGAGGCCTCCCCAACTGCGCTATTCCCCGCCTGCGCTACCCGACAGCGCTCTGATTCCTGGCGAAGTTGGACAAACTGCCTTTCAAGGCAGACATGTGTCACTCATCAGAATCCGAAAAGTGTCTAGCCTTGGGATTCGAGCCAAGATATGACGGGATAAAGGACAAGCATGGGCCGCATTGCCTATGCCAGCTAACCCTATTTAAGTTGATGTGAAGTTCCATCTACCACAACTACCTACATTCCTGCTGACCAGAGGTTTGACCCAACACACTGCCACGTAGTTGTACAGCTTTCAGGGAGACCTTGCTGCAAGTACAGTCCTCACCGACAGAAGTCAGCATCAGCAGTTCTTCTACCGCTTTTGTCAGCTATTGTCTGGCCTGGGACTTTGTGCCCGTAATTGTAATCGGGGGGAACTTGGGCTATAAATAGCCACATCATTTCATTGTAAAGGGTGGAAGGAGAATATACTGCTAGGGAACCATTGTAGCTGTGCGTTTGCTTCTAAATACAAGATACATACTTGGCTCTGCTTACTGTCTTCATTTTGTATGCTGCCTCTCCTTGTCATTTTTGACTCATGTTTCTTATTTCATTGCTTACTGTTGTACTTGAACTCTGGACTCCAGTATTTGGTGATTAAGTATTCCTGGAATGCATAGATAGAGGATACATAGGATGAATGATAGTTGCAGTTTCTATGGTGTGTTTTGTGTTTAAATTGTTGTTAGTAGTGGTGATTGATCGTTGCCGTGCTGCTTATTCCCCCCACCCAACTCCAATCACATTTGGATTCTCTTTCCGCATTTGTATCTCTTTCCCTGCACTCTTAGCTTAAAACACTAAAACCCCACAGGAAGCCGGCCTTCTCCGGAGATTGGCACGAAAGGCATTCCTTCCTTCCGGCATTTCAATCTGGTGGGCGAATCTGGGCGCATTATACCAAATCCTTTCCTCATGGCAGATTCCTAACCAACAGGAATCATATGAACCATTAGGTTCAACATCTAAAAAGAGGGGGAGAGATTAGCGAGGACAATCTTCACACATTCTACATCATCTTTCTTTTTGCCTCCAGAAGATACAATATCTGCCCTCAATGCCTGGAATCTTGCAATCAAGTCCTCAATGTTATGAAACTCAACCAGTTTAAGAGAGGAAAGCTCCATTTCCAAGCAACTTACTTCAATAGTATTTACTTTTCCAAAAAGCTCATGCAATTTTGACCATACCTTGATAGGGTCACTCTCCTCTTTGATGTGGAAAAGTAACTTTGGTTCAATCAATAAGGAAAATAGGCCAAGAGTCTCTTCTTCTCTTTGATGGCAAGTTTCTTCATCAATAACAACTACTTTATCCTCTTGAAAGATGCACCACAAGTTCTTACTTCATAACAAGCCAATCATTTGGGTTGACCAAATATTGTAATTTCACCCATTAAGGCGAGTAACTAGGGCTTTGTGATCCATCTTACACAATTCGACCTCTAACACCATAGCAAGTACATGAATTGAAGCCACCAATGCGTAAAGCTAAAAAAAATTGTGTGATTTGAAAAAACAATGGGCTCAAAATGTTTTTGTATGCAAAAGTTATGGTCTTTGAAAGTTTTTCCCTGATGGATCCCAAAAAAAAAAAAAATTAAAGCCCCTAACCTTAGAAATGTGATATCTAATCGCTCACTGCCACATATCAAGCAATAATTTGCTAGTGCTCCCCACTCATATTTTGCCATTTTAGCGCTTCTTTTCCAATGTGATTGCGATGATTGGAGCAGTTTCATTGGTTGAGACACTACAAACATAAAAAGTGCTTTGACGTGGCATCAAGAGGATCCTCATCGGCTTCATATTCATTTGCAAATCCAAAAGGAACCTAAAGGAATTGAACCTTGATCTCTCCTACGTCAAACACGACGTGCTAGCCGTTAAGCCACAACAATGAATGGGAATGAACAACCACCATTTCAACTTTGTTCTTCTTCTTTGCCTTAAAAATTTCACAAAATGGCCAACAAAGGATTCGAACAAGGGAACAAAACCAATCCACAAACCACTGTGGCACTGTAGCTTGATAGGACAAAACCGAGATGCCTCTATATAAGATCAATCTATTGGCCTCCTATGACAATCGAAAAAAGGGTAGATTTGTTTCGAACCTATGACCTCCTAGCTTCAACCATCAGCTACCACTCTACAACAGTGTTTGAACATGGAAAGGATGCTTCAAATTCATGACAACTAGACTTGCATGGAGGAAATTTTTTTCCATGCAAAAACAGGGGATGTTGGATTGAACCCACCATAATTTGTACACCTTAGCACCTCATGCCTAGCCATAGTGACATCCATCCAACATGGACAAAGGCGCACCCCATCCCCATAGAGAAGGGCTTTGTATGCCCAGAATCATGCCAAGTCAAAGCAGGGCACACACGCTAATGTGTGCCCACATTCAAATTTGAACTTTCTCGTCATTTTTGTAGATTGTTGATCACCCCTCTTCTCCTTGCATTCAACGACCTAAGATCGAAATCCAAATATCTAAAGCAATTCTTTGAAGATGCAAAATCTTTTTCCTTCAATGCTCTAAAAAAAATGGTAATGAGACATAGAAGGAAGAAGCGTCCACGGTGTCAACATAGACGGCTAACATGAAGTAAATATTATAATCTAATATTCTAACACCCCCCCTTAAGATTTACTTCATTTATTCTTAGCCCAAGTTCAGTTCTGAAGTACTGAAATTTCTGAATGCTAAGGGGCTTGGTGAATATATCAGCCAACTGCTCATTTGTTGGCTTATAGAGTAAAATAGTCAACATAGACGGCTTGACTTTGCATATGTGCACATGAGAGCAAAATAGTCAACATAGATGGCTTGACTTTGCATATGTGCACATGAGAGCAAAATAGTCAACATAGACGGCTAACATGAAGTAAATATTATAATCTAATATTCTAACACAAGGGTTGGAATTTCTGCGTTGAGGTAGCTCCATACCTGCTCTAATACCATGTTGGAATTCACAATATTTTTCAGAAATGAACAGAAGAAATCAATCCACTCAAATCTTTATGCAAAAAGCATAAAAGGACAAAAAAGAGAGGAGAGACAAAGATTTGGGGGCACCCATAGGCACCATAAATAATCACTAGACAATCCATAGATTACATTCACAACACTCCGATGATCAAATGGGGAGTGGAAGGGAGGTATTTATACCAATACGAAAAAACCCAATTACATAGTAAAGTTTAACCTAAGCCAACAAAACAAGAGGGCTTAAGGTTAATTACAAGTTATAAAATGGGTTTAACTATAACAAGGTTAACCTCGGCCCATAGGGCTTACATAATAAAATATTAAAATAAATAAAAACATTGTACAATGAATGCCCTTAGGCCTATCAAAATTATATCATACAATGTCGACCTTAGCCATGAATCAGATTACAATTTCAACATTACGTGTCCAATTTACGCATGGAGGAGTATGCAACCTATGAAAATAAACAAAATTCTCAAACTATTGTGAAAGACAGACACATTTCTTATGATTTCTAAAGAAGTGTTCCCCTTTCTTTTCTATAACACCTATAAGTGTTGATAACACCTATAAGTGTTGATATAAGTTACTTAAATAGTGCATCAAAACAATTTTTAAGGATTATTATGTATATAATTTTGGAGATTTTTTTAATCTTTGTCTTATTTCGAGAATCTGCCACATCTGCATATACATGCTTGGACTTGTATTTACTATACTTGTATTTTTGTATGCTCTATGGAATCTCCCACATAGTCTTTGCATGCTTCTATTTGTCCATGCTAGAATATGCTTGTACTTCTGCTTAAACATGCTTTTGCAATCTTCCGTTTGTACTTCATGCTTAGTAAATCTTCACCTCATACTTATGGACTGTCTCAATTCAAGTATGGCAAGATTAAAATTCAAAACAAAATTTGACACATGGTGAAATTTTGATAAAGTTCAAGAGATTAAAACTATGCAAATATATTTGTAATTTATAGAATTAAATAAAAACTAAAATTAAAATTAATTATAATGTAATTTGACATGTATCTGAAAAGATGTCTAACTTATGCCCACATAAGTTATCCAATGCACATCTCAAAATTTGCCCACATTTTATGTTGACTAAAGTAATTCCACAACTATCGATTTCAATTGAATTTTATTCTTTTGTTCTTCATACCACTTAATGAGGGCAAAGTCTCATTATACAGTGTTAGAGAGTAGAGTCTCCTCATGCACATTGACATCAACTAAGGAGAAGTATTTCAATTCATGATAAACCCTATTTATAGACTTCTAGACTACTAATTCTAATCCCTATGCTCAAAGGCCAACTCAATCCTAACCTATGGGCTCAAACCAATCAAATAAAAGATAACCTACTTAGCTATAACGGGGTTGTTGCAATCTCTTATTCCAATTTCTTGTAACTTAGAGTTGTAAATATTTTAGCAAGTGGTATTGTCTCCTTTACTTGGTTATTTTGTTGAGATGGATTTATGAAGACTCCCTTCTAGCATTGCAGGAATGAACGAAGCCTCAATATTGAAATCCAATCTGAATAATTGTGGTTTTATTATAATGTAGAAAATATATTCCATATCTATCTTGGTGTAGGAAGTGAATTCTAGATTTTATTTGGGCTCAGTGACTGTAGTATTGATTGGAAATCAGAAATTTATGAAGGTGTGATAAAATGAGATTGTCTTTGTCTTTCATTATTCTTCTTTGATTGATGGAAATGATAAGATTGTATATATGGATAGTGGATTCATCGTACAATTGTATGAATGTTTGAATATTTCAATTTGCCTTCAAATCTAAAAGTATGTGCTTGAATTTTACGTGAGTGTGAATATTAAGTTCAGTCACAAATGACTAAAGGATTTTTGAACTTGGTCTATTGCAAATCACGCCATATGTGGCCATTTGGACTTTTATGAAGAGTTATGTCATTCAACATTTTGGTCTTGAGACAGCAAAGGGCCTCTATAGCTTTTTATATGGCAATTTCCCTAACCAATAGATGAAGATTGCCAAAAAAACTATAAAACCTATTTATTAAACTTAGAATATAATTCTCCCTCTTGATTAGCCATAGGCTCTCGGAAAAGGCAAGAATCCAACCATAATTGCCCCCATCAACTATCTCTCATCTTACATTCTTTAACATTTTTTAATTCCCATCGATGCAAGTTATAATGGAATAATATCTTATTATGATGTTTTCTTGAGTATGACTCAAACTTTGTAAATTGAGCCTTGGATGATAAGACATTCACTTGTAAAACTGAACTATCTTGAAAGCTGATATGGAATCTATTTTTGTTATATTATCATGTTTTATATTATATCATTTAATTTGCATATTTATATATGCTACTTTATTATTAGATGCTCTATTGTAGCTACTATGTTTATTGAGAAAATACCTTTATCTAAACCTAAGTTGGGATTTAATATTGGGCTATAGGATTCGAAAGGACTAATGGTAATCATTAAATAATTTTTTCAAGTGGCGGAAATTGCATGAACTCTGAGTGGAAGAGTTTCATGGACTTTTAACGATGGGAAACCACATAAAGCTCCTAACGAATGGATCTATCTTTTATAAACAATCATACAAAATGAAAATATTTCCCTAATGATTGGAAAACTACTTTGAACCCTCAATATTGTAAGTATATTGTCGATTCATATTGTTATGAATATTATGTTCATTGATAGTGATCAAAGTAATTGAATGCTCATATATTGAGTTTGTTTAAAATTCTGGATATTGGGACCTATGATTAAATCTGGCTAAAAAACCAACATTGAGCTGCCAAGTCCTAATCATAGGAGCAAAGTAGTGAAGAAGGATGATGCAGATCAAAAGAGACTGCAACATTATGTGGGGTAGTACTGCAACACTAGTTTCTTACAATAGGACAAAGTAAAAAAGTTTTATGCACGTGGTTGTCATGGATTGAAGCTAAATTTGATGAAGAGTAGTGAGTATAGATGCGCAATGTATTTTCTCATGTTGAGGCTGTAGGAAGGAGCTTGCACATCAAAGATACCTACCTAGTTGGTACCTTACATGCAAGGAATAATGGATGGAGTAAGGTATGATTGGGCACCCTATCTGTCAGAAAGGATAAATTACTTCCTACAAGGGGATAATAAAAAATTTCCTATGGCATTCCAATAGATTGCATTATCTAGGATGCAACAATAAGGCAAGGAATTCATGTACCAAAGTGGGTAGAGCCCGAGGCCATTTGCAATGGCACACCAACCATTTATTACTGGACTAAAATAAAAAAATTGCCAACAATACACAATAGGGTGGTGTGAGTGACACGGGAGGATCATGTCACAAGAGTTGGAAATAGAAATAAAGGAACACCTACGGAGATATGGAGGAGGAGCTTAACAGTCCCAATAGACCATTACAAAGAGATCAACGTTCATTGGTAAATCCACTAGCTTCCGACCCAATTGATTTAGAGGCTAAAAATGAAGAGGAAGGTAAGCCCATGACAAATGGGCAAAAGTAGAAAGGCTGTAACTAGGAAAAAATTGCCATGGACAAAGAAATTGAGATAAGGTTGCAAGAGAAGAAGTAACCAATGGAGCCACCAATTGTTGAAGAGGTGGCAAGGCATGAAGACAATATGGAGATTGAGGATGTTTGTCATGACCCTCCCATGGCTAACTTTGTTTGCTTAGTAGATTTCATGTTTTGCTAATGCTCCTTCTGATGAGATGATGGACTATCTATTTGCTTAGCATGTAAATATGTATTTTGGTTAAATTATGTGATAAATGGTTGGATCATATTTTTATGTTAAGTTCTTGCAAGCCTAATTTTCATGAAAGAATGAGATGCTGCTAATGGAATATTACTTTTGCAGGAAAAAGTTGCTAAATGGTGGCAGAAAGACTTGGTCACCGAAAAAAGTAAATGTCCAAGGGAAATGATGTGATGGATTATTTGACGAAGTAATTGGAAGCAACATGAATAAGTGCTTCTTTCATGGAGTTGCATAACACGACTTGCATAAAAGAAACCATCTATGTTGATTTTTAGCTAAAAGAAATGCTTATCTCTAAATGATTGTTTTGATTGAGATTAAAAAGTGACTTTGGAATGTTTGTTTGCTGAATGATCATTCTAGGGAAAGGAAGCATGTGAACTTAAAAAAAAATACATTTCTAAAGTAGAAATAGGAAAGGGAAATTTTTGTTTAACGATAAGGATAATTATGTCTAATTATAATCTTCTTTGTTCCATGAAAGAAAAACAAAATGTTGTGCTCCTCGTGATAATATCTTTTGATTGTTTACTTCGGCTGTTTTGGTCATCAACTTTATGGTGTAGCTAAGCTTCGACGAAGCGAAATTGAGGATGGTTGTTGTGAATGCAATCATGATAAGAATGTGTTGTTTTGCTTCCCACTTGTGTTTTTAATGCAAATTCGGTTAATGGTCTTGGCAACGGACGGAAGGTGAGGAATGTGCCGAGTATGGAGGAAAGAATGCCATCGAAGTGAAAGTGGTGAGGAAGGGAAAAACGGTTTTTGGTTTTAGAGAGTTTGTTTTTCCTTTGGGATTTGTTTTTTTGGTGTGTTTTTCGGGACGCGGAAGAGGAGTGAGGAACCAGCACTGAAGAAAAGGGAAGTGAAATGGTGCAGCTTGATGTCAGACAGCGAGTTCAGGTAGGTTTCTCTGGAGAGAAATTGAGTGGTTTGCACATGATGTGTTAAGCTGATGAAGGATCTGCTTTAGAACTGTGTAAATAGGAAAACGAAGTGTTTGGTAGATCTAATGTTTTCTTTTCATCATGGTTGCTATGCTGTCGTGCAATGTTTTTCTTTGAAGCCGTGAATTTTGGTTTTGAGAAAATATATACTCGAGGGAATGTTAGTTTATGTAGAGTAAACTGGATGAGAACTGGCAAATTTTTCCCATGCTAGCATATTGCACCAGGGTGTATTTTAGTCTAGAAATGAACGGAAATCTTGTGTGAACTTCACTGCAGTGTTCCATGCTTACTTGTTTTCTGAGTTCACCAAACCTGTGATCTCTAAGATATGCATGAGTTAGTGATAAGTAGTGAAGAACCCAACCTGGTTATAGAAAGATATGAAAATGCTTGTTGGGCGATGGTTAAATTCAAAGATTGATTGTCTTATTTGAGAATGATGATTGTACCTTGGAATGAAACTAACTAGGCCTGAGTCTTCTCATTTGTTGTTGGTTATGGAATTTTATTCTTCGCTACATGCAGGATTATGTAGGAATTTGTGAGGTAAATGGATGATGGGTGATTGTTATTGTGTGTTCCATTTAATTTTGTTTTGGCATTGAAAGCACTTGGAAAAAAAAAAAAAAAGTTTGCTTACAGAATTTGCTTGCTCATCTTTTTGAGAAACGAATGGATAATATGTGTTTTCGGGTGTTTGCCGAATGCATATTTTGAAAATAAGTAGTATGGGTTGTTGCAGTCATGTAAGTATATGCACAGTGTGAACATTAATGAGTATGCAAAGGAAAGCTTGGGTTCGAGGAGCCGTCTCTGATCCCGAGGAATGGACATATCCTTTTGGTGACCGAGGATTTCTCCACTTAGGCATTCTCAAGCTCAGTTAGCGGTTGTGGTTACCATAGGAGAACTATGCACCAGAGCACAAACCGGTTTTTGCTATGATTTGCGGATGTGGGAAACCCGTTGGCAGTTTGGGGGAGTTTGACTCCTTTTGAAAACAGTTCCATTTGTTTGGCACACCTGGTTCCTGGACGTTTACCTTGGAAAACAAACTGTGTTGTTGAGATACGAAGTATTGTAAACTTGTAACCAGAGCTTGAGTGTAGCTCTAATTGTAAGCTTTGTGAGAGTTACTTAGAACCATTTTCTGGTTGCAATGTAATGAGGTTAATCTCGTGTTATATATGGATGTATTGTTTCAAATTGATGGAGCTCCTTACGTATCTTGTTTTGCTTCCTAAAGGGAATTTGAATGGGGAATATTTAAAGAATGAATTGCTCAATAGATTGCGAAATTTATCTTTGAAGATGGTATTGTGCATTGTGTTTGTTTAGTATTTTTCTTGAAAGAAAAAGAAGAAACTTTAATAACAGTTGTGAATGTGTCTAGTTAAAGGACGCTTGAAATCTTGCTTGCCTTTTTGGACGTGAGAGTGAGTAATCGGGCAAACGACTCGTATACTCTGAGCTTTCCCATGTTGCTCAAAGACTGACGATTAACTTAGGTAATAGTCGAGTCTTTCGGATAGAGAAACCAAACTTAAGAATGTGAATTCTTTTACATAGGATCATCTTGATTTTATGGGAAGAGTATAGGTATCCTCGAACGACTGCTTAGAGCTTGAACGACTGGGCCATGCGGTTTTCAAATGTTTGATTGGCGCTAGACTGTTTTTGTGTGCAATATGTTACTATGTTAGGCTGCGAGGATGTCTTGGGTAAAGAGAATAAAGCTTGAGTCTCTTGGGAATCCGGAACCCTAAAAGAAATAAGCAAATCAAGATTAATGTTTCTGTTCAACACACAAAAAAAAAAAGAATGGATACTGCCGAAGTAGACTGAACTCTTAAAAGGAAAAGGGATGTTCCGCCAAAGCGTGCATAGTGAAAATTCATAAAACTGACCTTTGAAGTAGCAGAGATTTGCACTAGACCCTCTCAATGGATAGAGAAGGGATACGACTACACTAAGGGAATTGTGTAGTGCAGGGAATTAAATGTTCCTTTTGAAGGATTGTAAAGGAAACTCCTGCAACTAAAGGACTTTGGTAGAGATTCGGTTTTACTAGAAACACCCTTTCGGAGGATAGAAAAGGGAGGGTGGTGTTGGTTACGAATCTGCCATGAGGAAAGGATTTTGGGTTAATGCGCCCAGATTCGCCCACCAGCATGAAAGGCCGGAAGGAAGAGATGCCTTCCGAGCCAATCTCCGGAGAAGGCCGGCTCCTTTTGGGGGGCTTCTGAATTAAGCTAAGGGGAACGGGAAAGAATTAAATGTACAGAAAGAGATTACAAATATGTCCAAAGGTTGGTGGGGGGAACTAACAGTACGGGAACACACCAATCACCGCTACTTACTGCATACAAACACAGAGCATGACAAGGAACTGCAAAACCTAGGCGTACTGCCGATACACAAGCGGTGTATGCACGACTTCAATAGCTCCCTAGCAAACATTCCCTACAAGGAACTAACAACGGGGGATCGTATCAATCACCGGATACGTACAACGACAGGGGTAGAAAGTAAACCTAGAGATGTCAGAGCCGGGTATATGTGTTAGGCGAGAGAGTTTAACCGCACAGCTTCAATGGCTCCCTAGCAAACATTCCCTACAAGGAACTAACAGCAGGGGATCGCATCAATCACCAGATACGGGCCAGCAACGTCACACATAACTGATGGAACTGCTACCACATCTATTATACGAAAATTAAAAGTACAGAAATAATGCTAAAGGCGCCTGACCATCAAATGCCGAAGTGAATCAACAAGCCATGACACATAATCGCGTAAAGCATAAGCATAAGAAATAAAAGCGGTAGAACAGAACCAGGCATACGAATTGTATTTGCAAGCAGAAGCACGGTTACAGTAAGCACAGTAGTTCCCTAACAAACATTCCCCTTCCACCCTTTACAATGAATTTAAGATGGGCTTTTATAGCCCGAGTCCCACCCGTTACATTAATGGGCACAGAGTCCCAGTCAAACATAAGCTGACAGAAGCGGCGAAAAAGATGCAAATGCTGACCTTTTGTCGGACTGGGCTGTACCCGCAAGATGGTCTTCTTGGAAGCTGGACAGCTACGTGGCGGAGTGTTGGGCAAATCTTCAATTCGGCAGGCTTGCTGGTAGCTGGAGCAGATGAAACCTCAGATCAGCTTTGAATGAGGCTATTAACGCAGGCGGTGCAGGCAGTCCATGCTTATCCCTTTTGGTCGGCAGTCTTGGTTCAAATCCCGAAGCTGGACACTTGTCTGATGATGGGTTATGTTGTGTGACACATGCCTGCCTTAGAGGGCAATCTATCCATCTTCACTTGGGATCGGAGCTCCTTGGGATGCGTGGGCAAAAAACAGTGCAGTTGGGAAGGCCTTCACGCCTTGGTCAAATTCCGGGTTTGTTCCCCTACTGTACACCTGTCAAGGGCGCATTCCGGCTCTGTTGAGAAGTCGAACTGCGCACAGGTGAACACTAGTGTCTGTCGCCATATGGACCTGCTCCGGCATTTTATCTTTCTTCTGCATTGACCTGCCAGTCTGCCAGTGCAAGGTGCGCCCAGAAAGTGGGGCGAAGTCGGACTTCGCACCAAAGTCGAGCGAAGTACGCACTCGCACCCGGATCGGGCGAAGTGCGAACTCGCACCAAAGTTGGGCGAAGTGCGAACTTCGCACCCAGACTGGGCGAAGTGCGAACTTCGCACCAAAACTGGGCGAAGTACGCACTTCGCACCCAGACTGGGCGAAGTGCGAACTTCGCACCAACACTTAGCCAATTTTAGGAAGACTTGCTGGAAAGTTGGAAAATCAACTGGGGGACTCCAAGGAAAAAGGGGGGAGAGAAAGAGAATGGGAAAGAAAAGGAAAGGGAGAGAAGGAAGGAAAACGGAAGGAGGAAAAGAAGAGCAGCACTGTTACAAAACAATATTGAAGACATTGCACCCCGTGCAAAATGTGACAACATTTCTGGCGGCTCGCGGGGTGTCGAGCTCGCCTCGGCGCAAAGAATCCATGCCTTCATCCTTTGGGTGCGGAGGAACTTACCTCCCCGCCTTTTGCTGCTCTAATCGTTCTCCTTGCGGCAATCGTTCTTCGATTCATCTTTGTCAGTTGCCTCGTCAGAATCTCCTTCCGAAAGCTCTTCATTTCCTGCTTCTGCCTCGCACATGCGAGTGTATGCCACTTGGGCTGAGCGCCAGGCTTCTGCTTCGAATGGCTTGCGGTCAGCTATATCTTCTAATGCTCCGTGAAAAGCAGCGACCGCGTGCAGGTCGATGGTGAGGTATCTCTTCTCTAACTCCTGGAAATAGGAGCGGATCTTGGAATATCTGGACACCATCTGAGTGACCTGACTGTCTTGAATTGGCTCAGTCCAGCTATCAATTTCAGCTGTATCTGCTTCAAAGGACTGCCAATTCTTCTTTACCCGATCTAGGGTGAGGAGTTCGCCATTCTCAACAAAACCTGGACACCCAAGTTCTGAAAGAGCGTGAAAGGGGGCCAGACAGATATCTCTTTCATGAGTGAATGCGTCAAGCATTCGTCTGGCCACTCTCACCTCTTCAACTTTTCTGAAATATTTGTGCAAGGTCACCCTTGCACCTGCCCATTCTGCAGCGAATGAGGACACGGGGGAAAAATGGACGCCGTTGCGCTCGCGCTCCTGAAGATTAACCGCCAGGTCCAGCCATTGCTTCGCCTGGCGCTCGGCCTCCTCTACCACAGGCTTTCCCTGGGCAGAAACTTCTTGAATCCTGGATGCGAAGTCCAGGACTGCCATCGCCTTAAAGGTATGGGGCTTGCATTCCCTCAACAAACCAGCCCTCATTTCCTTAACCTTTGTCTTTGAAAAGACCGTCGCTTGAGATGTTTTCTCTGCAAGCTGCGACTGTGCCTGCTTCAAAGACTCCTGGAGCTGAGAAATCTGCTCCAAGGCTGCTTTCTTTTCGGTTGCGGCCTGTTGCTGAGAAGCGGCCAGCTGGGCTTTGAGTTCATCTGTTTCTTGCCGCACCGCTTCCAGCTGCTCAGTGGACCTAGATAGGTCCTCTTCAAGCTGCCTTACTTTATCCTGCAACGCGAAAAGTTCTTCCTGCTCCTTCAGACTCTTGACAAAGAGATTGTCAGCTTTACGCATGATCGTCTGAATCTCATACTGCTTATTGATGTCGTCAAAGCTTTTCTCCTTTGTCTGGAGCAAGTAGTCCGCCTTAGTCATTTCTCGGAGAGGCTTCTTCACTATTGGGATTATTTTCTCCATTGTAATCACTCTCCTTCCAAAATCATACTTTGCGCGTTTCGCTGGGGCGGCTATCTCTTCGTGTCTCCTCCACTTCAGGTCTTGGCGGAAAGAGACAGAATACTCTACGGCTCTCGTTGCGAGGGGCAAGTCATCTGAGTTCTGGAGGTCATCCATAAATTCTGGTTCCCCCAGCCTAGGGATCTGCTGAGACGTCTCTCCTGCTGGAATGGGATCAGGAGGAACCGGACAGCCCTTGGAAGAATCGGTCGCTTGTGGGGGCGACCGGGAAATGGAAATGGGAGCGGCTAACACTGCGAGGGTTTGAAGCGGCTGAGGCGGAGGATGTGACGGTGAACGGACAGCCTCAGCACTGACCTCGGGCGAAGGGTTTGGAGTTGTGCTCAGAGAAAGAGAGACGTTAGGGTTCTGAGCAAACTGATCGAAAGAATGGGGACCGCTAGAAGGACGCGGAGACGGGAGGAGGATGTGGTCATGGCTCGCCCAGATTGAGCGGGGGACTGAGTGGAAGTAGAACTGGGTGAGACTAGAGAGACAGGGGCAGCAAACGTACCTGCGGGCTCCGCCTGAGCCGATGCCGGGGGGGGATGTCTTCGCTTCTTGTCTCGGCGGCTGGCTTGGGACTGCCCAAAGGAACTGCCTCTGCGGCGGTAGGACGCGGCTGCGGCTCTGCGACTGGCTGCTGCATTATCAGGCTAGGTCGCCTGATTTTCTCAACTCTCCTCCGCTTCTTCTCTTCTGGAACAACCGTCGGATCAGGGGAAGGAGACGAAGCAGGTGCGACGGCGCTGATGCTCCCACGGTAAACTTGTACCGGGGTTTGACTGGCAGAATGTCTGCCGCGACCGGTCTGCTTTCTGGCGGCGCTGGCGCTTTTCTTGCCTGAGGGAGTGCCTCGGGTGCTGCCTTTACTAACTCTTTCGCCTTTTCAGGCGCCGCCTTAGGAGCCACGAGCTGCATTGGATCGGCTTGGGTACTTGCTGGGCCTGCGTTGGCAGTTGCCGAAGTGTACAACTGTTTGGGAGGAGACCCACTTTTATGATCCTCAAAGGGGCCTCGGGGAACGTAACCTTGATATGCGAACGGCCGCCAACTGTCATGATGCTGGTCATAGAGAACCGAAAAGTCGTCATCTACGGCCAGGTTTCTCCTTGTGGATTTATCGTGCTGCGTGCGGCATCTCATTTTCCAGCATTCGGTAATCTTTTCTTTAGACCAGTTAAGGCCTGCAATCTTGGACAGAAATTTTTTGAACCCTGGAGATGAGAAGTGATGGTCCGGGTTTCGCTTGGGGTCATATGTCACCTCCTCGTAGTAGAAATCCTGCCAGGGAGGAGAAGCTTCCATTAATTCAATCTCCCGAGCCAAGGTCCACATGGACCACGTCGCATCTATCTTCGGTTATATCCCGGGGGCACAAATGTGCAAACTTTCCCCTTATCCCATGGGGGTCATACTTCCAGCGCTGCGGCAGCAAAACCAGGACAATCCGGGACAGCGCTTGCTCTAGGTAGACATGTTGTCCTACCTCAGTAATCTCAACGTTGGCCCAGGAAAGAGGGTATTGGAAAATCTGTCCTCGTTTCTTCCCTAGGCCGAACTCTTCTTCCACATAGTCCATCTGTCGGGCAACCTCCATCCCGAACAGATGCTCTGAGCACCAATAGGGCAGCAAATAGGGTTTGCCCTTGAATTCGTAGATTCTGATCACAATCCCCCGCGTCAGTCTGAAAACGTCCCCGAGCTTCTGATTTATCAAAGCACTCGTCATTTCTCTCGGGGGACGGGGGATTTCACTTTCGGTGAAGACTGACATGACGAATCCCCGAAAGTTGAAGTTGAACTTGTAGTAGGACCCTTTCCGGTATAAGTCATCCGTCCAATTATAGACGGGTCGGGCTCTCCTTTCTTGTTAACCTTCTTCGAGTTCGGGATCGGCATTTGGGGGTGCGAGATGGTACAAACAAAGCCAGGCGGAACGAGCTAAAACGAAAATCGGTCGATCGCCTCTTCGAATATTCAACAGGTCGGAATGAATGGCGTAAGCCAACCGATCTGCCTGATCGAAAGAGATGGGGCGCTTTCCGCTCCGCTGCGCCGCTGGCTCGTAAGATTCTCCACACAGGAGGCATTCTGCCAGCGCTAGCTGGTACGGGTGCACCAGCTCATCGGAGTCGCAGCCGAGAATCCATGCCAGGATGGTATATAGATACTTGCTCTGAAATTTCGTCAAAGGCATGGGGCCAGTCGGCCATTGTCCGGCTGGAAGCGGGGCGTTCAGCTCTGAATTGAGGAAATCCCTCATTCGCTTGGTGTGCGTGAAACGTCCCGCTTGTTCGCCCAGACTGATCTTTCTGAGGATGGTGCCGGAGTCATACTCCAGCCCTGGGGTGAAAGCTGGCTACACAGTCTCCCTGCGCAGTGCGAACAAGGGTTTGCCGACGGAACTGCAGATTTGCCGGGAAGCTGGTTTATAGTGTCTGACAATTAAGTCTATCAGCTCCGGGCACTGGTGGACAGGAGGGCACATGAATTTGAAGAGATTTGATTTGTACGCCGCTCCAAAATGATGGGAGGGCGAAACTTTGTCAGCCCAGCTCTCCACATTCGCTCGCAGCTGAGTTAGGCTCATGGAAAACAAGCCGTCCACATATCCTGCCAGGTAATTGACCGGAGGTGGTGGGGATTGCCCACGCTGTACCTTCTTCGTCCGGGCCTTTGACTTCTTCTCTGGCGGAGGATCGCCTTTGAAAACTCCTGGCCGCGGCAAATCCCCTGGTTCGTTGCTTTCGCTGGACTGCGCTGACACGGGCCTTTTTCCCTTGTCCATCTCTCCGAGTCAGCAATAATGATAGGTTCAGGCTGTCTGCAACAAATTTCGCTATCAGAGGAATAATTAGCACTGTCCGAGGAATAATCTCTGCAATCTGGAATGTTGGCATGTTTCTGACCCCCTTTTTCTAAATAAAAAACAGCGCCATAAATGCAACGCAGGAGGGGGTAGGTCCGCTGAGTTAAAATCCTTGGTGGCTGCGCAGGAGAACGTTTGAAAAAAATGCGCCCCGACAGACGTGCCATGCTTCTTTGGTTGCATTTTTCCTTGAAAAACGCGCAATCATTAATTCAGCGTTGGGGACTGCACCATGGCTGACGTTGCTGCCACCACTTGGGCACACTGCTCAAGACAAAACCTTCGGTGCGGAAACCCACATTAAAACAAGTGCAAGCGCGCCTTGGGCTCAGCTTGGGGGCTTTTGAATTTTTCGTTATTATTATTGTTTTTAAAACCGCGTCCCAATACTGGCCCGGAAAATTAGGCGCAGCCGGGCTTCGCCCGAAGTTGGGCGCGGCCCGACCTCGCCGGCGAAGTCGGACTTCGCCCGAAGTTGGGCGCGGCCCGACCTCGCCGGCGAAGTCGGACTTCGCCCGAATTTCGGACGAAGTTCGAACTTCGCGCGAAGCGCGTGCTTGAACTCTTCTGCTTGCTTGCTGCGCCCAAGGCTTCGGGCGCGATCTGGGTCCGGCCGCCTTCAGGCTTCACTAACACTTAACACCTTTTGCAACCTTCGCTCGTTGGTCGAAATGCGCAATGCGATGCTGGCTTTGTTCGGACTTCGGCCGAAGCTTGGTGCGAAGTGCGAACTTCGCGCGAAGTTCGCACTTCGCACGAGAGCAGAGCGCAGCGCACACTTCGCGCGAGCGCTGGCGAGTCGGGCTCGACTGCGAAGTTCGCACTTCGCGCAAAAGTTGCGCGCAGTGCGTACTTCGCACGAAGGGTGTGCGCAGTGCGTACTTCGGTCAAAGGCTGAGCGGAGCTTCTTCTTAGTGTGCCTCAGCATTTTCTCGAACAAACTTCGCAATTCGGCTGGGCCGAAGTCCGACTTCGCTGCGAACACACCAATCACCGCTACTTACTGCATACAAACACAGAGCATGACAAGGAACTGCAAAACCTAGGCGTACTTCCGATACACAAGCAGTGTATGCACAGCTTCAATAGCTCCCTAGCAAACATTCCCTACAAGGAACTAACAGCGAGGGATCGTATCAATCACCGGATACGTACAACCGACGGGGGTAGAAAGTAAACCTAGAGATGTCGAGCCGGTATATGTGTTAGGCGAGAGAGTTTAACCGCACGACTTCAATGGCTCCCTAGCAAACATTCCCTACAAGGAACTAACGGCGAGGGATCGCATCAATCACCAGATACGGGCCAGCAACGTCACACATAACTGATGGAACTGCTACCACATCTATTATACGAAAATTAAAAGTACAGAAATAATGCTAAAGGCGCCTGACCATCAAATGCCAAAGTGAATCAACAAGCCATGACACAGAATCGCGTAAAGCATAAGCATAAGAAATAAAAGCGGTAGAACAGAACCAGGCATACGAATTGTATTTGCAAGCAGAAGCACGGTTACAGTAAGCTACAGTGAGTTCCCTAACAAACATTCCCCTTCCACCCTTTACAATGAATTTAAGATGGGCTTTTATAGCCCGAGTCCCACCCGTTACATTAATGGGCACAGAGTCCCAGTCAAACATAAGCTGACAGAAGCGACGAAAAAGCTGCAAATGCTAACCTTTTGTCGGACTGGGCTGTACCTGCAGCATGGTCTTCCTGGAAGCTGGACAGCTACGTGGCGGAGTGCTGGGCAAATCTTCAAGTCGGCAGGCTTGCTGGTAGCTGGAGCAGATGAAACCTCAGATCAGCTTTGAATGAGGCTATTAACGCAGGCGGTGCAGGCAGTCCATGCTTATCCCTTTTGGTCGGCAGTCTTGGTTCAAATCCCGAAGCTGGACACTTGTCTGATGATGGGTTATGCTGTGTGACACATGCCTGCCTTAGAGGGCAGTCTATCCATCTTCACTTGGGATCGGAGCTCCTTGGGATGCGTGGGCAGAAAACAGTGCAGTTGGGAAGGCCTTCACGCCTTGGTCAAATTCCGGGTTTGTTCCCCTACTGTACACCTGTCAAGGGCGCATTCCGGCTCTGTTGAGAAGTCGAACTGCGCACAGGCGAACACTGGTGTCTGCCGCCATATGGACCTGCTCCGGCATTTTATCTTTCTTCTGCGTTGACCTGCCAGTCTGCCAGTGCAAGGTGCGCCCAGAAAGTGGGGCGAAGTCGGACTTCGCACCAAAACTGGGCGAAGTACGCACTTCGCACCCAGACTGGGCGAAGTGCGAACTTCGCACCAAAACTGGGCAAAGTGCGAACTTCGCACCCAGACTGGGCGAAGTGCGAACTTCGCACCAAAACTGGGCGAAGTACGCACTTCGCACCAAAACTGGGCGAAGTGCGAACTTCGCACCCAGACTGGGCGAAGTGCGAACTTCGCACCAACACTTAGCCAATTTTAGGAAGACTTGCTGGAAAGTTGGAAAATCAACTGGGGGACTCCAAGGAAAAAGGGGGGAGAGAAAGAGAATGGGAAAGAAAAGGAAAGGGAGAGAAGGAAGGAAAACGGAAGGAGGAAAAGAAGAGCAGCACTGTCACAAAACAATATTGAAGACATTGCACCCCGTGCAAAATGTGACAACAGGTGGTTGTCCAGAAGTGAATATTAGGAAACATCAAACTAGCGTAAGGTATAACCTTTGACTGTGGTAAACGAGATTGAAGTGTTGTTTAAGAGGGAATTAGTGTGGGTCCTTAGAGGATAAATGGCTCAAGCTATGAAAAAAAAAATTAAGTGTTTTTTTGGGTAGTTACAATGTTGATCTGAAGGGAGGAAAGATATCCTCATTATCGCAATATACAATATCTACGACAAGAGGAGGACGTTATAGGTCACAAGGCAAGAGTTTGAAATGGACCACTTCGAGAACAAGGAATGCATGAGATACAAGTTGTGACATGACCAATACAGGATGGAGGAAGAACAACTTGAGGAGATTCCTTTACAAGGTGTTGCACACAAAGGAAAATCCATTGTCAAGGACAAAATATAAAATGAAACGTAGGATCATCCATTAAGCGAGGAACATTGTGGGTCACCTCCACATGTAGAGTCGATTGGGCTACCAGGCTTACATCAAAACGATGCATCTCAAGGAATGGAAGAGGACAGAATCACGGGATTATTGACACAGATGTAGGACTATTAGCCAAAGGTCAAGAAGACCTTGTGGAAAATTACCAAAGTGAGTGTCGACTTTGGATGGAAGGTCTCTTTTGGGAGATCAATAAAGTTTGAGAATGGTTTATAAGCAGAAGGCAACAGGATCGGCTGAATGAGATCCCTAATTTGCATCAATGGGATATAAAAGCAACCAAACTGTTCAAACAGAATGAGCTCTTGTTGGGCATGTTGATTCTTTACAGAGAACCCCCTATGTTGTATTTGACAGTAAAGCAAGACAAGCATATTGTTACACCACCAAATGTTAAGAGATATCAATTGCTTGACAAATGGAAGCATCCTTACATTAGCTCAATTGTGTGGCTCTAGCAATTCGGCATCTTGCAGCGTGAAATTGTAACTGTCACAAGCAATTTAAAATTATAGGGGCATTGCTTAGAGCAGAAAAAGAAAAATCACAGTGCCTAGAGGAAGAATTGACACAAATACATAAGCAGGTAAAAGAAGCAACAACTCAATACAAAAAGGAATTGAAGCAAGTTCAAATTATGTACTAGGAGCAAATAAAGCAGCAAAATCAGCACATTGTTGATCTTGAGGAAAATTTGAGCGGTACTGAAGAGAAGTTTATTGCTGCATTTCACTGGTCAGAAAAGTTGCAGATTCAGTTAGATGAAGCATAGCATGAATGGATAAGATATAATGACCTTGCAAAATGGATGCAAAAAGAGTATCTTGAGGCAAGAAAGGAAAACCAGCAGTTGAAGGTGTTGCTTGCTCAGCATCATATTCAGCTACCTAATGCTCCTACTACACAACAAACTATCCGTGCAAAGTATACAGCAGAGCACTTCATGAGGACTCCTATAGATCTAGAGGAGGGGGCAGATGTAGGCCGTCAAACTGATTAGCAGAATTAGTCGAATGTAGCACCCCCTTAGTGAGTCTAAATGTTCAATTTGTATTGTACATAAGTAGTTTTGTTGTGTGTGTTGATCAATAGTTGTTATGAATGTGGTTATATGCATTGATCAAGTAGTGCTATGAAGTGTCATGTTGTATGCATTACCAGTTGTCACATATACACCAAAAGTAAAGACAATGTGTTGCGTTGTAACTAGTTGCAATAAGTTGATAGTTCAGTACAAGAGGGTGACGGTTGAATTGTAAAAATCCACCCCCATTGCATTTTTGTATATATTCCAGAGGAGAGTAGTGGAATGGTATCATTAGATATTGTGAAATCATCATTGTGTATTGCTGTTCAAGATAACATATCTCATGGATCACATTGGTGTAAGTGATGTATATGTCAAATTGAAAATAATGAAATGGTTTTGTTCATAAACTGCTATTTTTGTTTATTTCTTGTTGCTTGTTCTGTTTGATCCATTCACTCTTATTATTAGGAATAAAATCTATACTGCAATTGTAAGAGATCAATAGCAAAAACATATCAGAAATCTACACATCACTTAAAGATCCTCCCAGCACTCTTTTATGACTGAAAGAACAAACATGGTTCCAAATTACGACTGATCTTCAAACAAATACAAGCAATTCCTATGCACGGAATTTTAATTCTCTATTCAATACAACAGTTTAGTAGAACTTTACCGTTATCTAGGACAGTCCTAGTTATGAATTTTATGATTCCATAGTAGGCACTTTCTGTAAATCTACAATTTCAGGTTTGTTTGGACATACTGTACGGCAACACTGTAATTCAATAAAATATCATGGGTAGAAACTAAAACAAGATGTAAAATAAATGTGTCATGACAGCATAGGACTCCAAATATTTAAACAGACATACCAATGATTCCAAATGTATATGGTGCATCTGGACTGATTCTTGGAGGAGTTGAAAATGAAAACTCCCGCGTTGTGTTCCCCAATCCAATCTTGTAAAAATATTTCGTATCATACTGCAATCACATTATGTAAAGAGTTTACCAAGATCACAAACAAAAAATTGTTTTGTAAAAGCAGAACATATGTAAGACAGCTACTCTAAAAACTTTGGGCACCTGGGACTAAAGACACAAACTGAACTTATAAGATATTATCTAGTCCCATTTCACTCCTCAAAACTCTTCCTCTTTTTTTAATATAGCTCTTTAAAACAAAGTTAACAAAAGCATGTGCAATCAATTGGCATGGAATTTCTTTTTAAACACTTCCATCTTGAAAAAAAAAATGGATCAGCACGTCCTATTCAAATCCAATACAAAGCAGTGCGTGGCATGCAGTTCTTCAAAACATTTTACAGATAATTCTGTCAACTATGTTATTATTTTCAATCGCTCTTGTTGGGGGAACCTTTGGCTTAGCTGCCCCATTCAACTAGAACATGAGACCACACATTTTAACTACTTGATCTCAATCCATTTGATGAACATACTATTTTAACCTCTAATTTACTTTAACACCCTTCTTTCATCTGTACTATACCTTCCATGCCCTTTACAGGAATACTAGCCTGTTATTATCCGATTATAAAGAATTCCTAGATTATGTTAAACAGACTAAAGAAATATTTCTAGGATTTTAATTGCCAAAGGGCTTATGGAAAGGCAATCCTACGCTAGATTGGACTGGGATATCTCCCAGTTAGGGATGGTGCAAATTTGCTCTTGGGAATTATTTGCCATTAATTTATACTAATAAATGAATTTATAATTGTGAGGAAAAATCTTCCACCTTTAAGCTCTTCAAGGTGCAATGATGAATATAACCGGATGTGTAGTTATAATACTTGTATCTGGTGACATTACCCTTTGCTGAATACTTGTACTTGGATTTCTCAGTACCATACAGAACAGTGCTGGACCCAGGCTCAGAGGGTGTGACCCATGATACAATCACACCCTTACCCACATGGTCTCCTTGAGTAATGTGGACCTGAAAACCAAAGGTAAATAAAAGCACACATATTCAAAGCTATGCAGTATACATAGCAACTGATTCTTGACAAAGAAGAGTAATAAAATGTGGGAAAGAAGAAAAAAGGTGTTATGATGACCTGTTGTGGAGCATTATAGCCTGGGGGGATGCTGAAAACATCGCTGTTCATGGGCATATCCACTGATGCCTCAAGTCTACGGACATACTTGCTGGTGATGCCTCCTAGACATACCATTGCATTCGGCAACACTAAAAAGAACATTAACATAAATTTTTTCAACGGTGCTTCCATTTTGCACTGCAGGCAAAACTTTCCACCTTCTCCAATGTGAATTCTTATCTGGGCATAGGACCTTCCCCTCCTGTATATATCCTTATCTGGGTGTGTCTGCTTCAAACTTTTTTGTCAACACACATGACCTGTTTAAGATGGAAAGTTTTAGACTCCACAGAAGATGTGATTCTACAAAGAATATTCCCAATTAATTAAATGCACTAGACTTCTGTCTGGGTGTCTCTGCTTCAACTTTTTAAAAAACACGCATGACCTGTTTAAGATGGAAAGTTTTAGACTCCACAGAAGATGTGATTCTACAAAGAATATTCCCAATTAATTAAATGCACTAGACTTCTGTCTGGGTGTCTCTGCTTCAATCAACTTTTTTAAAAACACACATGACCTGTTTAAGATGGAAAGTTTTAGACTCCACAGAAGATGTGATTCTACAAAGAATATTCCCAATTAATTAAATGCACTAGACTTCTGTCTCATGCTAACAGGTTGCTTTGACTTGAGTTTGCTTCAGTTCAAGAAATTGCATGTGGGTATACAGCCGTCTCATGCTGCTAACAGGTTGCTTTGACTTGAATTTGCTTCGGTAATTGCATGTCGGTATAAATCTGTAACCACGCATGTTGAATTCAACATTGTCATGCTTTGAACTGCAGTTATGTTAAGAGGGTGGTCCTCATACGATCATACATTGCTGATGTATGGGAAACCTCATTCATTGGAAAATCAGTCCATGATCTACTATGCTATTTGACAAACTGTTTCATTGAAAACTCAGCTTCATGGTTTCCTCATATTCCATAAGAAGTTGGTTAAAGGAAAAATACCTAGTTTATAAAAAATTCACTTTACTCTCTTCACTGGGTTCTAAATTTTATCCTGTCCACTCTTTCATAGGTAGACAACCCCTTGAGGGGCGAAGCAAGCAAAAGTCCACACGAACAAGTCAACAATTTCTTTTTACATCAGCCGTTTTCCGGTACAGACTGAACGTTAATTAAAATCACACGATGCTGTAAATGAGCTGTCATGATTACAATGCATGTAATGTCCCATCGTAGTAATCAACGTGGAGATTACGATGTTCTCTTTGCAAAGACTCGGATAATGTAACCTTTTTTTTTTTTAATCGAACTCTCGGGTAAGAAGAGAGGGCGGTCTAATTCAAAGGCATTCTGCCCCCAATTGGACGCATTCACATTCGTCCCCGCGTCTCTGGTCAACGATAAACGATTGTAACGCCATTTGGATGCATTCACATGCGTCCTCGCGTCCCTGATCAACGTAAACGACAGAGAGCTTAATAAACGTTAAAAATGAATGAGGATAAACGATACACAGCTTACAAATGAATGAAGATATTATTAACGTGTTTGTCTAGCATAAATATATTATTATTGAAAGGTTATTGGAAGTGTTTGTTTGCAAAGGTTGCAGTTTGAGTGAACCTTATAACCAAGCCTTAGAATAGTTTGGATGGAAGCAGTTGTGGTTTGAACCTTTCACTTATCAGTTAATATGATTGTGACCTTAGTTACTTGAATTTTTTTTTTAATTAAATAAAATTCAAAATTCATCAAATTTAAAACTCTAACGTATAAGTTCTGTCAATAAATCTTGAATTCAAAAATTAGGAATTAATAACATAATTATTAATACATAATTATTAATAAAATTATGTTATTAATAATTTTATTGGAGGGGCAGCTAAGGTGGTATGTTCTCTGGTTCGACTTCAGAGAAGGCATGGTAAAGTCTCGAAGTTAGAGGGGCTTTGGGGGAAAAGTGAAAAAATAAAATCATATTTAGAAACCAGGTTGAATTTGGAAGGAAGTTGACTTTAGTTTAAGGTTGCATGTGTTGCCTATAAAAATGAAGGTGATCAAGCATTAGATTAGGGTTAGTTTAGGGTTGTGTGTGTTGCCTATAAAAATGAAGGTGATCAAGCATTAGATTAGGGTTGCATGTTGTCTGTGAGGACATTGCAAAGGTAAAGTTTGGGCTTTTTTAGCTTAAATAAAATGACCTTTTATATATTCCTTGGGAATTGCAAGGCCTGGGAAGAACCACTAACAATGAAGCTGAAGCCATTACCATTAAGTCTGCTTCTATTTGGGCATTGAAACATGGCCACCGCAGGATTATTCTTGAATCAGACTCGCAAATTTTGGTTGGAGCTATGGATTGCATGAGG
Source organism: Wollemia nobilis (assembly GCA_028583015.1). Lineage (NCBI taxonomy): Eukaryota > Viridiplantae > Streptophyta > Pinopsida > Araucariales > Araucariaceae > Wollemia > Wollemia nobilis. The sequence continues at coordinate 12,863,589 of JAQPPZ010000754.1, read as the reverse complement.
AACTTTGAGCTGAAAGCTTGGAGTTTGAGGGCTCTTGTTACCCAAATTAAAGAATTATGGAAAGAATTGGAGGACATGATCCCAGTTTATGCGAGTAGAGACTTGAACAAAGCAGCTGACTTTCTGGCTAAGATGGGTGCGGAAAAGGAGGTTGGAGTTCAGTTGCACAGTGACATGGATATTGAGGATGAGGTGATTAGACAGGGTCTGGAAAGGTCCTTGCGCCAATGACAAAGAAAATGCAAAGGGTGGAAAGTTGTGGCGATATCGCGACATGTTGCGCGGTCGCGGCCGCTGGAGGAAAGTTGTCGCGATATCGCGACATGTTGCGCGGTCGCGGCCGCTGGAGGAAAGTTGTCGCGATATCGCGACATGTTGCGCGGTCGCGGTCGCTGGAGGAAAGTTGTCGCGATTTCGCGACATGTCGCTCCGTCGTGGCCAAGGGAGGAAAGTTGTCGCGATTTCGCGACATGTCGCTTCGTCGCGGCCAGGGGAGGAAAGTTGTCGCGATTTCGCGACAGGTTGCATTTTCGCAGCCATGGGAGCTTAGGTGTCGCGATTTCGCGACATGTTGCTATTTCGCGGCCAATGGAGAAAAAGGTGTCGTGATTTTGCGACATGTTGCTTTTTTGCGGCCAAGAGAGAAAAGTTGTCGCGATTTCGCGACATGTTGAGTTTTCACGCCCAAAGGAGGAAAATGTCGCGATATCGCGACATGTTGCTTTTTCGCGGCCAAAGGGGAAAGGTGTCGCGATTTCGCGACATGTTGCTTGTTCGCGGCCTAAGGAAAAGATTTGTGTCGCGATTTCGTGACAAGCTGCTTCATCTATTGTAATATTGTGTTCTCTCTGAGTTCGGCTGGGAAGAGTCTCTTCCCTTATTGTAATTGATCTTTGTTTTAATACAAGTTTTTTCAAATTTTTCAAAAAATATATATGTAATTTTGTTTTTGAATATGTATTGGTATTTTTCTTTATAATTTTATTAAAATATTTTGTAGGTTATACAAAATTTGTGGCTCACCTATTTTTTATAGAATCATTTTAATGGTTTAGTTATATGAGATTGAAATTATTTTATGTTTGATATTATATCATGATTATGATTATTATATTTATCAATTATATAGTATTATTAACATAAAGACATTATGTAACCCTATAGTGTAATTAACACAATAACATATAGTGAATGAATGAAAGATTTTAACTGCGTCCGCGAGACCCAAATATGGTCTATGGGACCTCAAATATGGAAGTACAATTACTCAAATCATATCATATGATCTTTAATATCTTTGAGAAGGTTGTTCCTTCTCTGTTGATTTGTGTTAGCAATTCCCCAAGTTATTAATAACATAATTATTAATAACATAAATTTTATGGTAGAAGCTTAAAAATATACAATAACGGAATTATTAATGTTTGTTACAAGTTTTTGTTTGAGTTTCTTAGTTACTAATTTATTTATATAATATTTACTTACTAATTTATTTACATAATATTTTGAAAGGATATATGTATATTTTAATAAATTCGAATTTTATATGTCGAATTTTATTCCGGATTTTTAAACATGTGGAATTTCTTTCGAACTTCAAGAATGTACACGAACTTCGAACTTGGCAATTAAGATTGTGACCAACTCTCCTATGTAACCCAAACTATATATATATAAATTATTAATTATAAATAATAAAAAATTAAACCTCAAAGATAAAGTAATAAAAAAATTTAGGATATTATAAACTGTGAACGAAGCTCAAACCTATTTTTTTTTTTAAATCTTGCGAGTTTTACTATAAAAATTAGAAATTACGAGATTCTTTGAACCCTCGTGACTGTAACCTTTACTAAAAAAAAATTGGTGGGGACTGTTCACTCTATTCTATTTTCTCGAGTAAGATAGGCTTATCAAACTTCCATAAAAATACCCATTATTCAATTTTATCCACTACTCCACGCGCTTTTATTTTAACCTTTTATTTAAAGAAATCTCTAATAACACATCCTTTTTTTGTTGGTTTAGAGTCGATTTGTATTATAATTTTTATTATTTTTTATAAATGATTATTTTTTAATTTCAAATTTATCTTAAGGAAATTAAATTAAGATTATATATTAACAACAAATTTTAAATTATAGGTTGTATAATAACAATAAATTTAGATTGTAGGATTTATGTAGTAGATCGTTGTTAATTTGATGCCGGTGACAATTCCAATCTCGAGCCCCTCTCATGTAGATCGTTGTTAATTTGATGTCGGTGACAATTCCAATCTCGAGCCCCTCTCATGTCCCTTTCACTTGGAGTAAAAGTTTACCCAAGGTGAGGCAGGGGTATAGTAGTGGTTTTTGAATTCAAACCGCATCGACAAGGATAATGTGACGAAGATGTTGTCCCAAGGGGAACAACGCAACGGTTCGGGCTTTGAACCGTTGTGTGGGTAAGTATGTGAGGAGGTGAATGTGTATGGTTGTGTTTGGTCCATATTGATAAGCTAACTTTTCCCCTAATGAGAGGGCATAGTGGGATGGGGATGGGGATGGCCTGAGCATCAATGAAGGGTTTTCTCACACTAATTAAATCTTAAAAAAATAAAAAATAAAATATGATGAAGATGTTGATGATTTCTTGTATAACAAGATAAAATAAAAATAAATAACTGATGAAGATGTTGATTCCCCTCTATAACAATAAATAAATAAATTTAGATTGTTTATTGACAAACATTCAACCCTTCAACCATACCCAATTAATCTAAAAAATTAAGTTGAAATCAATTAACCTATTCTTTTTAAAGAAAGATACAAAAGACAACTACAAACACAATAGGGACCACCCTCCCCATCATTAGAACTTAAATTTCTTTGATGAGAACTCAAAGACATATAAAATTAAAGACACAATAGGGACCACCTTCCCCATCATTAGAATTTAGATCTCCTTGATAAGAACCCAAAGATATCATATCAACCTATGTGTATGGACAAGGACAATCAACCTATCCTTAAAAGATGGGACCACCCTCCCGATCATTAGAACTTAGATCTCCTTGATAAGAACCCAAAGATATCATATCAACCTATGTGTATGGACAAGGACAATCAACCTATCCTTAAAAGATGTTCAACCATTTATTTAATATAAAATGATCTTGAAGATATGTCAATCTATTTACTACTCTTTGTTATAATATATACATATATTAATGTTGGTTATATCGTATGTAATAAAAATATTGTGGCTATATGTTTAAAAAATAATAATTCAACATGTGAGGAGACCTAGTACAATTTTTTTAAAGTTATAACTATATAATTGTCAAGATGTTATAATACTACTATGTCCCTAGGGACTAGGTGGATTGATAAGTTCTAGCACTTACAAATAAGAGACCTAGGATCAACCTTGGGAGCAAGCCTATTTGCAAAGGTAGTAGTTTGACCTGACTCCATTAAGTGTGTGCGAGCTCGACAACAAAGTACAAACCTCGAGCAACCGGTGGTCCCCCTCATTCTAGGTCAACAACAACAAGGTGATATAAGGGTTATAGGGGGCAGTCCCAAGATTTGAACCTTTCTTGGTAGTAGAAAAATATTGTGGATGTAACTAATTCCCCTATGTATGGGGGTGGGTGTGTAGTGGTTGTGTGTTAAATTCTCTATTGATAAGCATAGCTCTCGGTTTTAGGAGGGGTCATGGTTGGGGAGAGCCTACTCAGCCCTGTGCATTGGTCGTAGGGGTTTCTCACACTAACCAAATAAAAAAAAACAATATAAATTGGATGACACCCGTGCATTTAAGTCACAATCTAATGGGGAAAGAATATAAGTCATTACATATATCTAACCGAAAACTCCCATGCAGCTATGCAGGTGCAGGTGAAGTATGCAAGCTAAAAATGTCAAAGGGGGTTTATAGAGACCCCTAACTAAGGGTTTTCAAAGACCCTTGGCTAAGGGTTTATAGAGATCAATGGATAACAAAAACAATAAAAATTCGGATGATGGAAGGAGGATTCCATGGGAATAGGACCAATATGCAATATAAGCCAAAGGATGTGGACTCCAAGAAGGGAAAAAATAACCATGAACACATGTAGGTGGAATAGATAATACAAGTCAATGATCAAATCTCATTCCAATAAGAGGAATCTGAAGTTTTATTTGAGTTCACAGTAGCCAATCTTAAACACAAGCAAAACCAAGGGCACAAATACACAAGAGGTGGGGGATTGACTTTAAAAAAATAAGCAAGGGTTATATTGCAACAAGGAGAAATGTTGGAAAAGAGGAATAACCTTGGATCGATGGAAAGTAATCAAGTAGGGGCCAATGATGTTGATCATAGCAAGTAAAATGAGTTGATCACCAGTATGGGAAGATATTCTGGTGAAAATTTGCCAAATATGACCTTTCAGGATGCCTTGCAAGGAGGACAACCATAAACAACTACAATTAATAACTCTAGGACTTCATGCAGGCCTTTGAGAATGCCTAAAACGAACCCTAATAAAATAGTCTCAAGGTCTATGAAAGAAACAAATGACTCTCCTATAGTCCAACTTCTATGTCAAACATATAGACTAGGATCGATGCTATGGTATGTAGAGGATTAATCTACATATTTCTAGGTCTTTATCTAGGCCTCCTTGCTTTCAAGATGTCAGCTACTAGACAAGGGAGAACTAGACGTGAGTTAAATATTTTTGCTTACCCCAATATTTATTTCTTAGTTCTTTTTTCTAGTGAGAAAGATAGAGAACAACTTTTCTAGGGGGTACTTGGCTTTTAGGCAAGGCAGAGCTTTTCATGAAGCCCTAACATAACAACTTCAAGACATAAGAGGAAATGCTCTCAGTAGCTCTAGTTTGGATGAGACTTTTTGGTTTGCCAAAAAAATTTTGGAACCAAGTTGTTTTCATGGTAATAGACAATACTCTAGGATCTTATATGATGACAATAAACAGTACAAGCTAATTTGAATAAATTATGTATGCCAAAATTTGTGTTCTCATTGACCTTGATAAGACCTTGCCAAAATATTACTCTGTAGTTTGGGGAGGATGCTTGGGAACAAGATGTAAACTATGAGAATATCCCCTTTAGATGCAAGATTTGTCATGAATATGGTCGCCTAGCTAGGGATTGTAAACATTGAATCCTAGAGTGGGCACAAGAGGAAATGAACCCTAAAGGTTTTGGACTGCCTAAATAAAAGAACATACAGATAAAACCAACATCTAAGGAACCTATAGTCATCTCCACCAATAAGTTTGCTAACCATATAATGGATGATGAGAATAACATCATAGATATGGAGATCCTAGAAACTCATTTTCAAGCCCTGAGAAAGGAACCAATAGTTGAAGAAATTTATTGCAAAACACAAAATTGAGCCAACTTTAGCTTCTCTAAGTAGCCCTAATTCAACTACTAAGATCCAAAGCAAGGAGGCTAGGCTTATGGCCCAGCTAGAGGAATAGGACAAAAGAGAAGAAATCATATGGAAACAAATATCTAAGATCCAATTGCTCTAGGATGTGTTTAGACCAATTTAGTAGAGGTCCTCAAGTTTGGGCTAGTAAAGCCAGAATCCCCCAACTTTTCATTATTTGGTGTATCACTATCTCTTTCAAATACCAAAGACAAGCCACTTCTCCAAAAGCTCCTTGGGAGCTTAGGGATTTAACCCTACATGCAAGCCAAATATTTTTGGCAAAAAATTGCATCTCTTCTGTCGACACTTTCATTTCTTGAATGAAAGTAATTTGTGGGTGATGTTGTCGAATCATTCATTTCACTTCATTATGCTTTATCGGGCTACCTTTAAACCCTCAAATATTCTAAGTGATGTAGTTGATCAAGCATAGTGACTAAAATGAGGGTAAGATCCTTGACCTTACTCATTACTATCAGCTTTGCATCTTCTTTCCCTATTTGATATTAAGTATTCTTCGTACCTGATCTTTGGTGTGTATCTAACTTCATATTTTTAGTAGACTCTTGAACTCACTCCTATTGGTTGTAGGATGGACTCCAAACCTGGAATAGATGAGAATACCACCATGGCTTTATCAGAATATTATTCGATGTCACCTCCACTATCTATTCCTTTATGAGTTCCTCCATTTGATTGGTTAGAGTCATTATCTTTCTCTTTACTTTTTTTTTACATGTTTCAATCTCATATAATTCACTAAAAATATATAAAAGTTATTATCTATATATCTCTTATAATCCATTAAAAATATGTAAGTTATTATCTATGTTATTGTGAATGATTATTCTAATTAAAATTTCCAATATCATAAGGGTTGTTTTCCAAGATTAAAACTCGATCATCGATAGGATTATACACTATATTTTGGTAACTAAAATCTAGTTGGATAAATACGTATTAGATAAACAACCTCCATAGAGATCATACTATGTGGCCTATGATCTCATGGATGTCTAAGCATTAAATCATTAATCTCATATATATATATATTCCTCATATAACCCATTAAACAAAATATGAAAATTGGTATCTATATTCTTGTGTTGGACTGAAATATCCCATATTACAAGTGTTATTTTACAAAGTTCAAATCCAATCGTGGAGTAGGGTTTTGCACCATGTTTTGTGAAGTCTTGTTGGAAAAATTCATTTTGGATAAACATCCTCCTTGAAGATCATTTCATATAACCTATGACCTAATAGTAAAACTAATTTACCTTTTTAATACACTTAATCACTTTATTATTAATATAATAGATTTAAAAAAGACAACAAAAAATTAGTATTGTTTAAATTTCATATAACCCATTAAACAAATGATGGCAAGCTCGAGATTACAACGAACAGCTTCTCATTAAATTGCAGTAAAATAAAAAAAATACAGTCTCTGTTACAATGTCCAGGCACACTTCTTCTCCCCCAATCCCGAACTCACCATCCCCCTCCCTTACATTTTTCCCCGCTTTTATCCCAACTCCCGATCCCCCTGGCATTCAATGCTCCCACCAAACTAAAATTCTCCGTTCGAATTTCCCTCCAACCGGCTTTTCGAATTTCTATCATTAATGGCCATCTGCACGATCTACTGAGGAACTTGCATTAATGGCCTTACCGTCCTGCAACCGCCGCCCGGTCAGACTGTCTTCTGCAATAATGTCTCCTTCAAGAAGCCATCACCTGTAATGGCTGTGTCGCTAGAAGAAAGGAAAAAAAAAATTTGCGTGGCCGACACCCCTCCCTTTTCATCTACATGGTCTTCATCTTTGTTTGCTTCTACACGGCCATCTGTCCGTGCCTCCTCCCTATTGAAACACTGTTGGTACACGTGTCCTCCGTACCGTCCACGTGCCGAGTCGACCTTGCCGAGCTGTCCACTTGTTTTCCTTCGGCTGTGCCTTGCCTGGCCGCGATATCGCGACATGTCGCGATATCGCGACCCACAGCGTCTTCTCTATGTCGAAGTCCCTTGGGGCCGCGATTTCGTGACCCCCTCCCCCTCTCCATCGAGCCTTTGTTCCCCGCTTTGCCTTAGATTTCAATGCCGTTTTAAATTCACGCCACGTGGCGACTTCTAACTGGTCGCGATATCGCGACAGGCCACGATATCGCGACCTATCGCGATATCGCGACAGAACTCTTCTTCTCCGCTTTGTTTTGAAGATCGCTTTTGCTAAACTGTCGCGATATCGCGACAAAACCCGCCAGCGTTATTCTGCAGTGTTTGGGGTCGCGATTTCGCGACCCCTCCTCCCCTTGCCTTTCAAAACCTTCTCAAACCAGAAATTGCACTACAAACCTTCTCCAATAATGAAAAACAAAACAAATCAAAGTGCAAAGAACCTAAAAAGAACTAATTTTTTTTTTTTTTTTGGATGACGCAGGATTGCCCTACTGTCTCCGGATGCTCCTGCATCAGACACCCGGGGTAAATTAAAAAGTGATCCTCACTTTGGTTTTGATGGGGGAAGACCCAGGCGGTCAACCTCCATTCTTGACAACCAAGTCGCATCTTCAACAGGCCTGCCCTTCCACTTTACCAAGTACTCAGAATATTGTTTGTTTCGGGTACTTCTGCCTTCACGGGTGTCTAAGATCTCTTCAATCTCGTTGGCTGTTGGAGTAGATGCTGGAACTTGCCATAATTCTGCACCCGGCATTTCTGTAACTTCTCCCTCATGATATTCCACTAAATCAAAAATATTAAAAATAGGTGAAATATCAAGCCAACTTGGCAATTCCACCTCATACGCATTTCCTGATTCCCGCTTTCCCAGTATTCGGCATGGCCCAAACTTTTTCATCTTCAATTTATTATAAGTCTTGGCAGGAAATCTCTCCTTCCTGAGATGGACCATGACCTCATCTCCGACTTCAAACTCCTTGAACCACCGCTTCTGGTCTGCCCTTGTCTTGTATTGAGTATTCATCTTTATAATTTGTTTCCTTACTTCTTCATGCAGACTTTTCATGTGTTCCGCAAATTCTTCTGCCTCGGCACTGCATTTTTCTCTCTTGTCCAACTTTCTTAGTTCAAACACATTTCTTGGACTGTTTTCGTAGATTATCTGAAATGGAGATTTGTTGGTGCTCTTATTAACTGAACTGTTATAAGCAAATTTCGCCTGAGGTAAGACTAAATCCCATCCTTTGGGCTGATCTGCTATCAAACATCTCAATAAATTACCCAGGCTTCTGTTCACCACCTCTGTCTGTCCGTCAGTCTGCGGGTGGTATGCCGAACTGAATTTCAGGTCTGTCTTCAACTTCTTCCACAGAGTCCTCCAGAAATACCCAACAAACTTTGTATCTCTATCAAAAACTATGCTTCTTGGTAGACCGTGAAGTCGTACCACTTCCTTGAAGAATAACCCAAAGAATGTGAACTCGCATCACTCGTCTTTTGGCAGGGAATAAAATGTGCCATTTTCGAGAATCGGTCAACCACCACAAATATCGAGTCATTTCCCCTCTGTGTTCTTGGTAAGCCAAGAATAAAATCCATGCTTATGTCCTCCCATGGCCTCTCAGGTACAGGTAATGGCTGGTATAATCCTGTGTTTTGCCTTATGCCTTTTGCCATCTGACATATCCTGCATCCTTGCACAAACTTCCTCACATCTTGCTGAAGTTGTGGCCAGTAATAATTTTCATCCACTAGGGCAATAGTCTTATCCCTACCAAAGTGTCCAGCTAATCCTCCGCTGTGCTTTTCTTTGATCAAGTTCTCCCGCATAGAGCTCCTTGGAATGCATAATTTGCTTCCCTTGAACAACATTCCATCTTGGATTAAGAAATCCAACCATTTTGTCCGGTCCACCGTAACAGGTGTTGAGCAAGCCTTCCAAGCTTCTGCAAAATCCGGGTCTGTAGGGTATAATCCCTTCAGTTCTTCAAATCCCACTACTTCCACTGTCAATTTAATCAGTAAAGTCTGCCTTCTGCTCAAGGCATCCGCAACCTTGTTTGATTTCCCACTTCTGTGCTTCAGCACAAAAGTATAACTTTGAAGGAATTCTACCCACTTCATGTGCCTTTGGTTTAGTTTTGTCTGACTGTTAATGTACTGTAAAGCCTGATGGTCAGTAAACAGAACAAACTCCTTTGGCAATAAATAGTGTCTCCACTTTTTCAGAGCTTGAACTATAGCATAAAATTCTTGGTCATAAACTGAATACTTTTTTCGAGCATCATTTAGCTTCTCACTGAAATAAGCAACTGGTTTGCCCCCTTGACTCAGTACATCCCCTATTGCACTGCCACTGGCATCACAGTCCACCTGAAATACCTTGTTAAAGTCTGGAAGTGCCAAAACAGGTTGTTCTGTAACTTTTCTCTTTAATGCATCAAAGCTCCTTTCGGCCCCTGATGTCCACTTGAACTCCTTTTTATCCCCCCTCATTGTTTCCGTGAGAGGTGCACAGATGCTGCTGAAGTTCTTTATGAACTTCCTGTAAAAGCTGGCCAAACCATGAAAGGATCTTACTTCTGTTGTGCTTCTTGGGGTAGGCCATTCAATGATGGCTCTTACCTTCTCTGGGTCCATTTTCAGGCCTTCTGCTGAGATCACAAACCCCAGGTATACTAACTCCTTCTTGACAAAGTTACACTTTTTCAGATTTATTAACAACTGCTCTTCCCGCAGCTTCTCAAAAACTCTCCTGATGTGCATCATGTGTTCCTCCAGGGTCCTGCTGAATATCAATATATCATCTAAATAAACAATAACAAATTTTCCCAGGAACTCCTTTAGTACTTCATTCATCAGCCGCATGAAAGTACTTGGTGCATTGGACAGCCCAAACGGCATGACCAACCACTCATACAAGCCTTCTCTTGTCTTGAAGGCTGTCTTCCATTCATCCCCTTCTCGGATACGGATCTGATGATAGCCACTTTTCAGGTCAATCTTTGTGAAGTATTCAGCTCCACTTAAACAGTCCATGATATCATCCATTCTTGGCAACGGGAATCTGTACTTAATAGTGATTTTGTTGATGGCCCGTGAATCTGTACACATCCTCCATTCCCCATCCTTCTTTGGCGCCAACGACTCGCAGTATCGCGCATGGACTCAAACTTTCCCGAATCAATCCCTTTTCTAACAATTCCTGGACCTCGTCTATTTAACTCCTCGGCCTCTACAGGCGTCATCCCGTGTGCAACTTTATTTGGCAAGCTGGATCCCGGTACTAAGTCTATATGATGGCTAATTTTCCTTATTGGGGGTAAACCCTCAGGCACATTGTCAGACACAATATCTGGAAACTCCTCCAGCAGATTCAGAACTTCTGCTGGGGTATCCTGGCATTCCTTCCCCCTAACTCTAGGGATTATTGCATAACATAAATGTTCATGCTTCAACCCGTTCAGAAACTTTCTCCCCTCAACTAAACAGACTCTGGAATTGTTACATACCTTTTCATCCGCATCCTTTAAGGGCTTTAGTTTATGGCGTACACCATTCTTTGTCAATGAGTAGGTGTTGGCACGGCCATCATGCACTGCACTCCGGTCAAACTGCCAGGGCCTCCCCAGCAACATGTGGCAAGCATCCATGGGCAGGATGTCACACAGGACCTCATCACAATAATTTCCAATGTTAAATTTAACGGAACACTGCTCATTGACCAAAGCTCTGTGGTCCTTCTGTAACCATGCAACCCGGTATGGGTGTGGGTGCTTCTTCCTTTCTAACTGTAACTTTGTAACCATTTCCTCAGAAACTAGGTTATCCGTGCTACCATTATCAATAATGATATTGCAAACCTTGCCCGCACATTTACACCTGGTGCGGAATAAACTTTTTCTCTGGTCTGTGTCCTTCTCCTCATTCAACAGGACTCTTCTTACAATCATTGTTTCTCCTCTCTCCGCTTCTTCGAAATGCTCAGACTCAGCATCCTCCTCTGCCACAGCAGCTCTGGCTGGACCCTCAGGCCTCTTGTTCGTCCTTTCTCGGTGTTGTGGACATTCAAATGCCCGGTGTCCTTCTTCACCACAGTGGAAACATGTTCCACGAAATACTCCTCTTCCAAATCCTCGTCCAGCTCCACCCCGTCCTCTTGGGTAGCTGTTCTGATCTCGGGGCTGATAAACATCTTCTTCTTTTTGGTCCTGGTTACTACTGGCTTCACCAGTATTTTTTAGATCCTTGTACTTTTCCCCACTGGCTCTCCCACCAGTTCTTCCACCACGGCCCCTTCCTCTTTGCTTGCCTTCAAACCGCCTATTCAGCTTTTCTTCCACCTTTAAGGCAAATTGGTAAGCATCCTCAATGGTGCTTACCCGAACCAGGCTCAGTTCTTCTTGGATACCAAGTCTCAACCCATTGATATAACGGGCTACCTTTTCTTTGTTTGCCTCTAAATGCCCTGTTCTAATAGAAATCTTGTAAAACTCTTCAGTGTACTCTTGGACAGTTTTGTTTGTCTGTCTCAAGCTCTGCATTTTTCTTAGCAGATCCAACTCGTAATCTGCCGGGATGAACTGTCTTTTCAGCTTCTCCACCATTCTATCCCATCTTGTTATTCTCTCCTTCCCTCTTCTGTTCCTCTCCAACTGTATTCCCCTCCACCAAATGCTGGCATGGCCCTTCAACTTGGTCTTAGCAAATCTGACCCGGTTAGGGTCTTCAACCTCCTCGTACTCAAAATATTCCTCTAAGTCATTTATCCAGTCAATCACTTCTTCTGGATTTAGGTTTCCCGAGTATGTAGAAACCTCCATTTTAGGTTGCTTTCCAATCTGAGAGATGGCCTTATACAACCGGGCTTGAGCAGGATCCACAGCTTCTTCCTCTTCCTCAGACTGGTCTTCTTCTTCGACTTCGTCTTCACTTTCCTCATCCCCTCCGGGTTCGTGCCTTCTGCGTAACTCTACTTGCAGGGCTTGAACTTGCCTTTGCAAGGCTCGAAAGTCTTCGACCGGCACCACATCTCCTCCTCCGCCTCGGTTTCTTCGTGGAGGCATTATATATATATTTTTTTATAAAATCTTTCCACAGATCCTGGTGTAACTGCCTCTCTCTCCGGCGATCTGTTACACGCTCAGGAGCTCCCGCTCTGATACCACTTGATGGCAAGCTCGAGATTACAATGAACAGCTTCTCATTAAATTGCAGTAAAATAAAAAAAATACAGTCTCTGTTACAATGTCCAGGCACACTTCTTCTTCCCCAATCCCGAACTCACCATCCCTCTCCCTTACATTTTTCCCCGCTTTTATCCCACTCCCGATCCCCCTGGCATTCAATGCTCCCACCAAACTAAAATTCTCCGTTCGAATTTTCCCTCCAACCGGCTTTTCGAATTTCTGTCATTAATGGCCATCTGCACGATCTACTGAGGAACTTGCATTAATGGCCTTACCGTCCTGCAACCGCCGCCCTGGTCGATCGTCTTCCGCAATAATGTCTCCTTCAAGAAGCCATCACCCGTAATGGTCGTGTCGCTAGAAAAAGAAAAAAAAAAAATTGCGTGGCCGACACCCCTCCCTTTTCATCTACACGGTCTTCATCTTTGTTTGCTTCTACACGGCCATCTGTCCGTGCCTCCTCCCTATTGAAACACTGTTGGTACACGTGTCCTCCGTACCGTCCACGTGCCGAGTCGACCTTGCCGAGCTGTCCACTTGTTTTCCTTCGGCTGTGCTTTGCCTGGCCGCGATATCGCGACCCACAGCGTCTTCTCTACGTCAAAGTCCCTTGGGGCCGCGATTTCGTGACCCCCTCCCCCTCTCCATCGAGCCTTTGTTCCCCGCTTTGCCTTAGATTTCAATGCCGTTTTAAATTCACGCCACGTGGCGACTTCTAACTGGTCGCGATATCGTGACAGAACTCTTCTTCTCCGCTTTGTTTTGAAGACCGTCGCGATATCGCGACGCCTTAAGCTCCTCTCCTCTGCTTTTGCTAAACTGTCGCGATATCGCGACAAAACCCGCCAGCGTTATTCTGCAGTGTTTGGGGTCGCGATTTCGCGACCCCTCCTCCCCTTGCCTTTCAAAACCTTCTCAAACCAGAAATTGCACTACAAACCTTCTCCAATAATGAAAAACAAAACAAATCAAAGTGCAAAGAACCTAAAAAGAACTGAATTTTTTTTTTTTTTTTTGGATGACGCAGGATTGCCCTACTGTCTCCAGATGCTCCTGCATCAACAAAGTATAAAATTCATTATCTATAATCTTGTGAATGACTAGCTCGATCAAATATACAATATCATAAAAGGTTTTTGTCCTAGGTTTGAATCCCACCCAAGGGGTAGGGTTGCAAACTATATTTTGATAACTAGAGTCTCCTTGGATAAACAACATTTTCTATAGGAATTGTCCCCTATGGTCCATGGTCCCACGATGTTAAAAACTATTTTACTTTATTTTTTAATATACCTAGGCATTACATTTTTAGTCTAATAGATTTTTTAAGAAAATAAAAAAATTCATTATCAATGTTCTTGTGAATGATTACCTTGACTGAACTATCTAATCTTATATAGGTTTTATCTTTGATATCATAGTTATTTCTATATATTGCATTGTTGAGATCACAACCTTTACCTATATTAAATCCAATGCTAGATGGATATTTTTCTTATGCTTTTCATAAATAATACCATTTCCATCCACTCAATGATTTTCATTACTTATCTATTGGTCACTAATCCATTAAAAACCCTCATCTTTAATTACCTATTTTTGAAAAGATATGGCATGCTTGTGTGTCCACAAATATCATTGTGAATGAGCTCGAAGGGTCATGTGGCATACTAGTTTCCCCTTTTGGAAAATAATATTTATGATGCTTCCCCAAAACATATCACACACAAGCACCACTAGGGAAGAAATAAGAGGAATTCCAATAACCAACTAATGACAAATCATATACCCCAATGACCTATATGTCCAAGTTTGTGATGTCATAGCTAATTCATATCATCTACCTATGTTATCATAGCCACAAAATCTCTCTTTCTAAAGGAGGAAGTTGGAGTCAATCTCTTTCCAAACTTATAAGTCTAGTTTGACTCAGAATAATACCTTAAGGTAATTATCTTAAATCCACCATCAGTATCCTTGATCACCCACTGATCAAGCCAAATTCTAAATTCTTATTTATGTGGGTGATGCAATATATAGATAATAAATTAGGGCCTACAACTCAAACACGAAGAATCTCATCAAATGAGAAAGAACCAATACTAACCTTGTTGTATTAGCTACTTATAAGAAAGAATCATCCTGAATGACAACATGCTTTCTAGAATATTGTGTTATAATAATGTAGAATATGTCTGTGCTTGGTCATGTGTCGAGTTGTCTCTAAATATGCAATCTAGTTATTAAAAGAGGTTGATGTCCAATAGGTTGAATGAACACCTATACATGCTCATGAGGTTTTACCATTTATGTTCATCCTCACACTTAGTATAGAAGATAGTAACATCAACACCCTCTTTTTGGCTCTTGATGTATACTCAACAAGTTTTAATTTGTATCCTTCCTTCTTACAAAAAGTAAAGATTGGATTTTTAGAGTGTTTTAGTTTTTTTTTTGGTATTAGTCTTAATCACTTCCTTTGCATGAGTTTAGATGGTGAGAGGATGACTTTTATGTTAGATTTTGGAACTAAATACTCAAGATAAAGTAACCATGAGATCTAAAATAAAGTTGCAATATGAAATATATGATAATAATAATATATTAAGCATATAAAACTTATACCCATGTGTTGTAGGTGAGTTGGAGAGGAGAGGGCAATCCTCCAAGGGAGGTCCCAGGTTCGAATCTCCACCCTACCAAAAATTTGAATTGTGTACCCAAAATCCAATTGATAATGTTGGTGCGCAGGGCCGGGTGCGACTCCCGGGTGACTTTGACGGTGTAGAACCCCCTATTCGTGGTCTCTCAGACCAAGGCGGCCTTGCAAGGGGTTTTTCGCTTTAAAAAAAAGCATATAAAACTTACAAACAACTTTAAAAATAACTCAAATATATGCTATTAGTAAATGCTCACGAAAATATGATCTTTATTGAATAAAGACCTCAAATACATCATACTTCTTCACTCTCCATTACAACTATATATGACAATCTATCTATCACTCTATATCTTTTTCACACCCACACACACACACACACACACACACACACACATATATATATATATATATATATATATATATATATATATATATATATATATATATATATATATATATATATATAATGGAATGTGACTCTTTAGATGGAGATTTCTTGGCCTTCACTCTTCCTACGACTCTTCATCTTCCTATCTATGACACATGTGCACATGGACAACTATGCACATATACATTGTCAAAATACTTTGCACATTTGTACATTTATTACATTGCATAAAGTAAATACTCCCACTCTAATATAGGACACTTTCCTAATCTAAAGATGCACCCAAGGTGGTACATTAGCATGTACCAAATAATGTAATATATTCCAACATCTCATGACATTGTCTTAAATCCTGATGGTGAACAAGGTACTTGAACACTTAATCAATAAGAGAGGAGAATAATTTAGAAGTACACTCAAAGCATCTTAGATACAATAATAACTATCTCATATATCTCAAAAATATTGTTGAACATAATGTTGAGAAGCTCAATATTTTTCTTGCCATCATCAACTTCTTCTTCTTTATAATTCCTTTTATAGTACAAATATCATCTTCCAAATTCTTGAATTGACTATATAATCATCAATGGTATCAAAAGAATCCATAGTCAAGGCAGGGAGTTATGTATCCAATATACTTGATTTATGTGGAATCAATATGATCACATAGTCCCTAAAATATGTTAATAAATTCATTGGGATCCGTAATGTTGTTGAGTGTTCTTGATCTTGTCAACACGAAGAGCTATCACACCAAGAGCTCATTTATTTTATTCTTGAACATCTACTTTATTTATTCTTAATTTATAGAGGTTTCTTATTCATAAATTTTTGTAAACTCATGCTTTGGAGCAAAGCTTCAATTTTAATTTTCCAAGTAGTATGTTTAGACCATTTAGCAAGGGAAAATATTAATTCATAACTTTCCTATCTAAAAATTAACTTTTGCATCTGGTTATAACAAACAATTACACTACCAACACAAAGATATAAAAAACCATACAATTTGAAAAGAGAATAGGCTCAAAACACTTTTGTATGAAAAACTTATGACCCCTAGAAGCTTGTCCCTAAAATTAGGCAAAATACCTCCAAAATATTTGAAATTAAAAAAAAAAAAAAATTAGTACCTACAACAAATGAGAGGCTTCCATGTGTTTCTCTATGAATGGATGCAAGGGTTCAAAGTATATGTTGACTCAATAGAGAACAAACAAATGAAAAGCTACTACATATCATTTTATGCAAGGTGTTGCTAATTGGCCATTGACTATGCAAGCAACTAGACAATATACCAATAAACTAGATCATGTCACTTGTCATGTCACATGTCATTTATCATGCTTTGATTTACTCCAAAATCTATGACCTGCCAAGTCAATTAATGATTGTGTGGCTAGTCGATGAATGGGTTTGATGAGTTGGTGAGATGTGATTCTTCAAACCCATATTTATGTCTATCATGTGGCATCTTGCCTACCATGTTGGCCCATTCCACACCATCACATACCATGTCAATGATTACCATGCCACTCCCCATGTCATCAGGTATGATGTCATCATATAGTATGTAGCATAATAGTGGTATTATACAATTAAAGGAACAAATAATAATGAATGATAGAAAACTAGTAATATACAATATTTCACAATATAAGAGAAAACGATATCAGAACTAAATGAATCAAAATTATATCTTATAACTTATATTATATTCAAATGGTTGTGTTCATTCACCTACAACAATATTGTACTTGTTATAGGTACATGCAATTATACACACAACATAATATTGTTAGAATATATTACATTATTGTGTACATGTCAATGTACCACCTTTGGTACATTACTAGAGTAGGAGTTTACTCTAGAGTAAAGTTAAGTAGTTACTTTAAGCAATGTAATAAATAAATAAGTGTTATAATGTGCAATTATGTAAATGTGCATGTAGTCCACATGTACATGAGTCATAGGATAAAGTCAAAGGTAGAGTGAGAGCCAAGGAACTTATCTTCTTATATATAGGTCTTACAGTATATGAAACGAGAGGAGAGAATATAGAGAGTGCATAGTATAGATTGGTAGAGAGGTACAATGTAGCTCTTCAAAAATAGTTTATGGAGTGTTCATATCCTCTATTATACTACATTGTACTATTTTTGTAAGCTTTCATTAATGGCATATTTATGAGTTACTGCAAAATATTTTCTTATCATTTTCCTACATATTATAGTGTTGTTATCATATAGTTATCATAGTTTACTTATATTACATCTTGTGGTTGCATTTTCTATATCATATACTCATAAAAAGCTAACAATGGTATTAGAGCACATGGTAGATTGATAGTAAATAAGGAGAGCCACAAGTGAGATTGAGAGAAATCCAAAAATATCATTTACAAAAAAATTTAGATTATATTTGGCTAGAGTCTTTCTATAGGGTTGCAAAAAAACACATGTGGTTCTACTAGTGTAGACCAATTGGTTCATCCAAACCCCATAAGGGGGTCGAAGGACCAAAGTTCAAATCTTAGGCCTCATCAAACTAAATGCTTGTCCCTTTCCTTGTTCTTTAAGCGACGTAAAAGGTTTAAAATGAATGTGGCATGGCAGTTATAGGGGCGGATTGCGCAAGATTTGTGTGGCGGCTTCTGGGGTGAACAATGTAGAATACTATGGCGGCCATAAAAGCTGGACAACCTGCCCAGATTCATGGCAGCTACTGATTCCACCATGTTAAAAAAAAAAAAAAACCATTGGGTCTACTAGATTGACAAATCAAATAGTGAAGATTGATTATCTCTAGATTTAGAATTTCTTCCATTATAATCCTAATACTTTGTTGCAGGAAAAAGGATATTCAAAGAAAGTTGGAAAGCTTCCTACATAGAGCTAGGAAGAATATCTTCTTTGGAATCAATTCAAAACTAAAAGCAACAAATAGAATATAAAATATTTTGAGGCTTGTAGAAAAGGTCTCGTTGCTAGAGATTGCAGACCTGCAAAGAGCAAAAGAAGAAAATGTAACATAAGCCTTGTTGCAAATTCAAGAAAGAAGAGACTCCAGAGAAGAGTCCAGGAGAATATTGGAATTTGGTGATATCCATTTAAGACTACGATTAACAATTTAAAGAGACTCCAGAGAAGAGTCTAGGAGAAAATTGGAGGTTGGTGATATCCATTGAAAACTACAAAGAGCAGATTGAAGAGACTCTAGAGAAGAGTCCCAATGAAGATAAGAGATTGGTGATCTTCATTAAATATTGAATACTTCACCTTGAATAAGTTGAAGAGACCCATAGAAGATTCCATTTAAGCACTTCCAATTTTGGAAGAGATAGTAAAGGAATAGCAAAAGTCCTATTCCTGAAGTAGCAAATTTTAGAGACTCGAGAGGGAGATTCCATTGTCAAACTTCCATAGTAGAAGGTTGAAGAAAATATCTTATTGGGAAGACCAGAGAAGATACAAGAGTGAAGATCCCAAAGCATAGGTCTCAAGGAGAAACAAGGAGAAGGTTTGGTGAGCCTTATTGAAGGAGATTCAAAGAATACCATTGAAGGAGTTATTAGGATAACTCTTTGGAGAAATTTACCACCAAGGAGAAGTTACTGATAAAGAAAGTATTTGGTACAATTATTGCCATCTGACAACAAGCCCAAACAAAGATAGATTTTGCAAGAATCTTGTCAAATTTTAAAGGAGATTGGTGAAGACCTCAAGACTTTCAAATTCTTGAGAAGAAGGCCTAGATTGAAGTTAAAATTTGACAAGGAGGTTGAAGGATAAAAGAGCTAGATATTACTACCAAAATTGAGAGGTTTGAAGACTACCTTTGAAGGCTAACAGGCTCATTCAGATAAAGGATATCAACTGGTTTCTACAGCAAAAAATTGAAGGGTTCTTGAAGGATAATCTCAATTGCAATTTGGAGGAGTTCCCTACCAAATTTTTGAAATCCAAGGATAGCATTTCAATGAAATAATTGACTGTGAAAGAGGAGCAATTAGGAAAACATTACTAGCTATGAAACTTTAAATTTACAGGGTACATTCTAAAGGATAATTAAAGTCACCTACTACAAATTCAGGGCAACAAATTAGACGGTTTCAAAGTTGCAAATAGGTGAGCTAAAGAACTATTTTAGATAGTCAAGAAGAGTTGTGATTTCATCTAGTAAAATATAACAAGAAGGTGAATCTAATCACCTTACAATCCTTCATCTACAGAGTTCATTAAGGTAAGCAACTTTGGTATAAAAATATTCATTAGTTGAACTTTAGATTTTTGGTTTATTATTAAAATTCGTTAAACACCATATTAGAGTTTAAAAAGTTGCAAAGAGAAGGTTGCATTTTATAATCTTCAAGGGAGTGCAAAAGATAGTTTCTTTTAAGGTTAATACCTGCACATTAAATAGGAGATTAGATATATTTTGACAAAAATAAAAAGTTGTAGAGATTATAGTGAATTTGAAGGTTGTTATCAATGCATTATATTGGTTACCCTTAATTTCTTTATAGTGCATTAAAAGTTTATCAAATAAGAAAGTTTTAGTGCATAAAATAGGGTAATAATAAAGTTTCTAGAGACACTATTATGCACATGAAACCTACAACTTATTGTGGCATAGTAAAGCCATTAAAATGGTGATATACCTCCAAGGAGTGGAGAAGAAAACCACTATCTAAAACCATAAAAAGAAGGTACAAAAGAAGACTATAAGAGTCTCAAATTTTAGGTGCAATTAAGTAGTGTATTACAAGCTATTACAGGTTGTTTACAAGCACCTCATTTGTCTTCTCCATTACACCAAAATAAGGCAACGATTTAAGTGTCTCAAGGACACATTATGTAGCCCATTGTCTGATCTACAAGTAGTCGTCATTAGCGAAAGAAAAGCACATTCAAAGTGCTTGAAATAAGATCCATTCTAGAGGGCTCAACATCCATCGTTAGTAAGGTGGAAGCACAAACTCAAGGTGTTTAAGATTATATCTAGTCCAAAGAGCTTGATACCCACTTCACCAAGGTGTAACAAGACACCAACTCAATGCCTACATAGCAAGCAACTTGTAGTATCAACAATCCTATGTAAGAAGCTAGCACTCATTGCAAGGAGGATAATACTAAGGACAATGAAGCACAAGTAATATAAAAACAAGAGCATATAAGGAGTGCCTTACCTAAGCAATAGCTTGGTTGAACCACCAGTTGGAGCATCCAAGATCTGCCATCGACTGAAGAAGAATCATCAACCAAGAGGGCGGTGTTGAAGCATCCTACAATCACCATATCTAGAGCTAACCTTTTGGTATAATACCATCCATATTCATTGGATAAAAATAGGAGCCATCTCACACTTTGTTGTCACAAAGGAGACAAATAAAACTTGAAAATAGTTGGCAAAAACAAGCATTAAGAAGCCTTAAGGAGTTTGAAACATTGAAAGTAAGTGTGCATGAAAGGATAGGCATAAACACTTATCTCAGCAAAGGGAGGAAGATTGTGCCACTTGGCACAAAGTTGTAATAGCATATTCATAACCATAATGCTCACACTCAAGAAGGAAGGGCACATAAACTAAGTAATGCTCCCATCATTTATTCAACACTCAAGAAGAGCATATTGAGTGCTCACCTACATTTTCCAATGCTCGAGTTACTGCACCATGTGTTATACCACCTATCAAGTCCTACATCAACATTGTGTCGCCTGAGGAGACAAAAGTCCTGGATAACACTTAGTACCACTGGGCACCTATGTCAATAAGGCAGAAGTATACTTATAATCACCCAAATAAGAGCACTCTAAGTGTGGAAGTGTATCTTCATCAAACATTAAGTGGAGAGATAATTAAAGATGCAATCGAGATAGAATTAGAAGCACGATTGAGAGCGAACTCAAGGCACAAAGTCAAGGAGTAGATGAGGAGCACTCAACATTGAGCATTAGTTGCTTATTTCCATACGTAGAAGTCCAACATCAATATTGAAGTTAAAGTGCAAAATAAATTTGTCATAGAGGAGCATTGTTCATAGAAGAGCATTAATGCTTGTGTTATAAGGTGAAGATCAACATTTGGATTAAACAGTCTCACCACCGATCAATCAGCTCATACGTAATACTTTGCAAGGAAGGTAATAGACATATATTCTAAATATATTTTTTCCTTTAGTTTTAGGGAGTTATAAGGTGCTTAATATAAGGTTGAAAGTTATATGTTATTGCATTGAAAATTCAACCTTAGAGAGATAAAATTCAATTAAAGCAAAGGAAGTATTAATTGCTTGAGATTCACACACTATAATATTTGCTTTCATTAAGGAGTGATAATGCATAATATATAAGGTTGAAATCATTATTATTTGCATTAAAGATATTGCAAACACAACCTTAGTAAATTTGAAAGCAAGTCAATAGGAGTTTATATCCATAAATAGTATTTCAAATCACATTAATTGAAATACAAGTATATTAATATTTGCAATCAATATCATAGGAGATATAAGGGTTTCTACTTGGAAAAAAAATTATTATTATATTGTAAATATTATGAATTTTTAAAATTTCAAATTAGGGAGATATAAGGAGCGCCTCATCAAACTTTAATTAATTGAAATTTAGAAAATTGAATTATTAAAATTTAAGGATAAAGGAGCAAAATCATTGCTTGTCAAAAGAGATGGAATTTATTGATTACACTTATCTCATACTCACATTAAAGAGACAAAATGAATCCAACCATAGAGAACTACATTAAATTGAAAAGTGAATACTTAAATAGTATAAATAAGGTGAAATAGGAGTTGGTTATTATCATTCCCAAAACATTACAAATTCAACTCAAAATATTAACTAATAGTAGATAAGCACATTATAAACTTTATAGCTTACTATAATCACTTGGAAGACATAAGGAATCCTAAAAAACCTAAGTCTTGGATAGGTTTTATCAAATTAGTATACATACTCTAAAATAGGGAGACATAAGGAAGCCAACTTCAAAGGTCATAAAAATATATAAACATCAAAAGGTTTATTATTTAAAGCAAGATGGAGGAAATAATTAAGAATGCATTCAATGAAAATAGTGAAATTCTATTTCATGAACTTAGGTTCTATTCACAAAATATGAGAGAAAACTTTGATGGATTCAAACTTTTGTCTACAGAGTTGAAAGAAATATTCTCTTTGTTTTTAAAGAAAGCAAAGGAAGAGAACTTTACAACATTAATTGGATATCTTTATGAAACTCTATTCAAGACTTGGCAGAACACTCAAAATGTGATTATTTTTCTTTAGAAGAGTGTTTAATGTTCTATTTGTTATCAATCACTTTTGAGCTCTTTCAAGGAATGAAAAAAAAGAAAGTAAACGCTAGTAAAGAATCTTTGAATCCAAGTCAATTTTATTGTGATGATAGACTAAATCATCATGAAGCAGATATTCCTCTAGTAACAATGTAGAAATGAACAAGGAGGAAGAGAAAACATGGCAAAAGAGAACAAGACAAAGATCCTAATATGGATACAAACAAAGAGTATAATAAAGAAAGCACAAAGACTAAAATAGATGAACATGAAGTTAAAGCTCTCTCAGCAAATATAGCATTTTATGAAGACACTAACTACTTGCTTGAATAGGATACAAAAAGTAGAGAAGGAGAATACAAACTCCAGAACCAAGACAAAGATCCATATTGAAGATTAAAGTCTTCAATACACAAATAATATAATATAGGGGGTGTTAGAGTATATTACATTATTGAGTACATGTCAATGTACCACCTTTGGTACATTACTAGAGTAAGAGTTTACTTTAGAGTAAAGTTAAGTAGTTACTTCAAGCAATGTAATAAATGAACAAATGTTAGAATATCCAATGATATAAGTGTGTATGTAGTCCACATATACATGAGTCATAGGATAGAGTCAAAGGTAGAGTGAGGGCCAAGGAACTTATCTTCCTATATATACGCCTTATAGTGAGTGAAACGAGAAGAGAGAATAGAAAGAGTGCATAGTATAGATTGGTAGAGAGGTACAAAATATCTATTCAAAAATAATTTATGGAGTGTTCATGTCCTTCATTATACTGAATTGTACTATTTTAGTAAGTTTTCATTAATGGCATATTTATGAGTTATTACAAAAGTTTCTCTTATCATTTTCCTGCATAATATAGTGTCATTATCATATAGTTATCATAGTTTGCTTATCTTACATCTTGTGGTTTTATTTCCTATATCGTATACTCATCAAAAGCTAAAAATATATATGCTTAAACACACATAATGACTAAATGGATAATTTTTTATTATCTCTAGGTTTGCACATGCATTAATAAATTTAAAATGTGAAGGGTCTATTTATACTTTTCCTAGGAAAGGGGAGATAGTTGCAACTATACAAATTTCTTATACCTAACCCTTAACTAACTTCCCTAGCATTTTGATTACATGATATTTGAATTGCATGAGCATTCAATTATACATATATCCAATTACATGTATGTACATTTCATTAAACACTTTGTGTTTGAATTACAAAATGACTCAAAATGACAAAACTATATATACAATCAAAATTATATTCATGTAATTGGATTTGTATGCCCTACGTCAAGCTTAAGGTGGCATCATGTTAGAATTGACTCCCCCATCTACCCTTCCCTCTAGATTAGTTGATGTCCTTATTGAAAACTATTGTTGCTCTTGAGGGCTTTTACTCTATTGCAGTTGAGGAGTGCATGGAATCTAAACAAGACATCCTTCCAATTGCTAAACTTATAGTTTGAGGGCTTCAATTTCATCCTTCAAGCACTTGGTATAGGATTAGTACCTTGCCCACCAAAATCCATAATGCTATAACTTCTTCTCTATCTATGAAAACCTTCTACACAATTTCATTTCCCTCTTTCTTGACCTTGCTTACCTCTTGGCTGCATTTACAAGTTGCTAATATCAATCTATAATCAATTGATCATGGTGAGTGACCTCTTGCACCTTAGCTTCAAGAGCCTACTCCTTCACCACACACTCTAATTTCAATTATCGATCAACTAGTTTACTCATCCCATTCCTTTCTCATCTAGTCCACCTCCTATTGTATCCTAGCCAATCCTACTTTGGCCTCCTATTGTATTCACTAAAGTTGTCCATGTATCAAATACACCATTTTTATTTTCTAAGACACTTCCTTGTGCATATGCCACTCCTAGCATGCAAGGTCCTTTCAACGACTTTAATTTTCCAATGCAAACTCCTTACCTATGTAAAAAAAAAAAAAAAATTGGTTGTTGAACAAGGGTTTTAGTAAAAATATTTTTATATTATTCTAACATGCATCAACTTCAACTCTTCTACATAATTTTCTCTTTTGTGATAGGTTCACTCTTCTCCTTGTTTGCCTTAGGATTCTATGTAATTAAATTTCCTTTGTTTTTTCCCTATATGATCTAGTGTGTACCCTAGGCTATGCACTATGGCAAGCCCTAGCTGGGACAAGAGTGGGTGACTAATATTCTTCTCTTGTGCTTATTGTTGCTTCTTGGTTATATGTATAAAATTAAGCAAGTGATAGCTTATCATACCTTTTTATAATTTGAGAGAGGTAGGCGGCCACTTGGATTACATGTGACAACTCCCCCTCCACTCCCTTATTGCCACTTCAACACCCATAACTAAAATGCATGCAATTGCTCATTTAACATGTTAATTTTATCTTATTTGTGCTTGAATATTTATTCCTTATGCATGGAAGGCCTATCGAGAAGACATTGGTGCCCCATCCTAGACTATGCCAACATCTTGACCTAGACAACCTACCTAGACATCTAGATGATCTGGTTTGTCGACCTGGTGATGAGCTCCTAGATTATATTATTAACTTCAAATTTATTTATATTGCATGAGAATCCATTTACATGTTAATCTATGATTTTTAAACTTATTAGGTATGAGGTACTATATGTGCATCATAAGGCTTCATTATCTATCACTATCTTATTACAATGCTCAAATTTCAAGGGGGTCATAGGCAATTGTTTTAGTATAGTCTATTACAAGAATAGTATAACATGCAACTACGAAAAATATCACCAATGATTATAAATGCATGGAAACTATTATTACATATTATAAATACTTGGAAATTACTACTATAGACAACAATAGAATTAACAAGTGCAAGTTCAACTATTCCTACAAAATTAAAGAAACATGAAATAAACTACCATACATAAAAACATAATGGATGCTATAAATAGATACCTACAAGTAAGTTCCATGGGAATTCTAGTTGAGCTTGGATTTATAGTGGGCACTTTCTACAAGGCATGGGCATGGCTCTCTCATAGTCAAGAACTCAAAAAAATGTGCTAAAAAATAAAATCATAATGCATATATATAGAAGTTTGTCTATAGTTACACACAATAAGTTCTAGGATAATATTAGAGTTACAATATTTTCCCCTCTGATTGGTTTTCTAGAGCATTCGTTCAATTTATAACAAAGAAAAGTACTAAAATAATGTTGGCTACAACTTGGGAATACCTAACTAATCTATTTGGTCTCTAGGTATAGTCATGAAAAAGGTTTCAAATCATGAGAGTTTTAGAGTGGATCCAATCCAATCAAATCCTTGCTCATCTACCAGAGCCACATAGTTCTTGGATTTCTCAATTACCTCTTATATGTTCACCAAAGAGTGTGGTTCTCTCTTCTGTACTGGAGAGGCAATTCCCTTGATTTAGAACAAGAGTCCTTAAGGGCTAACTCTAGCTCTCCTTTTGACTTTCCCAAAAAATATTGTAAAGCATCTACATGTATTTCTCTATCATTTAATCCATGAGAAGTATGGTTCCTAACTTTTTCTTATTCTCTAGGATACTTACCACATCTCATGCTCAAGGAGAACCATCAAAGGTTCTTTTAGCTCCTTCTATGGTACTTTTCAACATCCCTTTATCTAGATATCTCATGTTGAAGGATAAATTAAAAAACACAAATAACAACATCCTCACCAAAATATTAGGGTCTATTTTAGTGCATTAGACATAAAAAAATTTGTGTAGGTAAAATTCACAAAAATAATTCTTTTATGTATGGGTAAGAGAAATGTAAACTAAGCCATAGATTAAGGATAATTAGGTTTCAAAGGATTTCCTTTGCATACATGCTCCAACTACATTCATAGCCATTATTTCTTGAGATATAAGGCATAAATTCAAGCAAGGGATTTATAGTCTACCATATGTATAGCTAGCTTGATTGTCAAAGGAAGAATTGTCAACTTTGCATTCTTATTTTTCTATGTTTGCTCTGTGAACTATCAATGTCTTTCAATAGCTATACAATTGTTATAAAAGGACTCAGGTTCCTTTTACAACTTTTTTATCTCCTACTTCCATTTATCTTTTTCTCTCCAAGAAAGCTTTAAATTGAGGTCTAATTTTGCTACTTTTTCCTTCCAAAATCCAATTTCAAGAATTCCCCTCGATTTACAAATTTCATCTTTAATTTTAAAAGTGACTTCAGGTTTATCTCTTCCTTCTTAATTTTGACTACTATAGAGATAGTATTTGTAAGTATCTCTTTTCCTTTTTCTAATAAACCTGCAACTATAGGTGATTCTTCCAATTTCATTGTCATTTCTTCTATAGGAGCCTCTTCATGCCACTCTGTTGCTACTGCTTGAGTTGCCATATTGTCTAGAAGACCTTCTTGGTCCTCCCCAAGGTCCTGCTAAGTGTCCATAGGGACATTTGTAGTGTCAATAGGAACCGCTTGAGTTTCTATAGGGTATTCTTAGGTTCTCATAGGAATGTCCAACTCTATAATATTGTATTATATTGTCCTACGATATTTATGCAGTTCCTCTTAAGTTTCCATAACAATAAGAATTTATGTTGCCTTTTCAACACTAGCCCTTACATCTTATGTAGGAGCTTCTTTTATCTTCTTTTGTGGTCTATTATATCTATCCCACTTTCTCTTTGGCAGTTATTGGTCTTGACTTCCTTTCTATTGTTATTCTTTGTTTATGTGGTAACTATGGAACACACGATTCTCTTGTTTATCTATGCCTTCTTATGTCATTTTATGTCCTAGTTTATGAAAGAGCTAGAGACTCTTCATTAGAGTCTACTATAAGAGTAATAGTGCCAAGTAATTTGATGACTCTCTAACAAGTTTCTATAAGAACCTTTGTAGCACAATTATGTTATTCCACCCTTGGAGGAACAATATGAATTGACATATTTAATATTTAGCTTTATGACTGCTTTAATCTCAAATTCAAATAACTTAGTCTATGAATAGGATGATATGTCCTTTTCTAGATTGCTAACACCACCAAACAACCCATACTCTCCTATGTATGGTACAAACTCCCCATCGTACAATATTTGGTAGTGCACTATACAACGTCCATTGTACTGCATTTTGTACACACTATACGATATTTGGTATGCATTGTATGGAATTTGATATGCATTGTATGACAACTTGATTGTATGGTTTGTATAACCAACAAATTGAATCTAAATTACTACAATACTCATCAATGACAATACACCCAATGAACATACAAGGAAAATAGATGATAAATAAATGTGGAGATATTGCATTAACAAGTGCCTATATGATGGAATGCATATGACACTATATTACATATAAAGTCTATGATACTATGTAGAGTGTCTTTCTCAATGCGATGTTTGTGCAAACATATCTACTCTCCCTCTTGTGTGGATATATCTTGAATACCTGCTATCCTTCTATGCAATGTTACAATATACAAGGTATCCACTCAATTGAACGAGAGGACCTATTTGTCTTTAGGGGTTGGTAGTTAAAAATTATTACCTTGAACATGCCACCTCTAACTAGTTGATAACTATTAGAAAACTAATAACTACATTTGCACATAACTCAACTTATTCCATACATATCTCATACATTACATTGTACAATTTTAATCACTAGACTTTGGAATAGCAAAAGTATTTTATCAAAACTTATGATATCAAAACATATGACTCCAAAATTATATCATGTGCATATGACTTCCATCATAATTTATTTATGTTTTTGTCTCACATTCTTTGGTTGAAGAGGCATGTTAGAACTAGCGCCTACAAATGCCCTTCCCTCTAAATTGGTTGATGTCCTTGTCGATGATTGTTGCTGCTCTTGGAGACTCTGGAGCTTTTGAGGTTGAGGCATATAAATATGTACTCCTTTGAGATCCCATATCTATAGCTTCAAGGCTTTGGTTTATCCCTTCAAACACTTTGCATAGGCCTAGTAATGAGCCCACTAAAAGCCTTAATGATTTAAATTTTGCTTGAATTTAGCCATCCCAGTATTTAGCTCTACCTCTCTTTTGTTTTTTTAACTTCTCTCCTCACTACTTCATCCAACTACTCATCATGTTGAGCAATCAATTGATCTGAGTGAGTAATATTCTACATCCTGGCCTTTAGAGTTTGCTCTCTCATTGCACACTCTAATTTCAACTGATCTATCAATTGATCTTATTGCTCTACACCTGTTTCATAGTCTCTACCTCTTTCCTCGACCTTTTATTAATTTCACTAATTTGTTTCTCCTTGTATTCTCATGCACACTCCATGTTTGTGCATTCTTCACAACTTATACGAATATTCTCCTTGGTCTTAACCATGTTTGCTTGATGTGCCTCCACTTGTGATTCTTCCTTTATTATTAAAAATAACATTTACCACCTCTCACTTTCTTCATCTAAACTATCCTCCAAGTGAGGATTCCATGTTTGTTATTTAACTTTTATCATCGGTCATTCATCAACAATGTGCAAGTCTTCGATCTACTCAACACTTCGATATTGTTGTATAATTCTCCAATTTATTCATATTGGTTGATTTTTTATTCTTTTGTATCCATGTCTCCCATGTCCTTGCAACAAGTTAATTATCATTAACCTCTCCAAGCTTCATGCAGTACTGGTTTGAACTTCAAACTTCAAAACAAGAGACAATTACTATCTTGGATCATCTTGCTTTATCTTGCTTAAGGGTAAGCAAATTCATGAGGGGAGGATTTGTAATGTCCCTTTTTGGATGATAACAAGCTATGGGTCCCATTCACCTATTTATGTGAAGCAATTATGGTGAGTGGATGTTCGTGTGTAGGAGGTATAAGTATGAGTGACTATATACATTTATTTTGTATTGCTTTCCTAGTGAAATTCTTATATTTTAGGGATATTCCTAATTTTTAGGAGGTAATATCAAGTTTTGGAGTGGCCTTAGTGATTTTCTTAGATATGTTATTTGCTAGCTAGGATTTCATTTGATATAATGTAATAACCCACCCCTATTTGCTATTTTGCTTTTCTGCTTTATGATTTTTTTTTTTTGTTCAGGATGTTTTGCTATTTTGTGTTTTTGCTTGCAAGAAATGAGAGTGCAGAAAATGAAATGAAATTAACATAAACTAAGAATGAACTAAAATGAAATATCATATATTATTAACAAGAGGGATTCATAGGTACATGAAATGATCATATAGATCGGATATGCAGATAATAATGCTAACCTAGATGTTGAAATCCTCTCTGAAGCCAAACCTAGAAAATTCAAACCCTAGTGCCACTACTGAAAATGCAACCCCAAACTATACGACCCCCTTGGAATGGTACGACCACCATAGAAAAATATGCACATCTCCAAAAATGCTTAAAATCACCATAAAGGGTCACCCAGACATACCATATCCAATGCCAAAATATCCAAAATGATTTGATGTCTTCGTTGAGAGTTGTGAGCAAAAATATAGGGTTGGAAACCCTAGTGTGGTACGGCCAATACTACAAAAATTTGCTGCAAATAAAAATAAAATGATCTGTAAATAATCTCCACTAATATCTCCTTGAATAATCTCCAAAAATATTGCCAAAAGATCTGTAATAATCTCCAAATGACTCTCCGCTGAAGCACAATTGCAACCCTTGTATGAAGCTGCCTCTGAATCACCTAGGAGTGATCTCTCACACTCGACGATGATGTTATCTGAGAGGGATTTCGTCCTCACAAAGCTTGAAACCCTTGCACAAGCCAAAGTCTCCAGTTTCATGAAATGAGCAAACAAGAATGAGCATGAAATGAAGAAATTTCACTTTTTATATTTCCTCCAGAAGGCTACGTCCCTCTTGGGCAAATAAAATTAATTTTAATTTTATTTTATTTCATCCCCTTATGTCTCTCAAATGGGGCCCCAATTTTAAGTTATAACATTAGACACTTTTTAAATTTTAATCCTTATATCCTCTTTTTGGCCCCATTCACAAATTACATTAGGAAAATATAAAGTTAAATCTTTAATTTAACTTTAAGTTATTTCAACGACAAAATATTTAATATTTTGGTCCATGCCACTCGAAACCACCAAACGAGGGTGGAAACAAACACCCAATTGGAAAAATGTATCAAACCCATTTCTCTGTTTCGTAGGACCCATCATGAACTAACTTACTAAAAATAGTAAGTGAGGCCCAAAACACCCCAAATCACTCCAAAAATTGGCAACCGACAACAAAAAACACGTCCAAACATCAAACTCATCCCCAAAAGTAGCCTATCGGAACTCGAGAGTAGGCTAACCTAAGCAACAACTACTAACTGATTAGAAAGGGGATATTACATATAATTTAAAGTCCTAATAAAGATTATAATGGATGATTATGACTAAATTATTGTCCTAAGAGGTTTAGTTCTACTGTATAGGCTATATTTGAGGAGGATGAACACTTTGGATGGTGGCATGCATATAGTCATTAGATTTGACTTCGAGATTTCTGAATTAGGTCTTTAATGCTTTAGGTATTTGAGATGCAAATTTTAAGTTATGATGTGATCTTTGGGCAAGGTCTAATATTTCTAGATTGTGAATTTAATTTAATTTCATGTCATTTTGGATGGATTAAAATTTTGAATTAATATCCAAGGAAAGGCTTTAATGACTAGTGTTATGATATTTAATGTTAAGAGATGTCACTTTTAATACATTAGAATTATTTCTAATGTATGGGGTTTCAAAAGCACTTAGTATTATAGCCTAGGGTTGGTGACTAAGTAAAAAAAGGGGCAATTGTATAAAAGGGGAGATTTGAGAGAAACATTCATGGCTTGACATTTTAGAAAAATCCTATTCTACATTTTCTTGGTGGTGGTTGTGTTCTAGCAACAAGCTTGCAAAATTGAGGATAAAACCCTTGAATTTTAGGATTAGAGGGATTAATTCTTAGATTTTAGTTGATGGATATATACATGGTCAATACTTGGGCATTTGTTAGAGATTTAGAGCAAATGTCTCTTCTTTTAGGATGACTTTGAGTACCTATTTGGCAATTATTCATTGCACTTTGTTTGAGTGTTGATTATTTGGTAGAGGTCGATTATTATCTAGTTTAGAGAGTATGACAACACAAATTCACTTGGAGTTTAAGTCTGATTGGTTGGGGTTTGGCTTGGTAGAGTTTTATGAGCATATTGGTCTTGATCCTCATTTCTTTGTTTGTTCATCTCTTTCAATTTGTGTCTTCTTTATAGGTTCTTAAGTGATATTAGTGAGTGACCAACTCTTCTATTGTAATATCTCTTCATCATTCAGTGATTGCGATTTCCATGTGCACTTCTCTTAGTTTATCATTTTATTTATATTTGTGTCAATCTAGGTATTGTTTCCTATTAAAAAAGCTAATGTTGTTTAGGGATTCTATATACTAGGAATACTAGTGTTTTGTTTTAGAATTTGTATGTGAGTTTGTATTTTGGTTAGGGGATTTTACAACATTAACTCAACTGGTTAAATTAGCCTCAACTTTCAAGAAGGATATTTGAATTCGAATCTTATCAAATGATACATACATTATAACTATTCCAATATAACTATATGTTAATAATGTAATACAAGTAGAGTCCATTTCATTCTTGTATAACCAATTGAAAAAAAAAAGAATAGTAACTTTGAATACAACACTTATTAATTGGTAATATTTGTTCAAAAAGTACAAATAACCTATTCCTTTTAAATTTAAACTTCAAACCTCCTATCGAAGTGAGTGCATATATTTCTTCCTTTTATATAGGAGTGCATATATTCAATCCTTTTAAATTTAAACTTTAGACTGTCTCTATAAGGCACCTAATTCATCGTTAAATTCATATGATTTTCTATTGCGTTAATTATCATGGTCTTCTTATACAAACCATTATTTTTATTGTTTCTAGTGACAAATTCTTATGATGTAAACTCCTTTAACTCTAATACTCTGTTCACTTAGATGAAATCATCTTCTAATATTTAATTTAGAAGATAATCAAAATTAATTAAAAGGATAGTCAAAATTAGCTATATATGAAGTAAACATCATATGTTAGAAGATTTTTAAACAACCATTCAAATCAATTAAAAATTAATATTTTAATTATTATCATTCAAATTATTATAATTACTATATAATTTTCATCAATTTTTATTTAAACAAATAATTTTTTAATTTAAATAAATATATTAAAAGATTCGAATTATCCGTAAACAAATACCTTCCCAAAGTCTGTCCGAGATGCCATTTACTATATAACAGACATCTCTTAATTGGCAATGACTCGCTCAAAATTTTTATGTATTTATTTTGCATGTTTTAATGATGACCCTACGTACTTATATGGTTTAGATATATTTTTTTAAAGATATACAGGGCAATTGGTTACAACTACTTCAAGAAAGCGATTGTTTTTACGGTTGAAATATATTTTAGTAATTTAAAAGCGGTTTAAATATTTCTTCAAGAAAGCGATTGTTTTGACGGTTTAAATATTTCTTCAGAAAGCGATTGAATAAAACAAGAACGTAAAGTTCGACAGGTACAAGAAACGCCATCACGAAGTTTATCGTGGAAAAAGTTCGACAGACGTGCAGGGAAAAAGGTAGATTCTCAGCCAATATCCAACCTTCACCGGACAGTATCTGAACGTCCCAAGTCAACACATCACAATCCACATCATCTTCAGGATATGATTAGAACTCTTGGATTAAACCCAATCATATAAGACATGTAGATAGTAGTTTCAATCAAAAATAGTTGAAAACTCATGCTGAAACTTTCTCCTTGATCCCGTGGCCTACTAAAGTAATAATAATATCCCAAATCAAACAAAAAGCCCGTACGGTAGAAGTGCAGTAAAAAGCATCATTTTGATTCCCTTTGACCTTTCAACTTTTCGTGCCTGTAAAATGTTTCTTTAAGGGCCTAGGCCCCTGGTTTTCGTTTTTAGATGCAGGATTTAAAAACAAATTGAAGAAGGAAGAGTAATCCAACGGCTACATTCCAACGTACGTCAATGCTATTTAACTATGAAGAAAATAACAGGGATATTTTTTGTGTCCATTTTTGTAGTCAAAGGAATTGATTAGTAACAGATTGTAGGGATATGCTTCATGTATATTCCTTCATGACTGGTTCCTAGGGTCAACAGTTTGAGTTTGAAAACACTTGTGTTGGGTTCCCCTTAGCACATTCACTGCTGTACGTCCTGGTCTTCAGTTTTCTTCAGCACTCTTGGTCTCAAATATCGTAAAAAAAAACCGTCTACCCTTATTTATGTAGTATTGGGGAGGTGGAATCCCCATTGATAGAGGGAGTTGTGTTCCATTAGTTTCGAATGCAAAATGGGTTCGCAGCAGCAGAAGCTGAAATGTTCACTTTTATTAGTAGTTTTAGTTGTCAGCTTGAATGTTGTGTCATTTGTCGCAGCAGGAATCACTAGCAGATATGTGCGCAGACTCGAATCTTCTGTGGATATGCCCATGGACAGTGATGTGTTCACTGTTCCCAAAGGATACAATGCTCCCCAGCAGGTACAATGTGGCCAAAATGGTATAGGATTAAGAAAACAATAATATGAATTAAGGTTATTAATCAGTTCAAGACTTTTCTTTGAAGTTTATTACTGCAAATGTCTCTAATTGAGCAGAATACCATTCAGAGGAATGGTGTTTCATCTTCTGCCTCCTTTGAGTTACGCATCTTGCTTCTTTTGTTTTTTATTTTCTCTCCCCAAAAGTTAAGTTTATATATATATATATATATATATATTTTTTTTGAGATTAAACCTAATGCTGGCATAGCGAGGAAGGAATGTAATTTTAGTACAAATAAAATTAAATGTGAAAAATATTTCACGCTTATTTGTACCTTTTCTTTTTTGGTTTGGATTCTACCGTCTGAAGGATTTAGGTTCTCATGTTTTGTGTGGGTTCCTTCAACTATCACCAGAACAACAGATTTGTGAGGAGCCATGGATCCAACAATGAAGTATGTTTTCTTTAACTATGGGTTAAACCAAATCAGAACCAACGTCTTTATTCAAGCTGCGAAAACTTTGTATGATTTTACTAATTTTTATTTTACTCGTACCCTTTGGTATCTTTTAACTTATAAAATCACGAGATAGGTGATCTTATCTATAATATGCTCAATTATGGATTTTCTTTTTTCGTAATTTAGAAATGCTCTTTTAGATAGGCCATAGAACTTGTCAGCAACCAATCTTCATTATCAGCGATTCAGCACTGGCCCTTTGTGCTTCATCTTTTCTCATCCAGATTTTAGGCAAACAATTAATGTAGCAATTCAGCACTCAATGTAACAGGTATATCAACACGGTCTACGGTACTATGTTGCTACTCACTATTTAGAAGCATTCGTAACATTGTCAGACTGAGTTCTCTTGCTGATTCCATCACCCACAATTTTGAAGATTCACTTAAATGCTGGAAACGCTTCTAAGCAGCTTCTGGGATCTGGTTTTATCGAGTACAACTTTGGAAGAAAAGTGTGTGTTAATCTCTCATTTGTCTCATATTAGATCCTATTTTGTTTCTTTGCATGCTTAACTTTAGCATTTCTATAATTCTACATTGTTCATAAAGCCACCCACAATCTATAAAGAAATCCTTATTGCTGAAAGCCAACTCTGCAGTCATGTTTCCTTGAAGAAATCACACAGATTAAATGGAAAAATAGATTATGCAGGACATGGGAGTATATAAAATAATTGCAACTTTGGTTTTCAATCAGCAAAGTTCTCGTTCTAGTCACTCTATTAAGGATAGCTGCTGTGTGTGCTACATGACATTAATTCTATTAAGGATAGCTGCTGTGTGTGCTTCATGACATTAATTTTGGATTGTAAACTTCTTTGTTTTCAGGTCCATATCACTCAAGGAGACCTTGTTGGTAAAGCTGTGATTGTCTCATGGATTACACCATCAGAACCTGGATCTAGCACTGTTTTATATGGCACTAAGGATAACAAGTACAAGTATGAAGCGAGTGGTATCATTATCCACTATCAGTTCTATAATTATACATCAGGATATATTCATCATTGCACATTGAAGAACTTAAAGGTATGGATATTACTTACACTAAGAGAAATGTCCTATTCCCTATTATTTCAATACACAGTTCTGTTGGAGGGGAATGTGTGGAAAAATTTGATTCCACAGAGTGAAAACTTGCATTCTTGGATGAGAGCACCTTATTCCAGTAGTTTATTAAGATGGAATCAATAACACTGAAACATATTGGTTTTTTATCTGCTAGATCATACCACTGTGCTTCATCACTCTTGCACCAAGAATACAGCTTTGCTGGTGCAAACAAGTCATGTATATGACAAAGAAGGATAAGTGCATGCATGATGTGATGATTGGATTGACGACTGAAGCACATCAAGATGCTCAGTTTACTATTGCTTAAATTTAGGCAGAAGATTCCGAAAAACGTATGCATAGATGCAGTATGTAAAAGGTTGCATATGTTTGAAAACAAATTTTGTTGGATCTTTTTGAGTCAGGCATTAAACAATGGTTGCAGGAAAGGTTTAATAAAATGATTGAAGAAAAAATCAAATAAGACTTTGCCAAGAAGACCTAAATAATGATAATTATAGCCAACTTTAAATAGTTAAAAGAAAAGATAATGCATGGTTTTAGATCATTTTTTACAGCAATCAGATTTTTGAAGTTATCAAGTTTGACCTAAATAGTATGTCCAAATTGAATTGGCATGTTGATTTCCATGCATTAAAACTTTGTAGGGATGGGCAAACTGAATGCCTTTCACAATGCAAAAGTGCATTTACATTTATTCATAAGAGCAAGATTTAACTGTATACTTGTCTTTAAAAATTGTCCATTCACTACATAACAATAGGTTACGCATAATGTCTTTCTATTTCTTCTTCTCATTGCAGTTTGACACAAAGTATTTTTACAAGATTGGAATGGGAAATAAAACACGAAAGTTTTCTTTTTCAACTCCTCCAAGACCTGGTCCTGACATCCCATATACTTTTGGTCTCATTGGTAAGTGAGCTAAATTTAGCATTGTATTACCTGTTATATTTTGTTTTGATTTAGTTTTCAATCAAATTTTGACTTATTGCACTTATTAAGTTTCAGCTGATCTTTTATAATATCTATTGTATTTTTGTTTTAGTTTGGTTTTCTGTCTCCTTTCTATTAAAGTGCCCTTATTTATAAAATTTCACCTTGATGTTTATAGTGTAACCATATATAACCCATGCAATACATGTAAGCATAAATTTCTGCAACTAGAAAAATGTAGTCACATGCATAACTAGTACAATTTAGACAATAACAGGCTATCACAAGATTCATGCCATAGAAAGAAAGTTTTGTTGTACATCTTACAATTAAGCATGGCAATATATTCAAATATATGTTGGACTATATTAAACTAGGAAAATATGAAGAGAATATTTAAATAGGTTAAAGTCAATGGCATTTTGAAGCAACGGTAAATGGGATGCAATCATCTAAGTGCAACTTGATTTCGTCCTCACATTGCAATGAACACTCGTGCGATGAGGAGGCCCGTGATAATATGGTTTATTGTAATGCCATGATAATGTGGTTCATTGAAATACCAAGATAATACAGTCAAGATGTAATATAGGTGGGATCCATTTCAAACTGATATAACCAATTAAAAAAACAAAATATTAATTAGGTTGAAAGCCTGACAATGATATTAACCATTGAATTTTCGTATTCTCAGAAAGAGTTCTCATTTGTAAGTTACCCCTAGCCGAGTTACCTTAAAGGTGACCTTGAATCACACCCATGATAAGGTTTACACTTATTTGATGTGGTTGTAAATTATAAGTCATATCGAGGACGACAATACTAAATTTATATAACTTAATAAAAAAAAGCAAGCACACTCAAAGTAAACACAAAATGTAAGCAAAATGGGAATTTGTGATCTCCCTTAAATTAGTTATAGCAACTACAAGGACCCTTCCCTAACCAGCTAGAGGAGTCACAAAATGAAACAATAGTGAAGAACCAAGCCCTCGATCAGCCCCACTCTACTCATATCATGTGACAAATGTTGATATAATGTCCTTGAAGATAGTCACAAAGGAATTAAATCTCCCATTATAGAAATTAAATTCCAGATTCTGATTATATAGGCAACAATGTCTGCTACCTTGGCTATAATTTTATCAACTTTTACTAATAATCTACCTTGGATATTTAATTGGTATTTATTGTTGATCTTTTGGATAAGGAAGTAGGCTCAATGCTTATAAAGTTTTTATTTATTTTTCAGTTTAGTTTGTTTGAAGGCCATTTGAAAGATCAAAAAACATGTTTATCATTTCTAGAGCACAAAACATTGTAACTTACTAGATTTTCTCACCAATTTGATGCCTAAATATGTCTTTTTCAATTCCTGATTGTAGAAGAATAATTTTTCATTGTTTTTTTGGAAACATGACTCTGACTTGTAAAAAGATTAACTAGCAAACTTACTTGCTGGCAAATGTAAGTAAACCTGATTGAAAAATATAATGATTATTGTATATTTGTAAGCTTTCATCTTCATGCAACATCTGGGGCAAAATTGTTATGAAACCATGTTATGAGCCCTACTTCTTGAAGATATGATGTCAAATAATATGCTATTGCATGAAAGTTGGAAGGAAGCCAAGATGCATCTAAGCCAAAGAAGGTGATTAGATAAATAGAGATAAATAAATAGTTATAAAGGGTAGATAATTAGTTATCCTAAGAAGTTGCTTTTCATTGGGATGCAAAATACTTGATTATGAGAGTTAATGATTATTTGAACTTTTTAAGAAATCTTGGAGGCTTGAGAGATGCTCAAGATTTAGTATATGCTTTGGGCCACAAAAATTACAATAATTTTAATCAAAGTTGAATTGATAAGCAAGTTGTGAGGTATTGAGCCTTCCCACCCTTTGTAAGGAGCTCCTATAGAAATAGAGTGCCTTTGGAGCAACTCCTAGGATCCATCGAAATTAAAAAACTCAAATGATTTGTTTAGTATAACTGTGCATTTCCTAAGTCTAGATATCTAAAATCCTTAGTTCTCTTTTTTCGTTCAGATTGCAATTCAAATATTCCATTCCATCTCATATATTTACCAACTTCTCCATCTTGCAAATGTGTCCTTTTAGTTTGACTTTCCATCTATTTGATTTCTATTTGTTTTATGTATTTTCAAGTGTAGGCATTTTCTAGTAAAGGAAGATTAATTTCTAGTTGTTTTGTTGATTCTATCATGATATTTTATTCCTTTTATTATGACAAATGATCAAGAATTACACAATTTTTATCTAAGACAATTCATTACACATATCTAGTGTAATTACAGTTAAAATTTTATGCCTATGGTTGAAAATAAGGAGAATTTGTTCAAAATTACATAATTATTCTCAAATAACAAGAGAAAGCCAACAGGCTTGGGATGAGTGATGACGAGTGAGGACTTTCACAGCTAAGCCCAAGTTCCAATCCCATGGGAGGGCACCTTATAGAGCTATGAGGACACCTGGAGGTAGAGGTCAAACTTATGGCTATGCATGGACCTAGGTTGAGTGGTCATAGTCCTTGAGTCAACTGTAGCCATACTACAAACTCAAACCCACCCTTATGTTCTCTATGAGCTCTGCCCAATGTTAACCTTAATATTTGATCAAATGGCATGAGCTAAAGTGGTTAAAAATGTCTACTGCTAATGTGGAGATTCAAGTTCAAATCTTGCCAATGATATATGCATAAGTTACGAGGTTCCGGTTTGTATTTGAGTTCAAAAAATCGAAAAAAGTCATCATTGAAAAAATTACCTATAAAATTCATGATGATGTTCGAAAAGGAAAATAAATAAGTATCATTAATGTAAATATCTAAAGTAAATATAAATATGTATAAAGAACTTCACATTATACACACATATGATATTGACTTGCAAATACATCTATGAATGAGTTGACCTAAAATCATTTTGCCTTGTATTTTAACTTTTTATTTCATTGTATTGTTTCAACCTTTACTTTTTGTAGATGTTAGAATGTAAGACAAAAATGGGAAAAGTTTTAGGTGCTGTATATACAATTTTCATTGACTATTGTTTGTTCAAATATATTCATTGAATTTGTTCACCTAAGGTAGAAAATCAACAAAATCAAACATTTTTGATAAAATTCAACTAAACTTGTGACAAAGTTGGCCAGTTATAATACTACTATGTGGTATGTTGAAATACTATGTTAATGCAGTCATAACGTAATACGCATGGGGCCCGTTCGAATCCCATATAACCTTTTTTCTTTAATACAAGATAGTACTTCAAATTCAATGTAAATATTTAAGGAACATTACCGAAATAAGAATAAGAAGTTGAACACAGGTACATCATATTTATACGAAAAAACTCTGAGAGGGAAGAAAAAATACATACTAAAAGCAAATGATTTACTATCTCTTCAAAATATATTTTTGCTATCATGCATAGTAGCCACAACTGTATGCAGGAAAATTGATATGTCTGTATTCAGTGAATAAGTATTGTCAATCTGTGTTATTTTGTAGTTGTATGCAAAGTGTTTGACGATATGTGTGCACATATATTTAATAATGTTGTAAAGTGGTAATGTAATATTATATGTGATAATGTAATGTTAAGTTATATATGTTGGCAAAGTCATAAGTTAGTTTGTCTTGTAGTGGGAAATGTCATGTAAATGCAAGTGAAATGTAATTTAGGGAAATGATGAGGTGTCGGGTAGTTGGAGGGTGCAACTAATTTCTAGTTGTATAAATAAGTCCCTCCCCCTCATTCATTCATTCGTGGGCATAGGTATGTATGAGAGAAGGTTGGTGCGTATGTGCGTAGTCTATGATGGAGTCAGGTTGAGGATGCAGTCATGTAATTGTGGAGTTGGCTGACATATGGTGATGTTGGTAATTTTGCCACATTAATTTTTTTGATAAACTTTGGTCTAAGTATGGAGCTTTAAAGCGACAAAGAGCACACTGAGGTGTTCGGGTTTTCGCGGGCCATAAACCGGGGCGATAAAATGGATGAAATAAGCTTTGGATATTTTATCATTGTAGATCTTTTTGCTAGCTTTCCGACGATATATTATAATAGGCGATCGGGTCAGCAGATCAAAAGTTATGGCCCCGGGAAGCAGGACCAGGAAGCTCAATTTCGGGCCAGAGAATTGACTAAGTGTCGTGCCCCGCCCGACTGCGCTCATCCTCCCGACTGCGCTCATCCTCACGACTGCGCTCATACAAAGGCCCAAAATTTTCTAAGTGTTAGTGTTGCTGCAACCCGACTTCGCAGCGAAGTCGGGTTGCGCCCTTAATTTTGTGCGCACTTGGGGAGCTGACGTGCAGAGAGCTGAGCCCAAAATTTGACTAAGTATTGAGCGAACCCCGACTTCGCAGCAAAGTCGGGTTGCGCCCTCAAGTTCATGCGCAGTTGGGCAACTTATTTGAAAAACGGTTAAGTGTTGGGTGCGCAACCCGACTTCGCAGCGAAGTCGGGTTGCTCCCTCAAGTTCATGCGCAGTTGGGCAACTTTTTTGAAAAACGGCTAAGTGTTGGATGCGCGCAGCGAAGTCGGGTTGTGCCCTCAAGTTCATGCGCAGTTGGGCAACTTATTTGAAAAACGGCTAAGTGTTGGGTGAGCAACCCGACTTCACAGCGAAGTCGGGGTTCGCTCACTTACCTGCGCGCACTCGGGCAAAGAATGTCGAAGCGCCCAAAAATTTTCTAAGGCACGGAGGCCTCCCCAACTGCGCCACTTCCCCTTTGCGCTGCCTGGTTGCACTCCGATTTTGGGCGAAGTCGGGCAAGAAAGAAAATATGAGCTCCTAAGGCAGATTTTTCCCCTTATCAGATTCCGACAAGTGTCCAGCCTCGAGATTCGAGTCAAAGATGTGACAGAAGGTGTGCCGCCAGGGTACCGGACAGATGAGCGTGAACTGACAGATTGTACCGCATCTACCCCCATTCAAACAGACTCAACTTCCCACCTACGGGATTTCCACGGAGCTGCCACGTTTTCAGGAGGACCTTGTTGCAAGTACATTCTTTACCCGCAGAGGTCAACATCAGCCGCTTTTGTCAGCTTTTGTCAGGTCTAGGATTCTGTGCCCAAAATGTAATGGGGGGGAAAATTGCGCTATAAATAGCAGCCTCATTTCATTGTACAAGGGTGGAGGGGGGACATATTGCTAGAGGACTCTGCTGTGACATATCACCTTCTAATTAATTCAAAGCATCCTTGGCTCTGCTTCTTGTCTCTGTCTTTTTATGCTGCCTTCTGCTAGTATTTCTGCTTCATGTCCATTTATATTTCTGTTCGTTTGAATTCTGAATCCTGGATTTGAGCATTGGTGATTATTTGGATCTGGAATACAAAACAGAAGGATACATAGGATAGAATCGCAGTTGCAATTTCTGTTACATGCTTTGTTTTAATTGTTGTTGGTTCGGATGCAAATTTGCGATCGTGCTACTTGTTCTCCCCCCACCCGAAACGCATGATATTTACATCTCTTTCCTGTTCCCTTATCTTTTTCAATCTCTTTCCAGTTCCCTTTACCCCCTTTTTTAATCTCTTTCCTGCACCCTTATCTAAAACCCCCAAGTAGGTTAGGAAAGGAGCCGGCCTTCTCCAAAGATCGGCACAGGGGGCATCCCTTCCTCTTGGCCTTTCAATGTTGGTCTGCGGGTCTAGGGCGCATTGACACACCAAGTCCTTCCCAGGTGGCGGATCCGTGGCCAACAGTTTCTGGCATGCCCGGTGGGACGAACAGTCTCCATATTTTCAGGAAGCCCAAGTTTGGTGAATCTCTGGCTTGCCTTCATCTGGCAAAATCACCTGGTGACTCTGACTGAGCTGAAATATGGAAGCCCAATTTTGGTGAATCTCTGGCTTGCCTTCATCTGGAAAAATCACCTGGCGACTCTGACTGAGCTGAAGATCCAGATTTCTTGATCGCAGGCGCTCTTTTTTTAAGCTAATGGAAGACACCCCGGAGGAATCAAGGTTTGGTGAGCAGCCTTGACCTCACAAGTGGAGAAATAAATGCTCACCTACAGTCTCCATATTTTAAGGAAGCCCGAGTTTGGTGAATATTTGGCTTGCCTTCATCTGGAAAAATCACCTGGCGACTCTGACTGAGCTGAAATATGGAAGCCCGAGTTGGTGAATCTCTGGCTTGCCTTCATCTAGCAAAATCACCAAGGCAAATCTCTCATACTATGCAAAGCCCTAGAATGCAGCTGTGTGGAGCTCGAGAGGTAGATCTCGTCCAAAGTCACCAGTGGGAATATGCAAACACCGCCCAAATGACGAATAATATGGTTGCTTGCAGTTTCCATCAGGAGACGGGCCAAGAGGAGGAACAAAATCCAGTGGCAAATTCTGAACACAAAGAGGGCACATTTTTGCACCCTTTTTGTGTCCCGGGGCATAGCACGCAAGCATTCAGCCAAAGCCCAATAGGCATGCCTCACCAGGAGGTTGATCCTGAGGAGACCTCGGCAAAAGGCCTATCGCCGGAAAGCTCTTGCTATCGCATCAAGGAGTTGGAGGAACTCATGCTCGAGAGCCCACAGGTGGTGGACTCTCTAGAGTGGTGGTATTGGCTCCAACCATCACCGCAACCGGTACCCAAAGAGGGCTCCTGTATGGCAAATCTCCTTGCCACATTGTTCATCAATTGTATGGGTACCGGCATGAATGATAACCTGCCACGTTGCACCATGTTCGCGACCTAGCAAACTTTGGGAGGCCAGCCGGACTTCAAAGATCAACTGAAGTACAATCAGATCTGGTCCGGACACTGCAGGTTCACCGGATAGGCAACCAAAGCTAGATTTGTGTTGGCGGCATGCCAATCATGCTGCAAAATTTTGTGTAAATAATATAAATAAGCCGGCTAGTATGCAAAGTTTTAGTTGTTTGTGCAGTGTTTTTTTTTTAGTGTTCCAAGAGGGCCATGGGTGCCAAGGGTTTGAGAAAGAGGTTGCTGCCGACAGTGAGTATCAAGAGGACGGCGAGGGTGACTCTGTTGCCCAATGGATAAAGGCTTGGGTCCTCACATTGAGGCGAGCTCAATGCCCCGCGAGCCGCCAGGAATGTTGGCAATTTTGCCACATTAAATTTTTTGATAAAATCTGCCTAAGTATGGAGCTTTAAAGCGGCAAAGAGCACGCTGAGGTGTTCGGGTTTTCGCGGGCCATAAACGGGGGCGATAAAATGGATGAAATAAGCTTTGGATATTTTATCATTGCAGATATTTTCGCTAGCTTTCCGACGATATATTATAATAGGCGATCGGGTTAGCGGATCAAAAGTTATGGCCCCGGGAAGCAGGACCAGGAAGCTCAATTTCGGGCCAGAAATTTGACTAAGTGTTGTGCCCCGCCCGACTGCGCTCATCCTCCCGACTGCGCTCATACAAAGGCCCAAAATTTTCTAAGTGTTAGTGTTGCCGCAACCCGACTTCGCAGCGAAGTCGGGTTGCCCCTTAATTTTGTGCGTACTTGGGGAGTTGACGTGCAG
Organism: Wollemia nobilis; assembly: GCA_028583015.1. NCBI lineage: Eukaryota > Viridiplantae > Streptophyta > Pinopsida > Araucariales > Araucariaceae > Wollemia > Wollemia nobilis. The sequence goes on along the minus strand of JAQPPZ010000754.1, from coordinate 12,818,966 downwards.
AGAGCTGAGCCCAAAATTTGACTAAGTATTGAGCAAACCCCGACTTCGCAGCGAAGTCGGGTTGCACCCTCAAGTTCATGCGCAGTTGGGCAACTTATTTGAAAAACGGCTAAGTGTTGGGTGCGCAACCCGACTTCACAGCGAAGTCGGGTTGCGCCCTCAAGTTCATGCGCAGTTGGGCAACTTATTTGAAAAACGGCTGTGTTGGGTGCGCAACCCGGTTTCGCAGCGAAGTCGGGTTGTGCCCTCAAGTTCATGCGCAGTTGGGCAACTTATTTGAAAAACGGCTAAGTGTTGGGTGAGCAACCCGACTTCGCAGCGAAGTCGGGGTTCGCTCACTTACCTGCGCGCACTCGGGCAAAGAATGTCGAAGCCTGCCCAAAAATTTTCTAAGGCACGGAGGCCTCCCCAACTGCGCCACTTCCCCTTTGCGCTGCCTGGTTGCGCTCCGATTTTGGGCGAAGTCGGGCAAGAAAGAAAATATGAGCTCCTATTTTTCCCCTTATCAGATTCCGACAAGTGTCCAGCCTCGATATTCGAGTCAAAGATATTACAGAAGGTGTGCCACCAGGGTACCGGACAGATGTGCGTGAATTGACAGATTGTACCGCATCTACTCTCATTCAAACTGACTCAACTTCCCACCTACCGGATTTCCACGGAGCTGCCACATTTTCAGGAGGACCTTGCTGCAAGTACATTCTTTACCCGTAGAGGTCAACATCAGCCACTTTTGTCAGCTTTTGTAGCTTTTGTCAGGTCTAGGATTCTGTGCCCAAAATGTAATCGGGGGGGGGGAAAGTGCGCTATAAATAGCAGCGTCATTTCATTGTACAAGGGTGGAGGGGGAACATATTGCTAGAGGACTTTGCTGTGACGGATCACCTTCTAATTAATTCAAAGCATCCTTGGATCTGCTTCTTGTCTCTGTCTTTTTATGCTGCCTTCTGTTAGTATTTCTGCTTCATGTCCATTTATATTTCTGTCTGTTTGAATTCTGAATCCTGGATTTGAGCATTGGTGATTATTTGGATTTGGAATACAAAACAGAAGGATACATAGGATAGAATCGCAGTTGCAATTTCTGTTACATGCTTTGTTTTAATTGTTGTTGGTTCGGATGCAAATTTGCGATCGTGCTGCTTGTTCTCCCCCCACCGGAAACGCATGATATTTACATCTCTTTCCTCTTCCCTTATCTTTTTCAATCTCTTTCCAGTTCCCTTTACCCCATTTTTTAATCTCTTTCCTGCACCCTTATCTAAAACCCCCAAGTAGGTTAGGAAAGGAGCCGGCCTTCTCCGGAGATCGGCATGGGGGGCATCCCTTCCTCCCGGCCTTTCAATGTTGGTCTGCGGGTCTAGGGCGCATTGACACACCAGGTCCTTCCCAAGTGGCGGATCCATGGCCAATAGGTGACGGCTGTAATATGATGTCTGCTGTGTGTAGATGACTGTGGGCATGAAGAGTATTGTACATAGGGTTTGCAAACTGTATATGCAATCCTATTATTGTATATGCTGTTGTTAATACAAATCTGCTCATATTTACTTATCATCTCTTATTGTTATTGTTGTTTCTTGTATGTATGTATTATTGCTAATTTTTGCAGGCAGATCTGTAGATTTATTTAAGTAGAAATATAATTAAGTTTTAGTATGTTAAATTCTATTTCTACAAAACTAACTCAATGGAGCTTATGCAACTATGGACTTTTCTTATGGAGTCTACTACAACCTTGCAATTGACTGCTTTAGCCACAAATCCTGCTTAGACTTGCCAAATGAATACCTCCCTAATGGATTTCGATGTATTTGTTTGAAAGAATATGACATTTTAGTATCAAGACCAAAGAAATTTGTAATTTTCTAACCTGTCATGATTGTCGGATGCTGAAACACCAAAAGATGTGCTAACTCAGTTTTAGTCAATTATGATATGAATCAGCTTTAAAATTAAGTATAGTAGAAAACTCCACTTGATATGTACATAGTATAAATTAAAAATAGATATGTAAATGAGAGAAGGTAACCACCAAAACTTGTGATGCACACTCCTTTTTATTTTATTGGTAAACCCTACCCTTCAGTGGGGTAACCTTGGGCTTAGCTGCAACAACCTTGTAGTTTGTCAAATTTGTGCAAGACTTGCACCTGGTTACATCCATTAGGGTATGTTGCATCCAGAATTGCATGCAATAATTTACCCAATTTCTACTTCCATTTATCGATATTATGCATGTATCGCTTGACAAGATTTGAACTTGGGTCTCTACTTTGTGATACCATGCTAGCTTATGCCATTTTATATGCTGCACACTCTTCATTAGTGAGGTATAAATAGATTTACAAAGGTGAGGTTGAATGCACCTGTTACATTTATTAGGGTATTGTTGCCACATTTTGCACGGGGTGCCATGTTTTCAAATTTTGTAAGTATGCTGCTCTCCCTTCCCTCCATCTCCTTTTACTTTCTCCCCTTCTATCAGTTGCATTCCTCCCCTTTTCCCCTTATTCTTTCTGCGGCCAGAACAGAGCAAACATTCCCTAAAAAATTCAAAGTCTGAGAGCGCAACTCGACTTCGCAGCGAAGTCGGGGTGCGCCCTTAAGTTCGAGCGCACTCGGGAATGCGAAGTGCGGAAGCAGACCGAAGAGAAGCAGAATTTGGCTAAGTATGGGAGCGCAACCCGACTTCGCAGCGAAGTGGGGGTGCGCTCTTCTTCCTGTGCGCAGTTGGGAAGCAGTGTCTCCGAAAATCAGCTAAGTGTTGGAGCGCAACCCGACTTTGCAACGAAGTCGGGGTGCGCTCCCCTTCTTGCGCGCAGTCCGAGCAACAGCCAAATTAACTAAGTGCTGGAGTGCGCAGTTGGGAAATATCTCTCAAGCAGCCCAAAACAGACTAAGGCACGAAGGCCTCCCCAACTGCGCTGTTCCCCGCTTGCGCTACCCAATTGCGCTCCGTTTCCAGGCGAAGTAGGACACAAGAGAGAAGCTGTCTTCCAAGGCAGATGCACCCCCGCCAGAAGTTGACAAGTGTCCAGCCTCGGGATCCGAGCCTAGATGTGATGGGAAAAAGGACAAGCATGGGCCAGACTACCTACCGCAGCTACCCGCATTCATGCTGACTCGAAGTTTCATCAACCGCATTGCCACGTAGCTGCCCGGCTTTCAGGTGGACCTTGTCGCGCATACAGTCCCTGTCTCGCAGGAGTCAACATCAGCAGCTCTTTCGCCGCTTTTGTCAGCTTTTGTCAGTCATTGTCGGGTTTGGGATTTTGTGCCCAGGATTGTAATGGGGGGAAATTGCGCTATAAATAGCCGCATTACATCATTGTAGGGGGGGGAAGGGGGATATCCTGCTAGGGAACCATTGTAGCTATACGTTTGCTTCTGAATGCAAGACACACACTTGGCTCTATTTTGCTGTTGTCATTCTTTTATGCTGCCTATACTTGTCATTTCTCCTCATGTTTCTTATTTCACTGCTTACTGTTATTCTGAATCCTGGATTCCGGTATTTGGTGATTAAGTATTCCTGGAATGCATAGATAGAGGATACATAGGATATATGACAGTGGTAGTTTCTATTGTGTGTTCTGTATCGGATTGTTGTTAGTAGTAGTGATTGATTGTTGCCATGCTGCTCAACCCCCCCACCCAACACCAATCCTATTTACATCTCTTTTCGCATTTTTATCTCTTTCCTGTACTCTTAGCTTAAACACTTGAAAAAACCATAGGAAGCCGGCCTTCTCCGGAGATTGGCACGGAAGGCATTCCTTCCTTCCGGCCTTTCAATCTGTGGGCGAATCTGGGGCGCATTATACCAAATCCTTTCCTAATGCTAGATTCGTAACCAACAGTTTCTCTGGCACGCCCGGTGGGACCTGGAAGTTTCCCACCCCAAAACAGAATTGAAGCACTGGTGTTCGCTTCATTGTTGTTAGAATCAGAACACCTGGCGACTCTGCAAGTACCTGAATATTCTCTAAGTCCGTGAAGACCGGTCCGAGCGCCTTCATGCATACAAGAAGGTGGAGAGCAAGAATTCCGGGAAACCAACCTGACCTTTACGAAATCAACATTGCCGCTCCAGGAGAGCGCGTCAGGCTAGCTGATCACCAAAATCGCATAGACGAATCCGAGCCCGAAATCGAAGAGGCCGAGGCTGAAGAGCAATCTACATCCTCGGACGGTATCGATACCGAGTACACCGGAGGAGAGGAAGAAATGGCTGCTCAGCAGAATGATGACGATCTCTTCCCGGCGGTAGACTCCACGGGGCCCTTGGCCCTAGTCAGACAACAAGCTGTGCCCCCCGCTGCCCTAAAGTCCATCCCTACTTGTGATGGCTACAGCAAGACGGCGTATGAACACATCCAGGACATCTGGCCTTGGCTGCGCTACACTATTACTGACGAAAGCGTCAAGACCCGTCTGCTGGCACTTTCCCTAAGGGGAAAACTTCTCTACTGGTGGAGATCTCTACCAGAGGGATCTATCACGGGGTGGCGCCAGCTGGCTAGCAGGCTTGTAAAAGGATGCAACGAGTCTGTTGATCCCTCTTTGCTGTTGCATCAGTTCCTAAGCATCCAACGACACCCCCAAGAGGAGGTGTCGGACTTCAATATAAGGTTTGCGAGGTCTTGGAAACGAGTACCTCGCGAATCGCGACCTTCAATGGGTCAGTCGTGCACTACTACTTGAGGTCATTCAACTCTGACATCTGCCTACTGCTTAAGATAGCCCAAGTCAATTCATTCCCTGCCCTGTACGAAGCTGCCCAACAAGCCGAAATGGATATAATCTCCATAAGCAAGCTCCCGCATAGGGTACAGCCACCCATTTACCCTGACTTTCCTCGTACTCGTACCCATCGGCCTCTGGTGTGATGTCGTCATCTTCAAGTCAGCACCCCCAGCAGCCATGGAATCCGGCGCCAGTCGTAAACCCTTACGGCCCGCCACAAATTCATTATCCTAACCCGCCGCCTCCTCCTCCATAGTATCCCGCACTCCCAGCTCCCCCTCCGTACGTGCAGTATTCTACACCCCCACCATTGGCTGCATTACCCCCGCCAGCTCAGTTGCCACCTGCAGACAATGATATTCAGAACAAAATCCTGCAAGAGGTACGGGAGCTGGCATCTGGATACCATACCATGTCAAATGACATGACTATACTGAAGAAGAAGTAGGCCCAGATGGAGTTTGTTCCAAGGAGGCCATATCCTCCTCCGACACTGACAAAAGATCAAGCCGCGGAACGACAAGTTCAAAGGCACCCCCCTGCAAGGAATGCGGCCATTGAGGATCAACCTGGCACCTCTGACCAGGTTAACTGGTGCTCCACGTGCAACGACCCGCATTCAGAAGAAGATTGCACGCTGCATCAACATTACCTCCAGACCTTGGCGAGCAGCGCCATAGAGGATGTAGAATTATACATGATCCTGGACGATGAAGGCAACTTTGCCATCCCAGAAGAAGATCCGGCATTGCTCCCCGCCAAGGAGGACAGAAAGCCTGTTGAAGCTGTTGCGGCCCAAGCAAAGCCATTGAAGGTATATGCCAGAAGAGAAAAGACGCAACCTGCTGGGCTACCACCAAACAAAAGGCTATGGCATCCCGCAACCAAAGAAAAATTTCCTGCGCTCAAGCCTCTAGCAGCAAAAGCTCCCCCAGCTTAGCCTCCAACTGAAACAAAAGAACAAGCTCAGGAGAAGCTGAGATATCCGTCTCTGACAAAGAGACAGAGAGTCGAAGCCACGCAGCAATACCGGACCAAGTATGAGCCTGCGAAATAAACGGAGGGAGCTAGCACTTCAGGCTACAGCATAGTGGATGAGCTAAAGAGGACTCCCGCAAGGATAAGTATGTATGATGCTCTTCAGCTCCCAGGTCAAGTTGATCTGCTGCAGAATCTTTGAAGAGCATAAAACATGGCAAGCAGACACAGCCTGCTGTTTTGGTTCAACCCCTGACAATCTCCGCCACTGGAAAGAACAGACCACCTCCCTTATATCTGTCATTGCGGATGCAAGGGTATATAGTACACAACTGTATGGTGGACTCGGTGCCTCCACGATCGTTATGCCGAGATCCGTTTGCGACGAAATCGGGATGGAATATACAAGGAGCAGCCAAGGTGTGCTGCAGCTAGACGACACCCCTGTCAAGACAGTTGGTGTCATCAAAGATATCCCGATTCGGCTGCACAAAGCTCTTGACATAGTGGTTGTTGGTTACGAATCTGCCATGAGGAAAGGATTTTGGGTTAACGCGCCCAGATTCGCCCACCATCATGAAAGGCCGGAAGGAAGAGATGCCTTCCATGCCAATCTCCGGAGAAGGCCGGCTCCTTTTGGGGGGGTTTTTATGTTCAAGTTAAGAGTGCAGGAAAGAGATAAATGAACAGAAAGAATTTACAAATGTACTTGGAGTTGGTGGGGGGGAACTAACAGTACGACAACCAGCAATCACCAATACTTACTGCATTATAAATACAAAGCATGACTGAGAACTGCAAAATCTAAGTGTACTTTCTGTACTAAGCAATATACGCATAGCTACAATGGTCCCCTAGCAAACATTCTCCCTACAAGGAGAACTAACAACACGACAATGCATCAATCACCACTACGTACGGAAACTCAAAATAGAAAGTAACTAAGAGATGTCAGAACTAGGTATATGTGTCATGCAGAGAATTTAACCGCACAGCTACAATGGCCCCCTAGCAAACATTCTCCCTACAAGGAGAACTAACAACACGGCAGCGCATCAATCACCACTACGGACAACAACGTAACACACAACTGATGGAACTGCTACCACATCTAGTCTATGAAGTTCAGAAGTGCTTGACCATCAAATGCTAAAATTAACAAGCCATGGCACAAACAATGCTAAAGGCGCCTGATCATCAAATGCTGAAACGAATCAACGAGCCATGACACAAGGAAGCGTAAAGCATAAAGCGTAAAGAAATAAAAGCAGCAGAACAGAACCAGGCATACAAATTATATTTATAAGCAGAAGCGCGGTTACATTGGTTCCCTAACAGACATTCCCCTTCCACCCTTTACAATGAATTCATGGTGGGTTTTTATAGCCCGAGTCCCTCCCGTTACATTAATGGGCACAAAGTCCCAAACATTAGCTGACAAAAGCGGCGAAGGAGCTGCAAATGCAAACCTTTGTCGGACCGGACTGTACCCGCAGCATGGTCTTCCTGGAAGCTGGACAGCTATGTGGCAGTGTGTTGGGCAGAACTTCTCCTTGGCAGGAATGCGGGTAGCTGGAGCAGGTAGAACCTCCAATCGACTTTAAATGAGGTCACTGGCACAGGTAGTGCAACCCATGCTCGTCCTTTTGCTCGGCACGTCTTGGCTCAAATCCCGAAGCTGGACACTTTTCGGATGATGGATGATGCTGTTTGACACGTGTCTGCCTTGAAAGGCGGCTTTATCCAACTTCGCTTGGGATCAGAGCGTCTCGGGTTGCGCGGGCAGAAAACAGCGCAGTCGGGAAGGCCTTCATGCCTTAGGTGTATTTCCGAGTTTGTTTCCCTATTGCACACCTGTCAAGGGCGCACTCCGGCTTCGCTGCGAAGTCGGACTGCGCATGTGTGAAAACTGGTATCTGCCGCCATACGGACTTTGCCCCAGCACTTATCACTCTTTTGTCAGCCTACCAGTCTGTCAGTTACAAGGTGCGCCCAGAAGAGGGGCGAAGTGCGGACTTCGCACCAAAACTGGGCGAAGTGCGAACTTCGCACCAAAACTGGGCGAAGTGCGAACTTCGCACCAACACTTAGCCATTTTTCAGGTAACTTGCTGGAAAGTTTAAAATTCAACTGAGGGGCTCCAAGAAAGGGGGGAAGAAAGAGAATGTGGGAAAAAAAGAGAAGGGAGAGAAGAAGGAAGGAAAATAGAGGAAGAGGGAAAAAGAAGAGCAGCACTGTTACAAAATTGAAAACATTGCACCCCGTGCAAAATGTGACAACATTTCTGGCGGCTCGCGGGGTGTCGAGCTCGCCTCGGCGCAAAGAATCCATGCCTTCATCCATTGGGTGCAGAGGAACTTGCCTCCCCTGCCTTTTGCTGCTCTAGCTGTTCTCCTCGCGGCAACTGTTCTTCAGATTCACTTTTGTCAGTTGCCCCCTCAGAATCACCTTCCGAAGGCTCTCCAGCTTTTGCTTCTGCCTCGCAGATGCGAGTGTATGCGGCCTGGGCTTGGCCCCAGGCTTCTGCTTCGAATGGCCGGCGGTCAGCAACTTCTTCTAATGCTGCATGGAAAGCAGAGACCGCGTGCAGGTCAATGGTGTAGTATCTTTTTCCTAGCTCCTGGAAGTAGGAGCTGATCTTGCAACATTTGGACACCATCCGGGTGACTCGACTCTCCCGAATTGGCTCGATCCAGCTATCAATCTCAGTCGTATCTGCTTCAAAGGACTGCCAATTCTTTTTCACCTGATCTAGGGTGAGAAACTCGCCATTCTCAACAAAACCTGGGCACCCTAGTTCAGAAAGAGTGCGAAAGGGAGCCATACAAATGTCTCTTTCATGTTCAAATGCGTCTAACATTCGTCTGGCAACTCTCACCTCTTCTACTTTTTTGAAATATTTATGCAAGGTTACCCTTGCATCTGCCCATTCTGCAGCGAATGAGGACATGGGGGAGAATTGGAGGCCATCGCGCTCGCGCTCCTGAAGATTTATTGCCAGGTCCAGCCATTGCTTCGCCTGGCGTTCGGCCTCCTCTACCACAGGCTTTCCCTGGGCAGAAACTTCTTGAATTCTGGATGCGAAATCCAGAACTGACATCGCCTTATAGGTGTGGGGCTTGCATCCCCGCAGCAAACCAGCCCGCATCTCCTTAACTTTCTTCTTCGAAAAGACCGTCGCTTGAGATGCTCTCTCTGCGGATTGCGATCGCGCCTGTTTCAAAGACTCTTGGAGCTGAGAAATCTGCTCCAAGGCTGCTTCCTTTTCGGTTGCGGCTTGTTGCTGAGAAGCGGCCAGCTGGGCTTTAAGTTCATCTATTTCTTGCCACGCCGCTTCCAGCTGCTCAGTGGACCTGGACAGGTCCTCTTCAAGCTGTCTTGTCTTATCCTGCAACCCGAAAAGTTCTTCCTGTTCCTCCAGACTCTTGACAAGGAGATTGTCAGCTTTACGAATGATTCCCTGAATCTCGTATCGCTTGTCAATATCATCAAAGCTCTTCTCCTTTGTCTGGAGCTCGTAGTCCGCCCTGGTCATTTCCCGGAGAGGCTTCTTCACTTTTGGGATTATCTTCTCTGTTGTAAGCACTCTCCTCTCGAAATTATACTTGGTGCGCTTTACCGGGGCGGCTATCTCTTCAGGTCTCCTCCGCTTCAGGTTTTGGAGGAAAGAGATAGAGTACTCTACAGCTCTTGTTGCCAGGGGCAAGTCGTCTGTATTCTGGAGGTCATCCATGAAGTCTGGTTCCCCCAGCCTAGGGTTCTGCTGAGACGTCTCTCCTGCGGGAATGGGCTCAGGAGGAACCGGACGGACCTTGGAAGGATCGGCCGCTTCTGGGGGCGACCGGGAAGTGGAGATGGGAGCGGCTGATGCTGGAAGGGTTTGAAGCGGCTAAGACGGTGGATGTAACGGTGAACGCACGGCTTCAGCACTAACTTCAGGCGAAGGGTTTGGAGTTTGACTCAGAGATAGGGAAACGTTGGGGTTCTGAGCAAACTGATCAAAAGAATGGGGGCCGCTAGAAGGGTGTGGAGACGGGGAGGAAGATGCGGCCATGACTTGCTCGGATTGAGTGGGAGATGGAGTAGGGGTAGGACTGGATGAGACCAAAGAGACTGGGGCAACAAACGTACCTACGGGCTCCGCCTGAGTCGAGGCTGGGTGGATGTCTGCGCTTCTGATTCCGGCGGCTGGCTCGGGACTGCCTAGAGAAACTCTCTGGAGCGGCTGAACGCGGCTGCGGCTCTGCGACTGGCAGATGAAGCAGGTGCAGCAGATGAAGCAGGTGCAGCAGGCGCTGATGCTCCCACGGTAAACTTGTACCGGGGTTTGACTTGCAGAAGGTCTGCCGCAACCGGTCTGCTCTCTGGCGGCGCTGGCGTCTTTTGTGCCTGAGGAATCACCTCGGGCGTTGCCTTGACTAATTTCTTCGCCTTCTCAGGCGCCGCCTTGGAAGCCACGGGCTGCATTGGATCCACCTGGATGTCTGCTGGGCCCGCGCTGGCAGTTGCCGAAGTGTACAACTGTTGGGAGGAAGACCCTCCTTTATAACCCTCAAAGGGGCCTCGGGAACCTGTTGTCACATTTTGCACGGGGTGCAATGTCTTCAATATTGTTTTGTAACAGTGCTGCTCTTCTTTTCCTCCTTCCGTTTTTCTTCCTTCTCTCCCTTTCCTTTTCTTTCCCATTCTCTTTCTCTCCCCCTTTTTCCTTGGAGTTCCCAGCTTGATTTTCCAGCTTTCCAAGCAGGTCTATCTCGAAATTGGCTAAGTCCGGGTGCGAAGTTCGCACTTCGCCCGCTTTGGTGCGAGTCGTACTTCGCCCAGTTTTGGTGCGAAGTCCGACTCCGCCCCACTTTCTGGGCGCACCTTGCACTGGCAGGTCAATGCAGTAAGAAAGGTAAAATGCCGGAGCAGGTCCATATGGCGGCAGACACCAGTGTTCGCCTGTGCGCAGTTCGACTTCTCAACAGAGCCGGAATGCGCCCTTGACAGGTGTACAGTAGGGGAACAAACCCGGAATTTGACCAAGGCTTGAAGGCCTTCCCCGACTGCACTGATTTCTGCACGCATCCCAAGGAGCCCCGATCCCAAGCAAAGATGGATAGATCGCCCTCTAAGGCAGTGCATGTGTCACACAAAGATAACCCATCATCGTACAAGTGTCCAGCTTCGGGATTTTAACCAAGACTCGCCGACCAAAAGGGATAAGCATGGGCTGCCCGCACCGCCCGCGTTAATAGCCTCATTCAAAGCTGATCCGAGGTTTCACCCGCTCCAGCCTACTAGCAAGCCTCGCCGACTTGAAGATTTACCCAAAGACTCCGCCACGTAGCCGTCCAGCCTTCCGGAAGACCATGCCGCGGGTACAGCCCGACCCGACAAAAGGTCAGCATTTGCAGCTTCTTTCGCCGCTTCGTCACCTTATGTTTGATCGGGACTCGTGCCCATTAATGTAACGGGTGGGACTCGGGCTATAAAAGCCCATCCGAAATTCATTGTAAAGGGTGGAAGGGGAATGTTTGTTAGGGAACTACTGTGCTTATCGTAACCGTGCTTCCGCTTATGAATACAATCCGTATGCCCGGTTCTCGTTCTCTACCGTCTTTATTCTTTTATGTCTGTCTTTCATTATATGCCTTAGGCCCACCCGTGTCGCCGCTCGTTGATTCACTTTGGCATTTGGCGATCGGGTTCCTCTAGCATTGCTTGCTTAAAGCACCTTCCGTACTTCATTATTTAAAGCATTCATAATAAATTTGGTAGCAGCTCCATCGCTATGTGTGACGTTGCTGGCCCGTATCCGGTGATTGATGCGATCCCCCCGCCGTTAGTTCCTTGTAGGGAATGTTTGCTAGGGAGCCATTGAAGCCGTGCGGTTAAACTCTCTACCTAACACATATACCGGCTCGACATCTCTAGGTTTACTTTCTACCCCCGTCGCTGTACGTATCCGGTGATTGATACGATCCCCCGCTCGTTAGTTCCTTGTAGGGAATGTTTGCTAGGGAGCTATTGAAGCCGTGCATACGCCGCCGGTGTATCGGAAGTACGCCTAGGTTTTGCGCTCCTTGTCATGCTCCGTGTTTGTATGCGTAAGTAGCGGTGATTGGTGTGTTCCCGTACTGTTAGTTCCCCCCCACCAACCTTTGGACATATTTGTATCTCTTTCTGTACATTTGTCTCTTTCCGTTCCTTTATTTCTTTCCTGTTCCCTTTAGCTTAAATCAAGCCCCCCAAAAGGAGCCGGCCTTCTCCGGAGATTGGCTCGGAAGGCATCTCTTCCTCCCGGCCTTTCATGCTGGTGGGCGAATCTGGGCGCATTAACCAAAAATCCTTTCCTCATGGCAGATTCGTAACCAACAGTTTCTCTGGCACGCCCGGTGGGACGCTTGTCCCACGATTTAAAGAAAGAGTACCCGTCCAGTTTCCACCTAGCGCAATCAGCTTCTTCCGACCCGCTCGGCGGAACACGGGTCCCACATCCGACGAGAGATTTTCCGATCGCCTCCACCGGCGCCGATAGCTTCCCGAGCTCTTGGTGAGACAAGGAAGTTTCTCACCCCCGACGGAATCGAAGCACCGGTGTTCGCTTCATTGCTGTTCCAAATCGAACACCCGGCGACTCGCACGAACAAATCCTCTCGAGTCTAGAAGACCGGTCCGGTCACCTTCATGCACACGAGAAGGTGGCGAACAAGAAATCCGAGAAGCCCGCCCGAGTTCTACGAACTAGACATCCACGCCGAGGCGAGATACCCAGCCGGCCGATCCGCGAGCTCGCTTCGACGAAGCCGAGGCCGAGATCCAAGAAGAGGCCGAAGCCGAGGCTCGGAAGAGCCGAGTACGAAGTAGAAGAGGCCGAGGAAGAGGAAAATCCCCGCATCCTCGGAAAGTACCGACACCGAGTACACAACCGACGGCGGAGAAGAAGAAGAAATGGCTGATCAACACCCGAATGACGATGATCTCTTCCCGGCGGTGGACTCCCACAGTGGCCTTTGGCCCCGATCGGTCGCCAAGCCGTGCCCCCCGCCGCTTTAAAGTCTATTCCCACATACGACGGCTACGGTAAGACGGCGTACGAGCACATCCAGGACATCCTTGCCCTGGCCGCACCGCATACCATCACCGATGAAAGTGTGAAGACCCGTCTGCTGGCCCTTTCCCTGAGGGGAAAGCTTCTCTACTGGTGGAGATCGCCGCGTAGGGATCCATCACCGGGTGGCCCCGCCTCGCCAGGAGGCTCGTAAAAGGATGCAACGAGTCCGCTGATCCTACCTCTCTACCGCATCGGCTCCAAGCAATCCGGAGGCATCCTCAAGAGGAGGTGTCCGATTTTAACATTAGGTTTGCGAGATCCCGGAAACGGGTACCTCGCGAACTTCGGCCTTCAACCGGCATGGCTGCTCACTACTATCTCGAGGTCTTTCAACTCGGACATATGCCTCGCCGCCGAAGATCGCCCGAATTGACGAGTTCCCCGCACCGTACGAAGCCGCCCAGCAAGTCGAAGCCGACATTATCTCCATCGGCAAGCTTCCGTCCGCAGTGCAGGAGCCGATCCATCCCGACTTTCCCGCATCGCAGCATCCTTCTCGCTTCGGTGGTGTGCCGTCTACTTCGTGGCAGCAACCCCGACCGCAAGTGGAATCCGGCGCCGGTCGTAACTCAATACGGCCCGCCTCACTTGCATTACCCTCATCCGCCTCCTCCCGCTCCGCATTTTCCAGCGCTTCCCGCTCCCCCGCAGTATGCGTCTTATTCTAACCCTCCTCCATTGGCCGCTTTGCCTCCACCGGCACAGTTGCCGCCTCCCGACAGCAAAGATCCGTAACACGATTCTACAAGAAGTGCGGGCTTTGGCCTCCGGATATCATGCCATGTCCAATGACATGACCGCTATGAAAAAGAAGCATGCCCAAATGGACTTTGCTCCTAGAAGGCCGTATGCGCCACCGGCGCCGACAAAAGATAAAGCCCCGTAGAACCAACCGCAGAGGCGTCCGCCTCCGAGAAATGCCGCTATAGATGACCCACCCGGTCCTCCCCGACCGAGTCAACCGGTGCACTACGTGCAATGACCCGCATTCGGAGGAAGACCGCACTTTGCACCAAGGACTACATCCGGACCTTGGCCGGCAAGGACTATAGAAGATGATGAGCCGTACATGATCTTGGACGGCGAGGCCAATTTTGCCCTGCCATAAGAGAATCCAGTGACGCCCGCCAAGGAAGAAAAGAAAGCTGCGGACGCGGCTAAACCTTTGCAGGTATACGCGAGAAGAGAAAAACCGCAGCCCAATGGGCTGCCACCGTACAAGCGGCTGTGGCCTTACACAGCCCAGGAGAAGGCATCCAAAGATAAAGCTCCCGCTAAACCTTCTCCAGCAAAGGCCGCTGCTGTTCCAGCTAAGCCTCCAAAGAAAGGCCCCAACTCCCGCTAAGCTTCCTGTACTTCAGCCCCCAGCCGAAACCAAAGAACAAGCCCAGGAGAAGCTGAAGTACCCGTCTCTGACCAAGAGACAACGAGTTGAGGCCACCCAACAGTACCGGACCAAGTATGAACCGGCTAAACCAGCAGAAGGAGCTAGTACCTCGGGCTACGACGATTGTAGACGAGTTAAAGAAGACTCCTGCCCGAATCAGCATGTACGATGCTCTTCTCGTCTGTGCCGGTAGATCCGTCGCAAGAATCACCCGAAGAACATGAAGAACGGCAAGCGGATGCAGCCTCGCTGTCCCGGTTCAACCTTTGACAGCCTCCGCCACCGGGAAGAACAGACCGCCACCCTTTTATCTCGTCTTTGCGGATGCAAGGGCACATAGTTCACAACCGCATGGTGGATTCTCGGTGCTTCCTCGACCGTGATGCCGAAGGCCGTCTCGCGATGAGATCGGGATGGAATACACACGGAGCAGCCAAGGTGTGCCGCAATTAGACGGCACCCCCGTCAAGACAGCTTGGTGTCATAAAGGACATCCCTATCCGGCCGCACAAAGCTCTCGACATTGTGGTCATCCAAGAGGTCGTGATTGTTGACCCGGAGCCTTACTTCGGCATGTGTCTCTCTCGGGAGTTCACTCGCGGGTTGGGCGGGTACTGTCTCTAGACTACTCGCACATGGAAGTGCCCTTCAAAGGAAGGAGACCGAAAATTTTCAATGAGAAGCCTTCCCCTTTTCTAGTAGACAAGATACCCGGAGGAGAGATGGACCGCATGGTCCAGCTTGTCGAGGAAGAACCGGTGACAATGAGAACCGACCGAGCAAGCTCTCGAAGTGCTACAGCCTAGAAGACGAGTTCTCGTTGCGGGACTTTAATGCCGTAATCGGGACAGAAGCAGGGTCGTTATTCCATTAAGCAGCCCGAGGAGCTTGACGTGTCCGTTGCGAAGGAAGTGGGACCTGCACCCGAAGAGCTGTGGAAGCTTTTCTTTGACGGCGCGCGTTGCAAGAATGGCGCCGGTGCAGGGGTCCTCCCGGTTTCTCCAACCGGAGTCCGGAGGGACTATGCCTACAGGCTGGCCTGGAGCCGTACTAACAATCCGGCGGAATACGAAGCCCCGTGCTTGGGTCTCGCGAAAGGCGGAAAGGCTCGGAATCAAGCATCTCCAAATTTTCGGAGATTCGGAGTTAGTGTGTCATCAAGTTACGAATAAATGCGCGTCTAAGCATCACTATCTTAGAGCGTACCGCAATCGGGTCTGGGACCCGATGGAATCGTTTGACTCATTGAACGTTAAGGCAATATCGCGTGAGAGAAACAAGCACGCGGATATTCTCGCGTCTCGTTGGAGCCAGTGCACGTTCCGGCCGAAGACGTCGTCCGTAAACCGAAGCCGGTCCGCACCATTTACAGTGCCTTCGTGCTCGATAGGGATACCTTCCGGCAGTATTCAGCCGTGACGAGGAGATCGTCACATTCCCGGTTAACGAAGTGTGTGTAATCGAAGGTAGAGACCCCGATGACGAGCAATATGAGGGGTTGATACAGCTTACGGAATAATCACGTCCCAAAAGGACTCGATTACATTAGAGAGTCTCTTTGATCGAAATGACAGAGCAATATCCCACAGATCAAAGTAGACCCGAGGCAAGATGCTGACTTGGAGCTCGAACCTGGTAAAACCATCAAGGTCGGAACAGACTGCACGTCGGAGGAGCTGGTGCAGATTAGATCACTGTGCCAGGAGTTCCCCGACATCGTGGCCTGGTGCTACGAGGATTTGAGGGGGTATGACAGATCTGTCATCCAAAGATACCATCGAGCTAGAGGATGGCGCCAAGCCGTTCCGACAAAAGCAAAGGGCCGTAAATCCAAAGATTGAGGCCATGATGAAGACCGAGCTCTTGAAGATGCTGGAGGCCAAGATCATCTACCCCATCAAACATTCATCCTGGGTCGCGAATTTGGTGCCCGTGAGGAAAAAGAATGGCGACATACGTCTCTGTGTCGACTTCAGAAACCTAAATCAGGCTTCCCTCCGGGACCACTATCCGCTTCCCCAAATTGACCAAATTTTGCATATCGTTGCTGGAGCCCAGAGATTTTCACTTTTAGATGGATTTTCCGGCTACAACCAGATTTGGGTCAAAGACGAAGACCAAGATAAGACGGCGTTTACCACGAAGTGGGGGACGTTCGCCTATCGCCGCATGCCGTTTGGCTTATCCAATGCCGGTGCCACGTTCCAAAGGGCCATGGACCTCGGCCTTCCGAGAGCCGCTCAACAAGATTATTGTCATCTACCTTGATGACATGACCGTTTTCTCTCACCGACGAGAAGATCATGTTTCGCACCCGCGGCAGATATTTGAAAGTTGTCGAGAATTCGGCATCTCTATAAACCCGAAGAAGTCCGTCTTCGCGGTAAAGGAAGGAAAGTCGCCGGGACATGTCATCTCCGAGGAAGGCCTCGCCATTGACCCCCGACAGAGCGTAAGCCCTCGTTCGCTTGCCGCCCCCACCGATAAAAAAGGGCTGCAGTACTTCTTCGGTCGATTAACTTCGTGCGGAAGTTCATTCCGGACTTCGCACAGTGATCAAGCCTATGGCCGAACCGTTGAAGAAAGATACACCTTACGAATGGACCGATGAGAGAGAACAAGCTTTCGAGGAAATCAAGGCTCGAATTGCGCAAGCTCCGGTGTTGACAAACCCGGACTACTCCAAGGACTTCATCCCGTATGCAAGTGGGAGAACCCGAAAGTTACGCCGCAGTCCCGACTCGTAAGGG
Source organism: Wollemia nobilis (assembly GCA_028583015.1). Lineage (NCBI taxonomy): Eukaryota > Viridiplantae > Streptophyta > Pinopsida > Araucariales > Araucariaceae > Wollemia > Wollemia nobilis. The sequence continues at coordinate 12,802,003 of JAQPPZ010000754.1, read as the reverse complement.
AGACGACGGTGAGGAGCGCCCCATTGCGTTCCTAAGCCAAGTGATTCTCGCCGCACGAAGAGAAGTACAATTTTATAGAGCGGCATGTCCATGCGGTCATGAAGTCCCTTCGAAAGTTCGTGCACTTTGTCTCCCGTAGTAAGACCACCTGTCTTTGTGATTCACCCCGATGTTCGCAGCTTCATCTTGCAAGGAGAACCGGGTCACAAGAGAGCGGGATGGATTGCCAAGATCCAGGAGTTTGACATCGAAGTACGGCCCACCAAGCTTATCGTAGGCCGAGCCTTGTGTCGTGAATTGGCCCGAAGCGCTCGTAGCCGGCATCTCCGCCTCGTAAGTGGGAGGACACAGCGACACGCGTCTACCTAGCCAACTCCTTATTGGAGGGGAGTGATTGGACAGATGAACTCGGTGAGATACTTCGCACCGGAAGATGTCCCGATCACCCGAACGCCTCACAACGAAGGAGATTTCGGTTAGGTGCATTAAGGTACACTCTTCGCCCCGAGGGGCTTTACTTCAAAAACATTGACGGCATCCCGTTGCGGTGCGTCATAAAATCCGACCAGCCTAGGATCCTCGGAGATTTTCATTCCGGGATGCCTGGGGGTCACCATTCTTCAAGGCCAACGGCCTTAAAAATAATAAGGGCCGGATACTATTGGCCCACTCGCTCGCAGACGCGTATGCGGTCTCGCGCCAAATGTGATCAATGCCGCAGGTATGCCGGCCGAAACGTAAAAGCACCCCCGCCCCTTCAACCGATTCAAGCCGAAGCTCCGCTCCAAAGAATGGGGTCTAGACTTCATTGGGGTGATTTCTCCTAACTCCTCCGCCGGCCACAAGTTTATTCTCACAACCATCGACTATTTCACACGGTGGACGGAGGCGATCCCGACCAAGAACGCCGACCAAGAAACGGTCATCGTGTTCATTGAGAGCCCGATTACCCGCTTCGGGGTTCCGTAGTCGATTGTGACAGCATAACGGTCCGGGATTTGTAGGCGCCGTACTCACGGAGTACACCAAGCAGACTTGGCATCTATCACAAGATGTCTTCTAATTACTACCCGCAGGGGAATGGCCTTGCCGAGTCTACTAACAAGAACCTCCTGAAAATTCTCCTGAGGACCATTGAAAAGAATAAGCGGACTTGGCACTTGCTCCCGAACCGGGCGCTGTGGGCGGACAGAGTTGCGTTCAAGAAATCCCTCAAGACGTCCCCCTACGCGCTCGTCTATGGCAAGCAAGCTGTTATGCCATCACACATTGAAATCCCCGCCCTGTGGATGATTGACGAAGACAGGAGCAGCGGAGACCCGGTAGACGACAGATTGTGCCAACTCCTGCAGTTGGAAGAAGACAGAGAAAGTGCATACCAGGCCTTCGCGGATCACATTGCAGCCACTAAAGGCTGGTTTGCCAAAGGCACCACTGCCCGAGTTTTCGAAGTCGGGGACCCGGTGCCGAAGTGGGACTCATACAAGGCAAAACCGGGTAATCACGGAAAATTTGACGCTCTCTCGGGAGGGCCCTTATCGAATTGCCCGGTGAATCGGCTCAATGCCTACATACTTTCGGATATGGAGGGTCGCCTCCTCCCCATCCCCCGTCAACGGGTTCCACTTGAAGCTTTATCGCTGTTGAAGGCGCCCGAGTGGCCCTTCCTTGTAAAAATTTTGCCTTGTGCTTTTATTTTTCCCCGCATGTATAGTTTCCAGTTTTAGCTTTCAGCTTATTTTTCCTTCTTTGAGCTTAAATGCGGCATGGGAGAGAAAGACAGACTTCGCAACGAAGTCTGTCGTTGCCCCGCAGGAGGGGCGAAGTTCGGCTATGCAGAGAAAGAAAGGAGAAAAAAGAGCAAAAAATCGACTAAGTGTTGGCCGAAGCCCGACTTCGCAGCGAAGCCTGACTTCGGCCCAGCCGAATTGCGAAGTTTGTCCGAGAAAACACTGAAGCAGACCAAAGTCCGCATCGCGCAACCCTTCGTGCGAAGTACGCACCGCGCGCAAAGTTTGCGCGAGTGCGAACTTCGCAACGAAGTCCGACTTCGGCAGCGCCCGTGCAAGTGCGCGCTGCGCTCAACGCTTGTGCGAAGTGCGAACTTCGCGCGAAGTTCGTACTTCGCCCCAAGCTTCGGCCGAAGTCCGAACCCGCCCCAGCGTCGCACAGCGCAGTTTATTCAAAGTCCAAAGGTCGCAGGGTATGTTAAGTGTGTTCGAAGGCCCCAAGGCGGCAAAGACCCAGACCGCGCCCAAACCTTGGGCGCAGCAAAAAAGCAGAAATGGAACGGTTCCAACGCGCGCTTCGCGCGAAGTTCGAACTTCGCCCGAAATTCGGGCGAAGTCCGACTTCGCCGGCGAGGTCGGGCCGCGCCCAACTTCGGGCGAAGCCCGGCCGCGCCTAGTTTTCCGGGCCAGTTTTGGGCAGCATTCAATAAAATGAATAAAAAACTCAAAAAGTCCCAGCTGGGCCCAAGGCGCGTTTGTAACTGTTTTAATCTGGGTTTCCGCGCCAAAGGTTTTGTCTTGAGCAGTGTGCCCAAATGGTGGCAGCAACGTCAGCCATGGTGCAGTCCCCAACGCTGAATTAATGATTGCGCGTTTTTCAAGGAAAAACGCAACTAAAAAAGCAAGGCACGGCTGCCGGGGCGCGTCTTTTCCTAAACGTTCTCCTGCGCGGCCACCAAGGGTTTTAACTCAGCCGACCTACCCCTCCTGCGTTGCATTAATGGCGCTGTTTTTATCTAGAAAAGGGGGTCGAATCATGCCAACATTCCGGATTGCAGTAGATTATTCCTCGGACAATGGCTAATTATTCCTCCGATAGCGAAATTTGTTGCAGATATACTCGAACTCGTCATTATTGCTGACTCGGAGAGATGGACAAGGGAAAAATGCCTGTGTCAGCGCAGTCCAGCGGAAGCAGCGAACCAGGGGATTTGCCGCGGCCAGGAGTTTTCAAAGGCGATCCTCCGCCAGAGAAAAAGTCAAAGGCCCGGACGAAGAAGGTACAGCGTGGGCAATCCCCACCACCTCCGGTGAATTACCTGGCAAGATATGTGGACGGCTCGTTTTCCATGAGCCTAACTCAGCTGCGAGCGAATGTGGAGAGTCGGGCTGACAAAGTTTCGCCCTCCCATCATTTTGGAGCGGCGTACAAATCAAATCTCTTCATATTCATGTGCCCTCCTGTCCACCAGTGCCCGGAGCTGATAGACTTAATTGTCAGACACTATAAACCAGCTTCCCGGAAAATCTGCAGTTCCGTTGGCAAACCCTTGTTCGCACTGGCGCAGGAGATCGTGCAGCCGCCTTTCGCCCTGTGGCTGGAGTATGACTCCGGCACCATCCTCAGAAAGATAAATCTGGGCGAACAAGCGGGACGTTTCACGCACACCAAGCGAATGAGGGATTTCCTCAATTCAGAGCTGAGCGCCCCGCTTCCAGCCGGACAATGGCCGACTGGCCCCACGCCTTTGGCGAAATTTCATAGCAAGTATCTATATACCATCTTGGCATGGATCCTCGGCCGCGACTCCGATGAGCCGGTGCACCCGTACCACCCGGCGCCGTGCAATGCCTCCCGTGTGGAGAATCTTACGAACCAGCGGCGCAATGGAGCGGAAAGCGCCCCATCTCTTTCGATCGGGCAGACCGGTCGGCTTACGCCATTCATTCCGATCCGCTGAAAATTCGAAGCGCCGACCAACCAATTTTCGTTTCTGCTCCGTTCCGGTCCGGCTTTGTTTGTACCATCTCGCACCCCCAAATGCCGATCCCGAACTCGAAGAAGGTTAACGAGAAGGGAGAACCCCACCCGTCTATAATCGGACGGATGACTTATACCGGAAAGGGTCCTACTACAAGTTCAACTTCAACTTTCTCGGGGATTCGTCATGTCGCCTTCACCGAAAGTGAAATCCCCCGTCCCCCGAGAGAAATGACGAGTGCTTTGATAAATCGAAGCTCGGGGACGTTTCGACCGACGCAGGGATTGTGATCAGAATCTACGGATTCAAGGGCAAACCCTATTTGCTGCCCTATTGGTGCTCATAGCATCTGTTCGGGATGGAGGTTGCCCGACATATGGACTATGTGGAAGAAGAGTTTGGCCTAGGGAAGAAAAGAGGACAGATTTTTCAATACCCTCTTTCCTGGGCCAACGTTGAGATTACTGAGGTAGGACAACATGTCTACCTAGAGCAAGCGCTGTCCCGGATTGGCCTGGTTTTACTGCCGCAGCGCTGGAAGTATGACCCTCATGGGATAAGGGGAAAGTTTGCACATTTGTGCCCCCGGGCATAACCGAAGATAGATGCGACGTGGTCCATGTGGACCTTGACTCGGGAGATTGAATTAATGGAAGCTTCTCCCCTTGGCAGGATTTCTACCGCGAGGAGGTGACATATGACCCCAAGAGAAACCCGGACCATCACTTCTCATCTCCATGGTTCAAAAAATTTCTGTCCAAGATTGCAGTGCCTTAACCGGTCTAAAGAAAAGATTATTGAATGCCGGAAAATGAGATGCCGCACGCAAAGACGATAAATCCACAAGGAGAAACCCGGCCGTAGATGACGACTTCTCGCTTCTCTATGACCAAGATCATGACAACCGGCGGCCGTTCGCATATCAAGGTTACGTTCCCCGAGGCCCCTTTGAGGATTATAAAAGTGGGTCTCCTCCCAAACAAGCTTGTACACTTCGGCAATCGCGCCGCCGGCCCAGCAAGTACCCGTGCCGATCCAATGCAGCTCGTGGCTCCTAAGGCGGCGCCTGAAAAGGCGAAAAAGTTAGTCAAGGCAGCGCCCGAGGCACTTCCTCAGGCAAGAAAAGCGCCAGCGCCGCCAGAAAGCAGACCGGTCGCGGCAGACCTTCTGCAAGTCAAACCCCGGTACAAGTTTACCGTGGGAGCATCAGTGCCTGCTGCACCTGCTTCGTCTCCTTCCCCTGATCCGACAGTTGTTCCAGAAGAGAAGAAGCGGAGGAGAGTTGAGAAAATCAGGCGACCTAGCCTGATAGTGCAGCAGCCAGTCGCAGAGCCGCAGCCGCGTCCTGCCGCCGCAGAGGCAATTCCTTTGGGCAGTCCCAAGCCAGCCGCCGAGACAAGAAGCGAAGACATTCACCCGACATCGGCTCAGGCGGAGCCCGCAGGTACGTTTGCTGTCCCTGTCTCTCTAGTCTCACCCAGTTCTACTTCCACTCGCTCCCCGCTCAATCTGGGCGAGCCATGACCACATCCTCCCCCCCGTCTCCGCGTCCTTCTAGCGGCCCCCATTCTTTCGACTCGCCTTGCTCGTAACCCTAACGTCTCTCTTCTCTCGAGCACAACTCCAAACCCTTCGCCCGAGGTCGCGCCGAGGCTGTCCGTTCACCATCACATCCTCCGCCTCAGCCGCTTCAAACCCTCACAGTGTCGCCCGCTCCCATTTCCATTTCCCGGTCGCCCCCACAAGCGACCGATTCTTCCAAAGTCTGTCCGGTTCCTCCTGATCCCATTCCCGCAGGAGAGACGTCTCAGCAGATCCCTAGGCTGGGGGAACCAGATTTTATGGACGACCTCCAGAACTCAGATGACTTGCCCCTGGCAACGAGAGCCGTAGAGTATTCTGTCTCTTTCCGCCAAGACCTGAAGCGGAGGAGACATGAAGAGATAGCCGCCCCGGCAAAACGCGCAAAGTATGATTTCGGAAGGAGAGTGATTACAACGGAGAAAATAATCCCAATAGTGAAGAAGCCTCTCCGAGAAATGACTAAGGCGGACTACGTGCTCCATACAAAGGAGAAAAGCTTTGACGACATTGATAAACAGTATGAGATTCATACGATCATGCGCAAAGCTGACAATCTCTTTGTCAAGAGTCTGGAGGAGCAGGAAGAACTTTTCGCGTTGCAGGACAAAGTAAGGCAACTTGAAGAGGACCTATCTAGGTCCACTGAGCAGCTGGAAGCGGCGCGGCGAGAAACAGATGAATTCAAAGCCCAGGTGGCCGCTTCTCAAAAACAGGCCGCAACCGAAAAGAAAGCAGCCTCGGAGCAGATTTCTCAGCTCCAGGAGTCTTTGAAGCAGGCACAGTCGCAACTTGCAGAGAAAACATCTCAAGCGGCTGTCTTTTCAAAGACAAAAGTTAAGGAAATGAGGGCTGGTTTGCTGAGGGAATGCAAGCCCCATACCTTTAAGGCAATGGCGGTCCTGGACTTCGCATCCAGGATTCAAGAAGTTTCTCGCCTGTGGAAAGCCTGTGGTAGAGGAGGCCGAGCGCCAGGCAAAGCAATGGCTGGACCTGGCGATAAACCTTCAGGAGCGCGAGCGCGACGGCGTCCTTTTTTCCCCCGTGTCCTCATTCGCCGCAGAATGGGCAGGTGCAAGGGTGACCTTGCACAAATATTTCAGTAAAAGTTGAAGAGGTGAGAGTGGCTGCACGAATGCTTGACGCATTCGGACATGAAAGAGATATCTGTCTGGCCCCCTTTCACGCTCTTTCATAACTTGGGTGTCCAGGTTTTGTTGAGAATGGCGAGCTCCTCACCCTAGATCGGGTAAAGAAGAATTGGCAGTCCTTTGAAGCAGATACAGCTGAAATTGATAGCTGGACTGAGCCAATTCAAGACAACAGAGTCACTCGGATGGTGTCCGAGATATTCCAGGATCCGCTCCTATTTTCGGGAGTTAGAGAAAAGATACCTCACCATCGACCCGCACGCGGTCGCCGCTTTCACGGAGCATTAGAAGACATAGCCGACCGCAAGCCATTCGAAGCGGAAGCCCGGCGCTCAGCCCAAGAGGCGTACACTCGCATGTGCGAGGCGTAGCAGTGAAATGGAGACCTTTCGTAAGGAGATACCGATGAGGCAACCGACAAAGATGAATCGAAGAACAGCTTGCCGCAAGGAGAACAGCTTAGAGCAAGCAAAAGGCAGGGGAGGCAAGTTCCTCTCGCACCCAAAGGATGAAGGCATGGATTCTTTGCGCCGAGGCGAGCTCGACACCCCGCGAGCCGCCAGAAATGTTGTCACATTTTGCACGGGGTGCAATGTCTTCAATATTGTTTTGTAACAAAGTCGTCGCTCTTCTTTTCCTCCTTCCGTTTTTTCTCCCTTCTCTCCCTTTCCTTTTCTTTCCCATTCTCTTTCTCTCCCCCTTTTTCCTTGGAGTTCCCCAGCTTGATTTTCCAGCCTTTCCAACAGGTCTATCTCGAAATTGGCTAAGTCCGGGTGCGAGTTCGCACTTCGCCCGCTTTGGTGCGAGTGCGCACTTCGCCGCTTGGTGCGAGGATTCGCCGTTTGGTGCGAAGTCCGACTCCGCCCCACTTTCTGGGCGCACCTTGCACTGGCAGACTGGCAGGTCAATGCAGAAGAAAGGTAAAATGCCGGAGCAGGTCCATATGGCGGCAGACACCAGTGTTCGCCTGTGCGCAGTTCGACTTCTCAACAGAGCCGGAATGCGCCCTTAAAGGTGTACAGTAGGGGAACAAACCCGGAATTTGACCAAGGCTTGAAGGCTTTCCTCGACTGCACTGATTTCTGCGCGCATCCCAAGGAGCCCCGATCCCAAGCAAAGATGGATAGATCGCCCTCTAAGGCGTGCATGTGTCACACAAAGATAACCCATCATCGTACAAGTGTCCAGCCTTCGGGATTTGAACCAAGACCGCCGACCAAAAGGGATAAGCATGGGCTGCCCGCACCGCTCGCGTTAATAGCCTCATTCAAAGCTGATCCGAGGTTTCACCCGCTCCAGCCTACTAGCAAGCCTCGCCGACTTGAAGATTTACCCAAAGACTCCGCCACGTAGCCGTCCAGCCTTCCAGAAGACCATGTCGCGGGTACAGCCCGATCCGACAAAAGGTCAGCATTTGCAGCTCTTTCGCCGCTTCGTCACCTTATGTTTGATCGGGACTCGTGCCCATTAATGTAACGGGTGGGACTCGGGCTATAAAAGCCCATCTAAAATTCATTGTAAAGGGTGGAAGGGGAATGTTTGTTAGGGAACTACTGTGCTTACTGTAACCGTGCTTCTGCTTATGAATACAATCTGTATGCCTGGTTCTGTTCTACCGTCTTTATTCTTTTATGCTGTCTTTCATTATATGCCTTAGGCCCACCTGTGTCGCGGCTCGTTGATTCACTTCGGCATTTGGCGATCGTGTTCCTCTAGCATTGCTTGCTTAAAGCACCTTCCGTACTTCATTATTTAAAGCATTCATAATAAATTTGGTAGCAGCTCCATCGCTTATGTGTGACGTTGCTGGCCCGTATCCGGTGATTGATGCGATCCCCCCGCCGTTAGTTCCTTGTAGGGAATGTTTGCTAGGGAGCCATTGAAGCCGTGCGGTTAAACTCTCTACCTAACACATATACCGGCTCGACATCTCTAGGTTTACTTTCTACCCCCGTCGTTGTACGTATCCGGTGATTGATACGATCCCCTCGCCGTTAGTTCCTTGTAGGGAATGTTTGCTAGGGAGCTATTGAAGCCGTGCATACGCCGCCGGTGTATCGGAAGTACGCCTAGGTTTTGCAGCTCCTTGTCATGCTCGTGTTTGTATGCGTAAGTAGCGGTGATTGGTGTGTTCCCGTACTGTTAGTTCCCCCCCACCAACCTTTGGACATATTTGTATCTCTTTCTGTACATTTGTTTCTTTCAGTTCATTTATTTCTTTCCCGTTCCCTTTAGCTTAAATCAAGCCCCCCAAAAGGAGCCGGCCTTCTCCGGAGATTGGCTTGGAAGGCATCTCTTCCTCCCGGCCTTTCATGCTGGTGGGCGAATCTGGGCGCATTAACCAAAAAATCCTTTCCTCATGGCAGATTCGTAACCAACAGGAACATAACCTTGATATGCGAACGGCGAGTCATGGTGGTCATAGAGAAGAGTCGTCATCCCAGGATTTCTCCTGGTGGATTTGTCGTGCTGTGTGCGGCACCTCATCTTCCAGCATTCAATTATCTTTTCTTTTGGCCAGTTAAGGCCAGCTATCTTGGATAGGAATTTTTTAAACCCTGGAGATGAGAACTGGTGGTCCGGGTTTCGCTTGGGGTCATATGCCACCTCCTCGCAGAAAACCTGCCGGGGAGGAGAAGCTTCCATCAATTCAATTTCCCAATCAAGGTCCACATGGACCACATCGCATCTATCTTCGGTTATATCCGCCCGGGGGCAGAGATGTGTGAACTTTCCCCTTATCCCGTACGGGTCGTACTTCCAGCGCTGCGGCAACAGAACCAGGCCAATACGGGAAAACTCTTGCTCGAGGTAGACATGCTGTCCTACCTCAGAAATCTCAACGTTTGCCCAGGAAAGAGGGTATTGAAAAATCTGTCCTCTTTTCTTTCCTAGGCCGAACTCCTCCTCAACATAGTCCATCTGTCGGGCAACCTCCATCCCAAACAGATGCTCCGTGCACCAGTAGGGCAGCAAATGAGGTTTGCCCTTGAATCCGTAGATTCTGACCACAATCCCCTGCGTCAGTCTAAAGACGTCCCCGAGCTTCTGACTCAGCAAAGAGTTCGTCATTTCCCGCGAGGGGAGAGGGATCTCGCCGCTGAAGACTGACATGACCAATCCCAGAAAGTTAAAGTTAAACTTGTAGTAAGACCCTTTCCGGTATAGGTCATCCGTCCAGTCATAGACGGGCTGTGGCTCTCCCTTCTCGTTGACCTTCTTCAGGTTCGGGATCGGCATCCGGGAGTGCAAATGATACAGACAAAGCCAAGCTAGAACAGAACTGAAACGAAATTCGGTGGACTGCTTCTTCTGGATCTTCACCAGGCTGGAGTGAATGGCGTATGCCAGCCAGTCCGCCCAGTCGAAAAAGATGGGACGCTTTCCACTTCTCTGCGCTGCCGGTTCGTAGGATTCTCCACACAGGAGACATTCTGCCAGCGCTAGCTGGTACGGCTGTACCAGCTCATCAGAGTCGCAGCCGAGGATCCATGCCAGAATGGTATATAGATATTTGCTCTGAAACCTCGCCAAGGGCATGGGGCCGGTTGGCCACTGTCCAGCTGCAAGCGGGGCGTTCAGCTCTGAATTGAGGAAATCCCTCATCCTTTTGGTATGCGTGAAGCGTCCCGCTTGCTCGCCCAGATTTATCTTTCTGACAATTGTGCTGGAGTCATACTCCAACCCTGGGGCGAAAGCTGGCTGGACAGTCTTCCTGCGCAGCGCGAACAAGGGTTTACCGCTGGAGCTGCAAATCTGCCGGGTAACTGGTCTGTAGTGTTTGACAATGATGTCTACCAGCTCCGGGCATTGATGGACAGGAGGGCACAAGAATCTGAAAAGGTTGGACTTGTACGCCGCTCCAAAATGGTGGGAGGGCGAAACCTTGTCAGCCCAGCTCTCCACATTTGTCCGCAACTTAGTCAGGCTCATAGAGAATGAGCCGTCCACGTATCCCGCCAGGTAATTTACCGGAGGTGGTGGGGCTTGCCCACGCTGTACTTTTTTAGGCCGGGACTTTGACTTTCGCTCCGGCGGTGTTTCACTTCTGAAAACACCTGGCCGTGGTAAATCCTCAGGTTCGCAACTTTCGCTGGATTGCGCTGACATTGGCATCTTTCCTCTGTCCATCTCTCCGAATCAGCAATAATTACAAGTTCAGGGCGTCTGCAGAAGATTTCGCTGTCACAGGAATAATCTGCACAGTCCAAGGAATAATCTGCGCAGTCTGGCTTGTTTGGATGCATCTGACCCCCTTTTCTAGACAACGACAGCGTCATTAATGCCGCGCAGAAGGGGGTAGGTCGGCTGGAGTTAAGTTTCTTGGGTGGCTGCGCAGGAGAAGCTTGAAAAAAGGTATCCCGACTGCCGTGCCATGCTCTTTTTATTGCACTTTTCCTTGAGGACTATGCAATCATTAACTTTTCCTTGAACGCTGCGCCATGGCTGACGTCACTGCCGCAATCCGGGCACACTGCTCAAGAAAGAACCCTTGGTGCGGAAACCCACTTTGAAACGGTCACAATGCGCCTTGGGCCCAGCTTGGAACCTTTTGAATATTTTATTCATTTTTTAAACCATTGTCCAAACTGGCCCAGAAAACGAGGCGCAGTCGGACTTCGCCCGAAGTTGGGCGCGATCCGACTTCGCCGGCGAAGTCGGACTTCGCCAGAAAATCTGGCGCAGTCCGAACTTCGCGCGAAGTTCGCATCGAAACTGTTCCGCTTTCTTTTTTCTTCACGCGCCCAAGGGTTGAGCGCAGTCCGGCCCTTTGCAACCTTCGGAGGAGAGGCAAACCTTAGAACTTTACTGCCTCCTTCGGACCGGACTGTTCGAGCTGCGCTTTGGAAATGTAGCGCGTTCGGACTTCGCCCGAAGTTCGGGCGAAGTTCGAACTTCGCGCGGAGGTTGTGCGCAGTTCGAACTTCGCGCGCAAGCCGGCCGTAGTCGGACTTCGCCCGAAGTTGAGCGCAGTCCGTTCTTCTTTGTGCCTTGCATTTTTCTCTTCGTTCAAGCTTCGCATTTTGGCTGGCGCGCAGCCCGACTTCGCTGCGAAGTCGGGCAGCGGCCAACACTTAGCCATTTTTTTGCCTTTTTCTTTTTTTCTTCACCCAAGCAGCCCGAACTTCGCCCCTTCTGAGGGGCGACAACAGACTTCGCTGCGAAGTCTGTTTTCTCTCCCATGCCGCAGTTAAGCTCAAAAAATAATAAAAAAAATCAAAAGCTGAAAGCTGGAAACTGTACATGCTGGAAAACAAAAATGCATAAGGGAAATTTTTACAAAGAAGGGCCACTCGGGCACCTTCAGCAGCGGTAAATTTTTAAGTGGAACCCGTTAACAGGGATAGGTAGGAGCTGACCCTCCATATCCCGAAGTACGTAGGCATTGAACTGGTTTACCCGGGCAATCTGATAAGGGCCCTCCCAGAGGGCATCAAACTTCCCGTGATTGCCCGGCTTTGCCTTATATGAGTCCCACTTCAGCACCAGGTCCCCGATTTCAAAAACTCGGGCAGTGGTGCCTTTGGCAAACCAGCCTTGAGTGGCTGCAATATGATCAGTGAAGGCCTGGTATGCACTTTCTCTGTCTTCTTCCAACTGCAGGAGTTGGCACAGTCTGTCGTCCACCGGGTCTCCGCTGCTCCTGTCTTCGTCCAACATCCATAGGGCAGGGATCTCAATGTGGGATGGCATGACAGCCTCTTTGCCATAGACGAGCGCATAGGGGGACATTCTGATGGATTTCTTGAATGCTACTCTATCCGCCCACAGCACCCGGTTCAGGAGTAAATGCCAAGTCCGCTTGTTTCTGTCAATGGTCCTCCGGATGATCTTCAGGAGGTTCTTGTTAGTAGACTCGGCAAGGCCATTCCCCTGCGGGTAGTAATTAGAAGACATCTTGTGATAGATGCCAAGTTTGCCGATGTACTCCGTGAGTACAGATCCCGAGAATCCCGGACCGTTGTCCGTCACAATTGACTCGGAACCCCGAAGCGGGTAATCAGGCTCTCGATGAACCTGATGACCGTCTCTTGGTCTGCGTTCTTGGTCGGGATTGCCTCCGCCCACCGTGTGAAATAATCAGTGGCTGTAAGAATAAACTTGTGTCCGGCAGAGGAATTAGGCGAAATCACCCCAATGAAGTCTAGACCCCATTGCTGGAATGGAGTCTCGGCCTGAATCGGTTGAAGGGGCAGGGGTGCTTTCCTGTTTCTGCCAGCAAACCTCTGGCATTGATCACATTTTGAATAGACCGCATGAGCGTCTGTAAATAGAATGGGCCAATAGTACCCAGCTCTAATTATTTTTAAGGCCGTTGGCCTTGGAGAATGGTGACCCCCAGGCATCCCGGAATGAAAATCTCCGAGGACCCTAGGCTGGTCTGATTTTCTGACGCACCGCAACAGGATGCCGTCAATGTTTTTGAAGTAAAGCCCCTCGGGGCGAAGAGTGTACTTAAGTGCACCTAGCCGAAATCTCCTTCGTTGTGAGGCGTTCAAGTGATCGGGACATCTTCCGGTGCAGAAAAATTTCACCAGTTCATCTGTCCAATCACTCCCCTCCGATAAGGAGTCGGCTAGGTAGATGCGTGTCGCTGTGTCCTCCCACTTACAGGCGGAGATGCCGGCTACGCGCGCTTCGGGCCAATTCCCGACACAAGGCTCGGCCTCCGATAAGCTTGGTGGGCTACACTTCGATGTCAAACTCCCGGATTTTTGCAATCCATCCCGCTCTCTTGTGACCCGGTTCTCCTTGTAAGATGAAGCTTCGAACGTCCGGTGAATCACAAAGACAGTCATTTTGCTCTGGGAGACAAAATGCCTAAACTTTCGGAGGGATTTCATAACAGCGTGAACTCGCCACTCTATAAAGTTGTACTTTTCCTCATGCGGCTGAATCACTTGGCTCAAGAACGCTATGGGGCGCTCCTCACCATCGTCTCCCTTCTGAGTTAGGACTACAGCGTAACTTTCGGGTTCTCCCACTGCATAAAGGATGAAGTCCTTGGAGTAGTCCGGGTTTGTCAATACCGGAGCTTGTGCAATTCGAGCCTTGATTTCCTCGAAGGCTTGCTCTCTCTCGTCAGTCCATTCGTAATTTGTATCTTTTTTCAACAGTTCGGCCATAGGCTTGATCACCTGTGCGAAGTCCGGAATGAACTTCCGCACGAAGTTAATCTGACCGAAGAAGGACTGCAGCCCTTTTTTGTCGATGGAGGCTGGCAAGCGAACGAGGGCTTCTGCTCTGTCAAGGTCAATGGCGAGGCCTTCTTCGGAGATGACATGTCCCATCAGCTTTCCTTCCTTTACCGCGAAGACAGACTTCTTCGGGTTTATAGAAATGCCGAATTCTCGACACCTCTCAAATATTTGCCGTAGGTGTGAAACATGATCTCCTCGTTGGTGAGAGAAATAGCTCATGTCATCAAGGTAGATGACAATAATATTATTGAGCAGCTCTCGGAAGGCCAGGTCCATGGCCCTTTGGAATGTGGCACCAACATTGGATAAGCCAAACGGCATGCGCTGATAGGCGAACGTCCCCCACTTGGTGGTGAACGCCGTCTTATGCTGGTCCTCGTCTTTGACCCAAATCTGGTTGTAGCCGGAAAATCCATCTAAAAGTGAAAATCTCCGGGCTCCAAAGAACGATATGTAGAATCTGGTCGATTTGGGGAAGCGGATAGTGGTCCCCGAGGGAAGCCTGATTTAGGTTTCTGAAGTCGACACATAGACGAATGTCGCCATTCTTTTTCCTCACGGGCACCAAATTCGCGACCCAGGATGAATGTTTGATGGGGTAGATGATCTTGGCCTCCAAGCATCTTCAAGAGCTCGGCCTTCATCATGGCCTCAACCTTCGGATTCACGGCCCTTCGCTTCGTCGGAATGGCTTGGCGCCATCCTCTAGCTCGATGGTATGCTGGATGACAGTTCTGTCATACCCCTTCAAATCCTCGTAGCACCAGGCCACGATGTCGGGGAACTCCTGGCACAGTGATCTGATCTGCTCAAGTTCCTCCGACGTGCAGTCTGTTCCGACCTTGATATTTTTACCAGGTTCAAGTTCTAGGTCAGCATACTGCCTCGGGTCTACTTTGATCCTGTGAGATATTGCTCTGTCATTCTGATCAAAGAGACTCTCTAATGTAATCAGTCCTTTTGGGACATGATTATTCCTTAACTGTATCAACCCCTCATATTGCTCGTCATCAGGGTCTCTACCTTCGATTACACACACTTCGTTAACCAGGAATGTGACGATCTCCTCGTCACAACTGAACACCTGCCAGTGGGTGTCCTTATCAGGCACAGAAGGCCTGTAAATAGTGCGAACCGGCTTCAGTTTCTGGACAACGTCGTCAGCCGAAACGTACCTGGCTCCAACAGACGCCAGAATATCAGCGTGTTTGTTTTTCTCACGCGATATTGCCTTGACATTCAATGAGTCGAATGACTCCATCAAGTCCCACACCCGGTTGCGGTACGCTCTAAGATAGTGCTGTTTGGAGGCGCACTTCTTCGTAACTTGGTGACACACCAGCTCTGAATCTCCAAAGATCTGCAGGTGTTTGATTCCCAGCCTCTCCGCCTTTCGCAAACCCAAGCACAGGGCTTCGTATTCCGCCGAGTTGTTAGTGCAGCTCCAGGCCAACCTGTAGGTATAGTCCTTCTGGATTCCGGTTGGAGAAACCAGGAGTACCCCTGCACCGGCGCCATTCTTGCATCACGCGCCGTCAAAGAAAAGCTTCCACAGCTTCTCGGATGCAGGTCCTACTTCCTTCGCAGCTGACTTGTCAAGCCTCTCGGGCTGTACAATGGAGTAACAGCCCTGCTCTGTCTCAATTACGGCATTGAAGTCCCGCAAAGAGAACTCGTCTTCAAGCTGTAGCACTTCGAAGGCTTGATCTGTCAGCTCTACTGTCACCAGCTCTTCCTCTGACAACTGGACCATGCAGTCCAACTCTCCTCCGGGTATCTTCTCTACTAGGAAGGTGGAAGGCTTCTCATTGAAAATTTTCAGTCTCCTTCCTTTGAAGGGCATTTCCATGTGTGAGTAGTCTAGAGACAGGTACCCGCCCAACTTCGCAGTGAACTCCCGAGAGAGGCACATGCCGAAGTAAGGTTCCAGGTCAACAACCACGACCTCTTGGATGACCACGATGTCGAGAGCCTTGTGCAGTCGGATAGGGATGTCCTTTATGACACCAACTGTCTTGACAGGGGTGCCGTCTAATTGCAGCACGCCTTGGCTGCTACGTGTGTATTCCATCCCGATCTCATCGCAGACGGCCTTCGGCATCACAGTCGAGGAAGCACCAGAATCCACCATGCAGTTGTGAACTATGTGCCCTTGCATCCGTAAAGACAGATAAAAGGGTGGCGGTCTGTTCTTCCCAGTGGCTGAGACTGTCAAAGGTTGAACCAGGACAGCGGGCTGTATCTGCTTGCCGCTCTTCATGTTCTTCAGTGATTCTTGCAGCAGATCCACCTAGCCTGGGAGCAGAAGAGCATCGTACATGCTGATTCTAGCAGGTGTTCTTTTCAACTCGTCTACAATGTTGTAGCCCGAGGTACTAGCTCCTTCTGCTTGTTTTGCCGGCTCATACTTCGTCCGGTATTGCTGGGTAGCCTCAACTCGTCGTCTCTTGGTCAGAGACGGGTACTTCAGCTTCTCCTGGGCTTGTTCTTTGGTTTCAGCTAGAGGCTGAGGTACGGGAGCTTTAGCCGGAGTTGGGGCTTTTGCTATAGGAGGTCTGGCTGGAACAGGGGCAGCCTTTGCCGGAGAAGGCTTGACTGGAGCTTTATCTTTGGATGCCTTCTCCTGGGCTGAGTAGGGCCACAGCCACTTGTATGGTGGCAGCCCGCCGGGCTGCGGCTTTTCTCTTCTTGCATAAAATTGCAAAGGCTTGGCAGCATTTGCAGCTTTCTTTTCTTCCTTGGCGGGCGACACTAGATTCTCTTCTGGGAGGGCAAAGTTGGCTTCACCGTCCAGGATCATGTACAGTTCATCGTCTTCTATGGTGCTGCCGGCCAAGGTCTGGATGTAGTGCTGGTGCAGAGTGCAGTCTTCCTCCGAATGCGGGTCATTGCACGTAGTGCACCAGTTGACCTGGTCGGAAGGACCAGGCGGGTCTTCTATAGCAGCATTTCTCGGAGGCGGATGCCTCTGCGGCTGGTGCTCCGGGGGCTTGTCTTTCGTTAGCGCCGGGGGCGCATATGACCTCCTAGGAGCAAGGTCCATCTGGGCCTGCTTCTTCTTCAGAGCGGTCATGTCATTGGACATGGCATGATATCCCGAGGCCAAAGCCCGCACCTCCTGAAGGATTGTGTTCTGAATGCTACTATCAGGAGGCGGCAACTGTGCCGGTGGAGGCAATGCGGCTAATGGAGGAGGGTTAGAATAAGGGGCGTACTGTGGGGGAGCAGGAAGTGCTGGAAAATGCGGAGCAAGAGGGGCGGGTGAGGATAATGCAATTGAGGCGGGCCGTAAGGAGTTACGATCGGCGCCGGATTCCACTGCTGCTGGGGTTACTGCCTTGATGTGGACGGCGCACCGCCAGAAGCAGGAGGATACTGGGATCTGGGGAAGTCGGGATGAATGGGTTCCCGCACCCTGGACGGGAGTTTGCCGATGGAGATAATGTCAGCTTCAGCTTGCTGGGCAGCCTCGTACAGCGCAGGAAACTCATCTATTCTGGCAATCTTCAGCAGCAAGCATATGTCTGAGTTGAAGGATCTCAGATAGTAGTGAGCAGCCATGCCGGCTGAAGGCCGAAGTTCGCGAGGTACCCGTTTCCAGGATCTCGCAAACCTGATGTTAAAATCAGACACCTCCTCTTGAGGATGTCTCTGGATAGCTTGGAACTGATGCAGCAAAGAAGTAGGATCAGCAGACTCGTTGCATCCTTTCACGAGCCTTCTGGCAAGCTGGGGCCACCCTGTGATGGATCCCTCTGGCAGCGATCTCCACCAGTAGAGAAGCTTTCCCCTCAGGGAAAGGGCCAGCAGATGGGTCTTCACACTCTCATCGGTAATGGTATGTAATGCAGCCAGGGCAAGGATGTCCTGGATGTGCTCGTACGCCGTCTTGCCGTAGCCGTCGTATGTGGGAATAGACTTTAAAGCAGCAAGAGGCACAGCTTGCTGTCCGACCAGGGCCAAGGGCCCCGTAGAGTCCACCGCCGGGAAGAGATCATCGTCATTCTGCTGTTGAGCAACCATTTCTTCTTCTTCTCCGCCGTCGGTTGTGTACTCAGTGTCAGTACTTTCCGAGGATGCAAGTGCTTCTTCTTCCCCGGCCTCTTCTATTTCGTACTCAGCTCCTCCGACTTCGGCTTCGGCTTCTTCTTGGATTTCAGCCTTAGCTTCGTCGACATGAGCTCGCGGATCAGCCAGCCTGGGAATTTCGCCTCGAGCGTTGATGTCCAGTTCGTAAAAGTCAGGCGGGCTTCTTGGATCCCTTGCTCGCCACCTTCTTGTGTGCATGAAGGTGCTGGGACCGGTCTTTCGGACTCAGAGGATTTGTTCGTGCAGAGTCGCCAGGTGTTCAGATTTAGAACAGCAATGAAGCGAACACCGGTGCTTCAATTCTGTTGGGGGTGAGAAACTTCCTTGTCTCACCAAGTGCTCAGAAACCACTGTCAGCGCCAGGTGGAGACTGATTAGAAAATCTCTCTTCAAATGTGGGACCCGTGTCCCACCGGGCTTGCCAGAGAAACTGTTGGTTACGAATCTGCCATGAGGAAAGGATTTTGGGTTAATGCGCCCAGATTCGCCCACCGAAGATGAAAGGCCGGAAGGAAGGGATGCCTTCCGTGCCAATCTCCGGAGAAGGCCGGCTCCTTTTGGGGGGTTTTATGTTCAAGTTAAGAGTGCAGGAAAGAGATAAATGAACAGAAAGAATTTACAAATGTACTTGGAGTTGGTGGGGGGAACTAACAGTACGGCAACCAACAATCACCAATACTTACTGCATTATAAATACAAAGCATGACTGAGAACTGCAAAATCTAAGTGTACTTTCTGTACTAAGCAATATACGCACAACTACAATGGTCCCCTAGCAAACATTCTCCCTACAAGGAGAACTAACAGCACGGCAATGCATCAATCACCACTACGTACGGAAACTCAAAATAGAAAGTAACTAAGAGATGTCAGAACCAGGTATATGTGTCATGCAGAGAATTTAACCGCACAGCTACAATGGCCCCCTAGCAAACATTCTCCCTACAAGGAGAACTAACAAGACACGACAACGCATCAATCACCACTACGGACAACAACGTAACACACAACTGATGGAACTGCTACCACATCTAGTCTATGAAGTTCAGAAGTGCTTGACCATCAAATGCTAAAATTAACAAGCCATGGCACAAACAATGCTAAAGGCGCCTGATCATCAAATGCTGAAACGAATCAACGAGCCATGACACAGGGAAGCGTAAAGCATAAAGCGTAAAGAAATAAAAGCAGCAGAACAGAACCAGGCATACAAATTATATTTATAAGCAGAAGCACGGTTACATTGGTTCCCTAACAGACATTCCCCTTCCACCCTTTACAATGAATTCATGGTGGGTTTTTATAGCCCGAGTCCCTCCCGTTACATTAATGGGCACAAAGTCCCAACCAAACATTAGCTGACAAAAGCGGCGAAGGAGCTGCAAATGCTAACCTTTGTCGGACCGGACTGTACCCGCAGCATGGTCTTCCTGGAAGCTGGACAGCTACGTGGCGGTGTGTTGGGCAGAACTTCTCCTTGGCAGGAATGCGGGTAGCTGGAGCAGGTAGAACCTCCAATCGACTTTAAATGAGGTCACTAGCACAGGTAGTGCAACCCATGCTCGTCCTTTTGCTCGGCACGTCTTGGCTCAAATCCCGAAGCTGGACACTTGTCGGATGATGGATGATGTTGTTTGACACGTGTCTGCCTTGAAAGGCAGTTTGTCCAACTTTGCTTGGGATTAGAGCGTCTCGGGTTGTGCGGGCAGAAAACAGCGCAGTCGGGAAGGCCTTCATGCCTTAGGTGTATTTATGAGTTTGTTTCCCTACTGCGCACCTGTCAAGGGCGCACTCCGGCTTCGCTGTGAAGTCGGACTGCGCACTGTGTGAAAACCGGTATCCGCCGCCGTACGGACTTTGCCCCAGCACTTATCACTCTTTTGTCAGCCTGCCAGCCTGTCAGTTACAAGGTGCGCCCAGAAGAGGGGCGAAGTGCGGACTTCGCACCAAAACTGGGCGAAGTGCGAACTTCGCACCAACACTTAGCCATTTTTCAGGTAACTTGCTGGAAAGTTTAAAATTCAACTGAGGGGCTCCAAGAAAGGGGGGAAGAAAGAGAATGTGGGAAAAAAAGAAAGGGAGAGAAGAAGGAAGGAAAATAGAGGAAGAGGGAAAAAGAAGAGCAGCACTGTTACAAAATTGAAAACATTGCACCCCGTGCAAAATGTGACAACAAGTGGTCATACAAGAAGTCGTGGTTGTCGACTTGGAACCCTACTTCGGCATGTGTCTCTCCAGGGAGTTCACTCCAAAGCTGGGTGGGTATCTGTCTCTGGATTACTCGCATATGGAAGTGCCCTTCAAAGGAAGGAGACTAAAGATCTACAATGAAAAGCCTTCCACATTTCTAGTAGAGAAGATACCCGGAGAAGAGTCACATGACTTCATGGTTCAGCTGAAAGCGGAAGAACTGGTGGTGGTAGACACGACAGAGCAAGCTCTTGAGCTGTTGCAAGTAGAGGATGAGTTCTCCTTGCTTGGACTTCAACGCCATGATCGAGACTGAGCAAGGCTGCTACACGATCACTCAGCCTGAGAGAATCGACCAGTCAGCCAAGAAAGAGGTAGGACCTGCACCAAAAAAGCTATGGAAGCTTTTCTTTGATGGCGCCCGATGCAAAAATGGCGCCGGTGCAGGTGTACTCTTGGTTTCCCCATCCGGGATCCAGAAGGACTACACCTACAAGCTGGCTTGGAGCTGTACTAACAACGCGGCGGAGTATGAATCCCTGTGCTTGGGTTTGAGAAAAGCGGAGAGACTGGGGATAAAGCATCTGCAGATCTTTGGCGACTCGTAGTCGGTGTGCAACCAGATTACGAATAAGTGCGCCTCCAAGAAGCATTATCTCAAGGCGTACCGTAATCGTGTCTGGGACTTGGAGTCTTTCGACTCGTTGAATGTCAAAGTCATATCACGTGAAAAGAACAAGCACGCTGACATTCTGGCGTCTGTTGGAGCCAGTGCACGTTCGACCGATGACACCGTCCGTAAGCCGAAGCCGATTCATACCATTTACAGGCCTTTCGTGCCTGATAAGGACACCCACTGGCAGGTGTTTGACTGTGACGAGGAAATCGTCACTTTTTTGGTTACCGAAGCATGTACAATCGAAGGTAGAGACCCTGATGACGAGCGTTACGAGGGGTTGATACAGTTGAAGAATAATCATGTCCCGAAAGGACTGATTACCTTAGAGAGTCTCTTTGATCAAAATGATAGAGCAATATCCCACAGGATCAAAGTAGACCCCAAGCAGTACGTCGACCTGGAGCTTGAACCTGGAAAAACAATCAAGGTCGGGACGGACTGCACTGAAGAGGAACTCGGGCAGATCAGATCATTATGCAGAGAGTTCCCCGATATTGTAGCCTGGTGCTACCAGGACTTGAAGGGGTATGACAGACAGATGATCCAGCATACCATAGAGCTAGAAGATGGTGCGAAACCTTTCCGGCAGAAGCAGAGGGCTGTAAACCCGAAGATTGAAGCCATGATGAAAGCCGAGCTCCTGAAAATGCTGGAAGCCAAGATCATCTACCCCATCAAGCATTCATCTTGGGTTGCGAATCTGGTTCCTGTGAGGAAGAAGAATGGAGACATCCGTCTCTACGTGGATTTCAGAAACCTGAATCAAGCCTCGCTGAAGGACCATTACCCGCTTCCCCAAATCGACCAGATCCTCCACATAGTTGCTGGAGCGCAGAGGTTCTCTCTCTTGGACGGATTCTCTGGGTATAACCAGATATGGGTAAAGGACGAAGACCAGCATAAGACAACGTTCACCACCAAATGGGGAACGTTTGCATATTAGCGCATGCCCTTCGGCCTGTCCAATGCCGGCGCTACATTCCAGAGAGCCATGGACCTGGCCTTCCGAGAGCTGCTTAACAAGATCATTGTCATCTACTTGGATGACATGACTGTATTCTCTCACAGGAGAGAGGACCATGCTTCCCACCTGCGGTAGATATTTGAGAGATGTCGTGAATTCGGCATTTCCATTAACCCGAAGAAGTCAGTCTTCGCGGTAAAAGAAGGTAAGCTGCTGGGACATGTCATCTCCGAGAAAGGCCTTGCAGTGGATCCTGACAGAGCAGAAGCCCTCCTCCGCTTGCCCATCCCAGTCGACAAGAAGGGGCTACAGTCCTTCTTCGGCCAAATCAACTTCGTGAGGAAGTTCATACCGGACTTCGCACAAGTGATTAAGCCCATGGCCGAACTGTTGAAAAAGAATGCCGAATTCTTATGGACTGACGAAAGAAGGCAGGCCTTTGAGGAGATCAAGGCCAGAATTGCACAAGCTCCGGTGTTGATAAACCCGGATTATTCCAAGGACTTCATCCTGTACGCGGTGGGAGAACCCGAGAGTTACGCCGCAGTCCTGACACAGAAGGGAGACGATGGCGAAGAGCGCCCCATAGCGTTCTTAAGCCAGGTAATCCAGCCGCATGAAGAAAAGTACAATTTTATTGAGCGGAAGGTTCACGCAGTCATGAAATCCCTCCGAAAGTTCAGGCACTTCGTCTCCCAGAGCCGGATAACAGTCTTCGTGATACATCCGGACGTCAGGAACTTCATCATACAAGGAGAGCTTGGCCACAAGAGAGCAGGATGGATTGCCAAAATCTAGGAATTCGACATCGAGGTACGGCCAACAAAGCTGATCCGAGGCCGAGCCTTGTGCCAAGAGCTGGCCCGAAGCGCTGCAGCTGAAGTCTCCGCCTGCAAGTGGGAAGATCCGATAGCAACCACCAACCTAGCCAACTCCTTATCAGAGGAAAATGACTGGACAAATGACCTGGTGCAGTATTTCAGCACCGGGAGATGCCCAGATCACCTGAATGCCTCACAAAGGAGGTTTCGGCTAAACGCCTTGAGATACGCACTTCGCCCCGAGGGGCTTTATTTCAAAAACATTGACGGCATCCTGTTGCGGTGCGTCAAAGAAACCGACCAACCCAGGGTCCTCGGAGAATTTCACTCCGGGATGCCTGGGGGACATCATTCTGGAAGGCCTACGGCCTTGAAAATCATCGAAGCTGGGTACTATTGGCCCACTCTCTTCACAGACGCACATGCGGTCTGTGTAAAATGTGACAAATGCCAGAGGTTTGCTGGCAGAAATAGAAAAGCACCCCTGCCCCTCCAGCCAATTCAAGCTGAGACTCCGTTTCAGCAGTGGGGTCTAGACTTCATCGGAGTCATCACGCCTAACTCTGCAGCGGGACACAAGTTTATCCTTACCGCCACCGATTACTTCACCCGGTGGGCAGAGGCGATCCCCACTAAGAATGCGGACCAGGAGACGGTCATTGGGTTCCTCGAGAGCCTCATCACCCGTTTCGGGGTCCCGGAGTCAATAGTGACAGACAATGGTCCGGGGTTCGCAGGCGCTGTACTCACGGAGTACACCAGCAAATATGGCATCTATCACAAGATGTCTTCTAACTACTACCCGCAGGGGAATGGCCCGGTCGAGTCCACCAACAAGAATCTACTGAAAATTGTCAAAAGGACAATAGAGAGAAACAAGAGGACATGGCACCTGCTCCCGAATCGAGCGCCGTGGGCGGATCGTATATCATTCAAGAAGTCTATCAAGACATCCCCCTACGCGCTCGTGTACGGCAAGGAGGCAGTTCGCCTACCCACGTGGAGATACCCGCACTCTGGATGTTGGATGAAGAAAGAGGCAACGGGGATCCAGTGGATGCCAGACTGTGCCAACTGCTGCGGTTAGAGGAAGAAAGAGAAAAAGCATACCAGGCCTTTACTAAGCATGCTGAAGCGACCCAAGGCTGGTTTGCAAAAGGCACCACCACCCGAGTTTTCAAAATCGGGGACCTAGTGTTGAAGTGGGACTCACTGAAGGCAAAGCCGGGCAACCATGGTAAATTTGATGCCCTCTGGGAGGGTCCCTATCAGATTGCTCGGGTGAACCAATTTAATGCATTCGTGCTCCGGGACATGGAGGGACAGCTTCTCCCCATTCCCGTCAACGGGTTCCACCTGAAGATTTACCACCGCTGAAGGCACCCCAGGCGGGTCCTTCCTTGTATATATTTCTTTTCTGCATTTTTTATCAGTTTGTATATATTTATTTCAGCATTCAGTTTTCTATTTTCAAGAGCCTAAGTGAAGCCTAGAGCGAACCCCGACTTCGCAGCGAAGTCGGGCATCGCTCCCGGAACAGTGCGACAACGGGAGTTTGAGAGAAGAGAGATGACAAAAAAGGCAAAAATTTGACTAAGTGCTGGGTGCGCAACCCGACTTCGCAGCGAAGTCGGGCTGCGCACCGTCTTGGGAGCGCAGTTGGGGAGAGCAGAGCTAAAAACGGCTAAGTGACCAAATCAGACTGCGCAATCAAGTCTGAGCGAAGTCGGAGTGCGCCCGTTTTTGGGCGAAGTCCGACTGCGCAATCAAATCTGGCCGAAGTCGGAGTGCGCCCGTTTTTTGGGCGAAGTCCGAGTGCGCCCTCAATTTCGGGCGCACCTTGGGTGACCTGTCGCGGGAAACAAGAAAAAAATGATAAAATGTTTCTAAGTGTGGGCCCGGACAGCGCAGTTTGGCATAGTGCGAAGTTGGGTTGCGTCCCTCTTTAAAACCCTGGGCCCAAAGTTCTCCCTCGAAATGTGTGCCCAGGCGGCGGCTATGACGTCATCAAAAGCACGAAGTCCAAAGAATGTTTAATAATGATTGCGCGACTTTCAAAAAGGATGTCATTAAGAAAGCAAGGCGCATTAGGACCAACTGCAACCGGGGTACGCTTTTCAAGATTAAACCCACGCACAGCCGCCAAAATATTATAACGCTTCCACCAACTTCCGGCAAATCACCTTAACCCCTGCCCTTGCGCCATTAATGCTGAATTCCTTGCCTAGAAAAGGAGGCCCTGGCATACTCAGAACATCCAAATTGTCTAACCGACTCTGAGCTGCAAAGTCCAGAATTGAGCAATCAGTAGCCAGAATCTCTGTCTCTGCCACTCCGAGCAAAAGAGAAGAAATGGACAAGGGGAAAGCGCCAATGCCGGCGCAGTCCAGTGACGCAGAACATGAAGCTGAGGAGCAGACAGAATCCAGCGCTCATGAGAGCGAAGCGCCGCAAGAGCAAACAAGGAGGACCAGGTCAAAGAAAAGCCGAGGGCAAGCTCCACCGCCGCCCGTCAATCGCCTGGCCGGGTACAAAGATGGCGAATTTTCTATCAGCCTCACCAAGCCGCGGCCGAATATTGCGAAGTGGGCCGACAAGGTTTCGCCCTCGCACCATGTCGGGGCTGCCTACAAATCGAACCTGTACTAGTTCTTGTGCCCTCCTGTCCACCAATGCCCGGAGCTGGTCGAATCCATTGCGACATATTACAAGCCAGCTGCCCGGCAAGTCTGCGACAACAAAGGAAGAGTTTTGTTCACACTCTTCAGGGAGAGCGTCCAGCCAGCTTTCGCCCCGGGACTCCAGTACGACCCCAGCGCAATTGTAAGGAGGATTAACCTAGACGAACAGACGGGCAGATTCACCCAGACCAAGCGGATGAGAGAATTCCTTGACTCAGAGCTGAAGACTCCGCTGGCAGCCGGACAGTGGCCAACGGGCCCTATACCCCTGGACAGGTTCGAAAACAAGTATATATACATCATCCTGGCATGGGTACTCGGCTGCGATTCTGATAGAGTGGTATGCCCATACTAGCTGGCGCTGGCAGAATGTATCCTGCATGGGGAGTTTTACGACTCCACGACGCAAAGGAGTGGGAAGCGCCCTATTTTCTTCGATCGGGCAGATCGGTCGGCGTACGCCATTCATTCAAACCTAGTCGGTCGCAGCAGCAGGCGTACAACGGAATTCCGGTTTTGCTCCTTCCTCACATGGCTGTGCCTGTACCACACGCACTACCGGATCAGAGTTCCTAACTTGAAGAAGGTAAATGAAAAAGGAGAGCCGCTGCCCGTGTACGAATGGACCGAGATCCTGTACAGAAAAGGGTCATTCTATGAGTTCAATTTCAAATTTCTGAGTATGGTCCTGGGGCTGTTCAATGGTGAGGCATCCCGCCCGCCAGAGGTCATGACAAGCTATCTGAGGAAGCACAAGTACGGGGACACCTTCCGGCTGACGCAGGGCATTGTAGTCAGAATCTACGGATTCAAGGGGAAGCCGTTCTCGCTGCCCTATTTCTGCACTGACCATCAGTTCGGAATGGAGATTTCGCGCCAGATGGATTATGTCGAGGAGGAGTTCGGCCAGGGAAAGAAAAAGGGCCATATTTTCCAATATCCTATTACCTGGGCGAATATTCAAGTACGCGAGATTGGACAACATGTCTACCTCGAACGGGAGCTCATCGACATGGGCCTAATACTGCTGCCGCAGCGCTGGAAGTACGACCCAATTGGGGTCAGGGGAAAGTTTGCGCATATCTGCCCCCGAGCAGAGATCATGCAAGAAAGGTGCAACAGAACAGGCGCAGACCTGGAATGGCACATTGAGCGGATGCAATCATGGCCGCCATGGCATGATTTTTACTGCGAAGAGGTGGCGTATGATCCAGAGCGAAACCCGGATCACCGGTTGGACTCGGCGGGCTTCAAGAAATTTCTCTCCAAGGTGGCGCCCCTCAACTGGCAACAGGACAAAATCATTGAATGCTGGAAGATGAGGTGCCGCACGCAGCACGATAAGTCCAACCGGAAGACTTTGGCCGTTGATGATGAGTTTTCGGCCTTGTATGATCAATACGCTGACACCTGGCGGCCTTTCGCATTTCGAGATTGCGTTCCCCGAGGCGCGAGGAAAAGATATACAAGGGAGTCCCCGTATCAGCAATTGTCTACTCCCGGGACTTCTAGCGCAACGCCAACGAGCAGTCAAGTGGGCCCAATGTTGCCTCCAGCTTCTGAAGTCTTACCTGAAAGGGTACAGCGGCCAGAAAGGTCAACTCCCGAGGTGGCCCCCCAAGAGGAAAAAGCGCAAGAACAGCCAGCTAGTGGAACGGCCGCGGCGAGCATTCTCCCATCTAGACCCCGGTACAAGTTCACCGTGGGCACATCACAGCCTTCCGCCCCAACCTCCTCTCCCTCCTTTGAACCAGCCGCAGCGCCAGAAGAAAAGAAAAGGAAGAGGAGCGAAAAGGCCAAGCGGCCTAGGGAGCCTGCACAACAAACGGCCATAGCACGGACAGGAGCAGCTGCGCCGGAAATCGTCTCTTTGGACAGCCCTGAAGCAGAAGCAGAAACTTGGGCTGCAGACGTCCTCCAAACAACGGCTCAGGCGGAGCCCGCAGGTACGTCCACTTCCCCGCTCCCCCAAATCCCAGTCGGCCCTGCCATAACGCCATCCCCCATTGTATCAGGGCAAGCCATAGTCGCATCTTCTTCGTCTCAGACCACCCAACCCTCTCACAGCCCCCATTCCTTCGACCAGTTCGCCCAGGACCCAAACGCTTTCCAGTCCCTCAGCCAAACCCTAGACCCTTCACCTGCGGCCAGTGCCGAAGCTGTGCATACATCGCCGCGCCGCTCACCTCCATTGTTTAAAACCCCACCTACGCCCTCCACTCAGCCGCTCACTTCCCCTAGGACCCGGTCGCCCTCAAAAGCGACCACGGCTTCTGGAATACCTCCTGCTTCGCTGTTTGCAGGAAAAATGCCGCAACAAGATCAGATGCTGGAAGACCTTGACTTCATGCAGATCACAGACGATCAGCCCCTCGCAGCAAAGGCCGTAGGGTGTTCCGCCTCTTTCCTTCAGGGCGTCAAACGCAGAAGGGCCGAGGAAATAGCTGCCCCGGTGAAGCGCACCAAGTACGACTTGGACAGGAGAGTGCTGAGAACTGAGAAGTTGGTTCCAAAAGTGAAGAAGCCTCTCCGGGAAATGACCGAGGCGGACTATGAGCACCAAGTCAAGGAGAAGAGCTTTGATGATATAAACGAGGAATACGAAATCAACGGTATTCGTCGTAGAACACATAATCTCCTTGTCAAGCGGCTCGAGAGTCAGGAGGCGCTGTTTCAGCTGCAAAATACTTCAAGGCAGCTGGAGGAAGATCTGGCTAGGGCCACCGCGCAGTTGGAGTCTGCACAGCAGGAGATCGATGACCTGAAAGCCCAGCTCGCCGCCTCTCAGCAGGAGGCCGCAGCGCAAAGACAGACAACCGAACAACTGTCAGAGGAGAAAAGGGCAGCGCTGGAGCAGGTCTCCCAGCTCCAGGATTCGTTAAGGCAGGCTAAGTCTCAGCTCGAGGAGAAAACATCCCAGACGGCGGCCTTTTCGAAGAATAAGATCAAGATAATGCGGGCTGGTTTGCTGCAGGGTTGCAGGGCCAACGTTGTCAGGTCCATATCGGTCCTGGATTTCACGTCCAGGATCCAAGAAGTATCTGCCCAGGGAAAGCCTGTGGTAGAGGAGGCCGAACGCCAAGCGAAGCAATGGCTGGACTTGGCAATGAAACTTGAGGAGTACGAGCGCAAGGGCCTCCGATTTCCCCCTATGTCCCGAATTACCCTAGAATGGGCAGATGCAAGGGTAACCTTGCATAATTATTTTGAAAAAGTAGAGAAAATAAGGGCCGCCAGGAAAATGCTAGACGCATTAGACCACGAAATGAACATTTGCCTGGCCCCCTTCAACGCTCTTTCTGAGCACGGTTGCCCGAGCTTCATCAAGGATGGAGAATTTCTGACCCTTGAGCAGGTGAAGATGAATTGGCTGTCTTTTGAGGCAGACACGTCAGAAATTGACAGCTGGGCCGAGCCAGTCCAGGAAGCTCAGGTCACCCAGATGGTGTTGAGATATTGCAAGATCAACACCTCCCTTAAGGAGTTGGGAGAAAGATACCACACCATCGACATGCATGCGGTCGCAGCATTCAGAGCAGCGCTGAAAGATGTCAACGACTTAGGGCCATTTCAGGCAGCAGCCTGGGACCAAGCCAGGGCCGCATACAACCTTGTCCGTGAGCGGGAGCAGCCGGCCGAGCAAGAAGGTGACAGTGGCGACCATTCAGACTCGGAAAGAGCAGCAGAAACAGAAGAAGCAACTGCCGAAAGCGGATCTGAAGAGGAGCAGTTGCCCAAGAAGAAGCCGTCAGAGCAGCAGAAGGCAGGGGAAGGGAGTTCCTCTGCGCCCAAAGGATGAAGGCTTGGTTCTTTGCGTCGAGGCGAGCTCGACACCCCGCGAGCCGCCAGGAATGTTGCCACATTTTGCACGGGGTGCCATGTTTTCAAATTTTGTAAGTATGTTGCTCTCCCTTCCCTCCATCTCCTTTTCCTTTCTCCCCTTCTATCAATTGCATTCCTCCCCTTTTCCCCTTATTCTTTCTTCGGCCAGAATAGAGCAAACATTCCCTGAAAAATTCTAAGTCTGAGAGCGCAACCCGACTTCGCAGTGAAGTCGGGGTGCGCCCTTAAGTTCGAGCGCACTCGGGAATGCGAAGTGCGGAAGCAGACCGAAGAGAGCAGAATTTGGCTAAGTATGGGAGCGCAACCCGACTTCGCAGCGAAGTCGGGGTGCGCTCTTCGTCCTGTGCGCAGTTGGGAAGCAGTGTCTCCAAAAATCAGCTAAGTGTCGGAGTGCAACCCGACTTCGCAGCGAAGTCGGGGTGCGCTCCCCTTCTTGCGCGCAGTCCGAGCAACGGCCAAATTGACTAAGTGTCGGAGTGCGCAACCCGACTTCGCAGCGAAGTCGGGCTGCGCCTCTGACTTGTGCGCTAGCTTGGGAATATCTCTTCAAGCAGCCCAAAACAGTATCTAAGGCACGGAGGCCTCCCCAACTGCGCTGTTCCTAGCTTGCGCTACCCAATTGCGCTCCGATTCCGAGCGAAGTAGGACACGAAGGAGAGAAGCTGTCTTCCAAGGCAGATGCACCCCTCATCAGAATCTGACAAGTGTCCAGCCTCGGGATCCGAGCCGAGATGTGATGGGAAAAAGGACAAGCATGGGCCGAATTACCTACTCCAGCCACCTCCATTCATGTTGCAGTTCTCTACCGCAGCCTACCCGCATTCATGCCGACTCGAAGTTTCATCAACCGCACCGCCACGTAGCTGCCCGGGCTTCAGGTGGACCTTGCTGCCAGTATAGTCCCTGTCTGCAGGAGTCAACATCAGCAGCTCTTTCGCCGCTTTTGTCAGCTTTTGTCAGCCATTGTCGGGTCTGGGATTTTGTGCCCAGGATTGTAATGGGGGGAATTGCGCTATAAATAGCCGCACTACATCATTGTAAAGGGGTGGAAGGGGGATATCCTGCTAGGGAACCATTGTAGCTATACGTTTGCTTCTGAATGCAAGACACACACTTGGCTCTATTTTGCTGTTGTCATTCTTTATGCTGCCTTTACTTGTCATTTCTGCCTCATGTTTCTTATTTCATTGCTTACTGTTATTCTGAATTCTGGATTCCGGTATTTGATGATTAAGTATTCCTGGAATGCATAGATAGAGGATACATAGGATGTATGACAGTGGTAGTTTCTATTGTGTGTTCTGTATTGGATTGTTGTTAGTAGTGGTGATTGATCGTTGTCGTGCTGCTCATCCCCCCCACCCAACACCAATCCTATTTCCATCTCTTTTCGCATTTTTATCTCTTTCCTGTACTCTTAGCTTAAACACTTGAGAAAACCCATAGGAAGCCGGCCTTCTCCGGAGATTGGCACGGAAGGCATTCCTTCCTTCCGGCCTTTCAATCTGGTGGGCGAATCTGGGGCGCATTATACCAAATCCTTTCCTAATGGCATATTTGTAACCAACAGGTATGTTGCATCCAGAATTGCATGCAATAATTTACCCAATTTCTACTTCCATTTATTGCAATTATGCATGTATCGCTTGACAGGATTTGAATTTGGGTCTGTACTTTGTGATACCGTGCTAGCTTATGCCATTTTATATGCTGCACACTCTTCATTAGTGAGGTATAAATAGATTTACAAAGGTGAGGTTGGATGCACCTGGTTACATCCATTAGGGTATGTTGCATCCAGAATTGCATGCAATAATTTACCCAATTTCTACTTCCATTTTTCGCAATTATCGCTTGATAGGATTTGAACTTGGGTCTTTACTTTGTGATACCATGCTAGCTTATGCCATTTTATATGCTGCACACTCTTCATTAGTGAGGTATACATAGATTTACAAAGGTGAGGTTGAATGCACCTGGTTACATCCATTAGGGTATGTTGCATCCAGAATTGCATGCAATAATTTACCCAACTTCTACTTCCATTTATTGCAATTATGCATGTATCGCTTGACAGGATTTGAACTTGGGTCTCTACTTTGTGATACCATGCTAGCTTATGCCATTTTATATGCTGCATACTCTTCATTAGTGAGGTATAAATAGATTTACAAAGGTGAGGTTGAATGGTTGCAAACTTTCCTTGAATTGGTCATGCATTCAACATGCATAGATACCTCAATTAGTCTAACCTACACATAGTTAGTGATCTGTACGTGTGCATGGGCACCTCATTCAGTCCAACTAAGATAAACTGGATGTGCAAATTAAGACTCTAGTTGATAACTAAGATGAGCTAGACATGAAACCAGTACTCTCTATCTTCTAACTAAAATAATTAGAAAGATGAAGAAGATGATTAAGAATAGAGACCATTATAAATCTCCTTCTTGCTTAGTGGAAGTTGTCCCCAACTTTGATAATAGATGAGA
Source organism: Wollemia nobilis (assembly GCA_028583015.1). Lineage (NCBI taxonomy): Eukaryota > Viridiplantae > Streptophyta > Pinopsida > Araucariales > Araucariaceae > Wollemia > Wollemia nobilis. Next base: position 12,770,598 of record JAQPPZ010000754.1, on the reverse strand, counting down.
AAACTTTGTTGCAAGAGTTGTCTCAAAGAATGACTTGGCCTATGTTGCTAGAGTTCATTTGCATCTCACAAAGTCCATGCTAGTTTGCTTCTTGTGGTAGATGTGACTTCAAACATCAAGCAAAGTATCATCCACCATGGGTTGCTAAAAATCTACAATTGAATCTTTAGGGTGAGTAACAAAAGTCTCCTCCACCTGACATGACTTCTACTACTTGAGCTGGCTTACATTGATAATATCATGAATGCCAAGTTGAGTTGGGAGATTTAGATGAAATGCATAAGCTCCTATAGGCACTAGTTCTAAGCAAAAATAGAAATGAAAGTGTTTGCAGAAATGTCCAAGTGTCAGGTACTAAGCTAGTCCAAAAGGTAATAAAATATAATGCAATTTAATGAAATCAACGCTAACGAAATGTAATGCAAGGAAATGCAATGTAAATGTCATACCCGTCATAATTGAGTGCCTAATTGATATATTGTAAAGTACCTGACACTTGGACATTTCTGCAAACACTTTCATTTCTATTTTTGCTTAGAACTAGTGCCTACAGGAGCTAATGTCTTGCATTTAAATCTCCCAACTAAACTTGGCATTCATGATATTATCAATGTAAGCCAATTCAAGCAATAGAAGTCATGTCAGGTGGAGGAGACTTTTGTCACTCACCCTAAAGTGGTGTTATGTCTTAGGAATTTAGGCAAGAGGAAAAAATTATGTGCAAGATGTCCTGGAAACCATTGCTACCAATGACTAAGACTGCACTATAAGAAGATCCCCAGCCCCCTTCATTGTTTGTAATCAGTCTAAGATGAATCCATCCATCTATATGCATAGAGAGAGACATATGTTCAAAGAGGCATATTTGTATGTTGTAAGAGCCATTGCCATTGACGAGCATATTGCAAGTCTGATGCTGTTATCTATTTGTCATTTTGGTAGATCATTCAATGCAAGGATCATTCTCCAATTGTGTGTTGATGTCTTTGTGAAACTGTGAATTGCTAGTTTACTAGGCTTGTGTTGTAAAGATAGTTGATTGCAGGTTAGAAGACGTAGTCAAGTACGTTAGTTGCAAGTTGTAGACAGGGGTGAGTGCTTTCTGGGATGAGGGAATGACAAGAATTAGGAAGGAGTGTTGTACTTTGTTATAACACTTGACATGTTGTTCAGCTGTGGACGGGTGAACACAGTAGATGTCTAGACAGTAGATGTCCAGAACAGATGGGCTAGACGTCTAGACAGTAGACTTTTAGGATCAACGGGATAGACATCTAGGATATCCAGGCTAGACGTCTAGGATAGGTTTATTAGCAAGGCCAGACGGCTAGGCTTGGACGTATGATGGGTTGGGTTAGACGGACAAATTTAGACGTTTGCGATTTAGGCATTCATCCTTCAGTCTACAACTCTCCTTGCTGGTTCCAGCAGCAAAACAACACGACACGCCGATGATGTTTCTCCTCGTACCAAGCAGTGATCAATGCCTGCAACACAACACTATACTCCAGATACAATCACACATAACACATGCAATCCAGAACAGCATTTGGTACACAACAAATCTGCATTTATGGACAAGTATGGATAGATTACAAAATGAAATAGGGGGGTATTTTATAGGCAAGTCCAGGCGGTTACTGCAACCAACCTGACTCAACCGTCCCAACTGCCCTATGCTTAACAAATCAGTTTCAGGCGTAACAACTATCTTAGACGTCTAACAACAGTCCAAACGTCTAACTAACTAGACGTCTAACTAATCCAGACATGTAACAAAATTAGACGTCTAACATAAATGATGGTTACGTTTGTCCTTTTGTGCATTTAACTAATCAGTCCGTATTCATTAGATTGGCTGATTTACATTGCAAAACATTACATTGAATCACTCAAAACATTAGCAAAATTGCTGTACATATTCAAAATTGTAGTTCTTTCAAGGACATTTTGTCAGACAGTTCAATATGTTATTTCTTCGTCTAATTGCTGTCTACACAAGTTGCAATCATGAAGTGTAGACGCCATTAGACGATGCAAAGGATGTTGTTGTGGAGAGTCGTCATCCTGTTGGAGTGAAGTCGTCGTTTGAGAAGAATTGCCTTTTGAAGTCAAGCTGTCATTTACCACATGGGTGTCGTCATGTTGTCATATGGAATTGACTATTGATGCCATTTGGAGGTGTTGTCAGGTTGACTAAAGTCTAACCTGCCGTTGAGTGAAAATTGCCATCACATGTACAGTGTCGTCTAAGATGTTGATGATGATGATGATTTGTCCCAAAGTTACCGATTGTAGACTTGTTGGCTCTTAAACTTTTTTACTATCTCGTATTCAGGAAACCTCATTGTTGTGCTACAACTCCTTTAACTTGGAGAATTGTATAAGGCCTATATTACTTCAACTTCATTCGAATCCACGTGTAACCCATGCTCATCAATGAGGATGCCCAAGTACTTACTTAAATTTTTGCCAAAGAAAGATATATTCATCTTCACTTCGAGTTGGGGTTGGCAAGGAAGATCCAATAGTGTCTTGACATGGATCGAGTGGTCATCCCAAATCTTTCTATACACCAAAATGTCATCAATATAGACAATAAGAAAGTTGACAAGATAAGGCCTAAATACATGACTAATGATGCACATAGATATGGCACGTACATTAGTGAGGCCAAAAGGCATGACCAATCACTTTGGAATTGGTCTTGAAGTTTGTTTGGTAGACATCATAGCGCTTCATGTGGACTTCATGTTATTTAAAAGCTAGGTCAAGCCTAGTTAAGTACTTATCTCCCTACAATTGATCCACAAGATCATCAATATAAGGAAGTGAGTACTAGTTCTTCACAATGATTTTGTTGAGAAGCTAATAATCTATAACTAATTGTCAACCATTATGGTCTCTCATTGGAACCACAAGAGTAGGACATTCACAAGGTGAAATTTTAGGCTGAATCTTGTTGTCCTCTAGCAATTGTTTGATTTGGCACTCTATCTTAGTACTCTCTGGATGATAGACAATACAATGACTGATTGGGCAAATGAGATCCTGTCACAAGTTCAATGAAATGTTAAATGGACCTCAAAGGCAAACTCCTTTAGGCTTCTCAAAAACATCAAAGTAGGCATCAAAATGGGATTGGATTGTTGATAGAGGCAACTTGTCAGCATATTTTTCTTGTTTGCTCTAATGATGCAAAGAGTCAAAAAATTGTGCAAATGAACTTGTCTAATTGCAAGTCTAATAGAAAGCAAAGAACTAGCACAAATAGTGAATTTTACCTCTTGCAACTTATGCGTCTTGTGAAATCCATCCAAAGCAACCTTATAGTTATATTGATATGGTGCTCTAAGTAGTAAACTATAGAAATGGGATGCTGTGACATTGCACACCACTATCTTGGAATGGCTCTATGGCAAATGTTACAAAGCACTAACAAGTGACAAGTGTCGATTGGTCTTCCTTCTTGACCCATCCCAATTATTATGGGCATGGATGCTTTTTAATTGGCAAATAAAAATCATACACCAAATCTTGTGAAATCAAGTTCTTTTGATTGCCATTATCAAGGATCAACTCTACCAATTTATCCTTGATTTGAAAGTCGTGTGAATAAAGCTTCTCGATCCTTTGCATCATAATTATTGAATAGAAGAACGAGCTAAGGATTAGAAGTATTGGGATTTGTTACCTCAATCATGGAATCGTCATGGTGTGACTATGATTGTGACTTAACTAGAAGGCCCTTTGACTTTGATTTCAAGACCCAACATTCTAGTGTGCTTATGATAAGCACTATTGTTTTTGCAATTGATAAAACCCTTAGCAATTCCTCCTTAAAAATTTCCATTTATGGATAGGTGGGCAAGGTTTGGGGAGTTGGCTGTCATAGATGTTCTCTTTTTTTGAGATGCAAGAGATTGATTGATCTTTTTTTGCCTCACTTCCACTTTTTGAGCAAGTTGGTAAGCATGCTCTAAGGAAGTAATCATGATAGCTTGTATCTCCTCTAGAAGATGAGAAAACAATCCAAAGATAATTTGGTGCTAAGGACGTCCTCATGTTCAACCATGTCCAACTTGATAGAGAGCTTATTGAAATTTTTAGTGTATTACTTGACCAATTGCCCATATTTTTGATGAAGATGAAGCCAAATAGTCAATGTCTCTTTTCCATGTTTGTGGACTCTTTCCACGTATCATTTTAGGGTTGCTTTGTTGGTTGCATAAGCTTGATGTGGGACCAACAAGTGAGGGCTTGATCATTCATATGGACCATAGTTCTTAAAATCATGAAGTACTTTGTTGGCTGCATAAGCTTGATGTGGGACCAACAAGTGAGGGCTTGATCATTCATATGTCATAGTTCTTAAAATCATAAAATACTTGTAAAACTCACAAGTTTTTGCTACTGACAAGGAAATCGCCAAAAAAACGCCACCAAGTTTCGGCGAGTTATTGGTGAGAAAATTGCTGAAAAACTTGAGAGAAATCAAAAGAACTCATGTAGACTTGGCCGAAGTTGAGCAAAAACTGCTTTGGCCAAGTATTTATTGAATTTTGCCTAGTTTTTGTCGAGTTATGACAAAAGCTCTTTCAAGTTTTTTTAAGAATTAAATTATTTTCTTTCATGTTTTTCTTTTTTGGCCAAGTTTTTCTTGAGTTGCCAAGTACTCTCCAAAATTTGCCTTGCCGAGTTTTTACCGAATTCTAGTTTTCCAACTATGATATTATAGTAGCTTGTTTAGACCATCATGCTTCGAATGGAGCTCCATCGCACAAGCTAAGGTAGAAGACAAAGCAAGACAAAAATCAACAAAAAATGGCTATGTTCAAAAGCAGTGTGCCCTGCTACATCCAAGTGTGCCCTGCTCAGCCAAGTATGACTTGCTCAGTCAAGTGCGACCTATTTGGTTCAAGTGACCCACTTGATTTGCCTAGTGAGCCCCACTTGCTTGTAACCCGTTTGGTTCAAGCATTATCTGTTTGGTCAAGTGTGACCCTTTTCGTTAAAATGCGACTTGTTCAGTCAAAGTGTGACCCATTCAGTCCAAGTGCGACCTGTTTGGTCAAGTGTACCCTACTTCCAATGCACACTACTCACTCTGCCTAGTGCATCCCGCTTCCTAATGCACCTTGCTTTCTCTCCTATGCACCTTGCTCTGGGCCATGTGCCTAATTTTGGTGTTGTGGATAAGAATGACGAGTCCACATGCAATTTTGAACTGCAAGTTCAAAAATATATTACGATCTATTTTACAAGTATAAATAAGAGATTCATTCTTATAATAAAGGAATTTTGCTACCTAGCATACCAGAGGTACTCTTTGGACATCAATCGTACTTGACATTTTGAGATCAATAAAACAAAAGATTGTGTGTGACTTTTTGATTAACTGTGTCTGTGAACTCTTTATTCAAGTATAAATAAGAGAGGTCTAAGGTTTGAATCTTGTGGTGGCTATGGTTGTACACCATGCTTCGTTAATTGGAGTATGATTGAATAACCATATATTTGGTAAACAACATCCTCCATGAGGGTTGTCTCATATGGCCTATGCGAACTTTAAAAACTACCTTTTTCTTTACCCTTTTTATTCATGAATGCATGGAATTAGTGGTTTTGTCCTCCTTTCCTCTATTAGTCCTTATTTTCAAAGGATTGATGCATTGAAGTTATTCAACCACTACTAGATTTGTTGATTGTACCAAGGTTGGTCTCGCTACGGCCTTAGCCGTATTTAATTTTCTGCTATCTTTGCTTATTTTCTTGCACTCTTTTTCTTACAAAGTAGATTAGATCTACGTTTCATGCATTTAGTTTAGATTTCAATTTTGCATGTTAAGGTTAGTTTCTTTTGATGTTTTTCAGCAAAATGAGAAGGGAACCAACCCAAATCCAGAGGTTGGAGAGAGTGAAACCCTTCCGTTCCATCTATTGAACTGTGGTCATAGGCACAAATTGCACATGACGATTTTCGTTTTCAATAGTTTGGCACTCTTGATGGGACACACAAGTGCGATTTCGGTTCGAAATTAATCTTACCCCACTTGCACATAATTTAGCAGATCCACATAAGCATACTTCATATTTTTCAAATCTGTAAAAAGGTTTGTGTATCAAATTAACACGCACAAACCCCACAAATCGTTCAATCATTTTTGCCCATTTGGCTCCATTTCTTGGTCAACTTTGCATTGAAACTTTATGAGTTGTGTTTTAATTAAAGCTTTCATATTTCATTTCCTAATTTTCATGCAAATGGTGATTCCATTTTGAATTGCTCCAAAATCTTGCCTAACTTGTGATCTTTTGTTTGGTGGATCTTGTTTGTCAAAAAATAGGGTTTGTAGGAACAAGTGAAAATGGAAACAAGTGGAACCGAGACTTCACGACAAAATCTTCTAAGTGTGCGGTGCACCTTGCTTTGTTTAGTATGCTCCACTCTATTCAGTGTGCTGCACTCTGTTCAGTGCACCTTGCTCTGTTCAATGCACCCTCCTCTATCAGTGGGCCCTGCTCTTTTTGTGGGCCTCACTTTACTAGTGGGCCCTGCTCTATCCCATGTGCCCTCCTTTGCTCATTGCACTCACTTTGATAGGCAATGAACCCCACTTTGATTCTCGGTCCATATTTTGAAATCTATCGGTTTTTGTTCATGAATACTATATAAGGTCTTCAACATGACAACCTTGCAAGGTGGAAACATAATAAATGTATGTCTTGCATACCAAATCACCAAACCCTTCAACAACCAATTTATACCCATATACCAAATGTCACATGAGCGGGGGCAATATGACCAACCTGTACAATATGGACAAGTATCTCAGTTGTCTTAATTCATTGACCAAACAATTCTTGTAACATTAACTCAGTAATGATACCTCACCCATACGACCCAAAGGCACCCCCTACAATTCCAACGTGCTTCCCCACAACAATTATCCCAATAACCACAATTTCCCCAAACTCCATGGTGTCAACAAGTTCCTCAGAGTTAACAAGACATCCGAACGCAACTTGATGAGCTCAAAATTGATGGTTTCAATATTTCAGTCTTCTATACATAGGAGTATGAACTTGATGAGGGGAATGGGTTGATTCCTCAATAAGGAAGTTTTTAAATGGCTGGCCAGGCACACCACAATATGGTGAATCAACCTACTGTAGTTGGTCAACCAATGGCTGATCAACCTAGAATGAAGCAACCAACCATAAGTCATGTGGTTGTGCCTCAACCTGATAAGATGCAAGTCTATGCGATGCCTAAGACATTCTCAATGGGCAGAAATTGTTTAACTTCCCAAGGTGTTGTCAAGCACAATAATCATCATTGGGTTGATATTTCCCCCAGAGAATCCCCCATCCCCTCATCAAGAGTTGGGTCTCTCTCAACCAGTGATAGCCTGAAATAGTAAATGAAGATTTAGAAGTTGAAGAGGCAGCCAACACTCATAGAGGAGTGTGAAGTATTTTTCCTCGGTAGAAAAGGAGAATCCATAAAGGTGATGGAGACAAGTGTGCAACCGAAACATGAGACCATTATACTAGATCCTACTAAAATGATATAGAAGGGAGAAAAGTGGCAAGACTAGAAGAGTTATCAGACAAGCCCCCATTGGTGGAAATGTTTCCCTTCCTCAAAGAAGAAATCCTAGAAGGCTACCAAATTTGCAGAACATCTTGTTAACTAGAAAGAGAACCTAAAGTGGAAAGCAAATATTTGGAGGATGAGGATTTAGATTTTGAAGTAGAATACATGACATGCACATTTCCACTAGAATCTCTCTCAACCAGTGATAGAGCCTGAAATAGTAAATGAAGATTTTGAAGTTGAAGGGGCAGCCAACACTCATAGAAGAGTGTGAAGTATTTTTCCTCCTAGGTAGAAAAGGAGAATCCATAAAGGTGATGGAGACAAGTGTGCAACCGAAACATGAGACCTGTTGGTTACGAATCTGCCATGAGGAAAGGATTTGTTGTTAATGCGCCCAGATTCGCCCACCAGATTGAAAGGCCGGGGCGAAGGAATGCCTCCCGTGCCAATCTCCGGAGAAGGCCGGCTTCCTGTGGGGTTGTGTTAAGATAAGAGTGCAGGGAAAGAGATAAAAATGCGGAAAGAGATAAAAGTGCAGAAAGGGATTCCAAATGTGATTGGAGTTGGGTGGGGGGAATAAGCAAAGACGGCAACGAATCAATCACCACTACTAACAGCATTCATCTACAAACATACATCGAAACTGCAGCTATCAGCGATCCTATGTATCCTCTATCTATGCATTCTAGGAATACTTGGCCACCAAATGCCGGAGTCCAGAGTTCAGTACAACAACAAGCAATGACACAAGAAACATGAGGCAGAAATGACAAGGAGAGGCAGCATACAAGATAAAAGACAGTAAGCAGAGCCAAATATATGTCTGTATTTGAGGAAAACGCACAGCTACAATTGTCCCCTAGCAATATATTCCCCTTCCACCACTTACAATCAAAACGTGGTGGGTATTTATAGCCCAAAATTCCCCCTGATTACATTCATGGGCACAAAGTCCCAGACAAGACAGTAGCTGACACGAGCGGCTGAGGAGCTGCTGATGCTGACTTCTGTCGGGCCGGACTGTCCTTGCAGCATGGTGTCCCTGAAGGCGGTACAGCTACGTGGCAACGCGTTGGGTCAAGTCTTTGGTCAGCAGGAATGCGGGTAGGTGCGGCAGATGGCACTTCACATCGGCTTAAATGGTGATAGATGGCGTCGGTAGTGTAGCCCATGCTTTGTCCTTGCGCGGTCAAGTCTTGGCTCGAATCCCAGAGATGGATACTTGTCGGATGCTGAAGTGTGACACGTGTCTGCCTTGAAAGGCAGTTTATCCAACTTCGCCAGGAATTCGGGCGCTACCGGGTTGCGCAGGATGAAAACAGCGCAGTTGGAAGGCCTTTTTGCCTTAGCAATTTTCGGAGTTAACTTTACCCAACTGCGCACCGGTCATAGGGCGCACTCTGACTTCGTTGCGAAGTCGGGTGTCGCATCGGTGCTTGTTGTCTTCTTCCGCTGTTCGAACTTCGCACTGGAAAAGGGGCGCGCTCCGACTTCGCTACGAAGTCGGGTGTCGCCCATAGCACTTAGCTGATTTTCTGACACTGTTCCTCTAGTGCGCCCAGGAAGAAGGGCGCACCCCGACTTCGTTGCGAAGTCGGGTTTCGCCCTTGACACTTAGTCAAAATTTTCAATTATTTCCTATCCTGCTGCGCACTTCGGGTTCCCTACTGCGCTCCAACTGAGGGGCGCACTCCGACTTCGCTGCGAAGTCGGGTGTCGCCCCAACACTTAGAAACTTTTTCAAGGAATACCTGCTGAAGTTTTACTGGGGGGAGAAAGGGAGAAATGAAGAAAAGGGAAGATGAGGAGAAGGAAAGGAAAAGAGCAGCATACATGCAGAAACTAAAAACATGGCACCCCTGTGCAAAATGTGGCAACATTCCTGGCGGCTCGCGGGGTGTTGAGCTCGCCTCGACGCAATGAACCATGCCTTTATCCTTTGCGTACAGAGGAACTTCTTTCCCCTGTCTTTTGCTGCTCTGGTCGCTTCCCTTGCGGCAATTGTTCTTCTTCAGGTTCACTTTCACCAGTTGCCTCCTCAGTCTCGCCTTCTGAATCTGAAGGCTCTCCACTTTCGGATTCTCGCTTGCTTATGCGTTCAACCACAACCTTAGCTTGATCCCAGACTGCGGCTTGGAAAGGAGAGGGGTCGCTGATTTCTCTGAGTACTGCGTGGAATGCAGCGACCGAGTGCAGGTCAATGGTGTTATATCTTTTTCCCAACTCTTCGAGAGAAGAGTTGATATTGCAGTACTTAGCCACCATTTGAGCGACCTGCGCTTCCTGAACTGGTTCTGTCCAGCTATCGATTTCAGCTATATCTGCCTCGAAGGACAGCCAGTTCTTCTTTACCTATTCAAGGGTGAGGAACTCGTCATCTCTGACATAGCTCGGACACCCATGCTCGGACAGAATGTGGAAGGGCGCTAGGAGAATATGTCTTTCATGCTCTAAGGCGTCCAGCGCCTTCCTGGCCGTTCAAATCCTTGCTGTCCTCGCAAAATAAGTGTGCAAGGTTACCCTTGCATCTGCCCACTCTGAGGCAAATTGTGACATGGGGGCGATTTGGAAGCCATCGCACTCTAATTCCTCAAGTTTCATAGCCAGGTCTAGCCATTGCCTCACCTGGTGTTCAGCTTCCTTTACCACAGGCTTTCCCTGGGCAGATACCTCTTCGATTCTGGATAGAAAATCCGGAACTGACAAGGATTTGACAAGGTTGGGCTTGCAACCTTGTAGCAGACTTGTGTGCATCTCCTTTGCCTTGCTCTTGGAAAAGGCCGTCGCTTGTGATGCTTTCTCTGCGACCTGCGACTGCGCCTGTTTCAGCGAATCCTGCAGTTGTGAAATCTGCTCTAGCGCTGCTTTTCTCTCTTGCTCGGCTGTCTGCTGGGAGGCGGCCAGCTGAGCCTTAAGATCTTCAACTTCTTGCTGCGCTGACCCCAACTGCGCGGTGGCCCTAGCCAAGTCTTCTTCGAGCTGCCTTGTGGTATTCTGTAGCTGGGAAAGCGCTTCCTGGGTCTCGAGATGTTTGACAAGGAGGCTGTCTGTTTTACGACGAATACCGCGGATTTCGTATTCTTTGTTGATGTCGTCAAAGTTCTCCTTCGTCTGGAGCTCGTAGTCAGCCTCGGTCATGTCACGGAGAGGCTTTTTCACCTTAGGAATCAGCTTTTCTGTCGTAAGCACTCTCCGATGTAGGTCAAACTTTGTGCGATTGACCGGGGCGGCTATCTCTTCGGCCCTTCTGCGCTTAACGCCTTGAAGAAAGGAGGCTAACCCTCCCACGGCTCTTACTGCCAGAGGCTGGTCCTCGATGATACTCATGAAATCGAGGTCTTCCAGCTCCTGGGCATGTTGCGGCATCTTTCCTGCGAACAGTGAAGTAGGTGGGATACCAGAGGGGGTAGCAGCCTTTGAGGGCGACTGGGTCCTGTTGGTTACGAATCTGCCATGAGGAAAGGATTTTGTGTTAACGCGCCCAGATTCGCCCACCAGCTTGAAAGGCCGGAAGGAAGGAATGCCTTCCGTGCCAATCTCCGGAGAAGGCCGGCTACCTGTGGGGTTTTATGGTTTAAGATGAGAGTGCAGGAAAGAGATAAAAATGCGGAAAGAATTTACAAATGTGATTGGAGTTGGGTGGGGGGAACTAACAGTACAGCAACACATCAATCACCACTACTTATTGCATCATAAATACAAAGCATAACCAGAAACTGCAAAATCTAAGTATACTTTTTATATAAAGAAGTGTACGCACAGCTACAATGGCTCCCTAACAGACATTCCCTACAAGGAACTAACAATACGGCAGCGCATCAATCACCACTACGGACAGTAACATGAATACAAAAAGTAACCAAGAAATGTCAGATCCAAGTATGTGTGTTATGCAGAGAATTTGTACGCACAGCTACAATGACTCCCTAACAGACATTCCCTACAAGGAACTAACAGTACGACAGCGCATCAATCACCACTACGGACAACAACATAAACATAACACACAAACTGAAGGAACTGCTACCAAGTTTATTCTATGTATCCTCTAATCAATGAAGTCCAGGAGTACTTGGCCACCAAATGCTGAAGCGAATCAACAAGCCATGACACAAGAAATATGACAAAAGAGAGGCAGCATAAAAAATAAAAGAAGTAGAACAGAGCCAGGCATATACTTTATATTGATAAGCAGAAGCACAGCTACAATGGTTCACTAACAGAGATTCCCCTTCCACCACTTTACAATGAAAACATGGTGGGTATTTATAGCCCAAGTCCCTCCCGTTACATTAATGGGCACAAAGTCCCAGTCAAACATTAGCTGACAAAAGTAGCCGCGGAACTGCTGATGCTGACCTTTGTCGAGCAGGACTGTACCTGTAGCATGGTCTCCCTAAAGGCTGTACAGATACGTGGCAGCGCGTTAGGTTGAACTTTTCATCGACAGGAATGCGGGTAGCTGAAGCAGGTAGAACCTCCAATCAGCTTTAAATGAGGCAGCTGGCATAGGTAGTGCAGCCCATGCTTGTCCTTTTGCTCGGCATGTCTTGGCTTAGATCCCAAAGCTGGACACTTGTTGGATGATGCTATTTGACACATGCTCGCCTTGAAATGCAGTTTATCCAACTTCTTCTAATGCTGCGTGGAATGCAGCGACCGCGTGCAGGTCGATGGTGAGGTATCTTTTTCCCAGCTCCTGGAAGTAGGAGCTGATCCTGCAAAGCACTTGGACACCATCTGGGTGACCTGACTTTCTTGAATTGGCTCAGTCCAGCTATCGATTTCAGCTGTATCTGCTTCAAAGGACAGCCAATTCTTTTTCACCTGCTCATGGGTGAGAAATTCACCATTCTCAACATAGCCCGGGCACCCTAGTTCAGAGAGAGCGTGAAGGGGAGCCAGACAAATGTCTTTTTCATGTTCGAATGCATCCAGCATTCGTCTGGCAACCCTCACCTCTTCTGCTTTCTTAAAATATTTATGCAAGGTTACCCTTGCATCTGCCCATTCTGCAGCGAATGAGGACATGGGGGAGAATTGGAGGCCCTCGCGCTCGTGCTCTTGAAGTTTTATCGCCAGGTCCAGCCATTGCTTCGCCTGGCGTTCGGCCTCCTCTACCACAGGCTTTCCCTGGGCCGAAACTTCTTGGATCCTGGATGCGAAATCCAGGACCGACATAGCTTTACACATGTGGGGCTTGCATCCCCGCAGCAGATCAGCCCGCATCTCCTTAACTTTGCTCTTTGAAAAGACCGTCGCTTGAGATGCTTTCTCTGCAGATTGCGATCGCGCTTGTTTCAAAGACTCCCGGAGCCGAGAAATCTGCTCCAGGGCTGCCTGGTTTTCCGTTGCGGCTTCTTGCCGAGAAGCGGCCAGCCGGGCTTTTAATTCATCTATTTCTCGCTCGCGCCGCTTCCAGCCTGCTCATTGGAGCTAGACAGGTCCTCTTCAAGCTGTCTTGTCTTGTCCCGCAACCGGAAAAGCTCTTCCCTGCTCCTCCGCATTTTTGACAAGGAGATTATCCGCTTTACGGAGGATTCCCCGAATCTCGTATTGCGGGTGAATATCGTCAAAGCTCTTCTCCTTTGCCTGGAGCTCGTAGTCCGCCCTGGTCATTTCCCGGAGAGGCTTCTTCACTTTTGGAGTTATCTTTTCTGTCGTGAGCACTCTCCTCTCGAAGTCAAACTTGGTGCGCTTTACCGGGGCGGCTATCTCTTCAGGTCTCCTCCGCTTCAAGTTTTGGAGGAAAGAGATAGGGTATTCTACGGCTCTCGTTGCCAGAGGCAAATCATCCGTGTTCTGGAGGTCGTCCATGAAGTCCGGTTCCCCCAGCCTAGGGTTCTGCTGTGACGTCTCTCCTGCGAACAGGGAAATAGGAGGAACCGGAAGGACTTTGGAAGGAGCGGCCGCTTTTGAGGGCGACCGGGAAGTGGAGAGCGGAGCGGTTGATGCTGGAAGGGTTTCAAGCGGCTGAGGCGATGGATGCAACGGTGAACGCGCGGCTTCAGCACTAACCACGGGTGAAGGGTTTGGGGTTTGACTCAGGGATAGGAAGGCGTTGGGGTCCTGAGCAAACTGGTTGAAAGAATGGGGGCCGCTAGAAGGGTGTGGAGATGGGGAGGAAGATGCGGCCATGACTTGCTCGGATTGAGCGGGAGATGGAGTAGGAGTAGGGCTAGATGAGATCAAAGGGAGCGGGGCAGCGAACGTACCTGCGGGCTCCGCCTGAGCCGATGCGGGATGAATGTCTGCGGTTCTGGTTCCGGCGGTTGGCTCAGGACTATCCAGAGAAACAACCTCTGGAGCGGCTGAACGCGGCTGCGGCTCTGCGACTGACTGCTGCACCGTCAGACTAGGTCGCCTGACTTTCTCAACTCTCTTCCTCTTTTTCTTTTCTGGAGCGATGGCTGGTTCGGAAGAAGGAGATGAAGCAGGTGCAGCGGGCGCTGATGTTCCCACGGTAAACTTGTACCGGGGTTTGACTTGCAGAAGGTCTGCCGCGGCCGGTCCGCTCGCTGGTGGCGCTGGCGTCTTTTGTGCCTGAGGAGTCACCTCGGGCGTTGACTTGACTGATTTTTTCGCCTTTTCAGGCGCCACCTTGGAAGCCACAGGCTGCATTGGGTCCACTTGGATGTCTGTTGGGCCCGCGCTGGCAGTTGCAAAAGTGTACAACTGTTGGGAGGAAGACCCCCCTTTATAACCCTCGAAGGGACCTCGGGGAACGTAATCTCGAAATGCGAAAGGCCGCCACCGTCAATGTGCTGGTCATATAGAGCTGAAAAGTCATCATCAACGGCCAGATTCCTCCTGATGGATTTATCGTGCTGCGTGCGGCACCTCATCTTCCAGAGATTCAACAACTTTTTCTTTTGGCCGCTTAAGGCCTCGCTAGCTTGGAGATGAATTTTTTAAATCCCGGAGAAGAGAACTTGTGGTCCGGGTTTCGCTCGGGGTCATATGCTACCTCCTCGCAAGAAAAATCCCGCCACGGAGGCCATGCTTCCATCGAGTCAATCTCCCAGTCGAGGTCAACATGGACCACATCGCATCTGTCTTCGATTATATCCGCCCGGGGGCAGATATGTGCAAACTTTCCCCTTATCCCGTGTGGGTCGTACTTCCAGCGCTGCGGCAGCAGAATCAGGCCAATGTCAAAGAGCTCCCGCTCGAGATAGACATGCTGTCCTATCTCTGATATCTCGACGTTCGCCCAGGAAAGAGGATATTGAAAGATATGGCCCTTTCTCTTTCCCTGGCCGAACTCCTCTTCAACGTAATCCATCTGCCGCGCAACCTCCATCCCAAACCGATGATCCGTGCACCCGCAGGGGCAGCAGATGAGGTTTGCCCTTGAATCCGTAGATTCCGACCACAATCCCCTCGCGCGCCTAAAAACGTCCCCGAGCTTGTGATTCAACAAATAGTTCGTCATTTCCTGCGGGGGGCGAGGGATCTCACCATCGCTGAAGACTGACATGACCAAGCCCAGAAAGTTGAAGTTGAACTTGTAGTAAGACCCTTTCCGGTATAGGTCATCCGTCCAGCCATAGACGGGCCGTGGCTCTCCCTTCTCATTTACCTTCTTCAGGTTAGGGATCGGCATCCGGGAGTGCAAATGATACAAACATAGCCAAGCCAAGAAGGAACTGAATCGAAATTCAATTGACTGCTTTTTCTGGAGCTTCACCAGGCTGGAGTGAATGGCGTATGCAAGCCAGTCCGCCCAGTCAAAAAAGATAGGGCACTTCCCACTTCTCTGCACTGTTGGTTCATAGGATTCTCCGCATAGGAGACATTCTCGCCAGCGCTAATTGGTACGGCTGTACCAGCTCGTCAGAGTCGCAGCCGAGGACCCACGCCAGGATGGTGTATATGTATTTGCTCTGAAACCTCTCCAGGGGTATGGGGCCGGTTGGCCATTGTCCAGCTGCGAGCGGGGCGTTCAGCTCTGAATTGAGGAAATCCCTCATCCTTTTTGTGTGCGTAAAGCGCCCCGCTTGCTCGCCAAGATTTATCTTTCTGACAATCGTGCTGGAGTCATACTCCAACCCTGGGGCGAAGGCCGGCTGGACAGTCTCTTTGCGAAGTGCGAACAAGGGTTTACCGCTGGAGCTGCAAATTTGCCGGGTAGCTGGTCTGTAATGTCTGACAATTAGGTCTACCAGCTCCGGCATTGATGGACAGGAGGGCACAAGAACCGGAAAAGGTTCGACTTGTACGCCGCTCCGAAATGGTGAGAGGGCGAAACTTTGTCAGCCCAATTCTCCACATTTATCCGCAGCTTAGTAAGGCTCATGGAAAACGAGCCGTCCTTGTACCCCGACAGGTAATTAACCGGTGGTGGTGGGGCTTGCCCACGCTGTACTTTCTTTGGCCGGGATTTTGACTTTTGGTCCTGCGGTGTCTCACTCCTGAAAACACTTGACTGCGGTAAATCCCCCAGTTCGCGCCCTTCGCTGGATTGCGCTGGCATTGGCAACTTTCCTTTGTCCATCCCTCCGAAACAACAATAATTACGATTTCTGGACGTCTGCACCAGATTTCGCAGTCACAGGAATAATCTGCACGATTTGGCATGTCTGGATGCATCAGACCCCCTTTTCTAGATAATGACAGCGTCATTAATGGTGCGCAGGAGGGGGTAGGTCGGCCGGCAAGTGAAGGCGTTATGATTTTTTGGTGGCCGCACAGGAGAATGTCTTGAAAGATGTACCCTGGTTGCCGCGCCATGCTTCTTTGATTGCGCTTTCCTTGAAGATTGCGCAATCATTAAATTTAACTTTGAACGCTGCGCCATGGCTGACGTCACTGCCGCAACCTGGGCACACTGCTCAAGAAAAACCCTTTGGTGCGGAAACCCAACTCTTACTGTCGCAATGCGCCCTGGGCCCACGCTTGGAGCATTGGAATTTTTTATTTATTTTTTAAACCATCCAAGTCGCGCCCAGAAACGGGCGAATCGGACTTCGCCCCAAAATTGGGCGCGATCCGATTAGGACTTCGCCCCAAAATTGGGCGCAGTCCGAACTGCCACTTGCGTTAAGACTGTTGCCTTTCTTTTCCAACTGCGCCCGAAGATCGAGCGCAGTCCGACTTCGCAATTTTCGGATGAGGCTTCGGGCCCACTTAGAATTTGTTGCCTTTTGTGATGGGCCACCGGGGCGACTTCGCCAAGTTCGGGAGTCGCTCGCGGGGGGTTCGCACTTCGCGCGCAAGCCGGGTGTATTCGGACTTCGCGCGCGAAGTCGGACTTCGCTCCAAACTCGAGCGCAGTCCGAACACTCACTCCTTTGCAGCTTCTGCTTTCAAACCGCGCCCTTTGGCCGGTGCGCAGCCCGACTTCGCTGCGAAGTCGGGCAGCGCACCGCCACTTAGCCGTTTTTGCTTTCTTTCTCAGGCAGCTCCCTTCTACGAACTTCGCTCCTTCTCGAGGGCGACAACGTACTTCGCTGCGAAGTCTGTGTTCTCTCCCTTTTGTCCTACTTTGGCTCAAACAAATGGAAAACTGAAAGCTGGAAAACTGTACATGCTGAAAAGTAAAATGCATAAGGGAAATTTTTACAAAGAAGGGCCCATTGGGCACCTTCAGCAGCGGTAAATTTTTAAGTGGAACCCGTTAACGGGGATAGGTAGGAGCTGACCCTCCATATCCCGAAGTACGTAAGCATTGAACTGGTTCACCCGGCAATCTGATAAGGGCCCTCCCAGAGGGCATCGAACTTCCCGTGGTTGCCCGGCTTCGCCTTAAATGAGTCCCACTTCAGCACCAGGTCCCCGATTTTAAAAACTCGGGCAGTGGTGCCTTTCGCAAACCAGCCTTGAGTGGCTTCAATATGCTTGGTGAAGGCCTGGTATGCTTTTTCTCTGTCTTCTTCCAACTGCAGGAGTTGGCACAGTCTGTCATCCACCGGGTCTCCACTGCTCCTGTCTTCGTCCAACATCCATAGGGCAGGGATTTCAATGTGGGATGGCATGACAGCCTCTTTACCATAGACGAGCGCATAAGGGGACGTTCTGATGGATTTCTTGAATGAAACTCTGTCCGCCCACAGCGCCCGGTTCAGGAGTAAATGCCAAGTCCGCTTGTTCCTGTCAATGGTCCTCCTGATGATCTTCAGGAGGTTCTTGTTAGTAGACTCGGCAAGGCCATTCCCCCGCGGGTAGTAATTAGAAGACATTTTGTGATAAATGCCAAGTTTGCCAGTGTACTCTGTGAGTATAGCGCCTGCGAACCCCGGACCATTGTCCGTCACAATTGACTCTGGAACCCCGAAGCGGGTAATCAGCTCTCAAGGAACCTGATGACCGTTTCTTGGTCCGCGTTTTTGGTCGGGATCGCCTCCGCCCACCGTGTGAAGTAATCGGTGGTTGTAAGAATAAACTTGTGTCCGGCAGAGGAACTAGGCGAAATCACCCCAATGAAGTCTAGACCCCATTGCTGGAACGGAGTCTCGGCCTGAATCGGTTGAAGGGGCAGGGGTGCTTTTCTGGTTCTCGCCAAGGAAACCTCTCGGCATTGATCACACTTGGAACAGACCGCATAAGCGTCTGTGAATAGAGTGGGCCAATAGTACCCGGCTCTAATTATTTTTAAGGCCGTAGGCCTTGCGTAATGATGACCTCCATGCATCCCGGAATGAAAATCTCCGAGGACCCTGGACTGGTCCGATTTCATGACGCACCGCAACAGGATGCCGTCAATATTTTTGAAGTAAAGCCCCTCGGGGCGAAGAGTGTACTTGAGTGCACCTAGCCGAAATCTCCTTCGTTGTGAGGCGTTCAGTGATCTCGGACATCTTCCGGTGCAGAAATATCTCACCAGCTCATCTCGTCCAATCACTCTCCTCCGATAAGGAGTTGGCTAGGTAGATGCTTGTCGCCGTGTCCTCCCACTTACAAGCGGAGATGCCGGCTACAGCCGCTTCGGGCCAGCTCCCCGACACAAGGCTCGGCCTCCGATAAGCTTGGTGGGCCGCACTTCGATGTCGAACTCCCGGATTTTTGCAATCCATCCCGCTCTCTTGTGACCCGGCTCTCCTTGTATGATGAAGCTTCGAACGTCCGGTGAATCACAAAGACAGTCGTTTTGCTCTGGGAGACAAAATGCCTGAACTTTCGGAGGGATTTCATGACAGCGTGAACCTGCCGCTCTATAAAGTTGTACTTTTCTTCATGCGGCTGAATCACTTGGCTCAGGAACGCTATGGGGCGCTCCTCGCCATCGTCTCCCTTCTGAGTTAGGACTGCGGCGTAACTTTCCGGTTCTCCCACCGCATAGAGGATGAAGTCCTTGGAGTAGTCCGGGTTTATCAACACCGGAGCTTGCGCAATTCGAGCCTTGATTTCCTCGAAGGCTTGCTCTCTCTCATCAGTCCATTCGTAAGTTGTATCTTTTTTCAGCAGCTCGGCCATAGGCTTGATCACTCGTGCGAAGTCCGGGATGAACTTCCGCACGAAGTTAATCTCGCCGAAGAAGGACTCGCAGCCCTTTTTTATCGATTGGGTGGCAAGCGAAGGAGGGCTTCGCTCCGTCAGTGGTCAATGGCGAGGCCTTTCTCGGAGATGACATGTCCCAAAGAACTTACCTTCTTTTACCGCGAAGACAGACTTCTTCGGGTTTATAGAAATGCCGAATTCTCGACACCTCTCAAATATTTGCCGCAGTGGGAAACATGATCCCCTCTTTGGTGAGAGAAAATAACTCATGTCATCAAGGTAGATGACAATGATCTTATTGAGCAGCCTCTCGAAGGCCAGGTCCATGGCCCTTTGGAATGTGGCACCAAGCATTGGATAAGCCGAAAGGCATGCGCCGATAGGCGAACGTCCCCCATTTGGTGGTGAACGCCGTCTTATGCCGGTCCTCATCCCCGACCCAAATCTGGTTGTAGCCGGAAAATCCATCTAGAAGTGAGAATCTCTCGGGCTCCAAGGAACGATGTGTAGAATTTGGTCAATTTGGGGAAGCGGATAGTGGTCCTTGAGGGAAGCCTGATTCAGGTTTCTGAAGTCGACACGGAGACGAATGTCGCCATTCTTCTTCCTCACAGGCACCAAATTCGCGACCCAGGATGAATGTTTGATGGGGTAGATGATTTTGGCCTCCAACATCTTCAAGAGCTCGGCTTTCATCATGGCCTCAATTTTCGGATTTACGGCCCTCTCGTTTCGTCGGAATGGCTTGGCGCCATCCTCTAGCTCAATGGTATGCTGGATTACATCTCTGTCATACCCCTTCAAATCCTCGTAGCACCAGTGCCACGATGTCGGGGAACTCTCGGCACGTTGATCCGATCTCGCTCAGTTCCTCCGAGTGCAGTCTGTCCCGACCTTGATAGTTTTACCAGGTTCAAGTTCCAGGTCGGCATACTGCTTCGGGTCTACTTTGATCCTATGAGATATAGCTCTGTCATTCTGATCAAATAGACTCTCCAATGTAATCAGTCCTTTTGGGACATGATTATTTTTCAACTGTATCAACCCCTCATATTGCTCGTCATCAGGGTCTCTACTCTCGATTGAACCAACTTCATTTACCAAAAATGTGACGATCTCCTCGTCACAATCGAACACCTGCCAGTGGGTGTCCTTATCAGGCACAGAAGGCCTGTAAATAGTGCGAACCGGCTTCGGTTTCTGGACAACGTCATCACCGAAACGTACCTGGCTCCAACAGACGCCGTAATGTCAACGTGTTTGTTTTTCTCACGCGATATCGCCTTGACATTCAACGAGTCAAACGACTCCATCAGTCCCACACCCGGTTGCGGTACGCCTTGAGATAGTGCTTTTTGGAGGCGCACTTGTTCGTAACCCGGTGACACACCAGCTCGAATCTCCAAAGATCTGCAGGTGTTTAATCCCCAGCCTCTCCGCCTTTCGCAAACCCAAGCACAGGGCTTCGTACTCCGCCGAGTTATTAGTGCAACTCCAGGCCAACCTGTAGGTATAGTCCTTCTGGATCCCGGTCGGAGAAACCAGAAGCACCCCTGCACCGGCGCCATTTTTGCATCGCGCGCCGTCAAAGAAAAGCTTCCACAGCTTCTTACGTGCAGGTCCCACTTCCTTTGCAGCTGACTTGTCAAGCCTCTCGGGCTGTACAACGGTGTAACAGCCCTGTCTCGTCTCAATTACGGCATTGAAATCCCGCAAAGAGAACTCATCTTCGAGCCGTAGCACTTCGAGGGCTTGCTCCGTCGCTCTACCGTCACCGCTTCTTCCTCCGACACTGGACCATGCAATCCGACTCTTCTCCGGGTATCTTCTCTACTAGGAAGGTGGAAGGCTTCTCATTAAAGATTTTCGCCTCCTTCCTTTGAAGGGCACTTCCATGTGTGAGTAGTCTAGAGACAGGTACCCGCCCAGCTTCGCAGTGAACTCCCGAGAGAGACACATGCCGAAGTAGGGAGCCAGGTCAACAACCACGACCTCTTGGATGACCACGATGTCGAGAGCCTTATGCAGCCGGATAGGGATGTCCTTTATGACACCAACTGTCTTGACAGGGGTGCCGTCTAATTGCAGCACGCCTTGGCTGCTCCTTGTGTACTCCATCCCGATCTCGTCGCAGACGGCTTTCGGCATAACAGTCGTGGAAGCGCCAGAGTCCACCATGCAGCTTGTGTACTATGTGCCCTTGCATCCGTAAAGACAGATAGAAGGGAGGCGGTCTGCTCTTCCCAGTGGCTGAGACTGTCAGAGGTTGAACCAGGACAGCGGGCTGTATCTGCTTGCCGTTCTTCATGTTTTTCAGAGATTCCTGCAGCAGATCCACTTGGCCTGGGAGCAGAAGAGCATCGTACATGCTGATTCTAGCGGGTGTTCTTTTCAACTCGTCTACTATGCCGTAGCCCGAGGTGCTAGCTCCTTCCGCTTCTTTTGCCGGCTCATACTTCGTCCGGTATCGCCGGGTGGCCTCAACTCTCTCGTCTCTTGGTCAGAGACGGGTACTTCAGCCTTCTCCTGTGCTTGTTCTTTGGTTTCAGCTGGAGGCTGAGGTACGGGAGCTTTAGCCGGAACTGGAGCTTTTGCTATAGGAGGCTTGGCTGGAACAGGGGCTGCCTTTGCCGGAGGAGGCTTGGCCGGAGCTTTGTCTTTGGATGCCTTCTCCTGGGCCGTGTAGGGCCACGCCCGCTGTATGGTGGCAGCCCACCGGCCGCGCCTTTTCTCTTCTGGCATATACCTGCAAAGGCTTGGCAAGATCTGCAGTTTTCTTTTCTTCCTTGGCGGGCGGCACTAGATTCTCCTCTGGGAGGGCAAAGTTGGCTTCGCCGTCCAGGATCATGTAGAGTTCATCGTCCTCTATGGCGCTGCCGGCCAAAGTCCGGATGTAGTGCTGGTGCAAGGTGCAGTCTTCCTCCGAATGCGGGTCATTGCACGTAGTGCACCAGCTAACCCGGTCGAGGGACCAGGTTGGTCTTCTATAGCAAGATTTCTCGAGGCGGACGCCTCCGCAGCCGGTGCTCCGGGGGCTTGTCTTTTGTCGCTGCCGGGGCGGATATGGCCTCCTAGGAGCGAGGTCCATCTCGGGCCCGCTTCTTCTTCGTAGCGGTCATGTCATTGGACATGGCATGATAACCTGAGGCCAAAGCCCACACCTCCCGGAGGATTGTATTCTGAATGTTATTGTCAGGAGGCGGCAACTGTGCCGGTGGAGGCAATGCGGCTAATGGAGGAGGATTGGAATAAGGTGCGTATTGCGGGGGAGCAGTGGAGTGCTGGAAAATGCGGAGCAGGAGGAGGCGGGTGAGGATAATGCATTTGCGGCGGGCCGTAAGGAGTTACGACCGGCGCCGGATTCCATTGCTGCTGGGGTTGCTGCCCTGATGTGGACGGCGCACCACCAGAAGCAGGTGGATACTGGGATCTGGGGAAGTCGGGATGAATGGGTTCCCGCACCTCGGACGGGAGTCTCGCCGATGGAAATGATATCCGCTTCAGCTTGCCGGGCAGCCTCGTACAGAGCAGAAACGAGTCTATTCTGCAATCTTCAGCAAGCAGTGCATATGTCCGAGTTGAAGGATCTCGTGTAGTAGTGAGCAGCCATGCCACTCGAAGGCCGAAGTTCGCGAGGTACCCGTTTCCAGGATCTCGCAAACCCGATGTTAAAGTCGACACCTCCTCTTGAGGGTGTCTCTCGGATACTTTGGAACCGATGCAAAGAAAGAAGTAGGGTCAGCAGACTCGTTGCATCCTTTCACGAGCCTTCTGGCAAGTCAGGGCCACCCTGTGATAGATCCCTCTGGCAGCGATCTCCACCAGTAGAGAAGCTTTCCCCTTAGGGAAAGGGCCAGCAGACGGGTCTTCACACTCTCGTCAGTAATGGAGTGCAATGCGGCCAGGGCAAGGATGTCCTGGATGTGCTCGTACGCCGTCTTGCCGTAGCCGTCGTACGTAGGGATGGACTTTAAAGCAGCAGGGAGCACAACTTGTTGTCCGACCAGGGCCAAGGGCCCTGTAGAGTCCACCGCCGGGAAGAGATCATCATCATTCTCGTCGCCGGGCAGCCATTTCTTCTTCTTCTCCTCCGTCGGTTGTATACTCAGTGTCGGTACCTTCCGAGGATGTAGATTCCTCTTCTTCCTCGGCCTCTTCTATTTCGTACTCAGCTCCTCCGACTTCGGCTTCGGCTTCTTCTTGGATTTCAGCCTCGGCTTCGTCGACACGAGCTTGTTGATCAGCCAGCCTGACAATTTCGCCTCGAGCGTTGATGTCTAGTTCGTAAAAGTCAGGCGGGTTTCTCGGATCCCTTGCTCGCCACCTTCTCGTTTGCATGAAGGTGCTAGGACCGGTCTTTCAGACTCATAGGATATGTTCGTGCAGAGTCGCTATGTGTTCTCGATTTTGAACAGCAATGAAGCGAACACCGGTGCTTCGATTCTCGTTTGGGGGTGGGAAACTTCCTTGGCCCACCGAGTGCTCAGAATGAACTGTCAACCCGAGTGAACACGAGCCTGAGTTTTTTCAAATGTGGGACTCCGGGTCCCACCGGGCGTGCCAGAGAAACTGTTGGTTACGAATCTGCCATGAGGAAAGGATTTTGTGTTAACGCGCCCAAATTCGCCCACTCAGCTTGAAAGGCCGGAAGGAAGGAATGCCTTCCGTGCCAATCTCCGGAGAAGGCCGGCTACCTGTGGGGTTTTATGGTTTAAGATAAGAGTGCAGGAAAGAGATAAAAATGCGGAAAGAATTTACAAATGTGATTGGAGTTGGGTGGGGGGAACTAACAGTACAGCAACACATCAATCACCACTACTTACTGCATCATAAATACAAAGCATAACCAGAAACTGCAAAATCTAAGTATACTTTTTATATAAAGAAGTGTACGCACAGCTACAATGGCTCCCTAACGTACATTCCCCTACAAGGAACTAACAGTACGGCAACGCATCAATCACCACTACGGACAAGAACATGAATACAAAAAGTAACCAAGAAATGTCAGATCCAAGTATGTGTGTTATGCAGAGAATTTGTACGCACAGCTACAATGACTCCCTAACAGACATTCCCTACAAGGAACTAAAAGTACGGCAATGCATCAATCACCACTACGGACAGCAACATAAACATAACACACAAACTGAAGGAACTGCTACCAAATTTATTCTATGTATCCTCTGATCAATGAAGTCCAAGAGTACTTGGCCACCAAATGCTGAAGCGAATCAACAAGCCATGACACAAGAAATATGACAAAAGAGAGGCAAAGATAAAAAATAAAAGAAGTAGAACAGAGCCGTGCATATACTTTATATTGATAAGGTAGCACAGCTACAATGGTTCCCTAACAGACATTCCCCTTCCACCACTTTACAATGAAAATGTGGTGGGTATTTATAGCCCGAGTCCCTCCCGTTACATTAATGGGCACAAAGTCCCAGTCAAACATTAGCTGACAAAAGCAGCCGCGGAACTGCTGATGCTGACCTTTGTCTGGCAGGACTGTACCTGCAGCATGGTCTCCCTGGAGGCTGAACAGCTACGTGGCAGCGCGTTAGGTAGAACTTCTCATCGGCAGGAATGCGGGTAGCTGAAGCAGGTAGAACCTCCAATCAGCTTTAA
Source organism: Wollemia nobilis (assembly GCA_028583015.1). Classification (NCBI taxonomy): domain Eukaryota; kingdom Viridiplantae; phylum Streptophyta; class Pinopsida; order Araucariales; family Araucariaceae; genus Wollemia; species Wollemia nobilis. Next base: position 12,745,925 of record JAQPPZ010000754.1, on the reverse strand, counting down.
ATGAGGCAGCTGGCATAAGTAGTGCAGCCCATGCTTGTCCTTTTGCTCGGCACGTCTTGGCTCAGATCCCAAAGCTGGACACTTGTCGGATGATGCTGCTTGACACGTGCTTGCCTTGAAAGGCAGTTTATCCAACTTCTCCCAGGATCTGAGCGCCATCGGGTTGCGCAGGCAGAAAACAGCGCAGTCGGGAAGGCCTTCATGCCTTGGGTGCATTTCTGAGTTTATTTCCCATCGCGCACCTGTCAAAGGGCGCACTCCGACTTCGCCGCGAAGTCGGGTTGCGCACAGGTGAAAGCTGATTTCTGCCGCCGTACGGACTTCGCCCCGGAAAGGGGGCGCAGTCCGACTTCGCCGCGAAGTCGGACTTCGCCCCAACACTTAGTCATTTTTCCCGCCACCGCTCCGCTACAAGGTGCGCTCGTAGAGTGGCGCAGTCCGACTTCGCCGCGAAGTCGGACTTCGCCCGTAACACTTGTTCTTCTCGGCTGATCCCGTCGCACCGCGCACTTTGCACTCCCGCTGCGCTCCAACCGGAGGGCGCACCCGACTTCGCCGCGAAGTCGGATTGCGCCCTGACACTTAGCCATTTTTCAGGGCAACTGCTGTCAAATTTGAGATCTGACTGAGGGGCTCAAAAGAAAGAGGGAAGAATGAGAATGTAGGGAAGAGAGAGAAAGGGAGAGAAGAGGAAAGGGAAAGAGAGGAAGAGGGAAAAGGAAGAGCAGCACTCTTACAAAACTCGAAAACATTGCACCCCGTGCAAAATGTGGCAACAGTGTCCTAGGAGTGACAGGAGTCTGCGTGGATGGCGCTGGTAGGGTTTCGAGCTGCTAGGGCAAAGGATGCAGAGATGAGGGAGCAGCTTCAGCGCTGGCTGCCGGTGAAGGCTCTAGGGTTTGGCTCAGGGATTGGAAAGCGTTGGGATCCTGAGCAAACTGGTCAAACGAGTGAAGGCCGCTGGACGGCGGGGTAGCTTGTGAAGCGGAGGACACGGCTACGGCTTGCCTTGATGAAGTGGAAGATGGGGGCTTTGCAGGGCCGATGCGGACTTGGGCGATACGAACAGAGGACGTACCTTCGGGCTCCGGCTGAGCCGACGCTGGAGGAATGATCGCGGCCTGTTCAGGGCTGTCTAAAGAGACAACCTCCGGCGCTGCTACTTGCATCTGTTCTGCGGCCGATTGCTGCACTGGCTCCTTAGGACGTTTGGTCCTCTCGACCTTTTCTTTTTCTTTTCTGCTGACGCTGGCCCAGAAGGAAGCGGCAATAGAGGGGCGGCAGGTGCTGATGTCCCCACGGTAAACTTGTACCTGGGTCGCGCTGGGAGAATACCTGCCGCACTTGGTCCACTGGGCCGGTAGCGCGGACGCCTTTTCCTCCGGAGGGGCCAGCGTCGGGAGTTGACCTTTCGAACTTTGCGCCGCTCGGGCACTGCCTCAGGAGCTACGGTCTGCATCGGGCCCACTTGACTGCTGGTTGGGGTCGCGCTGGAAGTCGCGGGAGTTGACAATGACTGAGAGGTGGCCCTTCTTTTATACCTTATATTTGCGCCTCGGGGAACGCAATTGCCAAATTCGAAGGGCTGCCACGTGTCGACGTGTTCGTCATAAAGTGCCGAAAACTCATCATCAACGGCAAGGTTCTTCCGGCTTGATTTGTCGTGTTGCGTGCGACACCTCATCTTCCAGCATTCGAGGATTTTGTCCTTATGCCAGTTGAGCGGCGCCACCTTAGCGAGGAACCTTTTGAAACCAGCTGACTCCATCCGATGGTCCGGGTTTCGCTCAGGATCGTAAGTGACCTCTTCGCAATAAAACTCATGCCATGGTGGCCATGATTGCATCAAATGAATGCGCCAGTGGAGGTCTGCACCTGTCTTGTTTCTTCTTTCTTGCATGATTTCAGGTCTAGGACAGATGTGTGTGAACTTTCCCCGGACCCCGATTGGGTCGTACTTCCAGCATTGTGGCAGCATAATCAGGCCCATATCAATGAGCTCTTGTTCAAGATAAACGTGCTGCCCGATTTCGAAGACTTGAATATTGGCCCAGGTCATAGGATATTGAAATATGTGTCCTTTCTTTTTTCCCTGGCCAAATTCCTCTTCGACGTAATCCATTTGCCGCGCCACCTCCATCCCGAACTGATGGTCAGTGCACAAGTAGGGCAGCAAACACGGCTTGCCCTTGAACCCGTAGATTCGGACAATGATGCCCTGGGTCAGTGTGAAGGTATCCCCGAACTCATTGCTCCACAGATACTTTGTCATAGCCGCCGGTGGGCGAGTCGCGCCACGGTTGAACAGTCCCATGGCCTGGCCTAGGAATTGGATGTTAAAATCGTAAAATGAGCCCTTCCGGTACAGGACCTCAGTCCACTCGTACACGGGGAGCGGCTCTCCTTGTTCGCTCACTTTCTTCAGGTTGGGGACGTTCATCCGGTAATGCATATGGTACAGGCATAGCCATGTGAGGAATGAGCAAAACCGGAAATCCGTCGACTGCCTTCGCTGCAGTCTTACTAGGCTCGCATGAATTGCGTAGGCCAACCAGTCCGCCCAGTCGTAGAAGATTGGGCGCTTCCCGCTTTTCGCGCTCGTAGAGTCGTAGAACTCCCCGTGCAGGATACACTCGGCCATTGCCAGCTGGAACGGCCGCACTACTCTGTCTGAGTCGCAGCCGAGGACCCATGCCAGGATGATGTAGATATACTTGTTTTCAAAACGGTCCAGTGGTATGGGGCCAGTCAGCCGTCGTCCACTGCCTAGCTGAGTCTTCAACTCGAATCCAGGAACTCTCTCATCCGCTTCGTTCGAGTAAACCCGCCGGTCTGCTTCTTCGATGTTCACCCTTCCCTTTGTTATCGCATACCGCCGCCGCAGCCGGTTTGTAGTATTCAGCAATCACTTCAACCAGCCTCCGGCACCATGGGCCGGAGGGCACAGGAACCAGTAAAGATTTGAATTATATGCGGCTCCGAGGTGGTGGGAAGGCGAAACCTTACCCACCCACTTTGCGATAGTTGGACGTAGCTTCGTGAGACTGATAGAGAACGAACCATCTTTGTACCCGGACAGACGATTGATTGGTGGCGGCGGAGTACTGCCAACTACGCGCCTCTTTGTTCTGGATTTCGCTTTCTTGCCCTTCTGAGGTGCTGCGCTTTCATGGTCGCTAGACTCTGGAGACTTGTCAGCTTCGCGCGGATCTTCGCTAGATTGCGCCTGTACGGGCGCTTTCCCCTTATCCATCCTTGTTGAAACAATCAGAGACAGGAACAACAGCTTCAGAGCTTGTCAGGTTTATTCTTTGCAGTCCGGGAGTCAGCTTCGAACACTATGAATTTTTTGGCCGTGCCAGGGTCCTTTTGTAGACAGTGACTGCACATTAATGGCGCGAGGGAGGGAGTTAGGGCAGTTTGCTTTGGGTTGGTGGAGGCGTTATGATCTTGGCGGCTGTGCATGGGCTTTTTTTTTTAAAAAGCGTGTTTTATTAGTCGTTAGCCCCAAAATGCGCCTTACCCTTTAAATGCATCATCATTGGTAATTGCGCAATCATTTAAAGCCTCCTTGATTGTTGTGCCGCTGCTGACGTCACCGCCACCATTCGGACACACTTTTCAAAGAACTTTATAACCCAATTTAGCCTTGTGCCGAACTTCGCCCTGGGCCCGCACTTTGTGATTTTTCGTGTTTTTCTGCGGTGAGCTGTTCGGACTTCGCCCGAAATTCGGGGCGCAATCAGACTTCGCCCAGAAAACGGGCGCTCTTCGATCTTCACCCGAAAAACGGGAGATCTTGGATTTTAGACTTAGGCGCTTTAAGCTTTCACCGGATTACCCAGGGTGCGCCCGAGAATGGGGGCGCACTCGGACTTCGCCCCAAAAATGGGCGCAGTCCGACTTCGCCCGGCAAAATGGGCGCAGTCTGACACACAACATTTCCTTGTAGTCTGCTTCCCAACTGCGCCCTTTGGAGAGGGCGCAGCCCGACTTCGCTGCGAAGTCGGGTTGGGCAGCCAGACTTAGACATTTTAGCTCCTTTTCAACTGGTTTCTTCCCTGCTTCGCACCATTTGATGGGCGCTACCCGACTTCGCTGCGAAGTCGGGTTTTTGCCTCAGATACTTGGGCTACTTGGAAAACTAAAAACTGAAAACTGAAATATTTACATGCTGAAAACTGAAAATACAAAAAGGGAAATCTGTACAAGGAAGGACCCCTTCGGGTGCCTTCAGTGGTGGTACATTTTTAGGTGGAACCCGTTGACGGGAATGGGGAGAGGATGTCCCTCCATGTCCCGAAGCACATATGCATTGAACTGATTAACCCGGGCAATCTGATAGGGGCCCTCCCAGAGGGCATCAAACTTTCCATGGTTGCCGGGTTTGGCCTTGAACGAGTCCCATTTAAGCACCAAGTCCCCGATTTTGAAAACTCGGGCAGTGGTGCCTTTCGCGAACCAGCCTTGTGTTGCTTCAGCGTGTTTGGTGAAGGCCTGGTACGCTTTCTCTCTGTCTTCCTCCAACTGCAGCAGCTGGCAAAGTCTGTCTTCCACCGGATCCCCGCTGCTTCTTTCTTCATCAAGCATCCAGAGAGCGGGTATTTCAATGTGCGTTGGCAAGACAGCTTCTTTGCCATACACGAGCGCATAAGGGGACGTTTTGATGGACTTCTTGAATGAAACTCTGTCCGCCCATAGCGCCCGATTCAGGAGCAGGTGCCAAGTCCTCTTGTTTTTCTCTACCGTCCTTCGAATGATCTTCAGTAGATTCTTATTGGTGGACTCGGCGAGACCGTTTCCCCGCGGGTAGTAGTTGGAAGACATCTTGTGATAGATGCCAAATTTGCTGGTGTACTCCGTGAGTACTGTGCCTGCGAACCCCGGACCATTGTCCGTCACTATTGATTTCGGGACCCCGAAACGGGTAATCAGGCTTTCAAGGAACCTGATGACCGTCTCTTGGTCGGCGTTCTTTGTGGGGATCGCCTCGCCCACCGCGTGAAGTAGTCGGTGGCGGTTAAGATAAACTTGTGGCCCGCCGCAGAGTTCGGCGAAATCACCCCGATAAAATCCAGACCCCATTGCTGAAACGGAGTCTCGGCTTGGATTGGTTGAAGGGGCAGGGTGCTTTTCTGTTTCTGCCAGCAAATCTCTGGCATTGATCACACTTGGTACAGACCGCATGAGCGTCTCAGTAACGTAGTGGGCCGTAGTACCCAGCTCTGATTATTTTCAAGGCCGTAGGCCTTGCAGAATGATGACCTCCATGCATCCCGGAGTGAAATTCTCCGAGGACCCTAGACTGGTCTGATTTTCTGACGCACCGCAACAGGATGCCGTCAATGTTTTTAAAGTAAAGCCCCTCAGGGCGAAGAGTGTACTTCAAAGCACCTAACCGAAACCTCCTTCTTTGTGAGGCGTTCATGTGGTCCGGACATCTTCCGGTGCATAAGTATCTCACCAGTTCATCTGTCCAGTCGCACTCCTCGGGTAAGGAGTTGGCTAGGTTGATGCGTGTTGCTGGATCCTCCCACTCGCAGCGGATATCTCGGCCGCCGCGCTTCGGGCTAGCTCCCGGCACAAGGCTCGGCCTCCGATTAGCTTGGTTGGCCGCACTTCGATGTCGAACTCCCGGATTTTAGCAATCCATCCTCGCTCTCTTGTGACCCGGCTCTCCTTGAATGATGAAGCTTCGAACGTCCAGGTGGATCACAAAGACAAGTGATCTTGCTCTGGGAGACAAAGTGCCTGAACTTTCGGAGAGATTTCATGACAGCGTGAACCTGCCGCTCTATAAAGTTGTACTTTTCTTCGTGTGGCTGGATTACTTGGCTCAGGAACGCAATGGGGCGCTCCTCGCCATCATCTCCCTTTTGGGTCAGGACTGCGGCGTAACTCTCTGGTTCTCCCACCGCGTACAGGATGAAATCCTTGGAGTAGTCCGGGTTTATCAACACCGGTGCTTGTGCAATTCGAGCTTTGATCTCCTCGAAGGCTTGCCCCCTTTCTTCACTCCATAAGAACTCTGTATTCTTTTTCAGCAACTCGGCCATGGGCTTGATTACCTGTGCGAAGTCCGGTATGAACTTCCGCACGAGTTGATTTGGCCGAAGAAGGACCGCAGCCCTTTCTTGTCGATTGGGGCGGGCAAGCGGAGGAGGGCCTCTCGCTCCGTCAGTGGTCTATAGCTAGGCCTTTCTCTCGAGATGACATGCCCCAAGCAATTTTCCTTCTTTCACCGCGAAGACAGACTTCTTCGGGTTTATGGAGATGCCGAATTCACGACACCTTTCGAATATTTGCCGCAGTGGGGAACATGATCTTCTCGCTTGTGAGAGAAAACAATCATGTCATCCAAGTAGATGACAATCACTTTGTTGAGCAGCTCTCGGAAGGCCAGGTCCATGGCTCTTTGGAATGTGGCGCCGCATTGGATAAGCCGAAAGGCATGCGCTGATAGGCGAACGTTCCCCATTTGGTGGTGAACGCCGTCTTGTGCTGGTCCTCATCCTTGACCCATATCTGGTTGTAGCCGGAAAAACCGTCTAAGAGGGAAAATCTCTGGGCTCCAACAACTATATGGAGGATCTGATCAATTTGGGGCAGCGGATAATGGTCCTTGAGGGAGGCCTGATTCAGATTTCTAAAGTCCACACAGAGACGAATGTCTCCGTTCTTCTTCCTCACAGGAACCAAGTTCGCAACCCAGGATGAATGCTTGATGGGGTAGATGATCTTGGCCTCCAACATCTTCAAGAGCTCGGCCTTCATCATGGCCTCGATTTTTGGATTGACGGCCCTCTATTTTTTGCCGGAATGGCTTGGCGCCATCTTCTAGCTCAATGGTATGCTGGATTATTTCTCTGTCATACCCCTTCAAGTCCTGGTAGCTCCAGGAAACTATGTCGTGGAACTCTCGACACAATGCTCTGATCTGCTCGAGTTCCTCTCGTGGTGCAGCTCGTCCCGACCTTGATTGATTTACCGTGTTCCAGCTCTAGGTCGGCATATCGCTTCGGGTCTACTTTGATCCGGTGAGATATGGCTCGTCGTTCTGATCAAATAGACTCTCAAGAGTAATCAGTCCTTTTGGGACATGATTATTTTTTAACTGTATTAACCCCTCATATTGCTCGTCATCATGGTCTCTACCTTCGATTGAACATGCTTCATTTACCAAAAATGTGACGATCTCCTCGTCACAATCAAACACCCGCCAGTGGTGTCCTTATCGTGCACGTAAGGCCTGTAAATGGTACGAACCGGCTTCGGCTTCTGGACAGTGTCATCACCGGAACGTACCTGGCTCCAACAGACGCCGAATGTCAACATGCTTGTTTTTCTCTCGTGAAATAGCCTTGACATTCAACGAGTCAAAAGACTCCATCAGATCCCGCACCCGATTTCGGTACGCCTTGAGATAGTGCTTTTTGGAGGCGCACTTGTTCGTAATCTGGTGGCACACCAGCTCTGAGTCTCCGTAGATCTGCAGATGTTTAATCCCTAGCCTCTCCGCTTTTCGCAAACCCAAGCACAGTGGCTTCGTACTCCGCCGCATTGTTGGTACAGCTCCAGGCCAGCCTGTAGGTGTAATCCTTCTGGATCTCGGTTGGGGAAACCAAAAGTACTCCAAAGACCAGCGCCATTTTTGCATCGTGCGCCGTCAAAGAAAAGCTTCCACAGCTTTTCAGGTGCTGGTCCTACTTCTCTCCTCGGCCGACTTGTCAAGCCTCTCAGTGCCGAACAATGGTGTAGCAGCCTTGCTCTATTTCAATCACAACGTTGAAGTCCCGCAAGGAGAATTCGTCTTCTACTTGCAACTGCTCGAGAGCTTGCTCCGTCATGTCCACCGTCACTAATTCTTCCTCCGTCAGCTGAACCATGCAATCCTCAAGCTCTTCTCCGGGTATCTTCTCTACTAAGTAGGTGGAAGGCTTCTCATTGAAAATCTTCAGCCTCCTTCCTTTGAAGGGCACTTCCATGTGCGAGTAGTCCAGAGAGAGATACCCTCCCAACTTCGCAGTGAACTCCCTGGAGAGACACATGCCGAAGTAGGGTTCCAAGTCAACGACCACAACCTCCCGGATGACCACGATGTCGAGAGCTTTGTGCAGCCGAATGGGGATGTCTTTTATGACACCGACCGTCTTGACAGGGGTGCCATCTAGTTGCAAGCACGCCTTGGCTGCTCCTTGTGTACTCCATCCCGATTTCATCGCAGACGGCTCTCGGCATTACGGTCGTGGAAGCACCAGCAGTCCACCATGCAGTTATGTACTATGTACCCTTGCATCCGTAATGACAGATAGAAGGGAGGTGGTCTGTTCTTCCCAGTGGCTGAGACTGTCAGGGGTTGCACCAGGACAGCGGGTCGTATCTGCTTGCCATTCTTCATGGTCTTCGTGGATTCTTGCAGCAGATCAACCTGGCCTGGGAGCTGAAGAGCATCGTACATGCTGATTCTTGCGGGAGTTCTCTTCAACTCGTCTACTATGTCGTAGCCCGAAGTGCTCGCTCCTTCCGCTTCTTTCGCCGGCTCATACTTCGTCCGGTATCGTTGAGTGGCCTCAACTCTCTCGTCTCTTGGTTAGAGACGGATATCTCAGCCTCTCCTGAGCTTGTTCTTTTGTTTCAGCTGGAGGCTGAGCAGCGGGAGCTTTAGCCGGAAGGGCTTTGGCTACAGGAGGCTTGACTGCGGGAGTCTTCGCCGGAGGAGCCTTGTCTTTGGCTGTGTAGGGCCACAGCCTCTTGTAGGGCGGTAGCTCCTCAGGTTGCGCCTTATCTCTTCTGGCGTACACCTTTAAAGGTTTGGCTGCAGCTTCGGCAGACTTCTTGTTTTCCTTGGCAGGAGGCGGCATCGGAACTTCATCTGAGACGGCGAAATTGCTTTCGTCGCCCAGGATCATGTAGAGCTCTTCGTCCTCAATGGCGCTGCCGGCCAAAGTCCTGGAGGTAGTGTTGGTGCAGTGTACAGTCATCCTCGTCATGCGGGTCGTTGCACGTGGTGCACCAGTTGACCTGGTCAGAAGTACCAGGTTCATCTTCAATGGCAGCATTCCTCGGAGGGGGCCGCCGTTGCAAATGTTGCTCAGGGGGCCGATCTTTTGTCAACGCCGGAGGCGGATATGGCCTCCTTGGAGCCAGGTCCATTTGGGCCTGCTTCTTTTTCAGAACAGTCATGTCGTTAGACATGGTATGATAGCCAGAGGCCAGAGCCCGTACCTCCTGAAGGATTTGATTCTGAATATCATGATCGGGAGGCGGCGGCAACTGAGCTGGGGGAGGCAATGCAGCCAATGGAGGAGGAGTTGAATATTGTGCATGCTGCGGAGGAGCAGGAAGTGCTGGAAAACGTGGAGGACGAGGAGGCGGATAATGAATCTGCGGCGGGCCGTAAGGGTTCACGACCGGCGCCGGGTTCCATTGCTGCTGGGGTTGCTGTCCTGAAGTGGACGGCTCCGAACCGGAAGTCGACTGGATACTGTGATCGGGGAAAATCAGGGTAGATGGGCGGTTGTACTCTGTGTGGAAGCCTGCCGATGGAAATGATATCCATTTCAGCTTGTTGGGCAGCCTCGTACAGAGCAGGGAACGTGTTGATTCTGGCAACCTTCAGCAGCAGGCAAATGTCTGAGTTGAAAGACCTCAAGTAGTAGTAGGCGGCCTGCCTGCTGATGGTCGGAGTTCACGAGGTACTTGTTTCCAAGGCCTCGCAAACCTAATGTTGAAGTCCGACACCTCCTCTTGGGGGTGTCTCTCGAATACTTTGGAATTGATGCAAAGAAAGAAGAGGGGTCAGCAGACTCGTTGCATCCTTTCACGAGTCTGCCGGCTAACTGTCGCCACCCTGTGATGGATCCCTCTGGCAGTGATCTCCACAAGTAGAGAAGCTTTCCCCTTAGGGAAAGGGCCAGCAGACGGGTCTTCACACTTTCATCAGTAATGGAGTGTAGCGCAGCCAGGGCGAGAATGTCCTGGATGTGTTCATACGCCGTCTTGCCGTAGCCGTCGTACGTAGGGATAGACTTTAAGGCAGCAGGGGGCACAACTTGTTGTCCGGCTAGGGCCAAGGGCCCCGTAGAGTCCACCGCTGGGAAGAGGTCATCATCATCTTGCTGTGCAGCCATGTCTTCCTCTGACCCGGTAGTGTACTCAGTATCGGAACTGTCCGAAGATGTGGATTCTTCTTCGGCCTCAACTTCTTCAATTTCAGCTTCGGCTTCTTCGATTTCAGCCTCGGCTTCTTCTTGGATTTCTTCTTCGCGAGCTTGGTAATCAGCCACTCGACGCGCTCTCCGGAGCGGCAATGTCGATTTCGTAAAGGTCGAGCGGGTCTCCCGGATTCCTTGCTCGCCACCTTCTTGTTTGCATGAAGGCGTTAGGACCGGTCTTCACGGACTCAGAGAATGTTCAGTATTTGCAGAGTCGCCGTGTGCTCCGATTTTGAACAGCAATGAAGCGAGCACTAGTACTTCGATTCTGTTTGGGGGTGGGAAACTACCATGTCCCACCGGGCGTGCCATAGAAACTGTTGGTTACGAATCTGCCATGAGGAAAGGATTTGTTGTTATTGCGCCCGCATTCGCCCACCATATTGAAAGGCCGGAAGGAAGGAATGCCTTCCGTGCCAATCTCCGGAGAAGGCCGGCTTCCTGTGGGGTTTTGTTAAGATAAGAGTGCAGGGAAAGAGATAAAAATGCAGAAAGAGATAAAAGTGCAGAAAGGGATTCCAAATGTGATTGGAGTTGGGTGGGGGGAATAAGCAAAGACGGCAACGAATCAATCACCACTACTAACAACATTCATCTACAAACATACATTGAAACTACAGCTATCACTGATCCCATGTATCCTCTATCTATGCATTCCAGAATACCTGGCCACCAAATGCCGGAGTCCGGAGTTCAAGACAACAACAAGCAATGACACAAGAAACATGAGGCAGAAATGACAAGGAGAGGCAAGCATGCAAGATAAAAGACAAGAAGCGTAGCCAAGTATATGTCTATATTTGAGGCAAACGCACAGCTACAATTGTTCCCTAGCAATATATTCCCCTTCCACCCCTTACAATCAAAACGTGGTGGGTATTTATAGCCCAAAATTCCCCCCGATTACATTCATGGGCACGAAGTCCCAGACAAGACAGTAGCTGACACGAGCGGCTGAGGAGCTGCTGATGCTGACTTCTGTCGGGCCGGACTGTCCTTGCAAGATGGTGTCCCTGAAGGCGGTACAGCTACGTGGCAGCGCGTTGGGTCAAGTCTTCGGTCAACAGGAATGCGGGTAGGTGCGGCAGATGGCACTTCACATCGGCTTAAATGGTGACAGATGGCGCCGGTAGTGTAGCCCATGCTTTGTCCTTGCGCGGTCAAGTCTTGGCTCGAATCCCGAAGATGGATACTTGTCGGATGCTGAGGTGTGACACGTGTCTGCCTTGAAAGGCAGTTTATCCAACTTCGCCAGGATTCGGGCGCTATCGGGTTGCGCAGAGGAAAACAGCGCAGCTTGGAAGGCCTTCTTGCCTTAGCATTTTCTGAGTTGACTTTACCCAACTGCGCACCGGTCAAAGGGCGCACTCCGACTTCGCTGCGAAGTCGGGTGTCGCACCGATGCTTGTTGTCTTCTTCCGCTGTTCGGACTGCGCACTGGAAAAGGGGCGCACTCCGACTTCGCTGCGAAGTCGGGTGTCGCCCCAGCACTTAGCTGATTTTCTGACACCGTCCCCTAGTGCGCCCAGAAAGAAGGGCGCACCCCGACTTCGCTGCGAAGTCGGGTGTCGCCCTTGACACTTAGTCAAATTTTCAATTATTTCCTGTCCTGCTGCGCACTTCGGGTTCCCTACTGCGCTCCAACTGAGGGGCGCACTCCGACTTCGCTGCGAAGTCGGGTGTCGCCCCAACACTTAGAAACTTTTCAAGGAACACCTGCTGAAGTTTTACTGGGGGAAGAAAGGGGGAAAGAAGAAGAGGGAATGAAACTGCGAGGAAGAGGGAGAAAGGGAGAAACGAAGAAAAGGGAAAATGAGGAGAAGGAAAGGAAAAGAGCAGCATACATGCAGAAACTAAAAACATGGCACCCCTATGCAAAATGTGGCAACAAGACCATTATACTAGACCCTACTAAAATGATATAGAAGGGAGAAAAGTGGCAAGACTAGAAGAATTATCAGACAAGCCCCGATTGGTGGAAATTTTTCCGTTCCTCAAAGAAGAAATCCTAGAAGGCTACCAAATTTGCAGAACATCTTGTTAACTAGAAAGAGAACCTAAAGTGGAAAGCAAAGATTGGAGGATGAGGATTTAGAGTTTGAAGTAGAATACATGACATGCACATTTCCACTAGAAGAGGAAGAGCCTATAGGAGTGATGGAAGCAAATTTTCATCTAGAATGACTTTTAATTTTATTCTAGAGGGAAAAGAATCTATGACTGACAAAGAATTTATGCTGAAAAGACTTCCTATGGAAATATTTTTAAAGCAAATATTGTTTAGTCAATGGGTATGGATCCACCTGCAAGTCCCAAAGGTGTCTAAATGAGTCTGGATGAACGAACCATGCTAAGAAATAGAGATATCATAATTCTAAATTTCTAAGAATTATGTGGTTTCCCATAATTTTGGGGAGTAAAGGTGAAGTAGGGATCACTTTCTAATAGTTCGACACTTGAAAGACAATGCAAGTTTGTCAAAGAATGACATCATAGGGATTGCCACTATTGAGCAACAATTTGTCATTTGGTCAATGGGAACAAAGTCTTGGACCAATTACCGATACCAAAGTCCACTATGGGATGAGATGAGAAGCAAGGAAGCAATCATAATTACAAAAGTTCATGCATTCACCCTCGCCTCTAACCACTTCACAGACAAAAGGGAATATTCTCCTATAGGTGTTTGGTATCAAGTCTTAGATCATTGAGAAATCAAAATGGTTGAGGTCGCCTTAGATTTCAAAATTTCAGTTTTTGCTTTTAGATCTATACAATCCTCTGATGAGGGGGTATATTTCATTAGAGTGCATCCACCAAGTTCTGAATTAGGGAAGACCTCTTGGTAGTATGTTGTTAACACCATCCAACCTACTTTTTTTGCATAGGTATTGGAAGATCCAGATTTGGAACATCAACGTCAAGAGGAAAAGCAACTACTTTTTAGAGTTAGTCAACAGAAGCAACCTGTTCAATGAAAATAACTGCCAACAAATCCATGAAAAGTGATTCATGAGATACATAAAAAAATATTACTAAGTTTGGAGTGTGTCCTGCTGAAAGCAATATGCCCTGCTCTATCCGAGGCATGCCTTGATCAAGCAAAGTGCACCCCTAACTTGGAAAACCCCCAAAAAAAGAGAGAAAATAAGGTTTTGTCCGATTGAGCAAAAATTCCGATGGGGACATTTGATTTTCCCGCTTCTTTCAACCCACCTTCACATCTTCATTGTTTTCTTGATCAAGATTGTTTTGTTTATAAAACAAATATCTTGCCTGTATGAAAATATTGGAAAAGACACAGGTTCTCAGTTGTTTTGATCCCTTTCTTTCACCATCTAGCTCACGATCACTTTACATCCACTTCCTTTGTTTCTTCTTCTATCATTATTCCCTATTCCCCTCTTATTTCTTTTGTCCCTGCTTCTCAAATCTCCCTTACTTCTTCTTTTGTGCCTATCTCACCTCCATTAAGTGCAACGTTAGTCTGATGGTCACCAACAGACTCGGTTGTTCTAGTTTTAGGGCCATCCCATTTGCCATTACCAACTTACAACATCCCATATTAGTTTGTCACATTGTCATTAATGCCACCATCATCAACTATTCCACCACCATCTATGCTTCCTTTGGTCCTCCATACCACAAGGATTATTGTGTCACCTCATGTGTCCTCATCTCAACCCTTCTCATCACCCTGTTCGTACCATCGTCTGTCATTGCATCAGACTAGTATAATCATCCTCACCGATCCACAAGGTGTTGTAGGTACACTAACATTGTTCCCTCGAGAAGCATTAGTTTTGTTGCAAGATGATCTCAATTTTGATTCCGCGCCCAAGAATCAGGCACAATCTGGGATCTTCCCTCAATTAGGATTGACGTCCCCATGAGTTGCCAGAATTATAGTAGCTTGCTACTACCATCACACTCCACACAAATATCCATCACACAAGGTGAGGTAGAAGACATTGCAGGGTGGAAATCAACTAATATTGCAGCAGTGCACCCTGCTCCATCCAAGTGCAGCCTGCTTGGTCAAGTGTGACCCACTAGTTCAAGTGCGATCAGTTTGGTTTAAGTGCGACCCACTAGTTCAAGTGCAACCCGCTTAGTCAAGTTTGATCTACTCCGTCAAGGGCAACTTGTTTATTCAAGTGAAACCCATTTAGCTCAAGTTCTACCTATTGCCACATTTTGCACGGGGTGCCATGTTTTCAGTTTCTGTAAGTGAGCTGCTCTTTTCCTTCCCTCCTCCTTTTTTCCCTTTCTTCATTTCTCCCTTTCTCCCTCTTCCTTGCAGTTTCATTCCTCCCTCTTCCCCTTGAACTTCCCCCAGTAAAGTTTCCAACAAGTGTTCCCTGAAAATTTCTAAGTGTCAGGGCGCAACCCGACTTCGCAGCGAAGTCGGGGTGCGCCCTCCAGTTGGAGCGCAGTAGGGAATGCGAAGTGCGCAAGCAGACAGGAGATGAGCGAAATTTGACTAAGTGTCAGAGCGCAACCCGACTTCGCAGCGAAGTCGGGGTGCGCCCTTCTTCCTGTGCGCACTTGGGAAGCAGTGTGGCAGAAAATCAGCTAAGTGCTGGAGCGCAACCCGACTTCGCAGCGAAGTCGGGGTGCGCCCCTTTCCGGTGCGCAGTCCGAACGGCGGAAGACAGCAGTACCCTAAGGTGGCGCAACCCGACTTCGCAGCGAAGTCGGGCTGCGCCCTCTGACCGGTGCGCAGTTGGGCAAGCAAACCCATAAATTGACTAAGGCACGGAGGCCTCCCCAACTGCGCTGTTTTCCACCTGCGCAACCCGACAGCGCTCTGATCCTGGGCGAAGTTGGATAAACTGCCTTTCAAGGCAGCCATGTGTCACTCATCAGCATCCGACAAGTGTCCAACCTCGGGATTCGAGCCAAGACATGACCGGGAAAAGGACAAGCATGGACCGCACTATCTACGCCAACTGCCACCATTAAAGCTGATGTGAAGTGCCATCTGCCACAACTACCCGCATTCCCGCTGATTTGAAGTTCCACCCAACGCGCTGCCACGTAGCTGTACAGCTTTCAGGGAGACCATGCCGCAGGTACAGTCCTCGCCGACAGAAGTCAGCATCAGCAGCCTCCTCTGCCGCTTTTGTCGCCTAATGTCTAGTCTGGGACTTTGTGCCCGTGATTGTAATCGGGGGAACTTGGGCTATAAATAGCCACCACATTTTCATTGTAAGGGGTGGAAGGGGAATATACCGCTAGGGAACCATTGTAGCTGTGCGTTTGCTTCTAAATACAAGATACATACTTGGCTCTCGCTTATCGTCTTCATTTTGTATGCTCGCCTCTCCTTGTCATTTCTGCCTCATGTTTCTTATATCATTGCTTATCGTTGTACTCGAACTCGGACTCCAGTATTTGATGATTAAGTATTCCTGGAATGCATAGATAAAGGATACATAGGATGAATGATAGCTGTAGTTTCTATGTTATGTTTTGTTTGTTGTTAGTAGTGGTGATTGATCGTTGTCGTGCTGCTTATTCCCCCCACCCAACTCCAATCACATTTGGATTCTCTTTCCGCACTTTTATCTCTTTCCCCGCACTCTTAGCTTAAAACACTAAAAACCCACAGGAAGCCGGCCTTCTCCGGAGATTGGCACGGAAGGCATTCCTTCCTTCCGGCCTTTCAATCTGGTGGGCGAATCTGGGCGCATTATACCAAATCCTTTCCTCATGGCAGATTCGTAACCAACAGTTTCTCTGGCACGCCCGGTGGGACATGGTAGTTTCCCACCCCCAAACAGAATCGAAGCACGGGTGTTCGCTTCATTGCTGTTAAAAATCAGAGCACCTGGCGACTCTGCACGTACCTGAATACTCTCTGAGTCCGTAAAGACCGGTCCTAACGCCTTCATGCAAACAAGAAGGTGGCGAGCAAGGAATCCGGGAAACCCGCCTGACTTTTACGAAATTGACATTGACGCTCCAGAGAGCGCGTCAGGCTGGCTGATCACCAAGCTCGCGTAGAAGAACCCGAAGCTGAAATCGAAGAGGTCGAGGCTGAAGAGCAATCTACATCCTCGGACGGTTCCGACACCGAGTACACCACCGGAGGAGAAGAAGACATGGCTGCCCAGCAGAATGATGATGATCTCTTCCCGGCGGTAGACTCTACGGGGCCCTTGGCCCTAGCCGGACAACAAGCTGTGCCCCCCGCTGCCTTAAAATCCATCCCTACATATGATGGCTACGGCAAGACGGCGTACGAACACATCCAGGACATTCTGGCCCTGGCTGCACTGCATTCCATTACAGACGAAAGTGTGAAGACCCGTCCGCTGGCCCTTTCCCTAAGGGGAAAGCTTCTCTACCGGTGGAGATCACTGCCACAGGGATCTATCACGGGGTGGCGTCAGCTGGCCGGCAGGCTCGTGAAAGGATGCAACGAGTCTGCTGATCCCTCTTCTTTGTCGCATCAATTTCAAAGCATCCAACGACACCCCCAAGAGGAGGTGTCGGACTTCAACATCAGGTTTGCGAGGTCTTGGAAACGAGTACCTCGCGAACTCCGACCTTCAGCAGGTCAAGCTGCACACTACTACCTGAGGTCCTTCAACTCAGACATTTGCCTGCTGCTGAAGATAGCCAAAATAGACTCATTCCCCGCCCTGTATGAGGCTGCCCAGCAAGCTGAAATGGATATCATTTCCATAGGCAGACTCCCGCACAGGGTACAGCCGCCCATTTACCCCGACTTTCCTCAATCTCAGTACCCATCAGCCTCTGGTGTGATGCCGTCCACTTCAGGACAGCAACCCCAGCAGCAATGGAATCCAGCGCCGGTCGTGAATCCTTACGGCCCGCCGCAGATACATTATCCTAACCCGCCTCCTCCTCCTCCGCATTATCCAGCACTCCCTGCTCCCCCGCAGTATGCACAATATTCTACACCTCCTCCATTGGCTGCATTACCTCCCCAGCCTCGTTGCCGCCTCCCGACAATGATATTCGTAATAAAATCCTCCAGGAGGTACGGGCTCTAGCCTCTAGATATCACACCATGTCCAACGACATGACCATTCTAAAGAAGAAACAGCCCGGATGGACCTTGTTCCAAGGAGGCCATATCCGCCCCGGCACTGACAAAAGATCGAGCCCCGGAGCAGCAACTGCAAAGGCGCCCCCTCCGAGAAATGCTGCCATCGAGGACCAACCTGGTACTTCTGACCAGGTCAACTGGTGCACTACGTGCAATGACCCGCATTCGGAGGATGACTGCACACTGCACCAACACTACCTCCAGACCTTGGCCGGCAGCGCCATAGAGGACGAAGAACTCTACATGATCCTGGACGACGAAGGCAACTTTGCCGTCCCAGAGGAAGATCTGTTGCCGCCTCCTGCCAAGGAAGACAGAAAGTCTGTCGAAGCCGCTGCAAAGCCCTTGAAGGTATACGCCCGAAGAGATAAGGCGCAACCTGCTGGGCTACCACCTGACAAGAGGCTGTGGCCCTACACAGCCAAAGAGAAGACTCCCGCAGTCAAGCCTCCCGTAGCGAAAGCTCCCCCGACTAAAGCTCCCGCTGCTCAACCTCCAACTGAAACCAAAGAACAAGCTCAGGAGAAGCTGAGATATCCGTCTCTGACCAAGAGACAGAGAGTTGAGGCCACTCAGCAGTACCGGACGAAGTATGAGCCGGCAAAAGAAGCGGAAGGAGCTAGCACCTCGGGCTACAACATAGTAGATGAGCTAAAGAGGACCCCCGCAAGAATCAGCATGTATGATGCTCTTCTGCTCCCAGGCCAGGTTGATCTGCTGCAGGAATCTCTGAAAAGCATGAAGAATGGCAAGCAGATACAGCCTGCTGTTCTGGTGCAACCCCTGACAGTCTCAGCCACTGGGAAGAACAGACCGCCTCCCTTCTATCTGTCATTACGGATGCAAGGGTACATAGTGCACAACTGTATGGTGGATTCTGGTGCTTCCACGACCGTTATGCCGAGGGCCGTCTGCGACGAGATCGGGATGGAGTATACAAGGAGCAGCCAAGGCGTGCTGCAACTGGACGGCACCCCTGTCAAGACAGTCGGTGTCATTAAAGACATCCCTATTCGGCTGCACAAAGCTCTCGACATCGTGGTCATTCAAGAGGTCGTGGTTGTCGACTTGGAACCCTACTTCGGCATGTGTCTCTCCAGGGAGTTCACTGCAAAGTTGGGTGGGTATCTGTCTCTAGACTACTCACACATGGAAGTGCCCTTCAAAGGAAGGAGACTGAAGATCTACAACGAGAAGCCTTCCACTTTCTTAGTAGAGAAGATACCCGGAGAAGAGTCGCAGGACTGCATGGTTCAGCTGACGGAGGAAGAACTGGTGGTGGTGGATATGACGGAGCAAGCTCTTGAGCTGCTGCAAGTGGAAGATGAGTTCTCCTTGCAGGATTTCAACGCCATGATCGAGACCGAGCAAGGCTGCTACACCGTCATCCAGCCTGAGAGGCTTGACAAGTCGGCCAAAAGAGAAGTGGGACCTGCACCAGAAAAGCCGTGGAAGCTTTTCTTTGACGGCGCACGATGCAAAAATGGCGCCGGTGCAGGTGTACTTTTGGTTTCCCCAACCGGGATCCAGAAGGACTACACCTACAGTGCTGGCTCGGAGCCGTACCAACAACGCGGCGGAGTACGAAGCCCCGTGCTTGGGTTTGCGAAAGAGCGGAGAGGTCGGGGATTAAGCACTCGCAGATCTTTGGCGATTCGGAGTTGGTGTGCAACCAGATTACGAACAAGTGCGCCTCCAAGAAGCACTATCTCAAGGCGTACCGTAATCGGGTCTGGGACCTGATGGAGTCGTTCGACTCATTGAATGTCAAGGCTATATCACGTGAGAAAAACAAGCATGCTGACATTCTGGCGTCTGTTGGAGCCAGGTACGTTCCGGCTGATGACACTGTCCAGAAGCCGAAGCCGGTTCGTACCATTTACAGGCCTTCTGTGCCTGATAAAGACACCCACTGGCAGGTGTTTGACTGTGACGAGGAGATCGTCACATTTTTGGTTAACGAAGCGTGTTCAATCGAAGGTAGAGACCCTGATGACGAGCAATATGAGGGGTTGATACAGTTAAAAAATAATCATGTCCCAAAAGGACTGATTACACTAGAAAGTCTCTTTGATCAGAATGACAGAGCAATATCACACAGGATCAAAGTAGACCCTAAGCAGTACGCCGACCTGGAGCTTGAACCTGGAAAAACAATTAAGGTCGGGACAGACTGCACCGCAGAGGAACTCGAGCAGATCAGAACATTGTGCCGAGAGTTCCCTGACATAGTAGCCTGGTGCTACCAGGACTTGAAGGGGTATGACAGAAATATAATCCAGCATACCATTGAGCTAGAAGATGGTGCAAAACCATTCCGGCAGAAGCAGAGGGCTGTAAATCCGAAGATCGAAGCCATGATGAAGGCCGAGCTCCTGAAGATGCTGGAAGCCAAGATTATCTACCCCATCAAGCATTCATCCTGGGTTGCGAACTTGGTTCCCGTGAGGAAGAAGAACGGAGACATTCGTCTCTGTGTGGACTTCAGAAATCTGAATCAGGCCTCCCTCAAGGACCATTATCCGCTTCCCCAAATCGATCAGATCCTCCATATAGTTGCTGGAGCCCAGAGATTCTCCCTCCTAGATGGCTTTTCTGGCTACAACCAGATCTGGGTCAAAGATGAGGACCAGCATAAGACGGCGTTCACCACCAAATGGGGAACGTTCGCCTATCAGCGCATGCCTTTCGGCTTATCTAATGCTGGTGCCACTTTCCAGAGAGCCATGGACCTGGCCTTCCGAGAGCTGCTCAACAAGGTCATTGTCATCTATTTGGATGACATGACCGTATTCTCTCACAGGAGAGAGGATCATGTTCCCCACTTGCGGCAAATATTTGAGAGATGTCGTGAATTCGGCATTTCCATAAACCCGAAGAAATCTGTCTTCGCGGTAAAAGAAGGTAAGTTGTCGGGGCATGTCATCTCCGAGAAAGGCCTAGCCGTGGACCCTGATAGAGCAGAAGCCCTCCTCCGCTTGCCCGCTCCAGTTGACAAGAAGGGGCTACAGTCCTTCTTCGGCCAAATCAACTTCGTGCGGAAGTTCATACCGGACTTCGCACAGGTAATCAAGCCCATGGCCGAATTGCTGAAAAAGAATGCTGAATTCTTATGGACTGATGAGAGGAGGCAGGCCTTCGAGGAGATCAAGGCCCGAATTGCACAAGCTCCGGTGTTGATAAACCCGGACTACTCCAAGGACTTCATCCTGTACGCGGTGGGAGAACCCGAGAGTTACGCCGCAGTCCTGACACAGAAGGGAGACGATGGCGAAGAGCGCCCCATAGCGTTCTTGAGCCAAGTGATTCAGCCGCACGAAGAAAAGTACAACTTTATAGAGCGGCATGTTCACGCGGTCATGAAGTCTCTCCGAAAGTTCGGGCACTTCGTCTCCCAGAGCCGAACAACTGTCTTTGTGATACACCCGGACGTCCGAAGCTTCATCATACAAGGGGAGCCGGGTCACAAGAGAGCAGGATGGATTGCTAAAATCCAGGAGTTCGACATCGAAGTGCGGCCAACCAAGCTTATCAGAGGCCGAGCCTTGTGCCAGGAGCTGGCCCGAAGCGCAGCAGCCGAGATATCTGCCTGTAAGTGGGAGGATCCAACAACAACCACCAACCTAGCCAACTCCTTACCAGAGGAGAGTGATTGGACAGATGACCTGGTGAAGTATTTCTGCACCGGGAGATGTCCAGACCACCTGAACGCCTCACAAAGAAGGAGGTTTCGGCTAGGTGCACTGAAATACACTCTTCGCCCCGAGGGGCTTTACTTCAAGAACATTGACGGCATCCTGTTGCGGTGCGTCAAGAAAACAGACCAACTCAGGGTCCTCGGAGAATTTCACTCCGGGATGCCTGGGGGTCACCATTCTGCAAGGCCTACGGCCTTGAAAATAATCAGAGCTGGGTACTACTGGCCCACTCTCTTCACAGACGCGCATGCAGTCTGTACAAAATGTGATCAATGTCAGAGATTTGCTGGCAGAAACAGAAAAGCACCCCTGCCCCTTCAACCGATCCAAGCCGAGACTCCGTTTCAGCAATGGGGTCTGGACTTCATTGGGGTTATTACGCCGAACTCTGCAGCAGGGCACAAGTTCATTCTTACCGCCACCGACTACTTCACACGGTGGGCAGAGGCGATCCCCACCAAGAACGCGGACCAGGAGACGGTCATCAGGTTCCTCGAGAGCCTCATTACCCGCTTCGGGGTCCCTGAGTCAATAGTGACGGACAATGGTCCGGGGTTCGCAGGCGCTGTACTCACGGAGTACACCGGCAAATACGGCATTTATCACAAAATGTCTTCCAATTACTACCCGCAGGGGAACGGTCTTGCCGAGTCCACCAACAAGAACCTACTGAAGATCATCAGAAAGACAGTAGAAAAGAACAAGAGGACTTGGCACCTACTCCTGAATCGGGCGCTGTGGGCGGACAGAATATCATTCAAAAAATCCATTAAGACATCCCCCTATGCGCTCGTCTACGGCAAGGAAGCAGTCCTGCCAACCCACATAGAAATTCCCGCTCTCTGGATGTTGGACGAAGAGAGAGGCAACGGGGATCCGGTGGACGACAGACTGTGCCAATTGCTGCAGTTAGAGGAAGACAGAGAAAAAGCATACCAGGCCTTCACCAAACACGCTGAAGCGACACAAGGCTGGTTTGCAAAAGGAACCACTGCCCGAGTTTTCAAAATCGGGGACCTAGTGCTGAAGTGGGATTCACTGAAGGCAAAGCCGGGCAACCACGGAAAATTTGACGCCCTCTGGGAAGGTCCCTATCAGATTGCTCGGGCAAATCAGTACAATGCATTCGTGCTCCGGGATATGGAGGGACAGCTTCTCCCCATCCCCGTCAACGGGTTCCACCTCAAAATTTACCGCCACTGAAGGCACCCAAATGGGTCCTTCCTTGTACAGATTTCCCTTCTGCATTTTTAGTTTTCAGAATGTATATATTTCAGCATTCAGTTTTTAATTTTTCAAAGAGCCCAAGTAAGACTTAAGGCAAACCCCGACTTCGCAGCGAAGTCGGGTGTCGCTCCTTGAACAGTGCGAAGTTCGGAAGAAGTCAGGAACAAAAATGACTAAGTCTGGGTGCGCAACCCGACTTCGCAGCGAAGTCGGGCTGCGCACCATCTGGAGAGCGCAGTTGGGAAGCGGGCAACAAGAAAACGGCTAAGTGTCAAATCAAACTGCGCAACTTTTGGAGCGAAGTCTGACTGCGTAGTCAAACCTGGGGGAAGTCGGAGTGCGCTCGTTTTTTGGGCGTAGTCCGAGTGCGCCCTAAATTTTGGGCGCAGCCCGAATAACCCATCACGGAAAACATGAAAAATTCTAAGTGTGGGCCCAGAGCGCAGTACGGCACAGTGCGAAGTTGGGTATCACCCCAGTTTAAAATCATGGGCCAAAAATTCTCCCTCGTAAAGTGTGCCCAGACGGCGGCGATGACGTCAGCAAAAGCACGACGTCCAAGGAAGGTTTAATGATTGCACAGCTTTCAAGAACGATGTCATTAAGAAAGCAAGGTGCGTTTGGACCAACGGCTACTAGGGTGCGCTTTTCAAAAATAAACCCATGCACAGCCGCCAAAAAATCATAACGCCTCCACCAACTTCGAGTTAACCGCCCTAACTCCCTCCCTCGCGCCATTAATGCTGCAGTCTTTGCCTAGAAAAAGGCCCTGGCATACTCAGAGAATTCAGAGTATCGAACTGCTTCCGAGACTGCAAAACGCAGAGCTGACAATTCAGAAGCCGTAATTCCCGCCTCTGCTGTTTCAGAAAGGATGGACAAGGGGAAAGCGCCCGTACAGGCGCAATCCAGCGAAGAGCGGCGCGAAGCTGAGGAATCACCAGAGTCAAGCGCTCATGAGAGCGAAGCGCCGCAGGACCAGAAAAGAAAGACCCGGACGAAGAGAAGACAGAGTGGGCAAATTCCGCCGCCGCCCGTCAACTACCTGGCCGGATACAAAGACGGCTCCTTCTCCATCAGCCTCTCCAAACTGCGGCTGAACATTGCCAAGTGGGCAGACAGGGTTTCGCCCTCACACCATGTCGGGGCTGCATACAAGTCGAACCTGTATTGGTTCTTATGCCCTCCTGTTCATCGGTGCCCGGAGCTGATTGACACAATTGTCAGATATTACAAGCCAGCTGCCCGGCAAGTCTGCGACCACAAAGGGAGAGCGTTGTTCACTCTTTTCAGAGAGACCGTCCAGCCAGCCTTCGCTCCAGCGCTCCAGTACGACCCCAGCGCAATTGTCAGAAGGATAAATCTGGATGAGCAGACGGGGCGATTTACGCAGACGAAGAGGATGAGAGAATTCCTCGACTCGGAGCTGAAGACTCCGCTGGCAGCCGGACAGTGGCCGACTGGCCCCATACCCCTGGACAGATTTGAAAATAAATATATCTACATCATCCTGGCGTGGGTCCTCGGCTGCGACTCTGACAAGGTGGTACGGCCGTACCAGCTGGCGCTGGCAGAATGTCTCCTGCACGGAGAATTTTACGACTCTACAGCGCAGAAGAGTGGAAAGCGCCCTATTTTCTTCGACTGGGCGGACTGGCTGGCGTATGCAATACATTCAAGTCTGGTTAGACTGCAACAAAAGCAGACAACGGAATTCCGGTTTGGTTCGTTCCTCACTTGGCTGTGCCTGTATCACACGCACTACCGGATGCAAGTTCCAGACTTGAAAAGGGTAAATGAAAAAGGAGAGCCGCTGCCAGTCTATGAATGGACGGAGGACCTATACCGGAAAGGGTCTTACTACAAGTTCAACTTCAACTTTCTGGGTATGGTCATGTCATTATTCAATGGTGGCGAAGGTTCCCGCCCCCCGCTGGCCATGACGAATTACCTGATAAAATACAGGCACGGGGATACCTTCCGGCTGACACAGGGAATTGTTGTCAGAATCTACGGATTCAAGGGGAAGCCGTTCCTGCTGCCCTACTTCTGCACGGAGCATCAGTACGGAATGGAGATTGCGCGGCAGATGGATTATGTCGAAGAAGAGTTCGGTCAGGGCAAGAAAAGGGGGCATATTTTTCAGTATCCGATTTGCTGCGCGAACATCAGACTGCAAGAGATAGGACAACACGTCTATCTCGAGCAGGAGCTCCTCGACATAGGTCTAATAATGCTGCCGCAGCGCTGGAAGTATGACCCACTTGGGGTCCGGGGTAAATTTACGCATATCTGCCCCCGAGCAGAGATTATGCAGGAAAGGTGTAACAAGACAGGTGCAGACCTCGACTGGCGCATTGATTTGATGCAATCATGGCCACCATGGCATGAGTTTTACTGCGAAGAGGTGACGTACGATCCCGAGCGAAACCCGGATCACCGGTTGGAATCTGCGGGCTTCAAAAAATTCCTCGCCAAGGTGGCGCCCCTCAACTGGCAAAAGGACAAAATCATTGAATGCTGGAAGATGAGGTGTCGCACGCAGCACGATAAATCCAACCGGAAGAATCTGGCCGTTGATGATGAGTTTTCGGCCCTATATGATCAATACGTCGACACCTGGCAGCCTTTCGAATTTCGAAAGTGCGTTCCCCGAGGCCCCAGAAAAAGGTATACAAGGAGGTCCCCCTCCCATCAGTTGCCTACTTCCGCGACTTCCAGCGCAACTCCGACGAGCAGCCAAGTGGGCCCGATGCAGCCTGTAGCTCCTGAGGCAGTGCCCGAAAGGGCGCAAGGTTCAGAGAAGTCAACCCCCGAGGTGGCCCCTCCAGCAGAAAAAGCGCCCGCGCTGCCAGCTAGCAGACCGGCTACGGCAGGCATCCTTCCAGCCAGACCCAGGTACAAGTTTACCGTGGGAACGTCAACGCCTGCCGCCCCGACCTTATCTCCTTCCTCTGGACCAGCCACAGCGCCAGAAGAAAAGAAGAGGAAGAGAGTTGAAAGGGCCAAACGGCCTAAGGAGCCGGTACAGCCAGCACACACGGCACGACGGGGCAAGCAGCGCCGAAATTGTCTCCTTGGACAGCCCCGAATCGAAGCGGACACTGGCTGCAAGCGTCCCTCCAACAGCGGCTCAGGCGGAGCCCGCAGGTACGTCCACTGCACCTCTTCCCCAAGTCCCAGTCGGCCCTGCCAAAGCTCCATCTCCCATTTCATCAGGGCAAGCCGTAGCCGCGTCTTCTTCTTCCCAAGCTACCCAGCCATCTAGCGGCCCACATTCCTTTGACCAATTTGCTCAGGATCCTAACGCCTTCCAGTCACTGAGCCAAACCCTAGAACCTTCACCCGCAGCCAGTGTTGAAGCTGCACATTCACCGCCGCGCTCCTCACCCCAACCGTTTAAAACCCTACCAGCACCATCCACTCAGCCGCCCGCTTCCCCTAGGACCCGGTCGCCCTCAAAAGCGGCCACTCCTTCTGGAATACCTCCCGCTTCACTGTTTGCAGGGAAGATGCCGCAGCAAGATCCAATGCTGGAGGACCTGGACTTCATGGGCGAACTGCAGAGCGCTGATGACCAGCCTTTGGCAGCAAAGGCCTCAGGATGCTCCGCCTCCTTTCTCCAGGGCGTGAAACGAAGGAGAGCCGAAGAGATAGCTGCCCCGGTAAAACGCACCAAGTTCGACCTAGACAGGAGAGTGCTGACAACTGAGAAATTAATCCCGAAAGTAAAGAAGCCTCTCCGGGAGATGACCGAGGCAGACTACGAGCATCAAAGGAAGGAGAAAAGCTTTGATGATATCAACGAGGAATACGAAATCCATGGTATTCGTCGTAGGACAGATAATCTCCTTGTCAAGCATCTTGAGACCCAGGAGGCGCTGTTTCAGCTGCAAAACAACACAATGCAGCTTGAGGAGGACCTGGCTAGGGCCACCGCGCAGCTGGGGTCTGCGCAGCAGGAGATAGATGAGCTTAAGGCCCAGCTGGCCGCCTCTCAGCAGGAGGCCGCAGCGCAGAAACAGACAGCCGAGCAGCTGTCAGAGGAGAAAAGGGCAGCGCTGGAGCAGGTTTCACAGCTTCAGGATTCGCTGAAACAGGCGCAGTCGCAGCTTGCAGAGAAAACATCACAGGCGGCGGCCTTTTCAAAGAGCAAAGTCAAAGAGATGCGGGCTGGTCTACTGCAGGGGTGCAAGCCCAACATTGTTAAGTCCGTATCGGTCCTGGATTTCGCGTCCAGGATCGAAGAAGTATCTGCCCAGGGAAAGCCTGTGGTAGAGGAGGCCGAACACCAGGCGAGGCAATGGCTGGACCTGGCTATGAAACTTGAGCAGTTTGAGCGCAAAGGCCTCCAATTCCCTCCTATGTCCCAACTTGCCTCAGAGTGGGCAGATGCAAGGGTAACCTTGCATATTTATTTCGATAAGACAGAGAAGGTAAGGGCTGCCAGAAAGATGTTGGACGCATTAGAACATGAAAAGGACATTTGCCTGGCCCCCTTTCACACTCTGTCCGAACACGGGTGCCCGAGCTTCATCAAAGATGGCGAGTTTCTCGCCCTTGAGCAGGTAAAGCAGAATTGGCTGTCTTTTGAGGCAGACACAGCAGAGATTGATAGCTGGGCAGAACCAATTCAGGAAGCTCAGGTCACCCAGATGGTGTCAAAATACTGCAAGATCAACTCCTCCCTAAAGGAGTTGGGAAAAAGATATAACACCATCGACCTGCACGCGGTTGCTGCATTCCACGCAGCACTAAGAGAGATCAGCGACCTCGGGCCCTTCCAAGCAGCAGTCTGGGACCAAGCCAAGGCTGCATACGAGCGCATTCGCAAGTGGGAGGCCGACAGTGGAGAGCATTCAGATTTAGAAGGCGAAACTGAGGAGGCAACTGCTGAAAGTGAACCTGAAGAAGAACAGTTGCCCCGAGGGAAGCGGTCAGAGCAGCAGAAAGCAGGGGAAGGAAGTTCCTCTGCGCCCAAAGGATGAAGGCATGGTTCTTTGCGTCGAGGCGAGCTCGACACCCCGCGAGCCGCCAGGAATGTTGCCACATTTTGCACGGGGTGCCATGTTTTCGGTTTCTGTAAGTGAGCTGCTCTTTTCCTTCCCTCCTCTTTTTTCCCTTTCTTCATTTCTCCCTTTCTCCCTCTTCCTTGCAGTTTCATTCCTCCCTCTTCCCCTTGAACTTCCCCGACAAAGTTTCCAAAGTGTTCCCCGAAAATTTCTAAGTGTCGAGCGCAACCCGACTTCGCAGCGAAGTCGGGTGCGCCCTCCGTTGGAGCGCAGTAGGGAATGCGAAGTGCGAGGCAGACGAGATGAGCGAAATTTGACTAAGTGTGGGCGCAACCCGACTTCGCAGCGAAGTCGGGGTGCGCCTTCTTCCGGCGCACTTGGGAAGCAGGGGCAGAAAATAAGCTAAGTGTTGGAGCGCAACCCGACTTCGCAGCGAAGTCGGGGTGCGCTCCCTCTCCAGTGCGCAGTCCGAACAACGGTAAAGACAGCAAAGTACTGGTGCGCAACCCGACTTCGCAGCGAAGTCGGGCTGCGCCCTCTGACCGGTGCGCAGTTGGGCAAGTAAACCCATAAATTGACTAAGGCACGGAGGCCTCCCCAACTGCGCTGTTTTCCACCTGCGCAACCCGACAACGCTCTGATCCTGGGCGAAGTTGGATAAACTGCCTTTCAAGGCAGCCACGTGTCACTCATCAGCATCCGACAAGTGTCCAACCTCGGGATTCGAGCCAAGACATGACCGGGAAAAGGACAAGCATGGACCGCACTATCTACGCCAACTGCCACCATTAAAGCTGATGTGAAGTGCCATCTGCCACAACTACCCGCATTCCCGCTGATTTGAAGTTCCACCCAACGCGCTGCCACGTAGCTGTACAGCTTTCAGGGAGACCATGCTGCAGGTACAGTCCTCGCCGACAGAAGTCAGCATCAGCAGCTCCTCTGCCGCTTTTGTCAGCTAATGTCTAGTCTGGGACTTTGTGCCCGTGATTGTAATCGGGGGGAACTTGGGCTATAAATAGCCACCACATTTTCATTGTAAGGGGTGGAAGGGGAATATACTGCTAGGGAACCATTGTAGCTGTGCGTTTGCTTCTAAATACAAGATACATACTTGGCTCTGCTTACTGTCTTCATTTTGTATGCTGCCTCTCCTTGTCATTTCTGCCTCATGTTTCTTATTTCATTGCTTACTGTTGTACTGAACTCTGGACTCCAGTATTTGATGATTAAGTATTCCTGGAATGCATAGATAGAGGATACATAGGATGAATGATAGCTGTAGTTTCTATGGTGTGTTTTGTGTTTAAATTGTTGTTAGTAGTGGTGATTGATCGTTGTCGTGCTGCTTATTCCCCCCACCCAACTCCAATCACATTTGGATTCTCTTTCCGCACTTTTATCTCTTTCCCTGCACTCTTAGCTTAAAACACTAAAAACCCACAGGAAGCCGGCCTTCTCCGGAGATTGGCACGGAAGGCATTCCTTCCTTCCGGCCTTTCAATCTGGTGGGCGAATCTGGGCGCATTATACCAAATCCTTTCCTCATGGCAGATTCGTAACCAACACTACCCGTTTGATTCAAGCATAACTTGCTAGGTCAAGTACGGCCCACTTGCTTTGCCTAGTGTGGCCCACTCACATGCGGCCCATTTAGTTCAAGTGCGACTTACTTTTTGGTGCACCCTATTCACTCTCCTACATGCCTCACTTTGGGCCACGTGCCTCATTTTGGCATTGTGGATAAGGATGATAAGTCGGCATGCAATTTTGAAGCGCAAGTTCAAAAATAGATTAGGGTTTATTTTTCAAGTATAAATAAGAGATTCCTTCTCAATTGTAAAATATTTTTGCTATAGCATACTAGAGCTACCATATGAAAATCAATTGTACTTGACATCTTGAGATCAATAAAACGAAATATAGTGCATGACTTTTTGATTTAATTGTATCTATGACCACTCATGAATGCATGGAATTAGTGACTTTGTCCTCCTGCCCTCTGTTAGTCCTTTCTTTCATGATATTGCTGATTGTTTGGTGAGAATGTTTAGCTCAAAAAGAGGCCACCATGGTTTAATTCCCATGTGTGCCACAGTGATACAGTTTGTTGTAATACCACAATGTGGTTTGTTGAAACACAATGGTAACACTGTCATGTGTAACAGGCTGATAGCAAGGCAAGAGGGCAAGGTGTTTCAACCAATCTCAATTTGAGGCTGAGAAAAATCATACTTAGTGAGGATGGATCCCAAGCAAGCAAGGAAATATATTGGAGACCTCAATGAGGTTTTTATATCAAATGATGTGAAGCTACAATTAGATTAAAAAATAGTAGAAAACCCACTTGATATGCAGACAGTAGAAAATACATATGTGAATGAGAGAAGATACTCACCAAGCCTGATGATGTACACTTCATTTCGAGGTATAAATAGATTTACAAAAGTGACATTAAACAGTTGCAAATTTCCCTTGAACAAGGCATGCATAGATATCTTAGTCCAACTTACTTGCATTAGTGATTTGTCATCTGCATGGACACCTTCATGCAATCCAACTGAGGTGAGCTGGACGTGTAACTAATCCTCTACCTGGTAAAGATGAACTGGACATGCAAACTAGGACTATTTCTGAGATAATTACAAGGATGAAAGATATTATCAGGAATAAAGACCATTACAAATCTCATCACATTACAGTTTAATCTTGTCAAATTCTAGGCATGGCATTTCTAGTAGCCGACAATGTTGTGCCTTATGCCTCTAGTGCAAGGTCATTTGGTAAATCAGGTTACCATCTCAAACTAATGTGTCATGCAGCCACGTGCAAAGTTGACATCGTCACCACCTACTTGACAGATTCACCACCTCCACAACTTTGCCAACTATGATAACTCATCCAGTGAAGTCTTCAAGTTGGACTTGTTTCCAACTTTTTAACTTTACAACCACCTTTTTGGGCTTCTCTTGAGTCTATATATTTAAGCAAAATATATTACCTCTATGTGCACTGATGTCTGACCCATCATGCCTCTCCCATTTACTTCGTGAAATAGGATTGGTTCATTCCCTTGAGTGTTTTGGATGGTCCTTTGGCTGATTGTGATGATTTGAGTAATCCCTTGATTCATCCAAATCAAGGAATAGTGCTATGACTTTTCCTAGAGTATCATATTCAACTACCACTATTGTTTCAAGTATGTGCATTTAAAGGCCATTTATGAAATTGAGGATTAGGTGTTGTATGAGCATGTTTGCTTGTTTAGTGAGTTTGGATATTTTGTTTTGCCTAATTTTTCATTTTTCTAAATGCTTCTCTATTTTTGGGGTTCAAATCATTTTATGATGGTACTTTCAGTTTCTGGGAAGATCTTTTCCAAGCAAGAGGGATTCAAGTGCTTTTCAAGTTTAACAATTGTACTTATCTTTAACCATACAAACTTATTGAAAAGGTAGATCCATGTAATGGAGGATATGTTGAGATCTGAAGTGACCTAGATAGAACTATTGTATTACACATTTTAGGGAAATATATAGATATGATCTTCTGTGTCATTGACTTGAAATTTTTTGGGTATAAGGCTTGATTCTTGATGGATAGTTTTCATCAAATGCAATAAAAAACTAAAAGAATTTTGAAGAATACATACAAAGAGCCAAAGTTTCAGCAATGCTTTATGCATGTTAAAATTGATCAGAAAGACTGTCGTTTGAAGTTACAGACAACTATATATCTGTATTAAGGCAAATTGTTTGTTGCCTGCAGGTCTCAAACTATCAACAATGTATTGCGGACTTGGATACAAGATTAATGAAATATATATATATATATATATATATATATATATATATATATATATAGATAGAGAGAGAGAGAGAGATTTTTGGTTTATTAACTATCATGAGAATGATTTTATATCATCCAAGCTGACTTGCTTTGCCATTTGGGAGAAATGTAAATCTCCATGGTAAGGCAAACAGTTCAGTGCCTATAGGTCTTAAGCTATCAAGAAGGTATTGTGGACTTGGATACAAGATAAGAGAAGCAACATATAGATCATAGTAAAAAATATGTTAAAACATGGGTAAAATTGCATGTACTTAATTTGAATTTATATGATCCAATCTCACTCTTGAGTTGGATACAAGCACATTGACCTACATGAGGACTTCAATCCCATCAGAAGCCAGGAATTCAAGGCTCATGTTGGGAATTGGTAACTTAAAATTATATACTAATTGAGCCAGCCTCTTAAGAGAAATTAGGCACCCATCTTGAGTGCCACCCTAATCGTTAGCTCAGAATTTTTCAAGTGATTAACATTTCAATAGGAGTTTTTTTTTTCAATTGGTTAAATGGGATTGAAACGGGCCCCACCCATATTACATCATCACCACATAGTGGTATTACAACAAATGTTGGATATTAACTATGTATCACTTGGCAAGATTTGAACCTTGGTATCCTCCTTAAATGTTGAGGAATCTAACCGGTTGAGCTAATGCTACTTGATCATTTCAACAAGAGTTAATTGTGCATTTCTTAAATAATTTTTGCTAAAATATCACACTGCACTCATTCTAAGGAGGGTACAAGGGTCCTTTTTATCTGATTTACCAATATGAGGTGTAGGGATGCTACCCAAAAGATCATAAACCTATTTAATTTCTTGCTGGGGCTTCCACAATTTTTAAAGCAAATAATAATGAATCCGAAGCGCTTTCTAATAAGGATCTTATTTACTTGAAAGGGACAAGAAAAGAAATAAAATTATTTTCATTTTAAGTTTTCATAAATTTTGTTTTTGTTGCAAATGGAATCTTACAAACAATACTTGTATGTAGGGGATCTTGGCCAATCTTTTGACTCAAATAAGACCTTTCAGCATTATTTGAAGTCCAAAGGACAGGCAGTTCTCTATGTCGGAGACCTTTCTTATGCAGACAACTATCCATTTCATGATAACAGGAGGTGGGACACATGGGGAAGATTTGTTGAAAAAAGTACAGCTTATCAACCTTGGCTATGGACAGCAGGGAATCATGAGATTGATTTCGTTCCTGAGATTGTATGTATACTCTGCTTTATGCATCATGTTTTTGTGGACAACTTTGATGACAACAATGGGCATATGTGAGAGATTAATTTGTTTTGTACCTGCTTCATTGGACCCTATCTTTAGACACATGCATACACACACACATGTTGAAAATCAGATTCTAAAAAACATGTAAAAGTTTGTTATTGCTATCTATTTTTATATGCAAGGAACCCCTTTCTGAGAGTTCTAGATTTTTCTATTGACATTAAAAAGTTAGATAACATTATTCAAATAGTAGCAAAGGCTTAGAGCCATAGTACACAGCTAATCACCCAAAGATAGACTATGAACAAATGACAAACTTGATAGAGAAAGAAAAACTTCAAGCAAATTCCAAATAAATGATCACACCAGATTCTATTCATTGTCTCAAACCAATGTAGCTAAGCTATCCAAATCCTTCTTAGAATTCTGCAATGACCAAGTTGAAGACCATATTTGGCCACAAATCAAAAGTAGGCAAACCTGCGTAAGAATATTCATACTCCACAATTGAACAAGAAGCTAATCTAAAAGTTGATTCCAACCTTAACTGAATCTGATTATCCAAGCTATTATCTTCCAAAATCATTTTCAACATTGAAACTTGCAAATAGTGATCACCGCATGGTTGAGTGTCTAACAATAACGAAAAGACAAATTCGAATAGCCTGCTAGACAACAATGTAGGCTTGATTGCTTGCATGTATCTGCTTGAATGATCTCGCTTCTCCAACAACTCCTCCATGTAAATGCTAATTTATTGCTAGATGGAAGGGCCATCCTGAACCATATTGGCAATTTGGGATGTATCTAATAACTTTACGATGGCATCTAATAATACAACAAACCCTAAGAAATAGCAGGATAAAGGAAATCATGATGAACATAATGAAAAAACATGATGCTTAATGTGAAGCATCCCTTCATAACCCATGATTACTATATCAGTTTATAACAGCTCACAAATAGCAAGGAGAAATATACATCAGTACTTCTTTCATGTAGATGCTTAGAAAACCATCATAGTTGAAAGCGGCCAAAAAGAAATCACCACAATTTTCCTACACACAACCAGTGAGGGCAATGGATATTATGTGTAACCTGAATGGGATTAGCCCCCCACTTGATGGGGAATAAAGGGGGAAGCTTGGGACACCTCTCATCCAAGAAGATGTGCACTTTATTTTGCTAATACCAAAAGAGGATGACACAAGACTAGATGCTTGATAAGGACTTAGATTTAGGTTCAAGTACTTCAGCAAAGTCAAACATCAAAGAAAAGGGGAATGAACTGAAGAAAGATTCAACCAGATGAAGAAGAAAACCATGCAAGTGTTGCTTGAAAGAGGACTCAAATGCGTTTGTATCCACCTTGTCATATAGTGTAGACTAACATAAGCGCATAACAGAGATAACTTGAGGTACTCAGCGTAGCACAACAGTTCTGTATTCCATGCAATTGAAGGTATTAGAAATATCAAAAGCAATGCCACATTAACAGAAACAATCCATATATGCACAAAAAAGGATCACACAATGAAGTGTATATCACTAGAATATGGAATGCACATTACAACCTCTGCAACTGGAGTAGCAACACAACATATGAACAACTATACAATACGATGTGATGATACGAACAGTGAAATATTTGTTTTATATATAGCGTTTGAGTGGAGGGAAGTAGTTGTGGAACGACATAACTACCCCTCAACCTCATATGTCTGAACAAAAATTAAAGCCCATACATAACACATTAATGTTGTGCACTCATGCCATGTACATCTATGTACAACAAGACAACACTATCTACAACAAAATCAATTATGTACGAGTCATTCATACACATTCATACGTAGCATAGTTAGTATATCTATCCCATTGCATTCCATGATGTTTCACTAGCTGAATTTTTTGGTTTTCTTGCTCAAGCTGCACCATATGCACTTATGCTACCTCCAAATGTGCTTGCAATGCTATCAATTGTGCTCACAATGCTGCATTTTCCTGTCCTTATTTGCCATTTGCTACCCACATAGTGTCATGTGCTCCTGATGTTCCTAGCACAATGATTTCAACTCCTTTCTTCGCAGTTGTGGTTCTGCTTCAACTCTTTCCTGCAGGAGTTGCAACCCTTCATTGAGTTGTTTGATTTGGGCTTCCTTCTTTTCTGCCAGCCCCTTATACTCCTTTGCCAAATTATGAGATGTCTTCATGCTGGAAGTCATCCATAGTATCATTTATGTCAGATAATTGAGTTGCTGGGAAGGCACCTGAAGATCATCTGCAATCACATGTTTCTTCATAGTGGGAGTAGGGTATCCTGTAGACTGCTCCTTAGCAGGATAGATATAAGGTGGATGGCGATACAAAACCTTCATCTCTACTAACAATTCTAGCAACCCAAGCATGGAACATATCTAGTCATTCTCCTCTATTTACCATGCTTTTGTCTCTGTGAACTTGGGCAATTGTGCCATTCATGTCTCACTTGGCGACCATTTGTATAACTTGGCAGGCTCACTTGCATGTCTGATTGACAACACTAGCCATTTTTCTATTGAGCTCACTAAAAACACAAACATGAAAAAGATTTCAACTTGCCCATCAATGATATCCCCATCAAATCAAATGGCATTAGCTCAACCATTTATATTCCTCAACTTTCAAGGAGGAGACCCAAGTTCAAATCTTGTTAAGAGATACATGCATAATTGCCAAGCTGTTATAATACCATTTTGTGGTCATGATGTAATACGGGTGGGACCCGTTTCAATTCCGTATAACCAATTTATAAAAAATCATGTCCCCATCAATTGGTGGTCACCTCAGTATTGGAAATTCAATCATGGTGTGATCACTGAGATGTTGTCCGACTACTCTTCGATACCCATATCCTCATCCTCATCTAATTCTCTTCCAACAGCCCTGCCTTTTTGCTTATCCGTTTGAAGTGGTTGTTGCTCAATATCCTCATCTTGGGCTGATTCCTTATGAGAACCAACCTCACAATGAGAGACTAAGGGGTAAAATTTTGAAAAAATTGCTGCGCTGTTTTCATGCTTGAATCCTCTCTCCTTTCCTCCTTTCCTCCAAGACCGGCTTCGCCCAAAAATCGGCTAAGGCACAGAAGTTCTCTGGTTCGCCCCCAGGAGTAGCGAACCTCGGGTTCGCCCGAATTGACAGCGATGCCCAGCTTCGGGCAGAAGGCGCAGCGAACTTCGGCTTCGAGCGAAGTGCAGAATTCAGGTTTGAAAGATGTTCAAGGTATGTCGGGTCTTAGGTTCGCCCGAATGGCCAGCGAACCCCAGGTTCGGCCCCTACACATGACGAACCGCGGCTTCAGGGTAAACTCGCTCCGAAAAGCGCCTGAGTCAGGTTTATCTCAAGTTCGCCCAAGTCCGCGATATGAAGGTTTACCCCAGCTTCTCTCCGGCAGGCAGCGATCCTCAGCATTACTCCTCTCCTCCGATGAACCTCGGCTTCGGGGTCGACTGGTCCTCAAGTTCGCTCAAAACAGGGTTTCCTGAGTTCGCCCAAATCCATAGCGAGCCCAGCTTCGGACAGCAGGCATGGCAAACGACAGGTTTCGGTGTCAATCGACTCCAAAATCAACCAAGGCATGGAAGCGTCTCAGGTTCGCTCTAGAAGTTGCGAACCCCATCTTCGCCCAGGTCTTCGAGCGAACCGCAGTCTGAGCAAAGCAAAATTAACAAAGGTAGGGAAAGCCTTAGGTTCGCTCCAAAAGGGAGGGAACCTCAACTTCGCTCCGGTTCCTGAGTGAGGCGCAGCTAAAAGCAGGAGGGCCTTAAGTTCGCTCAAAAGGGGGAGCGAACCTCAGCTTCACCCAGTTGTTGGGCGAACCTCAACTCGAATATACAAAATACTAAGGCATGAAGGTCTCGACGTCGCTCTTCCTCCCAAACGATCCTCGGCCTCGCACCTGCTCTCCAGCGAACCTCGGCGCTGCGCCACACATGAGCGATCTTTGGATTCCACGCAGAATTTCCAATTCAAATCCCAGGCTCAACTCCAGCTAGCTTCGACAAACATCTTCTAACTTCAGAAGGTGGTAGGTGGACATCTAAGGCACATCAATGGCGCACGAGTCTAAGTCTCCAGCCCATCCCTTCAGGACGGCCATGTCAGGTCCCGGAAAGGCTCCAAAGGGCAAGCTGCACCAACCGCATTAATGAGACATGTCGTCTCAACTGCAGAGGTCGTCCGGAGCCGCTCTAAACACGGGTGAGCTGCATCTCATGGATCCTCTGTCATCTGGCAGAGGTCAAATCTCAACTGCTCCGCCAGTTTTGGGGGTTGGGCATTAATGTAATCGAGGGGATTTTCCTCTATAAAAGGCCACCCAATGTAATGTAAAAAAGGGGGGAACATTTTGCTAAAGAGCTGTTGTACTTGGACTTCTTGCTTCAATATTAAGACTCCTGGTTCTAATTCTGGACTCTTTTCCTGTGTATGATGCCTTCTATGCTTATTTCTGTTAATTTTGTTTCTTCATTTGCATACAGTAAATTCTGCAATCTGGATTTAAGTGTGTGAATTAAGAACGAAGTCTGGAATTGTTGAAGGATACATATCAGTGTGTGTTCAGTTTTAGTTTCTGTTATACTCATAATATTGATTGTTGTTGGTTCAAGTAGGAGTTAGTAATTGTGCTGCCTGTTCTTCCCCTTGGAACCATCTACATTTCCCATTTCTTTCAGTTATTTACATTTCTTTCAGCATTTTCCCGATTCCTTTCCAGTTCCCTAATCTAAAACCCAGCGTAGTGTAGTAAAGGAGCCAGCCTTCTCTGGAGATTGGCACGGAAGGCATTCCTTCCTTCCGGCCTTTCAATCTGTTGGGCGGGTCTAGGGCGCATAGATAGACCAAACCCTTTCCTAGTGGCAGATTCGTAACCAACAGTTTTTTTTGGCACGCCCGGTGGGACGCAATCGTTCCACCTCATAAGCGGTATTGAGGAAGTGATGTTCGTCTCAGTACTGTCAAATCTGAACATCTGGCGACTCTGTTAAACTCGGATACCTCCAAGTCTCGAAGACCAGTCTAAAGAAAATCACGTCTTCATGCGTACAAGATGGAGAGCTAGAAACGCAGAGGAAGAAACCGAGTACTACGAGCTTGACATCAACACCTTGGGAGAACACCCTAGGCTAGTCAGGCCAAATATCTCTCTGGACGAGGCATCATCGCAAGAAGTTGTCGTTGTTGAGCAAGATCCGACTTCAGACAGTACAACAACTAGCTGCCCTCCAAATCCTCCAAACTCTCCAGATCATCAGGGCATTCCGGTTCCACCTGACGTTCAGTTAGGTGCCTCGGGTGCTCCTGTTCAGTCGAAACAGCTGTTGTAGCCGCCATTGCCGCTAATCCGCCAAATCCAAACGCGAATATGGCGCAACAGCAAAACCAGCAACAAAATCAACCACCAACCCGCCCAGGCTGTTCCCGGCCTGGAACCATTCAGGGTCGTTGAATCTGGCAGCACAAGCCGCTATCCCAGCCGCAGCGTTGAAGGCCATTCCTACCTACGATGGTACTGGGAAAACGGCGTACGAGCATGTCCAGGACGTTGCTGCTCTGGCTACCATCCACGGTATCACGGAAGAAAACATTATGGTGAGATTGCTAGTCTTGTCCCTCAGAGGGAAGCTCTTGTACTGGTACCGATCTTTGCCGCCCGACACTATCGCCACCTGGGACCAGTTGGCAGAAAGGTTGATACAAGGGTTCAACGAATCGGCGGACCCTTACTCCTTGCTCCACCAGTTCACGACCATCCAGAGACATCCACAGGAGGAGGTCCCTGATTTCAATGTCAGATTTGCTCGGACCTGGCAGAGAGTCCCTGATGGCCTTCGGCCAACCTCTGAGCAAGCAACGTTCTATTTCCTCAGGGCGTTCAACTCAGACCTCAGTATGAATATCCGGTATTCTGGTGTCAACACTTTCCCGGATTTGTATACGCAGGCACAGAAGGCAGAGGCCGACTTGATCGCCATTGGTAAACTCCCGCCAAAGCCGACAATGCCAATCTTCCCGGATTTGCCTCAGTACCAGTACCCCAATACGTCCCTTCAGTTCCCTCCTGCACCTTCCATGTACCCGATTCCCTCGTGGAATCCGAGTCAAGCGCCCAGCTTTCCGCAGCTTCCCGCTCCCGCAGTTCCACAGCTTCCTCCGCCCCCACAATATCCGGCCTTGCCTCCACCTATGGCGCCATTACCGTTACCGGCTCCTCCGAGTGTTGACCCGCAAGCAAAGCTTTTACAAGAGCTGCAGTCTCTTAACTCTACCGTGAGGACGCTGTCCAATGATATGGCTGTTATGAAAAAGAAGCAGGCTCAACAAGAATTCCTGCCAAGGAGATATCCCCCTCCGGCGATTACAAGAGACCAAGCAGCTCAGGCTGGTAGGCCTCCCGGGAGGAATGCTGCCATTCTAAACGGTGAAGAGCCGAGCACCTCAGACTATGTGCACTGGTGCTCCACTTGCAATGACCCGCATGGGGAGGACACTTGCATGGTGCACCAGAACTACGTTCAAACGTTGGCAGGCAGCATCCCCAGCGAGCAAGTTAACATGATTAGGGAGGCGGACCGTAACCTCATGATCCCCGAAGAAGAACAAGTTTCGATTCTTACCAGAAATGGGAAGAAACCAATCGAGGTGGACGCAGCCCAGATGGAGCCTCTGAAGGTGTACACCCGTCGCGAGAAGGAGCAACCTCCAGCAAAAGCTCCAGATAAAGTTCCTTTGCCCCCGCCGGCGAAAGAGAAACCCCTGCCGATGAAAGCCCCAGTGTTGCAACCTCAAGGTGAAACTAGGGAGCAAGCCAGGGAGAAGCTCAAGTACCCATCATTGACGAAGCGGCAGAGGGTTGAAGCCACGCAACAGTACCGCACTAAGTACGAAGCCATGAAAGAACCAGAGGTATCCACTGCTTCGGCTTACAACATTGTTGAGGAGCTGAAGAAAACTCCTGCCAAGATAAGTCTCTATGATGCTCTGCAACTTCCTGGGCAGGTTGACTTGTTGCAGGAATCGCTGAAATCTACCAAGGGAGGAAAGCCAACGCAGCCTGTGCTAGCTCAGACTCTGACCACCTCGGCCACAGGGAAGAACAGGCCACCGCCGTTCTATCTGTCTCTTCGGATGGAAGGGTGGGTCGTGCACAATTGCATGATTGATTCCGGTGCAGCGACCACCGTCATGCCGAGGGCAGTTTGCGAGGAGATGGGCATGGAATACACGCGGAGCAGCCCAGGTGTTCTTCAACTCGATGGCACTCCTGTGAAAACAGTGGGCGTCATTAAAGATATCCCCATCCAGCTGCACAAGGTGCCTCAGATTGTTGTAATCCAAGAGGTTGTAGTTGTTGACCTGGAGCCGTACTTTAGCATGTGCCTCTCAAGGGAGTTCACTGCTAAGCTGGGAGGTTATCTCTCTCTGGACTACTCGCACATGGAGGTCCCATTCAAGGGAAGGAAGGTGAAGATCTACAATGAGAAACCCTCCACCTTCCTTATCGAGAAAATGGCCGAAGAGGGGCAGCAGGATGAATCAGTCCACCTAATGACAGAAGAATTAGAGGAGGTGGATCTGATAGAAGAATCCCTAGAGGAGCTGCGAATGGAGGATGAGTTCTCCTTGACTGATTTTAACGCCATGATTGAGTCGGAGATGGGATGTTATTCCATCACCAAGCCCGAGAAAGCAAAGGAGACAGTGCAGGAGAGCAAAGACTCTGCCCCGAATGAGCTATGGAAGCTTTTCTTTGACGGTGCCCGATGCAAAAACGGCGTCGGGGCAGGAGTTCTTTTGGTTTCGCCCTCTGGAGAACAAAAGGATTACTGCTATAGGCTCGCCTGGAGTTGCACCAACAATGCGGCGGAGTATGAAGCCCTGTGCTTAGGGTTGAAGAAGGCTGAGAAGCTGGGGATCAAGCAGCTGCAGATTTTTGGAGACTCCGAGTTAGTCTGCAAACAGATCACCAACAAGTGCGTCTCAAAACAGCACTACCTCAAGGCATACCGCAATAGGGTTTGGGACCTGTTGGAGTCCTTCGAGTCACTAAATGTCCAAGCTATCTCGCGGGAAAAGAACAAGCACGCAGATGTCTTAGCGTCTATCGGAGCCAGATACTCCCCGGCTGATGACATGATGCAGAAGCCTAAGGCGGTAAGAACTATTTACAGGCCTTCTATGCCTGATAGGGACACCCACTGGTAGGTGTTCGACAGTGACGAGCAAATCGTCAATTTTTTAATTCATGAAGCAAGTACAATCGAAGGTAGAAACCCTGATGACGAGGAGTATGAGGGGTTGATACAATTGAAAAATAACCATGTCCCAAAAGGACTAATCACTTTGGAGAGTCTGTTCGACCAGAATGACCGAGCGATCGCCCACAGAATCAAGGTTGATGAAAAGCAATATAGGGAGCTCGAGTTAGAGCCCGGAAAGGTCATCAGAGTTGGGGCAGACTGTACCCCTGAAGAGCTGGAGCAGATTCGGGCCTTGTGCCGAGAATATCCAGATATTGTTGCATGGTCCTATCAGGACCTGAAGGGGTACGACCGGGAGGTCATACAACATACCATCGAATTGCAAGAGGGGGTCAGACCCTGCAGACAGAAACAGAGGCCGGTTAATCCCAAGATCGAAGTGTTGATGAGGGCGGAGCTCCTCAAGATGCTTGAAGCAAAAATCATTTACCCGATAAAGCACTCTTCCTGGGTTGCCAATTTGGTTCCGGTTAGAAAGAAGAACGGAGACATTCGCCTGTGCGTTGATTTCCGAAATCTGAACCAGGCTTCTTTAAAGGATCACTACCCGCTCCCGCAGATTGACCAGATCCTCCATGTAGTGGCAGGAGCACAACGCTTCTCCCTCCTGGACGGTTTCTCTGGGTATAACCAGATTTGGGTAAGGGATGAAGATCAACATAAGACGGCGTTCACCACCAAATGGGGGACGTTCGCCTATCAACGTATGCCCTTTGGCCTCTCAAATGCGGGGGCCACTTTCCAGAGAGCCATGGATCTGGCGTTCGGCGAATTGTTGAACAAAATTATTGTCATCTATTTGGATGATATGACTGTGTTTTCACACAAGAGAGAGGAACATGCCTCACACCTGCGGCAAGTATTCGAGAGGTGTCGGGAGTTCGGCATATCCATAAACCCGAAGAAGTCTGTCTTCGCGGTAAAGGAAGGGAAATTGTTGGGCCATGTTATCTCAGAAAAAGGGCTTGCCGTAGACCCTGACAGAGCGGAGGCCCTCCTCAAGCTCCCACTACCAGCGAACAAGAAGGGCCTGCAGTCTTTCTTCGGCCAAATCAACTTCGTGAGGAAGTTCGTGCCTGATTTCGCCCAGGTCGTCAAGCCGATGACCGAACTGTTGAAGAAAGACGCCGAGTTCACTTGGACAGAAGAAAGGAAGAAGGCGTTTGAAGAAATCAAGGCCCGGATTGCCCAGGCCCCTGTGTTGGTCAACCCCGACTACTCAAAAGACTTCATCCTTTATGCAGTCGGAGAGCCTGAGAGCTATGCCGCAGTCCTAACCCAGAAGGGAGAAGATGGCGAGGAGCGCCCTATCGCATTCTTGAGCCAGGTGATCCAGCCGCATGAAGAGAGGTATAACTTTATTGAAAGGCAAGTACACGCGGTGATGAGGTCCCTGAAAAAATTTCGACACTTCGTCTCCCAGAGCAAGACGACAGTATATGTTGTTCATCCAGACGTAAGAAATTTTATCATTCAAGGAGAGATGGGCAACAAGAGGGTTGGTTGGGTCACTAAGATCCAGGAGTTCGACATTGAGGTCCGACCCACCAAGTTGATCCGCGGTCGGGCGCTATGCCAGGAACTCGCGAAGAGCGCCGCTGCAGAGGTAGCGGCCTGCCAATGGGAGGACCCGGTGTCAGAGGGCAACTTCTCCAACCAATCTGCGGACGGCGATGACTGGACAGATGACCTAATATGGTACTTCAACACCGGGAGATGCCCAGACCGTCTCAACGCCTCGCAAAGGAGGAGGTTCAGGATCCAGGCCCGCAGGTATGTATTGCGCCCAGAGGGGCTATTTTTCAGGAACATAGATGAGGTTCTCCTAAGATGTGTTAGGGGGACCGAGAAAGAAAAATCCTCGATGAATTCCATTCCGGAATATCGGGGGGCCACTTGGCTGGAAGGCCAACGACCTTAAAAATAATCAGAGCGGGCTATTATTGGCCCACAATTTTTGTCGATGCAT
Organism: Wollemia nobilis; assembly: GCA_028583015.1. Lineage (NCBI taxonomy): Eukaryota > Viridiplantae > Streptophyta > Pinopsida > Araucariales > Araucariaceae > Wollemia > Wollemia nobilis. The sequence goes on along the minus strand of JAQPPZ010000754.1, from coordinate 12,703,332 downwards.
TCTCAGTTAGCCGGAAGTGTGACAGGTGCCAGAGGTATGCTGGCCGGAACAAAAATGCTCCACTACCCCTGCACCCGATCCAAGTCGAAGCGCCGTTCCAGCAATGGGGCTTGGACTTTATCGGGGTGATATCGCCAAATTCTTCGGCAGGGCACAAATACATACTGACGGCCACAGATTACTTCACCCGGTGGGTCGAGGCAGTCCCGACAAAGCATGCTGATCAGGAGGTAGTCATTGCCTTCTTGGAGAAATTGATTACCCGATTTGGGGTTCCAGACGCGATCGTGACTGATAATGGCCCAGGGTTCATAGGTGCCAGACTCAGCGAGTTCGCCAGCAAGTATGGGATCTACTTGAAAGCCTCTTCCAACTACTACCCGCAGGGGAACGGCCTGGCAGAGTCCACTAACAAGAACTTGCTGAAGATCCTGAAGAGGACCCTGGAGAGTAACAAGCGGACTTGGCACTTGCTCCTCGACCAGGCACTGTGGGCAGACCGTACCTCCATAAAAAAGTCCATCAAGACGTCCCCGTATTCATTGGTGTACGGGAAAGAGGCAGTCCTGCCTACGCATGTTGAAATGCCAGCACTCTGGATGTTGGATGATGAGAGGGAAGACCTTGATCCCATGGACGCCCGACTGGCCCAGTTGCTGCAACTGGAAGAAGACAGGGAGAAAGCTTATGAAGCTTTCATGAAGCATACAGAGAGCACTAAGAACTGGTTTGAAAAAAGAACCACGGCCCGTGTCTTCCAGGTTGGGGACCTAGTGCTGAAGTGGAATGCGTGGAAAGCAAAACCGGGGAATCATGACAAATTTGATGCCTTCTGGGAAGGCCCCTTTCAGATTTCCCGAGTTAATCAGTTGAATTCTTTCATCTTGCAGGACATGGAGGGCCGTACTTTGCCCATACCTGTCAATGGCCTTCACCTGAAGGTCTATCATCAGTGAGAAGCATCAGGAAAGTTTCCTGTGTACATAGTTTTATTTTCGCTGTTTTAATTTATGTTTTTCGAATGTAAATATGTTTTCCTGCTTTAAAGCAAGTGCTTGCGCTCCATAGTCGAGCATTTTTGTGCCTCCGAAGTTTACAGAGAGCAGATCCAGGTTTTCCAAGCAGAAAGAAGTCCTCAATCAGAGGCCGAAGCCCAGGTTCGCGAGGTTTCGTCTTGAAGACGAGCTTCGCTCGTCGAAAGGGCAAAAAGGAGGTCCCCGATGATTTTCAAGCCAGGTCAAGTCCGGTCAATTCTCAAGTAAAACTATGGTTCGCTCGATATTAGGGCGAACCCGAGGTTCGGGCAAGGCTCAAGGCGAGAACAGGATTCGCGCGAGGCCTAAGGCGTCAAGGACCAAAGAAGAGACAGAATCTTGCTAAGGCACCACCAAAACCTGTGGATCGCTCGATCTTGGAGCGAACCCGAGGTTCGGGTGACTTTTAGAGCGAGACTCGGTCGCGAGCGGAGAGCAAAGTTCGCTAAGGCCCCACCATGCCAAGGTTCGCACGACCTTAAGGCGAGAACAAGTTTCGGGCAGAGTGTGGGGCGAACTTGGCGTTCGCCCGGAGTCGGGGCGAGAACAAGTTTCGGGCAGAGTGTGGGGCGAACTTGGCGTTCGCCCGGAGTGTGGGTAATCCTGGGTCATTTGGACGAACTAGGGATTATTTTCCTCATAGGAATGCCTATACCTAGGAGGTGAATCAGACATCCAATCTCAGTTTATCCTCTGCGGACTAGACAAGGGCTAAGGACGCTTAATAAATCTCAATTACATGAACATACCCAAAACTTTACAATGAGAATTGTAATAACACTCCAAATGTTATTGTATTAGACATCTAGTTAAATGTAAAATGATGTACTTTTATAAATCTATTATGTACTTATCATTAATTTATGAATGTTTACGATGAGATGATGGTTTTTGACCAAGTTTTCATCAAGGAAAATACATGTGTGATGGATGCATAGTCCCTTCTTGTATAGATGAACATTTGGATTAGGATTGATCTTTAAAATGGTCAAGAGTTGGATTGTTCTGTAAGTGTTATATGTGTAATGGCTTCTATTGCCACATTTTGCTAAGGGGTAAAAAATTTTGAAAGTTTGAAAACTGCTGCATTTTTCGAGACCAGATCCTTTCCTTCCTCCTTCCCTAGCTGTCAGTCCAGGCGATCTCCATGATTGCATTTTTCAGGTTCAGTTTCTCAAGAATGAATTCTCGGTTTTCAGCAAGCTCCAGCGAAGTTTGGAAAAGGCCCAAAAATTTTCTAAGGCAGGAGCACTCCCAAATCGCACTCTTTCTGAGCTATTCCGGGAGTCGCTCCATTTCTGTGGCGATACCCAGCTTTGCCCCACCCCTGGGCGACTTCCGTCAGCACCCAGCAACAACGAGCGATTGGCAGAGAGGGGTCAAAAAAGGATCTAAGGCTTGGCTTTCCCGCGGGTCGCTCCATTCTGGAGCGACTCACGTCTTCGCCGAACTCCCCGGGCGACCCTCGGCACTACCAGCGACCGGCAGCAGCAGACGCAAACGCAAATAATTCTAAGGCACAAGCCGCCGCCAGCAATCGCTCTCTTCCAGAGCGAACCCCGCAGTCGCTCTATTTCTCCAGTGACTCCCGTCGTTGCTTCAATATCCGGCTAATCACAGCAGGGGACGATTTGAAAATATCTAAGGCGGAGCCCCGCGAGTCACTCCATTTGGGAGCAACCCCCGTCGTCACTGCAGCAGCTCGATGAACCCCGTCGTCGCTCGGCTCTCCAGCGATCGCCGGTAGGTTCGAATGCCAAAAGTTGCCCAAGGTTCGCTCCATTTGGGAGCGACCCCCGTCATCGCCCGCTCAGCTCAGCGACTCCTGCTGTCCCCCCCTTTCCAGCGATCTCCGGCGGAAGAAAATCCTGAAAATTTGGCTAAGGCATATGCGTCCCGAGTTCGCTCCATTCCGGAGCGACTCCCGGGATCGCTCTTATTTTCGAGCGACTCCCGAGTTCGCTCCATTCCGGAGCGACTCCCGGGATCGCTCTTGTTTCTAAGCGACCCTCATCACTCCCTCCATTTTGGTGACTGCAAAAGCATAAGAGCCCTCCCCAAGTTCGCTTCTCCTCCCGGCGATTCTCAGCATCGCTCATTTCCACCAACGAACCTCAGGCTTAAGCGAGAAGCGGGCAAATTTCGGGATTTGATCCAGTCTTAACAGGGTTGTAGGTGTACTTCAAGAACAGGGTAGGTGAGCATTGATGACATGCACTCAGGGGTAAACTGTACTACACCTACCACATTAACAAGACAAGCCCTTTCAACCACCAGATCCGTCCGGAGCCGTACCAAACCCAGGTGAATCATGCTGCAGGTACGCTCACGGCCAGCGGGTGTCAAGTCTCAGCAGCTTTTGCAGGTTTGGGGTTCCGTGCTTCAATGTAATTTGGGGGGAATTTTCTGCTATAAATAGCAGTGAGCTTTCATTGTAAAAGGGGGGGGAACATATTGCTAAGAAAACTGCTGTAATCAAACGTTTGCTTCAAATACAAAACATCCTTGGCTCTGACTCTTGTCTTTTTCTTTTATGCTACCTTCTGCAAGTATTTCTGCTTCATGTTCATTTATTTTTCTGATTGTTGTAATTCTGCACTCTGGATTAGGGCATTGGCAATTAAGTGAATCTGGAATTCTGACTAAAGGATATATAGGAAGGAATCGCAGTGTCAGTTTCTGTTACATGTTTTGTTTTGATTGTTGTTGGTTTGGGTACAGTCAAGGATTGTGCTGCTTGTTCTTTCCCACCACTATTGCAATACCATTTACATTTCTTTCTACAATTTCCATTCTCTTTCCAGTTCCCTTATCTTAAACCCCAGGTAGAATAGTATAGGAGCCGGCCTTCTCCGGAGATTGGCACGGAAGGCATCCCTTCCTTCCGGCCTTTCAATCTGTGGTCCGGGTCTAGGGCGCATACGAAGACCAAAATCCTTTCCTAATGGTGGATCTGTGACCAACAACTTCCTGAAAGGTCAAGCAGAAGAGAAATAAGTATTCAATTGTAGAGATTGGCAACTGCTTGCAAGGAATCATATCCCATTTACTTGCAGCATTCTGACAAGTCGGTTGGGATTCAAGTGGCAGGCCCCTCAGATCCTGAAATATTACAGGAATTGGAGGGTCACAAGCACTGGAAACTACTCACAGGCAGAAAATCAAGGTCTGGAAATGTCCACAGAGTCTTTTAAAAAGCTTAAAAACTGGTTATGGCCAATCTATAAAGGATAATTAAAGGTCAATTTGGGAACGTGATCTAGAAATTGGACAATTTGGACTTTAAACAGATTTTTTAGTGCAAGTCAATAAGATTTGTAAGGAAAAGCTTTCATGAGTTAAGATAAACAGCCAAAGAGGCATGGATTCAGTTCACTCCTCTACATCAAAGAAATGGACTATATGTCACTGATCACTGCCATTTAAATTAGTTTTATCTGCTGCATATGTCAAACACAAAATCCTTCTTCCTCTAGGCAGTGTCATGCAAAAGAAAAATAATGTCCTTTATTCTTGTTTTGCGTCCATTTTATCTTGTCTTTAATTCTGTTATAATAGTAATTTGATTACTTGGATGTTTATGTATAATTGGGAATCAATGTCATGAATATAGAAATGTAACAAAATTATGAAATGACTCGTTAAAATGTAGATGTAGATTATTATTTTTTTCCTCGTTTAAAGTAATTTTGTACTTTTTGCAGGGAGAAACACAGCCCTTTAAACCATACAGATACCGATTCCATGTTCCATACCGTGCTTCAAACAGTACAGCTCCATTTTGGTATTCAATTAAGCGTGCATCAGCTTATATCATTGTTCTTTCCTCATACTCATCCTATGGTAAGTTTTTGGACATGAAAAACTATTTTTGTGTAAAAACAATCGTCTTAATTTTGCTATGATTATCATTGATGATTTTTAGCAATTCTCTCTCTAAAATAGGATGGTCTACTGGATATTGTTAGGAAAAATATCAAAATTATGTGCAAGCAGAAAACACAATAATGCAGAAATACAGTAACACAGATTTTACGTGGAAAAACTGCAATGTGCAGGAAAAACCACGAGGCAATGGCAGCTTGATCATTTATTGATTTAGGCAAAATTTTACATTCAATCAACATTTACATGCAAGGAGTCATTCCCCTTTTATAGAAAAAACAAACTGTACGTTTCCTCTCCCAAAGGAAGACTCCAAAAACTGTTAGTTTCCTCTTCCAAAAGAAGAGTCCAAAAAATTGTTTGTTTCCTCTTCCAAAGGAAGACTCCAAAAAACTGTTTGTTTCCTCTCCCAAAGGAAGACTCCAGAAAACTGTTTGTTTCCTCTCCATAAGTTGCACCACCATGCACCTCTTTGCTGAAGAACATTGGAGATCTGGATATTGACTTCACCTCCTAACATTCTCCCACTTGAAGTCAATATACAAGAATTTTTTGCCTATGTTTTTCCTTCCAAGTGCCAATTGCCCAATGCTGCCCTTATCACATTTTCAGCAAACCTAGAGAAGTTCTGCACCACTCAAACTTCTCTGTCTTGACTGGCTTAGTAAGCATATCTGCAGGATTCACTTTAGTTTCGATTTTCTGCAACAGGATCCTACCTTCTTCCACCACATTTTTTATAAAGTGGTACTTGACATCAATGTGTTTCGTATGATCATGGAATGTTGATTTCTTTACTAGCTGAATAGCGCTTTGGCTATCACAATGCAACGTAATTTTCCCCTGCATTACCTTGAAGTCACCCAACAGTCGCTCTAAGCCAAACTGCCTCTTTGCTAGCATGAGTCATGTTGGTTACGAATCTGCCATGAGGAAAGGATTTTGGGTTAACGCGCCCAGATTCGCCCACCAGCATGAAAGGCCGGAAGGAAGGAATGCCTTCCGTGCCAATCTCCGGAGAAGGCCGGCTTCTGTGGGGTTTTATAGTTTGAGATAAGGGTGCAGGAAAGAGATAAAAATGCGGAAAGGATTTACAAATGTGAGTGGAGTTGGGTGGGGGGAACTAACAGTACGGCAACACATCAATCACCACTACTTACTGCATCATAAATACAAAGCACAACCAGGAACTGCAAAACCTAAGTATACCTTTTATATAAAGACCTGTACGCACAGCTACAATGGTCCCCTAGCAAACATTCTCCCAACAAGGAGAACTAACAGCACGGCAATGCATCAATCACCACTACGTACAGCAACTAAACAGAACACACAAACTGAAGGAACTGCTACCAAAAGTATTCTATGTATCCTCTAATTAATTAAGTCTAAGAATACTTGGCCACCAAATGCTGAAACGAATCAACAAGCCATGACACAAGAAACACGACAAAAGAGAGGCAGCATAAAGAATGAGTAGAACAGAGCCAGGCATATACTTTATATTGATAAGCAGAAGCACAGCTACAATGGTTCCCTAACAGACATTCCCCTTCCACCACTTTACAATGACAATGTGGTGGCTATTTATAGCATGAGAACCCCCCGATTACATTAATGGGCACAAAGTCCCAGTCAAACATTGGCTGACAAAAAGCAGCTATGGAGTTGCTGATGCTGACCTTTGTCGGACAGGACTGTACCTGCAGCATGGTCTCCCTGAAGGCTGTACAGATTTGTGGCAGCGCGTTAGGTAGAACTTCTCATCGGCAGGAATGCGGGTAGCTGGAGCAAGTAGAACCTCTAATCAGCCTTAAAGGCGGCAGCTGGCTTAAGTAGTGCGTCCCATGCTTGTCCTTGAGTTCGGCACGTTTTGGCTCGGATCCCGGAGTTGGACACTTGTTGGATGATACTGCTTGACACGTGTCTGCCTTGAAAGGCAGTTTATCCAACTTCGCCCAGAACCCGAGCGCTGTCGGATTGCGCAGGCAGAAAACAACGCAGTTGGGGATGCCTTAGTCAAATTTCAAGTTTGTTTCCCTACTGCGCACCTGTCAAAGGGCGCACTCCGACTTCGCTGCGAAGTCGGGTTGCGGGTGGAAGCTGCTTCCTGCCGCCGTACGGACTTCGCCCTGGAAAGGGGGCGCAGTCCGACTTCGCTGCGAAGTCGGACTTCGCCCCAACACTTAGTCATATTTCCTGCCAGCCTGCTACCAACTTCGCCCTGAACACTTAGAAATTCTGGCTGGTCCTGTCACACTGAGCAGTTTGCATTCCTGCTGTGCTCCAACTGGAGGGCGCAGTCCGACTTCGCTGCGAAGTCGGATTGCGCCCGGTACTTGTTGGTCACGAATCCGCCACGAGGAAAGGATTTTGTCGTTATTGCGCCCTGGACCCGCGGACCAACATTGAAAGGCCGGAAGGAAGGGATGCCTTCCGAGCCAATCTCCAGAGAAGGCCGGCTCCTTTTTGGGGGGGGATTTATGTTCAAGCTAAGAGTACAGGAAAGAAATAAATGTACAGAAAGAGATTTACAAATATATTCAAAGGTTGGTGGGGGGAACTAACAGTACGGGAACACACCAATCACCGCTACTTACCGCATATAAACACAAAGCATGACAAAGAACCGCAAAATCTAACGTATACTTCCGATACCCAAGCAGTGTACGCACGGCTACAACGGCTCCCTAACAGACATTCCCTACAAGGAACTAACAGTACGGCAACGCGTCAATCACCACCTACGGACACTAACATGGGTAGAAAGCAATCATAGAGATATCAGAGCCAGGTATATGTGTTTATGTAGAGAATTTAACCGCACAGCTTCAATGGCCCCCTAACAGACATTCCCTACAAGGAACTAACAGTACGGCAGCGCACCAATCACCAGATACGGACCAGCAACAAAACACACAACTGATGGAACTGCTACTACAACTATTCTATGTATCCTTTTAATTCATGAAGTACAGGGTGTGCTTTAAACAAGCAATGCTAGAGGCACCTGATCATCAAATGCTGAAATGAATCAACGAGCCATGACACAGGTTAGCCTAAGGCATGAATATAAAGAAAGGCAGCATAAAAAACAGCAGCAGAACAGAACCAAGCATACAGATTATATTTATAAGCAGAAGCACGGTTACAATGGGCACAGTGGTTCCCTAACAGACATTCCCCTTCCACCACTTTACAATGAGAATGTGGTGGGTATTTATAGCCCAAAGTTCCCCCCGTTACATTAATGGGCACAAAGTCCCAATCAAACATTAACTGACAAAAGCAGCCGCGGAACTGCTGGTGCTGACTTCTGTCGGGCTGGACTGTACTCTCGGCATGGTCTCCCTGAAGGTTGAACAGCCACGTGGCAGCGCGTTGGGTAGAACTTTATATTGACAGGAATGCGGGTAGCTGAGGTAGGTGGAAACTCACATCAGCATTAAATGAGGCAACTGGCATAAGTAGTACGGCCCATGCTTGTCCTTTTGCTCGACATGTCTTGGCTCAGATCCCAAAGCTTGACACTTGTCGGATGATGCTGCTTGACACGTGTCTGCCTTAAAAGGCAGTCTATCCAACTTCGCCCGGGATTAGAGCGCAATCGGGTAGCACAGGTGAAAAACAGCGCAGTCGGGTTGACCTATTTCCCTACTGCGCACCGATCAAAGGGCGCAGTCCGACTTCGCTGCGAAGTCGGGTTACGCACCGGCACTTGCTGATTCTCACCGCCGTTCGGACTTCGCACAGACAAGGGAGCGCAGTTCGGACTTCGCGCAAAGTACGAACTTCGCCCCATCACTTAGTCATTTTTCTGCCAGCCTGCCAACCTTGCTACAAGGTGCGCCCAGAAAGAAGGGCGAAGTCGGACTTCGCACCAAAACTGGGCGAAGTCGGACTTCGCACCAAAACTGGGCGAAGTACGAACTTCGCACCAAAACTGGGCGAAGTCGGACCGACTTCGCACAAAAAACTGGGTTTCCTGGTTCAGCTTCCCGGGGCCATAACTTTTGATCCGCTGACACGATCGCCTATTATAATATATCGTTGGAAAGATTGCGAGAAGATCTGCAATAATAGAATATCCAGGGCTCATTTTGTCCATTTTATCGCCCCTGTTTATGGCCCGCAAAATCCCGAACACCTCAGCATGCCCTGACACTTAGCCATTTTTCAGGGCAACTGCTATCAATTTTGAGAAGAATGAGAATGTAGGGAAGAGAGAGAAAGGGGGAGAAGGAAGAGCAGCCCTCTTACAAAAAATTGAAAACATTGCACCCCGTACAAAATGTGACAACAGTACTTAGCCATTTTTTCAGGGCAACTGCTGTCATTTTGAGATCTGACTGAGGGGCTCAAAAGAAAGGGGGAAGAATGAGAATGTAGGGAAGAGAGAGAAAAGGAGAGAAGAGAAAGGGGAAAGAGAGGAAGAGGGAAAGGGAAGAGCAGCACTGTTACAAAAATTGAAGACATTGCACCCCGTGCAAAATGTGACAACATTTCTGGCGGCTCGCGGGGTGTCGAGCTCGCCTCGGCGCAAAGAATCCATGCCTTCATCCATTGGGTGTAGAGGAACTTACCTCCCCTGCCTTTTGCTGCTCTGGCCGTCCTCCTCGCGGCAGCTGTTCTTCAGATTCACTTCCGGCAGTTGCCTCCTCGGGTTCGCCTTCCGAATGCTCTCCGAGCTGGCTTACGCATCGCGAGATGCGCTTGTATGCGGCCTGGGCTTGGCCCCAGGCTTCTGCTTCGAACGGTCGGCGGTCAGCTACTTCTTCTAATGCTGCGTGAAATGCAGCGACCGCATGCAGGTCGATGGTGAGGTATCTTTTTCCCAACTCCTGGAAGTAGGAGCTGATCTTGCAGCACTTAGACACCATCTGGGTGACCTGACTTTCTTGAATTGGCTCGGTCCAGCTATCGATTTCAGCTGTATCTGCCACAAAGGACAGCCAATTCGCTTTCACCTGCTCATGGGTGAGAAACTGACCATTCTCAACATAGCCTGGGCACCCTAGCTCAGAGAGAGCGTGAAAAGGAGCCATACAAATGTCTTTTTCGTGTTCAAATGCATCTAGCATTCGTCTGGCAACTCTCACCTCTTCTGCTTTCTTAAAATATTTATGCAAGGTTACCCTTGCATCTGCCCATTCTGCAGCGAATGAGGACATGGGGGAGAATTGGAGGCCACTGCGCTCGCGCTCTTGAAGATTTATCGCCAGGTCCAGCCATTGCTTCGCCTGGCGCTCGGCCTCCTCTACCACAGGCTTTCCCTGGGCAGAAACTTCTTGGATCCTGGATGCGAAATCCGGGACCGCCATAGCTTTATATGTGTGGGGCTTGCATCCCCGCAGCAGATCAGCCCGCATCTCCTTAACTTTGTTCTTTGAGAAGACCGTCGCTTGAGATGCTCTCTCTGCAGATTGCGACTGCGCCTGCTTCAAAGATTCCTGGAGCTGAGAAATCTGCTCCAGGGCTGCTTGCTTTTCCGTTGCGGCTTCTTGCTGAGAAGCGGCCAGCTGGGCTTTTAGTTCGTTTATCTCTTGCTGCGCCGATTCCAGCTGCTCAGTGGACCTAGATAGGTCCTCTTCAAGCTGCCTTGTTTTATCCTGCAACTGGAAAAGTTCTTCCTGTTCCTCCAGACTTTTCACAAGGAGATTATCCGCCTTACGAATGATTCCCTGAATCTCGTATTGCTTGTGGATATCGTCAAAGCTCTTCTCCTTTCTCTGCAGCTCGTAGTCCGCCCTGGTCATTTCCCGGAGAGGCTTCTTCACTTTTGGAATTATCTTTTCTGTCGTGAGCACTCTCCTCCCGAAATCAAACTTGGTGCGCTTTACCGGGACGGCAATCTCTTCAGGTCTCCTCCGCTTCAAGTTTTGGAGGAAAGAGATTGGGTATTCTACGGCTCTAGCTGCCAGAGGCAAATCGTCCGTGTTCTGGAGGTCGTCCATGAAGTCCGGTTCCCCCTGCCTAGGGTTTTGTTGTGACATCTCTCCTGCGAACAGGGAGGTAGGAACAACCGGGAGGACTTTGGAAGGAACGACCGCTTTTGAGGGCGACCGGGGAGCGGAGAACGGAGCGGTTGATGCTGGTAGGGTTTCAAGCGGCTGGGGCGTTGGATGCAACGGTGAATGCGTAGCCTCAGCACTAACCACAGGTGAAGGGTTTGGGGTTTGACTCAGGGAAAGAGAAGCGTTGGGGTCCTGAGCAAACTGATTGAAAGAATGATGGCCGCTAGAAGGCTGTGGAGATGGAGAGGAAGACACGGCCACAACTTGCTCGGATTGAGCGGGAGATGGAGTCGGAGTAGGGCCAAATGGGATCTGAGGGAGCGGGGCAGCGGACGTACCTGCGGGCTCCGCCTGAGCCGATCTTTGGATGAATGTCTGCGGTTACGGTTCCGGCGGTGGGCTCGGGATCATCCGAGAGAAACAACCTACGGGGCGGGCTGGACGCGAGCTGCGGCTCTGCGGCGATTCTTTGCACCGTCAGGCTAGGTCGCTTGATTCTATCAACCCTCTTCCTCTTCTTCTCTTCTGGAACAATGGCCGGATCGGGAGGAGAGGAAGTAGGTGCAACGGGCCGCGATGTTCCCACGGTAAACTTGTACCGGGGTTTGACTTGCAGAAGGTCTGCCGCGGGCGGTCCGGTCGCTGGTGGTGCTGGCGCCTTTTGTGCCTGAAGGGTCACCTCGGGCGTTGACTTGACTGGTTTCTGCGCCTTTTCAGGCACCACCTTGGAAGCAACAGGCTGCATTGGGTCCACTTGGATATCTGCTGGGCCCGCACTGGCAGTTGTAAAAGTGTACAACTGTTGGGAGGAAGACCCCCCTTTATAACCCTCAAAGGGACCTCGGGGAACGTAATCTCGAAATGCGAAAGGCCGCCAGCTTTCAATGTGCTGGTCATATAGAGTTGAAAAGTCATCATCAACGGCCAGATTTCTCCTGATGGATTTATCGTGCTGCGTGCGGCACCTCATCTTCCAGCATTCAACAATTTTTTCTCTTGGCCAGTTCAGGCCTGCCAGCTTGGTGATGAGTTTTTTGAAACCTGGAGAAGAGAACTTGTGGTCCGGGTTTCGCTCGGGGTCGTATGCTACCTCCTCGCAGTAAAATTCCTGCCACGGAGGCCATGCTTCCATCAAGTCGATCTCCCAGTCGAGGTCAACATGGACCACATCGCATCTGTCTTCGATTATATCCGCCCGGGGGCAGATATGTGTAAACTTTCCCCTTATCCCGTATGGGTCATATTTCCAGCGCTGCGGCAGCAGAATCAGACCAATGTCGTAGAGCTCCCGCTCGAGATAGACATGCTGTCCTATCTCTGATACTTCAACGTTCGCCCAGGAAAGAGGATATTGAAAGATATGGCCCCTTTTCTTTCCCTGGCCGAACTCTTCTTCTATGTAATCCATCTGCCGCGCAACCTCCATCCCAAACTGATGATCCGTGCACCAGTAGGGCAGCAGATGAGGTTTGCCCTTGAATCCGTAGATTCTGACCACAATCCCCTGCGTCAGTCTAAAAACGTCCCCGAGTTTGTGGTTCAGCAAGTGGTTTGTCATTTCCTGCGGGGGGCGAGGGATCTCACCATCGTTGAAGACTGACATGACCAGGCCCAGAAAGTTGAAGTTGAACTTGTAGTAAGACCCTTTCCGGTATAGGTCATCCGTCCACAGATAGACGGGTGCGTGGCTCTCCCTTCTCATTTTCCTTCTTCGGGTTCGGGATAGGCATCCGGGAGTGCAAGTGATACAAACAAAGCCAAGCCAAGAAGGAACTGAACCGAAATTCAGTTGACTGCTTTTTCTGGAGCCTCACCAGTGGAGTGAATAGCGTATGCAAGCCAGTCCGCCCAGTCAAAGAAGATTGGGCGCTTCCCACTTCTCTGCGCTGTTGGTTCATAGGATTCTCCGCATAGGAGACATTTCGCCAGCGCTAGCTGGTACGGCTGTACCAGCTCGTCAGAGTCGCGGCCGAGGACCCACGCCGGGATGGTGTATAGGTATTTGCTACGAAACCTTTCCGGGGGTACGGGGCCGGTTGGCCTTTGTCCGGTTGTGAGCGGGGCGTTCGGCTCTGAGTTGAGGAAATCCCTCATCTTTTTTGTGTGCGTAAAGCGCCCTGCTTGCTCGGCAAGATTTATCCTTTTAACAATCGCGCTGGAATCATACTGCAACCCCGGGGCGAAGGCTGGCTGGACAGTCTCTCTGCGGAGTGCGAACAAGGGTTTACCGCTGGAGCTGCAAATTTGCCGGGTAGCTAGTGCGTAATGTCTGACAATGATGTCGACCGGCTCCGGGCATTGATGGACGGGAGGGCACAAGAACCGGAAAAGGTTCGATACGTATGCCGCCCGAAATGGTGAGAGGGCGAAACCTTGTCGGCCCAACTTTCCACATTTGTCCGCAGTTTAGTCAGGCTCATAGAAAGCGAGCCGTCCTTGTACCCAGATAGGTAATTAACCGGTGGTGGTGGGGCTTGCCCACGCTGTACTTTCTTTGCCGGGACTTTGACTTTCGCTCCTGCGGCGTCTCACTCTTGAAAACACCCGTTTGTGGGAAATCTCCACTTTCGCGCCCTTCGCTGGGCGAGCTTGCATTGGCAACTTTCCTTTGTCCATCCTGTTGAAGCAGCAATAATTACGATCTCTGGATGTCTGCAGGAAAATTCGCAGTCACAGGAATAATCTGCACGATTTGGCATGTTTGGATGCATCAGACCCCCTTTTCTAGACAATGACAGCGTCATTAATGGTGCGCAGGAGGGGGTAGGTCGGCTGGCAAGTGAAGGCGTTATGATTTTTGGTGGCTGCACAGGAGAATGTTTTGAAAAACGCACCCGGGTTGCCGCGCCATGCTTCTTTGATTGCACTTTCCTTGAAGATTGCGCAATCATTAAATTTAACTTTGGACGCTGCGCCATGGCTGACGTCACTGCCACAATCTGGGCACACTGCTCAAGAAAAAACCCCTTGGGTGCGGAAACCCACCTTTAACTGTCGCAATGCGCCTTGGGCCCAGGCTTGGAACTTTGGAATATTTTATTTATTATTTTTTAAACCGTCCGAGCTGGCCCAGAAGGCAAGGCGCAATCGGACTTCGCCCAAAGTTGGGCGCGATCCGACTTCGCCAGCGCAGTCGGACTTCGCCCCAAAATCGGGCGCAGTCCGAACTGCTACTTGCATTAGGACTTGCTTTCTTTTCTAACTGCGCCGAGGATCGGGCGCAGTCCGACCTTTGCAACCTTTGGTTGATGCCTTGAACATTTGTCGCCTTTCGATGGAGTGTGCTCGGACTTCGCCCGAAGTTCGGGCGAAGTTCGTGCTTCGCGCGAAGTTCGCACTTCGCGCGCAAGCTGAGCGCAGCTCGAACTTCGCGCGAGAGCGGAGTGTAAACGGACTTCGCGCGCGAGGTCGGACTTCGCTCAAAATCGAGCGCAGTCCGAACAGACTCCTTTGCAGCATCTCTCTTTTCAAGTTGCGCTCTTTGGCCGGCGCGCAGCCCGACTTCGCTGCGAAGTCGGGCAGCGCACCGCCACTTAGCCATTTTCCCTGCTTTCTTCAAGCAGCTCCCTTTACGGACTTCGCCCCTTCGAGGGCGACAACAGACTTCGTTGCGAAGTCTGTGCTCTCTCCCAATGTCCCGTTTTGGCTCAAACAAATGGAAAACTGAAAGCTGGAAAACTGTACATGCTGAAAATAAAAATGCATAAGGGAAATTTTTACAAAGAAGGGCCCCTTGGGCACCTTCAACAGCGGTAGATTTTTAAGTGGAACCCGTTAACGGGGATAGGTAGGAGCTGACCCTCCATATCCCGAAGTATGTAAGCATTGAACTGGTTCACCCGGGCAATCTGATAAGGGCCCTCCCAGAGGGCATCAAACTTCCCGTGGTTGCCCGGCTTCGCCTTATAGGAGTCCCACTTCAGCACCAGGTCCCCGATTTTAAAAACTCGGGCAGTGGTGCCTTTTGCAAACCAGCCTTGAGTGGCTGCAATATGATTGGTGAAGGCCTGGTATGCTTTTTCTCTGTCTTCTTCCAACTGCAGAAGTTGGCACAGTCTGTCATCCACCGGGTCTCCACTGCTCCTGTCTTCGTCCAACATCCATAGGGCAGGGATTTCGATGTGAGCTGGCATGACAGCCTCTTTACCGTAGACGAGCGCATAAGGGGACGTTCTGATGGATTTTTTGAATGAAACTCTGTCCGCCCATAGCGCCCGGTTCAGGAGTAAATGCCAAGTCCGCTTGTTCCTGTCAATGGTCCTTCTGATGATCTTCAGGAGGTTCTTGTTAGTAGACTCGGCAAGGCCATTCCCCTGCGGGTAGTAATTAGAAGACATTTTGTGATAAATGCCAAGTTTGCCGGTGTACTCCGTGAGTACAGCGCCTGCAAATCCCGGACCATTGTCCGTCACAATTGACTCTGGGACCCTAAAGCGGGTAATCAGGCTCTCAAGGATCCTGATGACCATTTCTTGGTCTGCATTTTTGGTCGGAATCGCCTCTGCCCACCGTGTGAAGTAATCGGTGGGTTGTAAGAATAAACTTGTGTCCGAGCGAGAGGAACTAGGCGAAATCACCCCAATGAAGTCTAGACCCCATTCTTTGGAACGGAGCCTCGGCTTTGAATCGGTTGAAGGGGCGGGGGTGCTTTTACGTTTACGCCGGCAAA
Source organism: Wollemia nobilis (assembly GCA_028583015.1). Lineage (NCBI taxonomy): Eukaryota > Viridiplantae > Streptophyta > Pinopsida > Araucariales > Araucariaceae > Wollemia > Wollemia nobilis. Next base: position 12,687,730 of record JAQPPZ010000754.1, on the reverse strand, counting down.
CCTCGGCATTGATCACACTTAGAACAGACCGCATAAGCGTACGCCAAATAGAGTGGGCCAATAGTACCGGCTCTAATTATTTTTAAGGCCGTGGGCCTTGCGGAATGATGACCTCCGGGCATCCCGGAATGAAATTCTCCGAGGACCCTGGGCTGGTCGGATTTTATGACGCACCGCAACAGGATGCCGTCAATATTTTTGAAGTAAAGCCCCTCGGGGCGAAGAGTGTACTTAAGTGCACCTAGCCGAAATCTCCTTCGTTGTGAGGCGTTCAGGTGATCGGGACATCTTCCGGTGCAGAAATATCTCACCAGTTCATCTGTCCAATCACTCTCCTCCGATAAGGAGTTGGCTAGGTAGATGCTTGTCGCTGTGTCCTCCCACTTACAGGCGGAGATGCCGGCTACAGCGCTTCGGGCCAGCTCCTGACACAAGGCTCGGCCTACGATAAGCTTTGTGGGCCGCACTTCGATGTCGAACTCCTGGATTTTTGCAATCCATCCTGCTCTCTTGTGACCCGGCTCTCCTTGTATGATGAAGCTTCGAACGTCCGGGTGAATCACAAAGACAGTCGTTTTGCTCTGGGAGACAAAATGCCTGAACTTTCGGAGGGATTTCATGACAGCGTGAACCTGCCGCTCTATAAAGTTGTATTTTTCCTCATGCGGCTGAATCACTTGGCTCAAGAACGCTATGGGGCGCTCCTCGCCATCGTCTCCCTTCTGAGTCAGGACTGCGGCGTAACTTTCCGGTTCTCCCACCGCATAAAGGATGAAGTCCTTGGAGTAGTCCGGGTTTATCAACACCGGAGCTTGCGCGATTCGAGCCTTGATCTCCTCGAAGGCTTGCTCTCTCTCATCAGTCCATTCATAAATTGTATCTTTTTTCAGCAGTTCGGCCATAGGCTTGATCACCTGTGCGAAGTCCGGGATGAACTTCTGCACGAAGTTAATCTGACCGAAGAAGGACTGCAGCCCTTTTTTATCGATTGGGGCTGGCAAGCGCGTGAGGGCTTCTGCTCTGTCAGGGTCAATGGCGAGGCCTTTCTCGGAGATGACATGTCCCAGCAGCTTACCTTCTTTTACCGCGAAGACGGACTTCTTCGGGTTTATAGAAATGCCGAATTCTCGACACCTCTCAAATATTTGCCGCGGGTGGGAAACATGATCCCCTCTTTGGTGAGAGAAAACGGTCATGTCATCAAGATAGATGACAATGATCTTATTGAGCAGCTCTCGAAAGGCCAGGTCCATGGCCCTTTGGAATGTGGCACCGGCATTGGATAAGCCGAAAGGCATGCGGCGATAGGCGAACGTTCCCCATTTGGTGGTGAACGCCGTCTTATCCTTGGTCCTCATCCCTGACCCAAATCTGGTTGTAGCCGGAAAATCCATCTAGGAGTGAGAATCTCCGGGCTCCAGCAACGATATGTAGAATCTGGTCGATTTGGGGAAGCGGATAGTGGTCCTTGAGGGAGGCCTGATTCAGGTTTATGAAGTCGACACGAGACGAATGTCGCCATTCTTTTTCCTCCACGAGGCACCAAATTCGCGACCCGGGATGAATGTTTGATGGGGTAGATGATTTTGGCCTCCGGCATCTTCAAGAGCTCGGCTTTCATCATGGCCTCAATTTTCGGATTTACGGCCCTACGCTCTGTCGGAACGGCTTGGCGCCATCCTCTAGCTCAATGGTATGCTGGATTACATCTCTGTCATACCCCTTCAAATCCTCGTAGCACCAGGCCACGATGTCGGGGAACTCTCGGCACAGTGATCTGATCTGCTCAAGTTCCTCCGACGTGCAGTCTGTCCCGACCTTGATAGTTTTACCAGGTTCAAGTTCCAGGTCGGCATACTGCTTCGGGTCTACTTTGATCCTATGAGATATAGCTCTGTCATTCTGATCAAATAGACTTTCTAATGTAATCAGTCCTTTTGGGACATGATTATTTTTTAACTGTATCAACCCCTCATATTGCTCGTCATCAGGGTCTCTACCTTCGATTGAACCAACTTCGTTAACCAAAAATGTGACGATCTCCTCGTCACAGTTGAACACTTGCCAGTGGGTGTCCTTATCAGGCACAGAAGGCCTGTAAATAGTGCGAACCGGCTTCGGTTTTCGGACAACGTCATCAGCCGGAACGTGCCTGGCTCCAACAGACGCGAGAATGTCAGCGTGTTTGTTCTTTTCACGTGATATCGCCTTGACATTCAACGAGTCGAACGACTCCATCAGGTCCCACACCCGGTTGCGGTACGCCTTAAGATAGTGCTTGTTTGGAGGCGCACTTGTTCGTAACACTGGTGACACACCGGCTACGAATCTCCAAAGATCTGCAGGTGTTTAATCCCCGACCTCTCCGCCTTTCGCAAACCCAAGCACGGGGCTTCGTACTCCGCCGAGTTATTAGTGCAGCTCCAGGCCAACTTTGTAGGTATAGTCCTTCTGGATCCCAGTCGGAGAAACCAGAAGTACCCCTGCACCGGCGCCATTTTTGCATCGCGCGCCATCAAAGAAAAGCTTCCATAGCTTCTCAGGTGCAGGTCCCACTTCTTTTGTAGCTGACTTGTCAAGCCTCTCGGGCTGTACAACGGTGTAACAGCCCTGCTCTGTCTCAATTACGGCATTGAAATCCCGCAAAGAGAACTCATCTTCAAGCTGTAGCACTTCGAGGGCTTGCTCCGTCAGCTCCACTGTCACCAGTTCTTCTTCAGACAGTTTGGACCATGCAGTCCAACTCTTCTCCGGGTATCTTCTCTACTAGGAAGGTGGAAGGCTTCTCGTTAAAGATTCTTACTCTTCTGTCTTTGAAAGGCACTTCCATGTGTGAGTAGTCTAGAGACGGTACCCGCCCGGCTTTGCGGTGAACTCCCGGGAGAGACACATGCCGAAGTAGGGAGCCGGGTCAACAATTACGACCTCCTGGATGACAACTATGTCGAGAGCCTTATGCGGCCGAATCGGGATGTCCTTTATGACACCAAGCTGTCTTGACGGGGGTGCCGTCTAATTGCGGCACGCCTTGGCTGCTCCTTGTGTATTCCATCCCGATCTCGTCACGAGACGGCTTTCGGCATAACGGTCGTGGAAGCGCCGAGTCCACCATGCAGTTGTGAACTATGTGCCCTTGCATCCGTAAAGACAGATAGAAGGGAGGTGGTCTGTTCTTCCCGGTGGCTGAGACTGTCAGAGGCTGAACCAGGACAGCAGGCTGTGTCTGCTTGCCGTTCTTCATGTTTTTCAGGGATTCTTGCAGCAGATCCACATGGCACGGGAGCAGAAGAGCATCGTACATGCTGATTCTAGCGGGTGTTCTTTTCAACTCGTCTACTATCTTTGTGGCCCGAGGTGCTAGCTCCTCTGCTTCTTTTGCCGGCTCATACTTCGTCCGGTACTGCTGGGTGGCCTCAACTCTCTGTCTCTTGGTCAGAGACGGGTACTTCAGCTTCTCCTGGGCTTGTTCTTTGGTTTCAGCTGGAGGTTGAGGTACATGAGCTTTAGCCGGAACTGGGGCTCTTGCTATAGGGGGCTTGGCTGGAACAGGGACTGACTTTACCGGAGGAGGCTTGGCTAGAGCTTTGTCTTTGGATGCCTTCTCCTGGGCTGTGTAGGGCCACGGCCGCTTGTACGGTGGCAGACCGCCGGGCTGCGGTTTTTCTCTTCTGGCATACACCTTCAGAGGCTTTTCCACAGCATCTGCAGTTTTCTTTTCTTCCTTGGCGGGCGGCACTAGATTTTCCTCTGGGAGGGCGAAGTTGGCTTCACCGTCCAGGATCATGTAGAGTTCATCGTCCTCTTCTATGGCGCTGCCGGCCAAAGTTTGGATGTAGTGCTGGTGCAGTGTGCAGTCTTCCTCCGAATGCGGGTCATTGCACGTAGTGCACCAGTTAACTTGGTCGGAAGGACCAGGTTTGTCTTCGATAGCAGCATTCCTCGGAGGCGGACGCCTCTGCAACTGTTGTTCTGGGGGCCTGTCTTTTGTCAGCGCCGGGGGCGGATATGGCCTCCTAGGAGCCGAGGTCCATCTGGGCTGCTTCTTCTTCAAAGCGGTCATGTCATTGGACATGGCATGATAACTCGAGGCCAAAGCCCGCACCTCCTGGAGAATTGTATTCTGAATGTTATTGTCAGGAGGCGGCAACTGTGCCGGTGGAGGCAATGCGGCTAATGGAGGAGGATTGGAATAAGGTGCGTACTGCGGAGGAGCAGGGAGTGCTGGAAAATGCGGAGCAGGAGGCGGGTGAGGATAATGCAATTGTGGCGGGCCGTAAGGGGTTACGACCGGCGCTGGATTCCATTCTTCTTTGGGGCTGCTTGTCTCGATGTGGACGGCGCATCACCAGAAGCTGATGGATACTGGGATCTAGGAAAGTCGGGACGGATGGGTTCCTGCACTCTGGACGGGAGTCTGCCGATGGAAATGATATCAGCTTCAACTTGCTGGGCAGCCTCATACAGAGCAGGAAACTCATCTATTCTGGCAATCTTCAGCAGCAGGCATATGTCTGAGTTGAAGGATCTCAGGTAGTAGTGAGCAGCCATGCCGGCTGAAGGCCTAAGTTCGCGAGGTACCCGTTTCCAGGATCTCGCAAACCTGATGTTAAAATCAGACACCTCCTCTTGAGGGTGTCTCTGGATGCTTTGGAGCCCGATGCAGCAAAGAAGTAGGGTCGGCGGACTCGTTGCATCCTTTCCACGAGTCTTCTGGCAAGCTGGGGCCATCCTGTGATAGATCCCTCTGGCAGCGATCTCCACCAGTAGAGAAGCTTTCCCCTCAGGGAAAGGGCCAGCAGACGGGTCTTCACACTCTCGTCGGTAATGGAATGCAATGCGGCCAGGGCAAGGATGTCCTGGATGTGCTCGTACGCCGTCTTGCCGTAGCCGTCGTACGTAGGGATGGACTTTAAGGCGGCGGGGGCACAGCTTGCTGTCCGACCAGGGCCAAGGGCCCTGTAGAGTCCACCGCCGGGAAGAGATCATCATCATTCTGCTGCTGGGCAGCCATTGGTTCTTCTTCTTCTCCTCCGTCGGTAGTATACTCAGTGTCGGTACTTTCCGAGGATGCAGATTCCTCTTCTTCCTCGGCCTCTTCTATTTCGTTCTCAGCTCCTCCGACTTCGGCTTCGGCTTCTTCTCGAATTTCGGCCTCGGCTTCGTCGACACGAGCCTGCGGATCGGCCAGCCTGACAACTTCGCCTCGAGCGTTGATGTCTAGTTCGTAAAAGTCAGGCGGGTTTCTCGGATCTCTTGCTCGCCACCTTCTTGTTTGCATGAAGGTGCTAGGACCGGTCTTTCGGACTCAGAAGATATGTTCGTGCAGAGTCGCCAGGTGCTCAGATTTTGAACAGCAATGAAGCGAACACCGGTGCTTCGATTCGGGGGTGAGAAACTTCCTTGTCTCACCAAGTGCTCAGAAACCATTGTCAGCGCCAGGTGGAGACTGATCAGAAAATCTCTCTTCAAATGTGGGACCCTGGTCCCACCGGGCGTGCTGAGAAATTGGTTACGAATCTGCCATGAGGAAAGGATTTTGGGTTAACGCGCCCAGATTCGCCCACCAGCATGAAAGGCCGGAAGGAAGGAATGCCTTCCGTGCCAATCTCCGGAGAAGGCCGGCTTCCTGTGGGGTTTTATGGTTTGAGATAAGGGTGCGGGGAAAGAGATAAAAATGCGGAAAGCATTTACAAATATGAGTGGAGTTGGGTGGGGGGAACTAACGATGCGGCAACACATCAATCACCACTACTTACTGCATCATAAATACAAAGCACAACCGGGAAGCTGCAAAACCTAAGTATACCTTTTATATAAAGACACATACGCACGACTACAATGGTCCCCTAGCAAACATTCTCCCAACAAGGAGAACTAACAGCACGGCAATGCATCAATCACCACTACGTACAGCAACTAAACAGAACACACAAACGGAAGGAACTGCTACCAAAAGTATTCTATGTATCCTCTAATTAATTAAGTCTAAGAATACTTGGCCACCAAATGCTGAAACGAATCAACAAGCCATGACACAAGAAACACGACAAAAGAGAGGCAGCATAAAGAATGAGTAGAACAGAGCCAGGCATATACTTTATATTGATAAGCAGAAGCACAGCTACAATGGTTCCCTAACAGACATTCCCCTTCCACCACTTTACAATGACAATGTGGTGGCTATTTATAGCATGAGAACCCCCGATTACATTAATGGGCACAAAGTCCCGATCAAACATTGGCTAACAAAAAGCAGCTATGGAGTTGCTGATGCTGACCTTTGTCGGACGGGAGTGTACCTGCGGCATGGTCTCCCTGAAGGCTGTACAGATTTGTGGCAGCGCGTTAGGTAGAACTTCTCATCGGCAGGAATGCGGGTAGGCTGGAGCAGGTAGAACCTCTAATCAGCCTTAAAGGCGGCAGCTGGCTTAAGTAGTGCGTCCCATGCTTGTCCTTGAGTTCGGCACGTTTTGGCTCGGATCCCGGAGTTGGACACTTGTCGGATGATCTTGCTTGACACGTGTACGCCTTGAAAGGCAGTTTATCCAACTTCGCCCAGAACCCGAGCGCTGTCGGATTGCGCGAGCGAAAACAGCGCAGTTGGGGATGCCTTAGTCAAATTTCAAGTTTGTTTCCCTACGCACCTGTCAAAGGGCGCACTCCGACTTCGTTGCGAAGTCGGGTTGCGCACAGGTGGAAGCTGCTTCCTGCCGCCGTACGGACTTCGCCCTGGAAAGGGCGCGTAGTCCGACTTCGCTGCGAAGTCGGACTTCGCCCCAACACTTAGTCATATTTCCTGCCAGCCTGCTACCAACTTCGCCCAGAAAGCAGGGCGCAGTCCGACTTCGCTGCGAAGTCGGACTTCGCCCTGAACACTTAGAAATTCTGGCTGGTCCTGTCACACTGCGCAGTTTGCATTCCTGCTGCGCTCCAACTAGAGGGCGCAATCCGACTTCGCTGCGAAGTCGGATTGCGCCTCAGTACTAGCCATTTTTCGGGGCAAGCTGCTGTCATTTTGAGATCTGGCGAGGGGCTCAAAAGAAAGGGGAAGAATGAGAATGTAGGGAAGAGAGAGAAAAGGAGAGAAGAGAAAGGGGAAAGAGAGGAAGAGGGAAAGGGAAGAGCAGCACTGTTACAAAAATTGAAGACATTGCACCCCGTGCAAAATGTGACAACAAGTCACTGCAATATATTCTGCTTCAGTGGTTGATAAAGCCATCACAGACTGCAACTTAGAAGCCCAACTCACAGCGCCACCAACAAGAGTGAAAGTCTATCCTATAGTGGACTTTCTCCCATCTCTATCTCCACCATAATCAGAATCCACAAAACCTTTAACCTGCAAACTATCCGATCCGTAGTAAATAGCAGCATCTGAAGTGTCTCTTAAATATCTGAATATCCATTTCATCGCATTTCAACGCTCCTTACCAGGATTTGCCATGTACCGACTGACTACTCCCACTACTTGGGCAATATCCGGTCTGGTGCTCACCATGGCATACATGAGGCTTCCTAGTACTAATGAATACGGTACACAAGACATGCTTGTCTTCTCTTCTTTTGTTCTAGGACACTGGTTGGAAGACAATTTTAAGTGTGAAAGAAGTGGGGTACTAACTGGTTTTGCATTCTGCATATTGAAGAGCTGCAGAATCTTTTCTATATATGACTTTTGACTTAACCAGATCTTTCTTCCTTTTCTGCCCCTGTGTATCTTCATCCCTAAAATTTGGTTTGCTGCTCCTAAATCCTTCATTTCAAATGTCCTAGCCAATTGAGCCTTAAGATCAATGATTTTCTTCATGTTGGGGCCTGCAACCAGCATATCATCAACATACAACAACAAAATAATAAAACTGTCATCATCAAACCTCTTATGGTATCCATAATGGTCAGCTTCACTCCTGCTGAAACACTGGCTCTTCATGAAGGTGTCAAATTTTTTGTACATCCTTGGCGCCTGTTTCAACCCATACAAAGATTTCTTCAGTCTGTAAACCAAATGCTCTTTGTCTCTTTCTTCATAGCCCTTAGGCTGATCCATATAAATCTCCTCCTCAAGATCACCATGCAGGAAAGCAGTCTTTACATCAAGTTGCTCCAGTTCTAAATCCTGTGCTGCTACAAGTGCAAGTAAAACTCTAACAATAGTCATCTTCACAACTGGAGAAAAAATTTAATTAAAGTCTATACCTGACTTTTGCACATAGCCTTTTGCCACCAAGCGAGCTTTATAGCGTTCCAACAACCTATTGCTGTTTTTCTTTACTTTGTAAGCCCACTTGTTTCCAACAGCCTTTCTTCCAGGTGGAGATCCACAAGTTCCTGTTGTCACATTTTGCAAAGGGGTAAAGATTATGAAAATTTGTAAAATTGCTATGCCTCCTTTCCTCGTTTCTTTCCAGTTTTGCTCATGCAGTTTCCATGTTTCATGTCTTCCATTTTCTGTTTTCATGCTTTGTTTTCCAAGTATTCCATCAGTTCTGGCAAGTTTGAAAAAAGGGCCAAAAAATGACTAAGTCTGGGGCATTCCCTTGGTCGCTCCGTTTTGGAGCGATTCCGGGAGTCGCTCCCTCTTTCGGGCGACGCTCGTCGTCGCTCACTTTTGGAGCGAACCTCAGCAGGAGAGCAAAATTTGGCTAAGTGTTAGATTGGGAGCGACCGACGTCGGTCGCTCAATTTCCTAGCGACTCCTGTCGTCGCTCCCTTTTTCAAGCGAACCTCGGCGGGCAAGCAAAGGCGCAAAATATTCTAAGTGTTGGCCTGGGAGTGACTGATGTCGGTCGCTCATTTCTCGGGCGACGACCGTCGTCGCTCCCCTTTTTGAGCGACCGTGGGCAAAAGATGAAAAGATGAAGAAAAAAGACTAAGTGCTGAGCCGACGCCGGTCGCTCCATTTTGGAGCGACTCCCGTCGTCGCTCAACTTTACCAGCGATCCCCGTCGCCGCTCGCTGTTGCCCAAGCAGACTTCGTCAAAGGCAGCACTCATGATGACGCCGATCGCTCCGTTTCAGAGCAATTTTGGGCGTCACTGCCATTTTTCAGCAACAGCGGGTGAGAAAATTCAAATTTGGCTAAGGCACCAAGGTAGCTGTTGTCACATTTTGCATAGGGGTGCCATGTTTTTAGTTTCTGCATGTATGCTGCTCTTTTCCCTTCCTTCACCTCATCTTCCCTTTTCTTCATCTCTCCCTTTCTTCCTCTTCCTCGCAGTTTCATTCCCTCTTCTTCTTTCCCCCTTTCTTCCCCCCAGTAAAACTTCAGCAGGTGTTCCTTGAAAATTTTCTAAGTGTTGGGGCGACATCCGACTTCGCAGCGAAGTCGGAGTGCGCCCTCAGTTGAAGCGCGATAGGGAACCCGAAGTGCGCAGCGAGACGAGAAATAATTGAAAATTTGACTAAGTGTCAAGGCGACACCCGACTTCGCAGCGAAGTCGGGGTGCGCCCTTCTTCTGGGCGCACTAGGGGGAACAGATGCGTCGAGAAAATCAGCTAAGTGTTGGGGGCGACACCCGACTCGCGGCGAAGTCGGAGTGCGCCCCTTTTCCAGTGCGAAGTCCGAATAAAGGAAGAAGACAAGCACCGGTGCGACACCCGACTTCACAGCGAAGTCGGAGTGCGCCCTTTGACCGGTGCGCAGTTGGGTAAAACTAACTCAGAAAATGTTAAGGCAAGAAGGCCTTCCAACTGCGCTGATTTCAGCCTGCGCAACCCGATAGCGCCGAATTCCTGGCGAAGTTGGATAAACTGCCTTTCAAGGCAGACACGTGTCAAGCATCAACATCCGACAAGTATCCATCTCCGGGATTCGAGCCAAAACTTGACCGCACAAGGATAAAGCATGGGCTACACTACCGGCACCATCTGTCACCATTTAAGCCGATGTGAAGTGCCATCTGCCGCACCTACCCGCATTCCTGTTGACCGGAGACTTGACCCAACGCGCTGCCACGTAGCTGTACCGCCTTCAGGGACACCATGTTGCAAGGACAGAAGTCGACATCAACAGCTCCTCAGTCGCTCATGACAGCCACTGTCTTGTCTGGGACTTCGTGCCCATGAATGTAATCGGGGGGAATTTTGGGCTATAAATACCCACCACGTTTTGATTGTAAGTGGTGGAAGGGGAATATATTGCTAGGGGATTGTTGTCACATTTTGCACGGGGTGCAATGTCTTCAGTGTTGTAACTGTGCTGCTCTTCTTTTTTCCTCTTCCCCTATTTTCCTTCCTTCTCCTCTCCCTTTCCTTTTCCTTCCCGCATTCTCTTTCTTTCCCCCCTTCTTGGAGTCCCCAGTTGATTTTTCAACTTTCCAGCAAGTTACCTGAAAAATGGCTAAGTGTTGGTGCGAAGTTCGCACTTCGCCCATTCTGGGTGCGAAGTGCGCACTCGCCTGATTTGGTGCGAAGTGCGCACTTCGCCCAGTTTTGGTGTGAAGTCCGACTTCGCCCCACTTTACGGCGCACCTTGCAAGTAGCGGATTAACGATTGCGCGGTGAGCAGAAGATGATAAAAGGCCGGAGCAGAGTCCGTACGGCGGCAGACACCAGTTTCCACCTGTGCGCAGCCCGACTTCATAGCAAATTCGGAGTGCGCCCTTGACAGGTGCGCAGTAGGGGAACAAACCCAGAATTTGACCAAGGCATGAAGGCCTTCCCGACTGCACTGTTTTCTGCCCGCGCAACCCGAGACGCTCTGATCCCAAGCGAAGTTGGACGGAATGCCTTCCAAGGCAGACACGTGTCACACAGCATCATCCATCATCCGACAAGTGTCCGACTCGGGATTAGAGCCGAAACGTGCCGAGCAAAAGGACAAGCATGGGCTGCATTGCTGCGCCGGAAGCCTCATTTAAAGCTGATCCGAGGTTTTACCTGCTCCGACTACCCGCATCATCTGCGGAGGGAGATTCCGCCCAACACACCGCCATGTAGGCTGTCCCGGCTTCCGGGAAGACCATGCTGCAGTGCGGTCCGGTCCAACAAAAGGTCGGCATTTGCAGCTCTTTCGCCGCTTTTGTCGACTTATGTTTGACTGGGACCTTGTGCCCATTAATGTAACGGGAGGGACTTGGGCTATAAAAGCCCACCGTAAATTCATTGTAAAGGGTGGAAGGGGAATGTCTGTTAGGGAACCACTTGTGCCCATTGTAACCGTGCTTCTGCTTATAAATATAATCTGTATGCTTGGTTGCGTTACTGCTTCCTTGTTTTTTATGCTGCCTTTCTTTATATTCATGCCTTAGGCTAACCTGTGTCATGGCTCGTTGATTCATTTCAGCATTTGATGATCAAGTGCCTCTAGCATTGCTTGTTTAAAGCACCCCTGTACTTCATGAATTAAAAGGATACATAGAATAGCTGTAGTAGCAGTTCCATCAATTGTGTGTTTTGTTGCTGGTCCGTATCTGGTGATTGGTGCGCTGCCGTACTGTTAGTTCCTTGTAGGGAATGTCTGTTAGGGGGCCATTGAAGCTGTGCGGTTAAATTCTCTACATAAACACATATACCTGGCTCTGATATCTCTATGATTGCTTTCTACCCATGTTAGTGTCCGTAGGTGGTGATTGACGTGTTGCCGTACTGTTAGTTCCTTGTAGGGAATGTCTGTTAGGGAGCCATTGTAGCCGTGCGTACACTGCTTGGGTATCGGAAGTATACGTTAGACTTTGCAGTTCTTTGTCATGCTTTGTGTTTATATGCAGTAAGTAGCGGTGATTGGTGTGTTCCCGTACTGTTAGTTCCCCCCACCAACCTTTGAATATATTTGTAAATCTCTTTCTGTACATTTATTTCTTTCCTGTACTCTTAGCTTGAACATAAACCCCCAAAAAGGAGCCGGCCTTCTCCGGAGATTGGCTCGGAAGGCATCTCTTCCTTCCGGCCTTTCATGCTGGTGGGCGAATCTGGGCGCATTAACCCAAATCCTTTCCTCATGACAGATTCGTAACCAACAGGGACAATTGTAGTTGTGCGTTTGCCTGAAATATAAGCATACTCTTGGCTCTGCTTACTGTCTTTTATCTTGCATGCTGCCTCTCCTTGTCATTTTTGCCTCATGTTTCTTGTGTCATTGCTTGCTGTTGTCTTGAACTCGGACTCCGAGCATTTGGTGGCCAGGTATTCCTGGAATGCATAGATAGAGGATACATGGGATCGGCGATAGCTGTAGTTTCAATGTATGTTTGTAGATGAATGTTGTTAGTAGTGGTGATTGATTCGTTGTCGTCTTTGCTTATTCCCCCCACCCAACTCCAATCACATTTGGAATCCCTTTCTGCACTTTTATCTCTTTCTGCATTTTTTATCTCTTTCCCAGCACTCTTATCTTAACAAAACCCCACAGGAAGCCGGCCTTCTCAAGAGATTGGCACGGAAGGCATCCCTTCTTTCCGGCCTTTCAATCTGGTGGGCGAATCTGGGCGCAATAACAACAAATCCTTTCCTCATGGCAGATTCGTAACCAATAGTAGCGACCGACGTCGGTCGCTCATTTTTCGAGCGACTCCCGTCGTCGCTGCCTTTTTTCAGCGACCGTCGTCGTCTCTCCCCCCACATCAGCAAATATGAGAAAGATGACCAGATTGCAGATTTTCCAAGGAGAAGTGCATCCTGGGTTCGCCCCATTCTGGAGCGACTCCCAGGGTCGCCATTTTTCATCTGCGACTTTGGTCAAAACCCCCAGTTTCCAGCGCCGCACGGATTTCGGGATTCGCGCCTGTCAGGATGAGACAGGAAGTGTGCTGTCAGAGTACCAGGGTAGGTGGACATTGAAGGACAAACTGTACCACATCTACCGCATTTAACCGGACCTGACTTTCCAGCCCACCATATCTGACCGGACCCGTACGGATTTCAGAAGAGCCATATTGCAAGTACACCTACGGCCGACAGAGGTCTAATCCTGACAGCTTTTGCAGCTTTTAGCAGCTTTTTCCGGTTCTTGGATTCCGTGCATATTTGTATTTTGGGGGGAAAATTCTGCTATATATAGCAGTAGATTATCATTGTAAAAGGGTGGAGGGGGAACATATTGCTAGAGAGCTCTGTTGTATCAGACATTTGCTTCCAATACAAAAGCATCCTTGGCTCTGTTACTTGTCTCTTTCTTTTATGCTGCCTTCTACTAGTATTTCTACTACATGTTCATTTATTTTTCTGACTGCTGTCATTTTGAATCCTGGATCACAGCATTGGCATTTAATTGAATCTGGAATACGAAACTAAAGGATACATAGGAAAGAATTGCAGTAACAGTTTCTGTTACATGCCTTGTTTTGATTGTTGTTGGTTTGTGTACTAGCTAGTAATCGTGTTGCTTGTTCTTTCCCACCCGAAATGCATGATATTTACATTTCTTTCAGTCATTTACAATCTCTTTCCTGTTCCCTTATCTGAAAAATCAAGTAGACTAGCATAGGAGCCGACCTTCTCCGGAGATTGGCACGGAAGGCATCCCTTCCTTCCGGCCTTTCAATCTGTTGGGCGAATCTAGGGCGCAAAAGATTAAAATCCTTTCCTGAATGGCAGATTCGTAACCAAAAGCAACACCTACAGTAATATGGCTTAAGCTGTTCCTACTAAAGAAAACTTGCTTTGTGCTCTGGACACACACAATAAGTTTTTAATTGTCATGACTTGAAAAATTTAATGGCTTCCCTGTTAAGAGCTCTGAAAGTTGTTTTATGATCAGATTTTGGATGGCGTGTTTTCTGCTTGGCCTCTGAATTTGATAAGGTTTCATTTTTACATATCCTTAGAATGACTAACAAAATGGCTGGTAAATTAGCATATGTAGCCATTATCAAAGACAGTCTTTTCTCATTTCCAGGATGAGAAACTAGATGATTGGATGGATGATGGAAATATCATCTTTGGTTTGATTAGTGCAAAAGCTCCAATTCTATGAGATATCTTGTAGAGATAACTGCTGGCCCTTTTCCTTAAGCCCTCCCTCAGCTTTTAAAAATAATTATTATGTTTGAGGCCTTTCCTTCTCTCGTATTTCAAACCTTCGTTCTAAACTTGGATCTGAAACTCTAAACAGATAAATAATTTATAAGGGGCAGCAATACTCGACACTTGGCAAATCATGTAGAAGTGTCTCATCCCATGTCAGCTTTATGTGCAAGCTATGCTGGTAACACCCACAAGATGCATATGTCAAAGTCAATTTCCATGGACAGGAAGAGCTGAGCAATACAACTATACACCTTCACCACAGGTCATTGCACTAACAATTAAAGCTATGTTTATCCTATCTTCATTTGATACTGTTCCACTGCTTCTGTAGGACCCCTATCTCAGTATGAATATGAATTGAAGATTTGAGACTCCTTTGGAAAGCATTCTTCTCTTATGGACTTATACTTTGGTCATGGAGGCACTCTCATAGGCCAATAATAGGTTATTTGATATTTAGTATATCATGTCTGTAATAGTTACCATTTGATTCCCCGAGTGGCTTTTGTGTGGGGAATCCCCAAAGTGACACCGTGCTGGGGTTTGATTATTCCTGGTCAAATGAAGAAGTTCACTGAACAAGAACTAAAATATTTAACGGTTCTGGGTTTTAAGATTATTGTGGGGGTTGTGTGCTAATCTCTTGGTGAAAAGAAATGACAAAGTCTGACAAATCAATTTTTTAGTTTACTTTTCCTTTATTAATAAAAGTCAATCATCTCTTTTCTGATAAAAACAAAATAAATGAAATACACTTCTATAGACAAAAGCCATGACTCTGTTTATCTGTTCTCTAAGACTTAAAACCATGTTGCAATGCGCAGGAAAGTATACTCCCCAGTATAAGTGGCTTGAGAAAGAATTCCCAAAGGTCGACAGGAATGAAACTCCATGGTTAATAGTGCTCATGCATGCTCCATGGTACAATAGCAACAACTACCACTACATGGAAGGCGAGTCTATGCGAGTCATGTATGAACCATGGTTTATAAAATACAAGGTTGACATTGTCTTTGCAGGCCATGTTCATGCTTATGAGAGATCTGTAAGTTCAAAATATCTTGCAGTTTTTAATAGAATTTCATTTTATAAGACCTAAGTTATTTTTAGAGAGTCTGCATTAATATTGATTTTTTAAACAACCATTCTAATTTTTTTTTCCAATATGTGCCATCTCTCAAAATTATACTTTTCTTCATTGGGAAATATTTCTTTTGAAAATTTCACCAAAGTCAACTCTTAGCCAACTTTAAGTGCCAAGTCCATTGTTACTCTTTTGCTTGTTGAGTTTGACTTCTTGATTCCAAACTATATGTTTACGCCTCACACACATGGAGTGGTGGCACAGTTGGCTAGTGTGTTGGTCTCATAGCTTCTTTGAATTGAGTAATCCTAAGGTAGAGAGTTCAAGACTTTCTAACCCCATCCTCAATATTATTTTGCTAAAACTTGAGTGGGCTTAATGGTGAAGACTTTGAAACCCACGTGCTATAGGTGAGTTGGAGAGGGTAGGGCAATCCTCCAAGGGAAGTCCCTGGTTCGAATCTCCACCCTACCAAACGCACATCGGGTACCCAAAATCCAGTTGATAATGCTGGTGCGGTCAGGGCCGGGCACGACTCCCGGATGATTTTGACGGTGTAGAACCCCCTGCTCGTGGTTTCTCAAACCAAGGCGGCCCCGCAAGGGGTTTTTTCGCTAAAATTAAAAAAAAAATGGTGAAGACTTTGAAACTCCAAATAGGAGGTCCAAGGTTTGAATCCGGTGGGGTAGGGCTGTACAACATGCTCTAGTAATCAAAGTCTGGTTGGATAAAAACATATTGGATAAACAACATCCTTCATGAGGATCGTCCTATATGGCCTATGGCCTCATAGAGGTTAAAAACTACTTTACATCAATCCAAGCAGAATAGCATATATCAGATGGGCAATTCTATTGATGATGCATATGCATTTGTTAAGGAGATGTTTATTTTAATGGATTTATCATGGAATAAAAAAATTTGCTTTTTAATCTATGTTTCAATATTTTCCTTTACCTAATCCATGCCAAGTTACAGTCTTAGCCAAATTATCACCAGATGTGTGACTTATTCTTAAATCCTGAACTAGGCCATCAAAAGATATTTGAGCCCTATTATCCAAGGTAACATTTTAACTGTCATCTTAAGATCCTATAAGCTGCCACATATATTTTGCCACATACCTTGAAATGAAAATCATACCATAGTCACATGACTTCTCAGCAATAATTGCGCATGGAATGTTGCCCAGAATTTAAGCACCAAGAGTTGGCAACATAAAAAAAAAATATGAGAAACATTGAATTTTTTAAAAAGGAAGTTAATGATCCAAAACTCAAACTTTTGAGTTAAGAAAGAACAAGAAAAGAGCGCAATTCAAAAATAACACAATATAGAAAATTAGAACACAAAAATATAAACAAAATAATGGAGTGATTTTATTGCTCAAAAGATAGAGTACAATGCAAGCAATCTTTGAAAAGAGATGTGAGGCTATAACATTGCATCCATCACTCATGCTCCTTATAGTCAAGGGTATATCTCTTTTTATACCAAATTTGGTGGTTTGGAAATCCATTGTATTGAATATTGAATATTGTAAGAATATTGGGGGAATATTGTTGGAATATTTTTGGAAATATTTCAAGAATATTGTGGGAATTCTTTCAAGATTATTGTGGGAATATTTCCAAGAATACTATGGGGAATATTCCAAGAACATTTTCAGGAATATTCCTAGGAATATTGAGAGAATATTCTCAGAATATGTTTGGGAATATTTAATGGAATATCTTGGAAATGTTTTGGGTTTACCATTGTTGGAATATCTCGGGAATATTTTGGGTTAACTATTGGTGGAATATCTTGGGAATATTCTATCGAATATTTACACCCAATATGTTTTCTGCATAAATCCATGTCCAAACAAGGTCACTGTCACATGCTTGGGCCATTTGTATCCTTTTGAAAAGCAATGGTCCCCATTGCATCAATTTTTGTCATCAGTGCAGAAAACTTTACCTTTATCTGATTTTTTGTGAGCCTTTCCCCTTGGTGGCCAAGCTTTCCTACCTTGACCACTATACATCTGAATGGACTGCCTTTTGGTGGTTTTAGTCCATGTATTAATAATTTGATCCTCCTTCATTTGTGCTAAACTGTCTGGATTGAGTTCTTCAACGTCCAATTGTTCTGCTACTATGGACTTGTTCAACAGATGGATATAAGGCCTGAGGAGTTCTACATCTTATCTTGGATTTTTCATAAACTAGAGTACAATGCCAACAATCTGTAAGAAGGGACGTGAGGCTATAACATTGCATCCATCACCCATGCTCTTTATAGTCAAAGGGTATATCTCTTTTTATACCATATTTGGTGGGTTGGAAATCCACTGTATTGAATATTGAATACTGCGAGAATATTTAGGAATATTTTCAGGAATATTCTGAGAATAGTTTTGGGAATATTTGGAGGAATATCTTGGGAATATTTATGCCCAAAAATATTTTTTTGGCATAAATCCATGTCCGAACAAGGTCATGGTCACATGTCTGGATCAGTTAAAACAAAATAAAAAAGAAAGAGAACGAAACTAAATTTAGAGAGATCACCATCGACATAAATACATGCCCACTACCAAAAGAAAGCTAAAATTTTATCTCACTTGGTTTTTGATCCCCACGAATATCAGATTTTGACTTATTTTCCTGCATAACCCAAACTCTCTCTTTTGGTCTTTTGGTGGTTTTTGCTTTTGTTCATTGTGTGTTTCCTTGGCTTTTTCAACTCATTTCTCATAAGTCTCAACTTTTTCCTTTTTGTTCAAAGGCTCAAAATCCAATGGGTATTGTAAAGGTTAAAGGTTACAATATATAATTTAGTTGTAAACTGATAGTCTAATACAGCTCTTTCACCTACAGAACTATTTGCTGCTTAAAAAAATTCTTGCTGTTTTTTAAGCATATGATGAGATAGAGTGTTTGGCTTTGTTTGTAGAAACGTGTATCAAACGTGGCATATGACATAGTTAATGGAGAGTGCACACCTGCGATGGATTCATCTTCCCCTGTGTACATCACTATTGGTGATGGCGGAAATCTGGAGGGCCTTGCAGCCAAGTAAGTTGAATATGTTTTCTCCACTATCTTCATGTTTTGTTTTTGCTTTGTTTTGCATTGGTATCATATGGATACAGAGTAATGTGATGCCCATGAATGAATATTGAATGATCAGATGTTGTTTGGGTGTAGCTTTACAGAACCACAGCCCTCATATTCGGAATTTAGAGAAGCAAGCTTTGGGCATGCAATTCTTGAGATCACAAACAGGACCCATGCATACTACCACTGGCATCGTAATCAGGACGGAGATGCTGTGACTGCTGATTCCCAGTGGTTTTACAACAGATATTGGTATCCCCAAGATGAACCTTCTTCATTGGAATCATAGAGATGTAAATTTCATCTGCAAAGGCATACGAAAATTGTATTGGCTTAAAAAAAACATACCAAGCTATTACTAGTGGAGGCCATCTCTGCTTCTTTCTTTCTTAACCAGTGTGTGTTATCATGATCTTATTATAATATGATAGTTAAAAAATAGTGTGTCTGTGTATATCTTTCAGTTCTCATCTGCAAGGTCTTGTTAAGTATCAAATCAAGGGAGATCTAAAGAAATAAGTTGGCAGATATTACTCCTCTCTACATTATTCTGTGTTTGGAACTACATATCTGAAAGTTGGAAATGTGGCATATAAATTAGGCATTTCGTTACAAAGCAACTTGAAATTGTTTTTTGTAATTTTAAGAACTATTTTTGAGTTAGCATTATATTTAATAAACAATGGTATTTTACATTAACATTTTAGTAATTAAGTATAATATTATTTAGCAGACCATCTTAAAGATCTAGGTTTTTAATTATTTGAACTCAGGCCATGTCATTTAGCTACAATTATGCAATCATATCGTGCAGATTAGTTTTTAACTTCACAATGATACATATTTAGATTCTTGAGGTAATCCATTTAAATCTTAATTTACTTATCTGCTCATTGTATCATGACAGTGATGGCTTGGGTACTATTTTTTTTATTTTTTTGGCCAAAAAAATAAAACTGAGTTATTTCATTTATTTCAAAGAGGAAAAACATAAAGTGTTTCTAACTGATTTACAAATACTATCAGCCAACATACACCACAAAATCAACAATATATATGGAGGTTTTAAATGCTTCATGCCTTTTATAGGTCCAGTAATCAAGTTTGACCAGCTTTTCGTATGAAAATAAAAAAGATTTTCCTTTTCCTTAGTTGTCCAATTCATTCTACTATTGTTCCTATGCTACCTTGTCACAATTATTATTGCTCTGCCATTTGCTCTATTTCCATCATTGTTAAGATCTTTTTGGATAAAAGCTAAAATTTATGGGGAAGCTAAAATGCTTCCATCATTCCTTTCTAAGACCAAGTGTTCTTCCCATTCATTTTGTTGTGAAGCCTCGTTTGCCAGCAAGGCAGCTATCTTGTTTCCTTCCCTCTTGATGCAGCAAAAATGGGTGTTTAGGAATTTTTCTTTGAGGGGGCATATTTCCTAAACTATCAAGTTCAATTGTCATTCGTTGCTTGCAATTGGAGTTAGAGAATTTATCTTATCAATCAAGATGTTTGAATAAAACTCCACAATAACAGGATCTGTATTCCTTCTTTTGGCTTTTTGTGGACTAAATCTAATGGTCATAGGTTCTAAATAATTGTTATTCTGATATCCAAGAGGTTCTTTGAAGAACAAGAGAGAATTTTCTTGATCTTCCTTTCAAACACCACCCATACCAGGTGGCTTGGGGTATCACCTAGATGCCCCATCAAATTTTACCTTCATCAATCCTTGAGGTTGTTTTAACCATTTTACTAGGCTTGCCTCTAAACTTTTCTATAATTGGATGGAATTAAGTTAGAAGAAATTTCAAAAATTCTAATAACCTTGTGCTTCACTTCTATTTGAGTTTGGAAGTGCTTCAAAACCATGCTAATGTTTCCTTTCATATTGGACCATATTTTAATCTATATCTGGTCAATAAGAAGTTGAGCATCTTGAAGATCCTTCTATTTCTTTCCAACCTGATCTACCACCAAATAAAAGCTGATCCAATTCCATGAATAAGACAAAGTCCTTTATGCTTTACTGTAGGTAGCTTTTGGGGTTGGAAGAAATTCTCCATAGTGTTCCCTAATTGTTGTCTTCTACACATAGCAACCTGTGAGAAATGCCATAATGTTTTTACAAAAGGGCACTGGAATAGAAGATGGTAGGTATCTTCTAGATTTTGTTTACAAAGTACACGTTGTGATGGACTATAGAGTCCTCTCTTCTTCATAGTCTCCTATGTTAAAAGTTTGTTATGGTTGGCTAGTCATGTGAAAGTCTTTGGCAAACATTTTGGATTCTAGATCTTCCAAATACTTCTTTCAATTTGTGGCAATTGCTCTCCCAAAAACTCCTTGTAGCCTATATTAACTGAATAAAGTGCTAAGGTCTTTTTCTCCTAAGCTATTATATCTTCTTCTTGGTCTCGATAAGTTAGTCTGCTTTATACGATTGTATAGATTTTTTTCCTCTTCCAAACCTCATATAGGCCATTTTGAAATCATTTTCTAACTCCAATAAGAATCATTGTTTGTCCTTCTATAGACTTGGAAATCTTTTACATTTTTCCAACCTAAAGCTAGTAACCTCTCTTTTAATGGATCTAAGTGTGGGAAATTGTTAAATGATTTGGGGAATCCAACAAAGACCTACTTTTGTGAGCTCACATCCTAATTGGATACATTTCCAAATGGGCAATCCCTTTCCATGGATAGGAAGGCATGAATTAGCAAATTCACATTGGCCCATATACTTATGTGTTAAAAATCTACCCCACAAAGAATTTGGATTAGATATCCATATCCAATAGATTTTTGTTGAGAGTGCAATATTATTGAGGTAAGGTTTTCACAAGCCTAAGCCACCCCTATCTCTAGGTTGGCAAATTTATCCCAACTAATCAAATGTCACTTCTTCCCTTCAAGAGATGTTGACGAGATAAATTGTTTTCAAATTTTATCAAGCTCCTTGATGACTATTTAGCCAGATTAAATCACAATTCCACTTTCACAAGGTCTTAATCAATCTCAATATTAGAGCATTTAGTTATTTGGCCAATATCATTGAATCACATTCATGAAATAATAATATTTCTCAATAATAAAACTCAATATTATTGATGAATCAAATATACAAGATCTCTGTTACAATTGAGTTACAGTGCATCGAGCTTTGTTTCCATAATATAACCTTACAAATGACCTTTCAATACTTTGACTATTGCTCTCCTCACATGTTGGAGAGATGCATCCTTTCCTATTCCTCACAACAAAACTCTCATGTCTCTTCACTTTATCGTTTGTCATATATCATGTGAGTATTCACTTGTATATTTGACACCTAACTCAATGATTCTTGACTTACATGACACATTGCAAACTCTCACACTTTACACATTGTATTACATGATACTTTGCACACTCTCATACTTTATTACATGACACTTGCACTCTTCTCACATATTGACATGTACTTTAGGGGAAGTATAAATCACTCTCCCTAATCTAATATTTACAAATGTACCATGGGGGTACTTTACTAAATAATGTAATATCTTTAACACTCAAGAATTAATTTTACTACAAGCACTGCAAAGCAATAGATAGGGAGTGCTTGGAGGAAAGATTTAACAAAAATAATTCTATCAACTTGGAATAAGAACCTACAAGTCCAATGTGAAATCTTCATTTCATCTTGTCAGTCAACACTTTCCAATTTTGTATACACAAACACTTTGGTAAAATAGGAATTTGTAAGTATTTAAAGGGATGTGAGATAATTGTAAACCCAAGGATAACAACAATACCCTGTTATTTGTATGTTAAACAAAATCTATGATTTTGTGCTATCAAGCAACTATCCAGAGGCTAAAAGGTAAGTATTCAAACCCTTGTGAATCACTAAATCTTTTTGCTATAGAGGCCTCTCCTACAAGATTCATGTCATCTATAAATGAGTGAAAGGTTCCAATCCATCTAATATCTTAAATCCTTGTTGTAGCCTTATAATTTTTAGGCTCTTTAGGTATTTGCCCAACCCTTCAACAAGGAAGATGAAGAGGTAGGGTGATAGTGCATCACCTTGCCTTAGGTCTCTTTTTGCTTGAAGACTTTAAACATCTTAGAGGGGGATCTATTCATGAGAGCTAAAAAGGAGGGTGAAGAGTAGCAAATTGATACCTATTTAACCTAGTCCTTATGGAAACCAAAAGCTCTTAGTAGACTAGAAAAATATTTAGTCAACCTAATCAAAAGCCTTGGATAGGTCTAAGTTTGAGGAACATGAATTGATTTTTGTTTTCCATCATAGAATGAACAACCTCTTAGAGAAGAATGATTCCATTCTTAATTTGTTTTCCACGGATAAAACCCCCTTGCTCTTGAGACAAAAGAAGAGGTAGAACTTTCTCGAGCCTTACAACCAAAATTTTGGAAGCAATTTTATACATTGTATTACATAAGGCATTGACCCTATAATTTGTTATGCATATGCCTTCATGATTTTTTGGATAAGAACAATCATGGTATTATTAAGAATTTTCAATATCTGCTTTGGCTGGAGAATTTCCTCAACTACCTCCCATAAATCAAACTTGACCAGATCACAAAAGGTTTGAAAAAATTATGCTAGGAAACCCTATAGTCCAAGGGCCTTTCCTTTTTCATTCTTGTGGTCACTTCATCAATTCTTCTAAGGAAATGCTATCAAGGAATTGGCCATTTAAATCTAGTGTTATGATAACATATTATACATGAGTGTCTCCTTCCATATATATTTCTGATATGCATATTATTATGAGCAACTTGAAAGAAAAAGAACTGTGTATAATTATGCATAAAGGGCCTTTAAATAGGCAAATACAATTGGATATTGGATAAGAACATAGTTGTCAAAAATCTTATCCAATGTAAAATAGAAACTATACATGCAAAAAATCTTATCCATAGAAAAAATAAAATAGAAAGTCTATCAACATGCGTGTCATTCCTTATCATTCCTCCCCACCGTAAGAGCATTGGGCTCCAATGCGGTCAAAAGGGAAGGAAAATCATGAACCATTTGGCTATGAGAGATCCACCAGAAATTCTACGAGGTAAAACTGCACATGAAAACTGAATAGGAAAGTTGCACAAGAAAACTGCACAGGAAAACTATGGGAGGTGGTCATGGTGGGGCACGTGTTGGTTGGAGAGCACACAAAGTAGGGCCACAAGAAAATATGAACAACACAAAGTATCCAGAGAGGAGGATAGAACCATAGAAATGTTGAGGGACATAGTTTATGTTGTTGATGAAGGCAAGTGATGGCAACAACATCGTTGAGGAGATAGGATCGCGAAGAGGCTGCCATGGTTGTAAAACCAATGAACCACAGAGAATAAATTGAGGCAACATGGAATCCATAAGCTCCTCAAATAGATCAGAAATTTGCATCTTGTCAGCTTCAACTTCATGGGCTTCATTAGGAGAGTCCTCAAACAGATTTGCACTTTTCAAATCTGCAGCAAACAAACCTGCAACATTATCAGGTAAAATAACAACATGATTTTCATCAATTTCTTCAAAATTTTCAGCAGCAATATCGTCTAAAGGTAAGACGATGGGCATTGTGCCCATAGATCCTGGTTCAAATCCAGGTATTGCTTCATGATTTTCAGCAATTTCTTCTTCAACCAGAAGAATTTCTTTTTCTTTTTCAACATCTTCTTCCTTTTCGGTAGGAAGAACTTCATCTTCAGCAGATGTCATTTCTTCTGCTAGCATGGCAACACGAATGAACTCAATATCCGTCAAGAGCACTTTGGCTCTTTGAGAGATCTCTTCGAGGGAGAGACTCTTTTTAGGCAGCATGGTGCCTTAAACAGATAGAAAAGGAGCAGGAACGACTGCTTTGATACCAAACTGATATGGATATTATTATGAGCAATTCAAAAGAAAAGGAATTGTGTATTATTATGCATAAAGGGCCTTTAAATAGGCAAATACAATTGGATATTGGATAAGAACATAGTTGTCAAAAATCTTATCCAATGTAAAATAGAAACTATACATGCGGAAAATCTTATCCATAGCAAAAATAAAATAGAAAGTCTATCAACATGTGTGTCATTCTTATCAAGTTCACTCAAGGGAATATGGGATGGTCTAAAAATGTAATGTAGGTATACCTTTAAAAAGTTATAAATAATATATTTCTCCATCTAATGCATATAAACATAAACAATCTTCAAATTTTATGGGCATCCTGATCTGTCACATGAAACTAATTTGCCCAAAGTTATCATTATCAATTATATTACTTTTGCATTTAAATATAAATACAATAATTTTTGTATCGATTCTGGGTGGATCTACTAGGAGCCAAGGTAACCGCAAGGCTTATTGTTTCTCTACACTCAAGGGCTTGGGAGATCGAAGGGTTCACTAGGAGTGGTTTAATGACTCACTCCAAGTTTGATTTGTTTATTGAGCAAAGCACCTAACTTTGGCCTTGGCTAAGATCTAAAATACAAAGAACTAAAGAACAATACTGTAAAGAACAATGCAGGGCAAACAATGATGCAAGCAAACAAAGCATTATCCTAGAATGATTCTTAGTTTTAATGAAGACTACTCCTAACTTTGCAAAAATGTAAAATCTTATTTTTAGCAAGGGTTCAAGAGAATGCACAAACATAATTAGCCTAAGTTCCAACTATATGCTTTTCTTTTTTTGATGCCTAAATATGAAACACTTCCTTTTTCTTGTGATCGAAAACTAAAATTTATTTTTCTCTTGACTAATTTATCAAATTTATGTTATTTTTTTAACCATAGAAAGCAGGAATAATCATAGACACTCAACAAACAACCTAAAAGATCTATCAAAGCACTTACTTGATACGATGATTGATCCTAGCCAAATTTGTGCCCCAAAAGTCTCGTTTGTGAATTCGATCAAACCTGAAAATCAACAACAAAAACTTGGAAAAATGGATTAGTGTTTGGGGGCCTATTTAGGTTGTTGTGTGACTAAGCTTAGAGGTGCAACAGTCAAGCCCCTTGGTCCTTTTAGCTGACTGTTCTAAAATGAAAGTGATTGATGACCTTTGGGAAACAAGCAAAACAAGATGCAACAACATAGAATAGTGAAACAGAGTGCAAATAGAGATGTAATAGAAATCAAACATGCAAGAATAAACTAGGGGAAGTTTATCCCCAAACTATTGTAACTGAATTCACACTATAATTAGTGGTCGTGAATTCGAAAAAAAAAATAGAAGTGGCAAAACCAATGGTTTCATCGGATTCACACCCTATAAGGGCGGGGTGCGAATTTGCGAGAGAGCTTTTAACTAATCTACCAATGCAGAGAATGCAATGAAAATAAAATATTGATGTTCTAAAAGCTAATGATGCACAAAAGAAACCTAATAAACCTGTGGGGAAAGCAAGGAGCAATGAAAGAGTGAATGCAACAACTAGAATGGTATACCTCTCTTCTCTAGAATATAAATGATGTAAACGATCTATTGTCAAGGCTTCTCCACTTGCTCACCAACAGCAGTTAAACACAAAAAGCATAACAATAGAGCATATATTGATAACTATAATGAGCATAAATATTGTGGATGCATGAAAATGGAGTCCAAACCTTCTATTTATAGGAGGTTTGGAGGGCTTTTAGGTGGGAAAACAAAAATCAAACTTGGGTTAGGGTCGACATCACAAGAGTCGGTTCAAGACCAAGATTTTTGAGAGGAAAAACCTAAAATTACCGAATTTGTGCCTTGTCTTAGGCGACTACAAATTCAGTAAGGCTAGGAGAAAAAGCCAAACAAAAGGGGAAATCAAGCTCAAATTTGCTCTTAGCAATTTTGAGTGACTTCTTAGGGATCGGGAAAATGACTCATTTAGATGGGTCAATTTTTGGCGTCTAAATTTTGCCCCCTCTGATTCATTTATGGTCTAATAAATGCTTCAAATAAAGCTATAGATGCCTACGGATGAAAAACGATGAACACAAAAAGGGATAGCATGTTTAGGGAAAGAGACAGTGCAAAACTAATGTCATTTCAAACACTTCAAAATTTTACATGCTTTACAGGGCAATAATGACATCAATGCCCCTAAAGCTAGGGTGCCCCTCGAATTTCAGAAGGAATGCAAAATTCTTAAAGAAACTCGAAATGGCAGACACATAAGGAAGAAGAAAAGAAGAAAGAAAAATAAAAAGAGGAGAGAGAACAAGAGGGATAAAATAGGATGGGAGAGTGAAAATGAATTCATTTTCATTGCACGAGAGGGAGAAAAAGAGTACTAAAGAAAATAGATATGGTGCTATCGTCACATCATGCAACTATTATGAGGGGCAAAGTCAACACTACAATAGATATAGCATGGGTATGCCTTAAAACTTAACTGGTAGACTAGGTAAGATTATATTTTAAGCATTTTTTTTCATTTTTTATTTTTTATTTTTTATTTTTAGAGAATTCACCATGCGAACCCCTGATGTGAATTTAGGGGTTGATAACAAATTTTGCCAAGAATCCTATGGCCAAGGAATTCGTGCCCTAGGATTACAGGGCACGAATTTGCAGATTCATGCCCTGTGAGAATGGGGTGCGAACTCACAAAAGAATAAAGAAAAAGGGAGAGAAAGAAGAGAGGAAAAGAGAGAGAGAGAGAGAGAGAGAGAGAGAGAGAGAGAGAGAGAGAGAATAATGTGCATGTGATTATTATGGATATATATTTAGACTATTATGATGGAACTAATGAAATTTTATTAATGTTGTTTGTAGCAAGATGTGCTCGAGAGAAAAAAGTGGTGGCCAAACACTCTAGAGGGTGTTGTGGGATAGCTCATAGTAGCAAATTGGGATGTCCTACAGGCAGTGGAGCTACTACATTTGGCAGATATGCCTCTGAGTGGAGGTTGATAGAGCGCTACTAACGGTGTTGACTGAAACATGGTATCTGGAGTCATCCACCTTCTGGCTATCGATGAGGGAGATGATCGTCACATTGGAGGACATGTAGCACATCTTGAGGATCCCTAATAGGGAGAGGGTAGTGTAAGCACATGTGGCAATATTATAGAGATTATTGGGGAACCCGACACATGATATTTGATAGAGCAGTTTTCATGTCGATGAGATGTTGTAGCGATATGGAGTTGGTGCACTAACAATGGTACTTTGTGGGGTGGTGGCAGGGCTTCTGGTGTTCCACACCAGTAAGCAGCATTTGCCATGGGTATTGGTAGGGGTAGTGGTAGACATGCAAGACTAGCAAACAAGGTTCGCATTGGGCCCATATGTACTAGCCCATTTGTACAAGATATTGTACAATATCATGTACAAATGGCATATAGGGATTGTTTGTACGACTTTGCTCTAGGTATGGTGTTGGGAGCATATTATAGTCAAGAGACCACATGCACTACCAGGACCATTGCCCAACCCAGAGCGGCCAACAATGTTCAAATAGGATCAACACATGGAGCATGTCCAAATGACTTACGTAGGTATCCTACCACTAGGGAGATGGGTGATAGATAAGCTATGGAAGCACAATATCATCTAGCAACCATGGCATCAACACCCCTGGATGGGTAAAGTATGGGGAGGAGCTGGCTTGGGTTTGACATGTCAAGTGGGTGACAACTGAGAGGGGTGAGCTGGAGCTCTACCAGTTTGATCAACTTCAATGATAGTTGACATATTGTAGGAGGTACCGACCTTGCTAGACTACTAGTACAGGTAGGTGCAGAGGAATCCATCAAGGATCAAAGGGGGCCCTAATGTGGTATGGTTCATAGAGGACCTAAATGATCCCTTGTACATTTGCCTAGGGGTAGATGATATTAGGGTGGCCTTTAGGTAATGATATGGTACATAAGCATCATGTCCCTGAGGATCTCCCCACTGATGCCAATGCAAAGGAACTAGATCATGGGCTAGGGTATGCAATTGGTACTATGAGAGTCCATCCAATGGATCGTCAAGCAACGATAGAGGTTGAATGACCAGCCCAAATAGATACGAGTTCATATCAGGGTGGAGATGATGATGATCAGGACTATCATCACTATCTCGAGGACAACATGGATAGGGACAGTGGGATTTACCCCCACAATGACATAGGTTGGGTCAAGTGGGATAGTAAGAGTTGCCCCTTCGACAATAGAGGTAGGACTACAGGTCAAGATGACTCGACTAATGGAGGCGATGTAGGTCAACATGACCTACATGCAGAGGGAGATAAACCTACTCCGAGAGGATAAGACCAAGAGAATGAAGGAGCTCCAAGGCACTATGGATACTATTATTATAAAGTGTGATCGGGTGAGGGCAAAGTGAGACACGATTACAATGGAGAGGGATGCAAAAAGGGCCAAGGTGGCATGCCATAGGGGGGAGATGACTCGACTGGAGTGGGAGTGACAATAGGCCCGAGTAGAGGGGATGGTCATTATTACTAGCGATCAACAAGACCAAGGGATTTTTTTGTTGTAAGAGGAGCTACAAAGGGTGAGGGAGTACCTATAGGCATCAACATAGAGGGAGACCTTCAACCAAGCAATATACTTCTAGGCAGTTCAAATGGAGCAGAGGGTGGCTCCACCATCCTCCCTACGATCATGAGAATAACACAAGCTTATACTGATAGGGGGTGAACAATATAAGACCACTTTTTAATTTTCTTTTCCAATCAATATTATGCAATGAATAGATATCAATATCAACAATAGTAATCAAGCAATGCACAAAACACCATACACAATAGAGACACCACAATTTACATGGTTCATCTAATGTGGGCTACTCCACGGAGAAAATATTTTACTAAAATTTTCTCAATCAATCTCTTAGGAATCCTTCCCTATTAAAATGTTTATGGACCTCTGTCCAAAGGAGATACCAATCCCCTAAATCAAGTTCATGGATCTCTATCCACAGGATAACTCCTCCTCTACTTTGGTTGGTGATCCTCTAGAAGACTACTGCCTCCACTATATTGGTTTGTGGATCTCTCTCCACTGAAGACTCTTGTCCCCACTCAGAAGACCTATCCTCACTTACCTGGCTGATGGATCTTTATCCATTGGAGACTATTGTCCTCTCTGCTCTGTCATATCCAAATATCTATCTCAAATATGTACTAAACACAATCCTTCGGTCTAGCATAAATCTGCTCAATATTTATCTATGGTCTAGTACAAACATGTCCTCAAATCTGCACCAAACTCTGTTCTACAAGTCCACTCAAAACTTGCTCAAATTTGCTCAATAATTCCACTCAGAACTTGCTTAATTTGCTCAACAAGTCCACTCAGAACTTGCTCAATCTTTGCTCAACAAGTTCACTCAGAACTTGCTCAAATATGCTCAACAAGTCCACTCAGAACTTGCTCAAATCTGCTCAACAAGCTCACTCAGAACTTGCTCAAATCTGCTCAACAAGTCCACTCATAACTTGCTCAATTCTTCTCAACAAGATCACTCATAACTTGCTCAAAATATGCTCAACAAGTTCACTCAGAACTTTTCCAAATCTGCTTAACAAGCTCACTCAGAACTTGTCTAAATCTGCTCAAAAAGCTCACTCAGAACTTGTCCAAATTTGCTCAACAAGGTTACTCAAAACTTGTCCAAATCTGCTCAACAAGCTCACTCAGAACTTGTCCAAATCTGATAGAAACATAGAGATAATTTTTAGAGACCTAATATGTTCTATACTCAATGCTCAATCACTTTTCAACTCATATCAGAATATAGAATAGTTTGTTTTATGGAACTTGAACAATCACTTCACACATTCACTTGACTAGGCTCAATCAACTTTACTCAACCAATCACTCAATGAAACAACATTTTCTCACAAACCCTAGTCCAAGCATATAACCATAAACTCAAAATGTTTCCAACAATACTCAACAACAAATCTCACATAACAATGATACTCATGTTCTTTTCAAACCCTAGTTCAAGTTCTTTGCACAACAACTCACTTCAACAACAATGCTTATAAAACTATCTTCACATAACAATGATACTCATGTTCTTTTGCAAAACCCTAACTCAGGTTCTTCACACAATCAATGGCTTCAACAATAATGCTTATAAAACAAGGTTTTAACAACTCTTTATTCCATAAAACCTTGAAGCATTAACTCAAACACTCTCGAAAAGGAAACCCTAATCAAGTCCTTTTCACTCCAAACTTATTTTCTAGAAAACCAATCAATCAACTCAACTATGGAAGAATGTGCTCATACATTTTTCTTGATGATGAAGGGATCGCATAAATCTGCCACAACCACAACAACTTTTATGCCAATATCAAAGAGGCTAGAAGATAAATCTTTGTAAATACTCAAATACACCTTATCACTCCACATTTCAAAACAACCATCAACATACATAAAATATTTATCCAATAACACCTTATAAACTCCCAACTAGAATAAACTTAACATCCACCAAAAATTAATTCAAACCTCTTTAATTTATTTTAATGGCAATAGAAACTTTGATAAAAATCAAATCAACTTTCTTTATGGTTCCAAATATATAAATCACTTCATCAATAAAACAACCTCACATTAATCCTTATTAATCCACAATAATAAAAATCAAATATCAAATCAACAACCTTTCTCAAACCCTTATAACTCCAACAATAACATAAATCAAACACACAACTTTTCACAAACCCTTATTACTCCACAATATCCTTTGAAAAACCTTAGGTAAAAATTAATTATCAAAAAATTACCTTTGCCTCTTAATGGGTTTCGAACCCGCGTTCTCTGCCTCTGCGAGTGCTCTAGCCATGTTTATAACCTCCACGTGCACTAGACGCACAGTTAAGAGCCTAAGCGCTCTTTGTCTTCTTTGTCCTCGACTGGCACACAAAAACCACGTGCAAAACAAACTTCCCTTGGCACCCAAGACACACCACTTCACGCGAATCGATCGCGTGCTTCCTCAACTCCCAACGCCTTCACAAAACGTGCGCTGCCAATGGACCACCGTGTCCTATGCATTTCAATCAATATGCCCTTCCTCTTTTGTCCTCTACCTGGCACTAAAGACAAGCAAAATTTCTTGTCTTCTTCCTCACGATCAACAAGCACGAAAACCTTTCACTTTTTATCGCATACATTAATCAATCAAAGGGATGAATTTCGAATGCCTCCTTGGCATTTATTTATAAACAAATTCCTTTGTTGCTTGGACATCGGTGCTTCCTTTTATTGCATGACGTTGGCACTCCCACTTTTATAATTTATAAATAATTTAAATTCTAAGGAATTTAAATTTTATAATTATTTTTATAAACTTTAACTTTGGGTTTAAACTTAAACCTTTAAATAATATATTCTGTCACCGTGGGTTTACCATAAACCCTCATAAAATATTATTTTTCCAATTATAATGGTTTTAATGAGACCTTTTAATCTTCCATCATGGGTTTACCATAAACCCTCATAAAATATTATTTTGCCAAATTTCTCTTCAACTCTTCGCATTGTTCCTGGTGCTATTGATGGTGTGCTCCATAGTATTAATGATGACTTTTCACCTTGACAACTTTCTCTTCAACTCTTTGCATTGTTCCTGGTGCTATTGATGGTGTGTTCCATAGTATTAATGGCGACTTTTCATCTTGACATCAATGACAACTAAATAAGCTCAAAATGTCCAACATCATGGAGTCGATCACTGCCATGGACGTGGTATGTTTCACAGTCCGTGAACATGCCTCCACCAGGACCACCTCCAATAGGCAGAGTAGAGGAGATAGGCTCACATGAGAGTGGTATGACATGCCAATTTTGATTGTGGCATGCATCCCTAGGCTAGGATATGGTCAAGTGTGCTAGGATTCTATTGTGAAACACTGAACCGACTAACACATACTCTCTATCTTTCAAGTAATATATCTTGTTGCTTTATTGTTTATTATGTGTTTGTTAATTTTTATTATACATGATTGGATGGATGATGGATGGATGAAATGCATGACGAATGAACTTGATGAACAAATGCATGATGAACTTAACCAATGATTAAAGGACTAGATGATTAGATATAAACAAAAAAGGTGATGAAAGAAGAAAAATAAGAAGAGAGAAAAACAACTCTAGCCAAATTCATGCCCTATTAAAGGTGATCGTAAATTTTTAGAGAGCAAATTTGCACCCCATATGGATAGACCATTGCAACAATATGAGGAATAAGAAAAAGGAAAGAAGGAGAAAATAAAAATTAAATCAAAATAAGAAAGAAGAAAAAAAAAAAAGGTCACCAAAAGGTCAAATAAAGCAAAAAATGTACTTAGAATATGCCATCTGAATCAACATAGACTACAAGAAATCAATGTGATCAAATAAACATAAGCTAAGCAAAAAGAAGATAAAATACGGAGTGAAACCCTATGAGGATGTATGCTCACAAATGGCTAAGAATGGAGCAAAACCTGCTATGAGTGTGATGCTCATGAGTGTCCATGAAGCTATCCTATGAGGGTGTAATGCTCGTTGATGAGAACAAGTGTAGTGGAGAATTACCCACTATGGGTGTGTGCTTGCTAGTGACCAAAAGGTGGAGTAAATTCCACTATGGGTGTGTGCTTGCTAGTGATCAAAAGGTGGAGTGAAACCCATTATGGGTGTGTGCTTGCTAGTGTTGTGTGCGGAGCGATAACTGCTAGGATGTGTGCTTCCAAATGGCCTAAGGTGAAGGCTATTCTCATTGGCATCCATGAAGATATCATGTATAGGGTTT
Source organism: Wollemia nobilis (assembly GCA_028583015.1). Lineage (NCBI taxonomy): Eukaryota > Viridiplantae > Streptophyta > Pinopsida > Araucariales > Araucariaceae > Wollemia > Wollemia nobilis. The sequence goes on along the minus strand of JAQPPZ010000754.1, from coordinate 12,654,814 downwards.
AGTGCTCATTGAGCCAAAAAGAGTGTAACATGATAGGGGTGTAGGGCATGTCTATGGTCAAAAGGAGTGTGTAACCCGATAGGGGTGTTAGCTTGCTAAATAAGATAAGAAGATTGATCAAAGTAAAGCAATAAAGTGTTGTGTGTTCATGTGCTAGAGAGAAGATAGATAGATGGAAAGAACAAAGTGATCAAAAGCAGTGTGTGTGTCTTTGTTGAAAAATCAATAGTTAAGAGATGTGCGTAGAATAGTTAATGGTCGTATGAGCACCATAAATGATATTCGTATGGTATCTATCCTATCCTATGAGGACCCATTAACAATCAAAAGATCAAACAAGAAGAAGTGTGATAAAAAAATATGTGCATATAAATAAAGTGTATAATCCTTCATCTTGGAGAGAAGAAAAATTGATTGAAAATTTGCAAAAGGGTATACAAGAGATGAAGAAACTATATCCCCTGACTTGGATTAATTGATAATTATTTAAACTTTCAAAGTCAAAGAATGTATATAGAAGAAGAAGAGAAGAAGAAAGAGAACATATATCCCTTGACTTGGGTAAATTTTTTATAATTATTGAAACATTTAAGGTCAATGAATATATGAGACAAAAAAGAAGTGGTACCAACAAAAATGTGCCCTAGGTTGGGGATTCGCTAAGCATTAGTAACCTAGTATGAGAGCAATGCATATGAGCTAAAACATAACTAGGTTTCATCACTAGCCTCATTGCAAAGTCCCCAAAAATTTAAATGAGCAAGTAGTCAAACGCAAGTATGATCAATCAAGAAATGAGCTATATGATAAGCATAAGTACAAAAAGGAGTATGTCAAGAAATTCATGCAAGTAATGACAAACAGTCGTGCAATATGAGCAAGCAAACTGGCGTAAGTTGGCATAGAGGAAGTAAAATAAGAGAAGATGAGAAAGATGAAGAAGAAGATAGAAGAAAGCAAAAAAGAAAATGATCAAGAAAATATGAGAAATCATGCATAATATCATTTTAGGTGCATTATGTTCATTGGTTCTTTAAGTTCTTTACCATATAATGAAAAGAAAGTGATAATGAAAGATGTGTATAATTTAAAATAAAGTAAAGAAGAAAGCTTTTCAAAAAAATTGGCTTGTTGGAGAAGTTTAGTTGGATGTTTGATATATACTTTACCTCCTAAGGATATGCTCGAGAAATTTATTGGTAATTTACAAGAACAATGTTCTTATGCATTAGAGAGTACTACTATTACATATTTTTATCAAGCAATTGATTTAGCGAGAAAAGTAGAACAGACTCTCAATAGGAGAGGTCAACTCAAAGTTAATGAAGAAAAACCTACTAAGTCTCAACATAAAAATATGCATATAGGAGGTGATAATGGAATGGATATAAGGTCTATTAATAATGTTACTATAAACCTACAAAGATAGTACTTTAGAAACCTCCACAAAGAAATTTTACAAAGCTTAATATCTCTATGGAAGCAGTTTTGAAACAACTCTTAGAAGCTAAGGTAATTGAGTTACCTCCTATTAGACAATATTATACTATAGCTCATTGGGATAAGGTAGGTCAACATTGTGCATATCATAGAGTGAAAGGACACTGGACGAATTCTTTCAAGAAGTTGAAATATGTGGTTCAGGATCTGATTGATGCAAGACACATTGACTTAGGCAATTCTCAAGCAGTAAATAATCAAGTACCTATCCAACAAAATGTGACTACCAATCAAGATATGGAAATATTTAAAGATCCATTGCCAAACATAATCAACAAGCAGCAAATCAGATGGCTTATTAGAATGAGCCTCCTCCTTATGATAGTATGGTTGGTATGGTTGGGATAACTATAAGAAGACAAGCTCAAACTCAGCATCCTAAATAAGGATAGAATTATGTGTTACAATCCAATTCAATTCTAAATAATAATCAAGGAAAAGATTCAGATACAGGGACTCCACCTATTGTAGGTTTATGGGAAAGCCTAGCATTAATGTTAGCATTAGGCTAAGGTTGTCCACCATGAAGGGCATCCGTAAAATTCATTTTTGGGGCTGAGTCTTTGAAATCCTTGCCCTTAAAAGGGGTTTCTACAATGGATTTATTTCGGGGGTGCTCCTTAGTGTCGGATTCACTTGAGATCTGAACCATTTTTTGATCAGTTGCTTGAAACTTGTTTAAAGATCTCTTTAATCCATGCCTTGGACATTGAAAAAAGGTATGATTTTCACTTTTGTTTTGTGTATCAAATTGGAAGCCTTTGTAAATCAAGTTCACAGCATGAAGATTTGTTGAAGGGTATATTTCTAACCCATCTTGGGTCCCCTACAACATCTCCTACTAAAATATTGAGCAAAAACCACAAAAATTTTGGCCACTAGGGTCAAAAGGCCCTGAAAAACAACCTTTGAAGCTGCTTGCACTCAACACAGATGAAATCCTCGCACAGTATCTCAAGCACAAGTGTTATTTTATACCCTACATAAATAAATTGGAATAAACAATATATAACTATTTACAATAGTAATTGACAAATGACAATACTCACAATATACATGCAAATAGATGAAGGATAACTATCATTGGATATTATATTAGTATTTACCTATACAGCACTTATATTACTTACAAACTTTTCAACCTTGTACAAAATATCCATAACAACCACACCTTGGGCCAACAATGTCCATGATCTCACACATAGGCCAACTCCACAACCATACGGTACAATCAAAATTACATGATGACTACCATACCATTAATGAGGGAAGGCTCTTATTTATACAACTAAAAATTAGCTGCACCCTTCAACTACCCAACATCTCATCATTTTACTAAACTACATATGACCTGCATTTGTCACATTTACATTTCATTTTCTAACTCACTTTATGACTTTGTTGTACATACTAACATTACACAAAATATTACATTATTCCATTATCACTTTATAACATTATTATATATATGTATGCACATTTCATTAAACACTTTACGTACGAACTAAAACTTATTTACTAAATGTAGATATATCAATCTACCCGCCTATAACGATTAGCATCATATACCATTAAAGCTAAGTCAGATTGTAAACCTTTGATATAATATGGTAATGTTTGTTCTTCATTTGACCTAATGTTTTATGGGATTAAATTCAAGGTTCTCAAGAAACTGGTATTGAAATCAAGTATATTTTCTTAAGGATGTCTTTGAATAATGCTTAATTGAAATAAAACAGAGTAACCATTTCCTATGCTACCAAATATATGTATAAATAGTTCTTCTATTAATGCCCAACTTGTAATCGAGTTATCTGGTAATCCTCTATACCATAGAGTGACATTATCATGAAGAGATAAAATTAGCAAACTTACCATTATGTCCTCCTTCTAGATGTAGTGGATCGATTTGAGTGTTGATAATTCATTAATATGATCCAGTGTCATCTTGTTCCTTTTCCTCTTAAAACTATACAAGGCTTTTAGAGTTTTTGAAGGATGGAAAAATATGCCACTAACTTGAATGGTCCATGGTAGGTCTAAACTAGAAGTTGATTTTGTAGCCTAGGAAGTACTCTCAAGTTATTTTGTTGAGGGGAAGATTGAACACATTGTTGATGTGGAGGCAAACAAGGATACTAAGGTTACAAATATTAAATTGGGTATGGAGGATAATAAGGTTAGGGGTATTGAAGTGGTGGATTTTGATAAATCCACTATTGATTTGGAGGCAGCTACATATTATATTCTAAAAGAGGGCAATGCAAACCTATTTGTGGAATATGTTGATCCTACGAAGGTGGAATTTGTACATTCTACTATATTTGATTGGTTGGAGGTGATGTTAACCCTTGGTTGTTTTCCTAGGATACCAATGATCCCATTTGCCCAACCATCACATGAGTGCTTTGAGCAAGATTTTGGTTTAACCTAGAAGATCCTACATTGGGAACTATAGACTGACCTGGAGAGATGTTAGACGCATTTGAAAAACTAGATCTGGATAGAATTTATGTCAAAGAAGCATTGTACAAGGGATGTTATTTACATTAGAGGTTGGTGATGGATTGCTAGCATAGTATGGGCTTGCTTATTTTTAAGAATATTTGGACCAATATGTATCCTATAAAGGGTAAAGTCGTATCATACCAAGTTTGATTAGCTACAATGGATAAATAACTCATTTATTGGCCTAAGGAATCAATTTGTGTGGGTGTAAAGATTTAACTAATTGGGTTAGACCTAGGACTTTAACCTTTTTATGAGACAAGATTAGATGTTGGAATATCTTCAAACTTGTATTTTGGATGCACCCAAATGGTAGTTGTTCCTTTCCTTTTCCCTTTGTGTTTCTTTGATAATATGCAATAATGTCCACCAATTTATGTTCTTTCCCTTGTTTTGAGTCTTTGATCGCCTATTCATAAACTTACACATATGTACCTACACAAGCAAGGTTTTTTTTTTATTACGAAAAAACCCTTGTGGGACTGCCTTGGTCTGAGAGACCACAACCAGGGGATTCTACACCATCAAAGTCACCCGGGAGTCGTGCCCGGTCCTACACACACCAACATTATCAATTGGATTTTTGGGTACCCAATTCAACTTTTTAAAAAAAATTAGGGTCAAAATTTGCAAATTTTCAAATAAATATCTCTAGAGTGATTTGCTTGTAAAAGTCAATGATTTGCATGTAATTTGGAGTGATTCATTAGCAAAAAATTACAAAAGAATTTTGCATGTGGAGCACTTTGCTCATAAAAATGAATGATTCCCTTGCTATTTTGAGCATTTCATTCACTAATTATGAACTTAGAAATTTTTTAACAAGTGATCTAAGAAAAATGCTTAGAGCGAACAATTTCAAAATTGAAGTGAATCACATTCCCATGAGGTAGGGAAAAAGGAATTTGTCTTTCCTAGTGAATCACTTGTTGGATCTAACATGGAGATATTCTACTATTTTTGAAGTAAATCACATATTAAGTCAAGAAAATTGCTTGTTGATTTAATCTTTTGGAAAAATAACTTAGAACATGTTTTAAGTGCTTTCTATTTGTAATTAACGCACATATGAGGTTAGATTCAAGTTTTTATGATGCTTGGATGCTCTTAAAATTACCATATTTGCATTAGTTTAAAATTTTTAGAGTGCATGTTAGAGTCACCATTTACAAAGTACCTCAAAAAGTTGAGCACAAAATAATAAAAATGATGAATTTCAAAGTTAATTTGAGACTAGAACTAAAATATCAAGTCTCTTGCCTCAATCACTTTGGATTTAGCTTGTGAAAGTATAGAATTTTGGACTAATCACTAGAAAATGGAGCAAATTGTTTTTAGTTTTGAGAAAATCATTCACTTAATTGACTTAGTGAATTTTTTAGCACTTTGTTCAAAATGGAGCATATCACTCCAATTTTAGAGTGAAACACTTATTAAAATTTCACTTAGTGAAATTCTTCTTAATTATAATCCAAATGATTCATCCATGATGAATGTAATATTAGCATGAAAATTAAGGCATTAAATACAATTTGAAGATAATGAAAGTTCATCCTATTGAGCATGCCAAAATCCATGTTTAACTAGGGAATTGTCTTGACTTCTAATTAAGGTTTGTGCCCTAATTCTAGTTTCAACAAAGTTTGAAGGGATTGCAAATGGCTTCTCCCAACCTCTAGATTTAGGTTGGCTTCATCATGTTTGTTGTATAATACTTCTATGCTAACCTACACTAACTTGCATTGAAAGTAAAATGTGAAAAGTAAAGTGTGAAATAAAAATGCATAAAAATGTAAGAGTGCAAGTGATTCAAGCAAATACAGGTTTAAATTATAGTGAGGAAAGTGTGATCAATCAACATATCAGAAGTCAAATAACATCAATATCCACCCATTCATTAGATTCTAAAATTGATAAGCAAATGATAAGATGGCTAAAAGGGATATGCTACAATCACTATGCACTTAGCAAACTAGGAGGACAGTACCACTAATAAAATACCTAAGACTTATGTTGGACATTTTGAGTTCCTAAGCTAAGAGTTGTCATTGATGTCAAAAGGATCTATGTAAGCTAACACTATGTTTGTGTAGAAGCAAAGGTTTTGATCAAAGGTTCAAGAAGGGATGCATGGCATTTGGTTCTAAAAGGAGCTTCAAGGGAATCTTAGCAAAAGGTTTTTATTTAAAACCATGGATGGCAGATTTGAAATGGGTTTTTCTTAAAACCCAAGTTGGTTTTTGTTTCATCGAAAAATGTGCCCCGGTGATGAAGAAATTTAATTTCAAAGGTTTTATTTAAAACCATGGAAGGCAGATTTGAAATAGGTTTTTCTTAAAACCCAAGTTGGCTTTTCGTTTCATCGAAAAAGGTGCCCCAGTGATGAAGATATTTAATTTTAAAGATTTAGTTTAAATTTTAATTTTAAAATTAAATTAAAAGAATATTCGTCGACGTCATAAAGGAAGGTTCAAAAGCGTTGACGTTTCCAAGCTAAGGGAAGGCATATATATATGCCATTAAATTTTTTTGAGATTTACGATTTGCTTTTGCGAAGGAAGAGCTCGAGTTATTTTTGTTTTGTGAAGCAGCGAATATTGCAAGCGAACCGTGTCCATTTTCCAAAGCGTGTAGGTCAGTGTGGCCTAGTGGCAGCTTGGTTTGTGCAAAGGTGTTGGTGGCAGGAATATTAAGTGTTCGAATCTCGCAAGCGTCATTTTGGCTTTGTTGAGGCGCTCAAGGTGCATTTCCTTTTTGCTTGGCGGAAGGAGTGAAGAACAAGAAGTGAGTGGTGCTTATTTCTTCACAATGATCTCATAGCTCGTGCGGTAGCTTGGCCACCGCTAGGGCGTTCGCATTGGACAGAACGGGGGTTTTATTCCCCTCGAGGCAGGTATTGAGGTTTTTATTAATTTTGTTATTGCCTAAGGTGGAGTGATAAGGGGTAAAGGTGATTTGATAGTTGATGTATTGAATAACCTTAGGAATAAGGTTATAGTGGTTGTTTGAGTTGTGGAGTTAAATTTTTAATTATTATTTTTGAAATTATTAGGAGTAATAAGGGTTTTTGATAAAGTTCTTTTAGTGAAAGTTATTTTTGAAGTAAGGGTTTTCTTTAAAAAGAACTTTGGTGGATGTTAAAATAAAGTAGGAGTAATAAGGTGTTATTTGGACATTATTTTATTGTTGTGTTATTACTCAAGATCTCTAACCCTTGTTGAGATTGAAAAACAGAAAAGTGTTGAGTGTGGCAGATTTAGTGGACAACTCATAAGGCATCAAAAAGGTATGAGTAACATTCTCCATTGATTTTATTTGGGTGGTTGATTTCTAATATATAATTGGATTAAAAAGGATTGATTGTGGTTTCCTATTCAAAAATGGTTGGTTTAATGCTTCAAGGTTTTCTGGTTTGAAAGTTGTGATTAAAACCTTGTTTTATAAGCATTGTTGTTGGAGTGAGTTGTTGTGCAAAGAACTTGAACTTGAGCTGAAAAGAACATGAATATCATTGCTATGTAGAGTTGTTATTGAGTATTGTTGAAGATATTTTGATTTGGTTGATTCATGCTTGGACTAGGGTTTGTAAGAAAGAGTTGTTCCTTGTGGTGATTGGTTGAGTAGAGTTGTTTGAGCCTAGTCAAGTGATTGTGTGAAGTGGTTGTTCAAGTTCCATAAAATAAACTATTCTATATTTTGATTTGAGTTGATTTGAGAAAGAAAATGGATTTGAGTATAGAAAATATTGAGTCTCTAACGATTCTCTTTATGCTTCTATGAGATTACTGAGTTGAGATTGGGATTTGAGTATAGAACATATTGAGTCTCTAACAATTCTCTTTATGCTTCTATGATATTGCTAAGTTGAGATTGATTTGAGTTGAGATTGGGATTTGAGTATAGAACATATTGAGTCTCTAACAATTCTTTTTATGCTTCTATGAGATTGAGTTGAGATTTTGTTGAGCTGATTTGAGGCAAGTCTTTGAGAAGGCTTGTGGACTGATTTTGAGTAAGCTTTTGTGAAATCTTGCTATGCAAATTTGAGCAAGTCCTAGAGAGGACTTATTGAGCAGATTTGGACAAGTTCTAAGTAATATTGTTGAGCAAATTTGGACAAGTTTTGAGTGATCTTGTTGAGCAGATTTGGACAAGTTTTGAGTGAGCTTGTTGAGCAGATTTGAGTAGGTTCTGAGTGAGCCTATTGAGCAGATTTGAGCAGGTTCTGAGTGAGTCTATTAAGAAGATTTGAAGAGGTTCTGAGTGAACCTATTGACAGAGCTTTGGAGGTGACAGAGTATATAGAATAGAGTCTCAATGGATAGAGATCCAGTAGCCAGGACAATTGAAGACAGATCTGAGTGAGGAGTCTTCAAGTGGAGAGAGATCCACAAGTTAGTGCAGCAGAGATACATAGTCTTCTAGAAGATCACTAGCCAAAGCAGAAGGGTAAAGAGTTCTCATGTGGAAGAGATCCACGAACTTGATATTTATGGGATCAGCATCTCCTTTGTACAGAGGTCCATAAATATTATAATTGGGAAGGATTCCCAAGAGATTGATTGAGAAAGTTTTAGCAAAATATTTTCTCCGTGGAGTAGCCCGCATTGGGTGAACCACGTAAATTGTTGTCACTTTTATGGATGGTGTTTTGTGCATTGCTTTGATTATTGCTATTGATACTATTATCTATACATTGCATAATATTGAATTGAAAAGAAAAGTTAAAAGTGGTCTTATATTTTTCATTCCCCCTCTCAGTATAAGCTTGTGTTCTTCAACTTATTAATTTCTTACAAATCCATGAGGTCAAAGCATAAAATGGGTTTTATGGAGTGTAGTTCTTATTTCTCATGTCCATAAGATGAATATAATGAGGTTGTAGGCCCCTATTTATAGTAAAAGTTTACTCCTACGGTACCTAGGGTGAGAAACAATTACTCCTAGTAAAAGCAAAGACTTGAGGGCATCTTTAGCAAAATGATGCACTACCAAATATTACATGCTTCTAATTATGTCTTGAACATACTTAGAAGGATTCTAAAATGACTTAGTGCGTTGCCACATGTTAATATGTAACTTTTTAAAAGATTTCCCTTAGAATTTGTGCCTTCAATTTGTCCCCTATGATCATGCAAATGGTTTTCCCTATTTAGCGAGTGAATCACTCGCTTTTATGAGTGCATCACTTGGTTTTGCAAGTGGATCAACATATTTTACTGAGAAATCATTACCTAGAGCCAATTGGCACATTTTTCTATAAGGTCACTACTTGGAGCTAATCGACCTCTCTTGAAAGTGAATTGATGCTTCTTCCATACTTGGCTAAATTTTGAGAGGTTTTATGAGGTGTCCGCTATTTGATATCTTTGACTCATTCTCTTTCACAATTTGTAAAATAACACAAAAGAATTTTATCTTGGAATACAAAGCTCATCATGATATATTAGTTATGTTGATACTTTAGCTATAAATTTGTTGAGAATAGAGAAAGTAGTGAAATGTATCACCAAATCATAGAAAAATAACACTTGAAAAAATAATTCATGTATTGACAAGTCCTTATGGAGAGATGACTACATGACCACTTTAGTCTACATGGAAAGAGGGAGGACAATGATAGGTTGCAAGTGTCTTTTAACATTGAAGTGGTTAATCTACATGGTAGATAATAACCACCTCTTAGCTCCCACCATTGTAGATTCAAATTGTCATGTCCAAACCAAAAATGGTAGTAATGACCTAGAAAGGTGGATTTAAATTAAATTTTTTGAGCAAAGATCAATGGTTGAAGGTAAAAAGCGTAAAATAATACCATCATAATTGTAATGATATGCCCCAAAAACTAGGCTTAATCTTGGTCATCGTTATCATGAGGCGGTAGATTCAATCCCAATAAGAGTATCTTTTGTATTGGTAGCCTTCTAAAATTAATACTAAAAATACTCTTCTACAACAAATAGCTCTTGTATTACATCATGTTAGAGGAAATTGTAGCATTGTCTACAATGATGAAGTCAGGATAATCGTAGTTGTTGTGGTAGGTTGTCTCATCAAACCCTAATGACATAGATCTTTCAAAATCCTTGAGGACCTTCCCTTACATTTATATTTTGCTACTTGTCTTAGATGTGGACTTCTTTAGCTATACAATTTCCTTTCACTAACAACCATACCCCCACCTATAGCATGAAAACCCTAAATTAGTATAAATGGTATAAATTGAAGGGAGGCAATAAAAAATAAAGGGCTAAGAATATAGCAATACCATGATCTTGATGGTGGTGGTGGACTTATTGGGATCCATTGTTGGATAGTCAATCATCATACATATGGTGGTGGGGGCGACAATGGTTGGTGATAGCAATTGTTTATTATTGATGGTGGTAGTGGATCCACCTCCTTACTAGGGATCATCCTATTCCCCATTCAAACAATGTAGCAAGGATTTTCCAAGCCAAGTGTATTTGTAATTCCATTTCGTTTCTTCACTTGCTTTTTGCTAATAATAATCAATAAGGGATAAGCTATTCCATTAAAAAAAGTATTTTTAACAATAATTTTTTCCATATTTAGATTTCAATAACAAAACAATACTAATATAAATAATAAAATTATACAAAGAGAGATCCCATAAGGTTTAGAAAAATTGGTAGGAATGAAAGAGTTTAAAACCTTTAACCAAGGTTTAAATCTCATGGGTGAACCTTAATATACCCATGAGGTTTTAGAGCAATTAGTGGAGAGTGAGGAGTCTTACACCCTAAACCAAAGTTTAAATCTCATAGGTAAATCTTAAAATTTGCCCATGAGTTTGGGGCAATTGGTGGGGAATGAGGGCTTTCACAATTTAAACCAAGGTTCAAATCTCATGGGTGAACCTTAATATTTCAATCAAATGATATTAGCTCAACTAGTTATATTCCTCACCTTTTAATGAGTAGACCCATGTTCGAATCTTGCCAAGTGATGCATGCATTATTGATAAGTTGTTGTAATACCACTATGTAGTCATGATGGATGGAGCCATTTATTTTATTTCTCTTCCTTTTTAGTATTTTGTTTTTCATTTTATTTTTTTAATAGAAAAAATTCAGTGCTTTAATAAAGGTATTATTATATTTATGCTTACAAATGTGGAATAAGTTTACCACTAATCACCAGTAGCCACACCAATTGTGCTTGCTAATTCACCTTTTGCACTATCATCAATGAATAGTGCTTTGTCGACACCTCATAGTGTGGTATTGTGCTATCACCTCTCCCAATCATCCTGCTCAACACAATTCATCCAACATGAAGTGGTACATCAAGAAATCCTATCAACAAAATTTAGTTTTATGATGTTTTTGAGTGACAATGTACACATAAATAGTGTATAGAGGTGATAAGAGGTTGTTGTGTTAGTGTGTAAAGGCAAGGGAAGGGGATTTTCATACCAAAAAAATCCATAATTCTAGTAAATTCTTCATACCCCCATGATATTCTAGATGGTTGCTACATGGACTAGCCTAGTTCGACACATAGATCCAAGGAACGAGTGGAAGATGATATAGGTTTAGTGTAAAGTGGGGTTGTTACTACTACATGATCAATTGAACTCATACCATTTGATTATTACTATTTTTTAATGGGTTATATAGGATTGAAATGAGATCACTTGTATTACATCATAACCACATAGTGGTATTACAACTTGACTAGACCTGGTGGTAATACTTTGAAACTCAAAAAGGAGGTTCAAGGTTCAAATCCAACAAAGGTAATGTTGTACATCATACTTTGATTATCAAAGTTTGGTTGGATAAACATTTATTGGGTAAATAACATCCTCTACAAGGATCATCTCATATGACCTATTATCTCATGAATGTTAAAAACTACTTTACCTTTAACCTTAACAACTTGGTAATTATGATTGTATTGCTTGGTAAGATTCAAAACCAAAAAGAAAAGAATTGCAACTAGGTCTTTGTTAAACGTTGAAAAAACCTAAATTCTAATATGCCTTACCAATCCAATTCAATGAAATGGAAGAAAGAAAATCATGCTTACTTTGACATCTAGATTTAGGCCAACTCCCCACTATCCTTACTTAACCTAATCTAAGCTAGTAATGCAAGAAACTAAATAAGTAAAACAAAGAGATTCAAAATAATTACATGAAAATAAAATGTAGTTGTAGCTTTAGCAAGGAGAGTGTGTGATCAATCAACACATGAAGAAATAGAATAACAATAGTGTGCTCTTGCATGTATGAAATTGAAATAATATGAGAGAACTAATAGAAAGTGAAGGGGCGGTTATATAATCACTATTTATTCCACAATATAAAAGATTGCCACAATTAGAAAACAATTTGCATACACAAATTTTCTATTATTTCGAAATTAAAGCATGAATCCAATGTGGATCCAATTGCATCTTCAAAGTGGATAACCTATTGAGCGAATTGTAAGTTTGGGAGTAAATTACAACCTTACTGTCGAACTGACTTCCTACATCCATGGATATTGGAAAAGGTGTTTTAGAGGTTCCATTTTTTGATCCCTTGGTTTTCCAATCCTCCCAATCATTAGAAATTTTAAGGTAATATCCAAGCTACTATATTTCTAACAACTTCACGAGGTGCCAAGCTCAATTGGTAAGAGATCCTAGTTTGTATCTCTATCCTTAGGCATGAAATATGTAAAATTGAGATCACTTACTATAAAATTATAAAATTGTTTAGATCTCCTTGGTCATTATCACAGTATCTTAAGTAAAAATTTCCATATGTCATCTCCAAATAACTCTAGACCTATAAGCATTTTAGCTTCTCATGTAAGATCTTTGTAAGGATTTTTAGAAATCCCTTCATGTTGTCTTGTAAACCCATTAAACTTATAATCCAATGACTTTAACTTGTCCACTTAGTATAAGGAGGTAGTACTTTTTGCTCTAGCCTTTTCTTCCTTAGATTTTTTCTATAATTGATATTTGTTGAGGAGTTGTTTCTGTTCATCAAAAATATTTGGTAGCCTAACATTCATTAATTCTCAAATTTCATTCATCAGATTTAGAATTAAATCCTTTAAGATGTCATGCATGTCCTTGCATGTCTACAACTATCACTCAACATCAAGAGTTGCCTTTAGTTGTTTAACCACCTTCTTCCTATCAAATACTCTGAGTTGTTGCTCCTGTGTTGCGATCATAGTGGCCACTTGTTTTATTATCTTCTAGTACCTTCCTTTTGAAACCAAGTCATTCTCCACTTGTTAAATTGTTCTCATAGTCTACTTTAGGATGGCTTATGCTCCAACAAAAAAATTTAAGTTAAGCCCTTGTATTCAACCCATTAGTTTTGACATTGTTCCGTACTGAATTGATTTGCTTTATGTCCAAAGTGCACCCCTTCCTTTCCTTCGTCCTTTTTTTGAACTCTTCATTTTCCCTTTTGAGTTGGAAAATTTCTTGATCCTTTTCCTAGGATGTCACTCGTACTTGATTTAGCCATATATCTAGGTCCTTCTCTCCTATTCAACTGCTACCTAAGTTGATTCTATCATTGTGCAAGATGCATTGACAAGTCTTTCAGTTACTCTCTCTAGTTCTCACTTTTAATAAGTTTAGATTTCAGTTCTTCAACTTGTTTTTATAGTTGGTCCTTTTTAGTGGTATCCTTTTTTAGGGCCTCTACTTCTTGTTGGAGTTGTTGCTTCTTGGTTGTTAGTTGAGTCACTACTTTCACATTGTATTGTACCTACTTCCTATGAGCCTCATTCTCTATCACCACTTCTATTTACTTCATGGTTACCCCTAGTTGTAGTTGACCCAACAATTGTATCTTTTGATATGGATTAGTTTGGGTTAGGTATAACTCTAAATCCTTTATAATAAATTTATATGAGGTTGTGGAGGGCTTGGTAGGGTACTTTTTCATTACCTCTACAATGATAATCTATTTTCCACCATCTACCAACTAGGATAGCAATATTTTAGCCCCTTAGGAGTTTTCTTTTTCATATTCAGATATTCATCCCTCAAGCTCCTTTCTTCTTCTCTCATGGAGTTGATTACTTCTATATCCCTTCCTCCTAAAGCATCAGTAATTTTTCAAACAAATGTCTAACTTGGTCCTTCAATAATTTTTTGCTCATGGGTGGTACAAATGGATTCGATTAGAGCATATGACAGTGACATCATTATCCTTTCAAGATATCTCTATGCTAGACTATTTGGTGACAAAGGTGGATAGGACAATACAATAGGTGGAGCAAATTGGGAGGATATGGTCATGAATAAGGATATGGTCATTGACACTTGAGTAGAAATTTGAGTGAGTGTGGTGGATAATAGTGACACAAATAGAGATGAAGGTGGACTCAAGGAGTATGAAACTAAAGGTCTTGTGGTGGTGACTTCGATGGTGGGTGATGGTGATGGGAATGAAGTGATGGCCAATTTTATGGTAGTAGAGAATTAACCAAAAAGAAGGTGGTATACATTTTATATATCCAATGATTACACTTGCTAATGGAGAAGTCAGTGCACCAAAAAAATATTCGAAAATTTTAAGTAGGAATAGAAGAAGTAGATGGGAAAATAGAGGTGGAAGGAAAGAAAGGAATGGTGGGGAAGATATATGAAGAGGAGAAGAGAGAAAAGGATTAGAGGTAGTTGCTTTGGCATGTTGTATTCTTTCCTTATAGTCCTGTTCATATGACTTGAGAGTTGTAGCTTTCTAGCTAGAGGAAATAACAAAATTTTGCCTTTGTTATTTTCTTATGATAGTTACTTAGGGTGGCATACCACCTTGTTAAATTTCATCTTCTTCTAATGTTAAAGCACTCTCACATGGAATTATTTGTATACCCATGCCCATTTTCTCTAGCATTGACCCCTTTGGATCCAACTTCTTGTTTATATGGTATTCTATAATTTTTTCCTTAACTACACTACTAATAAGCTCCAATGTTGATGGGGTGGTATATAGAGTAATATTTAGACTAGTCAAAGATTATGTGTGTTGCCTAGGTCTTTTCACCATACTCTTATGCTCGTGGTCCTAGATGTTTATGATTTCTAAGTGAAATGACCCTTGATGAAAAGGGAATTTCAAGATCCTTGTTTAATATTATATTTTTTATCAATTCAGTATTTTACTTATTGAGTATTCATGTTTCTTTAGAGCCTTCATTATTTGATGTTTGATTTTATAGTCAAGATAAACATAGTTTTTCTTGTTTGCACTAGCGTAAAAATATTTCCATGGTGGTAGATGATAATTTCATTATTGGACCTCATACTCATATTCATAATCACCTCCAACTTGTCCAATATAGTGTCTTGATCTAAATTTACCTCTTTTTGACCCCATATTCCTTTGCATGTGCATAAAAGGTGTTTAGACATCTAGCTACTAGTTCTTGCTTGAAGAGCTTCTTCGGGTCATAGGACCAAAAATCTTTGAGGAGTGTTAACCCAAGACTTTTCATCCTCTTATTGATATGTTGGAAGAAACTCCTTAATTTGGGTATAATATTCATGATCCCTTTCTTACCCAGGTAGAACATGGATTTCTTAGGTCATGTGAAATATCTTAGGTCTACATAGTCTAATTGTTGCATGTATTTAAGATTGAACAAATAATCTAGTACAAACATAGGCAATTCATATTGTATCTTTGAGAAGCTTAAAATACTTATAAAGGACTTATGCTTCCTAAGGTAGAAGTATCCATTTGGTAAACTAAATTTTAACAAGTTGTGACACCCATCTAACAACCTAGGCAATTTCTCCCTCATGCCCTTCATGACAAGATGGTACATTGCATCATAGAATTTGTATGACATATTCCCCTCTGCTCAATAGGGTAAATTTGTAGAGTCAATAATGAGAAATGGTCCATTGCCTCGACCCATTTGATCCAACTATAATTTTTGGAAACAATGTTTCTTTCAATGCGTAATAAGCCAAATTAGGTATGATGTATAGTTGAACCTCTTGGTCTACTTAAAGTCCCTAAGTTGTTTGTTCATTTGGTCTATATTATATTTTACACAATCAATTATCTGGGAATACCTTGTATAACCTTTTACTACGTGCAACAAGGTCATATTTTCATATACCATTTCATCTCTCATTTCTTCCAGCACCATTGCTATGTTTGACAATACCATATGAACATCATCCTTAAATTGGTCTATCTTCAATAGCAGCTTGAAGTCCCAATCTTCACTAGGGTTTTAAATGGGGTGCCAAGAAGTTCTTCAAGGTGTCACATTAATTTTTTTTTAAGTACTCCATGTGTACCCTCAAATTATAGCTGAGACACATTGTCACATTATCTTATATATTTAACATTTTCTTGTTTTTATTTTCTATGACAAAGAAGATGTTTTCCTCCCAAGACCATGGGAAGATAGCTCTAAATTCCAAATCATATTTTTTGGTCCACCTTTCAACTATATCTAGGTAGTACTACACTTTTAGTACTAGGTTCATTATCAGCCCTAATATCAAGATGAAACTGATGCTTAGTGTTGGATCACATCATTTACTTTACTTGACATATGTGTGGTACAGGACGAATAGATCAATTCAGAGGACTAGACGTGACCCTATATATAGAACTCAATCAATCTCATAAAGTTATGGTGCCTCCCCAAGAATTTGATTTAAAAGGAAAAGTTTCTTCCTGGAGCTGCATTCGAGAGCAGTAATTATGCTTTCTAGAAAGTGTCTTTATCCGAGGCAAAATCTATCTCCATCTGAATCAATATGGTTCCTCTTTCATAGTGAGCCTAGACCTGTTATTCGCGTAAATGATGCTCAAAATTTTTTTGTACTTTATTTATTATGTTACTAGGAGAATGTTTGGACTTCCCCTCCACCACATTTTAAAATGGTTCATCACTCGTCTACTTAGACTTTTTAGACACTTTGGGAGGTTTCTTCTTTTTTCTCTTAGAGGCACTTTCCTCTTTGATTAGCGCTAAAGTTGCTTGGGATTGCCCTATATGAATCTGGATATTAGCAGGGGCTAAGGCAATGATAGTGGAAGGGCTAATAAAATTTGCCTTGGAAAGGGAGGTATTGGTCATAACTGCATTAGAGTTCATTATAAAAAATGAGAATTTTAGAAGAATTTTTTCCAAGTCAAAATTGAAGGATCAATTTACTAGTTGAGGAGCAAAATGCTAGCTTGATAGGAACGAATCATTAGCTCAAGATGGATAAAATCATTAAGCATGCACTTAGGAAAAAAATTATTTGATTTTCAAGCAATAAGCAATTCATTTGGACTCCACTAGTGAATCACTGGTTGAGGACTCAAGTGAATTTTTTAAAATGAGTCTGATCATGATTCACTCCATTGTGATTGATTCATTGCTTAAGAACTACACTTAGATTCATAGATACTAGAATTAAGATCACTTTGGTTCTATAAAGACATGAAGCATGACTTGATCAAAAGATGTATGGAGTGGTTCTCTTTCTAAATTAGTGCAATTTGGTATTTTTCAAGCAAATTGCTCCTTTTATTTTACTTAGCCAAAATTTTATATAACTTTTCTAATAAAAATATGAGAAAATAATGAAATAAACAATGTGTTTGAGTGCCTTTTTCAAGGTTTTCAAGTAAACTCATAAATTCCTTTTTTTCTTTTGTTGTTTTTCATTTTTTTGTTTTTTTTATTCATTTATATTTTCTTTTAGAAAAGTAAAATAGAAATGGAAATAAAATATGGGGAGAAAGATAAGAAAAAGTAAAATATACATATTTGCAATTGTCCCCTTTCTTTTTTGAGCTTTTAAATGGGCCTTAAGTATTACTCATTCATTGAGATAAGCAACAACATTCCATCAAATACTATTAACCTATAAGCATTAGCTCCTATGACTTTTAGTATTTGATATGCACTACTCTAGAGGGAATCAAAATTTCTATCTCCCAATATTTATCCTATCTCCATACCATCAAAAAATTAGGTCTCCTTCCTTGAACTCAATTTTAGTTACCTTCTTATCAAATCATATTTTGACGACCAATCGATATTAGACTAACTTTTGGAAAGTTGTTTCTCTTTCTTCTTCCAATACCAACAAAGTTTTGAGGTGGGCTTGTATAGAGGCTATGTCAATGTATTCAAGACACAAATTTTGAGACATTTGGAGGGAAGGGATCTCTAAATTTATTAGTGACATTGCTTCTTTACCAAAGACAGGTTTGTAGAGGGATGATATCTTCTGGAATTTGTGTGATAGCCTTCTTATTTGTTGATTTAATTGACATTATTTCATTCCACATGGTGAAGTAATTAGTAGCACTTAAAATCCACCCATAGTCAACACAAATGGTTGATCTTTCCAATGAAATCAAGATCCCACTATTGGAAGGATCTAGTGATAAATACTGGGTTCAAAAACCTTAGGGATTTTCTTCTTTTACTCTTAAAAATATAACAAGATTTGCAATATTTTACCCACCAAAATTAATTAGTAAGAATGATCATCCAATAGTATCATACTCTTAAATTTTTTATGAGTTATGGTTTGCATGCAATAGTGGTCACCTTCATCATGATATCCCTTTATCAAATCCTTTATGCTTTCTTCTTCCACACATCTCAACAATATGCCATCATAGCCTTTACAAAGAAAGAGCATTATTTACCCAAGTGTAATGGATTGCCTTCTATCTAAATTATGGTATTTATTCTTGTGTTAGTTATCTTAGGACTTGTCCATTAATCATATATTTTTTTATGCCACCCATCCATCCTACTTGACCTTCTATCTTAGGTACTTCTACAATACTATTTTTTCTTTGGGGTGACATGGGAAAGTTCCCATATAGGGACCATCCTCTAACCAATTTTGTTAGCATTGTCTTTACGTTGAAATTCTAGAATTTATTTATCCATCCTACTCTCTTTTCCCCTAATTCACTATGTAACATTTCAGACATACATTTGGATGTACCATAAATATGGTGGTCTTACTTTGGGATAGGTAGTATATGAATTTACAGAGAGCCTTCATCATGGTAAACACTTATTTTTCTATAAAAGATAATTGTTGTACATAATTATGGAGTATTTTTCTCTTGAAAGAAATGGAATGTTCCTTTTTTCATTTTTCTTTTGATGAGTCAAAATAATGACGATACTTTCATGAATATCAAAGACATATAATATGAATTCTCCAGCAAAATCCAAGTTGATTAGGACTCGAGCTTTAGTGATAGCATATTTTATTCTCTAGAAAGCTTGTTTGCCTTTTTTAATCCAAGCAAAGGTGGAATTCTTTTTAGGTGAACCAATTGTATAAATTTAGTTATGAATTTGGCCTCAAATTGAACTTGCTTAAGGAATTACTAAATACCTTTGGTTGATGAGGGTAAGGTCAACTCTTATATTGCTTTGATTTGATCAGAATCAATGTAAAGACCCTCCTTTAATACCACATGACCTAGGCGCTTTCCTTCTTGCACCATGAAATTAAGTTTTTTGGTATCTAAGGAGATTCTATATTCTCTACACCTTTGAAAACTAACTCCACATGTTCAATGTTTATTAATTCTTTCTTTGGAAATTTGGTCAATTCATCAAAGTATATGAGTATGATTTCATATGTGAAGTCAACAAGTTCAATATCCATGGCTCTTTGAGATATATTCCCTACATTAGATAGACCAAAAGGTTTTTTTTTATAAGTAAAGGTCCTCCACTTGGTGGTGAAAGGTATTTTGTGTTGATTATCATCTTTAACCCATATCTGACTCTATCCATAGAAGCCATAAAGTAATGACAATATTTAAAACGTTACCACTTTCTATAAAAATTGGTTAATTGATAACAATGGATAAAGGTCCCTCAAGGATGCATGGTTCAAGTTTTAAAAGTTAACACGTAATCAAATATCCTCATTCTTCTTTTGTTTAGGAACTAGGTTTGCCACCCTTGCAGAATGTTTGATAGAAAATATTATTTGTGTCTATAGTAGTTTAGGGAGTTCCTTTTTTAACCACTATTTTGACTTTTGGGTTGATAAGCCTTTGCTTCTATTGAAATGATTGAGGCCCAAGTTCTAGATCAATAGTATGTTCAATAATATTCCTATCATAGACTTGTAGGCCTTCATATGGTCAAACAATGATGTCTCCCTACTTTACACATTATTCTTTGAATATATCTATATAATCCTTGGTGAATTCCTTCCCCGTAAGGAGGTTCTTTCCTTTGATGATATGAATATGCTTTTACTCTAATACTTGGATTTCTAGTGTTGTCATCGAGATTGAATCGACTCTCTAGCATGATTAGTCCTTTTAGCAATAGATTAGTATTTAGTTTGATCACCTTAGCCTTAATATCATTCTCATATTCATTTCTTTCTTCTATTGTGCTTTTATGACAAGGAATCCTATGATGTATTTGATATTGTTAAACACTTGCTAGTGATCTAAATTATCAAGGACAACAATTTTAAATAATACCTCAAGATTTTTTGTCTTATCCTAGATGTTTGTGACATAATCAAACTTGGTATCCATGGAAGTTAGCCCATATACTTTGGCATTTAGGTCCCACATAATCACTCTAAGTTCATAGGTGCTAAAGCTTTCTAATATATCCCAAATTAGGTGTTTGTAAGATTTTATATATTTATTTTTTGTAAAAAAATTTTAATTAACCTAATTTATGACTAATTCAAAGTTTTTGCAACCATTTTTTGACCTTTCTCAAACTTGTACATAGTGTCTCATATTCAACAACATTGTTAGTGCAATCGAACAATCTATAAGTATAGTTAAGTTAGGTATCTTGAGAACTCATCAACTGAATACTAATACTAACCCCATTTGTAATGACCCACCCTAGAAGGACTTGCTCTTGTTGCTTGATTGATGTTTTGATGTATTGATATTTAATGCATGGTCTTATTTTATTCTATCAAGATGAGTTGATAGTTGTATTTTATGCTTTCAAAAGTTGGATTATACTACTTTTAGAATATGGTACTATTGATGAAATTTGTGGTTGGAAGACCAGGTACTCTTACGGGTGGATTGGTATGGGATAACCACCAAAATAGAAAGAAAAGAGAAAATATGGATGACATTCTCATAGACAACTCAAATGTAAAAGGAAACCCTTCATAAAGGTGCATTGCATATATGTATGTTTGATTGAATGTATCATTGGAAAAGGAGGTTGCTATCAAGCAAAAGAGCCATCTTTAGTAGGAGGGTGACAACATTACAGATATCGTAAAGCCTTCTACTCAAGGAAAATATTGTTGCATATTCTATTTGCAAAAGCCTTTGTGATGCTGGTGTTTTGAAGCATAAAATTGTTTGGTTATTAGTTAATCAAATAAAGTATTAATAATAAGGTTAGTATTATTAATACTTGGAATATTTAGTATCAATGTTAATGGTTAATATTAGCATTTGGTATTAATTAAATTAATTAATGAGTAATTAATTTAATTATATTATACTAATGTTAGTAAATAAAACTAACATTAAAAGGTAATAATATTAATTGATGAGCTAGGTGAAAGGTTCTCTAATGTTTTGTTTTATGAACATTAGTAAGTCTAAATTAATTTAGATTAAATAAAAAACTACTAAGGGAGCTTATTTTATTAAAAAACCTAAATAGTGGAAAGGTGGCATTTTGGTATCATGAAGAGTCTTGGGACGCTACCTTCTTTCATAGACAACCGGTAATGCCTAAGATGAATGGGGTGGTCAACAGACTTGGAGAAGAAAGAAGTATTTCTAGCTTTAATTTTTTATGAGTTCTAGTTTTGGTGGAGGGCTAGAGAGAGGGAGAAGAAAGGTGAAATTGAAGCATTGGGAAGAGAGCGAAAGACATTGTAGAACTAGACCAAGCAGTAGGACGTTAGGAAACTTACTCCCCAATAATGCTTTTGATTAACTTTAAGCTATCTTTTGCATGGTTTGTTGGATCATTTCTAGTTATTTGTTGTTTCTTTTCTATGGTGCAATCCGAGCTGATGGATGAAGTTTTAAAAAACATAACGGTTAAGTAGTTCTATGGTAAAGAACAATAAACCCATTTGTTTTCAGGAAGATATGAACCTACATCTTGCACCTTAACTTTAATCGCCAAATCTTCTTGTTGCGGTTTTATATCATTGTTTTAAAAACAATAGAAAATGTGTTTGTTGTATACTTGTTAAAAGCTAAAGCGTAGACCATTTTTGAAAGAGATATTTCATTATTTAGAATGATTGTTTTGCTTCCTAGAAGATATATTCAATTTATTGATTACTTTCTATAAGAGTTATTTCATTATTTAGAACGAAACTTAATTGATTTGTTGTTTGATTTTCAAAAGAGTTATGTCATTATTTAGAATGAAATTTAATTGTTTTGCTTCCTGGAAGAAATTTAATTTATTGATTACTTTTCGGAAGAGTTATTTCATTATTTAGAATGAAACTTAATTGATTTGTTGTTTGATTTTTAAAAGAGTTATTTCACTATATAGAATGAAACTTAATTGTTTTGCTTCTTTGAAGAGATATTTAATTTATTGATTGATTTTCAGAAGAGTTATTTCATTATTTAAAATGAAACTTAATTAATTTGTTGTTTGCTTTCCAAAAGAGTTATTTCATTTTTTAGAATAAAATTTAATTGTTTTATTTCTTGAAAGATATATTTAATTTTTTGATTGTTTTTCGAAAAAAATATTTCATTATTTAAAATGAAACTTAATTGATTTATTGTTTGCTTTTTGGAAGAGTTATTTCATTATTTAGAATGAAACTTAATTGTTTTACTTCTTGGAAGAGATATTTAACTTATTGATTATTTTTCAGAAGAGTTATTTCATTATTTAGAATGAAATTTAATTGATTTGTTATTTGATTTTCGAAGAGTTGTTTTATTATTTAGAATGAAACTTAATTAGTTTACATGTTGGAAGAGTTATTTAATTTATAATTTGTTTTCTAGAAGAGTTATTTTATTTTTTAAAATAAAACTTCAATGTTATACTTTTTGAAAGAGTTGTTTTATTTATTTAAATGAAATTCATTGATATGTTTGATGAAATAGTTTAAGAGCTTCATTGGATTGCTTAGGTGGTATTTAAATTAATTACTTAATTGCATTGATGTCTTTTGTTATTTCAATTAAACAGTATGTTTAATTATTATTAATTAATTATGTAATTTAATTAATAGTTTTAGGAATAAAACTATTAGTTGATAATAGATCAATATATCAAATATTTTCTAATTGTTAATGAAGGAAGAGTTTTTATTTGAGGGATTAAACAATATGTTCTTGCAGGATATGAATGTGGCTTGTGTAGCAATAGATCCATAAATGAGTGAGAAAAGTATGAAATTCTCTTAATGTTTTTGCGTGATTTGGATGTGGCATGTATGATAATAGATCAACAAATCAATGAGAGAAGTATAGGCTTCCCTTGTCGTGGGTAATATATATTACGCCATAATATTCCTAGTTGAGTTGTGATGATGCAACAACTAGGTAGTGTGAATGATACACCTTGAACGGTAAGGCTCGAGTGGCCCAAAGCAATGAGGCTTTTAAGTAGTCCTAACTGTGAGGTCTAAGAATCTAAACGGTGGATTGGTATGGGATAATCCATTGAATCATTCACTAGGCTTGCATATACATATGGAATTAAGATCTTGCATTGTTATGGAATATCTATATTTGTATGATGCATGTTAGGCTTGCATATACATTTCATTATGGAGCTAAGATCTTACGTTATTATTCTATGATTTTAAATGTATGATGCATGTTAGGCTTGCATATACATTTTATCATGAAACTAAGAGCTTGCATTCTTATGGAATAATTTATTTGTATGATGCATGTTAGGCTTGCATATACATTTTATCAAGATCAAAACCTTGCATTGTTCTTGTATGTGTATCTTGCATAGTGTATGTTAGGCTTACATATACATTCTATTAAGACCAAAATCTTACATTGTTCTTGTGTGTTTATCTTACATAGTGAATGTTAGGCTTGCATATGCATTAAAAGAGTTGTCCTAATCCCTAAAGCTCTACTCAAGTTCATGAAAAAGAGCTATCAAGAGGAAGACCTTGAAAAGGAATATTAAACTAAGGACCATTCCTAATGATATGAAATAATGTTATTGAAGAAGAGAATTTACTTGGAAAGTATTTGTATTGAAATTATGCAAAGCTTTTGATAAAGAAAATGATGTATTGTAAATATACTTGTTATAATATTTCAAGACTTGCTCAAGAATGAAATATTATATGTTGTTATTCTTTTATGTAAAGTTCTTGAAATGATTGGTTATGTGCAAAATGGAAGAATATGCTATCGAAAAGAATGATAAAATCTAATACATAGATTATGGTTATAAATCCTGTTAGATGTGGTTTTGTTCTTGCCATTGTAAATAAAGGAAATGCTAAATGCTAGTATTATTTGAAAAGTATTTAAATTTTTAGTCTTTAATAATGTATTATTATGGTTTAAAATAGCACTTTTTTTTTTAGATATGTTTATATTTATTTAAATATTTAGACTCTTGGGTTTATATGGGTCTTTAGGCATGAATATAGAGCCATATTAGAGAACTCATGAGTCAGGAAGTTAACCCAATCCTAATAGGAGTTATAATGATGCAATAATTAGGTATATATGCATCTTAGGAGGAGTTGCGATGATGCAATAATCAGGTAGTCATTAATTTTGAAGGAATTACGATGATGCAATAGCCAAATATTTGTGAATGATGCACCTTGAACAATGAGGCTTGGATGTCCCAAAGTGTTGAGATTTTTGGGTTGTCCAAAGTGGTGAGGCTTAGACATATTCCTAGTGGTGAGGTCTAGGAATCATTCACAAGATAATATAGTTATGACACCTTAAATGATGAGGATCGGGTGACCATGCTCATTACCAGGTGAGTGGTAATGACCTTAGCTCATAGAGGTGTGGCAACTAAGCACTAAGACATTATACCAAAATAATCCTATATAAATAAACTTATGTAGGGTTAGGGAAAAGACATTCCCCTTTAAGTGTTATGGGCTTTAAAGGATAATCCCTACGACATGGTCAAATGGTATTATACTGATGAGGGTATAGGAAAAGTGATGGGACCATTGTTGGCATCCTTTCTAAATGACGAGGTTTAGAAAGGTGAACCCTAGAAGTATGGGAAGTAGGTCACTCCTATCCACTTGAGTGTCATCTATAATTATAATGAACTCAAAATGTGGTTATGCCTTACAATGCTAAAAAAATACTATGACTTTTTTGTGAGCTATTCCTTGTGAAAAAAATCTCTCTCTCGTTGGCCAGTTTAGTGGGTTGTTACACCATTCCTTGTTTGTGCACCATCAAAATGGATTGTCCACATGTCATTAGTTCTTAGTCATGTTCATTTGTCAAGAAAAGGATAGTAATAGGTTATTCAAATATTAAATAATTCCCAAGCTCAATTTCCTAAAAAGTTACTTCTAGGTCATCATATTATTTGAGAATACCTATGATTATATCAAGTTCTAAAATAAGCCCACCTTCAATTGGTTATTCATCTACAAAGGAAGTTAATTCTAGTTTATCACTCAATCATTATTAGGCTTGTACAAAAGGTGGTTGTATGGGGGCTATTTTTCAATTCTACTAATTTTTCCATTCCTAGGCACTTTCATATGTGTGTTATCCATCACCAATTATCTATCCCCTATAATTTTCTAGCTCATTCTCTTAATAACATCTTAAAATAAGGATGGGTATCAACCATAATGACTTCTTGAATAATTATCAATCCTAGGCACTTAACCAGTATCACTATCAAATCTTTTATGGCTCCCATAGCATTTACCCTAGTCCAATCTAATTGAATAGGATTTTTAGCAATTTTAGTATATGGTAGTCCCAACTTTTTGCACACAACCTTTGGCATTACCATTACAATTGCTTCCAAGTCCACTAGGCAACTTCTCAAAAGGTAATACCCTACCTATAGATTAACATAGAATAGAGGTAGGTTCAATATCTTTGGTTTGGGAGTATTTAATATGTTAGTCGCATTTACTTGAATGTTTGATGGAATTTTTACTATTAAATTGTATTGTGTTTGTTGTTACACCATGGTTTAAGCTTCAATATAGATCCTTTCTTGTTCTTCAAGAGCTTATTGAATAAGTGTCCTTACCTTGGCAAGGCTAGGACTTCCAATATGCTAACCTTGGTCAATGTTCTTTTCATTTTTTTGATAATGTTGAACTTGAGTTATAAATTATCTATATTATCTTATTGTAAGCATGCATCCTTGATTGGTCGAGGATGGGTACTTTAACTTATTTTAAACGTATTTCTTCTATTTTTCTTATTAGTGACCATTGCCTCCTCTTAGGCTTCCTTCCCTTTTGCTATTGTAGTATAAGTTGATGGAGTTGGTGCTAATCCTTTTTTTGTATTCTCCTTCTCCATAGTAGGTTGTTTAGATTCCATTGGCCCCTTATCTTTTACATGCAAAGGCGGCCATCCCCTCCTTAACACTATAGTATCAATGGTGGTCTCTATTTGTTTCTTGGATGGCTCTTAATCAGTTGTTATTTTTCTCTTACCTCTAGTCTAAACATCTTGTTGTTTATTAGCACATACAATGCTATATTCAAAAGGTGAATCCTTGAAGCATTGGAATTGCTAGGCCAAAGTTGGTGGTTGATAAACTAGATGATTTGCTATTGGCAAATGATATATAACTAGCATTACTTGCCCTAATGTTCTAGCCCATTGCACTTGGGATTATTGGTTATATGTATTTATCTTAGTATTAACAATGGCCACAACACACTCAGTAGGATTATACCTTGTGTTGCAAACAAAGCATCATAAAGTGTTGATCTCCAAATTTATATTGTCCATATTATTTTGAACCTAGTTACTTAGTTAATTGGTGCTTTATTTAGGGACCTATTATTTTTTGATATTTGGGGTCCTTTGTTGTTGTCAACTTGACTACTACCAACCACTATTTGGCTACCATCAATAGTTTTTCCTTTTCTCCATATTAGTGTGAATTACTAGTGTTTCATCATTTCTATTATTTCTATTATTTGACTTCTTTATCCATCATATTGACTCTAGGATGGAGTGTCGATATTAGCATTATTTTACAATGGATTTGGTATAGTAGGTGTTTGGAGATAGAATGAGATGAAAGAAGTGGTGTTTTACGTAGGGTGAGTCACCATGTAGGGAGAGTTGGTTTTTTATATGTAGGCATGTTGGAGGATGATTGGGTATTTGCAATTGGCACCATAGTGGGAGGTGAAGTAGTTATCTGAGGCTAGAATAAGATGGAGGAAGTGGGTGGTTTTTTGCCTAGGGTGAGTCACCATGTAAGGAGAATTGCTTTGTAGATAGGTAGGCATGTTGGAGGATGATTAGGCATTTGGAATTGGCACCATAGTGGGAGGTGACCCAAGAATTTTTAGATCTTGAGTTTGGGTTACGTGGGCCACATAAGCCATAGGTGGGGTAGGAGGTAATATTCCTACCTAATAAGCACATATTCTATGTATTTCTTTAAAAAGTTATAGCCAAAGTAAAATGATTAGCATTGTAAATCATTAGCATCAAATTGAGTGCAATATTCTCATTAACATATTATCGTAATCATGAATATTCTCTTGAAGGTGTTTTCTATGGCATTTAAATATAAATAAATAAATATGCATTGCCAAACTTCTTCATGAAATATTTTAGATAAAATTTCAATTAGTAACTGAATTATTAGGTATTGTTATATCATAAAGTAGTCTTATCCCTTAATGAGTATATGCATAAGTATACCATGATATATTTCTCTTAATATGATGTATCAACTTCAATGTGGACAACTCATTTAGATGATCTAAAGTCATCTTTCATTCTTTTTAGAGGTAGGCAATGACTTCATAATGATAATTATGATGGGAGAGTAGACCATCAAGTTTAGAGGTCCTTGGTAAGTCTAGTCAGGAAGTTTATTTTGGGACCTAGTTGGCATAGGTGCTTAATAGCATTGAGCAACTTACCATTATTACATTAGCAGGGATATTACATTTGCTTTTGAGGTGGGACTGAATACACATGGGACAAGGGCATGTATTTGATAATTTGTTGTTGTGGTAAACCTTGTGAATTTTATGCGATAAGATAATATTATGGTGGAAACTAAGGGTTTAGATTTTGCACCAGGGTTAGATTTGAATAAGCTTGATTCTACTTAGATACAACTTGTAAATTTTGCATAGGTTTTGGATTTTGCAAGCGATACAACTAATTTTTCTTATCATATGGAGGTATAAACTACTATAGATTTTACATTGGATGACTGGGACAATCCTCAAATTCTTTATATCCTCATTTGAATATGACACTTTTTAATCCTATGTAATTTCTTAGCTTGATATTGATAGGTTTGTATGTCCTATAACATTACTAGCATTGGTGTTGGGTGGAGTTAATTGACCTTTAAGTGGGGGTTGATTTGAAGGGATTGTCTTATTTGAAATATTTACTTATGGACATGATCTGGGCAATGACTAAGAAGGAATAAAACTTGTTCAAGGGGTTCTTTGAGAGTTTATAGATAATGGAGGTTGAATCGTCCTAATTTAGGAACTTGAAGATGCTATTGGTTTAAAAATTTAACTATTTTAAGGACTTATCATACTAGTAGAATTTCTTGAAAGGAATGATGAAAAAATGCAAAACATAAAACCAAGACACAAGGATCAAAGGGTTGAAACACCACATTAACCAAAATAGAGAGACTAAAAAACAAAAACAAGATAATGGAAGCTAACACAAAAACTGCAATATCATATCATATGTTAGAATTAATCATGAATACAATGGAGAAGCCTTGCTAAAATAGGCAAAGAAGATCCACCATAACCATAGGATCAATATCCATCGTATAAACAAGGAGGTGTGATATGATTCATGGAGAAAATATCTCAACCCTCCAAATGTAATCAATGATTGTAACTCCCTAGGAATGCCAAATATCCCCATTATATCTAAATAAGATCAAAATAAATATCCACACATAAATTAGGTGAGGAAAATAGACTAAAATAATATAAAAATAAAGTACCTAGGTGAGAATGAGCTAGAGTCTAAACGCCTAATCTAACACCCCCCTCAAGCGAAGCTAAGAGTCAAAAAGAAGTGGCATATGCATAGTATGAGTCTTGGAAACAAAGCCTGATTGTTTAATCATGTACAATATGTATCCAAAAGATCTCAAACTAGAAGGAGGGAAAACCACGTAGGAAAAAATACCCATCTAGAAAGAGAGAAGAATAATAAAATAAGGTAGTCTCATCCACACCCCCTAAGGACAACTTCCTTCATCTCAAGCATCTCTCAAAACAAATGAAAACAAGGAGATGGGAAGGGTTTAGTGAAGATGTCGACAATCTGTTGCTGAGTGGGAATGTAGTCCAAGTTGATCACTCCATCCTGGATAAGTTATCGAATGAAGTGCATATGAATCTCAATGTGCTTGGTCCTTTGATGCTCAACAGGATTACGAGAAATATGTATGGTACTTTGGTTGTCACACCAAAGTGAAGTGTTACACTAATCCTATGAGAAGCCAAATTCTATAAAAAACTTTCGAATCCAAAGAATCTCCTTATTAGCTAATATTGTTGCCTAATATTCTACCTTTGTCGATGAAAGTGCAATAGATGTCTACTTTTTGCATGCCCAAGCGATAGATGAAGAACCAAGGTAGAAGACATAACCAAAAGGAGATTGTTGAGTATCAACACAACCTGACTAATCAAAATATGTATACCCAACCAACTGTAAAAACCCCTTAGAAAAGTGAAGTCCAAAATGTGAAGTCCCTCAAAGATACTACAAAATCCACTTGATAGCCTACCAACGATTGTAAA
The DNA here is from genome assembly GCA_028583015.1 of Wollemia nobilis. Taxonomy (NCBI): domain Eukaryota; kingdom Viridiplantae; phylum Streptophyta; class Pinopsida; order Araucariales; family Araucariaceae; genus Wollemia; species Wollemia nobilis. The sequence goes on along the minus strand of JAQPPZ010000754.1, from coordinate 12,624,850 downwards.
TGGTGGTATCAACTTTGGGATTAGAAAATATGGCACTCAAAACAACACCTAACTGAAAAGGAGTAGGATATGGCTTGCAGTTAGCCATTCCAAATCATTGAAGCAAATCCAATGTGTACTTTTGCTGATAAATTGAAATCCCTAAATCTGACTGTAAAATCTAAAACCCAAGGAAAAAGTGTAAAATTCCAAGACCTGTCATCTCAAAACACTCATAAGGAGAGTCCTACATAGATTGGATGCATAAAGTAGATATGTTTGTGATCAATAAATCATCAACATATAAGACAATGATGATGATGTCCTCTCTATCCCTCAAAGTGTAAACTGTAGGATCAGAATGACATCTCAAAAATCTAGAAGATAGAAGAAAATAATCCATCTTCTCATACCAAGCCCTAGGGGCATGTTTGAGACCATACAATTATTTTCTTAATCTACACACCAATGAAGAATCCTATATAAATTCTAGAGGCTACTCCATATAAATCTCTTCTTGCAAATCTCCATGCAAGAAGAAACTCTTCAAATCCATATGGTAAACTGATCAACCCTATGATGAAAAAATAGAGAGTACAAGATTAATATAATCCAAATTGGTAATAGGGATAAACATCTCAAAGTAATCAATCCCTTCAACTTGTTAAAAACCCTTCACCATAAGTCAAGTCTTGTACCTATGAATGGACCCATCTGCTACATATTTGGTGTGATACACCCATTTACATCTCACCATTTTTCTTCCTTTTGGAAGAGGAACCAAATCCTAAGTATAATTCTTCATTAAGGAAGAATACTCATCATCCATGGCATCATCCCACTCCCGAATACCATGGGCCTCATCAAACCTCTACGGATCAATAGAAATTGCCTTAACAAATAAGACCCATGCCAAAAGTAGAAGTATACCTTAAAGGTGGGAGACCTTCAATGAAAGGTGTTGCCTCCTCAACTATAGTCCGAGCCCATATAGGCATGGGGGTAGCATGTGTAGGAACCTCTACAACTATCTCAACAATGTCCTCATCCTCACTGTGATCATCATCAAAACAACCATCTTCAAAGTGAAAAGTAGATGAGGATGGAGAAGGAGTAGAAAGAGTGGGCTCAATTGGAGAATAATGCTCATCAAACTGAACATGATTTCGAAAAAGAACTTCATGTGTATCTAGATCCAATAATCTATAAGCCCTCATATCCTCACAATAGCCAAAAAAAATGAGTGACTTGCTCTTTCTATCCAAAGTTGTCATTTTCTTCTTTGAAACATGAGCCCATGCTTGACTCCCAAAAACTAAAAAATGAGAAACATCAAGCTTGGTCCCTATCCAAGCCTCCTCTGGATTCATTTGCTCAAGAGCTTGATGAGGTGTGTGATTTTGAATGTAATTCACACAATTGATTACCTCGACCCAAAACTTGGGAGGTAAATCTCGTGAGTGCATCATAAATTTTATCATTTCCTTTAGTGTTCTATTTTTCCTCTCAGCTACACCATTTTGCTATGGTGTATGTGGGATAGAGTGTTGATGTAGATTCCCATGAAGGGCTAGAAAATCTAAAAACTCCCTGCTAAAATACTCCCCCTCATTATTTGTGCAAAGCTTCTTGATGCAACTCAGAGATTGATTCTCAACAAAAGCCTTAAAGACTATGACTGTGGCAAAAAATTCACTCTTGAACTTGATAAATCATCAATAAAAGTGAGTGCATACTCAACTCCCCCCAAAAAATGAGAAAAAGTATCAAGTCACTATGCACCAACTCAAGATGGGAAGAAGCTCTCTTGGACTTACCTTTGGAAAAAGGATCTTGACATTGTTTGCCAAGTACACAACCTGGAAAAACTCCATTAATACAGGAGACCTTAGGTAATCCAATGACCATATCATGAGTGCTTAAATCCTTCAAATATCTGTAATTGAGATGGCCAAATATCTCATGTCAAATCTTGCTTTATAAATCTGCATGAGCCACCAAAAAAGTACCTCCAAGTGAAGAATCAAAACCCTCAAAGTGATAAAGATGTGATCTATGGTCAACAACTCCTTGTGCAACAATAGACTGTGGGTCACTCAAATCTCTAATCTTAGCTCCTTGAGGTATAAACAACATAGTTTTTCCCTTCCAAAATGATAAATTTGGTACATAGAGAGCAAATTGGTGGAAATATTTGGAACATAAAGAACATTCTTAATGCATCCACCATCAACCTGTATGTCACCTTTTCCCTTAAATGAAATGGAAGAAGAATCTCCAACCTCAATGCAAGATGTAGAAGTAGAACACAAGGTGGAAAATGACTCCTTGGATGAATTCATGTGATGAGTCACTCCAAAATCCAAAATCCAATCCTCAAAAATAGCCTTAGATGATTTCCCAAAAGTTTTCAAAGCCTTGCCCTTATCTTTTGAAGGAGTGAAGGATAATTTTTTATTCCTAAAGGCTTCCTCTAAGTCTTGTAACTTTTTCCAACACTTGTCATCGAAATGACCATTGACTCCACAATATGAACAAGTAATATTTGACCTATTTTTGCTTTTGGACTACTTAGGTTTATGATTGGACTCTTTGGAGGATGACTCTTTTTTATGTGACTCTTTGGGCTTTTGATGAAATGAAGGAGAAGGAGAAGGATTAGGTTGGGACTTAGACTTGGATTTTCCCTTGCCTTTGGAAGTGGAAGTGAAGGATGCAACAAATACCTTATGTGAGGAGGTGTAATGCTCAAAGTTGAGAACTTTGGAAATATTGGCACAAAACTTCTCAAAAGTAGGTATTTTGTGATAAGAACCCATGGAATCCATATTGGCAGGAAAACATATGGAATAGACCCCTAATTTTTGACAAGATCATGAAAATATATTCTTCATTCATTTTAGTTTTTCCACTACCCTTTAAAAGTGTGAGCAAGGATTAAAACTTAGTGAGAAAATCATCCATAAATGAAAAATCATCTGGATTGAGAGCACTAAGTTTAGCATCAAGTTTTAAAACTCTCAAAGTGTTCACTTACCCAAATAACTTCTCAAGCTTCTCCCAAATTTGAAAATGAGTGTCACAATCATTAAGATGAAACAACAAATTTTCACTCACATGCATCCCAATTAATCCCTTACATTCATCCATTTTGCAATCATGAACAAACTTATGATACTATTTTGTAACTTTAGGTAGCTCTTCTTGCATTAATCTTTATAACCCTTTAGATTGAATAAGTGTCATCATGTGTGGCTTCCATATGTGATAATTATGTGAGTTAAGTGGCTCAAAATCCTCTAAACCCATTTTTCAATCACAAGAAATAAAATGCAAGATCCACAAATATGGTGTTCAAATCGACACCAAGACACCCCACCCAAAAGATTTTTATTCAATGCTTCCAGAAATAAGAGCCCCCAAAAAAATAAAATACCTTTATAATTCAGGCGTTACAAAGAGTATATGATCAAATCTAATTTTTACAATCACTAAAATTTTGTAGATATGAAAAGAAAAGAAAAAAAGAGTAACAACTTCACAAAACAAATCTTTTACAAAGTTATTTTCAAATACATAGAACTGCTAGTAAATTATATTATTTTTAACAAAAAAAATGTATTTTTAGAAAACCTTGTCAATAACTTAAATGCAAATCTGAGTTTAAAATTTGGAAAGAACTCAGGAGTGAAGAAGATAGGTTGTAGATATCAAAAAACTAGATCTGCAACAAGCAGTTTCAGATATTGCAGAAAACTAGATATTTCGTAGACTGTGTAAAAAAAACTTGCATATAAAAAAAATTGTATATGACAGTGGCCACTGGTGGTAGAAATTGATCGATTGCGGTTCTGGATCGATGATAATTAGGTGACCAGGGCCGCTGATGCTTCTACAACTATTACAATAGCTCACAAAAAAAATCCAAAAAAAACTTCCAAAAAATATAACCTTTCTAATCAATCCTCATGGTCAAATGGGTCGACCAAGATGCACTGAAGGGATAAAAAATATATAGAAGCTCTTTGCAAAACAATAGAAGAGAAAAAAATAATTTTCACCTTCTAGGGTTTAGAAACCTCCAATCTCCAACTACAAAACCTTCAACATTATCCAACTTCACAAACCTCAACAATGGATGTTTCCAACAGTCCTCAAAGCTTTGATACCATGAAAGGAACGATGGAAAAATGCAAAACACCAAACCAAGCCACAAGGATCAAGGGGTTGAAGCAACACCACATTAACCAAAATAGAGAGACTGAAAAAAATAAAAACAAGATAATGGAAGCTAACATAAAAATTGCAATATCATATCATATATCATAATTGATTATGAACACAATGGAGAAGCCTTTCTTAAATAGGCAAGGAAGATCCACCATAGTCATAGGATCAATAAAGAGATAAGGATCAATATTCATTGTATAAACAAGGAGGTGCAATATGATTCGTGGAGAAAATATCTCAACCCTCCAAATGTAATCAATGATTGTAACTCCCTAGGAATGCCAAATATCCCCATAATATCTAAATAAGATAAAAAAAAATACCCACACATAAAGTGGGTGGGGAAAGATAAACTAAACTAATATAAAAATAAAGTACCTAGATGAGCATGAGCTAGAGTCTAAACACCGACTCTAACATTTTCATCTAGGAACCCTATTTGACTGGTATGATATGACATGCTCAATAAGACTTGCAAAATTTGAGGCATTTCATATAAAGTATTATAAATACATTTGAAATGGTAGGTTTGATAGAGACCCCAACCTGATCAACCATCGATAAAGAGAAGACATAAATTGAGATATTTTTGAGGAATCCTACTTCTATTGACCACGAGGAGCAAGGTATTAAGGATGAAGTATTTTTCCCTTGGTTGTATTTGCCATTGACTCCTTTCCTTTTGATAGTTTTGTAAGTTATTTGTTGGCTTCACATGTCCACATGTTAATTGTCTTCTTTTTCCCCTTTGTGTTCTTTCTTTGGTACTATATGAGCTCAACTAGATAGAATTATTTGCTAGATTGTTGTCTCTTTAAGTGTGTTTTGATAAACCTAGATTGTACCTCAATTGTTCCTATATCAACAATTTCTTTGAGTCAGAAAAACGTTTTTAGAAAAGGAACAAATTACTCATTCACTAAAAATAACAATTCGCTTAAAAAACACAGAAGAATTTTACTTAAATAAAACAAAGTGAACAACTTTTTTTTTGGGATAAGGGATTTGATTTTTAGAACAGGAAAATTCACTCTTTTGAGATTGGGTGAATCCCTTGGAAAACACTTCAACTTTAATCGAGAGGAACCATAGTTTTTTAATTCCATGTAAACTCTCTATTTTGAAGGAGACCATCCCTTTAAAATCTTGGGTATATGAGTCACTTTTCCATGTATATGAACAAGATAAATTGCCCTATATTCTAATGGGGAAGTTGGATCTTTAAAAAAAACTCGCGTAAGTGAGTGAAAATCATAAGAGTCACTTTTCCATTTATATGAACTAGAGAAATTCCCTTCTCTATTCTAAGGGAAAGGAGTGAAAATCATATATTTTTAAAGGGGTCACTTTTCCATATATATAAACTAGAGAAATTGAACCCTATCTTTAATCTCTCAAAGCTCTTAAAATATAAGATATTATTCTTTATTTTATTTTATGAGACTTGTTTCTATCTTTATTTCTTTATTTATTTTTCTTGCTTTTAAATCTTATTCCTCCAAAGGTTGGACCCTCTCTATAGAACGTTTTAAAGCTTTCCCATTTCCCTTCAAGGTGACGATGATTTAAAATGCTTTCTCTATTAAAACATTTTTGAGAAAGAAAATGGAGTGAATAGCTCTTTTCTAGGGATGAGCGATCCTTTTTTCAAAATCAGACAATTGCAATACTTAGAGAAATTTTCACTTTTCTTAAAAGCTAATGAATCACTTGGTAGACGAAGGGAATCTCTTATTTGATGAAAAAATTGTAAAATTTCTTCTTGGTGAATAGCTTTTTGCCAATAGAAAATCATAAACTTAAGACAAAGATGAAGTGATTTTTTAATTTTACTAAACCTTTGCTTTCGCTTCAAGAAAATTTGATTTAAGATTCTGCTAAATTTTGCAATAGAGTTGTCATCTCGTAAAGCACCTACAATTTCAAAAGCAAATTTTAAAAGATAGGTTCAATTTGATTAGATTCAAAATTTTACAAAAAGTGATTAGGCTTGATTTCAACATGGTATTCAAGATTTTTGTCTCATCAAGTGTGTCAGAAGCCTATTGTATATTGGAAAGTTCCAACTTCCAATATTCCTCACAAATATGTTTCAATAAAATGGAAGGAGAATTGTGTCTCTTTTGACCTTTGAATTTAACTAGCTCCCTATTATCCTTTCTAATCTAAGCTAAGTACATAAAATATATGTAGAAAATTAAATGTATAAAAGTAAATAGGAGGAAGATAAGGGTGCGAGAGATTCAAAATAATTGCATAAAAATAAAATACAACCATAGTCAGAGCAAGGAGAGTGTGATCAATCAACACATGAAGAAATAAAATAACAACAATATGCTTCTACATGTATGAAATTAAAATAGTAGAAGGAGAAGACTAATTAAAAGTGAAAAGGTAATGCCAAAATCACTATGCATTCCATAACCCATAAGAGCAACACCACAATTGCAAAGCAAATGTCATTTACAATCTTTCCATTAGTCCAATATTAAAGCATAAATATAACGTGGACTCCATATAGTGTAGCTTTGATTTCTTAAATGACCAAAATATGTTTACAATGGAGCCCATAACTAGTGTTTATAGAAAATCATCCACCTAGGAGTTACTTGGGGTAACAAGTTTATGTCTTTAGTAAATCTACTAATTAGAGGCATCTTTAGCAAAATGATGCATCGCTAAATGTTACATGCCTCCAATATTACCTCTATACCACTTAGAAGACTTCAAAATTGCTTTAGGCACCACAAAAAGATAAAATATCACTTTCTAGTTTGTTGTCTTGACATGCGTTTTGAGCAATTCCCTGCTAGGAAGGGAACAATTTGCTACTTTACATAAAATAGTTCTTATATGGGAGCCAATTACATATTTAGAGTAGATCACTTATCGAGTGAATCATAAGTTGAGAGGAGATTGCAACCTCAATATATAATTGACTTCTTACATACCTAGACCTTAGAGAAGATGTTTTGGAGACTTTATTTATTTGACCCTTTGGTTTTCTAAACCTCTTAATCATCGTAAAGTTCAAAATAGTAGCTAAACTACTATAATCTCCAACTTAAAAATCTAAAATTTTAAACAAAAAAACTAATACCATTTTATATAACATTTGTTTATTTTATATATTATTGAAAATTATTTAAAAATGTGAGTATGGAAGGTCCACAGTTTGAACATTTGCGATGCAAAGGGGGATAAAAATATCTTGTGGCTTCACTCTAGATAGTGGTATACCCATATAGGACAACATTTTTTACCACCTAAAAGTGGCTCTCGAGGTTTATTTCTAATCTAAAAGTTTGTTCGCCTTTGTAGTGCAAGTGGAGAACGTGAGTCTAGCCCCATTGAACAAGAGGTCCATGGTTTGAACCTCTACAATGCAAAGGACACAAAAAATCTCTTGTGGCTTTCCTCCAGATAGTGGTATACCTGGATGGAACAACACTACCAGCCACCTAAGAGCAGCTTTGGAGGTTTCTTTCTAACCTAAAAGTTTTTTTTTGACTTTGTAGCGCAAGTGGAGAAGGCAATTCTAGCCCCGTTGAATAGGAGGTCCATGGTTTGAACCTCTGTGATGTGAAGAGGGACACAAAAAAAATCTTGTGGCTTCCCTCTAGATAGTGGTATACCCGGATGGGACGACACTACTGACCACCTAATAGTAGTTTTGGAGGTTTCTTTCTAACCTAAAATTTTTCTCGTTGAATGGGAGGTCCATGGTTCAAACCTCTACGATGTGAAGGAGGACACAAAAAAATCTCTTGTGACTTCCCTCTAGATAGTGGTATACTCGGATAGGACTACATTATCATCCACCTAAGAGCGACTCTCGAGGTTTCTTTCTAACCTAAAAAGTTTTATCTGCCTTTGTAGTGCATGTAAAGAAGGTGAGCCTAGCTTCATTGAATGGGAGGTCCATGGTTCAAACCTCTGTGATGCAAAGGAGGACACAAAAAAAATCTCTTGTGGCTTTCCTCTAAATAGTGGTATACCCAGATGGGATGGCACTGTTGGTCACCTAAGAGCAGCTCTTGAGGTTTTCTCTTTACCCTAAGAGTTTAAGGGTGAGTGGGCAGCCGAGTTGGTGTGAGACGACCAGCTGAGGTCTGTGATCCATACCATGGGTCCATTCAACTCAAGTTCAAATCACACTAGCTACCATAAGCCCTTTTTCTATGATGCAAAGGGAGATACAAAAAATCTCTTGTGGATTCCCTTTAGATAGTGGTATACCCAGATGGGATGGTATTATCAACCACCTAAGAGCAGCTCTCAAGGTTTCTTTCTAAACTAAAATTTTTGAACCTCTACGATGCGAAAGTGAATACAAAAAAAATCTCTTATGACTTCCCTCTAGATAGTGGTATACTTGGATAGGACGATATTGTCAACCACTTAAGAGCGGCTCTCAAGGTTTATTTTAACCTAAAAATTTTGCAAGTGGAGAAGGTGAGCTTGGCCCCATTGAATAGGAGGTCCACAATTCGAACCTCTACGATGTGAAGGGAGACATAAAAAGAACTCCTATGGATTTCCTCTAGATAGTAGTATACCCAGATGGTGAAGAACACAAGCTTATACTGAGAGGGGGTGAACATTATAAGACCACTTTTTACTTTTCTTTACTCAAACAATATTATCCAATATATCAATGCAATGTCAACAACATTAATCAAAGCAATGCATAAATCACCACACACAATAGAGACACCAATTTAATGTGGTTCACCCAATGTGGTCTACTCCATGGAGAAAATATTTCACTAAAATTTTCTCAACAAATCTCTTGGGAATCCTTTCCTTATTACAATGTTTATGGACCTTTGTCCAAAGGAGACACCAATCCCCTAATCAAGTTTGTGGATCTCTATCCACAAGAGACACCAATCCCCTTAGCTGGTTCGTGGATCTCTATCCACAAGATAACTCCTTCTCCTCAGCTATGGTTGGTGATCCTCTAGAAGACTATTGCCTCCACTACTCTGGCTTATGGATCTCTCTCCACTGAAGACTCCTATCCTCACTTAGAAGATCTTTATCCTCACAACCCTTGCTAATGGATCTCTATCCATTGGAGACTACTGTCCTCTGCTTTGTCACCTCCAAAGCTTACTCTTAGCTTTGTCTCAATTTTGCACTAAACACAGTCCTTCGATCTAGCACAAATTTGCTCAATCTATGTCTTTGATCTGCACTAAACATAGTCCTTCGATCTAGGAAAAATATACTCAATATCTGTCTCTGATCTGCACTAAACATAGTCCTTCGATCTAGCATAAATATGCTCAATATTTGTCTCTAATTTGCACTAAACACAGTCCTTCGATCTAGCATAAATCTGCTCAATCTCTATCTCTGGTCTAGCACAAACTTGTCCTCAAATCTACACCAAACTTTGTCCTCAAATTTATCCTCAAGCCTTAACACAAAACTTGATCCAATCACAAATCAACTCTACTAGATTTTCCCCAAGCCTTAACACAAAGCTTGAACAAATCAATCAATCAACTTTGCTCTCAAGTCTTCACAAAGACTTACCTCAATTCACCAAGACTTACCTCAAATCTACTCAACAAGTCCACATTAGAACTTGCTCAATCTGCTCAACAAGTCTTCACCAAGACTTACCTTAAATCTGCATTGTAAGCTTCCACAAAAGCTTGCTCAATTCAGTCCTTAAGTCCACTTTAGGACTTACTTAAATCAACCCACAAGCTTTCACAAAAGCTTATTCAACTCAACTCAATATATCACAGAAAACCTCTTCAATCACACAAACAAGACAAAATCTTGTGTTAATCTCACATAAACATATAGAGAATGGTTAGAGACTCAATATGTTTTCACACTCACAACAATACATAATCACTTTTAAACTCTCTTGTTTAACCATAGAAACATATGGAGAATGATTAGAGACTCAATATGTTTCACTCTCACATATCACTCAATGACTTCCAAACTCTCTTCAAATCAATTAAGAATAAAGAACAATTTGTTTCATAGAACTTGAACTATCACTTCAACACTCTCAAACAACTATGCTCAACCAAATTCACTCAATCAATCACTCAATGAAACACAACTTGCTTACAAACCCTAAACAAGTGTTTCATTTCACTTCCAACAACTCACAATATGAATCTCAATCCTTGACTCAAGATGATTCCTTATTCACATAACAATGATACTCATGTTCTTTTTACAAACCCTAATCATGCACATGAAGGTTTACTCAAATATTTCCAACAATGCTTATCAAACAATTTCACATAACAATGATACTCATGATCTTTCCACAAACCCTAGTTCAAGATAATTTTTCTCTCAAACATTCACCAATCATGCAGATGAAAGCTTACTCAACAATGCTTATCAAATAAACCTTTTCACTCCAACTTAGCATTCATAACATTCAACCCAACAATATTTCGCTCAAAGGAAGATGTGCCCATACCTTTTTATTGATGGAGAAATGACCTCAAAACCTGTCTCAATCACACTCAACCTCTTTGACAATCTCAATGGTTAGATATCAAAAATCTATCCTCAATATTTTCCTTGAAAAATATTTCACCATGCCAAAATATAAAATCTCAACTAAACCTTATTTCTCCTTTCAAGACTATTTTCACAATATAGCTTTATTTCAACATATAACATATAACACCCTTGACATACCTTATTACTCCTTTTATAAACTTTAACCACTAAAAAATTAAACACAATATTAAACCTTTACTTTCCCTTTTATCTCCCTTTATAGCTCATAAACCCTTTTAATTTTTCACACTATGCAATTTTAACTTAATAAAACTTTGGGAAAATTAAAAATTACTTTTCACACCTTTCAATTTTTGGATGCAATTTTAACCTTAGCAAATGTGAGCGCATACCTTTGTAAACCACACCAAAAGGCCTTGGCGGGATTCAAACACTCGATCCCCTTCTTCCAGGCACCTCCGCACAATGCGCGCTCACCTAGTGGGCTATGTGCCCTCACACAAAAGGTAAGGTGCATACCTTCCTTTTGACCTTCAACCGACAACGCAAATCAAACTCATCTCCGCCTTGCAAAACAATGATCGTGTGGATCGAACTCGCGACCTATCGCCTGCGAGCGACCTAGCGCAACTTCTAGTTGCCAACCGCGTTACCCAACGCTTGGCAATATAAACGACGCTCCACTCGCCTTTATCCCCTTGTTTGCCTTTCTAAGCCTTTTCAATCACTGCGCATGATTTCACTTAGTCATTCAAATTTTTGCATGGATAATTTTTTAAGGTAAAGCTTACCCCCTTTTATATGCAATGCACCATATTTCCAAACATGTCGACGATCCTTTAATTCGAATTTAAATTCGACTTTGGAGCTTAAATTAATTTAAATTTAAATTTTACCTTAGGGTAAAATATTTAAATTTAAATAATTTAAACCTAAGATTTTAAGATCTGTCACATGGGTCTTTTGGAGGAATAATAATTTTATAACTCCTTGGCATTTATTTTTCTTCAAACCAACCTGTAACCCGAAATATTATAATATTATTATTTCCATTAAACTTGCTTCTTTGCCTTGTTGGAAAAACCACTAGAGGACATTAATAACACCAAAACTTGGACATCATCTTCTTGACATTAATGACAACAAGCCTTGCTCTCTTCTTGACATCAATGGCAACAAACCTTGCTCATATTTCCAACTAAGAGCAGCTCTTGAGGTTTCTTTCTAACCTAAAAATTGTTGTCTACCTTTGTAGCGCAAGTGGAGAAGGCGAGCTTAGCCCTGTTTAATAGGAGTTCCATGGTTCAAACCTTTGTGATGCAAAGGGGGACAAAAAAATCTCTTGTGGCTTCCCTTTATATAGTGGTATACCCGAATGGGACGACATTGCCAACCACCTAAGAGCAGTTCTCGAGGTTTATTTCTAACCTAAAAAGTATTATTCACCTTTGTAGCACAAGTGGAGAAGGCGAGCTTGGCCCTGTTTAACGGGAGGTCCACGATTTGAACCTCTACAATGCGAAGGGGGACATAAAAAATCTCTTGTGGCTTCCCTCTAGATAGTGGTATATCCGGATGGGACGATGTTGTTGGCCACATAAGAGTGGCTCTCAAAGTTTCTTTCTAATCTAAAAAGTTTATCCATAGTTAGAACCTCTATGATGCAAAGGGGGACACGAAAAAATCTTCTATGTCTTCCCTCTAGATAGTGGATACCCGAATGGGATGACACTGTCAACCACCTAAGAGCAACTCTCGAGGTTTCTTTTTAACCTAAAATTTTTGGTCCATATTTGTAGCGCAAGTGGAGAAGGCAAGCTTGACCTCGTTGAACGAGAGGTCCATGGTTCGAACCTTTGTGATGTGAAGGAGGACACAAATAAATCTCTTGTGGCTTCCATTTAGATAATGGTATAGACTTGGATGCGATGACATTATTGGCCACCTAAGAGCAGCTCTCGAGGTTTCTTTCTAATCTATTTTTTTTTGCCTTTATAGCACAAGTGGAGAAGGTGAGCCTGGTCCTATTGAACGAGAGGTCTACAGTTTGAACCTTTGCAATGCGAAGGGAGACACACAAATTCTCTTATGGATTTCCTCTAGATAGTGGTATATTGAATGGGATGACATTGTCGACCACCTACGAGCAGCTCTAGAGATTTCTTTCTAACCTAAAAGTTTTGTCTACCTTTGTAGCACAAGTGGAGAAGATGAGCCTAGCCCTATTGAATGAGAGGTCCACGGTTTGAACCTCTGCAATGCAAAGGGAGACACAAAAAAATCTCTTGTGGCTTCCCTTTAGATAGTGGTATACCCGGATGGGATGACATTGCCAACCACCTAAGAGCGGCTCTCGAGGTTTCTTTCTAACCTAAAAGTTTGTTTGCCTTTGTAGTGCAAGTGGAGAAGGTGAGCCTGGTCCCATTTAACGGGAGGTCCATGGTTCGAACCTCTTTGATGCGAAAAGGGACATAAAAAAATCTCTTGTGGCTTCCCTCTAGATAGTGGTATATCCGGATGGGACGACATTGGCGACCACCTACGAATGGCTCTCGAGGTTTCTTTCTAACCTAAAAAAATTATCCGCCTCTGTAGTGCAAGTGGAGAAGGCAAGCCTAACCTCGTTGAACGAGAGATCCAGAGTTCAAACCTCTACGATGCAAAAGGGAACACAAAAAAAATCTCATGGTTTCCCTCTAAATAGTGGTATACATGGATGGGACAACATTGTTAGCCACCTAAGAGCAACTCTCAAAGTTTCTTTCTAACCTAAAAGTTTTGGTTCAAACTGTAGTGTAGGCGAGTGTGTGTATGGTTGTGTGTTTGGCCCCTATTAATAAACTCATCTCCCACCCTTATGAGAGGTTATAGTTTAGATGGGGATACCTAACCCTATTGATAAGCTCATCCCTCACCCTTATGAAAGGTCATAGTTTGGATGAGGATACCTAACCCGATCATAGAAATTGATAAAATTTTTTATTTAAAAACAATTTAAATTTATTAAAATTAACGCTTCAATTTGTAAAAGACATTAAATATAAGAAGCAATGATTTGAAGTTTTGTGGTTGTTGTCTATGAAAGTTTTTTTTAACATCTTTTGTTTGATGGAGAGCATGACTTCAAATGAGATGATACTACTATATGTTTTGGTTTATTCGGTTAGATTAAAGAAAAAAAAAAAAAAATCAACAAAACGACACGATAATTAAATCGAGATAACCCACAAACAAACAATTGACGGTCCTTTTTGTATATAATTTTTTTAAAATTAAAATAAGATAACAAATTTAAATTAATGGTTTTTTTTTAATATATATATATATATATATATATATATAAATTAAAATAAGATAACAAATTTATTAGGACCCATCTATCTTCTTTTGGGTAGAAAACATTTTTTTTTAATTGAATGATGAAAGATTTTAATTACGTCTGTGAGACCCAAATATGGTCTATGGGACCTCAAATATGGAAGTACAATTACTCAAATCATATCATATGATCTTTAATATCTTTGAGAAGGTTGTTCCTTCTCCTGCTGATTTGTGTTAGCAATTCTCCAACTTTTTTTATTTTATTGTCTTCAAATAAATCTGTCATAAACTCGTTCCCAAGTGTTTCTTTGTATTTGTCACGGATATTTGAAAAACTCGGGCATTTATAGATGAAGTGTTCCTCTGTCTCTACTGTCCTGTCGTTGCGTAGAGTACATATCATTTCTTCCCATTGTTCTTTGGGCGTTGTCCATCTCCCTGTTTCACATCTAAGCCTATGAGAGCTAGTCCTTATATGAGCAATGAGTATTTTTTCCTTCCACTTGATTTCAGCGCCTATATACGCTTTTTCCTTGTGGTCATACGTTGGGTTAAAATTTGCAATATAATATTGTCTTTTCCTGCTTGCATTTTTCCACATTCCACTTCTGAACTTTTCATTCACATAATTTTTTGTCTTTGTTGACATTTGGGCATTCATTTATGTTGATTTCCCAACGTTTCATCCATTTTTGATTTTATTTCATCCACGTATTCTTTTGCCTATGCAACTCTTCGTCCCTCGCTGCCCTAGGCCATCTATCATTTGTCATGTTTTCTATTTTTTTCAAGTAACATAACAGCTTGGTCATAGCAATTGTTTCTAAAGGGAACATTCGAGTTTCAGCTAGAATAATTTCATAAGGGGTTGTGGCCTTAATTTTGAGAAAGTTTGTGATTAGATATTTTTGAATCCTTTCTATTTGTCTCCATTTTGCATTTGTTGTGCCACTAGCCCACACCTCGCAACCATACAATAAAACCGGTGTAACAAGTAGGCCAAATAAGACCTTGGTGGTCTTTCAGTCCCACAACTCGGCATTCCTACACCTGTTTTAAAGTGCATATAGTGCTCTCCAGCCACTTTGAGTTCTTTTCATCCTACATGTATTCCAATTAAGTTTGTCATGAAAGTCTATGCCTAGGTATTTGTATTCTACTACTACATCAAGCGGTTCTCCTGCAAACTGAAATTTGAGTTGTTGCTTCTTCTTTTTTGCTGAAAAAATCATAATTTTTGTTTTGCTCGTGTTCACTTGGAAATAGGATAAAAAGTTCATTAGGACCCTAAGAATCGATCTATTTAAAGTTTTTTTTTTTAAAATTAAAATAGCATTAAAAGTTTATTGGGACAATTTTTTATAATATATTTTTTTATAATTTTAGTATTTTAGGTTAATTTTTAAAAAAATCAAATTAAAATAAATTATAAACAAGCATTTGTCCACATAAAAACAAACTTAAATATCAAAAATTCAAAGAAAACAACTCGGATGTCGCTACGGGTCAATGAATCCACAACAATTATCGTAATTGTTCAAATGAGTGCTTTCAACGGTAATCTCCTGTTTAAAAAAAAAATTACGGAATGGAAGTTAAACAATTAATTATCGAGGCAAGGACATTTGGATGAGACCATTCCAAATACTATAAATAAAAATATATGTGACAGGAATCAGTAACCCTGAGTGACTTAGTATCTTCTCCTGCGACATCCATTAGCACAAGCTTGCCATCTCGTCTGAAACTAGAAAGTTGACGGCAGATAGCATTAAATCATATGCAATTCAACTTCCCTGTACATAGCGGAGTTAAAAGATGTTTTTTATTCTCCTTATCATAATCCCTGTTCTTGTGTAACTATTGTTTAAGGTTTACTTCGAATTCACGGGTGGAGCAGTCGACGAGGGTTTCGCAATAAAATAAACAAACACGCAGGGAGGAAGTGAAAAAGTCGAATTTCCTCTAGCGCCTCCCCTATTTTCCTTGATAACGTTTGAGAATGCGGAGCAACGAGGTATAATACGTATATTAGTTCAATTGAAAAGGAAAAATCTCTTATATTGTGAATACTTAATTTCCGTTATTCGAAGAAAATGGTTTTAATTTGGTTATAGTTTCTAAATTGAGGGTTTTTAGCTCGCAACGCTCTGGATGATTATTATTGTTGTTATTTTGTCCAAGTCATGGTCTCTGTTAATGGAATTGAACTGTTTTCAGGCCAATTTTGTATTCTCTTGAAACTGAAAGATTTGAGGCGTGCAGCGGCCGACCATACGCGACTGGAGCAGTAAGTTAGGGTTTGGGATGGACGTGGACCCACGCCAGTATGACAATTTGGTATGCTGTTGTATCTCGTGTTCTTTTAATTGCAATTAGGGTCGGTCGATGGATTCTTTTAGTGAATTGAAGCTTTGGTTTTCAATTTTGAAAGCCCAACTTGGATAAATGGAATATAAATATCCATGGTAATGTAACGTCGAGGGCCACATTGATATTTATATAATGGAATATAAATATCATTATGGACTGTCGGCTTAGACGAATTGGCAGTGCTTATGCATTCGTCATGGGTTAAAAGGTTGAAACGTGAGGAAGCATACAACTCGTAATAATATATGTACGGAGAAATGGAAATGTTCTCTTTTTAGGGCAAGGGGTGTCATAGGCACGGCGGCCAGGCTGAAACCGAAAAATGACCTTTACCTTTGTATTATGTAGCGAAGAGGTTATATTTATTTTTATACATTATCGGTATAGATAAATCTTTACATTAATTTGTACGCCAACATCATTCATAGAGCTCTTTCTCTTAATAGTTGTGAAGGACGACGTTATCTGAGGTACATGGTGTTAGTGAGCTGTTCCTGCTGGCTTGATCCAATTATTCAATTGAAGTTGCCCTAGCATTAATAATTCTTATACCTCTGTAAATGGGCCATGGCTTTTTCACTGTGAATGCATAAAGTCCGACCTCCTGTTAGAAAAAATAAGGATGGGGTACTATTCTTTATATGCAGTTGGTATCTAATTTACTACGGACCTTCCGAGGGTGCTGGCTTGTTATGGTTTTAGTTTATGGTACATGGTCCCGATATTAGCTGCTCACAACATTGTATTCTTGACGATGTTACTCTGAGTGGTTTCCCTGGGTAAACTGGACTGATCATGATTGTTACAATTCGAGTGATAGGTTACAATTTTGATGCAAGTCATTTCAGTTTGCTATGGTATGAGGGAAATGACCCATTCTGCTGTCTGTGTGCATAAGTATATAATTGATGTTCCAAAATATATTAACGTAAAAAAAAACCGTATGTAGCGTAGAAAAAATATCTTACTGCAAAGGTCCTAAAGTAATCTCAGTAATGACCTCTGTTCCAATTCCCATGGTGAACTGAAGACAAACATGATTTTGCAAATTGAATAGCCCCGAAGGTAGGGATCTTGTTTATAATGATACTGTTTCTAATGGGAAATATGGCTGAATATTTGGTCTCTTTCTCGTTGTTTTTACCATTTTATGAATATCTTATAGCATGTTTGCTTGACAAGGGATTTGCAAACTCTAATTATGCTAGGAAATTTGGTTGGCTAAATTGTTGATAAAAAATAAACAATGCTTATTCAGATCAGTGAGTTGGTTCAGATAGACTTTTCCACACTTGTGACCATGTAGTAAAGTGGGAATTGCATTTGGTACAGGTGCTTGAGACTCTGAGTACGAAGTACATATTTATATTATTAGATTTGTCTGAACCCTTTTATATATTCAAAACAAATTAAAGACGACACAAATCTAAATATGATGATAAATCTTAGATATGTTTATGTTCATAGAGATTGGGGAACCATGATGAATAAGAGAAAAATAAGTACTAGGTAGGAAAAAGACAAGATGCATAATACAAGATAAAATGATTAAGGAGTACCTCAACTCACATGGAAAAAGGCAAGCATTACTTCTTGAATCAATTTCTTAGCCCTAGATCCTTGCTTTAGTGTTTGACACCATAATTAATTATTAGTTGGTATGTACTTTATTGTTGCTTCTTTTGAAGCTTCAACATAAAGCATCATAAATAGCGGATGGAACTAACTGGCAAGATCTTTGATATCCTGTATCCAACTGCAGTCCTCATTCCTCATCAATTATCCAATACATAATTCGCATTGGCATTGGTCTTTGATGTTTTATTGCATAGCCACTGATGTAAATCAATTGCTTTGTCAATTTGGTCCTTGATAGTGTTTTGTCAAGTAACTACATGTTTGCTACTAAATACACTAATTTCCTTGCCATTTGTTGTTCTGATAATGTGGATTTTAATGCACATTTGATCGACGAGCCTTCTAACAATGGAGGTGGCACTAAGTTTTAACTTTATCTAGCTGTATTTTTAGATCCTTGTCATTCCCTTTGATCTTTTTCCCGGTTGCAGTGTGACGATCATCCTTTTTCTTTCCAGATATGGTGACCCCCACTCTCTTCATTTGTTCCTCAATTTCGATTTTATATTTGTTGAGTTGAGTTTGTACGACGTCAATGATTTTGTTTCTACTTTTCTTTACTTTTTCTTATTTTTCCTTTCATGCTTCTTGCATTATATGTAACTACTTTGCCTTAGCTTTTTGGGATCCGTAATTGCATGTGATTTCCATTTTCATTCTTGTGATCATTACGTTATCAACCTCCTTATATATATCTTCAAATTTCTTGCTTGTTTCCTTTTTTTGGGTTCAAAAGTTCTTTCATTCTGGTTCTTGCAGATATCCTTTTGTTTCTTGCTTTAGTTGCTTGACCTTGTCAAAAGGTTTTGATTGTGCTTTCTGCGTCTTGATATTTATTCATGTTACCATCTACTTCTCTTATGTTTTCTTTTATTAATTTGTTTGAGAAAAGTTTTTTAAAATTCTTTTATGCTACATTAAACTTTTTTGTTGTACATGTTGGCTCCCTCTCTTATGGCATACAAATTCCTTTAATATCCTCTCTTCCATTAGAAATATTGTTTGCTCATTTGGCCAATTGAATGGTTGTCATAATTACGATTACTTTGATTAGATCTTTGGTATATTTCAGACTTAGACTGTTGGTCATGTGCTTTTGATCATACAAGACGATCTAGCAGCCAATAACCTTTTCAATAAGATGATGTTCCACAAGTTGTGAATTTGTGCCTTAACTTCTAAAACCTGTTAACTAACTATTTTGTTTTCAAACATACAAGGGCACTGCAGGGAATAGAAGGTTTTAGAAGTTGTGGAATCTATGTTGCTATATTTCATTGGTTTTTTGCTTTTCTTAAAATACATAACATATTTTATATCTGCCTTTTGTAATGTTCTGGATTCACAAATGGCTAGTTGGCTTTCAATTCAAAAGCTAATTACTTTGAAAAACACAGTATTATTGGTAATGCTCTGCAATGCTACAACTTATGCTGAATATACTTGTGAATAAAAACAGATTTGAAGTAAATTTGCTATGCACTCTGGATAAACCTTTTTTAGAATCTGGTCATTTTTGTTGATGTAAGATTTCTTAATTCTTCAAATTCCTTGCTTTTGCATACCTGTTTTCTTCATCAACTACAATATGGGTGAAATTTTTCCATCAACTACATCATATAACATTTGTGCCACATTGAAGGTATGATTGTTACAATCTTTGCTCTTTATAGCTTTGTTCAGTTCCTAGTTGGAGACAAATCAAACATGGCATCCATTCCTTAATGTTTGGATCTGTCTTTTACATGTATCTCCTCATTGAGATTTGTCCGACTTGAAATACACCCACAACTCCCCCCACACACACTTGGTTATATGGGATTGAAATGGGCCTAACCCCTATTACATCATGATCATGTTCTTATGAAAATCATGTAGCTAGTTTCGGTGTTATGGGGTAGTTATGAGTCAATTGTAATCAAAGACCTCTTTATTCTTGATTCTTGCTTCTATATACATATCTATCACACCAATGCAAAGTTTATTGTAGTCAATACACGTTCATAACATTTGGTATCAGAGTTTTGACGTTGCAAAGGTGAGACTGACGTTGTAGAGCGGGAGACTCCTTTCAAAGTTTATGTTTGTCTTGGCCAATCCAAGAAGCAATCTATCAATTGTGTGTTTGAGTGAGAAGAGGAAAACAATCTTTGTTGATTCTATTGCAAAAGAGAACGTTTTGTGTTCTTATTCTGTTGTTTTATTTGATAGGTTCGAAGCTAAATGATGGTGCATTCTAGTGGAGCTCAACGCATCAAACTATCCAGTTGTTTGTTGACCAGGAAGAATAGGAGTTGGTGAGACATCTTGTTCGAGTATGCTGTCTTGTTTTAGAGCATTCGTAAGAATTGTTTGGTCACACTATTGTGAAGTCAAAGTTTAGGTTGAATTGTGGAAACTTCCAAGAGGAAGATGGGTTGTCATCACAGGCAAACTTCTTGTTAACAAAGGGCTTTCTAAAAGACGTCAAGGGAAGCGTATGACTAAGTGCGTATAATTTTCTATGTGATTGCATGCCATCATGTATACCACTTGAATTGTCGTCTACATTCATGCACGCCATCCAAAAAGGTGGAAGGATCATATAAGAGGAAGTGTAGTTTGTATTGCCGTCTCGTAGACCAAGAAGTCGTTATTGTTGTCTGGATTTCAATTAAAATTTATGTTGTTTGCCCTTTAAAGGAAACGTAGCAGACCGTCTTCATGGGGGCCGTCAAGGCAAAGAAAGTGCCACATTGAGTTGTCTTGTTTAGGCCATGTAATGGTCGTGGAAAGCATACATTCTACCTTCGAGGTGTATAACTACCTTTGTCAAGATTGTGATGGGCTGTCTAAGAGAAATGCAGGTCATCTAGTCTAAAAGAGCACACAAGTCGATAAGCATTGTTGTCAAAACTCATCAACAAGAGTTGCCATCCAATGAGAGATGTTTAATAAACGCCAATAGTCTAGTTGAAGCTGCCATCTAAGGGTGACAAGAAGGGTTGTCTAAAGAGAGTGTTTGACGGTGAGGCTGTCCAAAGCAAAGGTAGTTCGAGAAGAGACCAAAGTTGTCTGAGATGACAAATAATAAAGAGGCGCTTACATATCATTGAGAGTGTTTGTGTTGGACGTTTATGGAATTAGATGTCCCTGTTTTTCAAGTTAAATGAATTTGTTGTTGAGGGCTTTTCTCATCACCAGATGTGGGAAGGTGTTGAAGGCACTAGTTGGAGGAAGACATCCTAGCTGAATTGGAGTGAAGATTTGCAGAGCATAAACCTTTATGTATACCCTAATTCAAAATAAAGTGAGTTGTGGCATTGTATTTTCTCACAAGGAATTCAACCATTATTGGTTTATTTGTGAGACGAAGTGAGGTGAAGAGAGGAGCTGCCAAGGAGGCGCTTTTGAGATGTATTACGTTTTTTGGTAGTGTTGAATTTACTCTGAGATATCTTTATTTTTTGTTTTTGGATGAGAGTGAAGGGTGCTATCACAAAACTGGAGGCACTAAAAAGAAACCCCACAACAATATTTTTTGAGTTGTTGGATTCCAAACATCAGTTGATGAAAACCTTTGTCAAAACCTAATCTCTTTGCAATGAGAGCCATTGGATTGTGAATAATAAATGGTGACCAATGGTGAAGTTCCATTTGATGTCAGTTGGTGCCTGTTTTACCGTTAAAGATATGATGTTATCAGGGGAGGTATGAAGCTTAAATTAGCCTTTTTGTTCCACATACATTGTGGGTGTGTTGTGTGATAGTGACATTGTTTGAAGTGACATGGTGGATATCACTTGAGTAACATGTAGTGGATATCAAATGTTGTTGTGCATACGCATGTTGAGGAACATGATGTTGATGCTGCTTTTTTTGAGGCTATCCCACTTGAACAAATCACCTTTGTCCCACATACCTTGTGATAAAATGTTTTTGTCATTTATATGTTAAAGTCCTTAATTTACTTGAAGTGAAGTAAGTGGAGTGTGCTGAACGTTCCTTCATTTTGGGAGTTGAGTGGAATATTCTTGTATTGATTTGATGGGTGATTGTTGATTGACTTGAAGTCCATATATTTTTTCGTGGCAATACATTTTATTTTTTGACATTGGAAGGGTATTTTTTGAGAGTAATAGGTGTATATGTACTTGTTGGAAAGCTCTTTTTAAGCCCGATCCAACAATATTTTATTTTTTTAGTTTTGTGAAGATTGTAGCACGGTGGTGGTATTTTGTAGTTGGAGGAATGAATGATAGATTAAGTTGACCAAACAACTCCCCAACATGCAGTCTAGATGGCTTGCAACGCATTATCTTCAATAGCCCTGCACAACACAACAGTTAGATGGCCCAATCTGCAGTCCAAACAACCTGGCATAGTAGTTAGATGACTTGCCTTTTAGGTCAAAAGGCCTAGGCTTGCATGGGACGACTTGGTTTCAAGTCTAGATGACTCTGTATGGAGTATGGCAAAGAATAATATAATGGAAACAATTTGGAATATATATCTACAACAATAGCATTCAGATACAAACACATGCAATAACATGCACAATGACAATGGTTGAATGATGTTATTGATATTAACAAAGATACGTATGTCTATCACACCTATGCTTGGAGTCTGGACGGATGCACTCTCTAGCATCTCCTCTGCGTACAACATCTATAATGTATGTGTTCTCTCTAGCATGTACAAAGTCTACAATATATATTCTATGTGTGCACAATCTCTCCCATGTGTACCCACTCAAATTAATGAGGGGATCTATTTAAACTTATGGGAAGGTAGTTATTCCCAACTACCAACCTGAAACCTCACTGACTCACATTACATTTGTCATGCATTTACATTTCATTTCATCTCCAACTACAAGACAAACTGCATGACAACTAACAACTAATGACTCATCCGTACATAACTAACACTTCACTCAACATTACACATTATTGCATGAATTATTACATCACAACTTTATAACATCAATTATATCAAAACTTTATCGTGTGTACTTGATTTCCAACACACTTATTCCTATTTTTGGTGTTGAGGTAAGTTGGAACCTAGTGTCTACATTTGCCCTCCCCTCTAGATTGGTCAATGTCCTTGTCGATGAGTGTTGCTGCTCCTGAGGGCTCTGATTGTGTTGAGGATGAAGTATTGGAACAATTACTCCTATCTCTTGAATCTGCAGCTTCAAGGCTTCAATATTTTGCGTAGGCTTGGTAACAAGCCCACTAGAAGCCATAGTGATGTGACTTATGCTCAAATTCAGCTAGCTTTGACTTTAAGTCCACCTCCCTTCTTGTTGCTTTAGTTTCCTTGTAGCTATTAGCTGTTTGTCACGTTCAGCAACAAGTTGATCCCAATGAGCACTCTCCTGCATCTTCGCTTTAAGGGTGTGCTCCCTCACCGCACACTCTAACTTCAATTGACCAATCGTCTAATCTTGTTGTTTTTGCATTTACCTCATACTCTCCATCTCTGTTCTCAACGCTGCTAGTTTTGCTTCTACATCTTGTTGTATTTGCCAAAGTTGTCCTTCCATTGTCATCAGTTGGTTAGCCTGTTCTTCTTCCTTCAACTTCAAGCTGTAGATCATTTACTGAAATGTCTCCAACCCCGCTGCTAACAATTGAATCAGGTATATGCCAAGAAGTTCATTCTAGCATACGACTTCACTAACTTAGGTGCCAACTTCATTGTTTGGACACCTAGAAATTTAGGATGTGGCGCTTTTCTTCCATATTTAATAACTTGTGGTGGATGCTGATACAGGAATAGAGTTCCTATTGGCAGTTTCCTCACTTCTATAATCTAATGGATGCTACTATTGCGAGCATTGTTGCATCTAATGGATCTTTGCAAACTTCTTCATTGGCAGTTTCCTCACTTATATCGAATGGATGCTATTATTGCGAGCAACTAGCTCCTATGGTTGCATCTAATAAATCTTTGCAAACCTCTTCATTCGCTTTTCATATTGAGCTCAACTCACTAGTTTGCCCAATTCTTCTTCCATCTTCAATTGCCACAGTCGCCAGTTCCCAACACAACCAACTTGGAACTCGCTTCTGACCCCATTGAATAGTCTACTCGCCTTCTCGAAAAATGTGTCTACTTGTTCATAAATCCTCTCACCATAAACTGGGGGTTGCCTCAAATTAGGTGCTTCTATCATGAAATTCTCACTCTTTACTCCATGCTCCAGCTCATTGTCTATGCCATCTTCGGTGGTTGTTTCCTCAGTGTCCTTCCCACCTTTTCCTTTTAGGATGATCTTCTGCTTAGCTGCCTTGCCCTTTGGAATCGTTGGTACTGCTCTTGCATTAGTGTGCTTTCCAGCCGTATACACCATCTCCTTTCCTTTATCAATTCATCCTTAGGTAGTTGGCTACTTTGGTCCTTTTGCCATAAACTGTATTTTTGTGCTAGTTGCTTTCCCTTTTCTCTTCTCTCCTTCGGCACAAATGAAGTTGGTTTGGTGGCTTGTGTTGTAGATGTAAGCTCGACTGGTGGTCAATTGTCCAACAAGGGTGAACCGCATCCCTCCACCTTGTTTGCAAAATGCCTTAATGGTGTTGTGGCATAGCTTTGCGACATATCCACATTCGTCGGCATTGAAACATCTCCAACAAATTCTCCTCCTCCTCCAAGTACTTCCTCCAAGAGTGGTGATGTTTCCACCGAATCTATTGCAATTTATATCTCACCATCTACATCTACAATGACTTATGTCTCTTGCGTCTGCTAATGCGCAGTTCTCCTTGGTTGTTGCGCTGCTCTTTCCGCACATCCAATTCTTTGCGCAACAAGTTCTCTTCTTGGCTGCTGTTCTACTCTTGTAGTCTCATTTGAAGCCACTTCCTTGGTACTGCAATGGCATCTACAGTGCCTCCTTGCACAGTCTGTCTTTCGGGTTGTGTTAGGGTTCCCAATGGCATTGCAACTTTGGTCAATCCATGTGATTGAGATTGATGACCTGCTACAACACTATGTCTCCACCAACTATCCTCTTCGTGGCGTGTTGTCAGGATCCCGAAGAAAACATTTTGGCACCTTGACCCACCGGTTGATGCTGTTGCTATTGTTGCTGTTGGGGCTACGGTTGTTGTTGCAGTTTCATTTCCATCCATTGCCACTACTGCTCCAATTGTTTTCACCTCTTCTCTTTCTTGACTAGCTCCTCGGCACTAGGCAATTGCTCCTTTGCTCCATCAGAGTCTTCATTCTCCATAGCTAGGGCATGTTTTTCGTCCTCATCTTCTTCTAATGCCTCTTTTGCTTTCCTCTTCTTTGATGTTAGCTTTTTCTTCCCTGAAGCTACCTTTCCCGTTGGTCCATTTTTCATCAATGGGGCAACATGTACCTAACAAAAAATGGTAGGCGTGCCTTCTGGAATGTTAGGTGGAGGATTTAGTCCTGGAAACTGAAGCATCTAGCATCTAGCATTTGTATGAGGTCTTGCTCGCAACGTAGCTTTTAGGTGGAAATCTTCTTTGCAACTCCAACCATTAGATTTTATTAGAAATCCTTGGCTTCTTGCATTCCTCTTGTAGTCAACTTCTTTGGCTTCGAATTTCGAAAACTTTCGACACTAGTTTCTTCTAGCTGTTTTTCAGATATTTGTCTTCCGCTCGTTGCCCCGTGAGGTATGCTTGTTCTCGTTTTTCATGCTTTGCTTGCAATCAGATGTATCGCCTTGATTTTTTGTACACTCCACTTCTAGATGAACCGACTCCAGACGATACAGTCTTGGACGACCTAGTACCAAACGACCTAGCCTTAGACGACCCAACTTCAGACAACTTGACTATAGATGGTTTAGTCTCAGACAACTTTGTCTTTGATGGCCTGATTCTAGATGGCTTTGTCATCGCATTCTCTCAATTTTCGTATGACAATGTCTTCCACATTTGAGACGACCTGTACCAGCTGCGTTTCCTTATCTTAGATGGTAGTTTGTATTGCCCATACGAGTTAGGGGAAAAGAAATTGTAGTAGTCTCTTGCTTCTTCCCTTGCACTTTTTGGTCTCTGTTTTTGCTTTCGTCTCTCAACTTTAGATTTCTATTGCAACCCTTGTACTTGCAAAAGAAAAACTTTTGCTGGCAATGGGGAAGGATTTTAAGAAAAAACCGTCTTTGGCACAATTCTTGCTTCTTCGCAATAGTTTTGAATTCCTTTGACACAACAATTTGCTCTTGCAATGCAACTTTCTTCCTCAGGGCAATCTATAGCAATCACGGATATTAGAAGCACTTAGATTATTAACCAGAATTGCATTTGTCTTAATTGAAAGATTACAAAGCTTAAATAGGAGAATTACTAACAATAACCTAGAAAGCTTAGGAAGAATAATAGGGAAGAAGGAAAATAGGGAGGAAAGGAAAAATGAAGTTAGGAGTCAAACTCCCTGCCGTCCATGCCGTCCAATCCTGCTGACTCACTTGCCGTCCAAGGAGGTAAAAGGGTAAGGTCCAAAGCTTACAGTGGTAAAACAAAAATTTTACCCTTTTTATCCTTTTAACTTCCAACATTCTCCCCCTTAAAGTTGAGAGTCCTGACTATACAGTCTCTTAGCTTTATATATTGAGCTTTAGCCATGCCTTTGGTGAAGATATCTGCAATGTTATCCAAAGTGCTGCAATATTTAAGCTCAACTATCTGCATCTCCACAATGTCTCGAATGAAGTGATACTTCATATCGAATTGCATTGATCTGCTATGGTGGACTGGATTGTATGTCAACTGAATGGCACTTATGTTATCACAATACAGTCTAGTTGGACCACTTTGACTTTCGCCATCTCTTCAAGGATTTTTCTCAACCATAAGGCTTGAGTACTAGCATGTGTGATGGCTATATACTCAGCCTCAGTAGATGACAATGCTACAACAGTTTGTTTCTTAGAACTCCAAGTTATTAGTCCTGACCCTCGACTAAAACAGTTCCCTGATGTAGATTTCCTATCATCTACATTGCTGCCCCAATCACTATCACTGAAGCCAACTAATTTCACAGAATTACACTTGTGGTAATGGATTCCAAAATCCAATGTACCTTTTACATATCTTAAGATTATTTTAGTTGCTTGTAGATGCAGCTCAGATGGACTTGCCATAAACCTTGAAACTAGAGAAACAACATATTGAATATCGGGCCTTGTGTTGGTGAGAAACATCAGACTCCCAACCATGCTCCTGTAAGTGGTCATGTCAACCTTTGGTGCTCCGTCATCCTTGCTCAATTGGATTCCATGTCCAGTTGGAGTTGCAAGCCGATTTGCACTGCTCCATGGAAAATTTCTTGATCATGTCTCGAGCATACTTATGTTGACATAAGAAGATCCCCTTATTTGATTGATGCACTTCCATGCCTAGGAAGTATCGCATTAAACCGAGATCTTTCATCTCAAATTGTTTCATCATGGAGTTTTTGAACTCCATATTCATTTTATTGTTACTACCCATAAATATTAGATCATCCACATACAAACAAACTATGAGAATGTCTACTCCATGCTTTAGGTAGTACAGAGTTGGTTCACTTTTGCTTCTCGTGAATCCATACTTGCTGAAATAGCCATCAATGCGTGAGTACCAAGCTCTTGGTGCTTGCTTGAGGCCATAGAGTGCTTTTTTCAATTTATAAACAAGGTTCTCCTTTCCTTGTTCTTGAAAGCCTTGAGGTTGTTGAACATAAACCTCCTCGATCAGGTATCCGTTCAGAAAAGCACTTTTCATATCCATGTGTTGAATGTTCCATCCTTTATGGGCAGCTAAGGAAAGAACTGATCTGATTGTCTCTTGTCGTGCAACAGGGGCAAAGGTTTCCTCATAGTCAATGCGAAATTTTTGAGTAAAACCTTTTGCTATTAGTCTCGCCTTGTGCCTCTCAATGCTTCCATCAACATTGTATTTGGTCTTGTAGACCCATTTACATCCAACACATTTTTTTCCTTTTGGAAGCTTTACTAGCTCCCATGTATCATTATTTTTTATAGAGGTTATTTCCTCTTTCATGGCTTCTTGCCATACATTTTGAGTACAAGCCTTCTCATAGCTAGATGGTTCTAGCTGTGCACTAGTTAATAAAGCATAATTAACTACATCTCCCTTAGGATCTTGGGAGTCATCATCCCCATACATATGCAGATTTTCAAGTTTCTGCAAAACTGAATTCATTTCACTAGCTTGGCTTCTAGTGTATCTTTTCTGGTAATTTTGATCCAACATTTGAAAAGATGGATGATGTTGTAATGTTCTTTTGCCTCTTGATGGAGAGTCAATGTCCATCGGTGAAGAACTTACAGATCTTTGTGGAGAAGGACTTGGAGTGGCGTCAGATGTACTCGAAGTACTCGTGCTTGGGCTTGGAGGGGGTGTGCCTTTGTTTTTCTTGGGAGACACCCGCTGTACCTGTGAAGAATTTACATCTTGGGATCCATCATCAACAAAAATACTTTGATGACCCCATTCTCCCCCTTAATTAAAAATTACATCCCTTGAGAGAATAATCATATGAGATTTGGGATTGTAGAGTCTATATGCTTTCGTAGACTCACAATACCCTACAAAAATGCAAGCTTGACTTTTGGGATCAAGCTTCTTCCTCTTCTCATCGGGAATGTGTGCATATGCTAAAGAACCAAAAACTTTGAAATGCTTTACATTTGGTTTCGTTCCGTACCACCCCTCATAAGGAGTGACACCATCTAAACTAGAAGTTGGAATTCTATTTAGAATATATACACTGGTTCTTACAGCATCAGCCCAGTACATATTAGTTAGATGCTTAGTTTGAAGCATCGTTCTTGCCAT
Organism: Wollemia nobilis; assembly: GCA_028583015.1. Taxonomy (NCBI): domain Eukaryota; kingdom Viridiplantae; phylum Streptophyta; class Pinopsida; order Araucariales; family Araucariaceae; genus Wollemia; species Wollemia nobilis. Next base: position 12,595,991 of record JAQPPZ010000754.1, on the reverse strand, counting down.
CTCAACTATGGTGCGGTTCTTTCTCTCGGCCACACTATTCTGTTGTGGGGTATAGGCAGTGGTGAATTGCCTTTTGATCCCACTTGATTTACAATATTTCAAGAATGCATTGGAGGAGTACTCGCCTCCTCGATCTGTCCTAAGACATTTTACATAATTCCCACTTTGTTTCTCTACATTGTTTCTGAAATCTATGAAGCAATCAAAAGCTTCATCTTTATGTTTCAAGAAATAAATCCAGCACATGCGAGAGAAATCATCTATGAATGTGAGAAAATAAGAATTGTTTCCGATACTCTTTGTCTGCATTGGACCACAGATATCCGAATGCACTAATTGAAGTGGATAGCTGGCTCTCCACGCTTGTCCTTTTGGAAACTTCGACCTTGAGTGCTTTCCCAAAGCACATCCTTCGCAGATCTCCTTTTGTTCGTTGATTTTGGGAAGTCCTGTCACCATAGCTTGAGAAGTTAACAGTTTCAAGCTAGCGGAATTAAGGTGACCATATCGCAAGTGCCAAAGCACACTTGGATTAGTTATAGCTACATTTGCAAGTTGAGCTCCCCCTGGCTCGCCAAAATTTGAGAGGGAATAACCGATTCTTGGTCATTGGGACCTGTGTGATGACACGATTACAATTGTTTTTATCAAGAATGATACATTTTCCTTCATCAAAAACAAGTTTGTAATTATTCTCCATCATTTGCCCAACGCTTAGCGATTGTGTTGGAGCTTTGGAGTGTAGTAGATGTCATTCACTTTCTTTAGTCCTTCTTTTGTTGGAACCTCCATGGCTCCAATGCCTTCGACTTGCAAAACTTTATCATCCCCTAACTTGATTTGGGATTTGTAAGTGGAATCTAGAGTAGCAAATAGATATTCTTTGCCACTCCTATGGTTTGAGCAACCGGTATCCAGAATCCATGTGTCATTTAGATTCTGTTCTGATTGTCTATATGATAGAAAAAGATTAGAAGTATCATCTTCTTCTCCATAATTTCCATATTGACTGCTGCTGCTTTGAGAAGTTTTTGACCAGCAGTCGCGAGCAAAGTGACCTAGCTTGCCACAGTTAAAACAAGTTGTTTTGGACTTGTCACTTCCTCGTCCTTGATTTCCACTTCGTCTTGGATTTCCTCCTCGACTTTGGTTTCCACCTCTGTTTTGATTGCCTCCTATGTTCTGATTGCCACCTCTGTAGTTGCCTCTGCCTCTACCTCTTCTCTGGCCTCTGCCTTGATCTCTTCCACGTCCTCTGCCAGCATTTTCATTAGATGTGAAGGCTTTATCATCGCCTCCATAGCTGATTGAAGGAGATTCTTGTAACCTCTCTTCATGAGACATTAATGACCCTATTAATGCATCAAATGTGAAAGTGGAAAGATCTTTTGACTCTTCTATGATTATGGCTATGTGATTCCATCTTTGAGTAAGTGTTCGTAACACTTTCTTTACAATTGTTTCAGGCTTAATTTCTTTGCCAAGAGTAACCATTTTATCAACTACTGCCTTGACTCTGACACAGTAGTCACCAACTTTTTCGTCTTATTTCATTTTGAGATTTTCAAAATCTCGTTTCAGTGTTTGAAGCCTTACTTGCTTCACTTGATCACTTCCCTGGAATTCGTCTTTCAAAGCTTTCCACGCATCTTGTGCAGTTATACAAGCGACTATTCATGAGACATTAATGACCCTATTAATGCATCAAATGTTACAGTGGAAAGATCTTTTGACTCTTTTATGATAATGGCTATGTGATTCCATATTTAAATAAGTGTTCGTAACACTTTCTTTACAATTGTTTCAGGCTTAATTTCTTCGCCAAGAGTAACCATTTTATCAACTATTGCCTTGACTCTGACACAGTAGTCACCAACTTTTTCGTCTTCTTTCATTTTGAGATTTTCAAAATCTCATTTCAGTGTTTGAAGCCTTACTTGCTTCACTTGATCACTTCCCTGGAATTCGTCTTTCAAAGCTTTCTACGCATCTTGTGCAGTTATACAAGCGACTATTCATGAGACATTAATGACCCTATTAATGCATCAAATGTTAAAGTGGAAAGATCTTTTGACTCTTCTATGATTATGGCTATGTGATTCCATATTTAAATAAGTGTTCGTAACACTTTCTTTACAATTGTTTCAGGCTTAATTTCTTCGCCAAGAGTAACCATTTTATCAACTACTGCCTTGACTCGACACAGTAGTCACCAACTTTTTCGTCTTCTTTCATTTTGAGATTTTCAAAATCTCGTTTCAGTGTTTGAAGCCTCACTTGCTTCATTTGATCACTTCCCTGGAATTCGTCTTTCAAAGCTTTCCACGCATCTTGTGCAATTATACAAGCGGCTATTCTAGGGAATATACTTTTCTCCAATGCTGCTTGGAGATGATAAAGAGCAAAAGAGTTGCTCTTTTGTGCTTCTTTCTTTGTTTTCTTATCTGTGGCACTTAATGTTGTCCAGTCTGCGGGTTCGGTGTAACCCTCTTCAATTATGTCCCACAATCCTTTTCCTATGAGCAAAGTCTTCATTTTGATAGACCAATACTTGTAGTCATACCCGTTGAACTCTGGAATTGGTAGATTGTTATGTGAGGCCATAATTACTAAAACACTCTTTTTATTTCTCGATTACAATAAAGCACTCTGCTTTTTCAAAGAAGGAAGAAGGAAGAAGGAAGAAAGAAGAAGAAAGAAGAGATTACAAATTTAAGTCAAATATGACTTGATTCACTCTATCACTGATGGCTTGTTCCTCTTGCTGTGGTGCTGCAATTTCTTAAGTCATGAAATTGTCTCCTACTTATTCTTCGTCATCACTGATCAATATTATCTCTGGTGATTCTGGTTCTAGGATTTCCACTGAATTACTATAATGAGTATATTCAGATTCTTGAGGTGCAATTTCTATGGATTCAGATTGCTCAAATCTACTCCCAAACGAATTGTCTTCAGAGTCTGCCTCGTACCCTGAATCTGGATGTCTCTGATGTGAGATTACTGCATTTTGCAATTGACTAAACACAGTATGAAGCCCATAAGTTCTCACTTTTTCATCAAAGTTTTCAACATTCTCTCTTACTAAAAGTGCACAAAGTGCATGATAACATCCTGTGGAGCGAATCATGAATTTTGCCCTTCAATATGTCTCTTTTACAAAATTCTAGTCCTCAAAGTTTTGCCTCTCTCAGACTTTTAGAAAGAAATATCTAAAGCCCTTTAGGTCTTTTACACAATCTTCTATCACCTTTTAAGCCTCTTAGTCACAATTTTGCAATTTTGATTCTGCTTACATAAATTGCCTCTTAAGCAATGTCCTTTTTTTTGAAATATATTATAAAAAAAAAAAAATCTATATTTGTATTTAATAAAAAAAAAATATAATTGCTTTAAAAAATAAAATTAAAAAAAACAATTATTATTTAATTTTTTATTAAATATAAAGATATATATTTTTTAATATAATATAATAATAAACTTTATATAAAAAAAAGAACAAATTAATAAAAAAATTTTAGACTCCGCAGGAGTCGAACCCGCGACTCCTATCTGCCAAGCGAAGCCTCCTAGCCAACTCGGCTACAGCTGCAGATGGAACCTAACCAGCATACATTGCTATTTCAAGATAATTGGCAGATTTCATACAAAAAATAAAAAATTTTAACTTGCAAAACTGTCGAGTTTCGAACCCGCGACCTCTTGGAGGGCGTGTGGCTTAAGGCTAGTTCCTCGAGGCAGTCGAGCTGCGTGGCCCGACGGGGAGGCAAAGGAGGCTTGCTTTATTTATCTCGTCGCGGCCGCGCACAATGACAAAAAAATGTTCGGGGACTTTAGTCCCACATGCGCTGTGTTGCACAGCGCGAGGATTTTAAAAGCCTCAACACGTCCCTACTCAGTCGATTGTCTTCGGGCAATCAATGACCGACCTTTTCCCTCCTACTCGAGCCTATCACTGCGCGCCACGTCACTGTTGCCCTTTGTCCGCCACGTCACCTGCCACGTAGCCTATCTGCCACGTCACCTGTCTGCTCTGGTCCGTGTGTCCGCCTTCGTCCACTTGCCACATGTCACCTTCTGGTTAGCTCCTCGATTCGCGTGCTCTTTGCGGGCCTTTCTCGACCTCGCCTCGGTTCGTGTGCCTTCTGCAGGCCCTCTTTGACCTCGCCTCGGTTCGTGTGCTACGGGCCTCTCGACCTCGATCTGTGGGCTCCTCGACCTCCTCGAGATCCGTGCCTCGCTTGTGGGATTCCTAGACCACTTCGGGATCCGTGTTCGCCTGTCGATCTCCTCAGGCTCTGCGCCTCGCCAACCTCAGCTCTAGCTCTGATACCAGATATAGCAATCACGAATATTAGAAGCACTTAGATTATTAACCAGAATTGCATTTGTCTTAATTGAAAGATTACAAAGCTTAAATAGGAGAATTACTAACAATAACCTAGAAAGCTTAGGAAGAATAATAGGGAAGAAGGAAAATAGGGAGGAAAGGAAAAATGAAGTTAGGAGTTAAACTCCATGCTGTCCATGCCGTCCAATCTTGCTGACTCACTTGCCGTCCAAGGAGGTAAAAGGGTAATGTCCAAAGCTTACAGTGGTAAAACAAAAATTTTACCTTTTTTACCCTTTTAACTTCCAACACAATCTCCCTCTGCATTGTAGCTCCAGTTTGCTATTGCGCAATGGCCATCACTTGAAACACTTATGTCCGTACGACCTACATTCTTCTAGGGGGTTCTTGGAGCTTGCCCCTATTTGGCTGCTCCCTCCCCCCTCCTTCTCTCTCTCTATTCTTCTTGGTGTGCACTCCTCTCTTTTGGACTGCAACCCTCCCCACCTTTGCTCTCCCTTTTCTTTTCCCTTTCTCTTTGGCCCGACTATCGGGTTTTGTCTTGTATTTATCTTAGTTATTTTCTTTGTTGGGCTTTTAAGCCTGCTAGTTGGCAGTCATTATTGTCCTTTTTTTTTAGTAAATACTTCATTATTGTCCTTCTTATAGTCCCTTGGGTCTTATTTTGGCCCACCGCGGACATCGTTTCATTCTCTTCCTACAATGCTTTGGCTCTTGCACCTCTTGGCTTCTCTCTAGCATTGAGTGTTTGAATGCATAATGGCTAGCACTTGGCATCTATTTATAAGATGAAAGTAGTAGGGGAACAACTGGCTTGCATGTGGCAATTGCTCCTTAACTACCACCTCGCCTCCCTTAACTGTTTTGCATGCAACTAGATGTTCTGCATGTTTTGTCATATTCATTCTATTTTTGCCATCTTGCGCATAGCAATTTTGCATTTTTTCCCTTTTGGTCGCTTGTTTTGTCTTTTTCTCTTGCTTTGCGTGAACGACCTAGGTGGACATACAACCTTCCTGATTGTCTTGATGACTCATCCTCTAGTCCTGTTGGGTTGCTTCTTTGCCCATGCAGCCTTATCTGCCGACTCAAATGATCTTGTCTGATTGACTGCAATCTTGGTCTATCAAATTGTTGCTTTGAATGACCTTAGTGATTGGATTGCCTACCTCCTCGTCCTAATTGTCTTCTCCATTTCCGACTCCTTTGCGATTCCTTAAGTCCTAGGTTCTTCTAGCAACTCCACATCTTTGGACGTCCTAGCTTCTCCCCCTTTAGTTTCTCTTTTGTTGGATGGCCTTGCCATTGTTGTGATAGGATTGATTCTTTGGATGACCCAATGCAGTTTGATTCAAGTTTCTTCCTCTTGGTCGACCTCTGGTAGATCTAGACTGCCTAGCCCTAAAGATCTGATGGTCCACAGGCTGTCTAGTGATATGGATCTGAATATCTGATCACATTTGCATTATTTCCAAATGCTTAAATAAGCAAAAAACAGATTTTATAACATATAGAAGAACGCAGGAGTAGAAACTAATAAGATGCTAGTTGAAGTTAGCCAACAGTATGCTAATTTAAGCAGCCAACAAAAGAAGATAATCTTTCAGTTGTAACTAGAACAACCTAAACATATAATCTACGTGAGCTTTAATGTGAAGTCTCACATTTATAATAAAAAAAAATAATATGCCTAGATGGATCCTCATTATTCCTCCCCACCATAGAAGCATTGGACCCCAATGCTTTTACAAGAAAGTGGGAGAGAACATGGGAGTGTGCAAGTGCTTAAAATACAATCCTCAAACTAACAAAGAAGAGAGAGACCCTTTTGAAGGCTTTACACTATCATAGAGTGCAAACAATCGCCTCAAAGGAATCACTACTACTCTTGCAAAGGGAGTACCCAAAAGCAACTATGCTCAAAAGAGCCATGGTAGGAATTTTCTTCAATCTTCTTCACAAAATGTTGCCTGCTTCTCACATCATTCATGCTTCAAAGCTGGAAGCACTCAAACCAACAAATTGTGCCATCCTGCCAAGCAGGTGCCTTGAAACTATAGTCGATTCATTATGGATCAAATTTGCAACAAAGAGAGGAAAAAGACACAAATCCTTGCAATCCAAGACATGGCATAGAAGTGGATTGGAACAATAGAATGGAGTGTCGAGTACCATCGATCTTGCATTCCATAAATTCACAAATACATTCAAGAAAGTGTAGAATTCCATAATCACAAGTGGATAGAAATGCTCAAGCAGCATAATAAAACGGTTGTGCACCTTAATACCAAGGTTTTTGGACTTAATTAATTATTTTTCAAAATAATTAATTTAAATGGTGCCATGCATAAATAAATAAACTAATTTAATTAATTTAATTAAGGCTTAATTAAGTTAATCAAATAGCATAAACCTTAGAATAGGGGCACATTTTGATTTTGAATTTGGCACCTTGCACCAACGGTCAATTGCGCTAGTCCATTGCTACAACCTGTGTCCTGTTGCTTTCTCTAAAGGCCATATCTCGTGTAGCTCATATCTAGGGCATGGCTGATGAACTACGCCTGGTCAACTTGACTAACCATAAAACAATAGACGTCAAGACAATTCGCCACGTCTGCTTATGCTATTTGACAACTCTTAGATGCAAGATGAACAAATCGACATCATTGGAAATTTGGCCACATCAGTGCTACAGAGATGCCAGACCCTGTCCAAGCTGTTGACTCCAAGCCTTGCCACGTCACGTGTTTGGAGCTTGGACGACCGATTGCTGTCTAGAATTTGCAATGACTAATTGCTTAGGATGGAGACCATCGTTGGGCTCATGGGCCTTATTTCACAAGTCATGCATGAAGGAGGCTAGCGAAGAGTTGATGGGCAAAGCTACAAGCCCACAAGTAGGTGGCGTACAACGGCAAATGGAAGTGAAACGTGTCGGGGAAACTTCGTTGAAAATATGTGGTTGGCATGAGACCATGAGGGAGTGGACGCCGATGAAATTTGAGGTCATAAGACACGTCTATGATACTAGAGGTATGTGGTAAAGTTTTACACCCGCATGAAAGAAGCTACATTGGAAAATACTTCAAACTCCGAGTTCTACGGGTTTGACTCTGATTTCAATGTGTCCTCATGTAGCGCCGGTGTGACGTCAACATGAAGTGAAGGATGAATAACAACTCAATTTTGGGACACCACGATGAAACAATTTCTCCTTTCTCCTTCAACAAGCTTTGTGCAATGATTTCACCTAAAAGGTGTGCGTCGGTTGTGGAATGCTGATTGGAATGGACATAGACTGTGTCCACATCATCATCAATCATGAATCTTATTCGCAGGCCACCGAAAAGACTTGTTGGAAGTTAAATGGTAAAAATGGTAAAAAGGTGGTCAACTTTAGTTTTGACCTTACCCATTTTACTCCCTTGGACGACATCCTAGTCAGCTCAATGGTCGGCACAGTGGACGGCAGGATTGGGCGACAGGATATTTAGTTTAGGTTGTTTAATTAAATTTTGCTTCCTCCTACTTAATTCTCGCTAACCATATGTTAGCAGACTATTTAAACCTTGTAATTTTTTCGATTAAATCTAATGAGCATGAGCTATTCACATTTGGTATCAGAGCTGAGGCAAGACAGGCGAGGCGCGGAGCCCGAGGAGACCGACAGGTGAGGCACGGATCTCGAGGAGGTCGAGGAGGCCCACAGGAGCGAGCTCACAAGCGAGGCACGATTCTCGAGGAGGTCGAGAGGGCCCGCAGAGCGCGAACCGAGGCGAGGTCGAGAGGAGGCCCGCAGGAAGCATGCAGTTCGAGGCGCAGACCAGCGAAGGACACGTGGCACGCAGTCGAGGCCCGCAGGCTCGAAGCCCGAGGACAGACTGGACTGACAAACTGACGTGGCAGGCGACTGACAGGTTGACGTGGCAGGGGATTGACAGGCGGACACTTGGCGAGAGGAGATTCGCAGGAGGTAAGGGGCAAAAGGGGCAAGGTCCGATTGCCCGAAGGCAATCGAACATTCATCCGCGCGCTTCCTCTTTTAAACCCCAAATATCCCCATGCACAGTGCATGTGGGATATTTCATTTGAAGTTTAAAAAAAAAAATCACGACGGGTATGCTTCAAATAGAAGCAAGGTAGTTTAAAGCCAAAGCTTGGCTTGTAGCGCATTTGGTAAAGGCCGAAACTTGCATAGAGGTGGTTGCGCGTTCGAAACGCGACACAGTCATTTTGCTTAGTTAAAAATTCGGCATTCGAAGCCGCTTCAAAGTTTTTTTTAATAATTTTAATTTATTTCATTATAATTTTTAAAAGTTATATAGTAAAGTTATTTAATAAATCAAAATTATATTGTTTTTTTTTAAAGTTTTTTTTAAAAAGGCCAATATATTTTTTTATTAAATAACATATTATTATAGTAATTTTTTAAAATTATTATTGAAAGAAAATTATATAAATTTTTTTCTAAGAACATTGCCTAAGAGGCAATTTATTGTAAAAGAAGGAGCTTTACACCTGATTCAAGGAATCAAAATTGTAGTGTAAAAGCATATTGTGATAGTCTAGGAGGCTATACAAACTGGAAATTTTGTGTAACAAGCCTGAGAGGCTTAGTATTTTTTTCTTGTAAGAGAGACAAAGGATCAAACTGAAATTTGTAAAGAGGCATTGATGATAAGACCAAGTGGTTGTTATCATGCCCTATGTGCACTTTTGGTGAGAGAAAACGCCGAAAGTTTTGATGAAAAAGTGAGAGCTTATGGGCTACATACTTGTGTTTAATCAGTTGCAGAACGTAGTAATTGCACACCAGAGGCATTCGGACTCAGGGTACGAGGCGGACTCTGAAGATAACTCCTTTGGGAGTCAATTTGAGCAATCCGAATCCATAGAAGTTGCACCACAAGAATCAGAATATAATCATTATGGTAATTCAGTGGAAATTCTAGAACCAGAATCACCAGAGATAATATTTATCGGTGACGACGAAGAACAAGTAGCAGGCAATTTTGTGAATCAAGAAATAGCAGCGCCACAACAAGAGGAACAAGCAATCGGTGAAAGAGTGAATCAAGTCAGATTTGACTTAAATTTGTAATCTCTTCTTTCTTCTTCTTTCTTCCTTCTTCCTTCTTCCTTCTTTGAAAAAGCAGAGTGCTTTATTGTAACCGAGAAATAAAAAGAGTGTTTTAGTAACTATGGCCTCACATAACAATCTACCAATTCCAGAGTTCAATGGGTATGACTACGAGTATTGGTCTATCAAAATGAAGACCTTGCTCATAGGAAAAGGTTTGTGGGATATAATAGAAGAGGGTTTCACAGAACCCACAGATTGGGCTACATTGAGTGCCATAGATAAGAAAACAAAGAAAGAAGCACAAAAGAGCAACTCTTTTGCTCTTTATCATCTCCAAGCAACATTGGAGAAAAGTATATTCCCTAGAATAGCCGCTTGTATAACTGCACAAGATGCGTGGAAAGCTTTGAAAGACGGATTCCAGGGAAGTGATCAAGTGAAGCAAGTGAGGCTTCAAACACTGAAACGAGATTTTGAAAATCTCAAAATGAAAGAAGACGAAAAAGTTGGTGACTACTGTGTCAGAGTCAAGGCAGTAGTTGATAAAATGGTTACTCTTGGCGAAGAAATTAAGCCTGAAACAATTGTAAAGAAAGTGTTACGAACACTTCTTCAAAGATGGAATCACATAGCCATAATCATAGAAGAGTCAAAAGATCTTTCCACTTTAACATTTGATGCATTAATTGGGTCGTTAATGTCTCATGAAGAGAGATTACAGGAATCTCCTTCAACCAGCTATGGAGGCGATGATAAAGCCTTCACATCCAATGAAAATGTTGGAAGAGGACGTGGAAGAGGTCAAGGCAGAGGCCAGCGAAGAGGTAGAGGCAGAGGCAACTATAGAGGAGGCAATCAGAACAGAGGAGGCAACTCCAACAGAGGAGGCAATCAGAACAGAGGTGGAAACCAAAATCGAGGAGGAAATCCAGGACGAAGTGGAAATCAAGGACGAGGAAGTGACAAGTCCAAAACAACTTGTTTTAACTGTGGCAAGCCAGGTCACTTTGCTCGCAACTGCTGGTCAAAATCTTCTCAAGGCAGCAACAGTCAATATGGAAATTATGGAGAAGAAGATGATACCTCTAATATTTTTCTATCATATGGACAATCAGAACAGAATCTAAATGACACATGGATTTTGGATACTGGTTGCTCAAACCATATGAGTGGCAAAGAAAATCTATTTGCTACTCTAGATTCCACTTACAAATCCCAAATCAAATTAGGGGATGATAAAGCTTTGCAAGTCGAAGGCATTGGAGCCATGGAGGTTCCAACAAAAGGACTAAAGAAAGTGAATGACATCTACTACACTCCAAAGCTCCAACACAATCTGCTAAGCGTTGGGCAAATGATGGAGAATAATTACAAACTTGTTTTTGATGAAGGAAAATGTATCATTCTTGATAAAAACAATTGTAATCGAGTCATCACAGAGGTCTCAATGACCAAGAATCGGTTATTCCCTCTCAAATTTGGCGAGCCGGGGGAGCTCAACTTGCAAATGTAGCTATAGCAAATCCAAGTGTGCTTTGGCACTTGCGATATGGTCACCTTAATTCCGCTAGCTTGAAACTGTTAACTTCTCAAGCTATGGTGACAGGACTTCCCAAAATCAACGAACAAAAGGAGGTATGTGAAGGATGTGCTTTGGGAAAGCACTCAAGGTCTAAGTTTCCAAAAGGACAAGCGTGGAGAGCCAGCTATCCACTTCAGTTAGTGCATTCGGACATCTGTGGTCCAATGCAGACAAAGAGTATCGGAAACAATTCCTATTTTCTCACTTTCATAGATGATTTCTCTAGAATGTGCTTGGATTTATTTCTTGAAACATAAAGATGAAGCTTTTGATTGCTTCATAGATTCCAGAAACAATGTAGAGAAACAAAGTGAGTATTTTGTAAAATGTCTTAGAACAGATCGAGGAGGTGAGTACTCCTCAAAAGAATTCTTGAAATATTGTAAAGCAAGTGGGATCAAAAGGCAATTCACTACTGCCTATACCCCACAACAGAATGGTGTGGCAGAGAGAAAGAACCGCACCATAGTTGAGATGGCGAGAACGATGCTTCAGACTAAGCATCTAACTAATATGTATTGGGCCGATGCTGTAAGAACCGAGTGTATATATTCTAAATAGAAGTCCAACTTCTAGTTTAGATGGAATCACTCCTTATGAGGGGTGGTATGGAAAGAAACCCAATGTAAAGCATTTCAAAGTTTTTGGTTCTTTAGCATATGCACACATTCCTGATGAGAAAAGGAAGAAGCTTGATCCCAAAAGTCAAGCTTGTATATTTGTAGGGTATTGTGAGTCTACGAAAGCCTATAGACTCTACAATCCCAAGTCTCATAAGATTATTCTTTCAAGGGATGTAATTTTTGATGAAGGGGGAGAATGGGGTCATCAAAGAATTTTTGTTGATGATGGATCCCAAGATGTAAATTCTTCACAGGTACAACAGGTGTCTCCCAAGAAAAGCAAAGGCACACCACCCCTTCCAAGCCCAAGCAGGATTACTTCGAGTACATCTGACGCCACTCCAAGTCCTTCTCCACAGAGATCAGTAAGTTCTTCACCGATGGACATTGACAGTGACTCTCCATCAAGAGGCAAAAGAACTTTACAACATCATCCATCCTTTCAAATGTTGGATCGAAATTTCTAGAGAAGATTCACTAGAAGCCAAGCTAGTGAAATGAATACAGTTTTGCAGCAACTTGAAAATTTGCAATTGTATGGGGATGATAACTCCCAAGATCCTAAGGGAGATGTAGTCAATTATGCTTTATTGGCTAGTGCACAACTAGAACCAGCTAGCTATGAGAAGGCTTGTACTCAAAATGTATGGCAAGAAGCCATGAAAGAGGAAATAACCTCTATAAAAAATAATGATACATGGGAGCTAGTAAAGCTTCCCAAAGGAAAAAAATGTGTTGGATGTAAATGGGTCTACAAGACCAAATACAATGTTGATGGAAGCATTGAGAGGCACAAGGCGAGATTAGTAGCAAAAGGTTTTACTCAGAAATTTGGCATTGACTATGAAGAAACCTTTGCTCCTGTTGCACGACAAGAGACAATCAGATCAGTTCTTTCCTTAGCTGCCCATAAAGGATGGAACATTCAACACATGGATGTGAAAAGTGCTTTTCTGAACGGATACTTGACAGAGGAGGTTTATGTTCAACAACCTCAAGGCTTTCAAGAACAAGGAAAGGAGAACCTTGTTTATAAATTGAAAAAAGCACTTTATGGCCTCAAGCAAGCACCAAGAGCTTGGTACTCACGCATTGACGGCTATTTCAACGAGTATGGATTCACTAGAAGCAAAAGTGAACCAACTCTGTACTACCTAAAGCATGGTGTAGACATTCTCATAGTTTGTTTGTATGTGGATGATCTAATATTTATGGGTAGTAACACTAAAATGAATATGGAGTTCAAAAACTCCATGATGAAGCAATTTGAGATGAAAGATCTCGGTTTAATGCGATACTTCCTAGGCATGGAAGTGCATCAATCAAATAAGGGGATCTTCATATGTCAACACAAGTATGCTCAAATCAGTTGCAACTCCAACTGGACATGGAATCCAATTGAGCAAGGATGACGGAGCACCAAAGGTTGACATGACCACTTACGAGAGCATGGTTGGGAGTATGATGTTTCTCACCAACACAAGGCCCGATATTCAATATGTTGTTTCTCTAGTTTCAAGGTTTATGGCAAGTCCATTCGAGTTGCATCTACAAGCAACTAAAAGAATCTTAAGATATGTAAAAGGTACATTGGATTTTGGAATCCACTACCACAAATGTAATTCTGTGAAATTAGTTGGCTTCAGTGACGTGATTGGGGCAGCAATATAGATGATAGGAAATCTACATCAAGGAACTGTTTTAGTCTAGGGTCAGGACTAATTACATGGAGTTCCAAGAAGCAAACTGTTGTAGCATTGTCATCTACTGAGGCTGAGTATATAGCTATCACACATGCTAGTACTCAAGCCCTATGGTTGAGAAAAGTCCTTGAAGAGATTGGAGAAAGTCAAAGTGGTCCAACTCGACTTTATTGTGATAACATAAGTGCCATTCAATTGGCATACAATCCAATCCACCATAGGAGATCAAAGCATTTTGATATGAAGTATCACTTCATCCGAGACATGGTGGAGCAGCAGATAGTTGAGCTTAAATATTGCAGCACTTTGGACAACATTGCAGATATCTTCACCAAAGGCATGGCTAAAGCTCAATATATAAAGTTGAGAGACTGTATAGTCAGTCCTCTCAACTTTAAGGGGGAGAATGTTGGAAGTTAAATGGTAAAAATGGTAAAAAAGGTGGTCAACTTTAGTTTTGACCTTACCCATTTTACCCCCTTGGACGGCATCCTAGTCAGCTCAGTGGTCGGCACAGTGGACGACAGGATTGGGCGGCGGGATATTTAGTTTAGGTTGTTTAATTAAATTTTGCTTCCTCCTACTTAATTCTCGCTAACCATATGTTAGCAGACTATTTAAACCTTGTAATTTTTCCGATTAAATCTAATGAGCATGAGCTATTCATATCAAAGACTGGAACATCCATCGACGGTTGAAGCAATTGGAGGAATAGTTGGAAGGAAACGTGGTCAAAATGCCATTCGTTTGAAAAGATGAGTTGCCCCATTTGTCAAGGGAGTCTCATACGTAGAATTGGAATCAACATATAATCCAATCGGTGCATTTGGACTCGATTATTGATTGCATAGTCTGTTATGGGGATCTCTTTTGAAATCTCCTTTCCATTCTCAGCTCTGCTTCACAACTTGCAGAAGACGCTATTGGTGAACATTTCACGAGCAAACATCTTAAGGAGAATGGTGTAGGCATGGTGCAGTAAGCAAGATGCTGGAATGTGGAAGGAAGAGCCGACGTTTGACTTGAGCAGCTGCGTTCAAATCGTCAATGATATCCACCGACACCAAGCAGAGAACACATTGAAAACAACGTCAGCTGGACCGATTTGTGACAAGGATTTGAAGGAAATAGCTAGATGCCAAGGATGAGATGGATCTTTGCCATAATTTGGTGGTAGTTTGGAAAATCCAATGCTCCATTATCGGATTTGATCTCAAGCCAAACAAATGCATAATGCTCGCCAATCCAACAGAAGCCCACAGTTGTCGGGAATTGAAATGATTATCCAACTTTCCCAAAATCTCATAACGGTAGGGGGAGGGGTGGCAGAGTCGTCGAAGGAGTTTATATGCTCTTTATTTTAGAGTCAATGCAATGGTGAATCTGCGAGATTAAGTGCACCTAGATAGAATTGAAGGCATTTGCATAGAGAGATGCTTTTTCCTCCAAGGGCTGGTAGTGGCCTACGCTTTTTGGGTGTGGGAGGCACTATCTCCAACTAAGATGCCATAGCATCTCTCTATTAAGCCTTCAGGAAAAAAGGCCACCATTAGCAAGAATCTCGCGAATATTTGTAGTCCACCATTTTCATGAAATCATTCCACCTCAGGGTGCTAGTGCAATACTCTAATGTAAATAGTGGAAACGAATTGTAGAGGGGGAGGGGAAATTTCCCTCGTGGAAATCCCCCTCACAGGGCAGGTTCTACTTGCTCTGATATCAGTGATATGGATTTGAATATCCTGATCCATTTGCATTATTTCCAAGTGCTTAAATAAGCACAAAATATATTACATAACAAATAGAAGCACGCAGGAGTAGAAACTAACAAGATGCTAACTAAAGTTAGCCAACAATATGCTAATTTAACTTAAGCAGCCAACAAAAGAAGCCAATTTTATTGCTGTAACTACTCCTGAACAACCTAAACAGATAATGAGCTTTATTGTGGTCTCACGTTGACGATAATAAGATAATAATATGCCTAGATGGATCCTCATCATCTAGGGTCTCTTGCCATCTACTAGACGGCTAGGGGATGGCCCAAATGGCCCATCCTTTTGGCTGTACGACCTATGGGTAGTCTAAGGGAGATTTCTTCGCCTTAGACGGCTGGGAAGGAGGCTAGACCACTTCCCTCCTTGGCTTACTCTTGATGACCTTTCCAGACTGCTTGAATTGCCTAAGTCGAATGGATGCCTTGGGTCATCCAATAGCCTTTGCAGACCATTTAAACTTCTAAAGGAACCATTCAAATTTGTTGGTAGATCATGATTTCTCCTATTCATCCGCCTTCTTGCCTCAAAGGTATTTCAAGTTTGAGGTACTTGCCACATTACCTCATTTGGCAGTAAGTTCACATTGCATGCTAGTTGGGCAACTTGTCTCCTTGGTGTTCCTTGTCTCACTCTTATTTTGAGTTCCAAGCTTGAACTAATATTGCTCCAATCTCCCCCCCTTGACTTGTCTGATCCATACGGCCTAGGGGTCCTAAAGGCCTTCCCAGACTGCCTGAATTGCCTAAGTTTAATGGATGCCTTGGGTCATTGGGTAGCCTTTGTAGACCACTTCAACTTCCCAAGGAACCATCCAAATTTGTTAGCAGATCATGATTTCTCCTATTCATCTACCTTCCTGTCTTGAAGGTATTTCAAGTTTGGGGTACTTGTTGCATTACCTTATTCAATAGGAAGTTCACATTGCCTGCTAGTTGAGCAACTTGTTGTCTCCTTGGTGTTCCTCATCTCACTCTTCTTTTGAGTTTTAAGCTTGAACTGGCACTGCTTCAATCTTGCTCATCATTGCTTGAACTTGTCAAGGATACACTATTGGATTCTTGTCTCAAATTTCCAACTTCTCTGGCTCCGCTTGGCAATGTTTGCTGAGGTACTTCATGGATATCATGCCATCACACTTTGTTTGCTGCAGGTCTACTAGCTGAATTGGTAGTCTGTCTCTAGAAACTCAACTTCTTGCGCACAATCATCAATAATTCTTAACACTTGCCTGTTTGAGATGCACCTCTCCTTTGGACTTGTTCCTTTTTCGAGAAAACTTCTACCAACTACTTGGATATCCTGCTGCATCCTCAGTAACTCTTGTGCATGTTGTCTTCATAACTTTGCTATTCAATTGTTCAGTTGCTCACTCTGTTCATGGAACTACTGTGTTTCCTCTTGCATTCTTTGTTATGCACTTCCAATGGCTATGAGCAAACTCATGCCTTCATACTCATTGCCTTCACTTTGAGGTTCATGCTCTTGAGGTTCTCCTTGTCCAACATTCATTGCCTCCATTTGCTATATGTTGTTTGCATTTAGTGATCTCAGTTTCTATTCTTTTTCAACATCTTGGAATCTGACATGTACTTGAATTTGTCTATGCTCCATATATTGAGGCTGCAATTCTTCATGTTCTACAATTGGTTGCATGTCCAAGTCTTGCTTGCATTCTTATCCTCATATATCCAAGCCAATTGTTTTGCAAGTTCGTTTTCATCTGAGTGACTATGATTCACTTCACCATCACCCTCCTTAGTACAGTTTGATTTTCCAACCTCCTAAATCAAGATTCCTTGGAATTATCTCGAAGACTGATTTTGTGCATCTGTTAGCCTACTCATACTCATTCCTTCGTCCGTTGGTTTGAAATTCACCATATACACTTGTGCTCGTATCTTGTACAACTTTAACTTTGAACCAATAACTATCTCGGGACACAATCCTATATAGTCTCTTCAATTTTATTGTGTTGTTGATCATCATCCTCTACACTACATGGAAGGGTCCAAGCTATAAGGTCTTTAGCTTCCCTAGCTTGATCTCTTTCTTGCCATTAAACTTCAAGACTAAGTCACCTACTTTCAAGTTCATCCTCTTTAGGTGATTATCATGCCACAACTTTCGACGATGTTGAGCAACCTCCATGGCCCACTCTGCCATCACTCTTCTCGTTCCACTTAATGAGTGTTGTTAGCCTTTTGGTCACCAGGCCGGTTCTGTACTGCCACTCTCAGACTAGGTACCGTAAACTCTACTGACATGACTGTTTACTATACATAGTACTAGAAACTCCACCGACACGATTGTTTCATATACATACATCAATTGGAACGAAGTGTGCTTAGTTGTTGGCTTAAATGTAGTTCTATACGCCCATAGGACTACTGGCAATCTCTACTCCCATTCAACATCTTCAATCCCACACATCTTATAAATTATTGAAACTAAGACCTTATTCGTCTTCTGCTTGCCCATTTGGGTAATACGGACTAGACAACAAATGCAAGATCTTAAACTCCATGGTCAGCTTCTGAATAATTTCATTGACAAGGTGTCGTCCATAGTCACTCATCAACTGAAGAGGTAAGCTGAATCTCGTAATCACTTGCTCATACAAGAATCATGCAGTGCTCTTTGTAGAATTGTCAGGCAATGCCCTTATCTTGACCCACTTCGTCAAATATTTAATGGCTAGCACAATGTATTTACATCTTTGTCATTAGTTTTCAATGGTTTCACAAAATCTAGACCCCACCTCTTGAACAACTCCTATGATTGTGACGTGTGTAAGGGCATGAAGTCCTTCCTTAGCGGCTTCCTAGCTCTCTGGCATGTATTGTGTGTGGTCATGAACTCCTTCACGTTACGATAGAGGGTGGGCCACCACAACCCTATTAGAAGCACCTTCCTCATGATCACATCTAGTCCTAAATGCCCTCTTACCAGCCCTTTGTGAGTTCGCTTCAACACTAAATTCACTTCTTCGTCTATTACACATCTCCGCAGAACTCCATCAGGTTCGATCTTGCACAACAAACTAACTATCAATTGAAATGGTGTTGCTTTGATGATGATCTTTTTCTTCTTTGCTGTCGTCAACTTCTTTGGCAGCTTGACAATTATTCACCCATGTACTTGTACCACGACGGTATTGCAGTGATTGAGAATAAGTGAGTTCAAAAATTCATCTGACATCCTCCCTCTGTAGGCTCTCTTGAATGAATCTTCGACAATTGATCAACTATAATGTGCTTCTTCCTTGGTCTCACTACCACCCAAAACACAAACTCTTGCAACGTGACAAGCCACCGGCTAACTTGTTCGTGAATTGTCGACTTGTTGATCATGTACAACAACGTTTGATGATCTACATAGAAAGCAAAAGGGTTGGCTAGTAGACAATGTTTGAACCTTTGGATAACGTACGCCATCTCCAAGGCTTCCCACTCTGTCGTGTTGAAGTTTTTCTCTACACGAGACAACCGACTAGAAAAATATTTGGGCTGATTCAACCCATATTGCACCTCTTGGGCTAGCCTGCATCCAATAACGAAATTGGTCGCATCAACATGGACCTGAAATTCCTTTTACCAATTTGGAAAGAGTGGGTGCGCAAACCAACTTTGCCTTAGCTCCTAAAGGCCTTCTAGTGCTCCTCTGCCCACCTGAAAGGAACACTTCCGTGCATCAAGACATCCAAAGGGTGTGAAACTTTTGCGAAGTTTTTGATGAAATGCCGATAGTACTTGACATGCCCTAAAAAGAACTTCAATGAACTCATGTTGTATGGATTTTCCATGCTCATCACGACTTGTGTTTTGTCAGAATCAATCTTCAAACCCTCTTTACACACCACATGTCCTAGCAACTTTCCATATGGCATCAACAACTTACACTTCTTCGGGCTGTTCAAGGACAATTGAGCATTCATACACAGTCGCATACACTCTTCTAATGCCTTCAGACGTTTGTTTTGCCTTCCATACAATGACCAATCATCCAAGAACACTTTTCGTGGATCAACCTCTCCTGATTTGTCTTTTGTGTTTCTTCGTTGATTTGCACACGTGCTTCTTGCCATTTCTCTTTCTCCTTAGTAGGATTCGAGTATTGTTCCATTTTCCTTGCATGTGTTGGAGTTACTACTAACACATGCTTCTCATTTTGTTGTTGTTCCTACTGAGGCTCCTCGATGTTCATGAAATTGACATTCTGCGAGTTACTCGTACTCACTTTCTTTGGACAATTTGCCTCCTTGTGGTTGCCAGGTCTGTACCATCTACGTATCATTGCAGTATTGTTCCCATTGCCCCCTCCTATTGGAGCATTCGTAAAATTGCATGTGAAGTGTCCCCACTCTTGACAACCTTGTCATTGTATGATTGGCCTGTCAATAGAATCATATTGCAATTGACCCTGTCTTGCGGATAGATTCCCTTGTTGTGGTCGTCTTTTTCCTTGCTGGTTCTTCTTGTATCCGCTGCATGTTGCTCCTTGTATGCTTTTCAAAGTGTTGGGGTTTTCGTCTTTGACCTCCTTTTGCACCTTCAACGTCTGGTGTCTTGCACTTCTCAAATTAAACGGGCAGTTTGCAACAACATGTTGCACAACTTTGCAAATATTGCAAAATGCCTTCTTCGAACAATTGACATTGGTGTGTCCCTCTGATTTACAATCAGAACATCATATGTCCTTTTTTCTCTTCTCCGCCTTCACGACATTTATCATGTGCTCTAAATCCTTCTGCTTGGCTTGGATTGTGGCACTCAAGTCATCGCGATCATTGTTTGAATTGTCATCCTGATCATGACTTGTACTTCCTCCTTCGATTGTTGCTGTCTTCATTTTGCTTTCTAGATTCAATGCTTTATCAAAAACTTCTTGATAGGTGGTTGGCGGAACCACCTTCATCTTCTTCTTATAACACGACAATAGTCTGTCCAAGAACCATTACATCGCTTTTGCAACCCATTTACCGACTTGACCTCCATCTTGCTAATGAGTTCCTTCAAATGATGATTATAAGACTTCATATTCCCATCATTCTTTTGGTTCGTCAAGTAGATCTCACCAATGATCTTTGTGTTGTTGGGAAGCAATTTGAATTCCTTATCGAGTTCATTCTTTAACTTAGTCCAATTTGTAAAGGGTTCTCTTTTCAGGTGTCAATCAATTGCTACTCCATGCAATGTTGGGAACAATCTCAGCCATATATCTTTGTTGGTTACACCATTACCCTACATATCATCTCGCATGCTTCGGTTTGGCGTTCATGATCTTCTCTCCTATCTTCTGTAAACTTTGGGCTCTTTTGTTTGCCTGCCGTTGCAACAATGTTTGCCATGGGTGGCTGTTTGCCTCCACTCAAGGAACCTTTGTTTGACAACTGGTCTTTTACAAACAATCTTCGGATGCTTGTGCGCACCTACAACCTGCGATCTCCTTTGCAAATACACGTGTCGGTTTTGGTCTTTTGAGCACACTCCCACGGTTGCCCTTGTGCTTCACTCTTGTGCTTCATACCTCTAGGCACTTGCTCCTGCACTTTGTGATGGCATCACTAGTTGTTCCGCCTCGTCTTGCACACAATCCATGTTGGCACTTTCGTCACCACTTGTGTGAACATTCTCCTCGGCCTGATCCTTGTTTGCACATTGTGCCTCCACTTGTGCTCGTCTTCCGTTAAAAAACAATGTTTTCCACGTCACTTTCTTCATCCATACTTCCCTCCTTTAGAGGATTCCATTTTTTAACTTTTGGCTCTTGTATCTCCTCTCCAAGAAGCTCCATAAACACTCTACCTTAATGCAAGTCGTCTTTGTGCTCGATTCTTATTGGGGCACTTCCTCAACGTATCGAAGATGCCGCCGGAGATGCCAGATCACGAGAGCGCCACTGCGACCAGATCACCGAGGATGATTTTCGTTGATTCCACTTTGATCCGCTTTGGCAGAGATCATATACGTAATTAGATGCAGTTTCCGAGATACCGTATCAAGGATGCTGCAATCTCGTCCACGCTGTCCTTGTTCTTGTTGTTGTGCGATTCACAAACTTCATCTTGTTGGTTGTTCTCTCGTCCTTCCGTGTCCACGTCTCCCTTGTCCTTGCGACAGGTTCTGTCATCCATGTCTCCTGTCTCCAAGCTCACACGTAGTTACTAGTTCGAACTTCAAACAACAATAGCATCAAATGTAGCACGGTGGTGGTATTCCGAAGTTGGAGGAACAATTATGAATGACAAATTAAGTTGACCAAAACAACTCCTCAACATGCAATCTAGACGACTTGCAACACAATATCTTCGATGACCTTGCACAACATAGCAGCTAGACGACCCATTTTGCAGTCCAAACAACCTGTCATAGTAGTTAGACAGTTGGCCTTTCAGGTCAGGTGGCTGAGGCTAGCATGGGACAGCTTGGATTCAAGACGACCCTATACAGAGTGAGTATGTAAAAGAATAAGTGATTGGAAACAGTTCAAAATATATGTCTACAGCTATAGCGTTCAGATACAATGGCTGAATAATGTTATTGATATTAACAAAGATACATCTATGTATCACACCTATGCTTGTACGGATGCACTCTCCAACATCTCCTTTGTGTACACCATCTCCAATGTATGTGATCTCTCTAGCATGTACAAAGTCTGCAATATACCTTCTATGAGTGTACAATCTCTCCCATGTGTACCCGCTCAAATAAATGAGGGGGTCTATTTAAACTTAAGGTAGTTATCCCCAACTACCAACTTGACACCTCACCAACTTGCATACCTTTATCATGCATTTACATTTCATTTCATCTCCAACTACAAGACAAACTGCATGACAACTAACAACTAATGACTCATCTGTATATAACTAACACTTCACTCAACATTACACATTATTGCATGAATTATTACATCACAACTTTATAACATCAAATATATCAAAACTTTATCATGTGCGTACTTGACTTCCAACACACTTATTCCTATTTTTGGTGTTGAGGTACATTAGAAGCAACGTCTACAAAGATTGAAAATGGTTGTTAATGCCCTAAAAATGTTGTTTATACCTTGTTGTAAGGTGACAACTATTCTGCATAGAAGACGAAGTTGGAAATATACGTTGAGTTTGAGGATCTGTGGGGAGTGGTCTTAGGAACCACACAAAGACATACCATTCATCTTGACGAACAAAGGAATTTTGATAAAGTAGACCAAAATGCCCATTTGTATCATAATGTCTGGTGTGATTGATGAGATTCAGTCATAGATTTGTGATGTTATAATCGCCAAAGATGCATCGGACAAACTAAGTACAGTGATTGAATCCAAAAAATGAGAATCAAATTCAACAGTTGCAAAGTCAATTGCATTATTTGAAGATGAAGAGTAGTGAGAAATTGGAGGGTTTTTGGTGGAAAATTGCTGAATTGAGAGCCTCGCTTCAAGTGTGAGGTGAAACTCTTAGTGATGATGTGCTTGTTCCAATTGTACTTCAACCACTGCCCCTTGTGTTTATCCTTTCGGTGACAACCTTGAACGCTAGAGATCAGAGTCTAACTTTCGAGATTGTTGTAAATTTGCTTCAACAAGAGGAAGCAATTTGATAGATGAAGATTAAAGATGAACATGCTTTAGTCGTGCATTAGAAAGTTAAGAAGTCCATGCTTAAAGAAAGGTGGTGGACCTCCCAACAAGCAACAACAATAACAAAAAGGAAAAGGGCATAATCAAAAACAAGAAGAAGGACAAGGGAACTTTCACATTCCAATGTCACATGTTTTGTTTGTGGGAAACCTGGGCATGCCTAGAACTAGAAGAATGCATCAAGAGGCAAGCAAAATGGTTCTCAATGTCAGAGGCGAAATTCACTTCTAGTCTAACATGGCAATGTAGTAGTGGATGCCATTGTTGACGAAGAAGGAAAAGATTGTCTATTGTGCACAAGCTCCTAATGCAATCACAAAATCTAGCCCAGTTTGGTATGTCGATTCGGGGGCTACCAACATATAACAGGCTAGAAGGAATGGTTTGTGTGCCTTGACCATTCTTCTTATTGTGGGCATCTTACTCTTAGCAACAATTTGACATACATGGTTGCTTGTATTGTTGATGTTTCTTTACATCTTGGTTTGCATACCTATCGTTTGACTAAAGTTCTTTGTGTGCTCGACCTCATGAATAACTTACTCTCTATGAATCAACATCTTGATCATAATGTAAAAGTTGAATTTGATAGAACAGGTGACAGGAAACTTTGTCTCATTTGAGACAAATCCAAAGGTTTGGTAGTTGCTTATCGTGCTACAAGCATAGGCAAGATGTCTCAACTTTCGCTTGTATTGCAAGACAATCAAGCTTTTGCAACAAAGGAGGATGAAGCTGCCACACTTTGGCACATGCGATTTGTATGTCGTGGTTTTAACTACTGATAAGCACTCTATAATCATGCCATGGTAAAAGGTCTGCCCACACTGACAAAGACATGACATTTGTATGAATTGCTTGGCAGGAATGTACCATTGAATCCTATTTGGCTCTAGCAATCATCGAGCAACTAGTCGACTTGACCTAGCGCACACTGATCTGTGCGGAACAATGGATTTGAGTTTTAGTGCTTGTTAGTATTTTCGGTTTGTTGATGATCATACACGATGAATGTGGGTGTATTGCCTAAAGAGGAAGGACGAAGCCTTCCTTTTTTTTCAAGAGTTCAAAGCTTGTGCAAAAAAGTTTACTGTTCGTCATATTCAACTCCTTTGCTCAGATCAAGGGGTGGAGTACACTAGTAATGAGTTTTCTATTTTCTTGAAGTAGAACGACATTTAATGACAGTTGAGAATTGCCTTTGTGCTTCAACAAAAAGGTCTTTGCAAAGAGACGCAAGCATACTATTCGAAGGATAGTGCGAATTATGTTGAGCGATGCTAAATTGGAGCCAACATTTTGGGTAGAAGTCATTCATACTTCCATTTTATTTGTTGAACTGTGCAACCACAATCACATTGAATGGTGTCACACTTGAGAAAGCATGGATGGGTATTAAGCCTATCATGTCCCATACTCGAGTGTTTGGATGCACAACATCCTTGCACATTTCGAAGCAAAAGCAGATAAACCTAGACGAGAAATCTAAGAAATGTATTTTCATTGGATATAGCGACGAGTTGAAAGCATATCGATTCGTAGATCTTGACACCAAGAAGATCTATATCAATTGTGATGTTGTGTTTGATGAGAAGAATGAATGTAGCTCATCTTCTTAGCCACACACTTCAGATGAAGCATCTATTTTGTTATTTGATGATGACGGAGATGATCCTAATGGAGTTGATGAACCAGGACTATCTACTTTGAGTACCACTTGTAGGCCCAAGTGGTATAGCAATACAGTTTGTATTGTGAACTTAGATGGAATTCCAGACACATCAAGTTTAGAGCCAAGAATTGGCAACAAAGTTCAAAATGAGGTCAACCTAGCCCTTATGAGGACAATAGTGCAAAAGCTTGAACCATCTATAGTTTAGGAAGCTCTTGCATCAAAATAATGGAAGAATGCTATGGATGTTAAATATCAGGCATTGATGAAGAGCAAGACGTGGCAACTTGTTGATGTTCGACTTGAAAAAGAACCCATTGGTTGTAAGTGGGTATTCATGATCAAATACAAAGCTGATGGATACGTTGACAAGTACAAGGCAAGGCTTATTGTGAAGGGCTATGCATAGAAGGAAATAATCGATAATGTTGAGATCTTTGTGCCAACAATAAAGATCAAGACCATTTGGATGGTACTTGCTATGGCAGCTCAATTTGGAGGGAAGTTGCATGAGATGGATGTAAAGAGTGCATTCCTCAATGGTGGCTTCACTGAAAAAGTGTACATGTGTAGCTAGAAGGATTTGTCATACCTGGTTAGGAGAGGAAGGATGCAGGTTCATCAAGTCTCTTTGTGAGTTGAAGCAAGCTCCCAAAGCTTGGTATATGAAGATTGATGAGCATCTTGTGCGACATGGATTTTGTCGTAGTCCTTATGATTCGAACCTACACTTCAAACGGAAAGGAGGATAAGGTCGTGATCATAATTGTGTATGTCGATGACTTGGTCATCATTGGAAGTTCAGTGAAGCTGATTGAAAGAACCAAGAGAGAATTGAAAATGTCATTCAACATGACAGATCTCAGGCTTATGCATTATTGTCTTGGCTTGGAGGTGTGGCAAACAAAGAACCATGTTTTCATGTCACAAATGAAGTATGCCAAGACATTGCTCGAGAAGTTTCAGATGATAGATTGTAAGCCTATTCCTACCCCAATGGAGACAGTGTTGCGGCTATCCAAAAACGGTCCATCTCCATAGTTAAATGTAAGTCTCTATCACCAATTGATTGGGGAGTATCATTTATTTGACCTATACCAGACCAGATATCAGCTATGTTGTCAGCTATCTTTCACGGTTCATGCAAGAACCAAGGGTTTGTCATTGGAAACCAGCAAAATGAGTACTGAGTTATATTCATGGTACAACTGAGTATTGTTTGGAATACAAGAAGAGTGATTAACTTCTCGACAGGATTCATGGCTGCGGATTATGCAGGATCCGTTGATGATAGGAGATCCACATCTGGATATGTACCTCTTTCTGGGATCTGGTCCAATCTTGGGGAACCAAGCAGCAACAAATTTTTGCTCGATCTTCTACCGAGGCTGAATATTGCGTTGTAGAGGAGCTGTTTGCGAGGCGATATACTTATGTTGCATCTCATGAGGAATGGGCATTCCATAGAAGCAATTGATGATCTTAAATTGTGACAATTAAGGAGCTTTGAAACTTGTTTGCAATGTAGTTTTTTATGAGTGCACAAAGCACATTGAAGTTTAGTGCCGTTTCATTTGCGAACATGTTCAAGAACATAACATACATCTTCAATTTTATCCAATTGTAGATCAAGGTGCGGACATTTCCCCAAAGTCCCTTGCATGTATTTAGTTTGAATTTTTTTGAGATTTTCTTGTATGTTCTTTGATTGAGCATTGATGTAATAAGGGGGGGAATGTTACAAAAATCATGTAGTTAGTTCCGGTGTTATGGGGGTAGTTATGGATCAGTTGTAACCGGAGACCTCTCCGTTCTTGATTCTTGCTTGTATATACATATTATCACATCAATGCAAAGTTTATCGCAGTCCATAACATGTTTCTGTGGTATTTCACCGAACCACCCTATTGTATTACAACAAACCATATTATCATGGTGCCATGGGAACTGAACCTTGGTGGGCTCTTTGTGAGCCATACAGTTGGACTTCAATCCCATTCTCTGATTTGAAAGATTATGTGCTTCATATTTTTCATTTTTTTCCACTTTGATCTGTGTATTGGAAGGAATTTGGATCTTTGAAGAGCTTTTCTTTCTTAATTTCTTTAGTTGATTTTTTTCAGAGAAAATCTAAGGTGTCTAGGTCTCTTTTTATGCACATAAATCTGCTGAATATGTGGATTTGTGATGCCTGCTATCTATATTTTACTTTATCATAAAACAAGTTTTCCTTTCCCATAATATAATTTTACAGTCCATTTAATATCATAGTTGTGGTGGTCTCAGTATCTCTGTTTTGAATTTTCTGTCATATTTGATTACAGCAAGGAATTTAAAATTATTCTCTTATTGTGTGGTGCTTATGGTTATGCCCTCTTATTTAGGAGAGGCTTATCCCCTATTTCATTTGCTGAATAAATGCTTAGATCCTCCTCTAGTTAAATGCTTTAATCAGAGTGGCATTAAATAATAAAAAGTGGTCCTACAATTTCATTTATAACCTTCAAGAACTGAACTTCATAAGTTTAATGGAGTTCGATGTTCTAAATAACATTGTTGTTATTCTACTCGTCTTTTTGATAACTCTTAAATGGTTACACCGGATAATAACTATGCTTCTGTCTATAACACTCAAATAATAACTTTCTTCAATTTCAATGTGTATTAAGTTTTAACAATATACTTGGGAAATTCTTCACCACTGAAAGTTTGAAGGGAATCTTTCTAGATGTTTTGTCCAAATGCAAATATATAGATAATGGCTACTAACATAGGATAATTTAGAATTTTTTTCAGTGAAAATCCTCCTGTCACAAGTCACAAAGTCTGCTGCAAACTGCTCCTACCATAAACCGCAAAGTCTGCTACAAACCACTGTGATGCCATTATGGTATGATGCACCCAAGGAGTAGTACAACCATGCTGGATAAAAATAGCTAAGCAGTAGGTAGATAAAACAGAGATGAAATTGAGATGATAAACTAGTACCGTAACTCATGGACATAGATACATGTATTCTTTCTTTAATCATTGCTTAATCCTAGCTTCTTGCTTCACTGGACAGCATTACGACTACTAATTAATTAGGTATCCCATAATAAGCTTGTTGATATTGTATGTAATGTAATCTGTAAGTGACTTTAGTGAAAGGTACATGCAGACATGATTGGTTATCATAGCTGAAAAGTTTCTTATTTGGGAAACAATAGCAATGAATCTGAATGTGTTAACATCTTGCAATTAATATAAGAACTTTATCTGTGAGTATAAGGATTGCTTCATAAAGCCAGTCTGGTCTTTGCTTATATATTTATAACTTTTAGTTCAGCAAAAGCAGAACTAAATTATGTCATTCCATTGTGCAAGCTTCAGATTTATTTCAGAACTTCAAAAAACCATTGGACTAAACTGCCCAATGATAAATTAGCCAAGCTTTTTAAACTGGGATGGACTGAATGATATGTTGTCTTCTTGCATTTAATAGTTGTTTAAGTTGTCAAGTTATGAAGATTCTCTCTTTCATTACTTGGTTTTCAGTTTGCTGGATAATTATATTATCTTCATTTTTTATAGGCTGAGTAGGATGTGGGCACTGTTTGTGTTGTCTATTCAGCATGATAGTTCCAAAGGGTTGGAATGTTCTCATTCTTTAATGTGTCTTGGTCTTACTTATGGGCAGACTGTCAATGATAATGATGTACGTAATATTGTGCTCTCATACCTGATGCACAATTGCTTTAAGGAGACTGCAGAAACATTCATCTCTTGCACAGGGATGAAGCAGCCGGCCAACTATCCTGTTGACATTGACAAGAGAAAACGTGAGTGCCACTAATATATTGTGAAGTTTCTTTTTGGTACTCTGTTGCTACTGTTTTAACCTTTTGTGGTTAAGTTAGATGTCTACAGGCATCTGACAAAATAAACGAATGCTAATTTAATGTCCTGTTTGGCTTTCCATTTTGGTTTGTTTGCGTTTGTTATTGTACTAATTGGTTTATTGTTGATAAT
This sequence comes from Wollemia nobilis, assembly GCA_028583015.1. Taxonomy (NCBI): domain Eukaryota; kingdom Viridiplantae; phylum Streptophyta; class Pinopsida; order Araucariales; family Araucariaceae; genus Wollemia; species Wollemia nobilis. Next base: position 12,567,538 of record JAQPPZ010000754.1, on the reverse strand, counting down.
TCTTTTTGTTTATTTTCAGCAATTTACAATTTTGCTTTAGAAGGAAATGCTCTAAAGGCTATAGAACTTACAAACCAGCTTGCACCTGAACTGCTACAGAAGAATAAGGACTTGCATTTTGATCTTTTGAGTCTTCATTATATTGAGCTTGTCCGTTTGAGAAAGTGGTAAGATATCGCAATTGTTTGGTTTGTGATTTATGCATTATTTTTGCAAAGAAAGACTGCAATATAAAGGTTATTAACAGAAGTGAAGAAAGAGGGATATATTTTGTGGTTTACATGAATTCATTTACTTGAAATATGTATTTATATTGCTGTCGAAATTGTTGAAACAGGCCTTTGCCTAACATGACTGCTTCAGAGTAATCTTTGCTACATCTATACTATGTCTGAGACTTATCTGTGATTTGCATCATATAGTTGATCCCACTGTCTGACATATTAAGTATTTTTGCTTATTTGAATAACAGCACAGAGGCTTTGGAGTTTGCTCAGCATGAGTTGACACCATTTGGAAAAGAGGATAAATATGTTGAGAAATTAGAAGTAAGTACTTTGTTTCATCTCGTCTTATTTTTGCAATGACATGTTTACTTCAAAGCTGTAACCACAAAACTCATTCTCTGGTGTCTAATGGCAATAAGATTTCACAGGTCCCAGTTATATCTGTTCCCCTCAAATTCCTTTGTTTCATGAAACTAAACATCTATATTGGTAAGAGAGAAAACAATTATTTATTAAATTTCAAAATTTGATATTACATTGGCCCTTGCCCTGGGGCTCAAGGGTTTTGATTCACAACCTGAACCTGCATACCAGAAAGTTCTTTACAGTCATCTAAGGTATCCCATCAAATTTAAAAAAAATAAGCCCGTGTGATTCCTATCAGACAGCTTGGGCTTGCCATAATTTGGCCTTTATATATATTCATTTGAAATCATAATGAGATTACACCTTATGTCACCTGCGGTTTCATCTTTAACAGATATGTAAAGGACTGATATTTTGAGACGAACCCTGTCAGTTGTCACTATTACAGTCCACACAACATAGACTAAAAGATAAACTGAAATGACAGTAAGCATAGTTCAGCTGAGAAGAATAAAGCAGGCAAAATCAAAATGTCTGGGCGGTTAAGATTGCCTGCAGAATCCTGAAGCAAAGTCATACCCATATGGTTACTAGCATAGTTGAGAAAATCTAAAAAAAATCCCGATTCGATCCGATTTTTCCTGATTCACAGGCTAGCCGATTTTTGTCGATTTTTTCCTGAAAATTTCGGATTTGCATGAAAAAGGTTTTTTTTCAATGAAATTTGCATTTTATTCGGTTTTTTCAATGAAAATTGCATTTTATTCGGTTTTTTCAATGAAAAAATGCCGATTTTGTCCCTGATTCCCGATTTTTCCCGATTCTTTTCCATGCCGATTCCGATCCGATTCCGATTTTTCTCAACTATGGTTACTAGCTCAAAGTATCTTTTCAATGGTTGCGGCATCGACATTTGCAGCCTTCTCTGCCATGTCCAAGATAACTTCCTACATAGCCAGTAATGAATGATACTCCGTCTAGAGTGTAATTCCTCAAATCCAATTTCTGTTGCCATTGAGTAGTTTATTAATAAGGGTCAATCATGGTTTTCAGCCTTAAGTCCCTCCCCATCCTTATAATACCAGAGTCAGCCCCTTGGAATTTGCTGGGGGAGTAACAGGAGACTGTTCTGCCCTGACATTCCCCAACATCCAGAGTCATTGAGATGAGTTGTGATCTCATCCACCTTTCTTCATACAAATGAGAACAGTCTTTGATTCCAGATGATGGGAAGTTGCCCTGTCATGGACAGCTTTACTGACACCCAAGGTTATTCTCTTTGTAGGAGGATTGATCTTTGAATCAATTGAATAGAAAGCGCTTCTGCCTCTTGTATGCTTGCAGTCTTTGCTCTTAAATTCTTTATTCTTGTACTCCAAGATTTGCTGGGACTCCCCTTACTTTGCCTTTCCTCCAGCAAAGTTCTTTGTGCACTCCTAATGCTCCATTGGTCTGCCAAACATTCAGCACTTCTAGCACCAGAGCTGGAAACCCTTTTATGGTTTTGTCCTCTAAACATAGGATAGGTACTTAACAACAGATAATTGCAAAGCCCCACATAGAGAAAAATACTGGAACAAGAAGTAAACTGAAGATTACTGAAAGTGGTGGCTATAGAAATAAAAGTAAGGCCACCTTGTTTCATAAGTTGCCCGTATCTCTTATGAAGCTGTACTTCTAGATCTGCAGTTTCAGGCATCCTGACAAAATGTGGGTCCCACAGGACCTGAAGATATGATTAAGGATTTATTACTTGCACATACACTGTTAGTAAAAGAGATTTGCAAATTATATACACTGGACTGGAGCTAAGTGAAACTTATATGATTCATACCTTGACTGAAATAAGTGCCTCAGAGGATTAAAAGTGTGGGAGAGATTTGACTCTCAACTGACCAATTGTTCTCTTCCTATCAGTACTGATTTGATAAGACCAGTAGTAAACGAATGGGATTAAATTCCAAAACTTTGTTGCCTTTTTAATTTTTCAAGGATATTTTTATCACTAACAGCATGGTCACATTCAGCTGCTTAGCTAAAAATTAAAGCAGGTGCTGCTGAGAAAATTCAGCGAATATTAGCAACAATGTATGGTACCATGTTTTTTTTCTTTCAAAATTGCTTGTGAGAGATTTCGAGATGTATGAGGAAAGTAGGAGGAATTTTCAAAGACTCTAGACACTTGCAGTGTGGGAACTAACATAAAAATATTTCGGCGGTAACTGCAGATTTTGAGTGTCTCTTTTCTGCAGCCTGCTTTAACCTTACTTCCTAAGCCATTGAGGTTCTGCTTTTTCTGGGAAGATTCTAAATTATGCAGTTACGGCAGTGATAAAATTTGCGTGGAACCACTGCACCATAAAATATGATCCTATAGCCTGCACTCTTTGACAACATAATAATTAGGGTTCTAAAAATCTGCCTTCAATTAAAATCACCATTATCCGAAGGTATGCAGAGAAATGATGTTGCCTAGGGAAAAGCTTAGCAGTCCCTTATGCAATGAATCCTGCTGCTTTATATGTTCCCCTTCTACTATAAAGCAATTCAACTGTGCCTATATGGGTTTGACGGAGCAAATATCAAGTGTGTAATGTCTAGAACCTCCAATTGTCACAAATATCTTTCTCTTTGTTAGCTGGAGAAGACTAGAAATTTTGGATCTGCTTCTGTGACAAAAATATTTGAGCCCCCTTTCATAAGCTTTTATTGGACCAAGCTTAATCCCCGAGGCTCCAGTAATATTTTTTTGACTTGGTGACAAGGTCCATGGCATGCCAAAAAATCATCTCTGCATATTGTCTTGACAAACTCACCTTGTATGAGCCGCTCTAGGATTGCCTCTCGAGGCCGCCTCAGTGTTGATTTTTCAAGTGATTTCTAGGAGGAAACCAGTACTCTATACTCCTTCCCTTTCTATTCTCACAGTTCGGTGTGGGAACTGTTATAGTTTCTTCAATGGCCATCCTGCATTTTTCCCAGAGACAGGGATAATGGAATAAAGTTTGGGTTTCTTTTATATATTTAAAAAGCTTCTAGGGGGTTATGAAATTTAGATACAAATAAAGTGAGAAAACTGAACAAACAATATAGTTGATTCGATATAATGTTAGAATGATACATTATTTTTGTTATTTAGCATTTCTTGCTCACTTAAGTCTTGTGGAGGCCTCACAAGTTGGCCTCAAAGGTTCTAAAGGCTCTTAATGATGACATGTAGTGGATGCACCGTATCTGTTGAGTCAAGGTAATTAAGAAGCATTTTAAGTAATGTCATAGAGTGGGAGATCATCATGAAACACTTAACTGAAGCTACTTGGTATTTTTGGTGTAGAATAGGTTTTCATTGGAATGCAAAGAATGGGACATTTCTTCTAGGATAGCACAAATGTTTATAATTCCCAAATATACTTAGAGCGTTACAATGGTCATTGTCAAAATATCTTGTACTTCAAACCAGAAATAGCTGTTGTTTACTTGTTAGCATAATTTTCCTAGTTTTGCAGGATTGCATGACACTTTTGGCTTATGAGGAGCCTGAGAAGTCACCCATGTTTTCTCTCTTGAGCATGGAGTATCGGCAAAATGTTGCTGATTCACTGAATCGAGCAATATTGGGTTAGTTTCCTTGTTTTGGAACTCATTATTAAGTGGATGTCGTTAATTTTCATTTTGATGTTTTCTAAGTTGATGCCATTTGCTTTTGTGTGCTCAAGAAATGTTTTGGAGTTAATGGCAAAACAAAAGTCCTTGTTCATGTACACATTCTCTGATATTTTACTTGTGGCTGTGGTAGAACATGCTAATCTGCCTAGCTATTCATCCATGGAGAGACTTATCCAACAAACTACAGTTGTGACACAGTGGCTACATGAAGAACTTGGAAAGGTAAGGCAGTGTCTGTATCAAAAAGTTGGATAGATAACAGTTTATTATGTGTTTTGTCTTCAATGTATATTTCACGTAAGGGATGAATAGAAGTCTAAGGATCTGTTGTCTTTGCTGCATCTTGTAGATAACATGCATTTGCTGGTGCTATTAATTGGGACGTAAATTACTACAACTGCCTGTAGAATGTATGTATTAATTGGAACGTACTTGCTGCAACAGCCTGTAAAATGTATGTTAACTGTGTATGTTAACTGTCTTTTCAGGACAGCCTAGAATTCCCTTCTTGGTGACTACTTGATGTCTTTCTTATGGCCAAATTGGTGATCTGTTTATGCATCCACGTGCATACAATTTTTTTTTTATCTAGAAGCACCCAAATCTATTCAACAGTTATTATTTAAATAATTTGTGATGAATTACAGTTCATTGCAATACCGCTCTATTTCCTACTAAAGAAATATTCAGGAATTGTGAGAAATGTTGAGGTGCATGTATTTATTGCTCAATTGTAGACATCCTTTTGCAAACAATCACTCTCAAACAAGAGTTCTTAAAGATTGATTGGATTATTGCTATATTCCAAAATTATGAATTTATTTATTTCATTAGAGGACATTGTCATTTGATTTCAATGTTTATTTTTCTTACAGGTAACAAGATGTTTGAGTGGTCATATGAGATAGGTTGCAGTACAATTGCTCATTACTGCAACTATAGATATCCATCTGAAAACTAACACCCTTAATCCATAGTTCGAATTGAATGATTGAAATTACTATTATGTTTCGCAATTCAATAAGCGTTCCTTTGACCTTGTCAACTGCATCAGTGCAAAGCCCATTCACAACTTTGTGGGTTACACAGTGGTGACTACTTGCACAACCTTTCACAGCCTACTTAGTTTAAGCACTCTCTGAGGTATGGGCCACTCGATGTCTTTGTCCTAAGATGGAGCTCAATATCCCTTCACATCATCCTCTTAAGTCTGGAAGATTTCAGTGAGCTTCCTAGAGATCCCACTAAGAGAACCTATGGGGTCAACTGAAGCTTCACACGTTCTTATTTCCTTGACTTTGTCATATTGTGTTTAGACTTCAGTTCCTCGAGTTTGCCAGTCTCTCTCTCCCTCTACCATTCACTATGGCACATGGCTACTGTTTCTCTGTCTATAATTTTGCCAAGATCATTGAGGGGTGAACAATCCTTAGTATTTCTGTAGATTCCACTTTCTGTAACCTCACACCCCTTTCTCTTCCTCTGGCTAATCATAATAGACCAGCTTCATTCGTATGGTTGGTATCTGTAGCAAGTGTATGATGTGATCAATCCATTTTTTGGTGTAGAATGCTCGAGACTGCCTAAGTTCAGGTGATTTACTCTAAGGCCTTCTAATTATTCCTCTACCTTTAGGGTGGATTTCAATTCGCATGGACATTTCCTTCAAATTGCCTTCATAGCACCTCCATCGGTCATTTGAATTCATATAAGCCCATTGAATTTTGATGAGTCTTAGCATCGGTCATTTGAATTCATATAAGCCCATTGAATTTTGATGAGTCTTTTCCAGCATTACATTAACAAAGTGTTTCAAGTGCATTGGACCTTTCCACTTGGTTTCCATTGTACAGAAAGGGACATATCTATAATTTGTCTAAAAGCAGTTGCACAAATATTTACGTATAACAGAAGTATGATCAGGGTATGAAAATGTTACTAACTATTTGTTGTGTCATCCAAAGCTTTGCTTAAAACCCTTTTCAGTGCCTTTGTTTAAGTTGTATTCCATTAAAGTGATCCTTTAATGGAATACAACTCACAATGGAGATTCTTAGACATTAATTATGGAATGTAGGTAGGTACAGATTTCACAACTTAATATAAAACTTAACAAAACACCATGCAGGATAAATCTACTTGAACTTTGATCCATTTTTTCTCATATTTGTCTTTTCTTGGACTAGGTTTGTACTATGACATGCATTCATAATTTTATTTTTAGAGGGATGTTATCTGTGTCTATTCTATAAAGTGATTCATGTTTGACTGAGCCTATCAGATAATTGTCTTTTTTCAGTCATAATTGTAACTGCTTTCTACTGTTTACTCTTGCTTCTAAATAAAAATGGTCTTGAAACAGCTTTACTATTTATTTGTTTTCATCTATTCTGCAAATTGTTTCACGTTTTGTTTGTTTATCGGATGTCTTCTTTCTTGATCAAAAGTCAATTTGAAGTTCCCAAGCTATGAAATTCGGTCATTCTATATGGCGGTCTTTACAGTGTTTAAGCTTGTATTTTAAATGAAATTAACATAAATTTTTCTGATTCACAGGATGGACCTCCTCTCTTTTCGTTGACGTCATTTATGAAGAATTAGACAAGTGTACAGAATTGAATGTTGGTTAAATGCAAGGGTTGGAGGCATATGAACTATCTTGCTGCTCTCTTTGTATCTATTGTTCATTGCTTCACTCTGTTGAGCTATTATAGCCTGCATGGAATATGAAGGCTTGTCCTTTAGTGCATTATCATGTTCTGGGATAGTCTTGGACCTTTTTTCCATGTAACATGGGAATTTTGTCCTACTTGTATTGTGTTTGCTCTTTCTTAAATAAAGAATTTGTTTCATAGTAATATCTACAGAAGTGTTCTCAATTGGAGTTTCTTTTCTAGATTGTTTATCAACATCACGTCATATGCGAGGTGGTGTTTTCTTTTCAATTGGTTAAATGGGATTGAAAAGAGCCCCACCCGTATTACATCATCACCACATAGTGGTATTACAACAAAGCTTGGATATTATCCATGTATTGCTTGGCAAGATTTGAACCTTGGTCTCCTCCTTAAATGTTGAGGGATCTAACCGATTGAGCTAATGCCGTTTGATACTTAGAGGCTCTATTGTGGAATTATATATTTTCATATTTTTGGAAGCAATGATTTAAATTTCTTAATAGAAAACCATATGCTGATGCCTAATTAAATCAACAACAAAACACATTTTTTTAATATTAAAATCCATTAAGTGTATTTTGAACATGCATATGCATAAACATTTTCTCAGACAAACTACATGGAGGATGATGTTAACCTAATTATTCAATCAGACTTAGGTTACTTTGGAGCATGGTGCATAACTCTAACCCCTTTGGATTCGAATCTTGGACCTTTTATTTGGAGTTTCAAAGTCTTTATCATTAGGACCATTCAAGTTCTATGGAATTTCAGAGGGCAAAGGAAGGAAGAAAGAAAAGCAAAATCTTATACTTGTTTAAAGAGCTAAAATTGTAAAATTTTCAGTGCCATCTATTCTATATCAATTCATAGTGGCCTAGAATACTTTACAATGTTTTAAAATTTGTTTTCAATTATGACTGAAAAAAGTTTACTTTGGGAAAGCTTTGTTTATAAGATTTTTCATTTGTTTTAAATTATTTGAGCAGATTTTCAAAGAATTCTTTTGGAGTTATAATTTTCTTTATGTGAAGAATTTGTTAAAGTTAGATCTGTGCCTATAATGTTTGTTTGCTTGTTCTGAATAATTCTAGCAATGCTTTTGATTATTTCAATGGTAGAAAGTGAATGTCCCTAGGCTTCAATCAAAGATTAGCTGATTTAGATAGTAACTCATCTTTTGGTTTAGAAGAAAAAAAATGTGAATGTAAGAGAATTTATCATAGAACTATAAAAAATAGTTACAGACAGCATGGGAGAGAGGCTTGATAAATTAAGTTAATTAGTATGGCATTGAAGGTAACTTGAACGTTGTTCTCTATAACTCTTATAATAGTGGAAAGAATCCTTGGTTGGAAAAAAGGAAAAGAAAAGTAGTTTTTTATGTGTTAGCTATAATGACAACGTGTTATTTATTCAATATATTTTAACGTACTTTGGTGGTCTTACCTTAGACCCTCTTATTTGGCATACCGAAGTCTTTATTGCTGAGCCCGCAAGAGATATAATATATCTTATTTCAAATTATAACAAATTCTTTTTGCGTGTCTTTGATGCTTGCAAAATATAGTGTTGTGTTTTCTATATTAATTTAAGAATTTTCAATATATGACATTACAAGTAAGCAAAAAAGATAATTTGAAAATAGTGGAGATTCTAGATATTGAGAGTTTGAGGGAGAGGAGTAGGGTGGAACTAGGGAATAGGTGGGAAAATCAGATGTCAAACAGCGGCAAGTGGAATATGCTAGAGGAGGCTTGCGAATAGTGGACAAGAAGGATTTGGGGTTAGAAATGAAGACAAACAGGTAAAATATAAATAACTTAGGTTTTCCAAAATGGTTATGTGGAGATCTTCATCTTTGGGGGTTGTTTTGAAAGGACATCTACTGAAATAATATAAGCAATGGCTGAATCTCGGAAAGAGTAAATGAAAATTTCTTATTTTCTCCAAAAGGATGAAATTGTAAAAAGAAAAAAAAACAATTTCCAAAGGTAAAGTTTGATGACCAGAACCTCATAGAGGATTATAAGAAGCTAGTTGAATGCAGATTGAGGTGTTGGTTCTTTAACCTATGACCATCTTTTAAGGGTATTGAAACTTGGGTTAAAAATAATTGGCTTCCATTATTGCAAGAACCAGAGATAGTATATGTAGGAAGGGTGTTTTGTTTGGTAACATTTAACAACCCTAAAGATAGGAAAATGATTTTTGAGAGGTCCCTCATTCATGGCAAGAAATGGATTGTTTATGAAGTATTGAGATGATAATTGTGAATTCTGAACTCTGAACTCCATCCCAATATGAATTAAGATGTCTTTTTACCCATATCAGGTTTGATGGGAAGAACCTTTTAAAGCAATAGGTGACCCTTTAGGGCAGTTTATTAAAACAATTGAAATGACATCACAATGAAAGTTAACCACATATGCTAGAATATGTGTGGAGATGGACATAATGGAAGGCTTATTAGAGCATATTGAATTGAACTACACGGTCAAGTATGGAAGCAAGAGCTAGATTATGAGTAGATCCCATCTAAATGCATCAATTGCCATGAATATGAACATTATGTCCTTAATTGCCTAAGTAAAGCAATAAAAGTATCGAAAGAATAGGGCAATGAAAAGGATAATGAAGGATTTATGACCGTATCAAAGAAAAAGCAGAATAAAAGAAAGTGGTAGTGAAATATCAATTTGAGGCCTTGGAGAAGGATAAACCACAATAAGAGATTACAAGGGGGGAAAAGAATTTAGAAATGAATAGTGAGTTTGAACCAATTGAAGAAATTAAAAAAGAAGAAAAAACAGAAAATCAAGAGGGAATATAAGGTGAAAAAGTGGAAGTTGAGGTATCAATATATGGTGGTATACTATCCCTAAGTTAAATAGAATCATAAGTAGGTTGTGGGACAAGTACCAAGAAGAAAGTAGGAAGACCCACAAGGTTGGAGGCGTTGTAGACATTCACAAAAAGCTAGTGAGGAGAGATCTCAAAAGTAGATCAGTATAGAGGACAAGAAGGTAGAATTAAATCTGCCAAGTGGAAAAGGGAGGAAAAAGTAAGAAGGCTATTACAGACAGCTAGAGAAAATGATTATATTCTCTTGGAATATAAGAGGTTTGGGTTCTACCTCAACAAAAAGAACCTTACAATTCAAGAATATGGTCTTGAAATATTTTTTCTTTAGGAAACTAGGATAGCATAAAATGAATGGACAACTATAGATGGAATATGGAATACTAATATATACTAGAATGGATGTATTGGCTTGAGAGGCCGAATAGGAGACATTGCTACAATATGGAACAAAAGAAAATAGTTCATAGAAGTGGTTAAAGATGCGCAATGGATACAAATATCATTGGAATGTCAAAGATGTAGGAAAACATATTATCTTACAAATGTCATATAAGTGGTTAAAGATGTGCAATGGATACAAATATCGTTGGAATGCCAAAGATGTAGGAAAACATATTATCTTACAAATGTCTATAGACCCACTCATCAATCTTCAGCAAAAGAATGCTGGCAAAGGATATGGAAAAATGGATCATCAAATAGCCTTGAAAATTGGATAATAGGAGACTTTAGTTTAATTCTTAAGTTAGAGAAAAAAGAAGGAATTATGAGTCAAACCAAAATCCAAGAATGGTATTAGGTATGACAGAAGAGGGGAACTTGGTAGATATCATTCCAAAAGATGGTATTTTCACATGGTCAAATATAAGAGAAGCAACCTTAATTCAAGAAAGATTAGTTAGGATTTTAGTAGATGAATCCATCCTAGGAATAAATGTATAAGTGGAGTCTTTTATACTGTCTACAATGAGATTATACCATGCACCAATATTGTTGAAGATACAAAATCTCCAAAAAATGTGTTCAAATTTAATCCTTAGCTGATGGAATGTGAAGAGGTTCATGAAAATGTTAAAAAATGTTGGAATGAGATTAAAGTTGAAGGAACAACAATGTTCAGAGTCTATAACAAATGAAACAAAGTCTACGTGCGTGTGGTCTACCGGCAAGGACACCACTTGCATTATCGATGATGTGACCCAGGTTCAATCCCCATGGTTGATGTGTATAAGAAGTATTACTAAAAAAAAATAGAAAAAAAAGGAAACACTTCAAGAATAAAATTAAAGGATGGCAAAGAATCATAATGAAAACTGAAGCTAAAAATAAGAAAACAATATGTAATAGATTGGAAGAACCAAACAAATTGGCACAAAATGGAACAAATACAGATTTGAGTAGAGATGAGGAAGCTAATTTAATTTCTTGAATACAAAGTATTGAGAAGGAGAGTGATCTATTAAGGTTAAGAGCAAGAGTGTTTTGGGCACGAAAAGGGGAAGCAAATCTTAAGTTTTTCCATAAAACCTTGATAGGTTACAGAATGAAGAGCCACATATTGTGGAGGGGATGGTAGAGGATAATGAAATACAAAATGGTACAAGGAATTATTTTCAAATCACATTATCATGTGATAATATTGACAGATAAAAAATCCAAAGAGAACTAGTTGAATTAATACCAAAACTAGTCACACAAGAAATGAATAATCATCTAATGAAAGACGTCAGCACAGAAGAACTAAGAGAGATAGTGTATTCATTTAAGCTAAAAAAAGCTTCAGGTATAGATGGATTTTAGGCAATTTTTTTAGAGCATGGGAAATTAAAGCTAAGGATCTGCTATCAATGGTGGAAGAAGCAAGAACAACAGGAAATTTTTTGAAGTAAATTTGACATTCTTAGCACTTATCCCAAAAGAGAAGGCAAGTAAGTTTGATATATTCATATCCATTTCCCTATGCAACTTTTTCTATAAAGTAATTTAAAAAATAATGGCTAACAAAAATGGTTGCCTATGATCATATCAACAGAGCAAGGGGGAGCAGTTAGAGGAAGATAAATTTTAGATGAAGTCATCATTGTGCAAGAATCAATTCACTTTGCAATTAAATTGAGGACAATAACGATCAAACTTGAATTTTCTATAATCTATGATAGACTCAACAAAATATTTCTCTTAATGGTCCTCTGCAAAATGGAGTTATGTGAGTAGTTGGAAAATAGGTGGAAGGTTGCATCAACTCTAGCACATTCTTAGTTTTAGTCAATGGAGGACCATCTAATTTTTTTAACTCTTCTAGAGGCATAAGACAAGGTTGCTCGTTATCACCAACTTTATATGTCATCATGGTTGAGGCATTGAGCTATCTTATCAAGCAAGCAAGAACACATGGACAAATTGAAGGAGCATCAATTACTTCAAATGTAGTAAACACCACCCACCTACAATTTATATATGACTCTATGTTAATGGGACAAGCATCTATTAAGGAAGCCAATAACATGAAAGAGATATTAAACAAATTTTGTATAGCAACAAAAGCTACTATTAATTATGGTAAGTTTGTCCTTTATGCATATAATTGCTCAATAGCTTTTGGGAGGAAACTTGCCAAAAATTTTGGCTTCAAACAAGACAAATACAAAGAATTCTATGTCTAGGGGTGCCAATTGGTCCATGCAAGCATGGCAAAAAAAAATGGGAGAATGTCCTTAACAAATTAATACAAAGATTGAATATGTGGTCCCATAGATGAATGAATCTAGCTGGGAGAGTGATTCTATTCAAATTGGTTTTATTTGCCATCTAGATATATTAATGACATTTATTCATGTACAAGTAGGGGTAGTTAAGAACTTTGAGCAGATTAGAACATTTTTGTGCAAAGGTGCTAGAGAACAAGAAAGAAAGAAGCTCCATCTGGTTAAGTGAGATATTGTATGCTATCCAAAAATGGGATGGATTAAAAATAAAGCATTTATCGTTATTGCTAGAGGTGTATGGGGCTGAACTAATATGGATATTAATCAAGGAAAGCAACTCACTATAGAGCAAGATCATGGTGAACAAGTATCTTGGAGGTAACTCAACAAAACATATATTAATAATGAATTCAACTTCAGATCAAAGATGTACTACATGGTCAAATTTGTGTTCAATGTTATCCTTTTTTAGAAAAGGTTGTTCGTGGCTCATTGGTGATGGCAAAAGAGTAGACATATGGACAAATGCAATCAATGACATGCCACCAATAGAAAGATACCTAAAAATACTCAAATTATGAGATTGCTTTAGAAGCAAAGGTATGGAAAAAACTCAATTATTTTTAAACTAAAATTCTCAAAGTGAATGGCTAGAATCCAAAATCAAAGATTGGGGAGAATGGGAGATTGAATCAAAAGACTTGAAGAATGAATGTCAGAAACTTGCCAAGTTGTTAAGAGAAAGAAATGTTAGTCTTAGAGATGAACCAAACCAGATAATATGGAGACCAGTAAATAAAATAGGAAAATATCATGTCAAATGAGGATACAACTATTGGTTGATAAACATGGTCATTTAATTTTAAACAACAGGTGCTAAAAAAATATGGAGTGTAAGATCCATTCCAAAAATTGATCATTTCATGTGGATCTTAACTCACAAAGCGATTCTTACTACTAAAAATTTAAGTAGAAGGGGTATACATAAGCCATCAACATGTATGTTATGTAAGAAATAGGAAGAAAACACTGGATACTTTTTCATTCAATATGAAGTCTCGAACCAAGTTTGGAACTTCATGTGGCAAGCATTGGGCTTCAGAGTTGACATCCATTCTAAAATTGAAGGAGTGTGAGGAATTTCTAACTAAATGAGACATTGATTATCCTTTTTGTAAAGATGGAAAATCAACAATAAAGTTGATTTGGGAAGTACTACCATGAATTGTATTGTGGCAGATATGGAAAGCCTGAAATAGAAAGGTGTAACCTTTTGGGGAATATTCACGTAGCACAATAATCCTCAAAATCTTAATTAAATCCTATGAAGCAGGATTGAAAATGAAGACTCATTGATGGAAGCTAAAAAGAGCAGTTTAGCTTCTAGAAATACCATTTGTAATCAAGAAGATAAGTAAGAAATATGAGCCCTTGGGTTTTAGTATTGAAGCATACCATTTGTTTTTAGATGGTGCATTGAAAAAGAATCTAGGAGCAACAGGAGTGAGAAAGGTTATAATGAATTACTTAGAGAGAGTATTGGTAGAATTCATTGAAGGATTAGGAGTAAATTCAAACAATTTTGTAGAGTTGTGGTTTTGAATAGAGGATTGAAAATTGCTAGGCAAAAAGAGTGGTTAGAACTAATAGTATATAGATCTAAATTTTTAATTGAATAAATGAGTAGAAAAGTGGAAATATCAAATCTAATGTTAAATGTGAGTCTATAGAAGAATCAAGAAATATGTAGCCATTTCAAATCCATAAGTTTTGTACATGTAAGAAAAAAATTTAACAAAAAGGCTGATTAACTTGCCAATGGAGTCGAAATGGAGCATTAAAAGACCAAAATAAGAGATTGACATTGCTAAAAAGGATTTATTGGTGAAGGAGTTGAGTAGTTCACATGAGCTATAAAATAGTAGAAGAGTGATGGGGAAAAGTGCGATAGATGTTGGTGCTACATATGATTAGAGCTATTTTTATGGTACCACATTCTAATGGGGCTACATGTCACCGATACTACACTTCACTAGTACCACATATCATTGATGCTACACATCATTGGTGCTACACATCAAGGGTGCTACACATTAATGGCACTACACATCATAGGTGTTACACATCTCTAGCACTACACACCATTGGTGCTATACAACATTGGTGCTACACATTGATGCTACATGTCACTAGTACTACACACCAATGGTACTTCTACACAACAAAGATGTTGAAAGCAATACTAAATTTGTAGATTATACAGATCATGGATGCTACACATATCACAACCCCTACAAGCTACCTATGTTAATGGTGTTACATATGTCATTGGAGATAGAAGTGCTAAAGATGATATATTTGTAATTAGAGTGATGCGTGGATCAAAATATTCATTTTTTTAGTAGTAATGCATAGAATAGTCCATATCAAGAGAGAGCTTGAGCTTGGATTAGATAAATAGTGGCTAGAACATATATTTTGATTTTACCCATGGAAATTGGGTAAGAATTTTGTATCATAACTTCTCTTTATATATAAGGAATTAAAATAAAACATTACAAGTAAGCATATTTATCTAATTCTTAAAGAAGTCATAAGTATGGTATATTAAATGCTTACCTTAAATCATTTCAACAAATATCTAACCATATTTGTAAGAGCAAAGTGTCTATTTTTAAAATATGATTAGCCGTAAGCCAAAACGGTGTGCATTAGATTGTTATTGCAAGATACGATGTCCTAGTATTTAAACCTTTATTTTTATCTTATTAAAAAGAGAGGTCAATAATATTAGTCTTTAGTTGATAATTCATGGATTCAAAGGATAGAACTGATTCACTCCTACTTTGGGATGGTTCTCTCATTCTCAATGGGTATTTAAGTGATTGTAAGATAACAATGTGAATGAAAATTTTATGTGTAATATGTGTTTCTAAATGTCATGCGTCACATAGACTTAATGATAATCTCTTCAATGTACATACTTAACAACCAAATTTTTACTTTTTGTCTAAAAATATTTGCAAAACAAAGACTAATTGGGATGTTTGATTTGTGTATGCTTTTCTTTCTTTGTTATATATGTGCATGCTTTTTATTTTTGTTAAATGGGATTGGAATTGTTCCAATCCCATATATAAAAAAAAAACATGTACATATAACAATGTTCGACCAAATCAAAATAGGTCCCATTTGTATCACATCATGACCACATTATTATATTTTATTTCAAAAAACTGCATTGTGGTATTGCAACAAACTATATCATAGACTATATTAACATGCGAGTAACCATAATATGAATATTTAAAATGCAGTTGCACTTATAGAATTGCATCACATTTAATATCACTCTACAATGTGTTGGAAAAAGTGACATAATTAATTAATAAAAAATAATGTGCATCACTTTTAAAAAAATTAGTTGCATAGGATTGAAATGGTCCCATCCATTTTGCATCGTGACCACATAATGGTATCATAAGAACTTGACAATTATACATGTATCAATTGACAAGATTCAAACATGGTCTCCTCATTAAAAATTGAGGATTTTAATTGGTTGAGATAATGCCTTTTAACATGTCTTATCATTGATTATTTTTTCTTTTTAATTCCTCTTACACATCCTTTTGGTATAAGCATAACCAATAAAAAAATGCTTTAAATGTACAAGTCATTGAATTTGAAGGCTTGGGGATTTCATTCTTATGTTCCTCCCCCTTAAACAGTTTAAGACAAAGCTCTTTTCTTATTTGGATCTTTAAAATGACTAATGGGAGGGTGTATGAAGAATTTAATCTCGTAGTTTGCAAGAAAAAGTTGGAATTGATGAAAATTACCTTGTCAATTTATGAAGTCCTTATTGGTGATATGTAGTTTTTGGCATCATAGTTGAATTCATGTTGCTAGGTGTAGAACTTGGAGTTGGAGGGGACTTCTCAAGGTCTCTAAATTTATTAGATTTTTGAACCTTGTCAGACTTATTACTTCCATGTGTACATCACACTCGTGGAATCGGTATTCCATCAATAATGAGATGAGAATTCTAATCTTTCACTTATTGACCATGATTGACATTGTATATTGTATTAGCCCATATTCCCATGCGACACGATCCATGTAGTGTATTCTCCAAAATATGTTGATTTGATATTGATTTGTGCCTTGTATTAAAGTCATATTTGTACTACCCCCTAACCATCCTTTGCATAGGTTGGAGATCATTATTTCAGTATTAGTGAAGAAGATAATTGGTTTCTAAGGATATCTTTCCCATCTTTCATGTCTACCTTTCAATTTTTTAGCCTTTCCATAACTTGGGTCATGTTTTGATTTTATTGGTCTTTTAGTTTTTTTCAATTTCTTCCTAGTATCAAAAGGGCTATGAATCCCCATTGTTTGATTTTGCTTATTTTCAAAAGTTGTTTGTGGCAATCCATCTAGAGGTTGTAATATAAAATTTTGACATAGAAATCCGAAACCTAACTTTCAAAATAAAAGATATTTTTTATAGCACAAACTAAAAATTAGATTAACTATTGCAACAAAATAAAAAATAGAACTATAACTTCTAAAATAATTAAAATAGGTTGCTACCTATGATTATTCAATTAAAAATAACAAATAATCTAATAAACAAAAATTGCTTTTCCTAAATGATGATGCAATGCAGATTAAAAGCAACTCTATATCATTTTCCTATTATGAATGCCTCAAGCAAAAAAAATTTTCTAAACAATAAAGACTTTCCAACAATGAAAAACTAGAAATATTACTCAAATTTCATTGGGGCACGTAAGACAACTTGATAGGATCCATATTGCTAACTGTCTGGAGAGCCTTGAACTCCTCCAATGGATGGTGCAAAAACAACTAGGAGAACATTGCTCATACTAATATCACAATATTCATCCGCAAAGGTGAAAGAGAGCAAGAGAATTATCATAATAACATAAAGGAATGGTTGGGGATAGAAAATGCAAGAGCTAGATAGAAATGATACATATTTTTGATGCAAATATCTCAATAAGAGCTCATTTGTGATGCTTTTGTTCAAATCCATTACTTCCAATGGAAGTTGGACTTGATATAAAATAGAATTTGAATAAAACCTTATCAAGATTAATGGTGGATAAATAATTTTTTTAATGATTATTTTACATATATGTTGACCAAGACATGTTCCCATTCCACACAATGTTAAAACATGCTAGTGTTTGTTGACATGTCCTTGGGAAACCTAAGAGAGATCAACAATACACAATCATTGCTTAAAAATTATGTTTGTGTCAACCATTAATCTATTAGTGGTTTTTCTTTGTGATTCATGCAATCATGCTTCACACATTGCATTTTCATAAATACGACCATGGGTTTGGAGTTTTTTATTTAACTTTGACCCTACAAGCATAATAATATGGTAAGACCAACACATGAAAGAGATGAGAAAGGGGAGGACTCAAAAGGGATAAGTATACTGTCTAACCATATATTTCAATGACATATTACTCAAGGATTAATTAGGTTAATCCACTCTTATCCCATGTAAAGAGATCGAGGATCTCCACTAGTTGTAATGTAAACACTAGTGATTATTTTTAGATAATACATATTACCATTTCCTAAGGACCACACGTGACACTGAATGAGCTAGTAAGTAATGAGTCCTTGGAAATAAAAAATAAAAAAACAACATGCCAATAGCTAAAGCAATGTGTACGTAATTTTTACCATGGTGCTTTTTTTTTTTGGTAGGTAAAAGTAAATTTTATTTACTTTACAGGTTGAAGGGGCCCGAACCTATTTACATATGGAATAGCTGCACAAAATTTGTAGACAATACAAACATGAATAGGCCAGGCCATGAGGCTGGAAACAATCCAAAAAGAAACGAGCCCTCTAACCCGAGCATCCCAAAACCAGAAACATATGTAACCGAGTAATATAGAAAAAGAAAGGAAACCCCCCTCTAAAACCACTAGAACTGCCACCGTCATTTCCCAGTCTCCTAGGACTTGTCACCTCTGGGAAGGAGAGCCTTTAGGATTATTGGGAGCCTCTTGAGATCCTTAATGGCCCTCATCATGAGGTTGGTACCTCCGCGAAGAATGTTGGACGTCGTTAGATAGTTTTCCACTACCTCCGTGATTCGGCTAGAGCCACTGATGAAAACAATTTTGCACCATGATGTCGAGGAGACACCGTTGTAGTGGCTACAACCATCGTTGCTTCTAAAACTGAGGTTGGACAAGGACTCTGAATGTTAAGATCCCGCTATAAAATAAACTCAAATAACACACTCTCACACAATTGCTTGGAAATAACTCACATAAACATCACATTAATATAACAAAAATTTGCATAAAGAACAATCTCACAATAGGATAGAATCGCAGGCCTCTTCGAGGGGGCAACCTCCTTCAATACTTCATTAATTTTGCAAAATATGGTTACATTGGTGCCCTTTCGGGTATTTAAGGAGTTTCCTTCCAAGGTTGGCTTACATGCAAAATGCCACCTGGATTACATGCATAATGCCACCCGAATTACATGCATAGTGCCACTTTGAATTACATGCACAATGCCACTCAAATTACATGCACAAGGCCACTCGAATTACATGCATAATGCCACACAAATTACATGCACAATGCCACCTATCTACCATGTGTTACATAAAAAGGGTGCCATTTGTCATGGGCACTACCTAAGCTAAAACTTAGAACATTACAAAATATTAATCATGGGTACTACTCACGTTCACTAGGAATTATTACATTATGGAAGTTATTACATTAAGGGTTAGGATGAGATCCTAACATGCCCTTCTCCTTGAAGAAGCTTTGTCCTCAAAGCTGAAAATGAGGAAACTGTTGCTGAAGTTGATGGAGAGACTCCCATGTAGCATCCTCGAGTTGAAGTCCACGCCACTGAACCAGGACCTCCGTGATGGTACGGTTGCGAGTTCGACGATACGACAGCTGCTTTGGTGCAAGTAAGATGGAGCCTTCTTCATCCAATTCGGGAAGTGTTGATGGAACCTGTACCTTGGAGCTGCTCGAAATGTAGGAGGGAGGCATGAGTGGAGGGTGCCCGTAAACTGCCTCTGGTGGCGGTATGATAGGAAGTGTTGTACCACCATTTGGCCAAAGAAAGCCATTTTTCCCAATGAGTAGGATGATCGGAGGCAAGCAACGAAGGTAGGTTTCCAAGCAGTTATTAACAACCTCTGTTTGACCATCCGTTTGTGGATGGTAGGCTAAACTCATTGTGAGCTGAGTCCCCTGCAACTTAAACAACTCTTGCCAAAAATTGCTAGTAAGGCTGGGATCACGATCAGATACAATGGAGGTTGGCATGCCATGAAGGCGAAATATGGAGTCAAGAAAAATTTGGGCAATAGTGAATGCTGTGTAAGGATGGGTTAGGGCACAAAAGTGAGCATACTTTGAAAGGCGGTCCACTACCACAAAAATAACAGACTTGTCTCCAGATTTAGGTAGCCCTTCTATGAAATCCATAGAGATGTCAATCCACACCTGATCCGGTATCGACAAGGGGGGAAGAGTGCCCGAAGAGTGCACTGTTTCTCTTTTCATCCTTTGACCTGTGTCACAGTCTGCCACAAAAGAGCGAATGTCCTGTTTCCTACCTTTCCAAAATAAGGTGCGCTTGAGTCGCTCATAAGGTGGTCTATTATTGGGAGGTGTACTATCCGGCATTAATGGAATGGCATGGTCGTGAGAGCGATGTAGTGGTAGTGTGATGGGTTCTGAAAATATGGCCTCATGTTTGTGGAGAATTTGTTGTATGTCTTGTGGGATTTCACCCATTGGAGATGTGGATGGCTGGATGGAGAATAGTTGTGCAATGACCCCACGTGATGATTTCTTTAGCAATTTCTCCATGCTGTTTGAACTGATAATTTGAGGTGTTCCTGTCGGGGAGCCCTTGATGATGTGTGTTTGTCCATTTTGGAAGAACTGCATCCAAAGTTTAGCAAAGTTCCAACTGATAGTGCCCAACGTACTCAACCATTGGCATCCCAAAACAATATCACATCCACCCAAATGGAGGGCAAACATGTCCTGCTTGAGTTCATAGTCCCCTATTTGGATTTTAACATTGTGACACTTTCCTTGACAAGATAAGGTTCCCCCATTGGCTACCATGACCTCAAAGGAACTACAATTGTGGATATAGCAATTTTCCCATTGAGCAACTCTAGGGTCAATGAAGTTGTGCGTGCTTCCCGAATCCAAAAGGATGGAAAGACGTTGGCCATTGAAACATCCTGTAACCTTCATGGTTTGAGGAGTAGTAATGCCTGCAAGGGCATGGATTGTAATTGATGTCTCGAGTTCTCGTTTCCCTTCTTCTTGTGGAGGAGGTGTTTCTGGAGGGTCCTCATCCTCATCACTCTCGTCAGCGGTATCAGGTTCTCCAACATCTATCAAGAACAATTTTTTGTGTGCACACTTATGCCCCTTGAAAAACTTTTCATCACAATTGTAGCATAATCCTTGGGCACGACGTGCATCCATCTCTTCGGTGGTGAGGCGCTTGGGTGCAGCAGGTTTATTATCATCTGGGTGTTGGGCTCTAGGGGGAAATGAAGGTCTATTTTGAGGAAAATTTGATGGGTGTCTTTGGGCAGAGAGTTTAGATTCAGCCAAACGAGCCAAACTGATAGCTTCCATCATAGTTCGTGGTTTCAAAATTTTGACTTCTGCTTGGAGTTCCATCTTCAACCCACTGATATAAAAACTCTGGAAGAACCCTTCACTCAATCCTCTTGTCCGATTGGCCAATTTTTCAAATTGAGCTTGGTACTCTCGGACTGACCCTGTTTGTTGCAGTTTGGTCAAGGCTCCTGTAAAGTCCTCAAACTCACTAGGACCAAATCGAGTGAGTAGTTGGGATTCAAAATCCTCCCAAGAGAGATTTGGGTAGGCGAGACGCAACCATTGGAACTAGTGTAGAGCCTCAGATTCCAAGTTAAAGGAAGCCATCTGGACTCGATGAAATATGGGTACATTATGAAGTCGAAAGAATTGGTCAACCCGACATAGCCACCCATCAACATCCTTCCCACTAAATTTGGGAAAGTCCAATTTGGGCATTCTAAAGGATGGATCATGGTCACGATTCCTTGTAGAACTCTCAGCTTGGTATTTTTATTTGGGTGGTTCTCTTCTCAGTTTACTGTCCACTTCTGTCAGTGCTTCTTCTAGGCAGTTGCTAGTGGCCTCATGCTCTAGGCGAAGACCTTGCACTTCTTCCCTTATGGAGTGAAAATCCGAGTTCAAGTTCTCAATGGCTTTTGTTAGGGACTCCAAGTGTTCTAGTTCTTTCCGGTGTCCACGAGTACCCTGGGCCATTTTTTGACCTTTTGTGACCAGTTACTAAAAATAGAATTGAATTTTTAGGACTTACTATTTTTAGTAAGTGCCCAAAAAAGTGCTTGGGTGCTATATATCAAAATTATCAGTAGAAGGAGGTGGTCACAATGAGCTATGTATCTCAACACTACTTTTTTTTTTATATCTCCTGTTTTGCTGAGTCTAACGGTGTTTACAGATTCTGATTCTGAGCTACTGAGCAAAAGTTGGCTATTGGAGCACTATCTATAACTGGCCGTGTTTCACACTCAAGATTCTCTGTATTTTGCAGGTGACTGATATGACAGTTCTGTTCCGACCACGAAGATCGTGAATTCCGCCTCGACCGTGTCGACCTCTCTCGACTCGATCGACTCGATCGTGGATCGCCACTCGTAAATTTTACTGTTATTCTCTAGACTGTCGACTTAAGTGTCACCCTCATGGCTTATCCCGAATGCATGTCCCTTCTATTATTTTTTTAGTAGATGACTCCTTTCTCATATGCTCACTTTTGAAATGCAGGTTTACGAACATGGATGTTTGGATTTTTATTTTTATTTTTACGTTTTTTACTGGTTAAAGTTTTAACAGAACCAGGGAATGCTAAGTATAGGAGTATGTACCACCCATAGGCCCTCTAATATACCGACAGTGACGAACAATAGTGCTCGGACCAATATTTCAGGCCACTACTCAAGGAGGATTCCACACATACCCTTGAGCACACTACCTGCCTCTCTGACAATACGGGAGGGTAATCGTCCAGGATGCTGTGTCCCGTAGACTATGAGTAATACAAGGCCGAAGAGCTTCCTAATGGCTAAAAGTTTGTTTAATCCTAGATGGTCTCTCGATATACCCGAAGATACGTGGGAGCTCAAGTCCGTGCGCGAGTTCTGTCTGAGGCCTGGGTATTGGAGCCTGATCGCCCCTCACTTCACTAGACGCTTTATGGGCTATCTATCTTAGCCAATAACGACAGATCCTTCGCGATATTTTAAAACCCCCGGTACAGGGTTTCTACCTACTCAACTAACAATATATATTTTTGTTTCTGGTCTGGCAAAAAAAAAAAAACACTGTATTTTTTTTTGGATTTTTTTAATAAGGAACAACAGAATGGAAAAAACACACGGAATTTATACCTAACAGGCGGATTGGATGGCAAGAATCGTTGCAGTTGCAGCAGAACTTGGCCCTGGAAAGCGCTCTGATACCACCGGTTAAGATCCCGCTATAAAATAAACTCAAATAACACACTCACACAATTGCTTGGAAATAACTCACATAAACATCACATTAATATAACAGAAATTTGCATAAAGAACAATCTCACAATAGGATCGAATCGTAGGCCTCTTCGAGGGGGCAACCTCCTTCAATACTTCATTAATTTTGCAAAATATGGTTACATTGGTGCCCTTTCGGGTATTTAAGGAGTTTCCTTCCAAGGTTGGCTTACATGCAAAATTCCACCTGGATTACATGCATAATGCCACCCGAATTACATGCATAGTGCCACTTTGAATTACATGCACAATGCCACCTATCTACCATGTGTTACATAAAAAGGGTGCCATTTGTCATGGGCACTACCTAAGCTAAAACTTAGAACATTACAAAATATTAATCATGGGTACTACTCACGTTCACTAGGAATTATTACATTATGGAAGTTATTACATTAAGGGTTAGGATGAGATCCTAACACTTTGAATGGTCCCTTTGCGGGCCTGGCCTGAGACTAGACCTTGACAGGATGAAGCTAACTGGTGGGTATTTTGCCCATATCATGGTTAACCTTTTCGATAACTTTGATGGGAAAATTGCTTTCCCAAATGATGAGGGAGCTTCCTCTGATATCTCTATTGGCGAGGATGTCAGCCACTTGGTTGGCTTCTCTGTAGATGTACTTGATCTAGTTTCTCTCCCTATCGTGAATCCATCGTTGGCAATCTAGGATGATATTTTTTGCTCCCCTGTTACTGCTCTGAATGAGGTTCACTATGATTTTAGAGTCCCCTTCGAAGATAACTAGGCTTGCCAAGTTTTTGCATAAATCCATGCATCTCCAAACTGCTCTAGCCTCGATAAAGTTGTTGGTTTGGGTATCCAGGTTTTTAGCAAAGGCCTTGATGATGCTGCCTTTATGGTCTCTGATGATTCCACCTGCCCTAGCTTTGTCTGGGTTCCCTTTGGATGCTCCATCGAAGTTGGCCTTTAGCCAGCCTTGAGGGGGGAGATTCCACTTGACCAGGGCTCTATCATTCGAGGGATTCTTGGTTTTACAACAGTCTTGAGGGATCCTAAAGGAAGAACATATATGCTCTTCAATCCCAGGCAGAGGCAAGAACTGGCAGGTGATGAGACTACTATTTTTCATGGTGAAGGCCAAGGCTTTAACAACCATTGCATCCTAGGTTTTGGGTTCTTTGCTGAAAACTCGCTTATTACATTCTAGCCAGATCTGTTAGAAAATGTGGTGGATGATAGAACTCCATAGGAAACTGAGTCTGGGATGCCTGAAGGGTCTTGACCATTGACTGATCAACCCTTTTACTGAGTTGGGCCATGCCCAATAGACCTAGAATCTATCAGTGGCTACTGAAAACACTTTCTTGGTAAAGGAACAATCCATTAAGATGTGCTGGGCTGATTCCCAATCCTGCATGCAAAGGTAGCACATGTTAGGGACCATGACCCCTCTGCGAATTAGGTTATCCGTGGTGAGGATTTTATTATAAAAAATGGTCCAGTAGAAGTGGGCTATTTTGGGGATGAGGGACTTGAGCCATATCCTTTGGGCAACCAGTTTCTCGCTGCTGGAACCTTCCCCAATGGCTTTCATTTCACAGAGGTGAGACATAGTCTTGACTGAGAAATTCCCGTTGATGGTTCCATTCCAGCAATGTTCGTCCTCCTTCCTATACTGGGGGAGAAAAACTGACCTTAGGACCTCTTGGATCCCTTCTACTACCGTGGCGATGATATCATTAGTAATCCTGAAATTGATCGGCTTCCAATCCTGGATCCCTTGGTTAGATAAAATGAAGTCGGTAAATCTGGGCCCGAACTTGCTGTCGATCAGATGCCTAACTACAACCAGCTTGGGATTGCTTTTGAGGGCTTCTTTCCCAGTCCAAACGTCCTTCTAGAAGTTGATGTTAGAGCCATCATCCAAAATACACCCAGACCCTTCATAGATGATGCTTTGGGAGAGCGAAATGGATTTCCAGAAATGGGTGCAATTGCGAGGAAATGGTGGCTTGGAGAAAGGGCTGATACTGGAGGTACTTTATTTTCACAATGTTCACCCAATCAGTGCTAGCATTGGTAACCACTCTCCAAGATTGCTTGTCCAGGAGCGCTAGGTTGGTGACATTGATGCGGCGTAGACCCAGGCCTCCCTAATATTTGGGGGTGCAAACTTTATCCCAAGCCATAAGGTGGAACTTCTTCTGGGTTTCAGACCTTGACCACAAGAACGGTTTCAAAAATTTTCAATGGCTTCACCCACGATCGTCGGGATTTTAAAAACTGACAAAAAATACGTGGGAATACTCTACAAGACCGATTTTACCAGGGTTGCCCTCCCTATGCTAGAAATGAGAACGCCCTTCCACCCTGCTAGCCTGTTGCAGATCTTGTCCACCACGTTCTCCCACATGCCAGGGCGGGCCCTTCCCTAGAACATGGGAAGGCCAAGGTAGGTGGTCGGGAAGTCTGCTATGGAGCATCCCAAAATTTTGGTAATCTTGCGTTACCTTTTGATTGGGGTGTGGATGAAAAATAGCTTGCTTTTGGTGTAGTTGATCTTCTGCCCAACAACCTCTTCAAAGAGGTTAAGGATATCCTTGATCACGATGGCGTCTGCAACGGAGGCTTTGGTTGCAAGTAGGGTGTCATCCATGAACTATTGGTGGGTTGAGGGGGGGAGCCCTGAAGCTGCTTTGATGTCGAAGAGTTTATTTCTAGAATAGGCTTCTTTGATAGTTCTTACTAAAATTTCAACAAGAATGATGAACAGGATAGGAGACAAGGGGTCTCCTTGTCTCAGGCCCCTAGAACTCAGGAAGTAGCTTGCAATGAAACCATTCACCATAATCGAGAACCAGGAAGAGGAGATGCAATTGTAGACCAGATTCACCCAGGCCTCATGGAACCCAAAATTGAGGACTTGGCTGAGAAATTCCTTGTTGACCTTGGTGAAGGCTTTATTCATGTCAAATTTGAGGAAAAAAGCAACGGTCTTGGACATCTGGGTAGAGTGAATCATCTCATGGATGGTGATGACCCCATCCAGAATGTTGCAGCCTTTGACTATACTCCCCTGGCATGGATCAATGATGGCAGGGAGGATGTTGGACAACCAGGTGGCTATGGATTTGGTAAGGATTTTGTAGATGATATTGCAAAGGCTGATGTGGCAATAGTCTGAGAGGGGCAGAGCATTACCTCCTTTAGGGATAAGATCCAAGAACATGGAGTTAACGTCTCTGAGAATGGTTTTGGAAGATTGCATTTCCCTGACTGCAACATAGAGGTCCAGGCCCACAACATCCCATAAGGTTTGGAAAAACCTTGGCGAGAATCCATCTGAGTCGAGAGCTTTTTTAGGCTTCATGGAAAGGAGGACCTGGTGGATTTATTTATGGGACATAGGGCTGAGGAGGAACTCGTTGGAATCCCAGAAATGAGGGTGGGGTTGGCAAGGAGGGATTCCATGGCCAAAGAGGATTGGGAAGAAGAGGGGCCTAGGAGGGCTTTGAAGTGGCTAACATATTCATGCCTGATCAGGTGGATGTCCAAAGTGGATGCCCCATATTGAGTGACTAGTCTCTTGATCTTGTTGGCTCCTCTGTGCCTAAGGGTTGAAATGTGGAAGAACTTATCGTTGGAATCCCCTTCCCTGAGCCACAAATACCTTGACTTATGGTATCGAAAGGTTTCTTCTTTAGAGAGGATATTGTGGTACTAAGCCAGTAGGTTACGCTCCTCATCCTTGAGGCTGTCACTGCATTCCCCTCTATAAAAGGTGTCCTCGATCTGGATGATTTGGGATTTGACCTAGTGCTTAGATTCAAATATATTCCCGAAGGTTTCCCTATTCCACTTCTTTAAGTTTTCTTTGATGAATTTGAGTTTCTGGGTGACCTGTTTAGTGGTAGACCTTGGGAATTTCTACTTCCACCATGACTCAATCAGCCCCTTGATGTCAAGGTGGTGGGTCCACATTGATTCGAATCTGAAGGAAGTCTTGAACTACGGCTTGGTATCTGATTCTAACAACATCGAGCTATGGCAATAATAGATCTTCGAGAGGGCTCGTATACTAGCATATCCAAACCAATGGAGGGCTTCCTAGGAAATGAGGAATCTATCTAGGCGCTCCTGGATGAGACTGCCGCCTTTCCTTCTATTGCTTGTTGAGCAAGGTGCAACGACAATATTGTCATTGTTGTCAACACACTCAGATGGATAGGTTGATGCAGTGGACAGTTGTTCGAAGGTTTTTCAGAGTATGTACAGTGATGTTCAATGCTTATGAGGATGTTTTTGATGTTCGGGTGAAGTTGTTACAGGTTGTTCGTGCAAATTTGCAAAAGTTGAAAAAATCGTCAAGAAGTTGTCAAAAAATTGCAAAAGTCATCATGGGCACAGTTGGACAGGATGGATCAGTTTGGAACATGCCAGCATGTCAGGAAATAGTCCAGAATAGTGTTGGAGGTGTCAGCATAGTGTTTGGATTGATCGGTGACGTTTTCGGTATCTTGGCGGATGATTTGGCAAGTGGTTGTACAGGCCAAAAATGGTAGTTTTATCAAAAGCACTGCGAGCAAACCGAGAAGAATTTGATAGTGAAATTCTAATTGGAGGTGGTCGTTATCTTCAAGAACATGTGTTCCAAATTTCCACCAAAACGGAGAAACGAGGCGAATGTTACAAGCGTTGCAAGACTGTCACAAAAATGCTCTTTTTGGAAAAAGTGTGTCAGCAACAATTTTTGTGGAGGTGGTACAGGTGAACCATAAGGATTTATACAGCGATATTCGTACTGGATGTATTCAGCATTGCAGATATTCTACATTTCAAATTTTAGAGAAAACGAGTTACGAGGTGAGAGTTATGATTGTTGCAAAAATGGTACAGGTCACTTTTATGTCAATTTGTTCCACTTGTGCAAAATCCTTCAGTTGGCCGTTTTGACCTTGCAGAGTCGCCAGAGTTTCGGTTTCAGTGTTGTTACACCTTCAAGGCATCAAATAGAGCATCTTTCATTTTTGGTTTGAGGTGTCACGTGGCTCCGAAGTAAGAGAACGAGTAAGGTGTCAATTCTTTGCATGTGACGTGTTTGACGAAATGCCTTCTCAAAATAAAAAAAGGAAGTTATATTGTTTTAAGAAGCTTCATTAAAAAAAATATTTTTAAAAATTGAAAAGGGAAAAAGAATGCAAGTGTGTGCTTTTTAAGTGACAAGGGATTTTATTGAAAAGTGGGGACTTTATTTTGTGAAGAGAGAAGTGTGTGTGGAGAAAAATAAAGAGTGAAAATCCGTGATTTTTGGAGAGTGGTGAAAAATGTCACTTCAGTATTTTGGGCATAACTTTCTCATATGATATCCATTTTGGCTGAAATTTTGAGAGGAGTTCGCAGACAAAGTGTTGCACAATACCCAGAAAGCGTTTAGCAATTGGCAGAACGAGCTAAGAGAACAATCAGTTTTTTTTGTGAGAAGAGAAGATTCAAATTCTGAGTAATGCAAAGAGAGGGATGTTATATTGGGTGAAATAGAAAGTTTTAGATTTTGAGCTTACAGACCATAGAGGGTTCTGGTTTCAGTGAAGACATTCATATATGTCATTTTATTATCAATATCAAAATCAAGTGGGTGCTTGGTAGAGGGGTTGGTGCTCCTTTCTATTGGTGCAGATAAATCAGGGGTTGGTGCTCCTTTCTGTTGGTGCAGATAAATCAGGGGTTGGTGCTCCTTCCAGTGGGTGTTGGTAAATTGATTGTAAATTTGGTGCTTTGCAAAGGCTGGATTTGGATGGGAGTCCAAACAGTCATTTTTGGGGATGTAGCCAAATCGGTGAACCTCGGTACATCTTGTGTTGTGTGATGTTCTCTTGTTATACTTGCTTTATTTGGTTTTATGTTTTCATTGTTTTGGCTTTGAGTGTTGAAGATTTAAGTTTTAAAGAGCTACACTGATTCACCCCCCCCTCTTAGTGTCATTGTGAGACTAACAATTGGTATCAGAGCGAGGTTCCTGAACAGGCTTAACCGGCTAGGGTGATCTTGGAAGTGACACAATGGCAGGTGGTGAAGGCTTCTCATCAAACAAAGCACCATTGTTTGATGGAACTAATTACGCATTTTGGAGACTCGGGATGCAGACATATCTTTGTGCTTTGGGATACGACATTTGGGATTCAGTAGATAGTGGATACACAATACCCACCACTTCTCCAACCGATGTTGCCGGTAAGAAACTGTTTGAGAATGACTCAAAAGCAAAGAATGCTATCATGTGTGGATTAGTGGACAACGAACTAGTAAAGATTATGGGTTGTAAAACGGCAAAGGAAATATGGGACAAACTGAAGAGCATTCATGAAGGAGACGTTAAGATCAAGGAGGCCAAGTTACAAACACATCGAGCTCAGTTCGAAGTATTAAATATGAATGACGATGAGAATATAGAGGCATATATGCTGAGAGTTAATGAAGTCATTAATGCGATTAGAGGACTCGATGAGGAAATCAAAGATTCTATCATCGTGAAAAAGGTATTAAGATCCCTTCCCCAAAGATTTGATTCTAAAGTTTCAGCTATAGAAGAAGCTAAAGATCTAAATTCTTTTAGTATGGATGAGATGCATGGTTCTTTGACTGCATATGAGATGAGAATAGGAAAATCTAAACCCACAGATAGAGAAGCTGCTTTTAAAGCCCATAAAAATATGAAAGCAAAACAAGAATCCGAGGAAGAAGAGACATCAGATGAAATGGAAGCAAACTTTGTTCGAAAACTAAAAAGGGGAAAAGGAAAATACAGAGGAAAGTTACCATTTAAATGTTTCAACTATGGAGGCGTTGGGCATTTTGTAGCTAAATGTCCACTTAATGAGAAGAACAGAAGTGATGAAGGATCGCACGAAGAAAGAAGTGACTGGAAGAAAAAAACAAATTTTAGAAAAGGCAACTTCAAGAAGAAAAGTTTCATCTCCAAGAATGTCAGTTCATCAGAAGATAGCTCTAGTGAGGATTCTGAAAAGGAAACAGGTGAAGCTCTTTTCATGGCACTCAAAGAAGAAAAACCAGAAAAAGAACAAGAATGTGATGAAGAAGAAATTGACGTAGAAGTGAATTTGGAAGAGGAACTAATTGCAACTCTAGATGAATTGAAGATAGAAAGAAAAAAGAATAAGAAAATTTCAAGAAAGCTTGAGGATGCAAATGAAATCATAACAAATTTGAAAGTACAGATAGAAGAATCCAAGAAAATCTTCGAAGATCTCGAAGTGCAAATAACCATGAAAATAGATTATTGCAGCAAGCTAGAAGAAGAGATTGTTGGTTTAAGAATGCAGCTAGAAGAGATGAATCAAAAAATTAGTTGTTATCACAAACGTGAAGAAATTTCTATGAAGCTGGATAAGATCATAAATAACCAAAAGACTACATGCATCAAATTTGGTTTGGGTTTTGATGAAGGAGAATCGTCAAATGGATCAAAGGCCATAAATGAAGAATCCACAAAGAATGAAGAGAAGAAACAGGTTGATCAAGCAAAAATGAATCATGCAAAGGAAAGCAATAATGCAAGGCACGAAAGGAGAATTGACAATGATGGCTTCACCAATGTCACACATCAAAGAAGAAGAATATTTATGGCTCCTACGACAACATGGCAAAGACCACCACCCAGGTTCAATCATCTCTTTTCTGGTTACTATTTTAAATGCAATGGTTATGGACATAAGATCTCAGATTGCAAGTATAATGTAGGACCAAGGAATTTTACCAATAGAAATGTTTTTTCACCTTTGATGGATTATGCAGTAGAATGTTATAACTGTCATAATTTTGGGCATATTGCAAGAAATTGTCGAAGTACATTTGCATCAAATCAATTTCAGGGAAGAAAATTTCAGCCAAATGGAATAAGACAAAATAGAAAATTTCTCGAAAAACATGCACAAGCTACTGAAAAAGAAAAGCCAAAACAAGAGCCCAAAATTGTAATCAAACCCGAGTGGAAAGAAAAAGAGTGACCTAAGGAAGAAAAGGAATCCTTGATCATACAGATGACATTTAAAGCGTAGAATAAATCCGCACCATGGATACTTGATAGTGGATGCTCCAGTCATATGACAGGTGACAAACAAAAATTTGAGAAGTTGCAGCAATATGAAGGTGGTTCAATAAAGTTTGGAAACAATGATGGAGCTAAGATAGTTGGCAGAGGTTCAGTTAAGATTAGTGACGAAAAAATCAGGTCAAAATAAGTCTTGTTTGTGGTTGTTCTGAAGCATAACTTGTTGAGCGTAAGTCAGATTTGTGATAGAGGTCATGAAGTGATCTTTAAGAAGCAAGGTTGTGAAGTCAGAAAGGCAAACAATGGGAAGTTGATAGCAACTGGATCAAGGACATCTAGCAACCTATACACTCTCTCAGAGACTTCAGAAGGAGCTTGCTTGATTGGACAGGAAGAAGAGAATTGGTTGTGGCACAAGAGGCTCGGTCATATCAATTTTGACAATCTAGTAAAAATCAGCTCAAAGAAAGCAGTGAGAGATATTCCCACCATTGGCAAACCATCAAATAGCATTTGTGCTTCATGTCAAAAGGGGAAGCAAACTAGAGTCTCATTTAAAACAAAAGAGTACTACACAAGCAAACCTTTGGAACTAGTACATACTGATTTATGTGGACCCATGAGAACGCAAAGCATAAACGGTGACAAATATTTCATGTTGTGTATAGATGACTATTCGAAGATGACATGGGTACTATTTTTGAAGCATAAATCCGAAGCTTTTGAGATGTTCAAGGTTTTCAAAAACCAAGTTGAGAATCAAATAGGAAAAATGATTAAATGTTTAAGGTCCGAAAGAGGAGGAGAGTTTATTTCAGGAGGATTTCAGAGTATTGTGAAAAATATGGCATTAGGAGAAGTTTTAGCAGAGGACACCTCATTAGAATGGTGTGGTAGAAAGAAAGAACGGGCAATGGCACGGATATGTTGATTGAGAGCAAAGTAGCAAGGGTTCAAAAAAGGTATGGTGGATAGTAATTTGTATGTCAAAACAGAAAATGGTCATCATATTGTTCTTGTTGTATACGTAGATGATATCATATTTGGCAGGCAACAAAGATGAGTTGTGTAAAGATTTAGCAAATAAGATGCAGAAAGAATTTGAAATGTCAATGATTGGTGAACTTTCGTATTTCCTCGGATTGCAAGTTAATCAAAAGGAGAAGGGCATATTTATTTCTCAAATTAAATATGTGAAAGAGATGCTGAAAAATTTCACAATGGAGGATTGTAAGCCAGTTAGCACTCCCATGATGACAGGTTGCAAGTTGAGCAAGGATGACAAATCTCCACATGTTGATCAAACTATGTATAGATCTATGATTGGGAGCTTACTGTACTTGACAGCTACTAGACCAGATATTTTGCAGGCCGGTATGCATGGTAGCACGATTTTAGGCTAGTCCCAAGGAGACTCATGTGACAACGAGTGAAGAGGATTCTTCGGTACCTCAAGGGTACTATGGAGTATGGGTTATGGTATCCGAAAGGTAAGGACTTCACCCTTATTGCGTATTCAGATGCAGATTGGGTAGGATGTGTAGATGACAGGAAGAGTACCAGTGGAGGTGCATTCTATCTTGGAGACAGGTTGGTCGCGTGGCACAGTAAGAAACAGGAGTCAGTCTCCTTATCCACAACAGAGGCAGAATACATTGCAGTGACAACGTGTTGTACGCAGGTGTTATGGATGAAACAAACTCTGAAGGATCTTGGCATTAATTTCAGTGAGCCAATTTTAGTTAAGTGCGATAACACCAGTGCCATTAACATCTCAAAGAATCCGGTTATGCATTCTTGCACAAAACATATTGCTATCCGGTATCATTTTTTGAAGGAGAAAGTTGCGAAAGGTGAGGTTAAGTTGGATTTTGTTCCAACAACAGAGCAAGTAGCGGATATCTTCACCAAACCATTGCCCAAGGAAGTCTTTGAGTACCTTCACAAGAAATTGGGAGTGGTCACACTTCCCAAGAATTGACTAGCTATTGGGGCCACATTCTCAGGGGGAGCATTTGTGTATTTGTTTATCTTTTTGCTCATGTTTGTGATTTTTGCTAAGTGTAATAATTTTTGCCTAAGAATGTTGTGCATGGACTCAAGGGGAGTTTGCAGCAGCCCTTTGGTCTTGTTGTCAAAGGGGGAGAAGAGTTACAGGAAATTGTGCGTGTGTTGCCAACAATTCCAAAGGGGGAGATTGTTGAGCAAGGTGCAATGACAATATTGTCATTGTTGTCAACACACTCAGATGGACAGGTTGATGCAATGGAAAATTGTTCGGAGGTTTTTCGGAGTATGTACAGTGATTTTCAATGCTTATGAGGATGTTTTTGATGTTCGGGTGAAGTTGTTACAGGTTGTTCATGCAAATTTGCAAAAGTTGAAAAAATCGTCAAGAAGTTGTCAAAAAATTGCAAAAGTCATCACGGGCATAGTTGGATAGGATGGATCAGTTTGGAACATGCCAGCATGTCAAGAAATAGTCCAGAACAGCATTGGAGGTGTCAGCACAGTTTTTGGATTGATCGGTGACGTTTTCGGTATCTTGGCGGATGATTTGGCAAGTGGTTGTACAAGCCAAAAAAGGGTAGTTTTGTCAGAAGCACTACGAGCAAACCGAGAAGAATTTGATAGCAAAATTTGAATTGGAGGTGGTCGTTATCTTCAAGAACATGTGTTCCAAATTTCCACCAAAACGGAGAAACGAGGTGAATGTTACAAGCGTTGCAAGACTGTCACAAAAACGCTCTTTTTGGAAAAAGTGTGTCAGCAACAGTTTTCGTGGAGGTGGTACAGGTGAACCATAAGGATTTATGCAGTGATATTCATACTGGATGTATTCAGTATTGCAGAGATTCTACGTTTCAAATTTTAGAGAAAACAGAGTTACGAGGTGAGAGTTATGATTGTTGCAAAAACGGTACAGGTCACTTTTATGTCAATTTGTTCCACTTGTGCAAAATCCTTCAGTTGGCCGTTTCGACCTTGCAGAGTCGCCAGAGTTTTGGTTTCAGTGTTGTTACACCTTCAAGGCATCAAATAGAGCATCTTTCGTTTTTGGTTTGAGGTGTCACATGGCTCCGAAGTAAGAGAACGAGTAAGGTGTCAATTCTTTGCATGTGACGTGTTTGACGAAATGCCTTCTCAAAATAAAAAAAAGGAAGTTATATTGTTTTAAGAAGCTTCATTAAAGAAAAATATTTTTAAAAATTGAAAAGGGAAAAATAATGCAAGTGTGTGCTTTTTAAGTGACAAGGGATTTTATTGAAAAGTGGGGACTTTATTTTGTGAAGAGAGAAGTGTGTGTGGAGAAAAATAAAGAGTGAAAATCCGTGATTTTTGGAGAGTGGTGAAAAACGTCACTTCAGTATTTTGGGCATAACTTTCTCATATGATATCCATTTTGGCTGAAATTTTGAGAGGAGTTCGTAGAAAAAGTGTTGCACAATACCCAGAAAGCGTTTAGCAATTGGCAGAACGAGCTAAGAGAACAATCAATTTTTTTGTGAGAAGAGAAGATTCAAATTCTGAGTAATGCAGAGAGAGGGATGTTATATTGGGTGAAATAGAAAGTTTTAGATTTTGAGCTTACAGACCATAGAGGGTTCTGGTTTCAGTGAAGACATTCATATATGTCATTTTATTATCAATATCAAAATCAAGTGGGTGCTTGGTAGAGGGGTTGGTGCTCCTTTCTGTTGGTGCAGATAAATCAGGGGTTGGTGCTCCTTTCTGTTGGTGCAGATAAATCAGGGGTTGGTGCTCCTTCCAGTGGGTGCTAGTAAATTGATTGTAAAGTTGGTGCTTTGCAAAGGCTGGATTTGGATGGGAGTCCAAACAGTCATTTTTGGGGATGTAGCCAAATCGGTGAACCTCGGTACATCTTGTGTTGTGTGATGTTCTCTTGTTATACTTGCTTTATTTGGTTTTATGTTTTCATTGTTTTGGCTTTGAGTGTTGAAGATTTAAGTTTAAAAGAGCTACACTGATTCACCCCCCCTCTCAGTGTCATTGTGAGACTAACATTGCTCCAGGTGAAGAGGGATCCCTAGAGGTGGATATCCATGAGGGCATTGGAATCAATGAAGTGCCTGAAAGCTTCAGTATCCCTGTGAGTGATTTTGGCTCCGCCCTTCTTGTCACTGAAGTGTAGGGGGGAATTGAAATCCTCGGCCAAGATCCATGGGGTTCCTTCAAAGGCTTGCCTCATGGATGTGAGCGTGTTCCACAGAGCTTCCCTTCCCAAGGGAAATTAGGGGCATACACATTTGACATTACCCAAGAAATATGGGACTATCATGTCCTGTATTTAAATGAGGTTTCCTTGGACTTTGGTAGGGTTCCACAACCAAAGGAGCCCTCCTGATGTCCCGAACGTCGGGGAGTGCACGAAGGCACAATTTCACCAGATCTTTCTGGCAATGTTGGGGGACCACTGATCACCTAGTTTTGTTTCCTAAATTAGAAATATAGTTGGGTTATGCTCTCTTCTCATGGCTGCAACCAGTATTTTTTTGGATGCCCCATTTAGTCCTCTCATGTTCCAGGAGAGGAATTTCATTTAGAACTCTTGGAGGTTTTCCTTCCCCCTTTTCCTTACTGAGCAGGGGGGTTGGTTCTTTGGCCTTCATCCTTTGAGCTGCTTGTCCCTTCCTGAAAGAGCGTTATTTGGGTCCCATTGGCTATGTGTTATGTTGTGTCTCTGTTCCTTTTGTATGAATCCGTCGGTTTGTCCTTATTTTTTTCTTTCCCCACATCCATATGAGATTTTATGTAGCTTCGGGTTTGTCTAGGGCTCCTTTGCTTAGGGGACGACAAATTCTAATCCTCAAAGTTAGAGCTGACGGGATGGAGGGGGATGGTGAGGCTGGGGTTTCACGGATTGGGCAGGGAGAAATATGGGGTGGGTTGGAGGGAGGATTTAAAGGGTTCCCAAGGGAGCTAGGGCTTGAGGAGGGAGGGGAGATGTGAGTTTGCTTGGCCAGGGGAATGGTCTGGGAAGGGCGAGGAGGGATGACATAAGGGGTTTGGAGGATCGAGGGGATGGGCATCGGCTCAGAGCTCCCCGAGATCTCCCCTTCCTCAATGTCCTCGATAGAAATAGAATTTTGCAAAGCACTAAATTTATTGGCCATGGGAACAGGTGTACTTGCCTTATGAGAGAGTTGTCTCGGTGGGGGTCTGGTAGTGGTTCTATTCTGCACTGGAGGAATGGAAGACTGGTGGCGGTGCGTTGTTCTCGGTTAATCCTCAGAGTGGGCCGTTTAGGGTGAGAATCGGAGCTTGGGACACTACGACTGGAGGTGACCTTGGGATTGACATTCGGGGCAAAAAGCTGGTTTGTTTTCGTATATTAGCATCTGTTTCCACTTGAAGTCCCCATGAATTAGGTTTAGGTGATCTGGCAGCTGGAGGTGACCTTGGGATTGACATTTGGGACACACACACCTGGGTTAGATGGGTCCTTGCACGAGTGGCCGGGTCAATGGCCACGAGTTTGTCAATGGCCACGAGTTCGTCAATGGCCTTGGAAAGACCCTAGAGGGTATCTTCGTAGAAGAAGTGGGCTGGGAGATTTGGGAGCCTGACCTAGATCGGGGTGAAGTTGATATTCTGGGAATTGGGATCAAAGTTTTCTTGCCACTTTTTTAGAAACAGACTTCGCCTTTCGAAGAACCATGGGCCTCCGGATAAGATGCGCTCGACATCTTCCTGGGTGTTGAGTTGGATCATGAAAAACCCTCGGATCATTGTTGAGATCTCCATATTCCCCAGGGTTTTCCACTTGAACGCAACCCATCTGCGGATGATGTCCATATCGGGGTGACCTTTGATAAATTTTCCCACCAAGAAGTGGGTGTCCCGGGACTCATAGCCCTCCAAAAAGCTTTTAGGGCACAAAAACTCGCTTCCATGGGTGATGAATTTGTTTGCCGCGGATGAGGGAGGGAACCACTTTTTCTATAAAAAATTAGT
Source organism: Wollemia nobilis (assembly GCA_028583015.1). Classification (NCBI taxonomy): domain Eukaryota; kingdom Viridiplantae; phylum Streptophyta; class Pinopsida; order Araucariales; family Araucariaceae; genus Wollemia; species Wollemia nobilis. Next base: position 12,530,347 of record JAQPPZ010000754.1, on the reverse strand, counting down.
GAAGGATGCTTTCCCGCTAAATATTCTACCCTCGAAGAGTTGGAGGGCCACATGGATATTCTTGTCTCCTCCTAAGAGCGGACTAATTTGATCACAGGCCATGGACTCAGTCTCGCTAGGGTTCGGGGCATCGCAGTCCCCGAAATCAAGAATGCTTGGCGGTGTCATGGGGAACCTTTGCGTTCCACATTCGCGCTTCACGCTAGTACCTAACGACCAGAAGACCAACGGTGCGGGGGAGTCTGGCGATGGCGCAGGGAAATGATCGAGGGGGATCGTCGTCACAAAAATTGCACGTGCCCTAAACTTTCACCATAGGGAGGGATTCTACCATGGTGCTTTTTGAAAAAATATGATAGATGGAAATTTATACCTCTTTGTATCATTTCTATTATGGTACATAGGGCTATGATATTTTATTATGTATGGGTGTTATGGATAGTTGGCATGGGCCACACATAACCCAAGGTTTATTGTATTGGAATAATATATTATAATAATGAGTTGGATAAGGGTTTAGTAGTCAACTAGGGTTAGGGTTATACCCTCCCTAAAGTAGCATTGGATGATAGATATATAAAGAATGAATGTTATCAATGTAATGATCATTCATACTTATAATATTTTGTTACCTATGATGCATCTAAGAAACATTTCCCTCTCTAAGTGTCTATGAGAAATTCTCCTAAGTGGTGTTCCCATATTGCGAGATCTTATGGAGTTATTCATTCGTTAAGGAGTATAAATAGTGTTTCCCTACCATAAGGGTATTATCTATATCTATGAATCATTGTGTAGATTGTTATTATAAAATATTATATTGTGGATGAATATATGATATTTTTGCATATTGGTGAATGTTTTATGTTTGTAAGAATAACCTTTGTAATAAGTTGTATTAGAGCAACAATTTTAGCAAAGTGGGGATTGATTTTTTTGGATTGTAGAAATTGGGCATGTTGTCCTCTTCGATTGTCTTGATCATCAGATGTGGTGTGGACCAGGTGGATGAGGTAGATCATGCCTTGCGTAGAGCGATACGGTAGGGCTAGTCTTGAGAGCACGAGGTTTGGCTCAGTTGGGGGTCCCTAAGATTTTGATAAAGGTTGGCTCTTTTATAAGATGGGGATCTATGATGCACTTTCTAATCTAACAACTTATGGAGAAAAAGGTAAGAAAGATAAAACAAAAGCAATTGAAAAGTAAAAATCTAAGCTAAAAAAGTGGTGATGCACAAAGATCAAATAAAATCTCCTTGCACAATAGGTCTGGATGCAATGTGTTAGTGTGATCATTGTCCTCTCCTCAACATAGATAAGCATAAAAATGACATATGCATACACACACATAAGAAAAGTGGGTTGGGCATGAGATTCATAAATGGACTTCAAAGTAGGTGCATCCAATATATATATATAGCAAAATATATTATAAATAAAGGAAAAGCTTTTACAAAATTGTTGATCCTTTATAAAGCCCAAACTACTTCTATTTATAGATTACACTTAGGGATATTTTCCCTCCAAAAATTGCAAGATATTTTGACAATCTTAATTACCTCTTTAGGGATTCTAAAAATTGAATGAAGCTCCTTCTACCATCATAGTTGTCAAATACAAAACTATAGTCACCATACTTGCTTTTAATATCTTTTTGAACTGCTCAACTAATATGACAATGGTAGGTAATCCTTACCTTTTTATAAGAGCATGTTAATTCTTCTCGCCTACCATTCCTAGGATCTTGTGCATCATTGTTTCTATTTGTACAGCTTAATTTGGTTCATCCCAGGTGTTGGTGATAGATTTTAATTTTGGCATGCCCTTAATTTATTTAGATCTTAATGCACTTCTACCTGCTTGTCATAACATTCTATTGCTAGTCCCCACGGGGACCCTTAAAAAACTTTGCTATTGGGAGTAATTTAGAAAATTTTTAGTGTTCATTCAGCACCAAGCATTCTGCCTGTCAAATTTTTTCTTCCTTCCATTTGGTGGGAATTTTCAAAATTCTCGATTATTGAACTCTCTCTCTTGACTTAACTTTCATGCATGTGCTCGGGACTTTGGCTTGTCTCATCTGCTCGGGACTTCCACAAAATTGTAATCACCTCTTGATCAAAGATTTTGTGCTTCTCGTGAGTTTGCCTTAGATTATTTTGTGAAGCAAACTTCTAGTGCTAATAAGTCACTAGAGATTTGGTAGCTCATAGGGTCTTCTTGCTTGTTTGAAGGATAACCCAAAATTATTACCTTTATCCTTGGGCATGGAGTCAAAATTTGTAAAAATTTTGCAAAAGAAAAAACAAAAAAGAAAAAGAGATAAAAAGAAGAAGATAAAGTTACGACGTAGACAATTTTTCCAACACTTATTTTATTTCCACCCATTATTCTTTCAATGGGCTCCATATTTGTTGGAATTCTTCATAGACTATAAGTACTTCAAATTTACCATCTCGAAAGAAAATTTTGTTCTATCAATCACTTCATGTACCCACATTTTTAATTCTGCCAATGGCCCTATAGCTTGGGCCACTTCTTTTGAACTAGGGGAAACCATTTGCTTTTCAAAATCAAGGGCCCTTATTATTGATCAACTGTAAATATTCCCCTTTAGAGCAAAGTTGTCTTAACTATTTCTATGGTGAGGGGAGCTTCGATTGAATTAAGGAGTCCACATCCCCTTTGAGTCTTCCAATGGTGACTTATAAGATGTTGATCTGACTCATGCATTGTCTTGCTGCTTATTCCTTAAGAAAAATATCGATCACCCTTTGTGTCATGGCTTCCCTATCTTGTATTCCTATAGTCACGATCTTAGAATCTAATATTGTGGCTAGTTTAGTCTAGTAGATTTTGGATTCCTCTAGTCTTGTACTAATTTTGTTAAGATCTTTGACTTTCTTATCTATTTGGATACTTAAGAGTGCAATTGAATCTATAAATTTAAATAGCTGAAATAATGTTAATGCAACACTATCAATTTCATCCTAGTGTCTCTGGTTTTCTTAATAAAACTTTTGATCTCAATCCACTACTCTTCATTTTTTTGATATAATTCTTCCATTTCCTTCAATAGGGTATCCTTTTCTTAATTAAATTAAGCATGCTGACTCGCATGTTTATCTAAATTATCTTTAAGATGTTTCTCCTTCTCATTCAAGACAAACTTAGATTTCTACTCATTCAACTGTTTGGTCAACACAATTATCTAATTTTGAAGGGCCTTGACTTCTACCTATGAGTCCCTTAGGACTTTCTTGATTTTTTCTAACTCTCTTTCTTTTCTTGCCAACCTTCGGCTAGTTGACTCATAGTCATGTTCCACTATTTTACCAACCTCTCTAGTGAGCTTCATTATATTTCAAGGCCTTGCATCCTTTAAATCTAGCTCGACAATTGATATTGCCAATCTTGTTCTATCATTTCCTTCTCTAGTTTTGAAAATAATATCACTTATTTTTGAGGAAAAAAATGGCAATCTATACAAGTAGTCATCAATTGTTCTGATAATTGGGTTTGCTTCTCTTGATTATATTTAGCTATTTGTTGTTGACTCCTTTGGAAGTTATACCATGGGTTAAAGTTGTTACGTCTTCTTGTATCTCCTTTTTCTACCTCGAGGGTGAAAAAAATATTGATAATAGATTGAATAGTGAAAGTGCTACAACAAAAGGTGTTGGGAAAGTAAGAGCTGAGGCTTATGGGGTTACCCTAGAAGAATGCAAAATTTGCATTGCTTCATGATCAGGGGAGGTCATTGAGTGAGCCAAAGATGATGCAATCTAAGTGGCAAGAATATCTCAGGAATTTTTTGATAAGACAACTCCTCTTGACTTTTAGGCCTTTGCCTTAGTCACAAGAGGGGACCGTTGGCTTGAGATTGAGATTCTACTATTGCGCTGCTCTACTGAGATAAAATCCCTTTTGGTTTACTTTGATTCACTAGGACTAAATGGAAATTCCACTTTCTAATTTTTCCTTTCTTAGATATCCCTTCTTGGCAATTCTTGTTGAGATATGTGCTCCATTGGTAGGGAAGATGCTCCTGTCTTCTAGGGAGTGGGAATATTTGAGCTTTCCTTTGAGATTTCAAGAGTTGGCCCTTCAATTTTTTCTTGTGTGGTCCTAGTTGCTCTTATTTTATGAAGTGTCTCAATGTTGAATTCCTCCTCACTATATTTCTTATACCTTGATCTTTCTGCATTTGGATGTTCCTTGCTATATAATTCATTGAATGTTATATCTTCTGGTATTGAACCAGGTTCTTCTTTTTTGATCAATTATCTCATCTTCCACCATGCTTCTATCTTAGGAATTTTCCAATGCATTACCCTCAACTCTTCCACATTATCCCAACTTTAATTTATTCCATGAGTTGAAACTACCCTTTATCTCATAAAATCATAATTTTAGGCTCAACAAAGGTCTAGTGAGCAAGATAAGAAGGCATGTTGATGTTTCATCTACAAGGTTTCTAAGATCTTCAATTTTAGGACTTTGTTCATGGGTGAACTTTGTGTGTTTAATGTCTTCTAAGTAAATAACAAAGTTCTTCTTAGGATTATATTTCGATCGGTCTTTAATTTACTTGAGCCCCAACTCATTTAACTTATTTTCTACAGTGTAAGCCCCTTTATTTCTATGCAAGGTCACCCCTCCTAGGATGAGTGGTTGTTTAAAGTATGTTGCTTTTGAATTACCTCTTCATACTTAAATTCTATCATATAAATTTTCCTAAAAGCCTCTAGGGCAAAGACTCAACCAAGGACATATTTAGGTAGGAGGTAAACAAATAAGTTGAAACCATGCATCCTAAGAATCATCCCCATTTGACAAAATACCAATCTCCAAGGAGTGTTCCTTTCACAAAGGATTTACAATAATATACACTCCATATAAGATTCCTTTAGTAATGCAATGACCGAGCTAGAAAAACACTCAACAAAATTATAATAAGAGGACCCCCTTACTAAGTCCCTCACCTAATAGTAAACCAGTATATCATTCCCTTTCCCATCAACTCATTTTGTATTGAAGAATATTACATTATTTAGTACATGTTAATGCACCCCAATGGTACCTTTGGTACAATTTTAAATATATAAATATTCGAATAAGATATGAGTCTATAGTTTAGGGTATGTGATTTATATTTCCCCTAAAGTATGTGTCTATGTGTAGGATGAGTACAAGTATCATGTAACAATGTGTGCAAGTGTCATGTAGTTAAGTGTGCAAGTATGTGCAATGTGTCATATAGGTTAGTTAAGAGTCATGTGTATATGTGTCAAGTACGAAAGTGAAGAGACACATGTATGTGGCAAGATGCAAAGCTACGAGGCATGAGAGGTTTGTCTTATGTGTAGAATAGGAAAGGTTTCATCTCTTGGATATGTGAGGAGAGCAATAGTCAAAGTATTGTAGAATAACCTTTCTAGGGTTATATTATGGAGATAAAGCTCCATGTATTGTATCATCGAAGAATATTAGATTGTAATCAAGATTGAAGATCAAATACAAAGCTTGTATATTTGTTTCATCAATGATAAGAGTATATTGTTTATTGACATTGATATTATTCTATTGTATGAATGTTATATTCATTGAAATTGATATTATGCTATAATTGAGTCTTCACATATATATTTTCTATGATTTATATTTGTTCCTAAATATTGAGACCTACAATAATCTCGCTAAAAATTCAATAGTGGTATTAGAGCTACCTTGCGTAGACTTTATCAAAGCTACCACACTCTATCCAATCTTGGAGGAGTAATATTTAAAATCTAGCATTAGAGAGAAGATCTTTGGTGTGACTTTGTGAAGACAAAAAGTTGTAGGTTAAAAGCTAGCATCAGAGAAGAAATATGGTGTGAATATTTGGAGTATTAAGTTTCAAATTTAAAAGCTAACATAAAAGAAAAAATATGGTGTGAATATTTAGAGTGATAATTTCAAATTGAAAAACTAGCATTAGAGTAATTTTTTGGTGTGAATTAAACTCAAAGCTTTAAAGAAAAAGGTTGATAATTGAAGGGCTACTAAGGTTCATATTATATATGAGTTCGACTCAAATCATTTGAAAATAAATCTCATGAGATGATCCTCATGATGAATGGGCTATGGAGGATTGTCAAGTCTAAACCATTTAAACTTGTTCAAATGATGGAGAAATAGCATGTCAAGGACAAGCACCATTTTCTCACAAAATTTTATTATGCACTACAAATGGAAAGAAAACTCCTTTTTGCTAGAGTGATCTATAAGCAAGGGTATAAAATTGAGTTGTATGAAGATAAATTCCTTGTAAATAATCCCAAGATCAACTTTACAACTGTGGCTACATGGAAAATTGAAGATTATTTTTGGGTGTCTGACAACTTTGTGTCCTAAGATAAAATGCTCATTGCTAGCACAAAACATTCTAGTCAATTATGGCTTGAAAGGTTAGGACACTTAAATTACATAAGTATGTTTTTGATGTTCAAGCTAGATATGGTAGAAGGGTTGACAAGAATCAACTGCTTAGGTCGAGTACATGAAGGATGTGTGTATAGGAAGTATCATATATACCCTTTTGTATGAGATCATTATTAGAGGGGCAAGGAGAAGCTACAACTTGTGCATACATATGTTATGGGGACATTTCCCAATCCATCAACTTCAGGTTCTAAGTATGCTCTTGTCCTTGTAGATGATATCAAAAGGAATTCCTAGGTGTACTTCCTAAAAGTCAAATTTTAAGTATTTGGTCACTTCAAAGACTTTAAGAATGAGGTCAAAATGAAAGTATGAAGAAAATCAAAAGCTTAAAAGTGACAACAAAAAGGAGTTTGGCAACAATACTATTTATAAGTTTTGTAAAGATAATAGTGTAAAGAGGGAATTCATAGCTTCCTACACCCTCCTAGCAAAAGGGTGTTGCAAAGTGCAAGAATCATACTACAATAGATACGGCAAGATGTATGGTGCATGCAAGAAACTTGCCAGTAAAATTTTGGGTTGAAGTTGTCAATACTATAGTTTATCTCATAAATCAAATCCCAACAAAATCAATTCTTGATAAGACTCGAGCAGACGTGGTTATGGAATCCTTCCATTAAGAATCTTAAGATCTTTGGATTTATTGCACACGCCCACATTACTGTTGCAAAGAGGAAAAAGGATGTAAAGAACATCAAATGCTTGTTTATGAGTTACATCGATCCTATGGGCTCCTATTGCCTCTAGGATCCAATTCAAAGGAAACTTCTTATTAGTCGAGATGTTTAATTTGATGAGAAACTGATGGAATATCCTAAGGGATGATTTGACATAGAAGAGTTTGACTTCCATCCTCCATTGCTCCACTTTGCTATTAGTGAAGATGTAAGGGCCAATCAACATATGATCTAAGAGTTTATGATACAATTATTTTGCAAAAATAGGACTCCATAAATTGATTTTGATGCACAAACCTGAGAAGTTTCACAAGCAAAATTGAAGTGAAGAAGAAGTACCAGACTACAATGAATACTTGAGTGGTATGGTTATGAAAAATAGGACTTTCAATATGTTACAATTGCATATGGATATGACAAACTAAGAAGTCAAGTTGCTAGTTATGCTCTAATGGCAAAAGCCATGAACTCCCATGATCCTGATTCCCATGATGAAACCAAAGGGAATTGACATTAGGAAGTTGCCCTCGAGGTCTGAACCTGGGTGTCTTCTTGGTAAGGGGGAGATATAGTTAATTTGTCACAATGATTCACATTGGGTGGGTGATCCATATGATCAACATTCTAATGCAAGCTTTGTATCCAATCTTGGAAGTGGATCCTTTTATTGGGTTTCAAAGAGTAGACAATTGCACATTCTACAATAGAGGGCAAATACCAAGACTTGTCCTTTGGGATAAGAGAAGCAATTTGGTTAGAGAAATTCCCTCACTGCTTTGAGATTTTTTCAAATATGCCAATCATTCGGGTTGACAACTAGAGTATAATCAAGTTATCCAACAATCCATCTATTTATGCCAAAAAGAATCACATTGAAGTCTAACAAAACTTTTAAATAGATCTAGTAACACAAACAAAGCTTCATGTGGAACATGTCTCAATTGTCCAAGAAGTGAAAAAATTCTTCGTTAAGGCCTTGAATATAGATCAAATTGAAAAGTTTCCTGATTATCCAGGAAAATAGTTATTAAGGAGGATGTGCTCCCCAATCTAACTCAATCACTCCTAATGTTCTATAATACTGTGTAAAATAATCCCTTACATTAATGAAAGATGCTCAAAACCACTTAAAATATGTAAACACATTAATGATTAATGTTGGGATTAATAACTTAAAAGTTAACTAATTAACAATAAAATCAACTAACCATAGTTAATAATTCCCAGATCTATTTGAATAAGAACATACTAATCTTCCATTTATTTATATATATTTTTTTATTTTACAAAATTTTAAATAATATGAAATATAATAAATAGCACAACTAAAACCATACTAAACTATAAAAAAAAAAACCAAATAGAACACCACCAACAGACTAAGAGTCCTACAAAGACTCTTTTCACAACTTTACCACAACGGGGGCTCTTTCACAACTTTGTTTTGGTTTGCTTGTGTCTGAAGACCGCATATTCCTTTCCTCATGAGAATCGCAGGTTCCAGACACATCCTTCTATCATGAAAAGTAAGAGAAAAGGAAATTACGTGGCAATCGTAGGGCCAGGTAGACTTAAATCTTATCCTCCGAACCCTTCACCCGTTGGACGAAATCTGAACACCCATCCACTCAATCCCCACCAGAAAAGAGTTATAGGTCTAACCCCGCAAGGCCACCCCTAAGGCTCGACTGACACATCAGACACAGAAAGAGAAAGAGAAAGAGAGAGATTTCTCCCCAGAGCAAAAAATGGCCATGACAATGGCAGCAACGGCGAGAGGCCCGTCTCTAGCCAGAACTCCACCATTAGCTCAACCCCAGCGGTTTCTTCACCAGAAGCCACTCTGCGTCCAGACCCGGCGGTTCTCGTGCGCCGCCGCGAAGCTCGAGAAGGCGTCGCCACCAATGCAAACGGAGAAGGTAGTGCCCGTGGCGGCGATGGGGGCGGCGCTGGTGGCGGCTATGAGCTCGGGCGAGACGGCTGTGGCGGCGCAGCAGGTGATGGAGCTGGCGGACAGCGACAACCGTGGGTCGCTGTTGCTGTTGACCCTCGTGCCCGCCATCGGGTGGGTGCTCTTCAATATTTTGCAGCCTGCGCTCAACCAACTCAACCGCATGCGGAACGCCAAGGGCCTCGTCGTGTCCGCGGGTTTGGGCGGCGGCGCCGCCACCGCTGCGCTCTTGGCGGTGCCCCCGGAGGCCAGCGCGGAGGCGCAGGAGGTGCTCAATTTGGCGGCCGAGGCGGCCGGCAGCGACAACCGCGGGTTGCTTTTGTTGTTGGTGGTCTCGCCGGCCATTGGATGGGTGTTGTTTAATATTCTCCAGCCCGCCCTCAATCAGATCAACAGAATGCGTTCTGGGTAGGACTTAAATTTCTCAGTTCCGTTTTTTTTCTTTTTCATTGGCGTTCTTGCTTGTGTCTTTTATAAATATATAAATACATTCCTCCAGGGAAAAAACGTTGGCTGCGAATGACTCTTCCTTCTGAACTTGTGGTTATATAGCATATTAAGAAGAGTGTTTTTTCTCTTTCAATGTTAAAGTTTTAACATGGAACCTGATAGCATAAGGAATATTATAGTATGTGTTATCATAAGAGTTATTGTAGATGTTCACAGTAAACATCTTTACTCATCACCAAATCAGTCGAAGAGGACATTAAAAAGTTAATGAATATTGAATGGTATTAAACACATCGGTCGTAATTATAATCATAATTATTTAAAAGATTACAGTAAATATTTTTATTCACTATGATTGTAATATAATATATGGTTTTATAACACTTTGGATATTATTTGTATGGTTTGGGAAAATTAGAATATAAATTTTAAGAATAACTGGTTTTGGAACCGTGATGTAGGGATAATATCACAGGAACTGTTGTAAACTTTTCTGTATAATAAAAAAAATAAAAATAAAAATAACTAATCAATAAATTATATTTATTAATATTTTAAATTAAATATTAATATAATTTAATATTTTATTAAGAAGATTGAAGAAAGTGATTCTGTTATGTCCTTATTTATACTTTACGTTCTTGAAAAAATTAAATATTAATTTAATTATTTAATATTATATATTGTAACTATGAAAATCAGAAACATTTTATAATTAAATATTTAAAATTTATTATTTTTGAATTTGTAATTTTTAAAAACATTTAAACCAGAACGATCATTGTTCAATGGCATTAGGAAGGGGCCCTAAAACTTTTCATGGATTGTCTAAACAGGACTGTCAGCGTACAGCCTATATTAGTCAACAATATATGTATCTAAGTCTGGGAATTAAATGGATTTAATTTAAAAAAAAGAAATCATATACTAAGCCAAACTCTCTTTTCGTATAAAAGGGTTCCATAGACATGGATTGTGAATGTTCTTTCCTCGTACCATGCAACACATTAAAGGTTTTATCAGTTAATCTTTATTTTATTTTTTATAAATAAAATTTATATTATAATTATATTAAAATGTACGAAATTAAATAGTATTAATTCAATAGATTATTTTCTTTAATATTTTAAAAAGAAGATTTAGTTTCTGTTCAACTATAAACCACTTAAATAATATTTAAATTTTATTTTAATATTGTAATACCACTATAATATATTGAAAAGGTTTATCAATTAAATAATTTTAATTTAAAAAATTTTAGTTCAAACCAAAAACTAAAATAAATTAAAAACCCGCACTTTACTTTAAAATTTTTAAGGATTAAAAAAAAACACATATGGTGAGTATAACAGTAAGCTTGCAAGCTTATAGCAAATAGTTTGAAAGGTTAAACTGATTGAAAAGATGAAATTATATAATGCTTGCAGCTGCCAGGTATGTTCAGAGGCTGAAATGAATAGTTTTTAAACTAGTAGTGTCACTAGTTTGACAACAGCCTGTTGACTAATAAGAGCCTATAATATTTTACTCAAATACACTTTGTGTACTTTCAGGCTGATTATTTTTTAAATGAGCAAATTTTGTGTAGCTTTAGGTAGTTGGACAGTTGCCTTTTTACTAGTCAAAACCTTGCAGATTCATTTGAGGGTATAATAAGCAGTAGCTAGACAGTTGCCTAAGGACTTGCAGATTTTTTCAGTGTAGAATGAACAATGAAATTGTTTCTATTATAACAAATCTGTTATTCTTCATTCGACAAATTTGGTTGAGAAAATGAGACTACGAGAGATGTCACAAAGGCCCTGCCTATAAATCTTTCTTTAAAAAAAGAAAAAACGAATTTCAAGTCCTGTTCAGGCTGACTTCTTCACAATTACACGGCCCACACTAATCAGGTAAAAGATGATCAAGAGCGAATCCTGGGTTGATGGAGAGTTGTCCTCCGAAGGATATTTCTCATTTTAATACCCAAATTTAAAAATGAAAAAAAAAAACATTTAAAATGAGTTGCATTCATAACCAAAGGTATCTGTGTTTAAGAACATTATCTCATGTCAATTTGTAAATGTTGTCCTCTACGCCATAACTTTGGATGATGATATTTTATTATATATTAGAGTAATGTTGTCTAATTATTTGCTCAGAGGTAGAAGCTCATTAGACTTCTTAATTCAGATTGCATTTAGTGTGGACCCTCTAATTTTTCATTTGTTCAATAGCAGATAAGGATTTGCAAGGCAGGAGTTCTATCTGATGACAAGATGGACAACTTTCATTTGTTCAAAGTTTGGTATATTCTATTACTGTTCCATTATCTATGTATTTTTAGAATTCTCTCCTCTTCTGAGTGGCGTTCAGCTCTCCATTAATAAGGAAGTAGCAACCTTGATATACTGGTTTACAGGGACAACTTTCTGACCAGCTGTAGCCACAACTGTAAATTTCTCTTGCCATGAGCAGCGTGGTCTTGACCATCTCTCAAAACATGGCTTGGCATAAATTCATAATCATATGTTTTTTGTTACATCCAAAACTGTGTTGTACAATGACTAAAACTGCTGAATCCAAATACATTTGTTGAACTCTTTTTAAGGAAAATTGTATGTAGATTGAACTTTTAATTTTCTTATGACAGATGTGCTTATAATTAAAGCATCTTATTCGTTTTTTTTAATGGAACGTACAATCCATTCGAAAGGCATTTTTATCTGCTAATTCAAGACAAGAAGTGGTCAATTTAGAATATGGTCTGAGGTTCCACGTCCATGGCTGAACAAATGGGTTTACACAAATAGCCTACCATTACTCCCCATGCATTTCCGGTGAAAATAGTAAGTTGATAAGGTTACGATAAAAATATGCATTCTTTCTAGGTATTTTTCAGTGAGAAAGCTAGACTCCAGGTTCATTTTCAGCAGTATTTTCACAGGTGAACTTAAGATTAGAGGATCTAAACCTGGTATTTTGTAGTGTCTCTCTCACTTATCACCCCTTTAAGATCGAGATAAGAAAGATTTGAAACCTAGACTTTTTTATAGCAAGTGTCTCTCATTCAATACTTTTTATATAGAAATGTGCAACTATTTTATGTATTTATTTTTCACCCATCACTCCTATACCTTGCTGTCCAGATCAAAATTTTGAAATTGCTGTTCACAAAAAGTAAGTCTAATATAAAAGTGTTTGTATATATATATATATATATATATATATAATATAAAATTAAAATAAAATTTATTTATATTATATATTTTTAATGAATTTAGATAGATTATTACTAAGGGTTTTGTTTTTTTAAAATGAGGTTTGAACTTTGAATCTTTAAAAAAAATTAAAACCTTTACCACTACAATAAACTTATAACTATTTATATTATTATATAAATCTTATTTTTGAAATTAATTTTTTAATATAATATTTTTTACATCAAAATAATTAATTATATTAATATCATTTAATTTATAACTATTTATTCTCAATTTTAAAAGCATATACATGTGGGTATCTTGGTCACAAATAAACAAAATTTTCCTTCTATGGGTAACTTTTCAAGCAATTTGTCAAACTTCTTGTGCTACTCAACCCAATATTGATCTTCTTGGTTATTTCAAGTTATAGCATGCAGGCCTAAAATTTTCATTCACTTGTTTTATGTGATTATTTAAATGTTGTTTTTAGATTTAAATTTGGTCTTATTTGTAGTGACCATATTTTAGTTTCACTCCACCTTGATTTACAGGCGCAAAAGTTGATTGACGAAAGAGAGACCTATCACCTCCCTTCTAACTATGGTTATAGAATGGTTATTATATCTTTCCATATAATAGCACAAAATGTATGATAGAGGTTATTTGTAGCGAGAACCACATATAATTTGTTATGATTGAGGTTATAATTACATATATGTTAATGGAAGGCTACAAATGTACAATAAAGGATCATGAAGTTAAATTCTCTTTTCCATGATTAGAGGAAGTAGTAAGTTTAGTTGAAGCTTAAATAATGATTAAGATTTACTGCAATATTTATTGAATTTTATAAAATTAATGTGTAATTGGTATTTAACCTCTAAGCTTTGTATCTGTTGTACCATGTCCTCTAAGCTTTGATCTACTTTTTCTTCATAGGCGTTAACCTCAAAATAATTGGTATTTCTTTCAATATCCTTACTTATTGGTCTCCACTATTTATTTACTTTCATCTATGTAGACCTATTTTTTGGAAGTTAAAACCATCCTCATCTATATCCATTTGTACATTTCTTTTATGATTTTCTACATATGTTTCTACTGGATTCTTCTTAGGGCATGATCTCTCAATATGCTCCACCTTATGACATCTACATCTAAAAGATATGTTTTCATAATCCATGGTTTGGATCCATAACTTACCCTCATACTTAAGAATGATTGATTCTAGTAAAGGTTTACTGATATCAATCATGACCAATATATGGGCATAAATAGCCAAGAATCTATCTTTTGTAGTTTCTGAAATCTCAAAGAATTTTCCTAAAGTGTCGCCTATTGCCTTAAAGGTATATATTTCCCAGAATTCAATGGGCAACCTATACATCCTAAGCCAAAATAATACTAGGAATATCTTTACATTTTCAAGTGTAAAGCCTTCATACCAACATGTAAGAAAGAGTCCTACTCTTCCCATAAACCAAGGACCCCCTTTTAGGATTCTATCACTTTTCTCAAAACAAAAAATGGATAAGAAGAAACCTTTAGGAAGAAAGGATAGACTCACTCATGAAGATTTCCAACTCCTATTAATCCATTTTCTTAGCGCCAAAGCCCCTCATCAAGACCCATAAAATTTACCAATGACTATCTTATCTTTGAACAACAAGGATTTTTGATTTGTGAGGTCCTCCCTAATCTCCACTACTAAGGATGACTCTAAGGATTTAGTTGTAAATTGGTCCATGGTAAGGAAACTATTATCATTTAGTTGTAAATTTACCAGTATATCCTATAGCAATTATATTATTTGAAAATAAACCTACAATAATTAGCATGCAAAAATTCTAAGATAATGAAGGGATTAATAAAAATTAGCTAAAAAATTATGTCTAGATAAAATGTCCTACCTTGTTGATGCCTTAACCCTCCATTATTCCTCTCATCATCCAAACCCTAGCTAACAAATATCTACAATTTCATTTGCCATGACTTGAAAAATTGTCACTGCCTGGTTGACTTCACAAGGTTGTATCTCCCACAATACTACTCAGATCCCTTCATATGACAACTCAATTTAAAGCTCTTCATATTTTGCACAGATTGGTCCAAGAATCATCTGAATTGAACAACCCTTCACAAATATGTCTCCAAAAAGATGAGATGTTTTTCTAGAAAAAATTACCCTAACATCGTCCTTGTTTCGAACAACTATTTTCATAAGGTCATATCTCCCTCAATACTACTTGGATTCTTTCATATAGTCACTCATTGTAAAACTCTTTAGTTTTAGCATAAACTGGCCTAAGAATCATCTGAATCGAACAAATCTATGGCTCCTAAAAGATGGGTTATTATATTTCCTAGCTTTACCCATGCAGAAGACTAACATGAATCAAAGGGATAACTTAATAACAACATAGGAAAAATTAGTGCAAAAATATCAAGTGTAAAAATTATTTTCTAATATATTTTTTGTGTCATTATGCAAGGCGACTAAGTTGTCCTGCTTTGACCACTTTATACATCTAAATGGACTACGTTTGGGTTGTCTTAGTTCATGTGTCAACAATTTGATCTTCCACTAGTGCTAAATTGTATGGATTGACTTTTTCAATGTCCAACTATTCTACTACTCACAAGTGTCCAACAAAGGTAGGGATACTGCTTGAGAAGTTTAACATTGAAGATTGGATGCAAACCAAGATAAGATGGATGATTCAATTCAAAGGTATTCTCTCCCACCTTTTTAATGATGGTGTATGGTCCATCGCGAAGTGGTCTGATATTCCTATGGGGACCTACAAGTATTTCTTTCTAAAGACGCTACCATACCTTATCTCTAACCTTGAATTGAGGAGGGTGATAGCAAAACTTAGCAATCCATTTATTTAGGCAAGAGCTTATTTAATACATGCCTTGGTGTTACAATAAGAAGAATGATGCTCCCAATGAGGAGATTATTACATGCAAGAAATATTAAAATAATGCTCCATCTAAAAATGCATGACCTAATTATTATAATACTAAAATAATGTAATAAATTATTCCTAACATTACCCCTTATTACATTATTTGGAATAGGAAATGTTACTACCCCCCATTTAATTTAGAGAAATTCTAAGCTTTAGTTGTAGCTCTTGGATTTGGTTATGGTTCTAGCTCTTGGATCTTGCTCTTGCTTGGGTAAACACCTCTAGGTTTGTTGCCTCTAGGTGTAATATTCCTATGGGGACCTACAAGTCTTTCTTTCTAAAGATGCTACCATACCTTATCTCTAACCTTGAATTGAGGAGGGTGATAGCAAAACTTAGCAATCCATTTATTTAGGCAAGAGCTTATTTAATACATGCCTTGGTGTTACAATAAGAAGAATGATACTCCCGAGGAGATCATTACATGCAAGAAATATTAAAATAATGCTCCATCTAAAAATGCATGATCTAATTATTATAATACTAAAATAATGTAATAAAATTTCCTAACATTTCTCCTTATTACATTATTTGGAATAGAAAATGTTACTACCTCCCACTTAATTTAGAGGAATTCTAAGCTCTAGCTCTAGCTCTAGCTCTTGGATCTTGCTCTTGCTTGGGTAAACACCTCTAAGTTTGTTTCTTGGGTAAACACCTCTAGGCGACTAAGTTATCCTGCTTTGACCACTCTATACATCTAAATGGACTACGTTTACGTTGTCTTAGTTCATGTGCCAACAATTTGATCTTCCACTAGTGCTAAATTGTATGGATTAAATTTTTCAATGTCCAACTGTTCTACTACTAATAAGTGTCCAACAAAAATGGGGAAAATGCTTGATAAGTTTAACATTGAAGATTGGATGCAATCCAAGATAAAATGGATGATTCAATTCAAAGGAATTCTCTCCCACCTTTTTGATGATGGTGTATGGTCCATCGTGAAGTGGTTTGATATTTCTATGGGGACCTACAAGTCTTTATTTCTAAGGATGCTACCATACCTTATCTCTAACCTTGAATTGAAGAGGGTGATAGCAAAACTTAGCAATCCATTTATTTAGACAAGAGCTTATTTAATACATGCCTTAGTGTTACAATAATAACAATGATGCTCTCGAGGAGGAGATCATTACATGCAAGAAATATTAAAATAATGCTCCATCTAAAAATGCATGACCTAATTATTATAATACTAAAATAATGTAATAAAATATTCCTAACATTCTCCCTTATTACATTATTTGGAATAGGAAATGTTACTACCCCCACTTAATTTAGAGGAATCTTAAGCTCTAGCTCTAGCTCTTGGGTTTGGTTATGGTTCTAGCTCTTGGATATTGCTCTTGCTTGGATAAACACCTCTAGGTTTGTTGCCTCTAGGTATGATATTCCTATGGGGACCTACAAGTCTTTCTTTCTAAAGATGCTACCATACCTTATCTCTAACCTTGAATTGAGGAGGGTGATAGCAAAACTTCACAATCCATTTATTTAGGCAAGAGCTTATTTAATACATGCCTTGGTGTTATAATAAGAAGAACGATGCTCCCGAGGAGAATATCATTACATGGAAGAAATATTATAATAATGCTCCATCTAAAAATGCATGACCTAATTATTATAATACTAAAATAATGTAATAAAATACTTCTAACATTCCCCCTTATTACATTATTTTGAATAAGAAATGTTACTACCCCCACTTAATTTAGAGGAATTCTAAGCTCTATCTCTACCTATTGGATTTGGTTATGGTTCTAGCTCTTGGATCTTGCTCTTGCTTGGGTAAACACATCTATGGTTGTTTCTTGGGTAAACACCTCTAGGCGACTAAGTTGTCTTGCTTTGACCACTCTATACATCTAAATGGACTACGTTTGGGTTGTCTTAGTTCATGTGTCAACAATTTGATCTTCCACTAGTGATAAATTGTATGGATTGAATTTTTCAATGTCCAACTTTTCTACTACTCATAAGTGTCCAACAAAGGTGGATATAATGCTTGAGAAGTTTAACATTGAAGATTGGATGCAAACCAAGATAAGATGGATGATTCAATTCAAAGGCATTATCTCCCACCTTTTTGATGATGGTGTATGGTCCATTGCGAAGTGGTCTGATATTCCTATGGGGACCTACAAGTCTTTCTTTCTAAATATGCTACCACACCTTATCTCTAACCTTGAATTTAGGAGGGTGATAGCAAAACTTAGCATTTATTTAGGCAAGAGCTTATTTAATACATGCCTTGGCGTTACAATAAGAAGAATGATGCTCTCGAGGAGGAGATCATTACATGCAAGAAATATTAAAATAATGCTCCATCGAAAAATGTATGACATAATTATTATAATTCTAAAATAATGTAATAAAATATTCCTAACATTCCACCTTATTACATTATTTGGAATAGGAAATGTTACTACCCCTACTTAATTTAGAGGAATTCTAAGCTCTAGCTCTAGATCTTGGATTTGGTTATGGTTCTAGCTCTTGGATCTTGCTCTTGCTTGGGTAAACACCTATAGGTTTGTTGCCTCTAGGCTTACCATTGGGTATACCATTGGTTGGCCTCTAGGTTTGCTACTAGGTTCGACTTTACGTCTGCCACTAGTTTTGCCATTGGGTCTGTCTCTTGGGATGCCACCTTCTTTAAGCATCCTTCTTTAATAGAATCTATTCAATATTTATTTCATGTCCCATTGTGTGATATATATCCATCCACAATCAATATGTACCTTATTGGTCATTTTTTGTTTGTGCCAACATATGGTTCTAGGAGTTGCATGGGATTATGATTTTATGAACTTAGTGTTACTAGTTCCTACTTGACCATCATAGCCAAGGCCTTCATGCTTTGGCCTTATACTTGGCATTATGGGATCTCTTATGCCTTGCCCAATATTTTACCATTATAACCCATTTGTTTCATTATATTAGAGTCAATTCCTTTGGTGTGTTTTTTAAAGCACCCAAGTTCTTTTTCTTCAATATGGATTTCAATACCTGTAGTAATATGACCTTTGTCATGGCCACCACTATCATCAATTGAAATCGAGTCATTAGTATCACAAGCTATATTTATCTTTGTGATAAGATCGCTTGTGTCATAATAAACATCTATCATCAAGGGATTGAGGTCGCTTGTGTCACAACAAGCATCAACCACCATGGGCTTGACCTTCAACTGCTCCTTTATTTTCTCTCTTTTTATGCTTAGATTCCAAGTGTGATTAAAGAAATGTATATCGTCCTTACAACATCAAAAGGATTATAACATCAGTTGTATGAAGATCTTCACAAACATCAACATCTTTGAGAATTGTTTGCAAACAACTCCTTACTGTGTCAAATTTTCTATCTTCAAAAATATCATTACCTACTAGGAAGCAAAGACTTTTATCTGGTGTGACACACTTGTGAACTTTTGATTGATTCAGGGTTTGCTTTCTCTTATTTTTTTCCATGTGAATTTTAAGTTGATAGAGAGAACAAAATTTAAGGTGTTGGACTCTATTGAAATTACACCTTTTACTATATTTGATGATCTTAAAATATAGTTTTGAACTTTGTAAGAAATGTAAAGGTGTCAGACTTCACCAATATTCCACCTTTTACAATTACGTAATAAAGGTCAAAAATTTGCTTTTACACCTTAATTGCTCTTCAAAAAATATAAAGAGCACTTCCTATAGGATTTTTTTTTTAATATTGCTTGTAGAAGGAATGTTCCCTTGTTTTTTAAATAGAATGACCTAAAAATAAAGACATCCCCTTGTTGCAAAACAAAAAAAATTCTCCCTTTTTAGAAAAATTAAATCACAAAAAGCGCTATTTTTTTAAAAATAAAATGACTTTTGTTTTTAATAAATTCCCTCTTTCCTTTTGTTAAACCAAATAATGCACTTTAAAATAAAATTCCCCCTTAATAAAAGAATGTGCTCGCCCTTTAAAAAAAAATTGCCCTCCTTTTTTCTTAAACAAACTCAAGCATTTCAAAAAATAACCCCTATTTTAATAAATGAATACCCTTGGGTGTAAACTTCAATTTTAGACCCATAAGGGATATCGTAGTGGTAAGTCCTTGGGTTTTTATCTAGGAGACCCAAGTTCAAACCTTGGTAAGAGGGGACCGAGACCCCTCATAAAAACCCATGTAAACTTAGTTTCTAATCAAGTGGTATTAGCTCAACCAGTTAAATTACTCAAACATATCAAGGAGGAGACCCAATTTCAAATCTTACCAAATGATACATAGATAATATCCAAGATTTATTGTAATAACAGTATGTATGGGCCCGTTTCAATCCCATGTAACCCATAAAAAAATCCCATGACCAGTTGGTCCTAAAGTTCTTAACCATTGCACCCTAATCGGTGGGACGGACCCACTCATCGGGTTTGAAAGAGGAGCTACAAACTTGTATTTTTTTAAAATTAAGCACCTAGGAAGATTAAATTAAGAACCTAGATACCGGTAGCCTAAAATCCTTCATCTATATATGCTATCCAACTCAATGGACCTACTTGTCAGGTATGAAAGACTATCACATGGTGAAGCACTTGGTTTGATGTGCACCTTTTTAATCAATTCTTGGATCTGCATCCTAATTTCATCATTTTTAAGGATTGATTTGTGATAAAAAAAGAGAATTAGACAAAGGAGAACCATGAACTAAATCATTGGAATACTTTATTCACAATGAAGTGAAACTTCAATTGGTGACTTAAACAAGCCATCATATTCAACTACAATTTGGTACATCTAAATTTGTTGTGTAGAGCCTATGATAGATCTAGAAATAATTCTCTTGTTTTATGACTTAACCATCAATAGAATGAATTTTATTATTTTTTAATCTTCCTGTATTGTTTAGCATTGATTAAGAAAACAAAGGTAGGAGGGGATTCCTATGGTATCTTATAACATTGACCTTTGATAATGATGATGGAACTTCGATGCCTAGAATCAATTTATTTTGACTCCCACTATTAATAATAAAAGGTAATGGCTTACCCTTGAACCATATTTGTGAGTGAAATAGGTATTTTGCCTCTTTGGATTCTTCCTGTGGCTCCTTTGGTGCAATATGCATCATGGCAATGACCACATTTGATTTAGATTTCACAATCCACTTTCCTCTAACCTCAATCTGTGAATGTGAAGCTAGTGGTGTAGTGGATGTAGAGGGTTGCAACTCAACAAACAATAACTAAATTGTTTAACACTCCTTCCTCGAATGTTAGTTGCTCTTGTGATAATCATGCCATTTTTCGGTCTTGGATTTTGAGGGATTGTTTTATTAGGAATCCTTTTTTTTCTTCTAATTATAATTTTAGGGTTAAACTTCTCTATCTTGATTATTTGGAGAGTCACTCTTGCTTTTTTTTATCTAGTACTTAGTATTCTAGTTTTTTGTTATTTGCTCATTTTCTATATTTGTTCTTATGCTTCTAATCCAATTTTATAGCAAGTTTGTATGCCTATTCCATTATTTTAAATTCAAAGATGACCATATCCTCCTAAATGTACCATTGTAGCCCATTACAGTACTTGAGGATTTGATATCTTTTGGTATTTTGAATACCTAGTTTTGCTGCCATGGAATGAAAAAGTTAGTGAAATCTTCAACAAATTGCTCTTTACTTTGATGCAATTGTTACCATCGCATGTATTGGTCTTCATAGGCTCTTAGGGATAATATTCTTCTTTTATGGTATTTATGAAATAATCCCATGTAAAAACTACTTCATCCTCATTCTCCTCCTTAACCCTATTACAATATGCTTCTCACCAATTTCGAATTGATAATGAAGTTGTTAAAAGTGCAAGAGTGATTTTATCACTGAAGTATGAAGATACTTTATCCAACCAATTTTTAGGGCATCAACATTAATTTTTACTTCAAAAGTAGGAATATATCAAAACTCACCTACACCTTAAAAGGTATTAGAGCATTCAATGGTGATAGGGCAGTGGGAGGTTGTGATGAGGACATTGCAAAATTTACAGTAGATTCATTAATGAATTTGAGCAAACCAATCCATCATATTATTCCTTATTTCATGATGGCTTTGTTAAACTTCTTGAAATGATTGACTTTATTAATTTTACCAATTCTAATTCCCACCTGAGCTCATTTGAAATGACAAGGAAGGTAACCAAAGGGATCTCGCATTTGATACCCAATTGTTTGATATTCTATTCTTGTGTTTATGGACATACACTCAAAAGACAACACTATAATACTAAATATTGTCATCATTGATGGTCCCCGCTTGGTACAATTGTGCCTCACATAGAAGCAACATAGTAGTTCGTAATTGAGAGCATGGGATTCAACTCAATTGGGAGCCTTTGGAGTTTTTGCAAGGTTGGATCCTTGTTAAGATGTGATAATCAAGGCACTAGTTGCTCTACAAAGGGAAAGGGGTGCGAGAAAACAAATAAACTCAACAAGTAAAAAAAAAGGAGCGATGCACCAAGATATCCACTAACATCTTACTGCAAAAATAGACCTGAACGTTATGTGCCAACGATGAAAACTTTATCTCCTTGACATAATGAAGTGCAACAAAGATCTACCATTTATATGTACATATGAGTAGGCAGGTCCTATAGGAGAGCCAAGCTCGTAAGTGACTCAATCCAAAAATAGATACAGGCCCCTTACACACACATACAATTAGAAAATATGATACTTAGGCAAAATATCACAAATACATGAACATACATAGCAACAATTCTATAGGAAAAGGCTAAAAATATAGGGTCCCTTGTATATATACAATGCAGACAAAATTTTACAAATATTGTTTTAGAAGTGAAGGTTAAAAAATGCCCACAAGTTGCTCAAGAACCACAACTATTTTTATAGAGAAAAATGAAAGGAAAGCCTACAAATAAACAAAGTTGTAAACTTGTCAATCCTTTATAAAGCTAAGACTACTATTTATAGATTTACAAGGGAGGATTTTCCCTCCAAAACTCATGCAAAGATTTCTAGATGATTATCCTTTCAGATACTAAGTCATGTCTTATCTGATTATTTGTCTCTTTAGGATTCTTTGGATTTTAATATATGAATATCAGTCGATCCCAACCCTTGGATGAGAAACTATCACCTTAAATGTCATCTACCCATTTTTTAGGGATTCCTGCTACCTGGGTGTAGAAGATTGCTTTAGTTTAATGTTTTGGATCTTTGAGCTGCTTTTGTCATGGCTCCATGTTGTTGTTTTTCTTTAAAAATATATTCTATAGGAAGGATAATCTTCCTCAAAAAATGTAAATTTTATTGATATGACTTTTGGGACATTGGAACTTATCTTCTTTGAGAGTTTTTATTCATATTTTGGTACCGTTTATCTCTAGATATTAAGGATTTTTTGCCTTAAGTTCCTTTGTCAAGACTTTTGTTGGTGCATTTTGTTTGCGAGTCTGGAACTTTTAACCTTTGAAAATTTCTTGCTCATGAGATCTAACCTTCAATTGATTAAGCATTTTTTATCAAACCTTTCTTCATGTTCCTATCTATGTCTCAAACTATCACTTTTGAAAGGTGTAGTGATTTATCATTATAGTTCTAATGGCTTTCAAGGGATATTTAGCTTGCTAAAGATAAGAAACTCAAAAATTGGTGTCTTATTCTAGTGGGCACAAATTCAAGAAAATTTCCCTAAAGTGAAAGTTACCAGCAGATAAACCACAACTTTGAAATTTTGTAGATGGTGAAGACTTTAATTGGTGGGTTAGATTTACTTTTTTAAACTCCTAGGACATGCATGAAGTTTCAGCTACTTTCTTCATTTTTTTTAGTGTGATATTTTAGTGCAAGATATTTAATTTCTCTTCTTTAATTCAATTTTTCTTGGCAAGCTCACCACTCCTCTGATTTATGCAGCCCCTTAGAAATCCTCCTAGTACATTTACTAATCATTCAGATCCACCTTCTTGTCTTTATATGCCACCATAGTTTTGTCAGTATTATTTATAAGATTCATTTATTTAAAATGCAAAATTTGGCTACGTTCGTTGCACCAACAAATTCTCATTTGTCCCCTTCATCGGAATCTATAATTCTCAGACCATATTGATCTAAAATTTTGCTTTCCCCACATTTTCAATTTTTTGAACATGTGCTTTATCACTTTTTGATGTTATTGGGTAGCTTGCCTTGGAAAGGAAGGCATTCCATCGAAGCTTATTATGAATAGATCTTCACCCCTTCTTTGCCTTCCCATTGATTCATTTTAATAGTCTAGAAGGTCATTAGCCATGCGTCCATTCTATTCTTTTGTTGTCCAGCTATTAGGTGTCATCTCTTCTTCTGACCTATACCTTGGCTTGTTGATCATCGAGATGGTCAATTTGTCATATGCCATGCCTATTGGTATTTATATAGGTATTGTTGATCATGACCTTTATCCAGACAAAAGTTGTACATCATGTGTGTGTGGATATGGATGATAACAAGGAGACTCCTCATTGTCATCCAAAGCTTGGGGAGCTTGGTCGAAAATACTCACTAGCTTTGACTATAGGGGTGTAGATATTAGTAATTTCTGTCATGTGTGTTCCCATTCCTTCTTGGTTTGGACCTCTTCTTGTTTTACTTTTCCTTTAAGCCTTCTTATCAAGAAGGTAGCAAGTTGGTCCCAACTAAAAATATAGTGTGTAGGTAGGAAATCATACCTTTGTTGGACCTTGTCTTTTAATAAGGCTACTAGTAGTCTAAGGGCCACATCTTGCTCTATGATGTAACGTGTTTGATAGATGAAGATAATATCTTGTAGGTACTCCAATAGGGTTGATGGTCCTTCACCAGTGTATTATGGAAAGATGCCTAATAGTGATTTTGGAAGCTTTATCCAAACTGCTAATTGTTATGGATGGTACAATGGGCTTCTATCATCCTAAAAAGGGATGATTTAGATGATAGGGTGGTCATGCTTGGATATTTTGAGTCCTTTGAATTGTTGTGGAATCACTAGTGAATGCAACTTCTTGCTTCTTAAAAATAGATAGATAAATAATTTCACCCGAACCTTGGTTCGGTACCTTCAATAACAACTTCTTTTGGTGTTTGTTCTAGAGAGGAGTTTCAAGGTAAGAAAATAGGCACTTCAGCAAACAAGAAATATACTAAGACCCTCACCAAGTCTTAGCCCTACTCCTTGTTACGATTTTGGGACCAAT
Organism: Wollemia nobilis; assembly: GCA_028583015.1. Classification (NCBI taxonomy): domain Eukaryota; kingdom Viridiplantae; phylum Streptophyta; class Pinopsida; order Araucariales; family Araucariaceae; genus Wollemia; species Wollemia nobilis. The sequence continues at coordinate 12,505,413 of JAQPPZ010000754.1, read as the reverse complement.
GATGTGTCATTGGGGTCCCATCGGGCATGCTATTAAATTGTTGTTGTCTTTGATTATCCCCACTTAGGACAATCATACTTTGTGTTGGAGCAACACAACAAGCTACAACTGAGAGCATGAGGTTTGGCTCAATCGAGGGCCTTTGAGAGTTTTTACAAGACTCGCTCCTTGTTAAGATTTGATCTTCAAGGTGCTAGTTGCTCTATAAAGGGAAATGGGTGTGAGAAAACAAATAAACTCAATAAATAAAAGAAAAATAAGTGATGTACCAAGAGATCCACTAATATCTTCCTATAAAAATATGCCTGAACACTATGTGCCATTGGTAAACAATTCCTCTCCTTGATATAGCGAAGTTCAATCAAGATCTACCAGTTATATGCACATATGAGCAAGTGGGTCTCATAGGAGAGCCAAGCTGGTAAGTGACTTAGTTCAAAAATAGACGCAGGCCCCTCATACACACATACACTTAGTAAATTTGATGCTCAAGAAAAATATCACAAATACATACACATACACAACAATGAATATGCAAGAAAAGGTCAAAAATAGACATAGACTCCCATGTATATATAATGCAGGAAAACTTCTAGAAAGATTATGCCAGAAGCAAGGGTTTGAAATTTCCCACAAGCCACTAAAGAACCAAAACTATTTTTACAGAGATAAATGAAAGAAAAACTTACAAATACATAGAGTTGCAAACTTGCCAATCCTTTACAAGGCTAAGACTACTCCTATTTATAGATTTACAAGGAAGGATTTTCCCTTTAAAACTCATGTAGAGATTTATAGGTGGTTGTTTTAGATACTAATTTATGTCTTGTTTTACTATTTGTCCCTTTAGGATTCTTTGAATTTGAAGATATGAATATCAGTCAATCCTGACCCTCGGATGAGCAACTACCACCTTACATTCCATCTACCCATTTTTTGGGGATTCTTGTTACCTGGGTGTAGAAGATTGCTTTAATTTAAAGTTATGGATCTTCAAGTTGCTTTTATTGTGGATGCATGCTATTGTTGTCCTTTTGAAATATATTATATAGGAAGGAAAATCTTCCTCGAAGAATGTACACTTTATTGATTTACACTTATCTTCTTCGTGAGTTTTTCTTCATATTTTGGGACCGCTTTTCTCTAGATATTTAGGATTTTTACCTTAAGTTCCTTTGTCAAGACTTTTTTTGGTGCCTTTTGTCTATGACTTAGAAAATTTTGGCCTTCAAAAATTTCTTGCTCATGAGATATGGCCTCTCATTGATTGGGTATTTCTTATCAAACCTTTCTTCATGTGCTTGTGCATGAAACAAAATTCTACTTTTGAAAGGTGTAGTGATTTATCACTACACTAACAAAACTTAAAATTATGAGTAAAGAAAAATCAAGAAATTTTAATTTAGAAAACTATATAAGAAAAATTGCATAATGATTTTATTGCTCATAATTTAGATTAAAATACAAATAATATTTGAGAAGATATGGGAGGCTATAACATTGAATCCATTACTTATGCTTGTAATAGTGATGGGTGCATTGCTCTTTATACAAGAAGTGGGGTGTTGTTGGAAATTAATTGTATTGAATATGGAAGGTCACCTATATGGAAATGTGGTGATTCACCTTGCATGAGTTACAAAGTGCATATTAAATAAAAAATACATACATATGACTTGTCCTTTTGTGTTTTGTCTTCTACTAATGTATCGACATGGTTAGAAATGCATTTTGGCTACATAAATCTAAAAATAGAAAATCTATATTTGTAGTAAGTATTTTGTTTTGCATTTTTTAGGGCCTTCAAAGCATTTTTCCAATAAAGTTGCTGGTAAATCTACAATGACATAGTTGCCTACTAAAATTGTTGTTCTCCCTCTAATATTTCCAACTCTTCATCAGTGGATCAAAATGAATTCCCAAGCATAATTCCTCTAAAATTGTGGTTAGAATTAAAAAATAGATTTTGGGAATAAAGCCATGTTCAAAAAAGGTTACATGCTTGGATCATTTAAAATCTTTATCAATTTAGTGTTTTACCTATAAATATTTAGGTCTTAGTCTAATGTTACTACACTTTGCATTAACAACTCATTATGATAACTTTATTTTAGCCCTTCCATTTATTACATCACAAGGATTTAAGTTGTAGTCCTCTGTTACTCTACTTTGTAGTAGAATTTTATTGATGACTTTCTCTTCCCTTCTACTATATCTTTGCTATGAAACGTTCATTCAAGTTGTACAAATAATAAAATGCTTGAATTGATACCCTTGGATTAGCACCAATAACTATTGCTTTGAAATTTACAACTCTTATTTTCATTTTTCCATTATGCTTGTTGAATATTAGATTTTATTTTATTCATAATATATGATCAATAATTTATACCTAAAGTTATTATTATTATTTTTAATTCTTACATGTTATTATATGGCATTTAGAATTCTGAAACTTACATTTTCATCATGAGATGACACAACAAACAACAGTGGCATCAACTACTTTAATTCCCCCCAAACAATTCAACCATATACATATTGCTCAACAATACCAAGGTTTTATAGGTGCTATCCACTTAGTCACCCAAAGTTAGAGAAATGCCAATCGCACATAGCAATCAAACGAATCAACATTAGTGGTACTTCCTCCAATGACACAAATGACTGATGTGCCTTAACAACCAAACCAAGACAATCCACCACCCCAAATTCTCCTCCAAAACCATCCACCAAGACCAACCATCACATTGAGGAGTCGGTTGACATAATTTGATATTGGATTTGGCCAAACTATCGATATATAAGCTGACACAACAATCTCCCCTACATCGTGAAGCATTTATGGAGATCCTAAAATCCATTGAATTTTAGACACAAGATCCCAATGTTTTTGTAAAATTTGTGGGAAACATTCAGACATGCATGGAACCATCAATAATATTTTATGATTTTGAAATCAAAACCATGCCAAAAGAGATACCTAAGCCTCCACTACATATCATAGCTCATATTGATAAAATGTCCTTACAATACGTTTCAATTTATATTGGCTCCTTTATCAACATTATCAGCACACCAACACTTCAACACCTTAATCTTCTACCTTCACACAATGCTAGCTCCACCTTTACCCTGTGAGCTTTTAACAATGCCTTGTGCTCTACAATCAAAACAATTGTCCTTCCTATGCAATTAGGAGTCAAAACCATTCACACTATGTTCCATATCCTAGAAGGGGCCATGCAATACAACATACTCCTTGGGTACCCCTAAATTAGGGATATGAAGAGTGTACCCTCAACATTACATCAATGCCTAAAATATGTGCATGAGGGAAAATTCATTTTATACTCGTAGATGAAGAACCTTTCAAGTACTGCAACATCATCTCTAACCCATATGCATCATCCTTGTCATCCATCCATTTATCCATCACATTGCTAACCACTCCATCGATCCCAAGCCAAAAAACACCATCAAAAACACCTATTCAAGAGGCTCTCCCCATAGTAAATTACACCTCCACATCCTAAACCATCAACCCAAATCATGCTTCATATTCCACCTCATATCACCTTCCCATCACACTTGATCACCCTACAAATCAACCCTCACCTTCATCAGGTCACACCCCTCCACCTCACTCAAACAATTAGCTTCTCACCCCTCTAACTGTCACATGGGAGGGGTAAGCCTCCACATCATGGAGTCAACCACCCAATCAACCAACACTAACCATCACCTCATCTTATCCTAAGCCTCAAAATGTTAGCCACATCACTCAGTCAAACCCTTTGCCATCTACATCATCTGAGCCATAGATCTCTCATCAAGCCTCCACCACCACATCCACATCCATACCCACCCAAGTTGTAGTTCATCTCATCAACCCTAGTATTGGGGAGTACATAGTTCAAAATGTCACAATTACCCCACCTAGCATCGAGACTATTAGAGACTACGGTCACTCATATGATCCACCTTTAGCTATAGGTGTAGTTTATAACATGGGTTCAACTCTAAACAAGATCAACTTTGTGTATGGGAAAGTAGATTCTTTATTCGATCTACCTCCTCTTGATGAACCTCGACAATAATATTATGCCAATATCAAGTATTTGTTCAATCTAGATTTTCCAATGCGATATTTTTGATGGGTTAACTAGAAAGGATATGGTTTAAGATGACATGAACAAGATATTCGTAACATCTTTGAGCCACACTATTGAGAGATGCACGATCGCTCTGGCCTAGGATATAGGCCACAATTCTCTACATCTTCCTTTGAGGAATTTTTTCAATAGCTTACATTGAATCTCAAAGAGGAGGATGATGCGGATAGAGATAGTAGTGACGATAATGACAATGAATATATAGACCCTAATTTTGTACCTCTTTTGTATGAGACTTTTTGGAAAATACGATCACACATTGCAATGATTGAATCCTTTTTTGATGATGACTCTGAGGAAGACTTTCATAATGAATTTAACGTATGCTCAATCACATCTGATAGATTCAAGGAAGAGTCAGTCCCCATTGTACCCTTCACTAATGAGGATGAGTTTTACCTTTGAATGTTTTCCTATCCATCGACTCATATTTCATCTTCTTCTCTCGCTTGAGCAATCTGATGCACCAATTGACCCATAAGATCCACCTTGGCTACCTCCATGACATCATGATAATCCACTGATTTTAGATCAGCTGCTACCTTGAGAATAGGAATGAGATAACCCACCCTCTACATCATAGCCACAACAAGTCCTTCAAGTTAACATGTTTTTTATTGACTTGATGGCACCTCTTCGCAATCCATATGATTTGGCAAAACCAATTTCTATTGACATTAGCCTTATCGACATGGAATGGATCTCATCGTTGCCATCCATATAAGAATTCATCTTGTCTGAGGACTTGATAAGAGATTTCAATGCTTATATCCCTCTGCAATCCTCACCTTCCCTTTCATTCATTTTTTATAATGAAGTAGAAGAGACAACATTATAAATGTTCGAGGATGTTATTGACAATATTCATCTAGTCCCTACTCCCCATTAATTGGAGGAAGGTTCACACATGCTCATCGAAGACACTTTCGATCTAAACCTTAGTATAGATGCAGATAATCTACAAATAATTAAAGTAGGACAAAGTCTATCTGAAGAAGAAAAAGAGTAGCTTACAACATTGCTAGCAAAAAAGAATTTTTTTTTCGCATGGTCGTACAAAGACATGTCTAGCATTGACCCTAATTTGGTAGTCCACAATCTCACCTTGGATCCTAATGCAAATCCGATCAAACATAAATTAAGAAAATTACATCCTACCATAGCACTCGTCAAAGAAGAACTTCAAAATTTATTAGACGTAGGTTTCATTCAGCCCATTGACTATCCTGAGTGGCTCTCAAACATGGTACCCATTCGTAAATCCAATGGGAGGATTTGCATATGTAAAATTTTTTTAGATCTAAATAAAGTGTATCCTAAGGATGAATTTACCTTACCAAACATCGATATTCTTGTAGACTCTACTATTGGTCACGAAATACTTTCTATAATGGATAGTTTTACAGGATACAACCAAGTTCGAATAAATCCTAATGACGAACACAAAATAGCATTTACAACACCTTGGGGAACTTTCTACTCTAAGGTGATGTCATTTGGCCTTAAAAATACAAGAGCTATGTATCAATGCGCCATAATGTATATCTTCCATGACTACATGCATAAAATCATTGAAGATTATGTGGATGATTTAATAGCAAAATCTAAAACACATCTTGATCATATCAATGTATTAGAAAAAGTCTTTGATCGGCTTATAGAACATAAGGTAAGATAAAATCCTAAGAAGTGTATTTTTGGAGTTACATCTGGTAAACTTCTAGGATTCATTGTTTCAAAGTGCGACATTGAAGCAGACCCAAACAATATCAAGGCCATCATAGAAATTCCACCCCTAAGAAACCTTAATATGTTGCATAATTTACAAGGAAAGATTCAAGTGATTCGTCACTTTATCGCACAACTCTTGGATAAATGCAGGTCATTCAATAACTTGCTACAAAATGGGGTCAACTTTTTATAGAATAAAGAGTGTGAAGAGACTTTCAACAATATAAAGCAATATCTAGCCTCTTCATCAGTTCTAACGTCACTGCACCCTAGAGTCCTATTTCATATATATATCAGGTATATATTTTGCACTAGGGCCAATTCTTGCACAAAAGAATAAAAATCATAGAGAACAAGCAATTTATTATATTAGTTGAACATTTGTGATCTATGAAATCAGATACGCATATGTGGTATAATTGTGTCTAGCATTGGTTTTCACCACTAAGAAACTCAGTCGTTACATGCTTAGTCAAACCACTTATGTCATAGCTCATGAAAACCCTCTACGATACATGATGAATCACACATACAACAACACCCATACCACAAAATGGATAATAATATTAATAAAATTTTATCTTGAATTCATTAGCCAAAAATCCATTAAAGGTAAAGTGATAGTTGATCAGCTTGCGGAAGCTCCTCTTCCTAACGATCAACCTTTATTTATCAAGTTTTCAGATGATTCAATATTTATTATAACTGAATAGGAAGATGTTGGAAATAAAGCTAGTAAAAAGACCAAAAAGGAGTAAAAAAGGTGTAAAAATTTGTTTCAACTATAAGCTTTGGATCTTACCCCTTTTACCTCCTTGGACGATAGTTGACTAGACATGTAAGTTTGGCTTGGATGACAACTAACTGGGCAGGATTGGATGTCAAGGGAATCAAGGCGAACCAACTCAATTTCCTTTTCCCTTTCCTCCCTATTTCTTCTATTTCCCTAACTTCCCTATATTCCCTAAGTTCGGTTAATACTATGAGTATATATTCCAATGTAGCTGAGGTTTTCGAAGGTTGAATATAATATTGATTATCTAATTTTTGCTCCTAACTTCTCTCAAATCACATATGGTATCAGAGCCGAAGGCGAGGGAGGATTGAGGCCTGAGAGTCGAAGCCAAGGATAGCACGAGAATCGAGGCAAAGGAAGCCCGAGGATCGAAGTGAGAGAAACCCATAGAGCACAACTTGTAGCTAGACCAAGGTGGGGCCCGTAGCTCGAAGCTCAAGGCTAGAGAAACTCGAAGGCACGTAGATCGATGTGAACACCAGAGCAGGCCAGCACATCAACCAACGAATACAGGAGCGATGTAGAAGGACCGATCACAAAGCGACATGTGGCGACATGAGGACAAGTTAGGAGCTGACGCGAACAAAAAACAAGGCACAAGGAGCTGACGTGGACAGGCACGTGGCATACGAAGGAAGGAGCAACGTGGCGGACAAAGGTGGGTGGACAGAAGGCAAAAGGGGCGATCGAGAAATTGTCTAAAGGCAATCAAGAAGCATACTGCTTCTATGTGCTTTTAAAGCACAAAATCCCCTCTGCATAGCGGATGTGGGATTATTATTTTTTAAAATTTGTTTGCACAATCGACGAGATAAAGGAGGCAAGCATCCTCTGGATTCTCGTCGGGCCACACCGTTCGACTGGCTCGAGGAGCCAGCCATAAGTTGCCCGACCCCCTGCAGGTCGCGGGTTCGAAACCCAGCGACACTGATATTATTTTTTGTTTGAAATTACCACAAAACTCCATAATAAATATATGACCTTCCTCCTCCATACCTAGTCATGGGCATAGCTCGATCGGTGAAGGCAAATTTTTTGTGAATCTCATGTCCCGGGTTCGAATCCCGCAAGGACAAGTTTTATTAGTTTTTTTTTTAAAAGCTAAAAAGGGTTCGAATTAGGCTTTATAAGGAAGTTGGACTTCCTTAGCTCATGGCAGGTGAGCTACTGTCATGGCAAACACACACGCTGTAAGGCCCAAGGCCATCATATGTCAAGGGTTCGAAACCCTTTGCCCTCATTTCTATAGTTGAACTTTTTTAAAAATTATTATATTAAAAATATTTATATTATATTTAATAAATTAAAAATTTATTGTTTTTTTAAATTTATTTTTTTTAAAGCAATTATTTTATTTTATTAAATAAGAAATATAATTTTTTTTATTATAAAAAAAAGGGGACATCGCCTAGGAGGCAATTCATTGTAAAAGCAAAGTTTTTTGATTCAAGGAATCATGAAGAGTGTGTAATAAGCCTAAGAGGGTTAGTTTTTTTTTGTAAAAGAGACAGGATCAAATTGTAAAATTGTAACAAGGCATTGATGATAAGACCAAATGGTTGTTATCATGCCTTATGTGCAATTTTAGCACGAGAAGGTGCAGAGAGTTTTGATAACAAAGTCAGAGGTTATGGACTCAACATTGTGTTTAGTCAACTTCAAAATGCAGTGATAGCACATCAAAGGCATCCTGACTTAGGGTATAAGGTAGAATTTGAAGATAACTCATTCAGGAGTGAATTTGAACAATCAAAATCAGTACAAGCTGAAGCACAAGAATCAGAGTATACACACTATAGTAATTCAGTAGAAAATACTAGAACCAGAATCACCAAAAATCATACAGATAAGTGACGACGAAGAATAAGTGGCATATAACTTTGTAATTCAAGCGATCGCATCCCCACATCAGGAGGACCAAGCAGTCCATGATAGATTAGAACAATTCAAATTTGACTTAAATTTGTAATCTCTTCCTTCTTCCTTCTTCTTCTTTCCTTCTTTCAGCAAAAATACTTTATTGTAACCATAAAATAAAGAGAGTTTTTGGTAACTATGGCCTCACACAATAGATTACCTATACCAGAATTTAACGGTTATGACTATGAGTATTGGTCTATAAATATGAAGACCTTGCTCATAGGTAAAGGTTTGTGGGACATCATAGAAGAGGGCTACACAGAACCTTCAGACTAGACAACACTAAGTGTCACAGACAAGAAAACAAGAAAAGAAGAACAAAAGAGCAACTCTTCTACTCTTTCTCATCTCCAAGCTACATTGGAGAAAAGCATATTTCCCAGAATTATTGCTTGTATGACTGCACAAGCTGCATGGAAAGCATTGAGTGATGGATTTTAGGGTATTAATCAAGTGAAGCAGGTAAGGCTTCAAACATTGAATCAAGATTTTGAAAATATTTGAATGAAAGATAATGAAAAATTTGGTGATTATTATGTTAGAGTAAAAGCAATTGTAGATAAAATGGTTACACTAGGCGAAGAAATCGATCCTGATATAATTGTAACAAAAGTGTTGAGAACACTTACACAAAAATGGAACCATATTGCCATAATAATAGAAGAATCCAAAGATCTTTCCCTTTTAACGTTCAATGCATTGATCGGATCATTAATATCACATGAAGAGAGGTTTCCTAAAACTCCTTCAACCAACTATGGAGGTGATGATAAGGCCTTCACTTCCAATGAAAATAATGGAAGAGGATGGGAAATAGGTCAAGGTCGAGGCAAGCAAAGAGGTAGATGTAGAGGCACCTACAGAGGAGGCAATTCCAACAGAGGAGGCAACCAGAACAGAGGAGGCAATTCCAATAGAGGAGGCAACTCATATAGAGGAGGCAACCAACAAAGAGGTGGAAATCATAATCGAGGTGTAAATCAAGGACAAAGTGGCAATCAAGGGCATGGAAGTGATAAGTCCAAATCAGCTTGTTTCAACTGTGGCAAGCCAGGTCACTTCACTCGTGTCTTTTGATCAAAATCTTCACAAGATAGCAGCAATCAATATGGAAATTATGGAGAAGAAGATGATACTTCTAATATTTTTCTATCATATGGACAATCATATCAGAATTTAAATGACACATGGATTCTAGATACTAGTTGCTCAAACCATATGAGTGGCAAAGAAAAACTATTTGCTACTCTAGATTCCACTTATAAATCCCAAATCAAATTAGGGGATAACAAAGCATTGCAAGTAGAGGGCATTGGAGCCATGGTGGTTCCAACCAAAGAAGGACTAAAGAAAGTGAGTGACATATATTACACTCCAAAGCTCCAACACAATTTGCTCAGCGTTGGACAAATGATGGAGAACAATTACAAGCTAATGAAGGAAAATGTATTATTTTTGATAAAAATAATTGTAATTGTGTCATCACCCAAGTCCCCATGACCAAGAACAGGTTATTCCCTCTCAAATTTGATGAGCCAGGGGGAGATCAACTTGAAAATGTAGCAATAACAAATCCAAGTGTGTTGTGGCACTTGCGATATGGTCACCTTAATTTCGCTAGATTGAAATTGCTCACTTCTCAAGCTATGGTCAACAGAAGGTCTGTGAAGTATGTGCTTTGGGAAAGCACTCCACATTGAAGTTTCTGAGAGGACAAGTGTGGAGAGCCAACTATCCACTTCAATCAGTACATTCAGACATCTGTGGTCCGATGCAAACACAGAGTCTCAAAAATAATTATTATTTTCTCACTTTCATAGATGACTTCTCTAGGATGTGCTAGATTTATTTCTTAAAGCACAAAGATGAAGCATTTGATTGCTTCATAGATTTCAAAAACAATGTAGAGAATCAAAGTTGGAATTATGTAAAATGTCTTCGGACAAATCGAGGAGGTTCCTCAAAATAATTTTTAAACTATTGTAAAGCAAGTGGGATCAAAAGGCAATTCACCACATCCTATACCCCACAATAGAATGGTGTGGCCAAAAGAAAGAATCACACCCTAGTTGAGATGGCGAGATCGATGCTTCAGACAAAGCATCTCACTAATATGTACTAGGTTGATGCTGTAAAAACTAGTGTATAAATAGAAGTCCAACTTCTAGTTTAGATGGCATCACTCCTTATGAGGCGTGGTATGCAAAGAAACAAAATGTAAAGCACTTCAATTTTTTTGGTTCTTTAGCATATGCCCACATTCCTGATGAGAAAAGGAGGAAGCTTGATCCAAAAAGTCAAGCTTGTATATTTGTCAGGTATTGTGAGTCTACAAAATAATATAGGCTCTACAATCCCAAGAATCATAAAATTGTACTCTCCAGGGATGTAATTTTTGATGAAGGGGAGAATGGGGTCATCAAAAAATTTTTGTTGATGATGAGTCCCAAGATGTAAATTATTCATAGGTACAACAGGTGTCTCAAAAGAACAGGAAAGGCACACCACCCCCTCCAAGATCAAGCAGTTCAAGTACTTCAACCGCCACTCCAAGTCCTTCTCCACAAATATCAGTAAGTTCTTCACCAATGGACATTGACTCTCCATCAAGAGGCATAAGAAGTTTACAAAATCATCCATCCTTTCAGATGTTGGATCAAAATTTCCAGAGAAGATTCACTAGAAGCCAAGCTAGTGAAATGAATACAGTTTTGCAGCAACTTAAAAATTTACAATTGTATGGGGATGATGACTCCCAAGAACCTAGAGGATATGAAGTCAATTAGGCTTTATTGACTAATGCACAGCTAGAGACAACTAGCTATGAGAAGGCATGTACTCAAAATATAATACAAGAAGCCATGAATGAGGAAATAACCTCTATAAAAAATAATGATACATGGGAGCTAGTAAAGCTACCCAAAGGTAAAAAATGTGTTGGATGTAAATGGGTCTACAAGACCAAGTACAATGTTGATGGAAGCATTGAGAGGTATAAGGCAAGACTAGTAGCAAAAGGTTTTACTCAGAAATATGACATTGACTATGAGGAAAACTTTGCTCCTATTGCAAGACAAGAGACAATCAAATCAGTTCTTTTCTTAGCAGCCCATAAAGGATGGAATTTTCAACACATGGATGTAAATAGTGCTTTTTTGAATGGATACTTGATAGAAGAGGTGTATATTCAACAACCTCAAGGTTTCCAAGAATAGGGAAAAGAGAACTGTTGAGTCGTGTTTTCACCCAATTGTGAAAGCACACTCTCCGGTAGGATCTGAGTCCCAAAATCCTCTGCTTGCAAAGAAAGTAATTTCTCCAAGGTTCCTGTTATGTTGGTTCTTTAACACCAATGATGTTGTTCAATGTAATTGCTGGGAACACCTTAGGGTTGCAAGTGGATGTTAACAAGGGGCACTGTAGTTTACTTTAATTTGAATTTACAGTGGACTCAAAAATGAATAACTCTATTCTAATCTTGGATTTTGATGGGCTTTCAGTTATTTATTTAAATGACTATAAAAAAATACAGGAATGAAATAAAGGATTGAAATAAAAAGAAATGCAAATAAAGAGAAATAAAACTAAACTACATCCAGAATGTTGTCATCTCAAATTGACAAAACCGAAGATAATGAGGTTTTCTGCATGCAACCTAACCTATTGAACCTACAAATTCGCACAATCCAGATAAGCTAGGTGCGGGTTTCTGGGGTTTTTTACTGCAATTTCAGATTTTAGGCATTCGCATGAAGCAACCAAAAACATTTGCATTAAACTTCACCTAAAAGCCTAGAAATCTGAAAGGGAAAATAAAACATTAAATCTTGCATGCATAATGACTCCTTTCTTATCAATAAGATGTCAACTCTCTGTATTTCTATATTAAATGGTATATCAGTTACAATAACATAATGTTCCAGGTATTACAAATCTAGAACAAATGAAGGAAATTGCCCAAGTGCAGGCCCAGAATGGCATGAAGCCCTTGTCTCTACAACTCTGCAAGCAGCAATTTCCAACCCTTTCTATCAATCCGTGCTTCTGATTTTATACTAACTGAAACGGCTCTTCAGTTCTCCCTGTGTCTCTTTGTTTCACCTTCCAGCATGCGACTTTTCAAATTCCTCGCCTTTTCGTTGCTTTTGATTCATGCCCGATGCCGAAACGTTCGAAATCTTCCATTGCATGTAACGCTTCTGCAACTCTGACACCTGTATGCCACGTGTCTTACGCTTTCTGCACCTTCTATAACGGTCCCATGGAAATCGTGACATTATTCTGCATGCAGCTTGTTCCTCTGCCAGCACAGCGAAAATGAGACAGGTCGCGATATCGCGACGTTTTTCGTCCAACAACCTCCTTGCCTTCTTGCCCAACGAAAACGTGACATGTCACGAAATCGCGACGCTTTCCTGTTCCGTACACTCTCGGCCACAACCCATCATGAAATCGCTATGCAATTTGCTTTTTCCTCTTTCGCAGCTTTTTGTCATGAAATCGCGACACTTTTCTATTTCGTACCCTTTGCCTGTTTTTCGTCGCGAAATCGTGACAATTTTCACTTTCGAATGCTTTGCTGCAACCTGTCGCGATTTCGCGACGTTTTTTCACTTGATACACCTTTGGCCGCAATCTGTCGCGAAATCGCTACGCTTTTCCATTCTGTGCCCTTTGGCTCGATCTGTCACGATTTCGTGACGTTTTTGTGCTTTGGACCCCTTCGCTCGATCTTGTCGTGATTTCGCGACGCCTTTCACACTTCATGCCTTTTCGCTCAATGTGTATGTGAGTTTCGTTCCTTTCCCCTTGCTATTTTTAATCGACCATTTTCTATTTCGTACACCTTTGGCCGCACCCTGTCACGAAATCGCTACGTTTCTCCGCTTCGACATGCTTTGTTGCTTTCTGTCGCGATATCGCGACATTTTTCCTCTTCGTGCCCCTTGGCTGACTTTTGTCGTGATATCGCTACGCCTTTCTGCTTTGTGCCCCGTTTGACTGGTTTGACCCACGATTTTGCGACATGTCGTGAAATCGTGACATATTTTCGTTTTGTTCTTCTTGTCTGCTTTCTGTCGCGAAATCGCGACACTTTTCTCGCTTGGCACCCTCTTCCTACTTTCTGTCGTGAAATCGCTACCATTTTCATTCCGTACACCTTCAGCTGCTTGGAGCCGCAAAAATGTGACATGTCGCGATATTGCGACAATTTCTCTTTCTAAGGCATCCTGCTTCGTCTGAGCCGCGAAAACTCTACCTGTCGCGAAATCGCGACCATTTTTCAATCCGTATAACTTTTGCAGCAACACGTCGTGAAATCGTGACACTTTTCATTCCCAAGCAGTGGCAGCTCCATACGTTGTGAAATCGCGACAACTTTCGATTTTTGGCAGCGATGGCGTGACATGTCGCGATATCGCGACAATTTTCATTTTGCTTTTCTCTCTCCTCTTTCGGTCGCGACGGAGCAACATGTCGCGATTTCGTTACACTTTTCATTTTTTCAACGGAGCGACATGTCACGATTTCGTGACACTTTTTTGGTTTTGCCTGCGATGGCGCGACAGGTCGTGATTTCGCGACATGTCGCGATTTCGCGACACTTTCTACACTTGTGCATTTTTTGCCTCTTTTCTTCATTTTTAGCATCTGGGTCACTGAGATTTTCTCTAAAAGCCTGCAAAAAAGGTGGGTCCCCAATTTTGGGGTGTGTTGTGGATCAGCCACAACAAATGGCGACTCTGTTGTCAAATGCTCTTGAGCATTTTAGTGAGAACCCAACCTGAAACATATACAAACTCGAAAACATGTGTTAGCACATAAGCAATATAAACAAATGCCCAAAGATCAGAAGTACATGAATCATCGGAATCATCAAGTATTAGCTCAGTGTGTGCAATGAATTTCTTTCCCCATCATTTGAAATTGATCCACACTCCATTGTCGGCTTTGCATGAATGCATATGTGAGATTGTGAATGATTTGTGTAACCTAGTGAATATGCTAGGAGATCTCGCTTTTATAAAATGCATAGTCTTTCTTCTAGTATCATGTACAAACATTCAAGATTGCCAAACCCTCTTAGGATCCACTAATGAATTGCTTTATTATATCCCAAAGTTGGTTATGAGTCCCTACTATCTTGAACCCATGTGCAAGTGAATGTGAAATCAGAACTTTGGGGAATCAGACTCCCAACCAACCGAGATGAGAGTTTAACCCTATCCTTACTATTCTGATTTAGAATTCATTACCTCACTTTGAGAAAAATAATTAAACCAATTATGGAAGAAATGGTCATGCTAGTCTAACCCTTTGGACAATCAGTGGTCTTGTTTTTTAGACAAGACATGTTGCCATGCATGGGCATATCTAACCCCACAATCCAAAACTTATCTTCATTTCTTTGGACCTTGGGGATGACTACCCATCCTTTGCAGAGGACAAGTAGTACGATCCTTCCAATCCAATATAAATATGAGATGGGAAAAATTTATTTTTTACTTCTTGGACCTTAGGGATGACTACCCATCCTTGCTAGGGACATGTAGTACGATCCTTCCAATCCAAACTTTAGATGTAAATGGAAAATATTAATTTTGTTGCTTAGACCTTGGGGATGACTACCCATCCTTTGCAGAGGACAAATAGTACGATCCTTCCAATCCAAGATTTATTATGAAATGAGACATAAGAGCTTTGGGGAATCAGATTCTCAACCTAAGCGAGATGAGAATTTATGCCCTATCCTTACTACTCCATGTAGGTCAAATCAAAGCTTTGGGGAATTGGATCCTCAACCTAAGTTCGATGAGGATTTAACCCTATCCTTACTACTCCGATTTTAGGCTTTAAGCTCTATGGAAGTGGTCAAAACCACTGCTTTAAGGATCATGTTGCATAATAGGATAGACATGAAAACTTCTTTCGCCCAACCTTTTCTTCCAAGTTAGGTTTTGATCATTTTGCTCAAGATCCTTTTTAATGTATGAGACGTGCTTGGTTCTAGATATCTCAAGACTCGTTTCCAACCTTAGGACTCATTCTTATGTTTATGTTATAACACAACCCTAAGAGGGATTGACATACTTTAATGATTTGTACCTAAGATGCATATGCAACTAAGATGAAATGTATATGTAAAGTGAGATGTACCATGAATGCATTATCTCTTGAATTGCAAATGAAATGATTTGTCATGCAAAACTGACTCTTTCATGCATCACAAAATCAAACAATATAACTTAAGATGCTTGTGTTACTTGTGGAGCTTTTACAAGACAATTCCAATATTTCATATTCTCCTAATCTTAAGCATAAGTTGACATCTCAATTTTTTTTTTTATATATATATATTTATTTATTTTTATTTTTTTATTATTTTTTATCAAAATAAACAAAACATGTCAATTGAAATCAAATCCACAACCAAAATCCTAGCTAGACTAACAATCCTAAACAATAAAAACAAAAACTGAAAATCCCCACCAAAACCGAAAGAATAATATCAAAATCTCACAACCTAAGGGCTAAAATAATGCTTTAAAATCTGCCCATTAACCGGTAGCATAAAATCTCTCCCTTCTAAAGTTTTTAGCCCGAAGGTATTCTTCCCAAGAATCTCTGAAATCTGATATGGGCCTAACCAAAGACAATCAAACTTTTGATGATTCCCTTTTTCCTCATGTCTTTTGTCCCATAGTAATACCAAATCTGAAATTCTGAATGACTTAACTTTGGCCCTTCTATCAAACCATCTTTTGATAACTTCCTGGTGTTTATTCATGTGATTCATGGCTTCTTCTCTCTTTTCATCAAGGTGCAACAAATGACTTAACCTGGCTTCAACTTGATCATCTCGTCCCCAAATACTCTTGTATGAAATGTAAGGTCTGCAACTTCAAATTTGCAGGAAATATCGGGTCTTGCCCATAGACCAAATGATAGGGAGTATTCCCTATGGATTCTTTCACTCGGTCCTATCCGCCCAAAGGGCAAACTTCAATTGGCCGTGCCAATCCCGAGGGTTCTTTTCCAACAACTTCTTAATGGTATTCAACAAATTCTTATTTGAAGATTCGGCCAACCCATTTCCTTGAGGATAATAATTAGATGCAAACTTTAAGCTCACTTTGTTATCATATGCCCAATCTGCAAATTGTGTAGAAATAAAAGCTTTACCATTGTCACTGACAATAGAATCGGGCATTCCAAATCTTGTTATAATATGGTCCTCAAGGAATTTAATTACAACGTCTGTGGTGGCATGTTTAGTAGGAATCGCTTCTATCCACCTTGTACAGTAGTCTGTAGCTGTCAATATGAATTTATGGGAATCAGATGAATTTGGGTTAATAACCCCAATAAAATCTAGTCCCCACTGTGCAAATGGTCTCATTTCAACTACAGGTTGTAACGGCATGGCTGCATTTCTCTCTCTATTGGCAGCCACTTGATAGATATGACAAGATCGTACATGGGCATGTGCATCTTTGAAAATATGGGGCCAATAGTATCCTGCTCTCAGGATTTGATGCGCTGTAGCATTTGCTGCACCATGACCAGTTCCATGTTTCCCATGAAATTCCTGCAACACCCCCGGCAGCCTTCTTCTTTGTTCAAGGCACCTCGTGTAGATCCCTTCATGATTCTTCCCGTAAAGAACACCAGATTTCATCGGATAATTGACAGACTTAAGCCTTAAAGCTCTTCCCCGGGTTGAATTCAGATTAGAAGGACACTTACCATTCCATAAAAATTGCACAATATCAACATACCAGTCATCCTTAGCAATGTATTCTCGTATTCGAGTATTGGCCTCGTTATCTGCGGATTATTTTCTGCGATCGCCTTCGCCGATCCCTCGTCCTCGAACTAGTTTCATAGGTTGGATTTCGAGATCAAATTCTTGGATGGTGGAAATCCATTTCCCTCTTTTCTCACCTAGTTCATTTTGTAAAAACATGGTCTTAACAACAGAGTCGTGCACGATGGCAATAACTCTGTTGTGCACAATGTAGTGCCTAAATTTTTTCACCGTTTTAAAAAGTGCGTACATTTGCTTATCAAGGATTGAATACCTTAATTGAGCATCTTTCGGGGGGCACTTAAAAATGCTATGGGTTTTTCTGCACTATCCTCGCCTTTTTGGGTTAAGACACTCGCAAAAGAGTGTTCTGATGCAAAAGCATAAATATAGAAAGGCTTGGAGTAGTCTGGACTTATAAGGACCGGGGCCCTGGAAATGGCATCTTTGATGTTCTGGAAGGCCACTCTACTTTCCTCGTTCCATTTTACATCCACATCTTTCTTGAGCATCTTGTTCAGAGGTTTGGCTATCTCAACAAAGCTAGAGATAAACTTCCTCACAAAATTAACCTGCCCAAAGAAAGATCTCAATTCTTTTTTACTACTCGGGAGAGGTAAGTTTTGGATAGCCTGTATCCTTTCCGGGTCGATGGATATGCCCTCTTTTGAAATGATGTGACCCAAGCAATTTTCCTTCCATTACTCCGAAAATGCACTTTTTGGGATTTAAGGAAATTCCATGTTCTCTCGCATCTTTGAAGCACTTTCTTTAAATCTTTGACATGGTCCTCTCTCTTCTTCGAGAAAACTGGGATATCATCCACATACACGATGATACATTTGCCTATGAGCCCTTTGAATGCATAATCCATGGCGCGTTGAAAAGTTGCACCAGCATTTAACAGTCCGAATGACATTCTCTTATATGCAAATGTCCCCCACTTGGTAGTGAAGGCTGTTTTCATCCTGTCATCTGGATGTATAAGAATTTGGTTGTATCCAGAATACCCATCAAGAAAGGACATCATTTCAGATCCATTTACCATTTGTAGAATTTCATCGATTGATGGCAATGGATAATTATCCTTTTGAGAGGCTTTATTAAGATTTCAAAAATCTATGCACAACCTAATCTCTCCACTCTTTTTCTCATCGGAACGAGGTTAGCAACCCAGGTTGAGTGCCTAATAGGAAAAATGATTTTCGCTTCCAATAATATTTTGACCTCCTTTTCGATTAAAGGCTCCAATAGCGGGTTAACAACTCGTTGTCTTTGCCTAAAAGGCTTGGAGTCTGGCTTCAAAGGGATGGTATGTGTGATAATGTCTTGGTTGTATGTCTTCAGCTCATTGTAATTCCAAGCAATGCAATCTATGTAATGCTTCAATGCCTACATTATGTTGCTCCTTTCTTCATCTGTACATGCCTTTGCAATGTACACCTCCTTTGGATTGTCTGCACTCCCTAGATTAATTGAATCACATGCATCTTTAGGGAGTGGGACTCTTTTTCCTTTCTTGGTCTTGCATCCCATGTCGAACATCTTTTCCAATGAAACCACGTCTTTAGGAATTTTGTTGGATTGATACGCAGCTTCAATTTCATCTTCTGTTTCATCCTGCCACCTTTGCTCCTCATCAATCACCTGATTTTCAAAAATACCCGAGTTCATGACAAATTTGAAAATGTGTCTGTCACTTTCAAAAACCTGGAAATTCTTCACATTATCGGGTATTGATGGACAAGGAACCAGCTCAATGGAAAACTTTTACATCTTTTTATATCAACCGGGTTTAACATGCCCGCGACGACCGCAAGAGAGTCTGCTATTCGATTTCCTTTTCTAGAAATAAGGGCTATATTGAATGCATCGAACTCCTCCATGAGGTCCATAACCCTAGTTCTATAAAGGCTTAGTCTCCTATCACGGCATGTATACTATCCTTTGATTTGCTTGACTACCAACTCGTAATCTCCCAAAACCTTCAAGCATTTAACATGCTTGCTCAATGCTAGACGTAAACCAAAGATCAATGCTTCGTATTCTCGCCACATTGTTCGTGCAAGGAAATTGCATTCTGTAAGCAGCTAATAATGGTTTACCTCCCGGACCAAGTGAGCTCGACTCCAGCTCCTGCTCCCTGTCTAGATTTTGATCCATCGAACCTGAGCAACCACGTGTAATCATTTTCCTCAGAAGAGCCACCATGACACGCCTCCTCTTTAGGCTCTTTCGCAGCTTCCTCAACATCAAGTGCATAAACTCCTAGTTCTGGCTCAGAAAATTGAACTTCATTCGGCTTGTTAAAATCTGTTATAATCTCCTTAAGCCTCGGTTCATTTTCCACTCAATTTGGTTTGCAATTCCCTTCCATGGTAGCCACATATGTGAGCAATCTGTTGAAAAATAGCCATTCGGAGTTTTCATCCAATCCCTCGCAAGTAACATTCCATACCTACTTGGGATATTAACCACCAAAATGTCTACAACCTGCTGGACCCTGGGTTTAGAATTCAATTGAATCTTGACATCATATAGAGTCCCTACCACATTTACCTCTGAACGGTCCAGTTGCAAGACTTTGCATTTGGATGAAATAGGTTGCAGACCCAGCATTTGGCATATCTCCGAAGGCATGAGGTTGCTCGTGGCACCCGTGTCCACCAAACAGTTATGCAAATTCTTACCCGCAATTCTCAGAGTCAGTAAGAATGGCGGGACATCCCTTCTCTCCTTTCGCAAAATCAGATGGGACTCAACTCCTTTTCCCTTCCACATTGGATCAGGTGAGTTCAAAGCTTTTATCAACGCCTCCTTTTGGCCAGGCAATCTAGCCGCGTCCAAGAACGAAAGGCTAGATTTGGACTTCTTCAGATCCTCCACTATGTCATAGTTTGGTTTTTCGAATTTGACTGTCTTCTGCACGTCATTAGACATTTCTCTTCTGAGTGGAGGGGGAGGATTATTATTTGCCTTAGTATCCGGAGGAAGAATAGAATTGTTTGGAGGTGTTGATGAGGTTTTAGGGGCTTTAGATTTACTTCTCAAATGGTATCCATGATTCCCCTTTCTGAAATCTCGAAAAGCTTGCACCTCCTGTTCCAAAATTTCGTCTTCTTCTTCCTCACTCTCACCTTCTTGATGGTATACAGTTTCCATCACCATAATATTATCATCATGATGTTGCGGTGGACCCTCATTTGATACCAGTTCCAAATCATCAACTTGTGCCTGAAGACAATGAGTGTATCTAGCAATCTCAGGACAATTCCTCTCATTGTGTTCTTTTGTGTTGTGCAACCTGCACCCCCTTTCCCACGCCAAATCTGAAAGATTCAAAAGAGAATTGGATTGGCTAGGTCCTACCGAAGTATCTAGTTGATTAGCAATGGGAGCGGGAACTCCCCCATTGTTTGGCTTGGTGTTCCAGTGCCTCCCTCTATTGTTAAAATTTTGATTTGGGTGAGGGGCATGGGACTCATACTTCTGCTGTTGAACCCCGTCATTGCTCGGCTTATGAACTAATTTCTTGAGCTCTTCGACTTCTGAATAAATCTCCTTCGGTGGAATCACATTGTTGTTAACCCCCGTTGGATTCGCATAATTGATGGGGTCTTGATTCAAAACTTGGGTCGGGTTCTGAGGAATTTTATTCCCGTATGGATTGACACTTTGAATCGGGGTTGGATTTGGAAAAGGAACTATGGCTTGAGGATTGACTTGGCTAGTTCCTTGCATAGTTGATTGACTATTCTACAAAAATGCAGGGACAGGTGGAATGGATGTGATTGGTTGGATTGGAATGGGTGCATATGCAGGTGCTGGTGGATACGACTGCTGATATGGGAAGGCATTCATGCTTGGCACTTGAGGTGCCATGATCTGATTTTCCAAGGGAGCTTGACCATATGGAGCATATTGTCCCATCATAGGCATCTGGGTAAACCCGTAGCCTTGTGGTGTCATTTACTGCTCGATAGTCATGGCTTCATTATAGGCCAAAGCCAGCGTGGTGACTTGAGGATTGCGTCTTGCAAACATGGCTGTCATGGGGTCCAATGCCCCAAAATATATCTGTAAAGCCACTGCGGGATCGATGGCAAAATGCCGAACTGCTCTGTTATAGCACTTTTGGAATCTCTGATTAAACATTCTGATCGGTTCCCCTTGGCCCCTTTTGCATGTAATAAACTGATTGTAAATAGTTGCGGGATCCAAGGGTGACCTAAATTGATTAACAAAGGCATTTTCCATTTGTGTCCAAGAAGTGATTGAACCAGTTGGCAAGCATATATACCATTCATATGCTATTGGATCTAAGCTCATGGGGAAAAGTCTGCAGGCCACATCTTCATATTGAACTTGCGACCTAATTAAAACATCCCTATAGGCTTGGATATGTTCTTCTACTGTTCTTGGGCCATCTCGGTTTGTATTTAGGCAGAAATATTTCAATGTTCTTGGGGATTTCATGGATATCCCCAGCAATATTCAAAGGAGTATTGTTAGCTCCATACCAAGGAGTTGCTGGAGCTTGAGCCATTTGACTCAAAATTGATGAAGACAAACCTACAATAGCAGTAGAAATATTACTGACAATAGGAACACTAGTGGCAACTGATATTACGGGCATAGGTCCACTCGATGTTCCTGGAGAAAATAGGTCTTTTGTGACTAGTGAGCTTACGACTTGCTTGGTTTTACTCTTGGGAGTACCAGTAAGGTCATGAAAAATGGTTTCTCCAGTTGTTTGGGACCTGGTCGCAATACGACGCGGTGGGTCCAACCTCGCCTGATGAAACCCTCGATTATTTCAAAGCAAAACCTGCAACAAAAGAAAACAAAAGTTGTAGTTTAGCTGTTTGTGAGCTTTAAGAAATGATTTCAAAATTAAATCAAAAAGATATTACTCATGTATGAAATCAAAAATAAAGTAAACCAATTCGGGCCCTCCTTCTAGCGCCAATCTGTTGAGTGGTGTTTTCACCCAATTGTGAAAGCACACTCTCCGGTAGGATCTGAGTCCCAAAATCCTCTGCTTGCAAAGAAAGTAATTTCTCCAAGGTTCCTGTTATGTTGGTTCTTTAACACCAATGATGCTGTTCAATGTAATTGCTGGGAACACCTTAGGGTTGCAAGTGGATGTTAACAAGGGGCACCGTAGTTTACTTTAATTTGAATTTACAAGTGGACTCAAAATGAATAACTCTATTCTAATCTTGGATTTTGATGGGCTTTCAGTTATTTATTTAAATGACTGTAAAAAAATACAGGAATGAAATAAAGGATTGAAATAAAAAGAAATGCAAATAAAGAGAAATAAAACTAAACTACATCCAGAATGCTGTCATCTCAAATTGACAAAACCGAAGATAATGAGGTTTTTTGCATGCAACCTAACCTATTGAACCTACAAATTCGCACAATCCAGATAAGCTAGGTGCGGGTTTCTGGGTTTTTTACTGCAATTTCAGATTTTAGGCATTCGCATGAAGCAACCAAAAACATTTGCATTAAACTTCACCTAAAAGCCTAGAAATCTGAAAGGGAAAATAAAACATTAAATCTTGCATGCATAATGACTCCTTCTTTCTTATCAATAAGATGTCAACTCTCTGTATTTCTGTATTAAATGGTATATCAGTTACAATAACAGAATGTTCCAGGTATTACAAATCTAGAACAAATGAAGGAAATTGCCCAAGTGCAGGCCCATAATGGCATGAAGCCCTTGTCTCTGCAACTCTGCAAGCAACAATTTCCAACCCTTTCTATCAATCCGTGCTTCTGATTTTATACTAACTGAAACGGCTCTTCGGTTCTCCCTGTGTCGCTTCGTTTCACCTTCCAGCATGCGACTTTTCAAATTCCTCGCCTTTTCGTTGCTTTTGATTCATGCTCGATGCCGAAACGTTCGAAATATTCCGTTGCATGTAACGCTTCTGCAACTCTGACACCTGTATGCCACGTGTCTTACGCTTTTTGCACCTTCTGTAATGGTCCCATGGAAATCGTGACATTATTCTGCATGCAGCTTGTTCCTCTGCCAGCACAGCGAAAATGAGACAGGTCGCGATATCGCGACGTTTTTCGTCCAACAGCCTCCTTGCCTTCTTGCCCAGCGAAAACGTGACATGTCACGAAATCGCGACACTTTCCTGTTCCGTACACTCTCGGCCACAACCCGTCATGAAATCGCTACGCAATTCGCTTTTTTCCTCTTTCGCAGCTTTCTGTCACGAAATCATGACACTTTTCTATTCCGTACCCTTTGCCTGTTTTCCATCGTGAAATCGCGACAATTTTCACTTTCGAATGCTTTGCTGCAACCTGTCGCGATTTCGCGATGTTTTTTCACTTGATACACCTTTGGCCGCAATCTGTCACGAAATCGCTACGCTTTTCCATTCTGTGCCCTTTGGCTCGATCTGTCGCGATTTCGCGACGTTTTTGCTTTTGGACCCCTTTGCTCGATCTTGTCATGATTTCGCGACGCCTTTCACACTTCATGCCTTTTCGCTCAATGCTGTCGCGATTTCACGATGTTTTTCATTCGGCGCTGCTTTCTGTCGCGAAATCGCGACGTTTTTTCGTTTCTTCCACTTTGGCAGCTTTCTGTCGCGAAATCGTGACACTTTTCTATTTCGTACACCTTGTTATTTTTCTGTCGCGAAATCACGACCATTTTCTATTTCGTACACCTTCGGCTGCACCCTGTCGCGAAATCGCGACGTTTCTCCGCTTCGGCGTGCTTTGTTGCTTTCTATCGCGATATCGCGACCATTTTCCTCTTCGTGCCCCTTGGCTGACTTTTGTCGCGATATCGCTACGCCTTTCTGCTTTGTGCCCCGTTTGACTGGTTTGACCCGCGATTTTGCGACATGTCACGAAATCGCGACATATTTTCGTTTTGTTCTTCTTGTCTGCTTTCTGTCGCGAAATCGCGACGCTTTTCTCGCTTGGCACCCTCTTCCTGCTTTCTGTCGCGAAATCGCTACCGTTTTCATTCCGTACACCTTCAGCTGCTTGGAGCCGCGAAAATGTGACATGTCGCGATATCGCGACAATTTCTCTTTCTAAGGCATCCTGCTTCGTCTGAGCCGCGAAAACTCTACCTGTCGCGAAATCGCGACCATTTTCCAATCCGTACAACTTTTGCAGCAACACGTCGCGAAATCGCGACACTTTTCATTCCCAAGCAGTGGCAGCTCCATACGTCGTGAAATCGCGACAACTTCCGATTTCTGGCAGCGATGGCGCGACATGTCACGATATCGCGACAATTTTCATTTTCCCTTTCTCTCTCCTCTCTGGGCCGCGACGGAGCAACATGTCACGATTTCGCTACACTTTTTCATTTCACCTTTCTCTCTCTTCTTCCAGCAACGATGGAGCGACATGTCGCGATTTCACGACACCTTCTATTTTTCGACAACGATGGCGCGACAGGTCACGATTTCGTGACATGTCGCGATTTCGCGACACTTTCTACACTTGTGCATTTTTTTGCCCCTTTTCTTCATTTTTAGCATCTGGGTCACTGAGATTTTCTCTACAATCCTGCAAAAAAGGTGGGTCCCCAATTTTGGGGTGTGTTGTGGATCAGCCACAACAAGACACCTTGTTTACAAATTTAAGAAAGCACTTTATGGCCTCACGCAAGCACCAAGAGCTTGGTACTCATGCATTGATGTCTATTTTAGCGAGTATGGATTGACAAGAAGCAAAAGTGAACCAACTTTGTACTACCTACAGCATGGAATAGACATTCACATAGTTTGTTTGTATGTAGATGATCTCATATTTACAGGTAGTAACAATAAAATGAATACAGAGTTCAAAAACTCCATGATGAAGCAGTTCGAGATGAAATATCTTGGTCTAATGCGATACTTCCTAGGCATGGAAGTGCATAAATCAAACAAAGGGATCTTCATATGTCAACACAAGTATGCTCGATACATGATCAAGAAATTTGCCATGGAGCAGTGCAAATCAGTTGCAACTCCAACTGGACATGGGATCCAATTGAGCAAGGACGACGAAGCATCAAAGGTTGACATGACCACTTACAAAAGTATGGTTGGGAGTCTGATGTTTCTCACCAACACAAGGCCCGATATTCAATATGATGTTTCTCTAGTCTCAAGGTTTATGGCTAGTCCTTCTGAGCTGCATCTACAAGCAACTAAAAGAATATTGAGATATATAAAAGGTACATTGGATTTTGGAATCCATTACCAAAAATGTAAGTCTCAGTAAAATTAGTTGGCTTCAAGTGATGCGTTATTGGGGCAGCGGTATAGATGACAGGGAAATCTACATCAGGGAATTATTTTAGTCTAGGATCAGGACTAATTACATGGAGTTCCAAGAAACAAACTGTTGTAGCATTGTCATCAACTGAGGCTGAGTATATAGCCATCATACATGCTAGTACTCAAGCCTTATGGTTGAGAAAAGTTCTTGAAGAGATTGGAGAAAGTAAAAGTGGTCCAACTCAACTGTATTGTGATAACATAAGTGCCATTCAATTGGCATACAATCCAGTCCACCATAGCATATCAAAGCATTTCAATATGAAGTATCACTTCATTCGAGATATGGTGGAACAAAAAATAGTTGAGCTTCAACATTGTAACACTTTGGATAATATTGCAGATATCTTCACCAAAGGTATAGCTAAAGCTCAATATATAAATTTGAGAGACTGTATAGTTAGTCCTCTCAACTTTAAGGGGGAGAATGTTGGAAATAAAGCTAGTAAAAAGACCAAAAAAGAGTAAAAAATGTGTAAAAATTTGTTTCAACTATAATCTTTGGATTTTACCCCTTTTATCTCTTTGGACGACAGTTGACTGGACAAGTAAGTTTGTCTTGGACGACAGTTGATTGGGCAGGATTGGACGACAAGGGCATCAAGGTGAACCAAATCAATTTCCTTTTTCCTTTTCCTCCCTGTTTCTTCTATTTCCCTAACTTCCCTATATTCACTAAGTTTGGTTAATACTACGAGTATATATTCCAATGTAACTAAGGTTTTCGAAGGTTGAATATAATATTGATTATCTAATTTTTGATCCTAACTTCTCTCAAATCACAGAAGAAAACATTGATCCTAAATATGACGTTGACATCATCGTGTTCTTTGATGGATCAAAGTGAAATAAAGGACAAGGTGTAGGGGTCATGTTTTATACACCATAAGCGATGCCTATCCCTTCATCATTCAATATTAACTTCCAATGCATAAATAACAATGCAGAGTATGAAGCCTTAATATTAGGGCTTCAAACAACTATTTCTATGGGTATCAAGCGTATAAGAATCTTTTGTGACTCTCAACTTGTAGTTAATCAAGTGAAAGGAAGTTACCAATGCAAAGATCCAGTAATAAAACTTTTCAACAAAATAGCAATGAAATTGCTAGCAAAATTTGGTTGGTATGAAATCGATAACTTGCCAAGATTGAATAATAGATTTGTAGATGCGATGGCTTTTCTAGGACCATTGGTTCCAAAAAACCCTATGATTGAAGTCTAACCACTAATTATCAAGATAATGTTCAAATATGCAATTTCATAAACTAAGTCTAGAGATGAAAAAGATGTTTGCTTTATTCATGTAGAGCCATATGAGCCTTGGCCTAGTTAGGTAAAGGAATTTCTTAAGTTTGGTACTCTTCCAATAGATTTTTCATGAAATTCCAAATGCATATTCAAACAAAAGGCAACACTATACACTCTTTTGGGATATGTGTTGTATAGACGTGATTATGATGGAATCTTACTTTGATGTCTAGAGCTCACAGAGCTACAATGGGCCATATCTGAGGCCCATGATGGTACATGTGGTGGCCATTTCAATGGGATAGCCATTATGAAGTATATTTTGTGTATGGGTTACTATTGACCTATAATGGAAAGTGACTATTGTAACTATGTAAAGAAATGTCAAAAATATCAACATCATGTCAATTTAACACATGTGCCATCACAGGCGTTACAACCAATTCAAAGCCTTTGGACATTTTAATAATGGGGCCTCGATTTGATTGGAAAAATATTGCCTCCATCATCATAACAACACAAATTCATAATAACTACCACAAAATACTTCACAAAGTGGGTCGAGGTAATTCCTTTGACCACTACGATAGGACCTCAAATGACAAAGTTCATTCTCCAACACATTATCTATCGTTTTGGCATTCCCTAAAAGATAATTTTAGACAATGGCAAGTATTTCAAGAATAGGTATGTTCGTGCACTTTGCAAGAAATATCATATCAAACATAATTTCTTGACTCCCTATTACCCATAACCAAATGGACAAGCCCCATTCTAAAGAAACTTGTAAAATATAATCACAGATATTGGCATATTCAAATCACCTTAGCACTATAGGCATATAGAATGAGTATTTGTACACCTATAGGAACACCATTTTCATTGGTCCATGTGATCAAAGTAATTATACCTCTTAAATTCGAGATCCCCTCACTACGCATGTTATTACAATAATTCATGGATGACAATACTTATAGACAAGCGCGTCTTGATCAGGTTACGCTCCTTGATGAAAGATGAGTCAAGGCCTTGGATCATCTACGGGTATATCAAAACTGTATCAAACATTCTTATAATGACAAAGTTCATCCACATGAATTCCAATTAGGAGATATCATCCTCAAAGAAAATAAGCAAAAAACCAATGTCTTGCCACACCTTGGTGATAAATTTACAGCTAATTTGTTAAACCCATTCATAATTAAGAAAAATATTAGTCCTAGAACATTAGAGTTGCTAGTCTCAAGGGAATAGAAGAGTCGGATCCATTGGACATCATTCATTTGAAAGTGTTCTATACTTAATGTAAGATATATAATTATATATACATGGCTAAAAAAATAAAAATAATAATAATAAATTTTCATTTTCCTATATTGCATTTCATACATCCATTCATGCACTCATATATTCCAACTACACTGCATTCATAGAATTTGTATTTGTCCATGTCACTAGTCGTATTGATAGTCATTCAATTAGTTTGGATAATTATTAGTCCACTGAGTCTTGTTTCCTTAATCATGGGTATCCTCATCCTAGTATTGGTTTTATCCCACAATCCACCACCATACAAAACAAAAAACAATAAATCCCATAACACCTTATTATTTTGATAGTCTATGATTTGAAGAATATCTAGGTATTTTCAATCACCTAGCCACTTTTAGTGTTTTAGGTAACCTCAATTGAACATCAAACAATCCTCTTGGATCATGTATATTATCACAAATTAATAAAATCATGATGCCTTGAAAATACAAACTCATGAGTAGTTATTTCCATAAAGTGAACGGTTTCCCTTGATCATCCTATCATGCACATGGTCTAACCCTGATAATTGGCAAATGGACAAGCGCAAAAAACAAAAGATAAAAGTATTTTCTAAAAAAAAATCATCAAATAAAATCTTGAATATTTTGAATTCTTAGGTCATTATATCATGGGATTAACCTCCATTGGGGCTATAGACACCTAATAGGTAGTGGAGTACACTTGGCATAGCAACATGTCTCTCACATTAGTGATCCTTAGTACAGATCTATGTACACCCATGAATGAGCTATATTATTGACATAAGTTACAATTGATTAGTCTATGGTTGCCTAGTCTCTACCACTTGGTAGTACTGGCTTACACCTATCCTTTCCCCCCTCATCTCCTAAAATTCTATAAAGGCACCATAATTTGACTAACAAAGGAGGACTGAATAGACACTGTTACACTGCCCAAATCATGCCAGGAGGACATTTGCATTCTTGAGGATCAAGCCATTGAATTGAGGAGAGCAAAACCCCAGCCTTCTACCAATCAGTCCTAAATGTAAAATCATATTTACATAGTCACAAACGTAGGTCTATGTTTGCTAAACGTAACCCTACATTTGGCCATTCCTAAACGTAGCCCTATGTTTGCCTAGGAGTAGTTTCAAAACTTCCAAACACAAATCAGAGCAGGTAAGATAGCAATGTATCTTATTTCACTATTTTTTGTCTTCTACACACTATTTTTAGATCTTACAAGCATTTCATTTCAGGTTTTTAGTAGCTTTCATTTACATCAAAACGAACCTCACATAGTGGAGGCCCTTCATTTGCTACTAATCCATTTTCTAGTTTACAATTATACATGTGCAAGTGAAAAGTTCTTGAGCGACTATTGAAGCAAGGATAACCCGCAAGGATACCAAAGCGCATCCTATTGTAGCACCCTAAAATTGGTGCAGTAAACTTTAGCAAATAATTAAAATTACCTTAGTAATAATTCAAATTCAAATTCAACCCCAAAATCACTCCAAAACTGCTTGCTACCCGTTTCCTCGTTTCTTGCACCATTTTTAGAGTTTGTTTTGACCGTTTGACGATATCGTCGTCGATCAGAAGATATCGCCTCATATCGGATGAATTCTTCTGGACTTGGACGTCCAGACGATCTTGTCCCAAAACCGATTTTTCATAATTAGCTTCTATTTCAACGACGTCTCTAACCTGGGCAAAAGCGTGTCTACGTGGTTAGAGACATCTCTCGTTGGAGATCTCCCAAATTGGGATGATCTCCAACCTCCCAACTTCCCTCTTAAGCCTATTTAAACCTTAGGACCCCCCTTGACATTCCCTTGGCTGAATTTTCCTATAACTTGACCTTTACACACATTAGAATACCTTGGATTACCATCTGCATTTGTGCTTTCCAAGTTTTGTTGCAGGAACCTTGTCATTCTTCAGCCGGAGCAAGCTCAGATCGTCGTAGACGATCCTGTCCAATTCGAGACGATTTCATACCAATCTGAGACGATTTCGACTGTAGTCTGCATTGGGGACAATTAGTGCCCAGAGTTTGCACTTTTCCTATACTTTGTTGCTATTTTATTCTGCATTTAGTTAGTTTTATTATTATTTCCTGTTATCCTGCATCTTGGAGTTCACCCATGTAGTTTAATTGCATAATAAAATCATGATTAGCTATTAAAGTATCATAATTTACTTGCATTTCTATTCGGGATTATCTTATTAACATCCTTATTATTATTTCACATCATTTTCCTTTATCAGAATAGTTGTATTTCTGGTATTTTGTATCTATTTCTCTGTTTGCAGGTCTCTAACGAATTCGTCTGACAAATTCGTCAGATCTCAGATGATTCTGTCAAATTCCAGACGATCTTGACTGCTTCAAAAATTAGAACCTCCATCAGACATCTGGAACCAGGTGTGGATTTCTTCACTTAATTTATTCTTTGTGTTTTCTGTTAATTATGTTTTATGTATTCATTTAAAACTGCATTTCATATAGAACAACTTAGATTCATTTGGCCAAACCTAGGATTTGAATGTTTAAAGATAAAATTGAACACATAAAACACATTCCCAACCTAGGCGTGGAAACTGCCACTAAACGTTTCCTGGTGAACCCCACCATCCATCAAAAAATCACCTTAATACACCTCCCCCGAGAGGCGGGACCTTCGCAAGGCCTCTCAGTTCGAGGTATTGTCCCATCCTTCCCGCATCCCCCTTCCGGGTGCGGATCCTTTAGCCTGAAGGTAAGGGTGCAAAAAATTTGGAACGATACACCTATAATATTATTGGAGCAAAGAAGATTCAAGAGCACCCACATTCAGTTGAATTTTCCAAAGGGGCTTCCCCCCTATATGCTCATTTTAATTTGAAAACAAGCACATTTTTTGTAACCCCTCCAATTTAAGGCAAATATTGTAAAGAGAGAAGACTAAGGCTACTAAAGTTCAATACAAAAGCATTTTTATTCATTGCAAATCACTTGTTTCAATATTTTATTATTTGGGTGCATCTTTATTGCTTACAAAATGGTAATCAAGGTGGGACCCTTGAAACATTTGATGACATTGTAGATGATATTCATTTAGTCTCTACTCCCCACCATTTAAAATAAGTTTTACACATGCTTATCAAAGACACTTTCGATGTAAACCTTAGCATAAACATAGATAATCCACAAATTGATAAATTAGAAAAATGTTTATTTGAATAAGAAAAAGAATGACTCACAACATTGCTAGTGGTGAAGAAAGAAGTCTTTGCATGGTCATACAAAGACATGCCTAGCCTTGACCCTAATTTGGTAGTCCACAATCTCACCTTGGGTCTTGCTGCAAAGCTGATAAAACAAAAAATAAGGAAATTACCTCCTACCATTGCCCTCATGATCAAAGAAGAACTTTAGAAATCATTATATGTGGTTTTCATTCAATTCATTGACTATCCTAAGTGGCTCTTAAACATGGTACCCATTTACAAACCTAAGGGAGGATTCACATATGTATGGATTTTTGAGATCTAAATAAAGTGTGTCCTAAGGATGGCTTTTCCTTACCAAATATCAATACTCTTGTAGACTCTACTTCAAGCCATGAAATGCTTTCTCTAATGGATGATTTTTTAGGATACAACCAAATTTGAATCAATCCTAATGACCAACACAAAACAACATTTACAACACCTTGGGGGATTTTCTACTACAAGGTGTTGCCATTCAACCTTAAAAATGCAAGAGCTATGTATCAACATGCCATGACATATATATTCCATGACTACATGCATAAATTTATTGAAGATTATGTGGACGATTTAATAGCAAAATATAAAATATGTATTGATCATATCGATGTATTAGAAAAAGTCTTTGATCGACTTATAGATCATAAGGTGAGATTAAATGCTAAGATGTGTGTTTTTTGAGTTACATCTGGTAAACTTCTAGGATTTATTGTTTCAAAGCACGACATTGAAGTATACCCAAACAAGGTCAAGATCATCATAGAAATGCCACCCCCAAGAAACCTTAAGGATTTGCATAGTTTACAAGAAAATATTCAAGTAATTCATCACTTTTTCATGTAACTCTCAAACAAATGCAAGCCATTCAATCATCTGCTACAAAAGAGCATCATTTTTTAATGGAATAAAGAGTGTCAAGAGGCTTTCAATGACATATTACAATATCTATCCTCTCCATTGGTTCTAATGCTACCATGCCTTAAAGTCCCATTTCATCTATATATCTCAGCTACATATTTTGCACTAGGGATAATGCTTACACAAAAGAATAAAAATCATAGAGAGCAAGCAATTTATTATATTAGTTGAACATTGGTGAGCTATGAAACCATATACGCATATGTGGAAAAATTGTGTCTAGCAGTGGTTTTCACCACTAAGAAACATAGACATTACATGCTTAGTCAAACCACTTATGTCATAGCTCATGAAAACCCTCTGCGATACATGATGACTCACACATACAATAACACTTGTACTGTGAAATGGATAATACTCTTAACGAAATTTGATCTTGAATTCATTAGCCAAAAATCCATAAAAGATCAAGTGATAGTTGATCAACTCGTAGAAGCTATGATTCCTAACGATCAACCTTTGTTTATCAATTTTTTAGATTATTTAGTCTTTATCGTAACTAAGCAAGAAGAAAATATTGATCCTAAAGATGACATTGATATTAAACATTGTTCTTTTATGAATCAAATTGCGAGAAAGGACAAGGTGTAGGAGTCATGTTTTATACACCACAAGGGATGTCTATCCCTTCATCTTTAAAAATTGACTTCCAATGCACAAATAACAACGTAGAGTACAAAGCCTTAATCTTAGAGCTTCAGGCAACTGTTGTTATGGATATCAAGCATATAAGAATATTTGGTGACTCTCAACTTGTAGTTAATCAAGTGAAAGGAAGTTACCAATGTAGAGATTCAGTATTAAAATTTTACAATGAAATAGCAATGAAATTTCTAGAAAAGTTTGATTGGTATGAAATTGACAACTTGCCAAGATTGACTAATAGATTTGTAGATGTGATGGCTTATCTAGTATCATTGGTTTCAAATAATTCCATGGGAGAGGTCTAACTGCTAATTTCAAGACGATGTCCAAATCTACAATTTTATGAGTTGAGTCTAAAGATGAAAAATATGTTTGCTTTATTCATGTAGAGTCATATGAACCTTTGTTGGTAAAGGAATTTATTAATTTTAGTACTCTTTCAATAGATTTGTCATGAACTACCAAACACACTTTCAAACAAAAGGTAACTTGATACACTTTTTTGGGATATGTGTTGTATAGATGTGGTTAAGATAAAATCTTACTCCGATGTCTAGAGCCTACAAAGATACAATAGGCCATATCTGAGGCCCATGATGGTACATGTGGTAGCCATTTTAGTGGGATGGTCATTGTGAAGCACATTTTGCGTATGGGTTACTATTGGTCTACAATAGAAAGTGAATGTTGCAACTATGTAAAGAAATATCAAAAATATCAAAAACATGTCAATTTAACATGTGCCATCACAAGTGTTACAATCAATTCAAAGCCTTTGGAAAATTTCATAATGGGGCCTCGATTTGATTGTAATAATATCACATCCATCATTGGGACAACACAAATTTATAATCACAACCACATAATACTTCACAAAGTGGGTCAAGGAGATTCCTATGACCACTATGATAGGACCTCGAATTGCGGAGTTAATTCTCCAACACATTATTTATCGTTTTGGCATTCCCTCGAAGATAATTTTAGATAATGGTAATTATTTCAAGAATAAGGATGTTCGAGCACTTTGCGAGAAATATCATATCAAATACATATTCTCGACTCCTTATTACCCACAAAGCAAATGGATAAGTTGAGACCACCATTAATACCTTGATAACCATTCTAAATAAACTCATAAAATATAATCATATATATTACCATATTCAAATCCCCTTAGCACTATGGGCTTATCAAAAAAGGATTTGTACACCTACATGGGAAACACCATTTTCATTGGACTATGGGGCTGAAGCAGTTATGTCTCTTGAACTTGATATCCCTCACTATGTATTTCATTACAATAATTCATGGATGAAAACAGTTATAGATAAGCATATCTTGATCAACTCACGCTCCTTGATTTGATATGAGTCAATAACTTGGATCATCTATAGGGATATCAATATTGTATCAAATGTGCTTATAATGCCAAAATTTATCCACGTGAATTCCAAGTAGAATATCTTATCCTCAAAGAAAATCAGCAAAACACCAATGCCTTACCACACGTTCATGACAAATTTGTGACTAATTGGTTGGGTCCATTCATTTTCAAACAAAATTTAGGTCCTAGAACGTACAAGCTTACTAGTCTCGAGGAAATAGAAGAACCTGAGCCATTGAACATTATACACTTAAGAGTATTCTATACCTGGTGCAAGATATATATTTATATACATGGCTAAAAAAAAGAAAAATAATATAACACATTTTTATTTTTCTACATTGCATTTCATATATCAATTTAAGCATTCATATATTCCAACTACACTGCGTTCATAGTATTTGCATTTTTCCATGTCGTTGGTCATGTGGATAGTTATTCAACTAGTTTAGATAATTGTTATTCCACTAAGTCTTTTTACCTTAATCAGGTGCACCTTCATCCTAGTATTAGTTTCATTCCACAATCCACCACCATACAAAAAAAATGATAAATCCCATAACACCTTATCATTTTAATAGTCTATGGTTTGAGGAATCTCTAGGTGTGTTTAGTCACTCAACCACTCCTAATGTCTCGGGAAACCTCAATTGAACATCAAACAATCCTTAGGTGCTACAAGTTGTTCCTAACTAAATTAAGTTTCCTCTTGGATCATGCACATTATCACAAATTAATAAAATCATGATGCCTTGGAAATACAAACTCAT
Organism: Wollemia nobilis; assembly: GCA_028583015.1. NCBI lineage: Eukaryota > Viridiplantae > Streptophyta > Pinopsida > Araucariales > Araucariaceae > Wollemia > Wollemia nobilis. The sequence goes on along the minus strand of JAQPPZ010000754.1, from coordinate 12,470,158 downwards.
GAGTAGTCATTGCCATAAAGTGAATGGTTTTACCTATTCATCCTATCATGCATATGGTCTAACCCTGAGAATTGGCAAAAGAAAAAGCACAAAAAGCAAAAGATATAAGTCTTTATCTAAAAAAAAGAAAAAAATCATCAAATAAAAGCTTGAATATCTGGAATTCTCAAGTTATTATATCATGGGGTTAACATCCATTGGGGATATATATGCCTGATTGGTAGTGGAATACACTTGGTATGGTGACATGTCTATCACATTAGTGACATTTTTTATAGGCCTATGTATGCTCATGGATGAGCTATATTATTGGCATAAGTTACAAATGATTAGTCTGCCAATGCTCATAATTGAAAATAAACATTCAAAGCACACACAATTGATCCTTGAGAGATTTGACTCCACTAGGATACCTTTAGTATCTTAAGAATTTGTGAGATTAATAGAGGAGTTTGTTCAAGATCACTAGGATGTTTGAGTCTTTGCAAAATACCTCTATGTTCAAGATCCCTAAGACAAACAAGTTGATAAGTGAGCTTATATTCCATACCACCATCGCATTATCACCCATGTATTATAGTTTATTTCATCATCAAACTAGTATTACTATGTTGGTGTCCTTGATTAAGTAATAAAGACAAAGTTTGCTAAATAATGCTCCATAACTTATACAAATGATAATTGATGAGGTCATACCATTTATTTCATTCACATCTATCATTATAATATCATATGCATTCATTCATAATACATTCATTCCATCACATGCATATATCATCATCCATACATTCATAATAAAAGAAACACACACAAAACACAATGAAAATGATACACAAAATATGTATGATTTACAAAGTACATAGAACACCAAAAGGTTGTATGAACAAAGCACTAAGGCTTGTGATCAAAGATACAAAGCATTTAAAAAGAGGTATAATGAGCATTTCTAGCTAGTGTCATAGGAGATCCTAAAATAGAGCCCTACAATACTGATGGCTCCTACAACTACTAAGCTCTAGAACGAGAACTACCATGCCAAGAGTCACTCTACTGATTATATCCAAACCTCTATGAAGAAGGCTACATCGATAGTGGAATATGATGTTGTCCAAGTTGATTCTCCAGTGGTTGAATGTAATCATCCTCCAACCTAATGTAAGTCACTGTCACCCCTCCCTCTGGACCATTTCTACCTGAAGGGCAGTTATCATAGCTGTCTCACCACCTATGCTTGAGGCACTCCATAGCCCCTCAACCTCATTCTGCAACCATACTATCTCAACATCCTTACCAACCCCAATATATAGTAGGTGATCATGCTCCTTTGTGAGGTTGTCTCGCTTTACCTAGAATTTCACCCATTCCAACTTGCTCTGCACTGGATATCTCTCTAGAGCCTCACCCATAGCTCCCATATCTACACCCCCATCCCCATCAGCTCCACCATCGCATTCTCCATAGGTCTATATTTGGTAGCTCTATCGGTCTTGGTACCACCACTCAATAAATGATGCTCTATCATCATGGAGGTTCATATACTACCCTTGCATCCCTATCATCATCACTAATGTTATCTATAGCCTGAATCAGTGTCAAAGGTGGTTGTGCAACAAACCAGACATTGTAATTAGTTTTTGTCCTGACATCATCCACATCTGGGATATCAGTATCCTCATCATCCTCATCCTCCACTAGCCAATAAATGGAATAAGATAAACTAAGCTCATCATCATGATGCCTATATATCATGGGAAAATCAGGAACCCTCTATGATAACCTAAACTATCACAAAATTTGAAAGAATTAGATCAATTATCTCTCACTATAGTTATGTCCAATCACCCATCTAGCCCATCTAACCCATCGTAGCTACTCCTTGTCCTCATCCCATCCACCAACCCCTCGCCAGGGCCACCAAAGAACATCATCAACTATCAACCCTACAAACATGTCCCTATAGTCCTACAAACTATAGCTAGATCAACTTGATCATAGCTCCTTGTCCACTCATCATCTGAATGCAAAATGGCATGAGGGATCCCTCTAACAAGGTAAACTATTAGGATGACCAACACTAAAATGCTCCCAACCCTATATCTAGAGAAGAAGGCTGTAACTCAATCCCTTCTGCTCCTGTCTCTTCACCTCATATAGCTCAATGCAAGTTTAAGCTAGTAAGTTAGGCACCCAAGTATATACTTTAGGCTCGCTGATCATGTCATAAACCAACTCAATCCAATTCCAAAGGAACATGGATCTTGTGATGTTTGATAACAACATATTAGCTAGAATGAAAATGAAAAAGGTGGATAATACCTCCAACTCCCCCTCTAAAACATATCCAAATACTAAATTTCACCCTTGCTAACATCTATACCCTCCCATCCATCACTAAAAATGTGCCTCAACTTAGTCTCCTTGTCCCATATAGCCCGAACACATAGCTCCTCATCAAGAACACTAAATATGTGATAGATGTCCTAAAGCGTAATCATCATCTCCCCTATTAGGATTTGAAAAGTCCCTCTATCTAGATCCTACCTCTCCACCAGTGTCGAGATGTACCCCTCATCCTCTCTAACAACCTCCACTCGAGCGACTCCATCTAACCCCACCCTCTCCAGCCACCTTCGATCATCGTCGATAAAAACCTTCCTCACTCGAGTCAAAATGGGAGAGAATTGGTGTCAAGCCACTAACATCTTCAACTACACCAAAAAACATCACATTAGTACATCATTCATTGCATTTAAAAAAAAATCAACCACCCCATTTTCCAAAAAAAAAAAAAATTTCCCCCCCCTTATCGTTTTCAAACAAAAAACAAAATAAAAAATAAAAGTACCTAACTAATAGGGCTAAAAGGGCCTACCTCTACCATGCGCCCTTATGCTCTAGTTGTTGCACCAGCACCTTTTACCTTGACCATTGCACCAACGCTCTTCATTGCTCTACAAATATCTCTTGCTCTCTCACACACAATTTGGAATGATCAAATGCAAGAATGAGGTAAATGACCCCCACAAGCCTTTTTATAACCTAAAAATATGTTTTCAAATGTAGACTTGCATTTGGAAAGCATGTCTAAATGTAGGACTACATTTGGACATGCCTTCCAAACATAGGTTTGTGTTTTACAACACACAAGCACAATCTTGTGTTTGAAAATACTCAAATGTAGACTTGTGGTTGAACCTAAAAGCCCAAAATTATTTCCAAGACATAACAAAAGGCTAAAAAACATCACAAAACCATCATATCAACTCACATACACATCAATCACATCATCCCATTTTATCTTCTCATAAAATTTGATCAATTTGGTAACCCAGTTTTTGAATACGACTATGTTCAAGAAAATTTTCTCAAGGTAATCATCAAACCCTCTCCATAGGGTCACAAAAGTAAAAACCTTTACAAATTACAAATTGGTATGCACTATGCCATTTAGAAATGGGTCCAATGTGAACCCTCAATGGTTAGTCCATCTACCATAGTGAAATTGCTCATCATTTTACCAAAAGCAAAGTTTTGACAATGCATGCCCACTCCAAACTTGGGGTAATCAACATTGATTTTCATTTGCAATATTTGCATCCATCACATAAAACCATTCCATAATCCAATTCTATCACAGCTTGTGGGTTTCATCTATTTCATGTTTCATCCTTTCATTTCTTGAGGGATAAGCCAAAATCAAAATTTAAAAGTCATTTGATTCTTGCACCAGGACAACAAAATCAATCAATCCCTCCATCCAATAAAGCTAGGTGTCTCTTATTTTTTTGCACCGCATTGTGTTCTACGCAATACAATACAAAAAGAGGCATCTGTAGACACCAAATCCTAAAATCCAATAAAATACATCCATAACCTAACCCTATGTAATAAAATAATATGCCTAAATTTTTAACTCAAACATATTTTCTTGCACATTAATCTATTTTCCAGATTTTATAAAATATGGAAAATATCCCCTAGGATACCCTATCTCTCCACTTGACATGTGTCCTAACCACCACTACCCCTCCCCTTGCCACATCTCACACACCTCATTCCACTTTCATCTACCCATATGCCACCACTCCACCTAACTAAGACACCTTGGGTGACTCACTCTAACTACCCAAGATAGGTGGTTGCCTAGTCCCTGCCACTTGGCAACCCTAGCTTGCCACCTATCCTTTCCCCCCTCATCTCCCAAAAGCCTATAAATGATCCACCATTTGATCAAGTAAGGAGGATTGAATAGACACTATTACACTACCCAAATCACACCAAGAGAACATCTTCATTCTCAAGGATCGAGCCATAAAGACTGAGGAAAGCAAAACCCTAGCCTTCTACCAGTCAGTCCCAAATGTAGTACCACATTTACACAATAATAAATATAGCCCTACATTTTACCATTCCCAAACACAACCTTGTGTTTACCTAGGAGAAGTTTTAGCACTTCCAAACGTGGATCATAACATGTAAGTCAGCAAGGTATTTTATTTCACTGTTTTTTGTCTTCTACATATTATTTTCTATTCTACAAGCATTTACTTTCAAGGTTTTAATAGCTTTATTTTTATTTCAAAAAGTATCTCACACCATGGAGGCCCTTCATATATTATTAACCCTCTTTTTTGTCGGATATGTATGTAGGTGATAGGTTCTTAAGCAGCTACTAAGGCAAGGACGACCCGCAAGGATACTCAAACCCATCCAAAAAATATAACTGGAGTAAAGAAGATTCAAGTAACATCCACCTTTAGTTGAATTTTCCAAATGGGTTTCCCCCCTTTATGCCCATTGTAATATGAAAACAAGCACATTTTTGTAATCCCTACAATTCATGGCAAATACTATAAAGAGAGGAGACCAAGGCTCCTAAAGTTCAATACAAAAAGAATTTTTTATTTATTGCAAATCACTTGTTTCAGCTTCTCGTTGTTTGGGTGCATTCTTTATTGCTTACAATAATTAATAATAATAATTAAAAAAATGAATCCATTGTTAACCATCCATTGCTTACCATGTGGAACTAGAATGTAAGTAGCCTTTACTCAACCCATTTTCTATTACCTAGTGTGAACACCTTTTACATTTACTTTTTAGTGGGACCCATTTTCATCATAACCATATTATTTTATTGCTTTCCTATTATACTCATGATCACAATATCACATATATTGGCATTGTTGCATATAATATTAGACAACAACACACAATTATTCACAATACTAGAGTTTCCAAGCATATTTTCATGATTTTTGGTTTTGTTAACTTGGATTCTAATGTGATTTACCTTTTTATAATGTGAACGTGGATTTTTAACATACTTCTCTTAGGCATAGTCATCATAATGAAAACCCAAAAAAATAGAAAATTAGATGTTGATTTTGTCTAAAGACATGAGCCAAAATATACCAATGCTAATGGAAATGAACATGCTTTTAATGAACATCGTAATACTAATATTAGTAGAGTAGATCATTATTTTTAAAGCAAATGATAAACATTTAAAGAGGATACATCATAATTCCATATATTATTTGATGAGGGTTATTGAATCATTTGCAAACTAGTAATAAATATTTAACAAAAAACCACAAGTCATCCTCCAAATATTCAAGTGAGACCCCTAGCCAAAGTGTTTCATGAGAATAACCTTTAGTTAGAAATCACCCTCTTTATAGTGAATATGGTGACAAACAAATATTGTTATGGAAGGAAATAAAACACCTACAACCATGAATGAATAAATCATTGTCATGAGTACTATAACAAAATATTGTTGATCCTATGATCATTAAGAACATAGAGGCTATAATACAAATTCTAATTGAAATCGTAACAAGTTTGAACATAGTTCTTTAAATTATTTACTTAAAAGTATAAAGGACACTATCAATGAGAAGGAAAAAAATAATCATACTTGTTTCATTGACAATAAAAATAATAAAATGGATAATAAACCTTCAATAAGTATCTTAAAAAGGGTTAGTCTTGTTCCCCCCATGTACATGTTCAAGCTCTACCACATTCCATGCCTAACCTTCTAAAATTTAATCTTAAGGCCAAGGAAGATTCAAAAGACAATGTATATTCTTTTTTCATGATTGTATGGATTAAGATTATGACTTATGGAAGTGGCTAAATTTTGGAGCCAAACCCTGGCATTGATGGTTAAGGCTAATTTCAAAAGCAAATGAATGGCAGAAGTAGATATTGAACGGGCAGAAGAACAGACTACCACAAAGCAAGGTTCACTCCCAAAACTTTGTCCTTTAAGGCCATGAAAGCAAAGACTTGGCTAAGCACCCCAATGGGCCAAATTATCAAAATCGGCTAAGTTTACAATCAGGTAGATAATTGGGCAAGCAAGCAGCAAATATGGATCACAAATTCTCGCTCAATAATTGGGCAAAAATATTAGGCAGTGATGTTCTTGTCCCTCCCTACCAAGAGGGACCTACCCCAGTAAGGACGGAGTTTTAAAAGATGACAAAATCAATGCCCTGATAGAAACCACAGCTTGGGTGGAATTTTGGGAGAGCGGTAATCAAAAGTAGATCCCAATTCCCTGTCCCGATGGGTTGCGATAGGTGAAATTTGTTAGAATATTATTGTTATAATGTGCACTATGCCTATAATTGACCGGTTGACATTTGTCTTCTGTCACTTGTCGCTGTCTTCAGTCTGAGTTGGAGTGGTGTCTTCTGAAAGACACTTGGAGTGGAGCTCATGACAAGTGTCATATCTCCCTCCTAAGCTTGATGCTTATATATTGTAAGATAACTTGTAAATAACTTAATGCCTTTTGTTCAGTCCCAACATCTGCTCCAGGCTTTCCCTACTTTTGGAAAAATCATGGCTCCCAATTTTTTTTTAGTTTGCAGTCTTATACTACAGATCTAAATTTGTAGAATGGTGTCATCGTTATCGGCCATCCAACATCAAAACTCTGCCATGAAGAGCATCCCTGAGTACAACAGCTTCATACTGCCCTCTGCGTGGATTTTATCTGTTTGCAAGGGTTCTCTTCATTCTGCTTTGGTTGATGCAATCTATATTTGCTACTAGCTTGAAGGCCAGCTGCATCTTTGATCTCGAACAGGCCGTTGGAAAATGTTGTTCTGGCTGTTTCGACTGGCAGCGGATTCACTGCGGATGAGATTTTTTTTCATGGTTGTTGCTTGTTAAGCTGTGGCACAACATTTTCCGTGATTGACGTAGAAGAGAAAACCGTGGTGACCCTCTTCCTTGACGCCGAGACTGGAGCTTGCCCACGATGGAAGTGGTCCATGATGGAGTCTGTAGCATATCCCGCCTAGGTTTACAGATATTGTCAGTTTTTGAGGCTCTCGGTGTATATTTTTATTTTTGGGTTCGTTGCTCGTGTTTCAATATGGAGCGTGATCTGGCCTCGCTGTCGTTGGCGAGATGGATTCACATTTGTAATGGCTGGAATGGGTTGTTCTCGCAACTTTACAGCGATTGTGGTTTACGCCCCTGGCTATGTCCACCGCTGGCGAGATGGATTCACATTTTTAATGGCTGGGACGGGTTGTTCTCGCAAATTTACAGCGATTGTGGTTTACGCCCCTGGCTATGTCCACCGCTGGCGAGATGGATTCACATTTTTGTGGTTTACGCCCCTAGCTATGTCAGCTGGTGATTGTTATTTGAAATTGTGTTTTACCGTCCTCAACACATACTTGGCCAAAGAAATGCAAGGTTTCAACGTTGGGAGATATTTTATTTCTCAGTCGTTAAAATTATTTTTGGCCACAGTATCTTTGGCCGCGCAGTATTTTTTATTTTTTACCCGAATGTGACGTCTCCATATTTAGCGTGTTATTCCATGCTGATTCGATGTTGTGTTACTCCCGTGTATGAACAAGGATAGCTCTACGCGCAAAAAAAATATTATTTTTTGAATCCAGTTACCGAAGATGCTCGAGTACAGTGGAGGTTTCCGACGGAGCAGCCAACAACTGTTTTGCGGCTTCGTCATCATAGACGGGCCATTCATGGTAGTCGCTGGCCATTTCACATAGGTAGAGCATAATTCTAAATGCTTACTAGCACAGATCGGAATCGTGCAGAACTTGGTGTATTTTGGCGAAAAATGGGTGAATTGTTTTTTATTTTTTTAACCAAGCAGGAGCAGAAGAAACAGCGGACGGCGATAGAATATGTGTGGGCCCCAGCGCGAATGAAGCAGAAAAATGTGATGATGTTGGAGGGAGTCTGAATAAACTTCATTGTTATTTGTTTTATTCCGATTTCTTTATGTTATCTTTGAGTTAGCTCACATACGCAAAAGGAGTGGCATAATAACAGGAACAGTTGCACGCCCATTTTTCATGCCAGAGGATCATTTTAAAATTTGAAATTTTAATCATTTCAATGTTGTTAACTTCTACAGCCTCTTCTCTAGTTGTTCATGGCAGACGTGATCATCAACGGGAGCGCTAGCTTGGATTCAGACGAAGTGTGTTGAGGACGTGAGAAGACAAGAGTGACGATGACGTCCAGTTTCGAAACCTGTTCCCCCCGTTTCCATGAAGTTCTTCAGAGATCGACATCATATTTTTTGGTTGTGAACGGGCTCGCAAGTGGAAGGCTATGTGAGTGGAAGGCTATGTGAATGGAGCACCTTAAAACTGTGAGGCCCTCATCAAAGTAACACAGGAAACATTAATGTCAATATTAATGTTACCGGCCACATACGGCACTCACCGTGGAGAAAGGCATAAAGAAACGTAATAAACACTTGTGCTCGTCCGATGTCGATGCCACGATGGTCAAAATCTTATTTTTAATTTGTAGATATTACTGATGCGCAAACCACGTACCCAGAATGTCGTGATCCGTATTTTTCTCCAGACTATGGTGAAATTAAAAGGTGGACCGTTTTACCTACACTCTGGTCGACAAATATTGTTGGTGACGCTGGGCCCGTGAGATAGCGTGAGTTTTTTGTTTGTGTGTCTCACTACGCGCATTGAGATAATTTTGGGACTCCATTACAGTTTATATGCCACGAACAATGTTTGCCTCCCTCCGCCTGTAAAGTTTTGGCATAACTGGACGTTTCTGTGGAGCTCGGCTAGCTGTGCAACAAGCGGTAGATTTCCTATTCTCAACATGACGATAAAGTATGCAGATTTCTTCCTCCAACGTGCGATGCCAGGAATATGATATTTTTGAGGTTTATTTTGCTGCCTTAGATAAGGCATGATGGTTTTGTTTTCCACATGATGTAGGCCCCTTTGATGGTGGAATATAGGGGTATATATAGTCGTTGGAAACGTTTTTCCGTGACGGACACATTGGTGGTGTCCATTTATAATTCTAAGGCTGTTTCAATTGAGTTTTTTAGCCTCAAAGTTTTCTACCTTGGAGTGCACTCTCGATTGTATCCAACATTCCCAAGGCACTTGTAAGTGAACCTAGTATCTAGTATTCTCCTCTTTCTACTTGGCGGATGCAGCGGCTGGTTACCAATGCATTCCGGTAAGATGAGGTGACTACCATCAAAACACTTATTCTAGGGACTATAAACATAGACACCCTAGACTCTATCCGAGGTTTTTTCGGATCTACTTCTGAAGACTATAGACGAAGACACTTCATAAGATTCTCTTCTATTATTCTTTCTTCTTCTCCTCCATATTTGGATCTATGGCTCATTTTATTGTATTGAGTGCATTTTCGGCAAAGACCGACACTCTTATATGGCTCGTTTTTCCTTTATATTAAGGTGCATTTTTGGCAGAGACCGACACCTTCTAGATTGAGTTCACCATAAGGAGGTATTTGATATTTATGGTGGGGCTAGTCAGTGACCTACCAGAGGCAACATCCTCTGAGGATGATCTACAGAGGAAACAGACCCGTGAAAGTGGCTGACCCTGAGGCACCCATGATGACCCTGAGGCACTTAGATGGCTGACCCAGTGGCAATAGACCCATGGAAGTGGTTGACCCTGAGGCAACAGACTGAGATGTATACACAGTCAATCTAGCATTATTCACAGTTGGAGAGCCAAGCGCAAATCACTCTTTGCGCTTGGATCTCCAACTGTGAATAATGCTATATTCATTGTGTATGCATCTCGGTCTGTTGCCTCAGGGTCAGCAACTTCCATGGGTCTATTGCCACTGGGTCAACCGTCTAAGTGCCTCAGGGTCATCATGGGTGTGTCAGGGTCAGCCACTTCTGGGTTTGTTGCCTCTGTAGGTCATCCTCAGAGGATGTTGCCTCTCGTAGGTCACTAACTAGTCCCACCATAAATATCAAATCCTTCCTTATGGTGAACTCAATCTAGAAGGTGTCGATATCTGCCAAAAATGCACCTTAATACAAAAGAAATAAGAGCCATGAAATACAATAAATTTGAGCCACAGATCCAAATATGGAGGAGAAGAAGAAAGAAGAATAGAAGAGAATCTTTTGAAGTGTCTTCGTTTGTAGTCTTCAGAAGTAGATCCAAAAAAACCTCGGATAGAGTCTAGGGTGTCTATGTCTGTAGTCCCTAGAATAAGTGTCCTTATGGTAGTCACCTCATCTTATCGAAATGCATGGGTAACTAGCCGCTGCATCCGCCAAGTAGAAAGAGGAGAATACTAGATACTAGGTTCACTTACAAGTGCCTTGGGAGTGTCGGGTACAACCGAGAGTGCACTCCAAGGTAGAAAAACTTTGAGGCTAAAAAACTCAATTGAAACAGCCTCAAAATTACAAATGGACACCACCAATGTGTCCGTCTCAAAAAAATCTTTCCAACGACTATAAACATGGCTATAGTCGGATCTCAATAAATCCTTCATTGATGAGAAAAAACAACAGTATTTCACTTAGGCACCAAATACCCTTTCCACCTTACAACAGAAATAACATGGGCCATGTGGGCCATCATCTGAAAAATACAATAATAAGCCATGAGGACCTTCTTCCACTTCCTGTGGCCATAAACACTTTTTTAAAATAAATACCCCATTAGTCTTGTATTTAATACCCCTCATGAGATCATAAAATTAAAGGTAAACTTTTACAATTCCGTCAAGGTAGCAACAGTCAGAAATTCTGGTCTAGTCTCATAAAAAAAAAGGATCATTGTTGGACAGCTCAAGACATCGCCAGAAAATTCTGTTAGACGTGGTAGTGATGATTGATTTCTCCAACATGCATGGCTAGACTAAACTAGCAGTCTTCTTTTACTTCGTTACTCGTGCTATCACGCGCTGCTCCTCCACACAAAAAAAATGTAGGAGCGGATCAAAAACACCGATGCCTGCTCATCGATGGGCTCACCTGTACTGCCCAAAAACCCTGGCTCGAGGTCTCCATGCGTAGCTTCGAGCACAAACGATCCCACAGGTATCATCCTCGATCTCATTTTTATGAACTCTGTTGGACCATGGGTTCGGCTTGTTGAATTGGCAGAATGTCTTGTCGAGTCTGATTTAATTCTTGTGAGGCTTCTTCAGGAAAATTGTGAAGCTAAATTTCTTTGGGAATTCTTAAGTTTCGTGCATTGCAAGAAACATGGAAACATGAACAGCGTGCGGGAAGGAGTGACGCTTCAAGCGGCGCGATCGCGACGAGTGCCAACGCCACCACGACGTCGCTAATGACCCCAATTGGACCTGTCGCGACTTTCCCTACTAGCAAATTGGGTGCAAATTGGAGGAGCGCATCACCAGCCGAATGGCCCACCGCGACTGCCCCAAGGCCCCTGCCTGTGAGGGCTGCTACTTCTGCGTATGCCTTGGCTACGATGTCTGTCTCTTTTGTGACTGCATTTGCTGCTCTTCCAAAAAACTATGACCATCAATGTGACATCGAGAATCTCAACTTCGGCAACATTGTTGTCATTTTCTAGGACTGTAGATGACAAAAATTTCACCAGCTGGCCTTCCATAGAAGAGAACTCCACAGTTCAGGTAGCCCAATGACGCTTTTGACCACGACCATCCACCGTTCACATGGACCAACTCTATCAACTGTCTCAATTTCTACCTCGACATCACATTGTAATATATTCCTACGCATGAATGCTATTGCTTCATCTGCATATGGTTCACCACGGCCTGGGCATCTTACATCAAAAAATGAAACTGTAGGTGAGGCAGACAAAAAAATAATGAACTATAATCAAAGCACCAACATATGACACGATTCAACCTGCTCGATCTTCGAGTATGTGGCTATCATGTAAATAAAAGAACAACTGTCGCCCCAAATGGATGCCTCCATTGTCCAACATCGATTGTGGCTGTCTTCAATTGCAGAATTGAAGTCAACCATCAAAGATGCTTTTCCAGGAGAGAAGGAAGTTGTTGTCACTGTAGCAGATGGTAGATCAGCGTCCCTTCTAAAAAAATCCCATTGTCACTCCTCCGCTCCTCTGGCCTGTCGTGATTTACAGCCTGCACAACCCTGTACAAGGCATAAAAGGAAGTCCATGAAAATATACTCATATCCAAGAATTTTTCATAACCGTGCTCTCTGAGCTAGCGCAGAGGCGAGGTTGAGGTTTATGATGGTGCCGAGGCTCGAACCGATGACAAAAATAATGCAATAATATGCTTGCAATGGAATGTGAACCAGAGGATGTTGCCCCTAGGAATGGTTCCCATTGGGCTTTTCGCCAGCATGGGCATCGCCGTCCTGAACCAGGCAAGCCATACAGCAGGCATATTTGTTGGAGAGGTTGCAAAGGATGCAGGATCTAGTGTTGCAAAAATAGCTGAACGTGCTGGAACTATAGTAAAATCACGATGGACTCTGTTTTAGCAATCTAGACAACAATAGCAGTGCCATATAGGGAGAATGGTGGCAGCGGCATCGAAATTGGTGTTTCGATCATGCCATATCCGAAATCTGCTGCAAACCTCCCCAACGATTCTGCATCCGAACTAGAGCTAATCACAGTCTTCAAACTTGACATCATTAAACTCTGCCACGTTGCATCCAATGTCGCCGCATCGTGGTTCACTCTCTCCAAATGAAATGAAGGCCACGGAACAAACATGCACAGGCAACGATATTTACTTTTCTTCACAGCACTGTACTGGTTGAAAATTTTATATAAAAAAATATTTCTTTGTTGTAAACTGTCCCCACACCGATCCGCCATGACGACTGGGTTGAGGCCACGAATCCTTCAGTGGATGCTAGCATTGGCGTGGATTTGTGCTTCATTTATTGTAGTAATTCTACAAAAATCAAGCATCACACTTTTATAACCACCTATGTTCCACGTATCAACTGCTCAAATACTTACAGTCTCCCTCACGTAAGGGTGGGTATATTGAGTAGTTTGGTATAAAGGTCTGCAGAGGTTATTCCCTTTCAGAATCACCTATGTTCCACGTATCAACTTCTCAAATACTTATAATTTCCCTCACGTAAGGGTGGGTATATTGAGAATTTTGGTATAAAGGTCTGGCAAAATTCTAATTCCTACTCTCTTTGGATAGAAAAAGGCACTTATGTTCAACTTAACCCTCCCATTGTTGGAATATCTTGAAGATTCGGAGTGGAAAAACTAGGCGAACCCTCCTCTGGATCTTCAGCGATGTACCCTAGATTTTTTTTTAGGCTCTAATTTGGCATTTGTCGTACTTACTTCATCCTTTGTTGAGCTCCCTTTTCTTTTGATCCTTTTCTAAATCATGGCTACTACAAATCTATTAAGTGGACTTACAAAGAAACTTGAAGGAGCACAGACTTTTGCAAATTGGAAGTATGAGATGGAGTCAATATTAATGATGAATGACATGTGGGACTTTGTGAAAGATAGGCAATCTAATGAATACCCACTCACTGCACCTACAGACCCTAAAGAAAAAGCACAATTTGAGAAGAATTCCAACATAGCTTTAAGTTTAATCAAGCTAGCTACAGGAATTCAATGCAGAGAAACTGTAAGAGCTGCAAAAACACCTAAACAAGCATGGGATGCACTCAATAGATTGTTTGATAGTCCAAGTCAAGATAATATTTTGTATCTCAAACAAAAATTGCACAATCTATGTATGAAAGGCTCACTTACCGATTATCTTATGAAAGTGAAGTCTATTAAAAATGATTTCTTAGCTGCTGGTAAAACCCTAGATGATAATGAATTAATTCCAATAATGTTGCATGGTCTTCCTTCAAAGTTTCACTCCTATGCTACCATGTTAGACTTGAGTGGTAAAATAATGAATTCAACACTTGAGGATATTGAGATCCTACTTAAGAAGCATGAGCAAGCCCTAATCAAAGATGAAGAAATTGAAGCCACATTAGCAACTTTTGCCACCAAGGAAACTTTACAACCTAAACAAAACAAGGGTCAAAATCAACATAATCAGAATCAAAGGGGTAGACAACATCAGAGATACACAGTACCAGCAACAGCCAAATCAACAGTAGCAACAGCAACCAAGTCAAGAATAAGATCAACAGAATGACCACAACAAGCAATAGCATACCAAGCAGCGGCAAAGATGGCAAACAAGACCTCAAGGGGGTCAAAACAACAATCAACAAGGGTGTGAATATTGTGGAATATGGAATCATAATATTGCTAATTGCTATAAAAGGCAAAGATAATAGGGAGAACCACAAAATAATAATATGAACACATTGTATGTAGCCAACCAAGTTAATGTTGAAGATAAAGAATGTTGGTATATTGATTCTGGAGCAGCAAAGCACATGACAGGAAGGCAAGATTGGTTGACCAAGGTTCAACCCACATCAAATCAATTCATTAATTTTGGTGATGAAAGTGCTCTACCCATTGAAGGTGTTGGGGAGGCACCACTTACTTTGCATGATGGTAATAATGTTCCTACAACAGATGTTTTGTATGTGTCTGGTCTTAAAAGGAGTCTTCTTTCTATTGGACAACTTACAGATAAAGGCTATAATGTCTATTTTGAAAAAGAAAAATGCTACATTAAGGAACCCAATGGCAATGTCAAGGCCATGGGAGTGAAAAAGGATGGTGTTTACTACCTCCTTACAAAATCTGTAACACAAACATCTTTGCATACAACAACTACTTTCTCTTTGGAGTACATGTGGCATGAAATATTGGGACATTTAAATTTTAATAATCTTTAAATGATGGCTACAAAATGATTAGTTAAAGGACTTCCACATCTTAAGGAGTCAAAATGTTTTTGTGAGCCATGTGTGATAGCCAAACACCACAGACAACCATTTGAAACAGGAAAGGCATGGAGATCCAATAGACTTTTGCAATTAATTCATTCATACATTTGTGGGCCAATGTCTATTCAATATTATACTAGGGCTAAATACTACATCACTTTCATTGATGATTACAGTAGAAAGGTATGGATCTACCTAATTCAATATAAGTGGTAAGCCCTTGATAAGTTCAAAGAATTCATCGCACTTGTTGAAAGAGAAAGTGGCTATCAAATCTCCATCTTAAGATCAGATAATGGGGGAGAATATGTCTCCAATGAATTATTTAATTTTTGTAAGTATCATGGGATAAGGAGGCAATTCACAACCCCTTATACCCCTCAAAAAAATGGAGTTGCAGAGAGGATGAATCAAACAATCACAAATAGGGCAAAATAAATGTTACACACTGCTAAATTACCTAACTCATTTTGGGGAGAAGTTGTTCTTACTGATGCATACTTGACTAATAGGTCATACACAAAGGCCTTACATGAAAGAACACCTGAAGAAGCATGGAGTGGAAGGACGCCCTATGTGGGCCATTTGAGAATATTTGGATGTGATGCCTATGCTCATATTCCTCATAAGAAAAGGAAGAAGTTTGATGATAAGAGCCAAAAATGCATCTTTGTTGGCTATAGTGATAGTGCCAATGCATATAAATTATATGAGCCTATTGCCAAGAAAATCATTTTATCTAGGGATGTTACCTTTCATGAGTATCCACCATTTAATCCTCCTAAAGCCCCCACTTTAGAAGTAACTAATGAAATAGTTGCTCCATTCATGCATACAATATCATCTAGTCCTTCCCCTTCACTTATAAATCAAGAAATTCATCCACAAGAAGAAATTCTTACAAATGATCCATGTCCTCCATCTCCTCCTCCTAATGATCAAGTAACATCATCCAATCCTTTACCCAAGTGGGTTCAAGCCACAATAGATGAAGCCCAAAATCATTTGCCCACCTATACAGGTAAAAGGCCTTTAGCCCTAAGACACCAAGTGAATTATGCCTTAATGGCCAAATTCCTTATCCAACCAGAACCTTCTAATGTCAAAGAAGCACTTGGTGATCCTAAATGGGTTCATGCCATGTATCAAGAATTGGATTCCATTGAAAGGAATCACACTTGGGAGTTAGTTGATTTACCCAAAGGAAAATATACCATAGGCACAAAATGGGTATACAAAGCAAAATATAAAGCAGATGGCTCACTAGATCGCTACAAGGCTCACCTAGTAGCTCAAGGCTATAAGCAACAAGATGGAATTGATTATGAGGAGACATTTTCTCTTGTGGCTAAGATGACTACAATCAGGACAGTTATTGCTATGGCAGCTCAAAAACATTGGCCAATATATCAAATGGATGTCAAAAGTGCATTTCTAAATGGTCATTTGAAGGAGGAAGTGTATGTGAAACAACCACCAGGATACACAATTGAAGGCCAAAACAACAAAGTCCTCAGATTAAATAAAGCTCTATACGGGTTGAAGCAAGCACCTTGAGCTTGGTATGCAAAGATTGACTCCTATTTTCTCAACCTTGGTTTCACTAGATCTGTAGCAGAATCGACTCTCTATGTGAAACATTGGAGGAACCGCATCATTTTGGTTATATTGTATGTGGATGATCTTCTCATTACAGGTGATGATATAGAAGGAATAAGGTTGCTCAAGGAGGACTTATGCAAGAACTTTGAGATGACAGATTTAGGCCTCCTCCACTATTGCTTAGGAATAGAGGTATGGCAACAACCTGGTAAGATTTTTATCTCACGGGCTAAGTATATTCAGTCTATTTTGGAGAGGTTTTGCATGGAGGAGTGTAAGCCCTCTTTAACTCCCATGGAAACTAGATTGAAATTGGTAAATAATGATGAAGAAGAAAGGGTTGATGGTACACTTTACAGGAAACTAGTTGGAAGTTTGATCTACTTAACTTCAACTAGACTAGATATTTGCTATTCGGTTGGCCTTATTTCTAGATTCATGCAGGATCCTAAGAAGAGCCATTGGATAGCAACTAAGAGGATTGTGAGATTCCTAAAGGCCACACCTCATCATGGCCTTATGTATAAATCAAGTGATAATTTTTCCTTGATTGGATACATAGATTCAGATTGGGCCAGTTGTCCTGAAACTAGAAGATCTACATCAGGTTATTGCTTTCAATTAGGCAAAGCCTCTATTTCATGGAGCACAAAGAAGCAGAACATAGTTTCACTATCTTCAGCAGAAGCAAAATATAGAGTAGCATTTGAGGCAACTAAGGAGGCAATATGGTTGAGGCAATTAATTCAGGATATAGGGCTATTCATACATGGTCCAACATATATATATATATATATATATATATATATATATATATTTGACAATCAAAGTACCATCAAGATAACCAAGAATCCAGTTTTCCATGCTAGAACAAAGCACATTGAGATCCATCATCACTTCATCAGAGAAATGGTCCAAGAAGACATTATACACATGGATTATGTACCAACTCAATATCAAGTGGCAGACATCTTCACCAAGTCACTTGGGAAAGACAAGTTTTCTCAGTTTAGTATTTTGCTATACCTATGTAAAAGAAGTCAACATTAAGGGGGAATTTTATCTAATGTTGATTTATCTTTTTAGGATAGTGCACATTAAGGGGGAATGTTAGAATATTATTGTTATAATGTGCACTATGCCTATAATTGATAGGTTGACATTTGTCTTCTGTCACTTGTCCCTGTCTTTAGTCTGAGTTGGAGTGGTGTCTTCTGAAAGACACTTGGAGTGGAGCTCATGACAAGTGTCATATCTCCCTCCTAAGCTTGATGCTTATATATTGTAAGATAACTTGTAAATAACTTAATGCCTTTTGTTCAGTCCCAACAAAATTTTGGGAAGCTAATCATCTACCCCATACTAGATTCATCGCCAACACCTAGAATCTTAAGGAAGGTGCATTATTTATCTCAGCTACCCAGGCATGGTCTCTCCATGGTGGGAAGGTGTTAATTTGAAATGCACGATATCCAAGGTAATTAATGTCAGCTAGTCATTCACCTGATTGAAGGCCCATCGCCTGATTAAAGGGGTAAAGTAGATAAATATTGAATGCCTGGTAGGAATATCAGAAGTATCGAAGGCCTAGATTCATGTAGAAGGATCTACCCCCCTCCTAGATAGCCACCATTATCCCAAGGAGTAGTGTACTAGCTGAGCACCCATATGCTTCAGCAATTGCTTCCCACCTAATGCTATTAATGCCTAAAATTTGAATTTATTGTAAAATTCTCTATAAATAGTAGAATGCTACCAAAGGGCAACTCTTTAGCCATTAAAATTCATATGTAAAGCTTACTCTATTCTTTTAATGCAAGTTTTTTACTATTTGGTCTCCAAATTGACTCTTGTCAATATTTACGAATGTTGTGGGTTTATTTCTGCTAAAGCTAGTTGAATGTGCATGCAATAATTTTGCTATTTGGATTTCCTGCATCTCATTCATTGGTTCTAGAATTTACTTATTAAAAAGGGCATTGAATTATAGGTAAGAGTAAGGTTAGCTGATCTATTAGGTAACTCAATTATATTTCAATGGTGGTGTCTGTTAATCACACATGTATCTTGATGTGGCTATATCCATCCTTGTCAGTTATGGCTATGACCTCCTTTCATTCCTTTCCCACTCCTTTTTCTCTTCCTTATTTTTATGCTAGTATCTAGGATAGAGGAATCAACCTTCTCCAGAGATCGACCATCCCACCTTCCCTGAGCATAATGATCATTCAATGATGGTGCAGGTTTGCAGGAACATCAACCCCCCGCCTACTCGTTAGGTTCTGAATCTATGACCAACATTTTTTGGTATAGCTGGTAGGATACAAAAGGTATCATCTCTTGATTTAGTAGATTCTGGTGAAGTTCTACTATGTAATATTCATTTGTTCACCTGGTGACTCCATTGCATCATGAACCAAGTTTCCTATGATCGGTTGTTCTAAGAAAGAAGTCAATAAATCTATTTGGGACCCAAAATGTCTCTATGCTCAAGGAAATCAAAGTTTTGTGATACTCTGATTTACCTATATCTTGCTAAATTACCTAACAACTCCTCTAAGAAAAATATCCACATCTAAAGACTAGTTACCTCTTAAATTCTTTGAAAGAGCCTGATATCCTAGAGGACTCAAGATTTAATGAGCAGTATTTACCTCACTAGTGGAGAAAGTATGTTTATTTGGTGACTCCAAATCCAACACAAGTACTGAGACTCCTAAAGACCATTGCAATGGCTTAGAAGACTACCCTCAATGGAATGACCTTGGCCCACTCAATATACAATGTTGGCATGAGATTCCTAAAAGTGCCTTTAAGGCCCTGAGAAGATATAATGGCACTGAAGGAATGACTCGATAACACCTTGAATATGTTGCTACACTAGCGCCCCTCCATGGTATCTCACATGAAGATGTTATGATCTGGATTCTGGTCATGTCTCTTGAAGGGAGGGCATTATTGTGGTATCGATCCCTTGAGCAAAAAAGCATCTAATCATGGGTGGATTTGGAGGGAGCTCTTATTGACACATTTTATGGCTCCTAGGATACCTTCAACTCTTGATGCACCTCTCATTCATCAAGAGAGCCCCTTTTGAATGCATCATAGACTTCAACATCCAATTCAAAAGGAGCTAGGAGAGGATTCTATTTGAATATCAACCATCCCCCACCCAGGAACACCTGTATTAATTTTAATCTTTTAGTTCAAACATAAGAATTCTCCTGCATCAATATGGGGAAAATAGATTCCCTCATGTGTCTTAGGAGTCTTTACAGGCCAATAAAATCCTGCTTCAAATGGGAAAAATATCTTTAAGAGATTTCATCCTCCCATATATTTTTCCAACCATTGTTTCTCCTCTTTTGACTGCACAATATCCATAAGGGATGCCATATAAAGTTGTGTAGGAGCTAGAGCTACAACTATATAGAGTATAAAGGGTACATCTCTTCTCAGGCTCATACAGAGATATGCAAGCATGATCCCTGCAATGAATACTTTATTGCTTGCAATTTCTTCCTAGAAATAGATGACTTGGACCAAATGGAGAATACCTCTAACAAAAAGGGTATACATTTGCACCCTTTTGTATCTAGAAGCATGTTGAGCAAAGGCCAAGCTATATTTAGGAAGGCTTGACCAATTAGAATATAGGTTCCAAGGAGATCCTAGTAGCAGGGTTGCCAATAAATGGGCCCTACTGTCAAACTCTTGTAGGGATGTCAGAGGAACACTGGAGCCTTTTGCCATGCAAACTAGTTCTTGAGGAGAGATCCCATGTGGCAAGATATATTGCTATATTAGTTAGTTGTATAAGTACTAGTATGCATGATGACCCACCAAGTTGTGGATATAGTACAACTTAAAAAAAAATTAGGTGATGTCAATCAGAATACAAAGAGAATCTCAAGTTCAGTACAATTTGGTCTGACCATTGTAGATTCATTGGATGATTTCTAGGATGATTCAGTGGTTGCGACGTGCTAATCACATCATAATTTGTGTAAATAGGTCAACATCTAAATAAATGTGTAGTAAGCACATGATCAAATAACATCTTGTATTGTGGTGACTCAATATAGAAATTGTAAGGAGAGACTTCCAAAAAGTGTATCACTTTCAAAGCACTTCCCCTCGTAGTCTATGATTTTTCTCATGTGTTGTTGTTGTGATCCCATTTCCCAATGGATCAAGACCTTAGATTTGGACATCATTTCATGCAATCCATAGAAAATATATCTACTACATTTTCTAAGGTAGTACCCACTCATCGATCAAATAGGAAAATTGATCTATAAATAGCACCTCAAAAGGTGATAACAGTTTGTGTTGAGTAGGATGAATCTGAATATGAGTTTGTGACTGAAGATTCCTTAAAAGAGTGATAATGAGCAAATGAATTTTTTGTAGGATTGCATCAAAAAGAGGTGTCGCATCAGGACTGGTAGATGCTCCTGGCATTCTGTGTATTCTTGAATTATCTTTGATCCTAATTGGGGTATGTGAACATAGGTGTGATCTACAAGGGTGTCCAATGGATCACCTTCCCTTTTATTTTTCTTACTTTTTTACATCCTTATCTTCCTTTCCTTTTCTCATTGCTCTATTATCATCATATTTTTACCTCCACTAATCAAGGAGGTTAGTGATTGTCATATTCTTGCCTCTATTGTTTCATGTGTTTCCCTCCCTCATCTCTTCCCCTCTTTTTATCTTTCTCTAGTTTTGCTTGTTGTTTCCAATTGTGGTCCCCCTTCTTTTCTTTCCTTATTTCTTTTCCTGCCTTATTTTACATTCACCTTTGGCCACCTTCCTAATTTGTCTTGCTACCTTCTTTGGTTGCTTTTTTTTGTGCCCTCTTTGTTCCCTTTCTCATCCTTGTTTTTGATTGTTCTAAGGATTAAATTTCTAGGTTCTTTCTTTTCGCAAGGGAAAGGTCCCTATGATTCATCAAGAGTGTGCGTAAAATTTTGCACCCCTTCACCCACTCTTTATTTAATATGATGACTTATAGAAATGGCTAAATTTTGAAGCCAAATCCTGGCATTGGTGGTTAAGGCTGATTTCAAAATCAAATGGATGGTGAAAGTGGATATTGAATTGGCATAAGAACAGGCTACCAAAAAGCAAGGTTCACCCCCAAAATTCAGCCCTTTAATGCCATAAAAGGCAAAGACTTGGCTAAGCATCCCGATGGACCAAATTATTAAAATCAACTAAGTTTGCAGTCGAGCAGATAATTGGGTGAGCAAGCAGCAAATGCAGATCCCAAATCCCTGCCTAATATTTGGGTAAACATATTAGACGGTGATTTTCTTGTCCTCGCCTGCCAAGAGGGACCCTCCCTAGTAAGGGTGGAGATTTTAAATATGGTAGAATCATCACCCTTATGGAAGACACGGCTTGGGAAAAATTCTAGGAGAGTGAAAATCAAAAGTAGAGTTCAATTCCTTGTCCTGATGGGTTGTGATAGATGGAAGTTTGGAAATCTAATCATCCACCTCGTACTAGATTCAATGGCAGCACCTAGAATCTCAAGGAATGTGTATTAATTATCTCAAATACCTAGGTATGGGCTCTCCATGGGTGGAAATGTGGTAGTTTGAAACACACGGTCTCTAAGGTAATTAATGTTAGTTGGTCATTCACCTAACTAAATGCCCATCGCGTGATTAAAGGGGTAAAGTAGATAAAAATTAAATGCCCAGTACGAATGTCAAAAGCGTCCAAAAAAATATCATTCTTCCAAGGAGCGGTGTACCAGTTGAGAACCCATCTTCTTTAGCAATCTCTTTCCACCTAATGCCATTAATACCTAAAATTTGAATTCATTATAAAATTCTCTATAAATAGTGGAATTCCAACCATTCCAAAGGGAAACTCTTTAGCCATTACAATTCATATTTAAATCTTACTCTATTTTGTTAATGCAAGTGTTTTACTATTTGGTCTCCAAATTGACTCTTGTACATGTGTGTGAATGTTGTGGGTTTATTTTTGCTAAAGCTAGTTGAATGTGCGTGCAATAATTCTACTATCTGGATTTCCTATATCTTATTCATTGGTTTTGAAATTCACTTGCAGTAGAGGGCATTGAAGTATAGGCAAGAGTAAGGTTGGTTAATTTGTTAGACAACTCACCTGTGTTTTTAGTGATGGTATTTTCTTATTGCACATGTGTCTTGATGTGGCTATACCCATCCTTGTCAGTTATTGTTGTGACCTCCTTTCATTCCTTTCTCGCTCCTTTTTCTCCCTTATTTTTAGGCTAGTAGCTAGGATAGAGAAACCAGTCTTCTTCAAAGATAGACTGCCCTACCTTGAGCGTGATGGTTGTTCAATGTTGGCATAGGTCCATGGGCACATCAACCCCCCGTCTCCCCGTTAGGTGCTAGATCTGCAACCAACAAGAACCTTCCTTTGAGGCTAATTGAAAATATCTATCTTTGATATATATCAGCCTTATAATCTTGGGATGTAAGCTTGGGCCAACATAAAAAATATATAACTTGATACAACTATGATCTTATTGGAAAACGGATATATCACCATCACATAAGGCACAACAATAAAAATATCACCATCCTATTGAAAGAGCCTTGAGAAGATATAATGGCACTGAAGGAATGACTCGATAACACCTTGAAGATGTTGCTACACTAGCGCCCCTCCATGGTATCTCACATGAAGATGTTATGATCTGGATTCTGGTCATGTCTCTTGAAGGGAGGGCATTATTGTGGTATCGATCCCTTGAGCAAAAAAGCATCTAATCATGGGTGGATTTGGAGGGAGCTCTTATTGACACATTTTATGGCTCCTAGGATACCTTCAACTCTTGATGCACCTCTCATTCATCAAGAGAGCCCCTTTTGAATGCATCATAGACTTCAACATCCAATTCAAAAGGAGCTAGGAGAGGATTCTATTTGAATATCAACCATCCCCCACCCAGGAACACCTGTATTAATTTTAATCTTTTAGTTCAAACATAAGAATTCTCCTGCATCAATATGGGGAAAATAGATTCCCTCATGTGTCTTAGGAGTCTTTACAGGCCAATAAAATCCTGCTTCAAACGGGAAAAATATCTTTAAGAGATTTCATCCTCCCATATATTTTTCCAACCATTGTTTCTCCTCTTTTGACTGCACAATATCCATAAGGGATGCCATCTAAAGTTGTGTAGGAGCTAGAGCTACAACTATATAGAGTATAAAGGGTACATCTCTTCTCAGGCTCATACAGAGATATGCAAGCATGATCCCTGCAATGAACACTTTATTGCTTGCAATTTCTTCCTAGAAATAGATGACTTGGACCAAATGGAGAATACCTCTAACAAAAAGGGTATATATTTGCACCCTTTTGTATCTAGAAGCATGTTGAGGAAAGGCCAAGCTATATTTAGGAAGGCTTGACCAATTAGAATATAGGTTCCAAGGAGATCCTAGTAGCAGGGTTGCCAATAAATGGGCCCTACTGTCAAACTCTTGTAGGGATGTCAGAGGAACACTGGAGCCTTTTGCCATGGAAACTAGTTCTTGAGGAGAGATCCCATGTGGCAAGATATATTGCTATATTAGTTAGTTGTATAAGTACTAGTATGCATGATGACCCACCAAGTTGTGGATATAGTACAACTTAAAAACAATTAGGTGATGTCAATCAGAATACAAAGAGAATCTCAAGTTCAGTACAATTTGGTCTGACCATTGTAGATTCATTGGATGATTTCTAGGATGACTCAGTGGTTGCGACGTGCTAATCGCATCATAATTTGTGTAAATAGGTCAACATCTAAATAAATGTGTAGTAAGCACATGATCAAATAACATCTTGTATTGTGGTGACTCAATATAGAAATTGTAAGCAGAGACTTCCAAAAAGTGTATCACTTTCAAAGCACTTCCCCTCGTAGTCTATGATTTTTCTCATGTGTTGTTGTTGTGATCCCATTTCCCAATGGATCAAGACCTTAGATTTGGACATCATTTCATGCAATCCCTAGAAAATATATCTACTACATTTTCTAAGGTAGTACCCACTCATCGATCAAATAGGAAAATTGATCTATAAATAGCACCTCAAAAGGTGATAACAGTTTGTGTTGAGTAGGATGAATCTGAATATGAGTTTGTGACTGAAGATTCCTTAAAAGAGTGATAATGAGCAAATGAATTTTTTGTAGGATTGCATCAAAAAGAGGTGTCGCATCAGGACTGGTAGATGCTCCTGGCATTCTGTGTATTCTTGAATTATCTTTGATCCTAAGTGGGGTATGTGAACATAAGTGTGATCTACAGGGGTGTCCAATGGATCACCTTCCATTTTATTTTTCTTACTTTTTTACATCCTTATCTTCCTTTCCTTTTCTCATTGCTCTATTATCATCATATTTTTACCTCCACTAATCAAGGAGGTTAGTGATTGTCATATTCTTGCCTCTATTGTTTCATGTGTTTCCCTCCCTCCTCTCTTCCCCTCTTTTTATCTTTCTCTAGTTTTGCTTGTTGTTTCCAATTGTGGTCCCCCTTCTTTTCTTTCCTTATTTCTTATTGCCTTATTTTACATTCACCTTTGGCCACCTTCCTAATTTGTCTTGCTACCTTCGTTGGTTGCTTTTTTTTGTGCCCTCTTTGTTCCCTTTCTCATCCTTGTTTTTGATTGTTCTAAGGATTAAATTTCTAGGTTATTTCTTTCCGCAAGGGAAAGGTCCCTATGATTCATCAAGAGTGTGCGTACAATTTTGCACCCCTTCACCCACTCTTTATTTAATATGATGACTTATAGAAATGGCTAAATTTTGAAGCCAAATCTTGGCATTGATGGTTTAGGCTGATTTCAAAATCAAATGGATGGTGAAAGTGGATATTGAATTGGCATAAGAACAGGCTACCAAAAAGCAAGGTTCACCCCCAAAATTCAGCCCTTTAATGCCATAAAAGGCAAAGACTTGGCTAAGCATCCCGATGGACCAAATTATTAAAATCAACTAAGTTTGCAGTCGAGTAGATAATTGGGTGAGCAAGCAGCAAATGCAGATCCCAAATCCCTGCCCAATATTTGGGTAAACATATTAGACGGTGATTTTCTTGTCCTCTCCTGCCAAGAGGGACCCTCCCTAGCAAGGGTGGAGATTTTAAATATGGTAGAATCATCGCCCTTATGGAAGACACGGCTTGGGAAAAATTCTAGGAGAGTGAAAATCAAAAGTAGAGTTCAATTCCTTGTCCTGATGGTTTGTGATAGATGGAAGTTTGGAAATCTAATCATCCACCTCGTACTAGATTCAATGGCAGCACCTAGAATCTCAAGGAATGTGTATTAATTATCTCAACTACCTAGGTATGGGCTCTCCATGGGTGGAAATGTGGTAGTTTGAAACACACGGTCTCTAAGGTAATTAATGTTATTTGGTCATTCACCTAACTAAATTCCCATCGCATGATTAAAGGGGTAAAATAGATAAAAATTAAATGCCCAGTACGAATGTCAAAAGCGTCCAAAAAAATATCATTCTTCCAAGGAGCGGTGTACCAGTTGAGAACCCATCTTCTTTAGCAATCTCTTTCCACCTAATGCCATTAATACCTAAAATTTGAATTCATTATAAAATTCTCTATAAATAGTGGAATTCCAACCATTCCAAAGGGAAACTCTTTAGCCATTACAATTCATATTTAAATCTTACTCTATTTTGTTAATGCAAGTGTTTTACTATTTGGTCTCCAAATTGACTCTTGTACATGTGTGTGAATGTTGTGGGTTTATTTTTGCTAAAGCTAGTTGAATGTGCGTGCAATAATTCTACTATCTAGATTTCCTATATCTTATTCATTGGTTTTGAAATTCACTTGCAGTAGAGGGCATTGAAGTATAGGCAAGAGTAAGGTTGGTTAATTTGTTAGGCAACTCACCTGTGTTTTTAGTGATGGCATTTTCTTATTGCACATGTGTCTTGATGTGGCTATACCCATCCTTGTCAGTTATTGTTGTGACCTCCTTTCATTCCTTTCTCGCTACTTTTTCTCCCTTATTTTTAGGCTAGTAGCTAGGATAGAGAAACCAGTCTTCTTCAAAGATAGACTGCCCTACCTTGAGCGTGATGGTTGTTCAATGTTGGCATAGGTCCATGGGCACATCAACCCCCCGTCTCCCCGTTAGGTGCTAGATCTGCAACCAACAAGAACCTTCCTTTGAGGCTAATTGAAAATATCTATCTTTGATATATATCAGCCTTATAATCTTGGGATGTAAGCTTGGGCCAACATAAAAAATATATAACTTGATACAACTATGATCTTATTGGAAAACGGATATATCACCATCACATAAGGCACAAAAATAAAAATATCACCATCCTATTTCTTGATGAAAACATCATGATCCACCTTGTTACAAGAAATATCACACTCAAGAAATAAGTGAATCTTTCCATGCCACTACATTTATGTCCATAACACCATATTTTTATATTTGACTAGCACCAAAAAACTGATTTTTAAAATTTTAATAAATTATTTAATGTCCTTGTAACATCAATGAAAATTTTCAATACTATACCAATGCTAATCCTTTGGTGATATGGATTTCCACTAGCTTCTTTCTTCTTAGCATCCAATAGTACCACCTTAGCACCATATGATTGGACTGTTTTAAGTGAGATTATGGCTAATTGTTTTGCTCACTAATGAGGTATGCCTAATCAAGTTTATTTTATATTTAAAAAAATAGATGGATAAAACTATACAAGGTCAAAATAAATACAATACTCTTGTCCAATTTTATGAAGTAATACAATTATATTGAATATCATTTTTTAGAAGAATATTTTAGAAAGGTCAAATAGAATCTTTTGATGCCAAGTTATTTTAAATCTAAATATTTAATATGATCATTTTGCTAAAGATCTTAAAGTAATTGTTATCAATAGATAATGTGATAAAAGCTTAGTTAAATCACAAGTAATTGTTATTCAAACATTAATTGTTAATAACAAATATTAATTAGATATAAAACTAGAAAAAATCAATCTTAAACAACTTAACTAATAGCTAGACTTACCCAATGACTTTGAGGTAAGCAATGGGAAGCAAGAAGTTTCACACCATAAAGCAAGGTTTTAATCTCATCAATTAATATTAAAAATTTTCCATCGAGTTGAGCTCAGGTGGTTGAAATGAGTAATCTTTCACAAAAAAAGGATTTGGTTCAATTCTTAATGGGCATAAAGGCTTTGTGTGTCTTTCAATGATGGGTGGTTGACTCCCTAGTGAGTTCTCCTAGCCTCACTATAATCAAAATTCATAGTAGTCCATTTAAATAAACTAGCAATTAAAGTTCATAAGAGATGATATTATTTTAAATATTAGATTTATCTAAAATATAATCATTATGTAGGTTAAGTGCTAAACAACACGTAAAAAGTATAAGTGAATATGATATTTTATTTTATTCCTTCAAAAGATATAATGACGTGAGTTTCAAGATTGCTTAGGATGAGGTGGTAGGATGATCGTGTAGCTTCCTATGCATGGCAAATGAACCACCTTTTTAGCATGTGGCACCTTCAATTTGGAGGATATTTTAATCATTTTTGGAAAGTGTGCAAAGTTGGAAAGTCTGAGATATCATTCTTAGATGGTGGGATCCATCATCATCCTCATCAACAAGGTGTATTTGAACATATGATCATCCCCTGTGGTTGTCCTCTTAATCTATAGCACTGCAAAGCCTAACATATTTTTAAAATCTCATTGAAAAGGTTTTTTAGGGTCCGAACAGTCCCAAATGTTCTTTAAAACCACTAAGGAATACTGCTTGCAATGCTTTTATCCATCAAATCTAATGAAAGAAGTACAAGTTCTTCTTTGTTTGGATGTATAAAATGAGCCATCCAAACATGTAGAAAATTCAAAAGATCCTACTTGAGCCACAATATCTTTAGGTAAAAGATTATATCAAAAATATTTTGAGCAAAGGAGGCTTACTAGATTGCATTTAATCTTTCCATGGTCATCATAGAGGGCTATCTAGGAAAATGGTGCACTCTTGGAGGAAAGGTTGGGTTCAGGTTGGTAGATTGGAGTTTGAAGTTTTGATGACCCTAGTTGGGGAGGTGATGGGACTCCTAGTGGATGGTGCCTACCATAATAGGAAGAAGCACTCCCTGATTAGGGAACTAAGCTTATTTCTATATGAGGATGAGTACTTGCCAAAGTTGTAGAATGGATACAATGCTAAGGCCATCAAGGCTTCATGAAAATGGGTTATAACAGTGATCATGTATTATTTCATGCTAGACTCCAACTGGGACATGTTGCATAGTTTCCATGTTATGTTACTGAACCAGCTAAGGTAAAATTGGCTAATGTATATTCCATCATTTTTGTTTCATTCTATGGCAAAATCAATGATGGACATTAGGGGAGGAAAGGGTCAGATCCTATCCACTAGGGCCTAGCTCTATTGATTTTTGAGCATGTGGCTACAACCAAAGGGGTGGCAATGGATGAGACCTTGTCCTAAATTGAGAGTCAAAAAGTACCTCCAGTATTTTATCCTCCCTAGTCTTCTTCAATTCTTCTTCCAGTGACTCCTCTAAGTCTTATTATGAGGATCTTAAGAGTCCCATTATATTTGGTAAGGATAAAGTTAAAATTTTGGAGGTGTTTTTATGTTGCCTAGTGGAACTAGAGGAGGGAGGGCTAGATGATCCAAGCATCTATTTTATAAGTCTATCAAAGGTTAAAACTCTCCTATCAATGCGGAGATATCAAATTTTGAGGACCAATCTCCAGTAATGTAGAAGAGAAAGAAGATAGAGGAATCGATTGAAGTTCAAGAGGATTATCCCACATTGATGCCTAATACTTCTAATAATCTTATATCCTTCCTTAGTAATATGGAAGAGAAACATCAAGCCCTAATTAGGTATTTACAAGTGGCCATTTTGTTTGTTGAAGAGATACAAGAAATTATACATCTTTAGCATGGTAAATCATGAACGTCCAAAAAGGACATGGGAGATGCTAGAAATGTGTCTCCCAAAGCTTAATATTTTGATTTGGTAGTTTTTTGTGTCAGATTGTGGTCTTGCTATTATGTTCCTTTTTTGGTTGTCATGATCCTTTCTAGGGGTTGTTCTTCCTTTTGGTTGGTTGACTAGTTTTTAAAAGCAATTTTCTATTCTATTTTTATTGGATCCTTTCGTTAGGGCCTCTTGGGCTTGGCCATGGGCTCTTTTAGTTTCTCCTTTTGTAAAAGGTTTGGGGGCCCTTTCAAAACCCCTTATTTTACCATATCAAAAAAAATTATACTAGTATTGATCCAAGAATTACATTTGAAGAAGCTTCTTAATATCAATTCACATTATAGAAATCCAAGTATTAATGTGTAGGCAGGCAATTCCACATCCTAGAAGAAGAAGAAATGACAATATGAGGATTTGTACAATTTTTCTAGAAGTATAATTCTGGCTAATTGTACAATGTAGAGTTTGCTTAATTGTACAATGTAGGCAAATAAAATATATATACATGTGAAATAAAATGTAAAGACATGCGGATGAAATGTAATTTTGTAAAAATCAAATTAAACCCTTAGTAATAAAGTTATTGATTTGAGAAGTTACGGGTGGCAGTTATAAATAATGTGGTCTCAAGAACCACTTTGGAATAGCTTGGATAGATATTATAAACCCTCATTCAATTTTGTGTAGGGGTTTGGTGGCTGGTGGGTGTTTTTGTTGATGGTTGTTTGGTTGTGCAGTTTAAAATTTATTCATGAAATGGGCATAATGGCTTAATGCTACAGTTTGTGTATTTTTGTGTGCAGTTTTGTAATGTATAATTTTTATATAAAGCAACCATGAATAATATAAATCCCAATTAGATCTATGTATGCATGTATGGAAATTACAATGTAATTTCCCTAACTATATTATCTATGGAGTTTTATTGTTATTGCAGGTATTGCCGATTCCAGATCTATGGTAGAAGTGCATATATAAACCATACAATCAGCCATGTACTATTGTATGAAGTATACAATGAAGATAAAACATGATTAATTGATATTTGTAGTCATTGGCAATGATATTTATGCAATTAGTATGCAAATGGGTAATTTTTAGGATTAAGTTGTTTGGCATAATGAGGGTTTTACCAAATCGTATAATTGATTTTCCAAACCATACAGTTGGTTTGTTAAACCTTAAAAATGATTAATTATGGCATGAATTTGCATGATTTAGCATTCTAAAGTTAGATCGATGAATTTCCAAGTGAATAATTGCAAAGTGATTATCAATTGAACAATCGAACAATTCCAACATGCTTGGAGAAACTATACAGTTTGAGTGTAAATGTACAATTGAACATTTGTAACCGTACAATTGAACATTTACAATCGTACAATTGATCATAAACTCTTACTTTTATTGGGTTTCATATTTTGTACTTGTTAGAGTGAGATCGGTAATGGCCAAGCGAAAAATTGTAAGATTTGATTGATAAAAACAAGTTATTGCCCATTAACTAAGTTTGGTAGATTTTCCAATTTTAAAATTGTATAGTTAGTGTCATTGTACAATTGTAACCATACAATTGTACATTTTGTAACCATACAATCAACAATTGAATGTTTTGGAAGTTGTACAGTTATAACCATACAACTGTACGAATGTGCAAATTTGGGTACAAATCATTGGGAATCATCCTAAAAATATTTCATCACACCCCCATCGAGAATTCTCCATTTGTGCTACATAATGAAACTAATATCACAAAATTAATTTAAGTATTTAAAGGATGCAACAAGTTATTAGGGCTTAAATTTAACCTACCTCAAAGGTTTCATAGCTCAAAGATGAAAAGTATGCTTGTCATAAGGCTGGCTTGGCCTAACCCTACCAGGAACCAATGACCCCTAAATCAATATAAATTATGGAATTTTGGATTGTTTGGATGCCCATACTATGTTGTATTTTCCCATTCCTATTTGATATATTAACTATCTCAAAATTTTCATTATTATTCTCTTAGCACACTATATGTGTTGTCTTATAAAAACAAATCAACTCAATTTGTTCATGCACCCTTGACTTGGATCAATTTAGGACACACCAGGTTTCCTTCTAAGTCGTACATGAATTTTAAACTTACCCCTTAGACCCTCTTGGCTACTCAACATAGAACACTCTTGTAACATGCTGACAATAAAAATTTCAATCCCTCTTAATACTTATAGTTCTAAGATGTTTAGATAGAAAATCTAAGGCTAATCAATGCATTATGTAGGTAGAAAAACATTTACTTCTAAATTTATTATAATCATTTTATATTAACAATGCTTTCATATTTTAAAATTGTTAGAAAATAACATATTCCAATAATAAAGGGAAAATTTGATAAATTGTTTGAAAAAAATCTATCTTGCAAAAATATTGTGTGGAGAATATTTTATTGATAAATGTGCAAAGTCTTTTCTTCACTAATAGATCTAGTGGAACCAAATCCTACCCTTATAAATCCTTTGCTTTCCCTACACTAGGTCTCCTTCTTCCACTCACCAACAATAATAATCATAACCATGATGTAGATTCACATTATCCATAGTTGGCATCATTGATACACTTATTTTCTTGCATATAGGTCAAATTCCTTTACTCATTTGAAATCATAGTCAAATCCATGACATAGATCGATATCATACCCTATTGATAACCTGTAGAGATCCACTTCCTATAACGCATATAGACCTAAATATTCTTAGTCTATAGAATGACATAGATCACAAAATTTATCTAGGTATAGATATTAAAATTTGTGATATTGAAATATGAATTACTCTCATTACTTATTTAACTTATTTGATGATCAAAGAGGACATCTTCCTACTCCTATATCCTTTCGTAGTATAATATGATGAGAAATTGCACCACATTTAATCATTGCATAATATAGTCTCACCTTGTTGATACCATTAACTATAATTTTAAACAAAAACTCAAGATTTTTTATGGGTAAAAGTGGCTTGTAAGTATTTTGATTTTTGTTAATGTATTTGAAAAAGAGAACTAGCAACTAACTTTGTAGGTGGTGGATATTCATACTCCTAAATATAGAATAGGGGTGGAATGACTTGTTAGTCCTTGGGTAGGACAATGGCGAACCATGTTGGATGATGGTTTTGGTTCCTTTTCTTAACGCAATTGTTATTTTTTTTCTATATTTTCTTGTCATTTTTGTTTGTTAACTTTTCTAAAAACCTAAAATAAGGATAGAGTTGCGATTAATGGACACATTTACATATGACATGACCTTCTTTATCTCTTTCTATTTCTTGTTCTTTCATATACAACCACATCCATTGACAGCTACTTCACTGCCTTCTATGGAGGAGGACATGATTCTCTACTAGTACTTATAGTCAAATATTGTAGTTGTAGCTTAAGGACCAATTTCCAAGGCATATCAAATCCTTTGTATTCATTTTAGGTGTAATCTCTCCTTTATTACTATGGTGACATAACAAGAAATATTGAAAAGAAGTGAGTATTTTATTGTGATTGTTTTATAAATGGCATAATCCTTGATTCCCTAGGTGTCAAGTAATATATTTTATTACATTAGGATTTACCCTAAGTTATATTTTTTATGTATGATCTTAGTGTACTAAGTTCTTGAATGCACTCTTAATTTCTACTTAAATCATTATAGTTTTAGATTTAATTTCATAATTGTTGGTCTATTGTTTCGGTTTGAGTATTTTTGGTATATCTTGTAGTAATATGTGTAATTATATGAGGTATCTCCTTTTTTCCCATAGACATTTTGGTGAACCCAATTTAAAACCTGCCTTCTAAGACTTCTATTTTCTATTTTTAACCCCTAGTGTTTAGTATGTTTGTTGTCGTAAATACAATTATAGTTACTACTTTTTATTGAAATCTTAATAGTGTCATCATAGCTTTCATATTTATCTTGTGAATTCTTTAAAATTTTATTTTTTCTTAGCTATGAGGGTTTTGGTGGTTTGTTAGCTTAAGGATAAAAACTTTGTTTAAACTCTACTTACCCTTATGTAAGATTTTTGCTTGCCATATGAATCCCCTTGCTTGTTCCAAGGGCTTTGGAATGACTACAAGCTCTAATAAGTAGTGAATTCTATAATTCCTATAAATAGAAGAGGATCTTAATAAATTTATTTTTCATTAAAACTATCATCCTCTAGAGCTTAATCATGATCATGAATTCCAAATTATATATTTGGAGGAATACACATTTTGATTATGAGAAATAAAAATAACTAAATATAGGCTTTCATGAACCTTATAGGTCTATTGTAGGATCTCAAAAAGCCTTGGAAATGTCTACATTGGGTAGCAATAATGAATATTACACCATACTATGATTACCTTTTAATATTATGATCATGGCAAAATAAGTGTGAACACAAATGAAAAATGTAGAATACGTCTCTCTAAATTATCATACCTATTCTAAGTCTCATGATAGAAATTTGGTTGCATATATAACAACCTTCATGGTATTTTTGGCCTTTTAGCTAGAAAATCATAAACATAATACTAAGAAGCAAATGGAGGCCTCAAGGAGAGAAACAACCAAACAATTACAAAATATGATGATTATTATGATTCTATTTTTTATTTTTAATAGATATCCTATGGTGTAATATGTTATCCCTCCAAATTTAAACGCTAATGCTCCTCCTTCACCTACCCTAGCTAACCCTAGGGTCACTTTATTTGTATCAATTGATCCTATTTTGAAACTATCAAATCTAATCTCTATCCCTTTATGTAGAAGCTATAGACTTGTCTAGGCATGTTTCTAAATTATTTTTTGATGGAACAAATAAAGTCTAAATATTCATTAATAATTTCAATACATACTATATGGATTGATTGCATAATGAAAAAGCTTTACTAAAACTAATGGCTAGGACTTTGGTAGGAAATGATCTTGATTGGTTTGCATCTTTGCCTAGATACTTTTTTGACACCCTAAATACTTTTTTTAAGATGTTGAAACAAGAATTTTATGATGACATGAGTGTGATGGAGGCAATGGATGTTTTGTGAATGATAAACAAAGATCACATGAATTTGTTGTTGATATTCAGAAGAGGTGGAAAAAACTTAAATATCATGCTTATATAAAATTAACTAAAGAGGCAACAACAAAAATGTTTTGAAATAATATTAGACCACTACTTTAGGCTAAGATTCAATATTACAACCCTTGTTGTTTTCTCTCCCTAGAAAAAGTTATACAATTTGTTAAAATCCTTAAACATTGGGAAAGGAAGGTAAAAAATCCTTGAAACCTAAAAAACCTAACAAGAATGCTATAGGGGATGTTAGGATATTTTATTACATTATTATTAGATCATGCATTATTAGTTGAAATATTATA
Organism: Wollemia nobilis; assembly: GCA_028583015.1. Lineage (NCBI taxonomy): Eukaryota > Viridiplantae > Streptophyta > Pinopsida > Araucariales > Araucariaceae > Wollemia > Wollemia nobilis. Next base: position 12,434,941 of record JAQPPZ010000754.1, on the reverse strand, counting down.
TTTATATTTCTTGTATGTACCAATATCCTAATTGGGAGTATGAATATTCTAGTTTGTAACCCTAAAGCATGTATTTAATATGATATTACCTCAATGAATGAATTGTTTTTTGCAATTATTGACATCATTGGTGACAGAGTAGATTTGAGGGGATAATTACCTTGGCACTTATCCTCCCCCCCATGATCTAAGTGGTTGCTTAGATGAGCATAGCAAAGAACATCCATTATGAAACGTGAATCATGGTAGATGGAGTTTCTACCCTAAAATTTGAGGGTATTCTAGAGGGTGTGATCATGGAAAACCAAGAAGTTAGAGAAGCTTCTATGACAAGCATATTTTTTGATATATCACATCTCTTATGGTACATAATTACCCGAATTATCATACATGATCAAAACACCCTAAACATGAGGTTGTAGAGGATTGAAAGACCTTGGGATTATTTGGCAAGATTGGTTAAGATTTGCTTATGAGTTTGAATTTAATTCTATCCCTGACATGTTTATGATTTCATTAGAACATAGTATGTGAACCCCATTAAAGCATCTATAATTCTTGACCATTACAAAAAAGAGCCATTTGGTTTGACTGCTTGGTAGTCATGAAAAATAATAGCAGTGCCTCACCACCAAGAGTGACATCTATGGATTTGGAATCATCTTGCTTGAGATCCTGATAGGGAAATGGGTGATCTTCAATGAGATGTGTCCTATCATTGTGGTCGACTATACAATACCCCAAATTCTATCGGATGAATTAAACTAGATCCTTGACTCCCATAGGTACCCATTGTTGTCACATGAAATCAAGGTCGTTGAATTGGTGGCCTATATGGTGGTACATCATGTCATATTGGAAGGAAAATATAATTCATATATGATAGATGTCATGTAAAATATAGAGATATTTTGGGCCATCTACACTCAAGTGTATATTTCATAGAGCACATCGATGGTTATCATGTCTCGGTTGAACAACAACCAAAGAAATTATCCATGAAGGAATCATCTTCTATAAATAGACTAAACATCAACCCAATGGAGAATTTAGTAGCCAATAGAGATGGTGCTTATGCACCATGCACTCTCTTTGCTCTCTATAATGATGAGACATCTCCTCTTTCGTGCTTCCTCCAAATTAAATCCAGTAAAAATAGCACATCATCTACATGGTGGATGAGCATGTTAGCTTTTGATGTTGTATGCAATGGGAGATAGAAATCACAAGATGCAAAAATAATATGAAATAAAGTAAATCTTGTGAGATAACTAAAATATGCTATAAATATAAATGATGAAAATGAATACAATGTAGCTATGGAGGAAATGAACACTCTATAAATAATGCTAGTCGAATACATTGCACTCTATTGGTCAAAATAACCACATCCAGGGAAATAAGGAGTAGTCTTCTCAAGATTTTGCTAAGTATAGAGAAAGTCACAATGGCACAACAATTTGAAGGTTGAAGGTAGAACCAAGTTGGAAAGTCGAGATGGCACGAAATTTTTAAGGCCAAAAGTAGAACTAAGGTGGAAAGTCAAGATGGCATGATATTTTGAAGACCGAGGACATAACCAAGGTGAAAAGTCATGATGGCATAACATTTTGAAGTTCGAAGGTAGAACCAAGGCAAAAAGTCATGATGGTGCAATATTTTGAAGGTCAAAAGTAGAACTAAGGTAAAAAGTCACGATGGCGCGATATTTTGAAGGCCGAAGGTAGAACTAAGGCAAAAAGTTGTGATGGTGCAAAATTTTTAAGGCCAAAGGTATAACTAAGGTAAGAAGTTGTTATGGCACGAAATTTTGAAGGTTGAGGACATCACCAAGGTGGAAAGTCATGATGGCATGACATTTTGAAGATCGAGGACATCACCAAGGTTAAAAGTCGTGATGGCACGACATTTTGAAGGTCGAAGGTAGAATTAAGGTGGAAAGTTGTAATGGCATGATATTTTGAATTATGAAGGTAGAACTAAGATGAAAATTCATGATGACACAAAATTTTGAAGACCGAGGACATCACCAAGGCAGAAAGTCACGATGGCACAACATTTTGAAGGCCAAAGGTAGAACTAAGGCAAAAAGTCACGATGGTGCAAAATTTTGAAGGTCAAAGGTAGAACTAAGGTGAAAATTCATGATGGCATGACATTTTGAAGGCTAAAAGTAGAACTAGGGTGAAAAGTTGCGATAGCATAACATTTTGAAGGTCGAAGGTAGAACTAAGGCGAAAAGTCATGATGGCACAAAATTTTGAAGTCCGAGGACATCAACAAGATGGAAAGTCGCGATGGCATGATATTTTGAAGGTAAGATGGACCATGACATATTTTAAGAGGTTAAAGAAGATCACCATAACCAGAATATCTCAACCACTTACAGTTGAAAGCTCCATGCTCTCTTAACTGCTTATTTACCAAAATGAGCCTACGGGCATACTATTGTAACAACTTTTAGTTTTCTATTATGTAAAACTCTTATATATAGAATGAGCGACCCAAAAAAATGGTCAACTCTTAGGTGTTTACAAGGCTATGTATACATACTTCTAAAAAGCTTAATAAAGATCATCCATTCTAGTTCTTGGCTCACTGATGTTCTAAATCAAGTATGTATGTGTTTTTGATTGCTATATAAGTCTAAATTGAATGTAACCTACATTAATTCTTATTATGAATTCTTGCAATAAAGTTCAGTTAAATCTATAATTAACTTCACATATAAGCTTGCACTTAAATAGATCTTCACCAAAAGTTTTAGTTTCTATGTTCTGGTTCTCTGTTATGCTTCTCTATAAAAGGTTGTAATATTTGCTTTGTTATTACTTAACCTATATCACTTTATATCTCTAGCTATCACTATATTTCCCTCTCTTTATGCACTTTTGTTTTCCACCCTTTTCCTAAAAAGAAGCAAGAAACCAGCCTCCTCTGGATATTGAACCAGGTGAACTCTATATTAACCTGGTCTTTCAATGTTGGTAAATTCTTGGGCGCAAACGTAACCAAAGGTATATTTTGCTCCAATAATTTTTGGCATACCCTGTGGGATGCAAATCCCATGCAGTATACAGATCAAATCCCTGGTGAATACCTTTTCCCTATCAATATTTCATTAATCACCTGGCAACTCCGCATTGGAAAGAAACCCTTAAAAAACCTTTATCCAAATTCTGGTTATGCACCGCCTTTTATGATAACCAAATCTAAAGAAAAAAATTTAGAAGATCCCATAGAGTTCTTTGAACTACACCTTGGTAGCCTCTGAGCTAATCCTATTTTAGTTGCCAGAACAACTTCTGCATATGCCCATAATAAAAGATACACAAATCCTTTCCCTATAGTCCTCCCTAGTACTACTGCTAGCGAAAATTTAACCCTAGCTACCTACATAATCACAATGGTCATAAATCAGTAGATTTTGCCTTACCCATTGTTGAACCATATAGGCCCATTAAATCTGGCAACCCAACATCTAATTCTTGTAGCAACCCTAAAGGATCTACCCCAGTATGACGGTACTAGAAATATGGCTTATGAACATTGTTAATATGTAGCCACACTAGCACCAACACATAACATCAATGAGGAAGATGTTATGATAATATTTTTGGTCATTTCCCTAAAAGTAAAAATGCTCTATTGGTATAGAGCTCTCAAAAATCAAACTATATCCACCTAGGCCCAACTTGCTGGTAAACTAGTGGAGGAATTCAACGATCTAGAAGACCCATTCTTCCTATTGAATCAGTTTACTATTATCTAGAAACACCCTCAGGAGGAGATCGTAGATTTTAACATCAAATTTAGTCATAATTAGTAGAGATTACCTAACAGTTTGATACCAACACATAAACAGGCGATGTATTACTATTTGAGAGCCTTCAACTCAGATATAAGTATGTCCATTAGGTAGTCTCACGTGTTTACCTTCCCCAATATTTATCAGGAAGAACAGAAGGTAGAGAGAGATATGATCACCATCAGGAGATTCCTAGCCAAAATGATGATGCCTATTTTTCTAGATCTACCCCAAGCATCAAGTGTTGCTTTTCAAACCCCTACTTTAGCTTCTAGTTCTAGTCTTACCAAGTGGATTGGGCATCCTAATATTCTGGTAATACATGAACCCCCTACCCCACAAATGATTCCTGCCATCCCTGCACTCCTTATGGCAATAGTTCCACCAACTTCAGATCCCCAACTAGTCATTTTGCAATATTTGCAAGCATCATTCAAAACTCTGGAAAATAAATTTACATCAATAGAATGAGGAGAAGCAAAAATAAATTTCACCCCAAGGATATTACCACAAGGAACAAAGGATCAAGCCTCCATGAGTGGTAGAAGTTACGAAAAATCTAACACTGTTTATGCCAATGAAGATAGCGAACCCAATAATGTTTCGATGGAGTCAAATTTTTGGTGCTCCATGTGTAATGACCCCCATGGTGAAACTTCTTGCATGATTCACCAACATCAGGTACAAAATATATCCATTGAGAAGGTTGAAAGAAGCCTCAAAGGTCAGGTTAATATTATTAGATAAGAGAATCAAAATTTCATGATGCCTTCTATTGAACAAGTATTCATTCTTACCAGATTGGGAAAGAAACCCTTATGGGTTTATCCTCAAGATCTCAACCCCTTGAATATGCCTTTGCCTATAAGAAATCCTATTGATAAAATGACCTCTTATGAGAAATCTCCCTCGAGTTCAAGATAGAAAGATGCAAAAACTCGCAAGGAAGCACCTTGACAGAAAGAAGCAAAAACACAGGAATAAGCTAGGGACAAACTGAGATATCCATCACTAACTAAGCATCAAAGGATTGATGCTACTCAGGGGTATAGAAACAAGTATGACACAATGGTGAAGGAGAAAAGTGTTGAACCCCTCCCATTTAACATAGTCGAGGAAATTAAGAAAACCCCCTCCAAGGAAACTATGTATGAAGCTTTACATCTTTCAAGATAGATTGACTTGTTGCAAGAATACTTGAGGTCTATGAAAAATAAGAATAAGATCCCAACTCATATGGATTTTGCACAAGCTAGTCTGACATCCACTTTGTTTGTACCTCCATATGGAAGGGTTGGGTAGTTCACAATTGTATTATAGACTTTGGAGTTGCAACTACTATGATGCCCAAAGTTGTATGTGATATCATGGGCATGGAATATACAAGAAGTAGTCTTAGTTTCTTACAATTAGATGGAACCACTGTAAATACTATAGGGGTAATCAAAGATATCCCAATAGTGCTCCATGACAACTAACGAGGAGGAGGATGTAAGCATGATCTAGTTAAAGAACAATCACATCCCAAAAGGGTTGGTCACCCTTGAGAGCTTATTTGATAACAATGATAGGTCAATTGGCCATAAAATGAAAGTTGACAAGAATAGATACAAAGAAGCTCAAATGGTACCTGATAAAGCCATCAAAGTAGGAGTGAATACTACAAAAGTAGAACTGGATGAAATCAAGTAATTATGCAAATAATTTCTAGACATCATCACCTAGACTTATGGTGACCTAAAAGTCTATTCCAAAGAAATGATCTAGCATACAATCGAACTTGAGGAAGATGTAAAGTTTTTTAGCAAAAGCAACGATCGATGAATCCTAAAATTGAAACTTTGATGAAGCAAGAGCTGCTAAAATTGTTTGAAGATAAAATTATTTACCCAATAAAGTATTCAACTTAGGTCACTAACCTATTTTCGATTAGAAATAAGAATGGAGATATCCGACTATGCATTGACTTTCGCAACTTGAACAAAGCTTCGCTCAAATACCATTACCCTCTATCGCAGATCGACCAAATCCTACACACAGTAGCAGGAGCAGAAAGGTTCTCGCTCCTGTATGACTTCTCTAGGTACAATCAAGTGTGGGTTAAAGACGAAGACCAACTTAAGACCACGTTCACAACCAAGTAGATAATACCCTTTGGATTATCCAACATTGGAGCAACTTTTCAAAGAGCTATGGATGTGGCTTTTGGAGAACTTGTCAATAAAATAATATTAATATATCTAGATGATATGACAGTGTTCTCTCACCAAAAAGGGGATCATCTAGCGCATCTCAAAAGTGTATTCGAGAAATGCAGAGAATTTTGTATCTCCATAAATCCCAAGAAATCTATATTTGTTGTAGGACTATTACTCAGCCATGTTGTTTCTAAGTCTGGTCTAGCTATAGACCCTAACAGAGTGAAAGAATTGTTAGATCTCCCCCTCCCCCCTAACAAAAAATACTTGCAGTCATTCTTCAGCCAAAATAACTTCGTGTGCAAATTCATTACTGATTTTGCACAAATCATCAAACCCATGATAGAGTTGTTGAAAAAGGATGATGTGTTCAAATTGACTGATGCAAGGAAACAGGCTTTCCAGTAGATCAAGGAACAAATAGCTCAAGTCCCCATATTGGTGAATCCATACTGCTCTAGAGGCTTCATCTTGTATGTGGTGGGTGAACAAGAAAGCTACACCGCAGTGCTCACGCAAAAAGAGGCTAACAATGAAGAAGGGCCCATAGCTTTTCTGAGTCAGACTATGCAAGAACACGAAGAAAAATATAACTTCATTGAGAAACAGATCTATGCAATAATGAAGTCGCTAAAAAATTTTAGGTATTTCTTGTCATAAATTAGGATTATTATCTACGTGATTCACCCTGACGTACGAAAATTCATCATACAAGGGGAGATCAATGACAAAATAGTTGGTTGGATGACAAAAATAAAAGAATATGACATAGAAATACACCCAACCAAGATAGTAAGAGGCAGAGTATTGTGTTAAGAGATTTCATATCAAGATTCATCAAAATACATAGCTTTCCAAACTCAGGAGGCAGCATCATATGATGATCAACCTTCAGAGCAGTTCGACTGGGCAGATGAATTAATTAGATACTTCCAAAATAGAAAGTACCCAATAAGTTTGAATGCCTCCCAAAGAAGAAGGTACAGGATCCAGGCTCTGAAATACACCCTGCTACCTGAGGGGTTGTATAGAAAGAATTTGGATGGAGTGTTGCTTTGATGCATAAACGAAAATAAGAAACTAAATATCCTGGAGGAATTCCACGATGGCTCATCTAGAGGACACTACTCAGGAAGGACCATTGCCTTAAATATCATCAAAATTGGATGCTATTGGATAACTATTTTTGTAGATACCTTTAGAATAAAAAGAAACTATGAAGAATGCCAAAGATACATCGAAAGAAACAAGAATGCTTCGATTCCCCTAAAGTCCATTCAGGTTGAAGAACCTTTTCAGCAATGGGGATTGGAATTTTTTGGAATAATAGATCCCAACTCATCCACTGGATATAAATGCATTTTGACGGCTACCAACTACTTCACAAAGTGGGTAGAAGCAATACCTACTAAAAAGTAGACCAAGAGGTTGTAATGGAATTTTTGGAAAGCTTAATCATGAGATTCAGTGTCCCAAATGCATTAGTCACGAACAATGGCTCATCCTTTATAGATTCCAAGATGATAGAATTTGCATATAAATATGGGATTTACTTAAAAATATCCTCAAACTATTATCCGTAGGGAAATGGATTAGCCGAATCTATGAACAAAAACCTGCTCAGGATTTTGAAGCGAACCTTGCAGGACAATAAAAGAAGTTGACACTCTCTGATAAATCAAGCACTGTGGACTAATAGAATAACCATCAATAATTCCATAAACACATCTCCCTACTCTCTGGTCTACGACAAAGAAATAGTTCTTCTGATACACAAAGATCCCAGCTCTAAAATTACTCAATCAGACTGACACAAAAGAATCAGAACCAATGGAGAACATGTTGATCAACTCCTACGATTAGAACAAAAGGAATTATCCCATGATCACTATCAAAAGCATGTGATCATCAAAAAAAAATGGTTTGACAAAAAGGCCACTCTAAGAAATTTCAAAATGGGATACTTGGTCTTCATATGGAATGAAAATAATTCAAAACCCATAAATCATGATAAATTCTATGTGTTTTGGGAAGGTCCTTTCAAAGTAATAGAAGAAAAATGGAAAAAATCCTTCTAGCTAAAAAATGAACGGGGTTAGGTTCAACCTATCCCCGTCAACGGCTTCCACCTGAAGCTGTACTACAAGTAACAGGTCTTCCTTTGCCTTGTATGTGTTTTATGTAAATATTTTCTTTCTTTTAGACTTTTCGGTGCTCAAAGGCCCCTTCAATGTAAATTGTCATGATTTCATGACTTTTGGGCAGCCGATGGCTGCTCCAAGGAAAATTTTCGTGATGGCACGAATTTTCGGTACTCAAAGGCCCCTTCAATGCAAATTGTCATGGTTTGACAAATTTTTGGTAGTCGATGACTACTCTAAGAAAAAATGTTGTGATAGCATGAATTTTTGGTGCTCGAAGGCCCCTTCAATGCAAATTTTCATGACTTCACCACTTATTGATAGTTAATGGTCGCTCCAAGGAAAAATGTCACAATGGCATGACTTTTTAGCATTCAAAAGCCCCTTCAATGCAAATTGTTGTGATTTCATGATTTTTTGACAGTCGATGGCCGCTCCAAGGAAAAATGTTGTGATGGCATGACTTTTCGGTGCTCAAAGGCCCATTCAATTCAAATTATCATGATTTCATGACATTTTGGCAACCGATGGCCACCCCAAGAAAAAAGGTCATGATGGCGTGACTTTTCGGTGCTCAAAGGCCACCTCAGAGCAATCGGGAACTTTTGGTGAGAAAATAAATTTTCTCAACATTATAAAATGTCCCACTTTTTAAGGTACCACCATACCCACTGATTGGTCCAGAGCGAAGGTGACACCAATTTATTGGCCCAGGATGGCAGTAGAGCAATATCATTGGCCTGAAGTAAAACGGTAATGTACGGTAGTTGGTTTCTTCAAGGGGCACATAAACTTATATGCCTTCCAATGTTCTAAAATAATATTGGGGTGTGTACCACCAAATATAGTTATTGCATATCATCTTCACACGCACATGCACAATTGGCTATATCAAAAAAGAAATTTGTCACATTTCCATCTTATGTATTGTTTCCCTTATGCTTACTGTGCTCCCTGCTCTCTCAAAAATATCTGCAACACTATGCTAAGAACATTTTGAACATGTTTTATTATAAAATCATAGAAAACAACCATAATTGCTACACCTTCAACTGCTACTTCAAAGGGGAAATGAACATCATCTAGAAAGGGATGCAGTTTTATGGATATTGACTACATCACTGATACGAAGTTGACATGGAAAGAACCAGCCCAAATTTGGAAGGACATTGACCAGAATGGCCACAAACATCTCCCCATCAAGCCCAAGAACATTCCCTTACCACTCTTTGCTCTATTGGTATGTCTACCCTCAAGTCCACCCCTACCCCGAGTTAATCAGGACCATGGAAAAATTCTATGATGTTAAGAATAGAATAGTGAGAAGCTCCAATAATGAATTCATTTTCATGCTCAACACTAATTCAATTAGGGCTGCCTTCATCTGTGGCAGGAAGCCTATAGTTCCTCCCAATCCGTTCGACCCTACTAATTCTGCAAAGTATTACACAAATACCCTAAACATTTGGTTATTCCTACAAGATCATTTGTTAGACTCTCTTCCTGAAGAAGCCGTGCCAAAATCCTCATTTCCCTTGGAAAAATTCAAAAGCAAGGAGCTCTTTTCCATGTTGGCCATGGTGGTGGGATTGGAAACAGACACACAGGTCTACGGATGGCAAGTTGTGATAGCACAATGCATATCTAATTCTAAGTTTTACAATACGGTACACGTAGATCCGAGCAGAGTGCTAATATTATTTGACTGGCTAGAATACCTGGCCTAGTAGTTACATGCAGGGCTCTTCAAATTATAGAAAGATATCCCAGATACCTTCAGGTTCTCTTCTTACCTAGTATGTATTTTCTTCTTCTTTCAAGCAAAAAATATGGGTTTTATCCCTATCACACAAAAGGACCAAAAGGGAGACCTCCTGCCTATGTGTGAGGGGATGCCACTCCTTTCAAATGTGGGTTCATACTATCACTTAAATATGGAATTATTAGGCCCAACATTGAAACTCATGTATGGCATCATGCCAAGAATTCCCTAACATATGCGAGATACTCTACAACACCTCCAAGCAGAAGAGGGAGACTGGTTTATTCTAACATATGGGGTGATTGTCAGGCTCTATGGCTTCATAGAGAAGCCCTTATTTTTGCCTTATTATGTTACTAAGTGCTTATTCGCTCTAGAATACGTAAGGCAAATTGAATTCATCAATTGTAGATTTAGTACAGGAACTTAGAAGATAGGTACCTACCTTATGACCTTTCAATATGAGGGTGTATCAGTATCGTATAAAGGAGACCATGAGCAAATTACTATAAATTTGAGAAATCTAAAGTTGATAGAATTACCATAGAAATGGAGGTATGATCCAATAGATAATTTCACCCAAAGGCAAGCTGCCCTCAATAAAGCACCTTTCAAGAAATTTCATTTGTCAGATAGGTAAATTGATAAACAGGGTAGGAATAATAAAGAGGACCAACCATTAGAATGGGACATTGAAAAAAATACAGCCACTACCTTTGTGGCACAATTTCTATTTGCACTTGGTAGATTGGTGCCCTGAAGTGAACCCAATCCATAAGCTAAGAAACAAGACCATCGATAGCACCAAGAAAAGAGGGGAGGAATAGGACCATGCTAAGCTATTAGCATGGTGGCAAATGAGATGCCACCTACAAACATTCTCCAGGTATGGGACAAATATCGATAAGGAATTCTCGCAAAAATATGATGAGAATCACGATGAATGGTCTCAAAATTTTGCAGATAAAGTCCCTTTGGGAAGCAATGGCATCCCCATCAAACAATTTGGAGGTAGTACTAAAAAGGATAAAGAGAAGCAGGTCACCACTAAACAAATAGAAGTCCCTAGGAAAAATAAACCTCAAAGTTTCATTCCCCATTTTGGATTCGACACAGAGTTTGATGATGATGCTCAACTCGACCATAGGAGAAGGATAGCAGAATCAATAAAGCAAAAAGTAGAATTGACGAAGGGAGGAGACCAAAAGAAAATAAAGTAAGGAAAAACACCCTTTGAAGAATCAGAAGAGTATGAGTAATTAGAGAAACATGAAGAATCATGGGAGCATCAAGAAATATGGGACCAAGAAGGAACAGGGGAAAGCTTCGAGCAAACATCTGAGCATCAGGATATAAATTAATAAGTGGTCGATATGACTGAGGAGTCTCCTGCAACAAAAGGAACCCCTAGCATGGAAAAAATCCCAACAAAATTAACAACTGGTGTTGATGACTCGAGTCTGAAGAAAATAGTAGAAGCTTATACCAAGAATCCAAAGAATTCATAAGGAACCGAAGACACCAATCTACCAAAATTTTCATATATATCTCCTATAAATCTTGATACTCCATCTTCCTCTTATCACTCCCAGAATAATTCCCCTTCCCATTTTGAAGGTCGTGGCAATGCATCTCCTACTTCTACTCATCAACCTCCACCATATCCACCATCAACTCACTAGACTCCAAAAGCATCTTCCTCTACCCCCGAATTTTCTCCCACCGAACAGTTAAATGTAGAGGCCTCTCTAGCCACTTCTCCTTTCCCTTACTCCACCAACCTGCTAAGCTTTCAAGCCATTCATACCGCTTCCCCCGAGAGCAACCCTACCATTTCTAAATTCAAAAAATTAAAAAAGGTAACCTTGAACGCTGCTACATGGCTAAAATCATGGAGCTCCAAAAGTTCTAAATATATAGCCCACATAAGAGAAGTAACAGTATTGGATCCCATCAACATGCAACATTCTACTAAAATAACCCCACTCATACAAAAGCCAAAAAAAACATGACCCTGGAGGACTATCAAGCTAAGGTGACCATGAATGATATCACTCAGCTACCAATGGACGACGAATGGGGCAAGGCCTAGACCCACATGGGAACCATTTATCTATACATTGAGTATTATAAAGAAAATTAATTCTGAGTCGAGCAAGCAAGAAAGTGTTTGGAAGAAGCCTTGCACGAGCAAAAAACAATCGAAAAGGCTTTAAAAACGAAGCTAATAAATGGGATATGATGTTCAATGAAGCACCCCCTACAAAGAGAAAGCAAATAAGGTCAAAGAACAGATCCAATTGTTGCAATAGTAGGTCAAGGACCTTAAGAAGTAGCTCACACACAACGCTAATAATACTAATGGTTTATCTAAAGAGAAATCTTGGACAATCAGGAGAGACATGATTGGAAGCATCAACAATATGACCCTAAAGGCAAGGCCCACACTATCTTATCTGCTCAAAATAAAAAATATGCTAGGGCAAGTGGAAGATGAATTTGAAGCATCATTTAAACTCCTAGCAACAAGGCTATGAGCAGCTATGAAAATTCAAGTCCTAGTAGACAACACCCAAGCAATAACTGGATACAGAGCACAAGATAAAAATTGATCCCAGGCCAAGTTAGTCACCAGGAGCTTTTTCAAAAGGTATAATTTGGTAACTAAAAGTGCTAAGCTCATGCAGGATCTCAAAGCAGAAGCTAAGGAAATTCTAAAACATGTAAGTATAGCTAAAAACTATGGCATGCCCAGCTTCTGGGAGATGGATTCAAATATCCTAATAGATGAATTGAAAGTTGCCTAGAAGAAATTTTTAGAAGATGAGTCAAAAATTGAAAGCTGGGAAGAGCCTATTCAAGAACAAATATTTAGCATGGTTCAAGATATTACCCAGATGAACTCTTGCCTACATGAGCTGTATATGAAATCAAGAACCTTATCATATGATAAAGTTGTAAAGTTGGAGTATTTGTACATCACTTTCAAGGAAAATACAGATACATATGAGGAAACCTAGAGGAAGACCTATACCACGTATAACGAAGTAGTTCGAGAAAATGACAAACAATAAAAGGCTAATAAAGCCTCGTCAAGCAATGCAGCAGCTCCTGGTCAAGGTGAAGTAGAAAAATATAATGAAGAAGATACTTCGAAAGAATGACCACCCTCAAAGCAAGAAGTATTTTTTGTGCTTGGTATCATTCCCCTTCTTTCCCTTCTTTTTCTTAAGTTGTTCTTTTTACTCCATTCCCCAATGGATAAAGTCTCTAGGTTCTAACATTTCATAGATAGAATTATCCCAGGAGGCACCAAGAATGTTGGTCAAAATGACCACATCTAGGGAAATAAGGAGTAGTCTTCAAAATATTTTTCTAAGTATAGAGAAATTCACGATGGTGTGACATTTTGAAGGCTGAAGGTAGAACCAATGTGAAAAGTTACGATGGCATCGAAAGTAGAACTAAGGAAGAAAGTCACGATGGTGCGACATTTTGAAGACCAGGGACATCACCAAGGTGAAAAGTCATGATGGCATGATATTTTGAAGGTCGAAGGTAGAACCAAGGTGGAAAGTCATGATGGTGTGATATTTTGAAGGTCGAAGGTAGAACTAAGGCAGAAATTCACGATGGCACAATATTTTGATGGCCAAAGGTAGAACTAAGGTGGAAAATCATGATGGCATGACATTTTGAAGGTCGAAGGTAGAACTAAGGTGGAAAGTCATGATGGTGTAACATTTTGAAGGTTGAGGACATCACCAAGATAGAAAGTCATGATGGCATGACATTTTGAAGATTGAGGATATCACCAATGTGGAAAGTAGTGATGGCGCAATATTTTGAAGGTCGAAGGTAGAACTAAGGTGGAAAGTCATGATGACATAATATTTTGAAGGCCGAAGGTAGAACTAAGGTGAAAAGTCATGATGGCATGACATTTTGAAGATCGAGGACATTACCAAGGTGGAAAGTCATGATGGCACAACATTTTGAAGGCCAAAGGTAGAACTAAGGTAGAAAGTCACGATGGCACAACATTTTGAAGGCCAAAGGTAGAACTAAGGTGGAAAGTCATGATGGCACAATATTTTGAAGGCCGAAGGTAGAACTAAGGTAGAAAGTTGTGATGACACAATATTTTGAAGGTCAAAAGTAGAACTAAAGTGGAAATTTGCGATGGCATGACATTTTGAAGGTCGAAGGTAGAACTAAGGTGAAAAGTCATGATGGCACGATATTTTGAAGGTCGAGGACATCACCAAAAGGCAACAACAAGATACTTTAAAGTTTTTGGCAGCAAGTGTTACATCAAAAGAACTGAAGATAATCTTGGTAAGTTTGAAGATAGAGCTGATGAAGGTATTTTTTTTGGCTATTCGACAAAAAGCAAAGCCTACACATGCTACAACAAGAGGCTAAAGAAAATTGTGGAGAGTGTCGATGTTAAAGTTGATGAAGGTAGGGAACGAGAAATAAGCTATGAAGAAAACTACCCAATTTATGAAGAGGTTATTGAAGGAGATGAGGAAAAGGAAATGAAAAAGAAACAAAAAATTGACTCAGATGATTTAAGTAGTGATTCAGAAGAGGAAGAAAACAAGAAATTCAAAACAGGCAGCTGGCAAAAAAATCATCCTAGAGAGCAAATAATTGGAGACCCCACAGTTGGTGTTCAAACAAGAAGAAGAGTAGTAAGTAACTACTCTCTATTATCCAGCATTGAGCCCAAAAATATTGCTAAAGCAAGCAAAGATGAAATTTGGATGAAGAAAATAAATGAATGATTAGATCAGATCGAGAAAAACAAAACCTGGGAGTTAGTACCAAGACCTGCAAATAAAAATATAATCGATACTAAATGGATTTTTTGAAACAAATTGAATGAAGATGGACAAGTAGTCAGGAATAAAGCAAGATTGGTTTGTAAAGGCTATGCACAAGTTAAAGGTATTGACTTTGAGGAAACCTTTGCACCAGTGGCTAGACTAGAGGCAATTAGAATATTTCTGGCTTTAGTAGTTCACAAGAATTTCAAAGTTTATCAAATGGATGTGAAATCAGCATTTTTGAATGGAAAACTTGAAGAAGAGGTCTATATTGAGCAGCCATATGGTTTCCAACTCGGTGATAATCCCAACTTCGTCTGCAAGTTGAAGAAAGTATTGTATGGCTTGAAATAGGCACCCAGAGCATGGTATGCAAGGCTAGACAACTATCTTACTCAACAAGGGTTCAAAAAATGTATGGTGGATAGCAATTTGTATGTCAAAACAGAGAATGGCCATCTCATTGTCCTTGTTGTATACGTAGATGATATCATTTTTGGCAGCAACAATGATGAGTCGTGTAAAGATTTAGCAAATAATATGTAGAAATAATTTGAAATGTCAATGATTGGTGAACTTTCGTATTTCCTCGAACTGCAAGTTAATCAAAATGAGAAGGGCATATTTATTTCTCAAGTTAAATATGTGAAAGAGATGCTAAAAAAGTTCACAATGGAGGATTGTAAGCTTGTTAGCACTCCCATGACGACAGGTTGTAAGTTGAGCAAGGATGACAAATCTCCGAGATATTGATCAAACCATGTACGAGATCAATGATTGGGAGCCTACTATATTTGATAGCTACTGGACCGAGATATCTTGCAGGCGGTTTGCATGGTAGCACGATTTCGAGGCTAGTCCCAAGGAGACTCATGTGACAGCAGTGAAGAGGATTCTTCGATATCTGAAGGGTACTATGGAGTATGGGTTATGGTATCCAAAAGGTAAGGATTTCACCCTTATTGCATATTCAGATGCAGATTGGGCAAGATGTGTCGATGATAGAAAGAGTACCAGTGGAGGTGCATTCTATCTTAGAGACAGGTTGGTTGCATGGCACAGTAAGAAACAAGAGTCAATATCCTTATCCACAGTAGAGGCAGAATATATTGTAGCAACTACGTGTTGTACACAGGTCTTATGGATGAAACAAACCCTGAAAGATCTTGGCATTAACTTTAGTGAGCCAATTTTAGTTAAGTGTGATAACACCAGTGCCATTAACATCTCAAAGAATCCGGTTATGCATTCTCGCACAAAACATATTGCTATCCGATATCACTTTCTGAAGGAGAAAGTTGCGGAAGGTGAGGTTAAGTTGGATTTTTTCCCAACTACAAAGCAAGTAGCGGATATATTCACAAAACCGCTGCCCAAGGAAATTTTTGAGTACCTTCACAATAAATTAGGAGTGTTCACGCTTCCCAATAACTGACTACCTATCGGGACCACATTCTCAGGGGGAGCATTTATATATTTGATTATCTTTTTGCTCATGTTTGTAATTTTTGTTAACTGTAATAATTTGTGCCTGAGAATGTTGTGCATGGACTCAGGGGGAGTCTACAATAGCCCTTTGGTATTATTGTCAAAGGGGGAGAAGAATTACAGGAAATTGCACGTGTGTTGCCAACAATTCCAAAGGGGGAGATTGTTGAGCAAGGTGCAGCGAACGATATTGTCATTGTTGTCAACACAGTCAGACAGATCGGTTGATGCAGTGGACAGGAGTTAAGAGGTTCTTCAGAGTATGTATAATGATTTTCCAAAAAATCGAAGTGGCCCATATGCTAAAAATAAAAAGAAAATCACAAGGAAGAAAATTGTCGAGATATCGCGACATGTTGAGCAAGAAAGAAAAATTGTCGCGATATCGCGACATGTTGAGCAAGAAATAAAAATTGTCGCGATATCACGACATGTTGAGCAAGAAAGAAAAACTGTCACGATATCGTGACATGTTGAGAAGAAAGAAAAACTGTCGTGATTTCGTGACATGTTCGAAGAGAAAGCGTAAGCAAGAAAAATTGTCGCGATTTCGTGACATGTTCAAAAAGAAAGCGCAAGCAAGAAAAACTATCGCGATTTCACGACATGTTCAAAGAGAAAGCACAAGCAAGAAAAATTGTCATGATTTCGCGACATGTTCGAAGAGTAAAAGGCAAGTAGAAAAAGTGTCGCGATTTCGTGACATATTGCAAGAGAGATTGTACGGAAGAAAAAGTGTCACGATTTCACGACATATTGCAAGAGAGAGTCCGAAAGAAAAAGTGTCATGATTTCATGACATATTGCAAGAGAGATTGTACGAAAGAAAAAGTGTCGCGATATCGCGACATATTGCAAGAGAGAGAGTCCGAAAGAAAAAGTGTCGTGATTTCACGACATATTGCAAGAGAGATTGTACGGAAGAAAAAGTGTCGCGATATTGCGACATATTGCAAGAGAGAGAGTTCGAAAGAAAAAGTGTCACAATTTCATGACATATTGCAAGAGAGATTGTACGAAAGAAAAAGTGTCACGATATCGTGACATATTGCAAGAGAGAGAGTCCGAGAGAAAAAGTGTCGCGATATCGCGACATGTCGTGTTTTCGTGACTCGAAGGCAAGAGAAAGAACAAAGGAGAAAAAGTGTCACGATATCGTGACATGTCGCATTTTTGCGACTAAAGGAGGAGAGAGAAAGTAAGAAGGTAGAAGTGTCACGATATCGCGACAAAATTAAAGAGGAAGAGTACGGAGGCGAAAGTGTCGCGATATCGTGACATGTGTTTTTGCGAGTACAAGCCAAGAAAAGAAGCAAGGAGGCAAAAGTGTCGCGATATCGTGACATGTTGTGTTTTCGTGGGTGAAATCCAAGAAGAGGAAAAAGAGGTAGAAGTGTCACGATTTCGCAACAGGTCGCTTTGGCGCGAGCTAAGAAGAGAACCCAGCTGAAATAAGATATGTGATAGTTAACTGAAGTTATATGGTAGTTATAGGGGTCGTTGCAGAAGAAAATCATGCAGCTAAAATAAGAAAAGTTAACTAAATTCAGTACGACCGTTACAGGTGCAGTTACAGAGAAAAATCATGCAGCTAAAATAAGAACAGTGAACTGAAGTCATAACGATAGTTACAGGGCCAATTACGGAATGAAATCATCGAGCGGCGATTAAACTGAAAGTCATCAGTCGAAGACCAAACAAAGAGCCGTAACTATTAATAGGTTGCAAGAGAGAATACTGTGTGATAAAGGAGTTACATATAGAATTTTCTATTAATAAGTTGCATGTGAAAATATGGAAGTTAAAAATAAAGTCAAAACTTTGTTATAAAAGGAGGTCTGCGTGGAGAATGAAAGTGCTGCAAAAAGAGGGTTGGAAGAGTGTCGTAAGAGAGCGTTAAGCAAAGCCGTGAGATCCGTAAGAGTGCAATAAGAAGCGCAGGAAGAGGGTTGTAAGAGGGCCGTAAAAGTGCAGTAAGCAGAGCCTTAAGTGTGTGTGGTTTTTTGGTGAATAGCAAGATAGGTTGGTTTAGCAATATACCAGTCAGGGTCTTGTATAAGCGAAGGCATTTTTATGTCAATCTTATAGTTTCAAAATTGCAGTCCAAGTTGGTACTTGGAATTAGGGGTTGGTGCTCCTTTCTGTTAGTGCAGATAAATTAGGGGTTAGTGCTCCTTTCTATTGGTGCAGATAAATCAAGGGTTGGTGCTCCTTCCAGTGGGTGCTAGTAAATTGATTGTAAAATTGGTATTTTGCAAAGGTTAGATTTGGACGGGAATCCAAGCAATCATTTTTGAGGAGTAGCCAAATTGGTGAACCTTGTTACATCATGTGTTGTGGAATGCTCTCTTATTATACTTGCTTTATCTGATTTTATATTTTCATTGTTTTGGCGTTAAGAGTTGTAGATTTGAATTTAAATAGCTACACTGATTCACCCCCCGTCTCAGTGTCATTGTGAGACTAACAGGGTTGGGAGAAGATATGCCAACCAAAAAAACAAGGAGGATTAGAGATAAGATCAGCATCCCACAACAACAAGGTACTAGCTGGGAAGCTATATTGGAGATGTATTACAGCTACTGGGGGTTTATGGAGTACACTCTTATAAGCCAAATATTACCCAAGAGTGGTTGAGAAAAACATCCCAAGACACAGAGTGGAAGGAGAGGGATCTATAGTATGGAGGACAATGTTACCAGGCTAGGTGTTAATAAATCCATACCTATATTGGCAGTTAGGGGATGTAAAGGATGCTATAATTTTGGAGGATTCATGGAATCAATCTCAACCAATTATTTAGACATTCCTAAATATGGAGATTTGGCAAACAGAACTCCAAAAATTAGGGTAGTGGAAAGTCTCTTACTATATGAAATCATGAAATAAACATGTGTCAGAATTACTACAGTGGAAATATCCCTAATAATGGCCAGGGAACAGAGGAACTAACGAAAAAACTATGGAGACATCTCCAAAGATACCCAATTCAGGATGGTTCTACGAGGGATATACTTGGATGGGGAGGAAGTAAGTTGGGAATTTAAAAGGCAAAGGAGAGATACAAGGTATTTTGTGGATATGAGATTATCCTAGCACCACTTCCATGGATATTTGTTTGGCAAAAGGAAGGATGGCCAAAAAATAACATTTTCTCATGGTTGATTAACCACAGAAAGTACTTGACTTTTGATAATTTGAGAAAAAGAGGTTTTTTTGGACCTTCCAAATGTGTTTTGTGTGGAAATGCAGAGGAGACTTTGAATCACCTCTTTTTTGGGTGTTTTTTTGCTAAATACATGGATCAATTGGTGGAGGCAAATGAGACAACATTGGGAAGTTTTTGAGAGCCAGGAAAGCTTTTATGAGAAATAGAAATAGTGTAGCTTTAAGACTAAAACAATAAAAATGGCATGGAAATTGGTACCTAGCTTCATATGGTGGCAGTTATAGCTAGAATAAAATGCATGAATATTTAGATCAAATCACAGAACAAGGGAGCAAGTATGGGAGAGGATTATGACCAATGTAGAATAAATACTATATATCAAATTATAGGAGGAAACAAACATAAAAATGGAGGAAGTGATTATTCTACGAAGCCTTGGAATAACTGTAACAGAGAAATAACTTAGGGATAGATACACAAGTGAGATACCCTCGAATAACATGGAGTGGAGACCACCTCCCAAAGAGTGGGTTAAGGCAAACCCATATGAGGCTTCTACTGAAAACCATGGGAAAGTTAATTTTGATATTATCATGCGAAATTGGAAAGGATAACATGTGTACTAGAGAGCAGAAGGTATGGGGGAGGTAACAAATAATGAAGCATAAGTACAGGTGATCTTATCAACATCAGTGATAATTGAAAATATACAGTTACATAGGCTATGGATAGAGACAGACTCTTAGGTATGGACTATTAATATTGGATCCGATAAGGCCCTTTCAGGTGCTAGGAATTGAAGAGAGAAGGAAGGTGGAAGCAACTCAAAAGATCTGGAAGTTTTTTCAAGATGTTTTTATTACACATATTAATCGAGAGGGAAATAGGGTGGTATACTATTTAGCAAAATGGAAAATATTTGGAGGAAGGGCAATATGTGGACTCTCAGATGGAAAATCAGATAAGTTGGTGCCAAATAATCCAAGGGATGCAGGAGGTGATACAAGCATATAGTAGAATAGGAAGAGTAGACAATAAGTCTAATGAATCTATCACAGTTAAGCCACAAAGAAACACAACATGAAGATAAATGGATGATTTATAGAATTCAAATAAATTGGATAAATTGGAATTCAACTATGGTAGTGCTGAGGTGTATGGATATCTGCATTATGCATGGTAATGTTTTATGGGTAATATTTGATCTAGGAGGTACTGGAGGAGGATTTTCCTTCTCCCTTGATGCCTGTCCAACTCATTTTACCTTGTAATACAACTTCTATAAATATAACATATTTTTTATTTTTTGAAAGAAAACATCAAGGGATGGGATTTATAATTAATCTATCCAAAATATCTCTCATGAGTTGGAGATAATTGGATCTCTTATGAATGTATTGATAAAATATGAAGGTGGTCCTAGACCTAGGAATATGGTACCTCAATGGAACCATAAAGATATTCTCAAAATATGTCCAACACCTAAGCTTAAAAACTACCATGTTAATAATAGGTTTGAAGCACATGCATGGCATGATCCTAACAAATTTTACTTTTGGCATGGAACTTATGGCCATGATAATTTTACTTGTGCAAAATTGCAAAAAATTATCTTAAACAAAATTTTGATCATAATTTGAACATTGATCACGTCAACAATGATAAGATGAATTTATTTTATGAAAATAAATAGAATCTATAGAAAATTTATAATTGCTCTTGCAATCAGAGGTTAAGTATCTATAATACCCCATTCCTCAACCCTTAATAGCAAGCTCCCAACTAATGAATAGGAATAAATAAAAAATAAGTTTAAGTGTTTAATCAAGATAGTCATAAAAATTATCAAAATCAAATCTACAATCCCATTCAAGGCAACAAAGGCTATAATCAAAGATAGGGTCATAATAATCAAAATCCACATGTTAGCTAGCACATGTTAATTCAACAATGATATGATCAATTCTTTTCTCAAAATACCTCTCAAGTTAATAAATTCTTTGCCCAACCTAGCCCAAATGGAGAATACATTTGTAGTCAACCAAATTTGGCTCATTATGTCAACGCCTTAGAGGTACAAAGAGAAATCATTGCATCTATGGAAAAACAAATTGTTGTTAATAGTAGGAGTGAACCTTAATATAGAAAGAAGAAACCTTCTAAAAAGAAATCAAAGAAGAAGGATAAGGAAAAAGAATTGATTTAGACAATAATAATTAATAATTCTAGCTATAGTTGATAAAATCCTAAACCCTCATTTAGTCATTTGGAAACCTACTATAAATAAAAAACTATCAAAAAAATATAGAAAACATTCCTAATAAGGCTTTAACCAAGTCCATAAATCATATATCTTTTGAAAATGTTAGAAGACCACAATCACCACTTAAAGTGACAATCTTGGTACCCATGACAAAAAAGAATTAGGATCTTACCCATCCAAAGTGTAGTGAAATTTCACTACATCAGGCAAATCCAACCTAAAATGGGGGGTTTTGAGTGGAATTACTATCCAAATCCAAGAACTATGAGAGGACCCAAAGCTCCTTCTATCTATCAAGTAGTTGATGTAAATAAAATGCTAAGAATACTAAGGGAAGGCCTATGCCAAAAGCTACTAATAAATTCAAAAATCCCTTCACCACGAGGAGATGTTGACCATCTAGACCAAAAAAATAAAGGATCATATCATTTTTATGATACCTACGGAAAGCCTCACCATAAGTAGGAACCCTAGAGCCTTTTTGATGGTAACTACAAGGGCTCTATTTTTGGCAAGATCTATATCCATTCAACAACCATGGATCCATCCCTTAACCAGATGGGTGGATTTGGAAAAGGAACCATCCTCTTTGATAATTAGGTTTACAACACATCATCTACCCTGATGTATTTACAAAATGACACCAACAATATGCCAAGGAAATAAAACCCATGAATAATAGAGGAATAATATAAGAGGGACAAGGTGTTCAGGCAAGAGGTCAGTAATCTTGTCTAAGCTTGCTAGTCCATGTGAAGGTCACCCAAAAATTAGTAGTAAAATTACAAAAGGAAGTAAACTTAACTAGATAAAGAGAATATCTTAGGCACACTCATCAAACAAAGAATTCCACTAATCCCTATATGAAGGTAGTTTTGAAGCATCAAAAATCAAGCAAGGAGTAGGGTAACAACAATAGCAACATTCACTAGACTAGGAGATGAAATAGAAAATGACAATTGGAACTTCACAAATTTCCTAATACATACAAAATCCAAAGACAACCCTCTACCTAAATTAGAGTTCCACAATAAATACAATGTAAAGGAAATACTATTGGAGCAATTGAGTCCCTAGAAGGAGCCTCGAGCCAAAGGCTACTATCGAAGTCTGGTAATCAAGCTCTGATAAATAATAGATGGTAGGATATGACAAAACTGAAAGGGTGGTGGTATCTCAAAATCTATATTATACATGAGGCCTCTATCATTGAAAATTTGAGTGAATTAATAAACACAAGCACTGATCAAATATAGTGAAATGTCGAGTAGGACAACTTGATATTCAAGGAGGCATAGGACTGGGGTCCATGATGTCTTGGGATCAACAAGGCTTCCCCAAAAAGTAAAATCTAATGCCTCTTGATCTCAAGTTTGCATGAAGAAAATATGGCTCATTAATGCCACTTTTAAAGGGTACTACTTTGCCTACAAAGCATTTGATGCGATTAGATGCCTAGATCAGCTCCATATCTACTATGGATGTAAGCAGCATAGTACCTCAAGCTTGAAAATGAAAGAGGACATGAATTCCCATTCAAGACAATTTAGGGGGAATTTAGAATTTAGAATTTAGAGTTAGTATGTATAAATAGGCTAATTTTGTATCTAAAAAGGGGGAATTTTATTTTCATGCCTAGTAGTTGGCCTTAGATATTTCTCTCAACTTCTCTTTTTGTCTATCAATCTAGACTCAATCCTTGAGTCACTACATGTACAGGTCATCGAGCCTCTTTCAATCCTATATAATTGTAAATATCATATTAACATGAATGAAAATAGCTATGACTACTAGATTTTTTATATTGGTCTTTGTGTGTATGTATCTTTCTATGGAGGGTTGTGACAAGTATCTGTCATGGTCTCCATAGGAGAATATTTGATAAATAATTATACTAGGTTGAAACCATGTTCACTTTACTATTATATTTTGATGTATTTTTTCACTAATCCTATTGGTACCTAGAAAGGGACTTGTAATCTTTGGCACATCATTACCCATAGCATAGGTTATTTACTACTTTCTTTCTCTCCATTTTTCCAGATAGAACCTAGTAGAATAAGTTGGCTTAGGAAAAGGTTGTGCCAAGATCACATCCAAATAAGGATTTGGACTTGATAAAAATACCAAAGGTCATTCAATAGAGCCTCATCCCACACTCCTCGAACTTCCTAGACTATACACTCCATGCAAGGTAGAGGTACTATATGCACCCTACAACTACAAGTGGATGGTCATTGTGGTTGGAGCATGAACTAAATTTGATTCCCAATAGTTCTTTTGGAACAGTCAATGGGACCTAGATTATCACAATATTTATCCCATACCTATAATATCAGACTAAAACTTTGGTGAAAGTCTTAGTTTAATACTTGTTAAAGCATTAAGAAGGTTCACCTGGTGACTCCACTATAGAATATCTTGAAAAATTCATTCGAAAAAACTAAAAATTAGATTATGTAGGGAGTCTCTATCCTCCATCACATAAAAACAATTCTTCCCACTTGGTGACTCCACTATTTGAAGGACCCATTCAATGAAGACTTTTCTAGTGAAGGAAAATCAATAATTTATGAGCTCTAAATGTATCACAAGGTCCAATACAAGGGTAAATATGTTGTTATTGTTTCCACCACTAAACCATAGTCATATAAGGAGAGGTTGATAGAGAACATGGCTGCAACATAGAATCTACAATAGAGAAGGCTATCTATGTGGAATAATAAAGGCCCATTTTAGCCATAAATCCCACCTGATACATGGTATGAGATTTTTGTCTTAGTTCTAAAGCCTTTACCATTATTCACTAAGGAATGTGCAATAACTCCAATTGAACACCTCCAACACATGGTCAATCTATGCACCCTATACAATATTGATTGACAAAATGTGGTTCTTAGGCCATTGAAATTCTATTTCAAGGGGAAGGTAATATAATATTACCTTTTACTCATCCCACATTCCATATTTGACTAGGATCAGCTTACCAACTTATTGGTGGATAGGTTTGGAGAAAAGGCAAATGGGGATTCCCTCTTAAAACAATTTGCAACTGTCAAAAGAGCTTTTATGGTAGCCATGGATGAATTTAATGCTAGGTTCCATAAAACCTGATACAAAAAAATTCATCCCATGTCCAAGTTCTTTTCTTAGCATGCATTTCCTTAGTAAGAATATCCCACCAATCATGAGCTTCCTCTTTTAAAAGATAAAAAAGTTTGCAATTCCAAAAAATCTCACCAAAATATAGAGATCTAAACTTCATCCACCATTCTCGAGCATCAATGTCATCATTTCCAGTGAAAATTGGTAACTCCATGATCTCAACCCAAAAAAATCCCAAAAGCAGCTAGGGTTTTGGAAAGAAATAAAAAACTATAGTTTTTTAAAATTTTCTCTTTTCTTATCTCCTCTAATCCTTGTTGTCACCAACAAAATAATTTAAATGCAATATAATTGACATAAAAAAAGAATGTAGCAGTTTAATACGAATTTGCATTAATCCATTACCAAGCTTCTCCTCTAAAGGGTTCAACATTGTTACACAGATTGTTGTTGTTGTTGTGAAGAAACATGGATGACTTTGATGGCAGTGTGATTCTTCTCAATGACGATGATGATAATTCTAGAATATTATTTTGCTAATAAACAAGATATTGCAGCCAAAACTCAAATCACTTCTCTTTGTTGATAGTCTTTAAATTGCTTCTCTTTGTTAGTAATTTTGTCGATGATCTTCTCCTTTGGTAATCTCCTCTTCTACAAATATTCTCTTGCCCTTCATTTTCTCTTTTCAATAATCTTCTCTTCCATATTTTTAGAAAGGTTCATGCCTAGCTTGTTCCAAATTTGGGTATGATTTTGATATATATATTTAAAAAATATTATTATTTATTTTAAGCCATAAATTCAATCAAATAATGGCAAGGCCAGTCCTCCATAGAATACATAATGCTTTGGATTTGAAAAATTAATCAAATATTTTATCAACTCTTTGAAAATTGATGGAACTACCCAATATATTTTTATATTTAAAAAAAACAACCCAAATGGTGTGAGCAAAGGGACAAAGAAGTAAATGGTCTAATTCTTATAAATCCTTCTCACACAAGGCATATCTGAAATGTCCATGATATCCTCTTCTTTGTAGAATCTCTCTTGTAATAATATTATTTGAACTACTAACAAAAGGAATGTTAAGGTCTTATTGACCAAATATTTGGGAATAGAAATTTTTTATTACTCTAAATCCTCATACCCCAACTTGATTTAGTATCCACCATTTTTTGATAGATTTTAAACCAAATCATCTCTTCATATAAAAATCAAAAAATAAAACTCTTGAAGCATCTTTTGAAGTTCATTTACAAATTGTTTAAGTTCCTCTCCTTAAACTAAGTTATTAATAGAAATTCATGGTCTAGAGTTGTTGGTCATATTAATATTGTCTTTGACCTTTGGACCTTTACATGCTATGCATGCTTGAGCCAATGGTTTTCATTTTGAGTTAGAGATGAGAGGATAAGGCTTCAACCAAACATCAAGCAAAAAATTTGCATAATTTCCCTCATTGAATGACCATATAATATGTTTTTTTATCACTTACAAACTATCTAAAATGAAGTTCCAAGTTGACGATCCTCTAGGGTTCTTTTTCTAAATAATTTTATTACATAAAGAGAATGTATATATCTTGAATATTTTTGCTCATTTCTTTCTTTGATCTCTGAATAATCTCCATCTAAGTTTTGCCCTTAAGGCCAAACCCTTCAATCTACAATTTTGCAAGCCTACTCCTTTAATGTTTTATTTTTTACAAACCATATCCCACTTGTAAAGAAAAAATTCAAAATTTTCCTCATAACCTTCCAAATTAAATCTCTTTGAATTTTATCAATTTATTATGCTATACCTACTAGCAATCTTGAAAGTGACATCATATAAATAGGGATGGATTACAATGTAGTCTTTATGAGTTGTAACCTTCGCACCATGATTAAAATATTACATTTCCAACCTTCCAAACAAGATATTCAAAGCTCCTTTTTATTTCCTTTATGATACGGAGGAATACCCAAGTAGTTTGATGGAATTTTTTTATATTTTAAATCCTAAAATATCCATCATAATTTATTGTAAATCTAGGGTAATGTTAATAAAAATTCTAGATTTTGTAGTATTAACCAATTGTCCAATAGACTTCTCATATCATGATAATATTGATTTAAAATCCATGGCCTCACTAATTAAATGATGGCCCAAAAGAAAAGTATCATCAACAAATTATAAATGAGATTCGAAGGGATCATTTTTTGCAACCTAAACAACCTTTGATTTTTCCTTCTATTTTTGCCTTTGAGAAAGCTCTCCCTAATATTTTTGCAAGAATGAATAGATAAAGGGATAGTGGATCACCTTGGTGGAGTCCACAAGATGACTTAAAGTAACCAATAGGATAACCATTGATTAAACAAAAATAGTAGTTCTATAACAACATTTAATCCATTCACACCAACTCTAATCAAAACCAAACTTTTGGAAAATATCATGTAGAAAATTGTAGGAGACCCCATCATATACTTTGTATATATCTAGTTTCATATGCATACCTAGTTTTTTCATGGAATGAAGAGAATGTATGGCCTCTCGTGTAATGATTACACCATCAAGAATTTGTTTACCACAAATAAAACTATCTTGTTCCTCTGAGATAACACAATATAGGATGTCTATCAACCTATTTGCCATAATTTTTTAAATGATCTTATAAATCATATTACAAAGACTTATTTGATGAAAATTATCAAAATATTATTGTCTTTCTTAGGAACCAATGTAATAAAAGTGACATTGATATCACTTATTGTAGTCTTCCTTTTCCAGGTCTCTTCAACTATAATGAATATATCTCTTCAAAAAATCCTAAAGTTTTTATTTATATATAGGAAATACATCAAGGCCAAGTATCTTATTAGGATGGAAAGAGAAATTACTTCTTATATCTCCTCCATAGATATCTTCTTCAACAACCTTTCATTTTGTCCCTATGATAATTGATGGAATATTTTGTAAAAGTTTATCTTGTGCTTTCTCAAATATTTGACAAACTATTTTTCAAATAATTAATTGCATCCTTCCTTATATCTTCTTCTTCCTCAATATTTCTTCCATCCGGAGTTAAAATATTTTTGATGTGATGAAAAGAAAAATTTATTTTTTTTGTAGCATGAAAAATTTACATTTCTATCTCCTACCTTGAGACCTTTCTCCTTATATTTTGAACCAATATGACTACTTTTTCAATGCATTATGACAATAAAAAAGTAATTGTTTTTTCCACATAAGAATCCTAGTCCATTCTATTGATTTCTACTATCGCTTGTAAGTTTGAACTTGGATTCAATTTCCTTCTTTCTTTCAAAAAGTTCCTAAAATATTTGACATTCTAAATCTTTATTTGCTCCTTTAAATATTTTATTTTTTAAACAAACTCGTAATATACGATCCTTTAAAAAAATATCTTCCCACCATAACGTAACCATCTAGAAGAAATTAGGATCGTGAAGCCACAAAGATAGGAAGCAAAATGACTTTTAATGATTATTATTGAGTAAATCACAAGTCAAAAGAATGGGTTTGTGATTCGATCCTACTCGCAATAAAATATATGAAAATATTATATACTTTGTTTGTAACCATGTATTGGATAACAAGAATCTATGCAATCTTTCTACTATATGAGTTTACCTAATGCATCTATTATTCCATGTATATTGAAAACTTGAACGACTAACATCTCAAAGGTTATTTGAATTGACAAATGAAGTAAAATTTTACATTAATTTAGACAATCCTGGAGCATTGCATTTATTTTTTATAGGAGATAGAATTGTGTTAAAATCACCCTTAAGAATCCATAGATCACAATTATGAATCATCATTGTGTTTGACAAAAATATTCTAAGGTCCTTCCAACATCTTCTACGAGAAGTAGCTATAGTTGGAACATATACATTTACAACTCCAACATTTAGGTTTTCCTCTTTCCTACAAAATAGCCTAGTAATCCAATTATATTTTGCTTCTTACAATTGTCCATTCCATTTGCATTTATCTCATATTGTTGTGATACCACCTAAATATCCTATGAAAGAAATTGCTAGACAACCACCTATCTTCCAATTCTTTTTAAAAGCATTCTTACATTTCTCACTAAATTTTATTTATTGTATTAAAATAAACTTAGGACTATAACAACCTCTTAATTACTTGATAACTCTTTTTTAGGGTTCTTATTCATGTGTTATTCATACCCTTAATATTCCATGACATCATTTTCATCATCACCACTTTTTTATTAGTGGGCTTAGCTCCACTTCTTGTGAACAATTGTGATATTTTTATTTTGCTTCCCAAATGAGTATCCCTTTGAGTTTATTTTCTCTTTGTTCTTACTTCAATGACCTAAACCCTTCGATGTGCAGTGACTAACAGGGTTGCCATTTTTGGATGGTGTACTGGTGAACAACCAGTACGCCTTAACTGACGATGATAAATCCACCCTAGGAAACCTTTACGTTGTTCATCCTGACAATCTGAAAGGTATAATTTGAAAATTTATTTTTTATTTAACATTAAATATTGTTCTACTATAGTTTCATTTCTCTAAAAATGTTCTCCTTATTTTATTTTTTGTTTTCTAATAATGTTCTCTTTTTTCAGTCAATTCTTCTAAGTCCAAAAGGGGCTTAAACATTTCGAATGTTGGAGATAAATTTCTATATGCTTGCATTGAATTTTTTTAGGCAAGGCTTATTCTGTAGGGGCGACCTACAAAAATGCCTTTTTGGGCACTTTCTTTATTGCTTCGTTGTATTGATGGCGATAAATTTGACTGGTGCATGCACATTTCCAACCGCCTGAAGCACGACCTTTTGAGTGCCCAAAAAATTCAAGCATCTGCTTACATAGTGACTACCAACAATTTTATTCTTTGTTTATTTCAGGAAGCTTATTTCAACCTTCAACAGAGCAGTCCTCCCACTGCATTGCACCCCAGTTTGTTGTCTATTGGCATGTCTGATGGTGAGATACAGGTAAAAATATTTGTTGAAATATCTTTATTTTCTTTTTTTAATTTTATCTTTTTATTCTCTAATTTTGTTTTGAAAACATAAAAGAGCATCTCAGTCTTCAAGTAAGAGGGATGCCGCATTTAGGATTCAGGAAGTATCTATTGATTCTGACACGCAATCGCAGTCATCACCAATGACTCCCAACAAACGTGTGAGGTCTGATGATGGTCGGATTCAGCATACACTTGCGACACCTTTTACTGGAGAAACAGTTACAGTCGACGTAGAAGAGGTTACCTCCAACCCACAAGGTAACCTTACTCTGCATTGTTCAAAAATGCTTTTTTAAATGATTTATTTTTTTGACTTAAAATTATGTTTTTTTAATGTGTTTTACGTATTTTTCAGACAAAGGGCAAATGGTTGAAACATCAATGGCTGTAGAGTCTGAGTCAGTATGTATATTTTGAATAAATATTTTTTAATGCTATTGTTATTTACAAATGATTTATTTTATGTTCTTGTGTGAAATTTAACAGAGGGACCTCGTAGATTCAAAAGGCTAAAAAAAAGGATGGCTCCACCATCTGACCCTCCATGACCACAACCACAACCACAACCATAGCCACAACCACAACCACAGCAGGTTCAGGTCCACCCAAAGCAAGTTCAGGTCCATCCACTTCAGGTTCCACCTACGAGGAACCAATCACGCATGCGTGGTAAAACGTTCCTCACACCGCCACCTCACAATGCAAGAAGTGCTACAGAGACACAAAATGTGTCATCATCTAATATTTTTGTTGTACCGATATTAACCTTGGAGAATTTTTCAAATGTTGAGAGTGCATCTCAAATGCCCTCGGGAACTCTTGATTGTGACTTTCTTTATCATGGTATGAATCCTAAAAATTTCCCTTTAAAGGCAAGTGATATTCTTGAGGATGAAGAGGGCATTGATGGAGAAGAAGATGATGTCAATGTAGATGCCGCCGAAGTTTCCCCCTCCACCCCACAACAAGTCACCGCCCGTACTATTACAGAAGATGATATCCTAAACGTTTCTGAAAATGTGTTATTAGCCGATGCATGTAAAGTTGTAGTTCATAATACTCTTCTTTCGGATATTGATAAATTGAAGGAATGGGAATATCGGGCCAAGGTTTTGATTAAAGCCATCAATGGCCGATATAAGAATTTTTCAAAAAGAAAAGAGTTGTTTCTCAAGATGGAGAATGAGCCCCAAAAGCTCGATGCCTTGCTACATAAAGCTGAATCTGGAACTATGGAGGCCGAGTCTACATACAGAGATGAAATTCTTGCCATTGTTATGAATCATTTGGAAAACCTCAATGCATAAGCCCAAGCATATTTCAATGAATGGGCACTTGATCAGAACAAAGTAGCAGTTGCAGAAACAACACGACTTACAGCTGATGTAAGTTCTACATCTAACTAAAAAATATTTTTTTTTGTTAAATATGTTTTGTTTATAAATATTAACCTTTTTTTATTTCTGTTTTGTAGTCTAATTTCCAGCACCTAAAGCAACAAGTCAGTGCCATGAAATTTTTGATCAAGACTGCCAAAATTAGCATTAATAATGCTATTGAATTGAAGAAGAGGTTACAACAGATGGTTAGAGAAAATAATTACCTAAAGAAGGTTATCAAATATGGGGGCCTGGATGTCGAGGCTAAACTGAAAGAAAAGGAGAAGGAGCTGAATGCACCTTTCAAAGAAGATCCAACGAAGGAAGAGAGTGCCTTGTTATCGGGGATCAACACTACAACAGAAAGTTTGGTTAGGGCCGGGGCATTAGAAGAAAAGGATATTGAGGTAGATGTGGGTGGACCTTCAGGAAACATTGAAAAACAATAGATCTTTGTTGTGTTGGGTTTCAAGTGAAACAAAAACTCTTTATATCTTTATATTTTTATAAATATTTAAGACTCGTATTTTTTTGAAAATTGAAATCAATGTTAGAGGCAATTTCTGAAAAATTCATATTATCATTTTGAAGTTTTGTTTTTAATTATTGTTATGTTTTAATTTGAAGCGGAATAAATAATGTTTGATATGTTTTGTTTGATATGTTTGATATCCTTTTTGAGAATTGAAATCAATGAATGAGACTATTGTCAAAAATCAATGAATGAGACTATTGTCAAAAAATGTTTTATCTATTGGAAATTTTGTTTTCAATGTTGTTATGTTAAGATTATATGTGTTGATGTATTAAGTAATTTGAAGTGGAAGAAATAATGTTTGATATGTTTTGTAAATTGCAAATGAATGGTATCATTTTTTAGAATTGAAACAATGAATGAGACTATTTCTGAAAAATATGTTATCTATTTGCAATTTTGTTTTGAATGTTGCTATGTTATGATTATGTGTTGATGCATTAAGTAATTTTAAGTGGAAGAAATACTGTTTGATATGTTTTGTAAATTGCAAATGAATGGTATCATTTTTGAGAATTGAAACAATGAATGAGACTATTTTCGAAAAATGTGTTATCTATTGGAAATTTTGTTTTGAATGTTGTTATGTTAGGATTATATGTGTTGATGTATTAAGTAATTTGAACCGAAAGAAATAATGTTTGATATATATTGTAAATTGTAAATGAATGGTATCCTTTTTGAGAATTGAAACAATGAATGACTATTTCCAAAAAATATGTTATCTATTGGAAATTTTAAGTGGAAGAAATAATGTTTGATATGTATTGTAAATAATGAATGAATGGTATCTTCTTTAAATATTGAATTCAATGAAAGAGAGTATGTTTTGATTATTTATGATGATGTAAAAGTTTGTTGTTCTTAATTTGAAGTGGAAGAAATAATGTTTGATATGTGTTATCTTTTTAAAACTTTGTTTTGAATGTTGTTATGTTTTGATTGTTTGTGTTGATATATTAAGTAATATTGAATTATGTGAATGCAGTAAGATGTTCTTTTATGTTATATGAATTAATTTGAAATGTCATAAAATACAACATAGGCAATTACTTTCATGAATAACAAATATTACAAGAAAAATAATGTAACATGTGAAATCAAATCAAATGATAGCATCCTTTCATTCAGATATGTGAAATCAAATCAAATAATAACATGTGAACTCAAATTAAATCAAATGAAAACATCCTTTCATTCTGATATGTGAAATCAAATCAAATGATAATATGTGAAATCAAATCAAATAATAACATGTGAACTCAAATCAAAACAAATGATAACATCCTTTCATTCTGATATGTGAAATCAAAACAAATGATAGCATCCTTTCATTCTGATATGTGAAATCAAATCAAATGATAGCATCCTTTCATTCAGATATGTGAAATCAAATCAAATAATAACATGTGAACTCAAATTAAATCAAATGAAAACATCCTTTCATTCGATATGTGAAATCAAATCAAATGATAATATGTGAAATCAAATCAAATAATAACATGTGAACTCAAATCAAAACAAATGATAACATCCTTTCATTCTGATATGTGAAATCAAAACAAATGATAGGATCCTTTCATTCTGATATGTGAAATCAAATCAAATGATAGCATCCTTTCATTCAGATATGTGAAATCAAATCAAATAATAACATGTGAACTCAAATTAAATCAAATGAAAACATCCTTTCATTCTGATATGTGAAATCAAATCAAATGATAGCTTCCTCTCATTCTGATATGTGAAATCAAATCAAATGATAATATGTGAAATAAAATCAAATGAATGCATCCTTGCATCATAATGCTGGAAGTTGGAACAAACTCTTTTCAGATTGTACAAAATGTTCTGCACTCATTCCCAAAATTTTTGTCATCACAATCTGACAAGTGTTACCATCATCCTCATCATTATCAATATTCGTTACACCTCTTCTCTCTCGCCAAAGAACTCCAATGTGACAATGCTCTTTCGTAAGGAAACTCCTCCACCTCATAGGCCGACACATATACTCTCAAGCAATTCTCCAAATTTTTGTCCAACCTATTTTGAACTTTA
Source organism: Wollemia nobilis (assembly GCA_028583015.1). NCBI lineage: Eukaryota > Viridiplantae > Streptophyta > Pinopsida > Araucariales > Araucariaceae > Wollemia > Wollemia nobilis. The sequence goes on along the minus strand of JAQPPZ010000754.1, from coordinate 12,401,177 downwards.
GATTTTATATATGAAAGTGCACTTGAACACCCTTTCATCTTCCATGGATCCCAAAATCATCGTTTGACATAATTCATATAAATGAAAATATTCACTCATAGTATGTTTTAAGACAGTACTTGGTTGTAATATTCTCCACAAACGTGAAATAGAACCTGCTTCATGACGGTTAGAGAGTTGTGAAACTTGAGCAGACATTGTTGTTCCAAAATAGTTGGATTGTTTTGTCAAAAGATCTTTGTTCATAATGCCATTGATTTCAATGCCATTGACTACAACACTTTGACTAAAATGGCCAGCAAGTCTGCCCATGTATTTGAGGAACAAAGAATTTATAATCTGGTATTCATTACAAGGATCCCAAAACATTGGATTTACCACACCCATAGCCTCTAGCAATTCATCTCTTTGAAAATGGTCTCTGATTTCTTTTGTCAATGATTCTCGCTATTTGTTTTAGTTTAAGTTTTGTATCGTCCACAACCACATGAAATCTATTGTAGGTTATGGGCATTTTCTCAACTTCATTTGTAGCTATATCCAATCGCACACCATAACAATATAAAGGTATTTCATTTCCGCAGACATTAATACACAGATGATCGTTAATATTGAACTTCAAAAAGCTCCGAGGACTATTCACACTTGTTAATGCTCTCCAACTCTCAAACAAGGGATCCATAAAATTTTGACCAGATGCATACATCATATCAATATGCATGCAAATTTGTATTCTCGCCCTGATGAAATCCACAATATAAATCGATCTTTCTTGTGCAATTTTGATCAAAGTATTCATTTTTTCCAACATTGGAAGAATTCCACACAATGTGAGAAGAGTTTCAAAGTCACTCATTCAAAAAAGTAAATCTTTAGCCTTATCAACCGCCCTACGATTTGCATACATAAACCCTATCAAGGATTGATATTCTTTGAAAACTCTTAATGTCGGTAGATACATCGAAATCCACCTAGTATCCACATCTTTCAACAATTTTTTACCTTCGGTAACTCCTAGTGCAAACCGTTGAAACTCTAAAAATATTTTTGGACTACGTGAAAAATATTCATGAATTTCACGGACAAGCTCTTCCACTCTAGCAACATTTGTAAATGTATCCACAATTTTGTATGCAAGATTCATTCTGTGAGCCATGCAATGAATAGGGATCAAATATGGGGCAACCGATGTTTGTAGTCTAACACAAAGACCATTCCTGTGTCCTTGCATTGTAGCAAGCACCATCAGCTCCTACACATATTAACTTAGTGGCTATTTCAATTTCATTCATTCCTGCTTCTTCTTTTAAACTAGTTACAACAACATTGTAAATGTTTTCTACATTACAATTTTCCACCATTTTGCGTATTCCTAGTAAATGAGGTTGCCTTGAATGATTTTCCAATGTGTAAACATGCATGCAAATCCAAGATGTATTGTCAACTGCAATCACCTCATCAATTGAAAGTGAAATGAATTTTGCCTTTTTTACTTTCTCTCTGAGGTCATTCTGCTCAACCAATGACAGACATTTTGCCATTTCCCAACCACTTCGATCCGACCAATGAGCGTTGGGTAAGTTCTGCACATTAGCTAGTCGAAATAGAGATTTATAATCTATGAAATCGGACATAGGTCTACCCTTCTTAAGAATAGAAAATACAACAACAGCAACCTGCAAACTTTTTGAAGCTAAAGTTAACTTATTCATTTTTTGAAATTGGGCTTGAATCGTTGCACCTTTCTCAACCAATGTTTGCTTTTGTTTCATTTCTTTATCATATTCTTCCGCATATCTCATATGTGCGCACTCTGATGCATCCTTCCACCTATAAGTTTTTTGTGTTGCTCGATCACCTTCTTTTGTTTTGATATAAACCTTTCCACAATGTTTTTCTACTGTATCTTTCTTAAGTTGCAATCTATGCTCCTTTTCGTGTTTCCAACTGTAAATTACGCATCTTAATTTTGTTATATCATCACTACTATTCTCTGGCAGCACTGGCTCAATAAATGGAAATTCTGATATCCAATCAGGCTGAAATGATCTGTTAATTGTCCACCTAGATAACCTTGCACGTTTATTTTTTTTAGATGAAGATTCTTCGAAAGTAGGTACTCGCATAAGAACTATTAGTTTCTTTTCCACTTGGCATGTTAGATTCAGGAATCTCTTCATGTTGTTGTTCGATTTGATTGAGATTATCTTCATGTGTGGACTGTTGATTATCGTGGATATGTGGAAGTGGAGGAATACCAGGGTTAACAGTGTTTTCTGTAGAGATAATTCTAGTGTCAATAGTAGATTCATTATCACTATGGCATTTAAAAGCATACTAGTGTTTTCTATAGATAAAAGTGAACAAAGCCATCAACCAAAAAACACACTTCTTTATGAATTGAGGACATTATATTTAAAATTAACAAAGTAAAAAAATTAACTGGTGAGTAAAGGTGTTCATACCTTCAGTTTGTGCAGATGTTGATGGTAGACTGGGTTTTGAAATATTAGGAAAGTATTTGAGGATACTCCTTTTATTGGAAGACTCTCCTCCCTTCTTTCCACTGCCTGTAGTTGACATTTTTACCTGTATGAACAGAAGAATAACATGAACAAAGAACATCATTTTTAAATATGAAAATAATAGGTATAAAAGAGAACTACTGCTAGAGACAATAGAATCTGTGACTGTCCCATGAATATTGTTCGCAGGTAGAATAAACCTCCTTATTGAGTGTCCATTAATAAAATGAAAAATGAAATTTAATGGTAAAAGAAGCATACGGATAAATTGAGTCACCTTCTGCCAGTCACCTTCTACCAGTCACCTTCTGTCGGTCGCCTTCTGCTAGTCACCTTCTTCTAGTCGCCTTCTGCCAGTCACCTACTATCAGTCACCTTCTATCAGTTACCTTCCACTGCCTTCTCGCACCTTCTGCCAGTCACCTTATGTCGCCACCTTCGCCGGTCGCCTTCTCTAGTCGCCTTCGCGTCACTTTTGTTGGTCGCCTTCGCGCTCGCTTCTACGTGGCTTTTGCTAGTCACCTTCTCGCGCTCGCCTTCTACCGATCGTGGACTCTGGTTTTGTCGACATTCGCTTTGTATCGCTCGCTATCCAAAAAAATGTTGTAATTGTATGGGAGTCGTTGTCATGGTTAGCTATATATAATGGGGTACAAGGGGCGATTTGGGCGGGATATTTCTTATTTTAAATAAATTTAGGGCAAAAATTGGGCAGGAAACCTTATGACAACGGGGCGAATTTACCCTAAAAAAATTAGATCCCAAAATTTTTGGGCGAACGGGCCGACCTCTATGGTCCCAAAAATCGCAAAATTGACATTTTGGAAATCCAAAAATTCGTGCTAAATTGCAAAATTCGCCACTAAGAAAAACCATGTCTATTACTTTCTATGTAGCTCCTCCATCATTGGGTTCCACTCTGGATATTGAGTCACCAAAGGTGGACAAGTCTAACCAGAAATCTGTATATTTTCCATTATTAAATATCCATAACAACCTTTATTTGATCATTTTTTCTCATATTTTGAGTACCACTAAAATATGAGAACCTCTATTTGACAGATGATATCGGATAATCTATGTTGGGATCTTGTTCTTTACATACTTTGCTCACAAATTTCGGCCCATAATGCATTGGGACTATTAATCATTCTCTAGTGCAATTTTGCAACCAGTGCCTTATTAATTTTTACTAAAGATCTAAAAACCAATCCCCCTTCCTATTTTGACAAACACAATATTTTTGTTGAAATATATTACATTATTTGGTAAATTCTACTGGACCACCTTGGGTACATATTTAGATTAGGAGTATGTCTTAGATTAGGGTTTCAGTATTTACTTTATGCAATGTAATAAATGCACAAGTATTTTTAGAATGTGTAAAGTACTTGATGATATAAATGTGCATGTTGTACATGTGTACATGAGTCCATAGAATAGAAAGATGATTCATAGGTAGGTGGAAGGCCAAGAGTCACATCTCATTATATATATGCATTTGATAGATAAGATGGAGAGTGATAAGGTATATGAATAGTAGATGATATGCTAGATACAATGTAGAGTATGTAAGAAATATGGAGAGTATGAGACCTTCATTTTATATCATTGTACTATTTTTGTGAGCCTTCATTAATGGTAGTTTTATGAGTATTTATAGAAGTTTCTTATAATTTTTACATGCTTATTATATTTTTATTATCATATATTTATGCATGCTCATTTTATATCTTGTGATTGATTTCTCATTAAGTATCTAGCATCAAAATCTAACATTAGTATCAAAGCACAAGGGATATTGAAAGGAGGTAGGGAGAGCCACAAGAGATATTGAGAGGAGATAGGAAGATCTCATTTTCAAAAAATAAGTTATTTTTTGGTTAGAGTCTTTCCATATGGTTGCAAGAAAACTCGTGAAGACTAGAACTCAACAAAGATATCATTCCACTAGATTGATGTTAACTAGTGAAGTTTATTTATTTTTAGAGATCTAGAGATTTATATGAATTTTCTTGTTGTTGTCTAAGTTTGTTGTTGTATAAAATTAGTTCTTAGAAGTTGAGAAGCTTCCTATAATATATAGGGAAGAATTTTATCTTTGATTGCTTGAAAGTCTATGTGCTTTCCTTGTGCAGGGATTAGTTCTTTGTTGAAGCAAAAGAGTAGACATTGGAGAAAGAGGAGATCTAAGAAATATGTCCCCATTAGAATATTGAAGACTTCAAATTTAAGAAATAAGAAAACAATTCTATTGAAGATTGAGAAGAGGCCAAGAGAATCCCTATTGAATATTGGAGAAAGAGGATATCAAAGAGAAGATATCTCATTGAATAACTTCTAGATTTGGAATATAGAAGACTAGAAAAAGTAGATAGAGGAGGACTAAATAAAAGGTCCAATTGAAGAGTCGTATAATGTGAAGACCCAAGAGAAGAGGTCTCAAGCAAAATTGGAAGGAGAAAGAAGGCTAGAAAATCCCTATTGAAGAAGTTAAAGAAGTGGCCATTGGATAATATTTAAAGAAAGCTCAAGGTAGAATATTGCAAGCAAGGAGAAGCTCTTTATAAGAAGAATTTGGGACAATTGTTTCCATTTGACAACAAGCCCAAAAGGAAGAAGGATTTGACAAGAAGTTTGCCAAACTTTGAAAAGGATTTTTAAAGATCTCAAGACATTTAGATTCTTGAGGAAGAGACCAGCCAAAGAGGTCAAATTTGAAGTGAGAGCTAAGGAGGAGAAAGAATCTAGAAGATAGCACTGGATTTGAAAGTTTTTGAAGATAGCCATAAAGGATTTAAAGGTTGATTTACAAAGGAGAAGATTGTTGATTTTTATAGCAGAAGTTGAAGAGTCACATAACAACAAATTGAAGGTGAGATATAATTATGATTTGGAGAATATTTTGGCATATTTTGAAGTGCCCTTGAACAACCAATTGAAGGAAGGCTTTACAACAAAATAAGGCAACAATTTGGAGAAGTTAGAAGATATTCTTGGACAACAAGATAAGGAGAAGAAATCAAATTTTTAAAAGCAGCAATTTGAAGATATTTGAGTTGCAAATTTGAGTAGCATTAAGAGAAGATATTAGAGTTGCATTTTGGAGAAATTTAGGGTAAATTTGAGAATAAATCAAATAAGTATTTGGTAGCATTTGAAGAAGGATAATTGGTGCAAATTATAAAGATATTTGGACAGCATAGAAGCTGATTTTTAAACAATATTGAAAGCTGCAAAATTGATAAGTTTGAGGTAGCAATTAAGTAGAAAGGAGAGCTATAAATTTTAAAAATCCAGGGCAGAAAAAAGGTGAATCAAATCACCAAGAATATTAGCTACAAAATAAGGTCAAAAGGTATGCCACATTGGTGCTACAAAATTTTATTATTTAAGCATTAAAATCAGTTTACTTTAAATTTATAAGAGCACCAAATTAGAGATATTAAAATCTACAAAAGAAAGATTTTTTAAGCCAACAAAGGAGGAAATATTATTGTCTAAAGAAATGTTGAATAAGTGCTCAAAGACAGCATGCTCAAGGTGTCTACAGGCACCAAGTAAAGGCACCAAAACTTGAAGAAAATAGCATTCACATTGGACTAAAATCTGCATCAAAAAGAAGTTAGAGGACAGAGACAAAGCAAGGATTTAGGTGCAAGATTTTTGGAAGATAAATAAATTTAAAAAGTAAATATTTTACCCAAGTTAAGGATCTTGGATATCTAACCGAACAACATTGAGAAGCTATCGAGCAAAGGGATTGAAAAGCCACCAAAGAATATTTATTAAAGCACCACAAAAGTAGGAGCCACCATCATAGAAGAGGAACAACCATTGAAGAATAAGAGCCACCACCAAGTATTAGAAAAAAATAAGCATCAAGAAAAAGAGTTACAAAGTACGTTGGAGCAAAGAAGAGTTGGAAGTTACAACTATCAACTAGCGAAAGATATTGTGAGTGTTAAGGAATGGCAAGCAAGTTTAAGTGCCAAAGAAAGCTAAGACATTACAGAATCCAATGCAAGTGTTGAGAGGGGTGTAGCCACCATTTATCATTTTAGTTAATAACCTAAAAGAACTTGGATGCCACTTGGCATAGAGGAAAGGAAGTGCCAACAACCATTGAGGGAAATAAAATGCTTCAAATCAACTATGAGCACTATTAAAGGAAGGAACAAACTTATCAAAGGTAACATCCAATTTGTTATAATCTCACCAAACTAAGCAAAGTAACATTGTAAGGGGAATAGAAACACCCGATGAGAACAAAGTGAGCGAAATTGAAGAAGTAGAAGAGATTGAGTGCTATGTGGCACATGAGAAATGAAAAATCAACAGGCTTGGAGTAATTTAAATGTTTGTAGTGAATATAGTAATGCATAATTCAAGGTACCAAATATAGCAAAATGTTGAGTTTAATTTCAAATAACTCCTTAAAGAGGAGAAAAAGCAAGTAAGCACGTTTATTGAAGTCTGATAACAAGCACTACCAAGACAATCAGAGTCCAAAAAGAGAGCGCCATACACAAGGAATAACATTAAATGTAGTGAAAAGACATCATCTAGAATTAAATACTGAAAGGCGGACAATGCCTAAAATAGTGCGCAAGTTGTAGTCATAGGAGAAACAGACCGAATACGTAGCGCTTCATTTTGAAAAATGTGCAAAAATATTTAATCAATTTGCATTTCATAAAGGTCAAGGAGGTATAAGGTCTATCAATACTAAGGTTAAGCTTAGTTAATCTATTATACTTAATATTGATTAAATGAATGGAGATATAAGGAAGTGAATTAATGAATTACAACTTTAGATGATTTATTGAATAATTTTAACGACTTTTGAAGTAAGGAGGATTTAATTTGAAAGTTTTTTGAAATTGATTTATTTGAAACTCAAGCATAGAAATATTTGCAAATAACTTGACTTGGAGGAATAGGGTTTGCTACATCAAAATTGAAATATTAAATTTGCAAATGTCATTTTTTTTTCTAAATTTCTAATTAAGGAGTTATAAGGAATTCATCGCCAACATAGATTCTTGAAATTTAGAAACTATATTATTGAAAATTGACAAATATAGGAAGCACAACATAAAGTTATTATAAAGTTGGAAAACTACATTGGAATTAGTCTTGTTGTGGCTGATCCACAACACACCCCAAAATTGGGGACCCACCTTTTTTGCATGCTTTCAAAGAAGACCACAGTGGCCCAGATGCTAAAAAAATCAAAGGAAGAGCAAAATATAGCAAGAAAAAGAAAGTGTCGCGATATCGCGACATGTTGCTCCGTCACGACCGAAAATGAAAAGTTGTCGCGATATCGCGACATGTTGCTCCGTCGCGACCAAAAATGAAAAGTTGTCACGATATCGCGACATGTTGCTCCGTCGCGACCAAAAATGAAAAGTTGTCACGATATCGCGACATGTTGCTCGTCGCGAAAATGAAAAGTTGTGCGATATCGCGACATGTTGCTCCGTCGCGGCCGAAAATGAAAAGTTGTCACGATATCGCGACATGTTGCTCCGTGGCCGGAAATGAAAAGTTGTCCGATTTCGCGACATGTCTAAATAAAGTTGTCACATCCTTTCTGGCTAAGAGCAGCAGAATGCATCATGAAGAGAAAATGTCGTGATATCGCGACGTGTTGTGAAATCGCGGGTCATAGAAGAGAGAGAAAGACAGAATGGAAAATTGTCACGAAATCGTGACATGTCACAAAATCGTGGTCAAACCAGTCAAACAGGGCAAGGCACTAAAGTTGTCACGATATCGCGAAGGCAAGAAGAAATGATGATAATGTCACGTTTCGTGACAAGAAAGTGGTAGAAGAAAAGATCGACGATTTTCACGACTAAAGACGGCAAGTGGTACGAAAGAGAAAAGCGTCACGATTTCACGATGAAGCATGAAGCTCAAATGAAAAGTGTCACGATTTCACGACAGAAGCAATGCAAGATGAAAAGAAAAGCGTCGCGATTTCACGACGTAAAAAGCGGATGGAACGAAAGAGAAATGCGTCGCGATTTCACGATAGAAAGCAGCCAAAGATGGTACGAAAGGAAAAGTTGTCACGATTTCGTGACATGTCACGTTTTCGCGGCTAAGTGCAACAAAACCCAGCGATAGAGAAAAACGTCGCGATTTCGCGACAAGTTGCATCCTCATAGCCCGAAGCAGAAAAACGTCGCGATTTCGCGACAGGTTGCATTTGCATGGCCCGATAACATAGAAAATGTCACGATTTCGTGACATGTCTCATTTTCGCGGTGCATGAAGGCGAACAAGGCTGTAGGCAGGAAAATGTCGCGATATCGCGACATGTCGCGTTTTCGCGATGAAAGTAGAGGAGCAAAGCTGCATGCATAAAAACGTCGCGATATCGCGACATGCTATTTTTTGTCACGATTTACACGGGGCCATTACAGAACATGCAAAAAAGTGCGGAACACGTGGCGTACATGTGTAAGGGCTGCAAAGGCGTTACAGTTCACAGAGAAGATCAAGCGTCTCAATGTCGAGCATAAAGTCAAAAGCAATGGAAAGGCGAGGAAGGTGAAACGAAGCAATCTGGAAGACGAAACGAACCGTCGTGGAAGGAGAAGCAATTTACCAGAACTTTAAAAGTAGAAGCATAGATTGGTACGAGGGTCGAAAACCACTACGGGTAGAGTTGCAGAGCCAAAGGCAATAAGCCATTCTGGGCCTGCTTTTGTGGTGTTTTTCTTCCACTTTGTCTGGATATTTCCTTTACATTGGACTGGGTAGGAAATTGTTGTAAGCAGAGTTGCAGTGCTGAAGGCCAGAGGGCCATTCTGGGCCTGCTTTGAGGCTGTTTTCTTCCATAGACTGGGTTTGGGAAACCAGAGATTCTGTTGTTGTATAATGACCAATTTTTAATACAGAAAATTCAGAGAGTTGCATCTCATTGGCAAGAAAGAAGGAGTTATTTTCTGCATGCAGGATTAAATGTTTATCTTTCCCCTTTTCAGATTTCTAGGCTTATAGGTGAAGTTTAATGCAAGTTCTCTTGGTTGCTTCATGCGAATGTCTAAATCTGAAAATTACAGTTTAAACCCCAGAAACCAGCACCTAACTTACCTGGATTGTGCGAGTTTGCAGGTTCAATAGGTTAGGTTGTATGCAAAGAAACCTCATTAGCTTCGGTTTTGTCAAAGAGGATAGCATCATACTGAATGCACTTTTTATTTTTCTTTCACATTTTATTTTCATTTTTTTTCTGCATTTTATTTTATTTACAGGCATTAAAATAAAAATTAAAAAAACTAAAAAATTCCAAAGTCAGAAAATAGAAAATTTCCATTTCAAGGCCAGAATTTCATTTTTCAGTTTTGTTTTTCATTCATGAGCAGATGATGATATTCCCTTCATAAAATTCCAATTTCATTGAAGGGGTTATGTTTCATGACATTTCATCAATTTTCATTTTGAAGTTACAACTTAGTCATAAAGGGATCAAATCACATTTGCTTTATTCGGGTTCAATGAACAATCATTAAAGTTTCACAGTAAAATAAACCAACATTGCCCCTTGTTAACAGTTACTTGCAACCACTAAGGTGTTCCAAGCATTTTAATTGAATATCTTTATTTGAGATTATTAATACACATATGCAAATGCTAACATAGCGGAACCTTGGAGAAATTGTTTATTAAATTTCTTTGCAAGAGAGGATTTAGAACCCAAATCCTATCGGAGAGTGTGTTTTCACAATCGGGTGAAAATACCACTCAATATATTGGCGCTAGAAGGAGGGCTGGATGGGTTTATTTTAGTGAGATTTAAAATTTTTGTATATTTCATGCCCTATTGATTGTTATCTTTAGCCTTCTAACACCACTCAACAGATTGGTGCTAGAAGGAGGGCATGAAAAGGTTTATTTTATCATGATTTTAGATGCTACAGGTTTATAATTGTTTAAGAGCTTTACATTGCTAAATATTTCAAGTCCATTTGATTAGCATCTTCGGCCTCCTCTAACACCACTCAACAGATTGGCGTTAAAAGGAGGGCCTGAACTGGTTTATTTCACGATGATTTAAGTGCTATAGGGATTTAAATTTTGAATATTTCATGCCCTGTTAATTGTTATCTTTACTCCTCTAACACTCGACAGATTGTTAAAAGGACGACCTGAATTGGTTTACTTTATTCTATTTTAAGCAATTCAGGTATGCTGTATATTTTTCTGATTGTTCATACAGAAACAATGTGATTTGATTTAATTTTGAAAATTTTGGTTTTGACTAACAAAGTGTTGTTTTCATGCAATTACTTTTCATTTGATTTTAATGAATACATCTCTTAGTTGATGCTAACTTGATTTTTTTTATACATTGCAGGTTGAGTATTCAACAGATTTGGTTCTAAAATTACATTTTAAGTTTCACTAATGGCAACACTTGAGGAGCAAATGGTATCCCTAAGAGCTGAAATAGTGTCTCTAAGAGAAAGAATGGTATTAATAATGGAGGATCATTATAAGGGTTTGTCTATACATGTGGTACCCTATCAAATTCCTAAAATGTTATTGGATTTTTTACGGTGTTTTAATCAAGAGGTGCCACTAGGATACTTGCAAAAACTGCATGTCTACAAGAATACATTATGTCAATTCCAGGTTTTCTATGAGGAGGTGGCTTGTAAGTTATTTGCATACATTTTGGATGATAAACCATTCTTTTGGTACAGCCAACTACCCATGGAGGTTAGGACTTCTTGGATACAACTAGAAGCAGCCTATCTTTATCATTTTGGTAATCAAAGTTGACTTAGAAATCTTGAAAAATCAGTTTACCTCCATATGTAAGGAGCCTAATGAATCCTTGAGTCAATTCAATGGAAGATTTCGTGAGTTGCACTCCCAAATGTGGGAAAATTTTAACACATTAGAAGAGGAAGCCATGGAAGTATACCTAGGAGCCATACACCCCACACTTGCTTCACTCATTGAGGAAAAACTGAGTGGTTTGTCTCTAGAGAAAATCCATGAGATCTTGGAAGAGATAGAACGACAAGGTCTTGAAGAAGAAAAGGCACAACATGTTCATATGAGAGATTGTTCTTCTAAAGTATTGATGCCAACCTACACCAACCATCAAATATAGCACCCTCCACTCCAATGATATCTAAGGTAAATGATCAAGGGGATGAATTTGAATATCCAAATCTTACAACCACCTTAGATGTAGTCCACGAGGAGGTGCAAATTGCTAAGCCAACATCCGCTAGTGAGGATTATGCAGAAATGATCTCATTCATAGAGATACACGATTATCCGGATGAAGGGGTTCTAAATTCAACAATGTTTGATATATGTGATAGGATGGAACCCACCATAGAATTGAATGAAGTGGTTGAAAGTGAAATGGGAAGAAAATCAATAAATGAATTTGAAGATATGATAGAGTTTCACCACTTGTTCTTGGAAGATACTATTGATGAGATGTGTAAAATTAACGATCAAGAAATTCTTCACCCTCCAAATTATGATAAAATTGAATCATGGGTTACTAATTTGGACGATGATAGCCTTACAAATTTGAATTCAAGAAATGACCCACTTTTGGAAATAATTGAACCATCTAAGGAAGGTGAAGATGAATTTGATGAGAAACACATTGATGAATTGGAAGATGTTGAAGAAGTAGTTGAACGTCACCACTTGATTTTGAAAGAGGATTATTATGATGCTTGGAAGAAGTGGGAAGACTACACTCACTCCAAAACTACTAATGAAACTTGTGTGCCAATTGATATACAGGACAACATAATCGCCTACTCAAAGGAAGATATTACAACTCCTGTACAATTTGAGGATGTTTTGGAAGAGGGTTTCAAATCTCATCAAATTTTGGAAGATTATAATGATTCTATTACCAAGGACAAAGAAGAAAATGAATTGATGAATGAATCAAAAGATCATGTCACAAATATCATGGAATTTCATGCCATGGATTTGGATGACAATTTTCACAATGGTTGGGGGAGATATGATAATGCATTCTTTTCTCACATCCCTATAGATGAAACTCATATTTCACTTGATATGCAGGATGTTGAACCTTCTACATCATACGAAGATCTCATATTCACAAGATTTGAAAAGGTGACAAAATTCGATCATGTTGAATATAAATTCATTGAAGGTGCGGATGCAAGTTTGCATGATGATTTGGAGGATTCAAATGAAGAGATACCATGGATAGTGAACAAAGAATTGGAACCAAATGACAAAGAGATTGATCAATTGGAAGCAACTCAAATGAAGGATCATCAAGATGAGTCATGGGACATACACTTTGACCAAGAATGTTTGAGGATTGAAAATGATGACCATATTTTGAATTTAAATAATGTTTATGGTGAAATGTCATTAAAGGTAAATGAAAAACAAGGTATAATTTTTAATCACACCTTTGATAACATTGTTTTAATGAATGGAAAAGAAGTTGATGCACTTGAATTGTTAAATCAAATTCATCAACAATTGCTAATCGAATCTAGGGTAAAAACTTTTAATGATCCTAATTTAGTAAATATCCTAGATGCTTGCAAATTGTTACACAAATTTGATTGGCCTACAAATTTGGAAAATGATTTGGCTTTAAAATTTGTAGAAATAGGCTCCTACTTACAAAATTGCATATTGGAAGAAGATAGCCTAATTCTAAATCAAAGATTGAGTTTTGAAATGGATACTTTTAGAGAATAGACAAGATAAAATTGAATATCAATCATTGTCTAATCAATTTGAAAATTTGAAGCTCACCTATGGGAATACTAATGGAACTAAATTTAATTGGTGGGGTGAGAGAGGAAAGTTGAAGTGGGTTGCATTGTTTGGTCTTGTCTTGTTTTTGTTGGATTCCCACAACATTTGGCATGCATATCATGTTATATTTTTGTTAAAATGTTCTAATCATGTTTGGGATCCAGGAAAGTGATAGTCCAAGCTTTGCATCATCTTGTATTATAGTGTACATTTGTATATAGATTTTGGTTTTTGGTTTTGGGTTTGTGTTTTCAAGTTTCATTTTGGGATTGCTATTTGGATTTGGATTTAAGTTGTGTGTTGGTCCTTTGGACATTTTTGGTTTGTTTATGAAAAAAAAAAAAAAATTGGTTTTGAGATGTCAACTTATGCCTAAAATCAGGAGAATATGAAACATTGGAATTGTGTTGTAGAAAGCTCCACAAGTAACACAAACATTTAAATGATATCGTTTGAATCTTGTGATGCATGAAGTTGTCGGTTTTGCACATTATGGTAAAGTAGATGATATATTCCAAAAGAAAGCAATGCATTCACATCTCATGTCACATTCCACATGGCATATATACATGTCATCTCAAGTTACATTTTCATTTCATGTGCAATCATTGAGAAGGTGTCGAATCCTCTTAGGGTTATTCTATAACATAAAACATAAAAAAATCCTAAGGTTGGGAACCGATGTCCGAACTATCTTGAACCAAGCACATTCCATGCACATTAAAAGAATCTTGAGCAAAATGGTCAAAACCATACTTGGATGAAAAGGTGAGGTGAAAAGAATATTTCATGTTTGTCCTATCATGCAACATAATCCTTGAAAAAGTGGTTTTTACCACTCCCATAAAAGCTTAAAGCCTAAAACCAGAGTAGTAAGGATAGGGTTAAATCCTCATCGAACTTAGGTTGAGGATCCAACTCCCCAAAGCTCTGATTTGACCTACATGGAGTAGTAAGGATAGGACATAATTCTCATCTCGCTTAGGTTGAGAATCCGATTCCCCAAAGCTTCCATTTTTCCCACTTCATCATAAAGCTTGGATTGGAAGGATAGTACTACATGTCCTCTAGCAAAGGATGGGTAGTCATCCCAAAGGTCCAAGTAATAAAATTAACTAATATTTCCCATTTTGTCTTAATATTGGATTGGAAGGATCGTACTACATGTCCCTAGCAAGGATGGGTAGTCATCCCCAAGGTCCAAGAAGTAAAAAATTAATATTTCCCATTTCATCTCAATATTGGATTGGAAGGATCGTACTACATGTCCCTAGCAAGGATGGGTAGTCATCCCAAAGGTCCAAGAAATAAAAGAAAAAGAATGAATGAAGCCAAGCCAGGGATTATGGGGTTAAGTATGCTCATGCGTGGCAACATGTCTTGTCTAAAAGCAAGACCACTGATTGCTCATATGGATAGACTAGCTTGACCATTTCATCCATAACAGGTTAAATTATTTTGTTCAAGATGAGGTAATGAACTCCAAATCAGAATAGTAAGGATAGGGTTAAATTCCCATCTCGCTTAGGTTGGGAATCCTATTCCCCAAAGTTCTGATTTCACTTACACTTGCACATGGGTTCAAGATGGTAGTGACACATAACCAACTTTGGGATCTAATAAATTAATTCAGTATACATATATTTATTTGGTCTTAAGAGGGTTTGACAACTTTAATATGTTTGTTCATGATATTAGAAGGTTTGAGCCTTTGCAATGCAGGTTGTTATATCTTTAGCATCTTCATCATGCATTAAATCCTGCACAAATTATTCATAGCCTTGCATACAAATCATAAGTGAAACTGACAATGGAATGTTGATCAAGTTCAAGCGATAGGGAATGAAAACACATTGCACACACCGAGCTGATACTTAATGATTCTGATGTTTCATGTATTTCTGATCTATCGGTATTAGTTTATCCTTTATGTGCTGACGCTTGTATCTAAGCTTCTATATTTCAGGTTGGGTTCTCACCAAAATGCTCAGGAGCATTTGACAGCAGAGTCGCCATTTGTTGTGGCTGATCCACAACACACCCCAAAATTGGGGACCCACCTTTTTTGCATGCTTTCAAAGAAGACCACAGTGGCCCAGATGCTAAAAAAATCAAAGGAAGAGCAAAATATAGCAAGAAAAAGAAAGTGTCGCGATATCGCGACATGTTGCTCCGTCGCGACCGAAAATGAAAAGTTGTCGCGATATCGCGACATGTTGCTCCGTCGCGACCAAAAATGAAAAGTTGTCGCGATATCGCGACATGTTGCTCCGTCGCGGCCGAAAATGAAAAGTTGTCGCGATATCGCGACATGTTGCTCCATCGCGACCAGAAATGAAAAGTTGTCACGATATCGCGACATGTTGCTCCATCGCGACCGAAAATGAAAAGTTGTCACGATATCGCGACATGTTGCTCCGTCGCGGCGAAAATGAAAAGTTGTCGCGATTTCGCGACATGTTGCTCGTCGCGGCTAGAAATGGAAAGTTGTCACGATTTCGTGACATGTCACGTTTTTGCGGCTAGGAGCAGCAGAATGCATCATGAAGAGAAAATGTCACGATATCGCGACGTGTTGTGAAATCACGGGTCATAGAAGAGAGAGAAAGATAGAATGGAAAATTGTCGCGAAATCGCGACATGTCACAAAATCACGGTCAAACCAGTCAAATAGGGCAAGGCACTAAAGTTGTCGAGAAAAGATTGAAAGGTAGAAAGGAAAATGTCATGATTTTGATAAAAGGTCATGATTTGAAGAAGCAAAAAGAAAAGCGTCATGATTTCAGATGAAGCAGTAGTGAAAGGGTCAGATTTCGAGAAAGAGGTAAATGAAAAGATTTGCGACATGTGGCACAAAGAAAAAGTCACGATTTCACGACAGGTTGCATCAAAAAAGTCACGGATTTGGAAGGTTGATATGGTAAAAAAATGTCACGATTTCGTGACATGTCTCATTTTCGCGATGCATGAGGGTGAACAAGGCTGTTAGGAAAATGTCACGATATCGCGACATGTCTCATTTTCGTGGTGAAAGTAGAGGAGCAAAGTTGCATGCATAAAAACGTCGCGATATCGCGACATGCTATTTTTTGTCATGATTTACACGGGGCCGTTATAGAACATGCAAAAAAGTGTGGAACACGTGGCGTACATGTGTAAGGGCTACAGAGGCGTTACAGTTCACAGAGAAGATCAAGCGTCTCAATGTCGAGCATAAAGTCAAAAGCAATGGAAAGGCGGGGAAGGTGAAACGAAGCAATCTGGAAGACGAAACGAACCATCGTGGAAGGAGAAGCAATTTACCAGAACTTTAAAAGTGGAAGCACAGATTGGTACGAGGGTCGAAAAACCACTACGGGCAGAGTTGCAGAGCCAAAGGCAATAAGCCATTCTGGGCCTGCTTTTGTGGTGTTTTTCTTCCACTTTGTCTGGATATTCCTTTACATTGGATTGGGTAGGAAATTGTTGTAAGCAGAGTTGCAGTGCTGAAGGCCAGAGGGCCATTCTGGGCCTGCTTTGAGGTTGTTTTCTTCCATAGACTGGGTTTGGGAAACCAGAGATTCTGTTGTTGTATAATGACCAATTTTTAATACAGAAAATTCAGAGAGTTGCACCTCATTGGCAAGAAAGAAGGAGTTATTTTCTGCATGCAGGATTAAATGTTTATCTTTCCCCTTTTTAGATTTCTAGGCTTATAGGTGAAGTTTAATGCAAGTTCTCTTGGTTGCTTCATGCGAATGTCTAAATCTGAAAATTACAGTTTAAACCCCAGAAACCAGCACCTAACTTACCTGGATTGTGCGAGTTTGCAGGTTCAATAGGTTAGGTTGTATGCAGAAAACCTCATTAGCTTCGGTTTTGTCAAAGAGGATAGCATCATACTGAATGCACTTTTTATTTTTCTTTCACATTTTATTTTCATTTTTTTTCTGCATTTTATTTTATTTACAGGCATTAAAATAAAAATTAAAAAAACTAAAAAATTCCAAAGTCAAAAAATAGAAAATTTCCATTTCAAGGCCAGAATTTCATTTTTCAGTTTTGTTTTTCATTCATGAGCAAATGATGATATTCCCTTCATAAAATTCCAATTTCATTGAAGGGTTTATGTTTTATGACATTTCATAAATTTTCATTTTGAAGTTACAACTTGGTCATAAAGGGATCAAATCACATTTGCTTTATTCGGGTTCAATGAACAATCATTAAAGTTTCACAGTAAAATAAACCAACATTGCCCCTTGTTAACAGTTACTTGCAACCACTGAGGTGTTCCAAGCATTTTTATTGAATATCTTTATTTGAGATTATTGATACACATATACCAAATGCTAACATAGCGGAACCTTGGAGAAATTGTTTATTAAATTTCTTTGCAAGAGAGGATTTAGAACCCAAATCCTATCGGAGAGTGTGTTTTCACAATCGGGTGAAAATACCACTCAACAAGTCTCTTATTAAAATTGAAGGGACATAAGGAATCCAAATTAAAATTCTTGAAGATAGAAAATTTTATCAATTGAAATTGCATCAAAATTATCTTTAACCTTCTATTCATAAATAGGGAGAAATAAAGTGTTTGTCTTGAAGTTGAACATTAGGGAGATAAAATGGATTCAAATCAAAGGAAAATATAGAAAGCTAAGTATTTTACCAAGGCTATTTTACATTTAAAATACTAGATATTTGGTCCTACAAAACTTGAGAATTGAAAAGATCTTATCAAATTTGATCATATATTCAAAACACTTCGGAGATACAAGATATCCTACAAAATTTGAGAATTGAAAATACATCATCAAATTTGATCATATATTCAAAAATAGGGGGTCATAAGGTAGTCAACCTCAACACTTCTAAAATATAAAAGATTCTATCAAAACTATTCTCAATATATAATATTAGGGAGCTATAAGGAATTCTACTTCAAAGATTAAATTTAGAAGCATGGATGAAATAGTGAGGGATGTATTTAATAATGAAGAACTATTTTATGAACTAAATTTTTACTCACAAAACTTAATAGATACTTTTGATGGATACAAATACTTGTCTACTAGTTTAAAAGAAAGATTCTCTTTGTTTCTTAAGGAAGAAGAAGAAGGAAATTTTTATGACATTAATTGGTTATCTTCATGAAGTACTTTTCAAAACTACGTGGAATGCTCAAAACATAGTTATGCTTGCTTCAAAAGAATGTTTTATGATATATCTATTATTAATCTTTTTTTAATTCTTTCAAGATATGAGATAAAAGAAAGATGAACATATTAGCAATGAAGATCTGAATCCTGACCAATACTATTGTGATGATGTACTAACTCACCATATTGAAGATATATCACTAGTAAAGTCATAGAAACGAAGAAGAAGGAATAGGAAGAGGAAGCATGATAGAAAATAAAATATGAAAATGGAAGAAAATATTGTAAAGCTTAATCCAGTTATCATTTTACAAGAGGTATATCAAAGTGAACTAAAGGAACAAGATGAAGATCCATATTGAAGACTAAAGTCTTCAATAACCAAATAATGTAATACAGGGGGGATGTTGGAATATATTACATTATTTGGAACATGCTAATGTACCACCTTGGGTACATCTTTAGATTAGAAGTGTGTCTTAGATTAGGGTTTGAGTATTTAATTTATGCAATGTAATAAATGCACATGTATTATTAGAATGTGCAAAGTACTTGATGATGTAAATGTACATGTTGTCCATGTGTACATGAGTCCATAGAATAGGAATATGAAGAGTCATAGGTAGGTGGAATGCCAAGAGTCACATCTCATTATATATAGACCTTTGACAAATAAGATGGAGAGTGAGAAGGTAGATAGCATAAGGTAGAAGAACGGTAGATGATAAGCTAGATATAATGTAGAGCATGTAAGAAATATGGAGAGTATGAGACCTCTATTTTATATCATTGTACTATTTTCATGAGCCTTTATTAATGGTACTTTTATGAGTAATTATAGAAGTTTCTTATGAGTTTTACGTGCTTCATATATTACCATTATCATATATTTAATATTGCATTGCTCATTTTATATCTTATGGTTGATTTCTCATTAAGTATCTAGCATCAAAAGCTTGCATATTTCTACTTTACCAAGGTCAATATTCTTTCCTCTCTAGCATCTATCCAAAGGAATCTATGACTTATGTTATCAACCTCTCAAAGCACTGCCTTCTGGATATCCAGAACCAATGACATATAGATGGGGATACATTGTAACTCTATCTTGATTAAGGTAATACATCCTCTTGTTGATAGCCACATGTTTTTTCCATTTGCCAATGTTACCCTTGATTTTATCTATTAGTTATGCCCAATCCTCCTTTTGTCTACTAGTTTTGATTGGGACCCCCAAGTAGGTAATTGAGAGTGAGGTTTTCCAAAAACCAAGCTTGTCTAGTACTAGGGTCTCTTGTTGAGGTGAACAATGAAAGAAGATTACTTTGGATTTATCATTATTCACCATCTGACATGTTGCCTTGGTAAAATAGTTCAAGATTTGCTTTATTCTAATTACTTCTTTAATTGTTGTCTTTCCTAATAACATGCAATCATTAACATATTGTATATGGGTGACTAGGCTAGCTTTGTTAGCAACTGAAACTCTATCCAATATCTTAGTATCTCTATTCTTAGCCAATGTTCTCCCTAGATATTCAGCTAGAATAATGAATAAGTATGGGGAGAGGGGATCCCCTTGCCTAATACCTCTTGATGTTGGAAATAGCTTTGTGGGGCATCCATTAATGATAACTAAGTACGAGACTAATGAAATGCAACCTTTGGTCCAGTTTTTCCACTCCTTAAAGAACCCAAATTTCCTCAAAACTTGGATTAAGAACTGCCAATCCACTTTATCATAGGCTTTAGATAGGTCTAGTTGGATAAACATGGTGAGGACTTTTTGTGCTTCAATAGAATGAATTACTTCTTGGGAAAGCACTATCTCATCCACTATCTATCTACCCTCTACAAATCCCTCTTGTTCAAGGGATATTATTTTGTGCAAAAGTGGTTTTAGCCTCTCATCCATGACCTTGGTGATAATCTTCAATAAAATATTACATAATGTTATTGGTTGGTATCCACTTATATTTTCTACTTCACTTACCTTTGGTATTAGTGTTATGTATTTTTTGTTGATTTCCTTCAATATTTCCTTGGTTGCTCTTGCCTCTTCTACCACCTCCAGAAGGTCTTCCTACACAATGTCCCAAAATTCTTAGTAGAATTCAATAGGGAATCCATCTAGACCTGGATTTTTCCCCTTTTTCATTTTAAACACTACCTCCTACAATTCTTGCATTGTTACTAGTGCACCTAGGATATCATTTTCTTCTCTTGTAATGAGTGTGGGTATCTCCTGTAGCATTTCTTGTTGGATTATCGTATCTAGGGTCTCAATCATAAAAATTATTGCAAAATATTTCATTGCTATCGAGTTCATGTCCTCCTATGTGTGAATTATCTCCCCTTAATTTTTCATAGGAGAGATAAAGTTATATGTTCAAGGTAAAAGGGACTTATGAAAAAATCTTGTGTTTTTGTCTCCTCTTAGCCACTTGATTCTAGATTTTTATTTCCATAATAGCTCCTCCCTTCTTTCCCATTCCTCCTTTTGGTTTGTGAGATCTAGTTCTATTTTGGCCCTAGTTTCTGTGAGACCCTCCTTTCTTATCAGATCATTTAGGTCTTCCAGTCATTCAATAAATTTATTTTTCTTTTTTGTGACATCTCCAAATTCCTCTTAATTCCATATCTTAATATTTTTTGATATATTGTAGTCATTTGGCAAAACTAAACATTTGTATACCATATCCTGGTTTTCCTTCCTACCACCACTATTGCATTTGTGGTATGAATTATTTGTCTCTAAGCCACATGAGTTGGAACTAAAAGGGTGTTTTTTTTGTATTATTTTTCTAGACTTCTATTATTACAAGTCAATGATCTAACCCTGCACTATTTAAAATTTTGATCTTCGAGATATGTTTCTAAATCAAGATATTTTCTGATACCAATAACCTATCTAGTATTTCCAAAATGCAAGTTGGGCCCAATCTCTTGCTGGACCAAGTCATCAAACCATTGTACGACTTGATATCTATGAGGTGTAGATGTCCCATGTACTCACTCATGATATTCGCACCTCCATTTAGATTGTGGTTTCCTCCCACCTCTTCTAGAGAGGGAATGGTTTTGAAATCCCCCCAACAATATCTATGCTCTAAAAAATTATGAAGAGATATAGTCTATGTCCCTCCATAGCTTCCTCTTTTCTTTAATGGTGCTTGGGGTATATACATTTAGATAGAGAATTTTTTGGTCATATTGTTTTTTTTTTGCTACCACACCAATCAATCCTTTACTTCCAACTATATAGTGTACCACTAATTCTTTGGGGTCCCACAAGCATGTAACTCCCCTTGAAGCTCCTTGGGAACTCAAGGATACTACTTTATTGGATTGTCATATCCTTATTTTTATTATACCCATTTCATCAAAATATATCTTTGTATCTTGGAGGAAGACCATTTGTGGATGATTTATCTAAATCATTCTTTTTATCTTATTTTGTTTAGAAGGATTTCCTTTCAATCCTCTAATATTTCATATAATTACTTTTATTAGTAACAAGGGTTAAAAATATGGGTAAGTGTCGTAACCTTACCTAACTCAATTACTTTTTAATATTCCTTCACCACGTGATGTTGGTTGGACTTTCTTCCCACCTTTTGATTCATGTCCATATTTATCTTTTTACTAGGTTTTTGGTTCACCCTTGTAGCTTTTGATGCATGTGTATATGGTACCAATGTATTATTGGTTATTTCATCTATAGAAGTACATTTTTCATTTATTATTTTCTTCTTTGTTCTTTATTTGATGATTCATTGTCATTTGGTTTAGTTATCCCTTGCTACTATTTTGCCCCATCAATGTTTTCTCCATTGATCTTTTAACTTCTTGCATATTTGTTTCTCCTTGTACTTCCTCAAACTGTGTTTCCAAAATCTTTATTTCAGCTCCATTTTCTTCTTCATATGGGAGGTCATCCATGGCTAGGCTTCCAAACATGTTTTTGGAAAGCACTTCCTTCTCCTTAGTTAAAAGTTTTCTTTATGTATTTTATTTGGTATTTGGAATCCCTCTTGTTCCTCATCTTCTTCCTTTTGCTCCAAATGTATGTGGGAAATCTTTAGCCATACATGGAAAATTTTGCATCTAAAGAAAACATTCTCATAGTCCACCTGTTGTTTCCATGTGTACTCCCCAAAATTTAACGTGACCTTTTGTGGGAGGGGTTTGTCAAGATCTATCGACACACAAATTCGTGCACAAATAAAATGGTCAAATTTTTTAGTATTGATGGTTGTTATAATTAAAGTGCCTAGGGTGTTACCAATTGCAGCCAAGACTTATGGGTTCCACAATTCTGTTGGCAAAACAAAAATCCTAACCCATATAGGTTCAGTCAAGGGTATTTCCTCCTCTACTTTGGTATCAAAGCTTGGTTGGTTTTTGGGTTTGAGTGAACTTGGGTTTGTGGTAAATCTAACATTTGATCAAGTTCTTGGACAAGTTCATTGAAGAAAAATTTCATTTATTGCATGCTTGAGTCTAATGGTCAACTCCAACAACTCATTACCCATTCCAAAATTTAATGAACAAGATTATGATTAGTGGAGCATAAAGATGAGAACATTGTTGATTGGAAAAGATATTTTGGAGGTAGTGGAGAGTGGTTATGAAGAACCATGTGATTGAAACACATTATAGGAAAATTATAGGACAACAAAAATGGAAACAAAGAAGATGAATTAATTAGCCCTCTACCATATTCAATCTGCTCTTGACAAGATTTTATTTCCATGTATTGATACTGCTACATCAGCCAAGGAGGCTTGGAAGTCTCTTCAAGAGGATTACCAAGGAAGTGATCAAGTGAGAATGGTTAAGTTGCAGATCATGAAGAAAGAGTTTGAGAATCTGCAAATAAAAGAGGTTGAAAGTGTGGGTGATTATTGTATTAGAGTGAAGTATGTGGTGAATAAGATGACCACCATTGGAGAGACCTTGAAGAAAGAGGTAGTTGTGAAGAAGGTATTGAGATCTCTTACCCCTAAACGGAATCATGTTGCAATAATTTTTTAGGAGAGTAAAGATTTGTCTACACTTAAATTGTATCATCTAGTTGGTTCTCTTATGTCACATGAGGAAAGACTAAGAGAAACTAGTAAAGAAAATGAGGAGAATGCTTTTAATTTTAAATTGATTTTTTTTTAGAATGATGAAGCTGGTCCAAGCACAAGTAAACAAGCACATGGAAGAGGAAGACATCAGAATTACTTAAGAGGTAGAGGAGGAAGAGGAAGAGGAGGTGTTGTTTTTGGAAGAGGACATGGAAGAACTAATCAAAAAAGAGTTGAATGCTACAATTGTCATAAATGGGCCACATTGCACGAGATTGTAGAGTGATGACCACAAATAGATATAGAAGAGCCCAATATGTACGTGAAGATGAAGCTAAACAAGGTAATTTATTTTTGACTAGTGACATGGTTGAAAAAACTAGTCAAGAAGTTTGGTATCTATATTTTGATTGTTCTAACCACTTGACGAGACATAAAGAGTTATTTGTTGATGTGAATGAGAATTTCAAGAGCAAGATCATTCTTGGGAACAATAATGCTTTGGATGTGGCTACAAAAGGTACCATGGAGGTTGGCACTAAAGAAGGTACAAAGAAAATTAATGATATCTATTATGCTCCCAATTTGAAGAATAATTTGTTGAGTGTTGGACAGTTTGTAGGAAAAAGCTATAAAATTGTGTTTGATAACAATGATTGTTTCATTTATGATAAGAATAATAGGAATAGTATGGTCTCAATTATTCCTATGACAAAGAATCGAATGTTTCCTTTGAATTCTGGAGGAAAAGAGAATATGAACATGGCACTCATGGCACTTGAAGATAAGAATTGGCTTTGGGATATCATATTTGGAAACTTGAATTTTAAAATTCTGGAATTTTTTCTTCACAAGACATGGTAAATGGACTACCTAAGGTTGAATAGCATAAGGGTGTGTGTGAAGAATGTGTGATTGGAAAGCATGCAAGGAAGGAGTTTCCAAAAGGGAAAACATGGTGGGCATCATAACCACTCCAACTTGTACATTTTGATATGTGTGGACATATGCAAACACAAAGTTTGGGTAAATCTTCATATTTTATCATATTCATTGATAATTTTTCAAGGAAGTGCTAGGTGTATTTTTTGAAACTTAAGGACGAAGCTTTTGGCATGTTTAAGAATTTCAAAGCATTGGTTGGAATGAAAGTAGATATAAAATAAAATATCTGAGAACTAACAATGGAGGAGAATTTTGTTCAAATGAATTCAATGATTTTTGCAAACAATATGTCATTAAGAGGCAACTCACTACCACCTATACACCACAACAAAATGGGGTAGTCGAGAGAAAATAGAACCATTGTAAAAAATGCAAGAAGCACATTGAAGACAAAAGGTTTGAGCAATTCTTATTGGTCTTATGCAGTTGATACAACAATGTACATTATCAATAGATGCTCCACAAGAGCACTACACAAGAAGACTCCACATGAATCATGGTATGGCATAAAACTCGTTGTAGATCATTTGAGATTTTTTGGTTGTCTTGTATATGCACATGTGAAATATGAAGTGAGAAATAATTTGGACCCCAAGAGTGAGCCATGCATTCTTGTGGGATATTCTAAAACAAGTAAGGCATATAGAATGTATAATTCAAAAACTCATAAGTTTTTAGTCTCTAGAGATGTAATTTTTGATGAAGGGGGAGTGTACAATCATAAAAAATATACAAACAAAATATTTGATGTTGAAGAAGATAATATAGCTGGGGAACAAACTTCAAATGGTACCTCTACTTCAAGCCCACCTAGAAGTCTATCAACAAGTTAAAAGGAGACTACACCAAGTTCAAGCACAAGCAACTCATCTACAAGTCCCACCAAGATTACAAATAAAGGAAAGATAATACTTAAAACACATCTAGCCAGCCAAATTATGGACAAGAACTTTCAAAGGAGGAACAAGAAGCCAATTGCAAGAGTTGGACCAAGTTGTTTGAATATTGGAAAAGCTCCAAATGTATGGTGATGATGAAGAAGAACCAAAAGGTGAGTTTGTGAATTATGCTCTATTTTTTGAACCATATTTGGAACCTTCATATTATGAATATGCTTATACTAATGATTTTTGAGTGCAAGCAATGAAAGAAGACATTGAATCCATTGAAAAAAATGATACTTGGCAACTTGTATAATTGCCCAAGGACAAGAAGATTGTTGGATCCAAGTGGGTCTACAAGATAAAATTTAACAGTGATGAAAGCATAGAAATATACATAGTAAGGTTGGTTGCAAAAGGATTCACTCAAAGATAAGGTGTGGATTATGAAGAAACATTTGCCCCTATTACAAGATAAGAGACAATTTGGATGACTCTTTCATTGGCAACCAATAAATAATGGAAATTTTATCACATGGACATGAAAAGTGTATTCTTGAATGGTTATTTAGATGAGGAGGTTTATGTTCAGCAACCTCAAGGCTTTGAAGTGGAAGGAAAGAAAAACCATGTTTACAAATTGAATAAAGCACTCTATGGACTAAAGCAAGCACCTAGAGCATAGAACCCAAGAATTGATGGGTACTTCCAAGATTGTGGTTTTGAGAAAAGTAAGAATGACCCCACACTCTAATTCAAGAATGAAGGTGATGATATTCTTCTTGTGTGCCCATATGTTGATAAATTGATCTACAAGGGAAGTATTTCAAATATGATGAATGATTTTAAGCATGCTATGATGAAGGGAGTTGATATAAAATATTTAGGACTGATGCAATACTTTATTGGTGTAGAAGTACATCAAGGTGATGGTAAAATTTTCATTTGTCAATCAAAATATGCAAAAGATATGTTGAAGAAATATGGTATGGAAAATTGCAAACCATTTTGGACACCTATGGCACATGGAGAAGTGTTGTGTAGAGATGATGGAGAAGAGAAAGCTGATGAAATTTTATTTAGAAGCATTTTTGGGAGCTTAATGTTCCTTACTATAACAAGACTTGATATTGCATTTGTAGTTTCACTTGTATCAAGGTAAATGAATGAACCTTCATAAAACCATATGAGAGAATCCAAGAGAATATTGAGGTATGTCAAAGGAACCTTGAATTTTGGCATACATTATGATGCTAACAGCAAAATGGAGCTTGTTGGATACAATGACTCAAATTAAGGAAGTTGCTTGGAAGATAACAAATTAACTTTTGAAAAAAAAATTCACTCGATTCAAGAGTGATAATATGGATCTCAAATAAGCAAAGTATTTTTGGTTTATCTTCTATAGAGGTAGAATATATTGCAACTATTGCAACAAGTACACAAGCACTTTGGTTGAGAAAGGTACTTGAAGAGATTGGTGAAGTTCAAAACAGTCCAACAACAATTTTTTTGACAAAACTAGTGCAATCAATATCGCAAAAAATCTAGTTCATCATAGTAAAACTAAACATATTGATTTAAAGGTTCATTTCATAAGAGACATGGTGGAAAAGAAGGTTGTAGATTTGAAATATTGTAGCACCAAACAATAGCTTGCAGACCTGTTTACCAAAGGTGTCAATAAAGAATAATTTTTGAGATTCAGAGATAAAATTGTCTCACCACTCAACATAAATGGAGAGTATGCTTGAGATTGATGCAAACTAAGAAAGAAAAAACCAAAATTTCTCTCACAAATTTGAAGAAGCACACAAGTTTCTACAAGCCTTAAAGAGTCACCATGATTGTTGGACTTCCTAGAATGTGAAATGAAGTGTTGTAACATCATTTTCTCTCTTGTAAATGTAAAATAGAGTATTATAGTTGTAGGAGATTATGGAAAAAGCTTTGTAATACTTCTAATTTTATTTGGAATTAAAAACAACAATTTATTCCATTCGTTTTATGAAAACTTTACTTTTTGTCCCTATTTTCTAAAACCTATATTCAACTTTCAGAGCTCATAACTTTTGTTTTATAGATTTTTTTTTCATGTGTGATACATTGTTGGAAAGGTCTACTTGTGTAGAATGCACTCCCAAAATTTCATCAAATTTTTAGTAGTATTGGTCCCTCAAATTTAAATTATCCTGTGTTGTAGTTTTTGTTTCATATTTGTGGCTGCAATTTTTGTTGCTATGTTTTTTGTTGCACTTTGGTGCCCTTCGTTTTTGGGTCATCAAGGTCTGAATTAACTCTATATTAATATTTTTCCCTATTCTAGGTCAAAATTTAGTTAGCACTTATAAATTCCAAAATCTTCTTATATATAAAACAATACATGCAATCATTATGGACCCACATCATATATTTATGATTAATTCTTTCTAGCTACTTTTTAAATATATGATTAAGATAAACAATATCTTAATTAAAAACAAACCTCTAATTCATATGAATTTAAACTCTTACTTTACAGTTAAAAATAATTCAAAGATTCAAAGTTGTTTTATTTTACGTAAGAAAATAAAGAGGTTTACCAACTTCAAAAACCATGCATAGTGAATACGACAATGGATTTATGTTTATCCATTCAAATATCATGGAAATGAAGCTTACAATAATTCCTTAAGTTAACTTAGGTAAAAGAAATGTTTTTCATTGGTTGGCTCTAACAAAGTTTTTCAACCAACTTAGAGATTAATGTAGCACTACCTAATCCAAGCAAATAAAAAAATGACAAGTTCTAAAGATATTCCATATCTCCCTAACTAAACTCAAACACCAATTCATCTACGATATTAGTTTTCCAGTGTTAGCCCTCAAAAGAGGAAACCAAAATACTGAGACATAATAACAACAAAAGATGTTTTAAGGACCTAGTTTCATTCTTGGAAAAATATCTATTATTCTAAAACTATAGAATGGAGGTCTAGAAACTATCAGATGGGGTTCCTTCGTTAATTGCCCCCTTCATCTCATAATTACACTACAAAGTGCACTATGAACTACAATAACAATCTAAAAACATGATCTAGTTGTGCTTAACAAGACTATGACTACTGTTTTCAAAAAAGTTAAGGCTCTACTAAAACAACTTAAACCTTACAACACCTTCCAAGGAATTGACTTGAAACACTACCAATCAAGAATATTATACTGAAACTAATTTCATATAATCTAAAAACAATAGCAAACATTTCACAGGAAACTAGAACATAAGCAACAAGGCACTCATCAAACAAAAATTGTTTATCCATTAAGCATACAACTCAAAAGCAAGTTACCTTGCGATAACACTCTTCGGTATTTTACTTCCCTTCTCTCTGCTCAATTCCCCTTCTACGTCCTTAAATCCTCTATTTTCCTCTTTTCCACTTGCAATCCACTTTATCATAGGATTTAGATAGGTCTAGTCGGATAAACATAGTGGAGGATTTTTGTGCTTCCATAGAATGAATTGATTCTTGGGCAAGCACTCTCTCATCCATTATTTGTCTACCCTCTACAAATCCACCTTGTTTGGGGGAGATTATTTTGTTCAAAAGTGGTTTTAGCCTCTCAACCATGACCTTGGTGATAATCTTCAATAAAACATTACATAGTGCTATTGGTTGGTATCCACTTATATTTTCTACTTCCCTTACCTTTGGTATTAATGCTATGTAAGTTTTGTTGATTTCCTTCAATATTCCTTTGGTTTTTCTTGCCTCTTCTACTACCTCCAAAAGGTATTCTTATACAATATCCTAAAATTCTTGGTAGAATTCAATAGGGAATCCATCTAGACCTAGAGTTTTCCCCTTTTGCATTTTGAACACTACCTCCTACAATTTTTGCATTGTTACTAGTGCACCTAGTATATCATTTTCTTCTCTTGTAATGAGTGTGGGTATCTCCTATGGCATTTATTGTTGGGTTGTTGGATCTAGGGTCTCAACTATGAATAAATTTGCAAAATAGTTCATTGCTATCGATTTCATGTCCTCCCATGTGTGAATTATCTCACCTTATTCATTTTTTATAGAAGAGATGAAGTTATATGTCCTCCGGGCTAAAAGGGATGAAAAATATTTCATTGTCTCCTCTTAGCCACTTGATTCTAGATTTTTGTTTTCATAATAACTCCTCCCTTCTTTCCCATTCCTCCTTTTGGTTTGTGAGATCTAGTTCTGTTTTGGCCCTGGTTTCTGTGAGCCCCTCCTTTCTTATCTAATCATTCAACTCCTCCAGTCATTCAACAAATTCCTTTTATTTTTTGTGACATCCCTAAATTCCTCTTAATTCCATCTCTTAATTTTATTTTGTATATGCTATTGTCCTTTGAAAAAATAAAATATTTTTGTGCCATGTCTCAGTTTTCCTTTCTGCCACCACTATTGCATTTGTGGTATGAATGATTTATCTCCAAGCCACATGAGTTGAAATCGAAAGGGTGCTTGTTTTGGATTAGTTTGCCAGACTTCTATCATTACAAGCCAATGATCTGACCTTGCATTATTTAATATTTTGACCTTCGGGATATATACTTGTATCAAGAGATTTTTTGATATCAAGAACCTATCCAATCTTTCTAAAATGCAAGTTGGGCCTAGTCTCGTATTGGACCAAGATATCAAACCATTGTCAATATTGATATCTATGAGGTGTAGATGTCCCATATACTCACTCATGATATTAGTATATCCATATAGAGCTTTGTTTCCTCCCACCTTCTCTTCTAGAGAGATAATGGTGTTGCAATCCTCCCAAACAATATCTATGCTCCAAAAAATTGTGAAGAGATATAGTCTATCTCCCTCCACAACTTCCTCTTTTCTTCAATGGTGCTTGGGGCATATACATTCACATAGAGAATTTGTTGGTCATATTGTCTATTTTTGCTACCATACCAATCAATACTTTACTGCCAATTCCATAATGTACCACTAATTCTTTGGGGTCCTATAGGCATGTGACTCCCCTTGAAGCTCCTTGGGAACTCAAGGATACTGCTTTATTGGATTGCCATATCCTTCTTTTTATTATATCCATTTCCTCAAAAGATACCTTTGTCTCTTAAAGGAAGACCATTTATGGCCGATTTATTTGAATCATTATTTTTATCTCATTTTGTTTAGAAGGACTTCCTTCAAGTCCTCTAATATTCCATGTAATGACTTTCATCAATAACAATGGTTAAAAATATGGGTAAGTGTAATAACCTTACCTTCCTCAAATTATTTTTGACCTTCCTTCACCACATGATGTTGGTTCGACTTTCTTCCCACCTCAATCTTTTTACTAGGTTCCTGGTTCACCTCTGTAGTTTTTGATGCCTATGTATAGGGTACCAATGCATTATTGGTGGTTTCATATATAGAAGTACCTTTTTTCATTTATTTTGTTTTCTTCTTTGTTATTTATTTAATAGTTCATCGTCATCTAGTTTAGTTTTTCCTTATTACTACTTTACCCCATCAATGTTTTCTCCATTGATATTTTGACTTCTTGCATATTTGTTTCTCCTTGTACTTCCTCAAACTATGTTTTCAAAATATTTGTTTTAGCTCCACCTTCTTCTTCATCTAGGAGGTCATCCATGGCTACAATTCCAAACATGTTTGTGGAAAGCACTTCCTTCTCCTTAGTTACAGGTTTTCTTTGTGTGTTTTTTTTCTTTGGTATTTGGAATCCCTCTTGTTCCTTATCTTCTTTCTTTTGCTCCTAAAATTTATGTGGGCAATCCTTAGCCAAATGACCATATTCATGGCAAATTTTGCATCTAAAGGAAACATTCTCATAGTCCACCTATTGTTCCCATGTATCCTCCCCAAATTTTAGTGTGATCTTTTTTGGGAGGGGTTTGTCAAAATCTATCAACACACATATTCGTGCATAAATAAAATGTTCAAACTTTTGAATATTGTTGACTATTATCATGAAAGTGCCTAGGGTGTTACCAATTGTAGCCAAGACTTGTGGGTTCTAAAATTCTACTGGAAAACCAAAAAGCCTGACCAAAATAGGTCCAGTTGAGGGAATTTCCTGATCTACCAAAGAACCATGGCCCTCCTTGAAATATGTCTTCTCTATCCTCTTTTGTAGCAAACATGACTAGAAAATACCCATTGGGATATTAAAAAAAATGAAACTCACCTTTGGTTCTCCATTGTTTGGTAGCCCATAGCTTGAACGTCGGTAACATCGGATGGAAACCCATAAATTGGTAAGTTAGACCCCTTCTTTCCATGGCATCTATGCCATATCGGATATCAATTGGTTTCAATTTTACTATTGGGGACCCATCTGCTGCTCTCATGCATCTCGCTTTTGTTTTTCTTGGATCTACCTTTGGCTTTCTCAATGTTCTTCTTGTCATTCATGGATTGTTAATGCCTCTTCCATGGGGTTGGCCTCCTCGAAGGGTATCTTTGAAGCTCATTTTCTGGGGTATCTCCCCATTATCTTTCTCTTTCATAGGTGTTACTATGGTTGGTCCTTTTGGGTGAGCTTGGTTATTAGGTTTGGAGAGCTTTGCTGTCATTTGGGTTTTTTTGTACAAATTCTCTATTCCTTTGATTTTCTCTTTGGATCTAGGTCCTTGGTCTCTTCTACCCTTAGGGATTTTTCTTTGCTGGTTGGGAATTTTTCCCACTGGATTGTGCTGTAAACTAAAAATTGTTGTGATCCTTTATGCATAAATGGTCATGTTGGTTTGTAATCACTTTTTTTGGATACTGATGATCTAACTACATAATATTGACAATATTTCCATTCTTTTTTGGTTGTATCTCAAACTGCTGAGAGAAAAGGGTTTTTGTACCAGTTTCTCCTCCCAACATCCTGCCATCATCCATCATCCAATGGTTTTCCTATATTTTGACTCCTCCATGAGCCTACAAGCCCTTGTTGATTTCTCCTAACTGTTGTCTGTGCACTCACTTCAATTGTGTTAAGGTTTTTGCATGTAATGGCAGCGACACTACATGCAAACCCTAACACAATATCAACACTTTCTTTGTCTCCATATCAACAATCACAATATACAAAAATAAGATCTTTAAGATTAATTTCAATGTTTCATTTGAATTAAAAACATAGATTTTTATGAGGGATCCTAGTTACCTAGTAACTCATACTGAGTGGGATTT
The DNA here is from genome assembly GCA_028583015.1 of Wollemia nobilis. NCBI lineage: Eukaryota > Viridiplantae > Streptophyta > Pinopsida > Araucariales > Araucariaceae > Wollemia > Wollemia nobilis. The sequence goes on along the minus strand of JAQPPZ010000754.1, from coordinate 12,368,626 downwards.
AAACCTTGAACCTCCCCAAAAAAAAACCAAAACCTTTACCTCTACAATAAACTTATAACTTTTAAATATTATTAATTTATTTTAATTAATTAAATTAATTAAGTTTTAATTGATAAACTTTAAATTTCTAAAATAACAGGTTCTAAAAAGTTGTCAGGCCTATCCTGAAAAACTTTTGAGCCTTATTCTACAAGTTTTTATCAAGCTTATCTTTTATTATTTTTTTTTATAAGTAACAATAATATTTACAGCGGGTTTTTTTTTTAAGGGTCCCAAAACCTTAGGTACATAGGTAGTCGTAGCTATATTTTGGTGTTAAAAGACCGGGGCTGCGCCCTTGGGAACCAAATTGGGGCCCAAGGGCTCTGGTGCCTATAAAAAGTCCGTCCAACTATGTTGCCAGAAAAACAAAATTTGGTCTTAGGCCACCAAATAGGGAAAAACCGCGAAGCTGCTCAGTAGATAACCCAAAAAATACTGCCCGTCACCGCTCCAGGTAGCCTTGCAGCTGGGCTTGACCTGGACGGGGTCCCTGACCTGGCAGATTAGCTCCCCTCCCTGTCAGGGCCGTCGTCCAACCTACGACGGAGTTCGCCCAGGGCATTGGCCGCTGAGGAAGCCGCTTTGGTAGAAGCGGTCAGGGAGTTGATCATAATGTCTAGGAGGGCTCTGGTTGGCAAGTTTTGCAACTTGCTGCCAGAGTCAGAGCTGACTTCGGTGGCTTTCGGGGCCTCCACCTTGGCCTTCTTGGAGCTGCCAGATGTCCTACTGCTGTCGGGGGCTGGGCCCTTACGGATCGAACTTGCGCCAGGATTCGGGGCCCTGCCTGGGGCCTGAGCCAGGGTTCTACATTTTTGGGTGGGTCTACGTCATTTCAAGGAAGGGGAGGCTTTAGGGGATTGGGGTCTCCTTGGATTTGGATGCTGTATGGGAAGCAACGGGAGAGCCAGCTGCTTCAGGGGGGGAACGGACGATAGGGGAGGGATGCAATGTAGTTGCGGCTAGTTGGCTAGGGCGTGTCTATATAGAACAACCATGAGACCTTGATGGGAGGGTCAAGAATGGTTCCTACAGGCCCGATCGATGGTGAGGCTCAAGGAATAAAGGAGAAATCAGGGGGTGCTTACCAATGTGGCTCCACGAAGGTGATTGTAGAAGTTGAGGTGAAAGTTGTAGAGGCGCTGGTTCGGGTCATCGCAAGTAATGTATTGCATCACTGGGATGATGGCCTCGTCGAAGGGGGGCAGGAGGTCAGCTCGAAAGAGATTGGCCTTGTCCCATTGCTACTCTGAGAATCGGGAGAGCTCCTCATCCCAATTGTGCTTGTCCCGTCGAACGAATCTGCCTTTCTCCTCATGGTGCAGACTCGTCACTTCAATCAGAAACTCCTTGGACACTTTGAAATGAAACCCTTTCACTTTGACCTCCATGTCGTTCCAGGTGTCCAAAAATCCTTGCATGATTTCTTCGTCGGCCCCTGCGAACTTACTAAAGAAGGGGGTGTATTTCTTGGCATTAGAAAAGATCCTGGCAGACTCGCTCAGGTCGAGAGTGGAGGGCTCAAGGAAAAAAGCCTTGGCAGCCATGGAAGACAAATTGGTAGGCCAGGGGCAGGGGAACTGTTGGTCATCAAATCCGCACAGGAAAGGACTTTCGATGGGTTTGCACGCCCTGGACCTGCGACCAACATTGAAAGGCCGAAGGGAAGAGATGCCCCTCGTGCCGATCTTCAAAGAAATGTCGGCTCCTATACTAATCTACTTTTGGGGTTTAAGACAAGAGTGCAGGAAAGAAACAAACAGGGTAAGGGTTAGGAAAAGAAATAAAAAGGGTAAGGGTTAGAGAATGATGATTTGAGGTGGGAGAGAACAGGAAGCACGCTTACTTGCTAAAAACTTGAATAGCAGCAAGAAATACCAAGAACAACGCGAAAGAAACAAAATGCCAAACTTCCTATGTATCCTCTGGACAGTTTCGCAGGGTTCTCCTTTCTCTCGCTAGAATTCAGGGTTCAGAGTAACAGTGATTGAGATAAGGGAATAACAGAAACCTCGATCCACCAGGCAGCATAAAAGAAAGCGACAAGACATTTTTCCTCTCCTATGTATCCTTCAGGGCGAATTTTAGGGGTTCGATCCTCGATCGCGCATCGGATTCAGGATTCAGAGTCTCAATACGCGAACGAGAAAAGACAAAAGAATTAAGCACAGAAGGCAGCATAAAAGAGATAAATAGAGCACAAAAGTCTTTAGTATTAAACGCAGGACATCAAGTTACAGCAGCTTTCTACCAGAAAGTTCCCCCCCTTTTTTCCATTACATGCCTGGGTTTTTATAGAGGACCCGGCCCTCTGAGTCATTATTACAAAAATGGCAGAGTACACCCTTGGGCTCTGAGAAATCGACGCCTCGCTGCTGCTGCGACTGAGCTTTCAAATCGGTTGCCGAAACTGGCAACTGCGATCGGGTCAACCATGGAAATATTCATTTAATGCACCGCCCGAGTGTCTCTGGCTTCTGGATGATGTGCTTGAGTGATCGTTACGCCCGCCATGTTTTACTTCGAGGACTGTTACGTCCCTTTCGTTTACCAGGAATGGTCAACGGGCTTATCGAGCAAGAAAGGAGGTATTTATAAGGGGCCTTCGATCACCTTGGGAAGCTGCCCGCTTTGGAACGTGGGCCAAAAAAGTGCTTTGCTACATCTCCGCCTTGCCGAAGCCTTAGGCCGAAGTAGATCTTCCTTGATTTGTTCTTCGCAAAATAATGCTTCGTAGAAACTACTTTGGGGATGTCGAGTGCCGAGCAAATTCCATATTTGAAATGGGGACTTTTGTCCTTTGCTGGCGAAACTGCTTCGACTGGAAAATGTTTCGGCTCGACTCCTTCTCAAAACTATGGTTTGGGGAATATCCTCCCGAAGCACTCTTCTGTTTTCGACACATTGTCATTTTGCTTCGGGCACTACTGCTTCGGGTGAAAACTGGTCGAAGTAGGTGTTGGAAATACTTCAAGCCCGAAGTAGTTTCCTTACCTTAGCTGATTTGGATTATGCTCTCCTCCTTCAGCGAAGTTGTTTGGATGCTTCTTCGCAAAACTTTCGCCCGAAGCGGTTGCCAAAAATGCTTCGGGTGCGAAGCGTTATCTTTGTACTTTCTTTGGCGAAATTACTTCGCAAGGTTTTCGCCCGAAGTAGTGATTTGAAGTGTTTCGGGCCCGAAGTTCTTTCCACATTCTCCTTCTTTTCTTTTGGCGAAGCCATTTTCCTTGGCTTGTTTGTTAGCGAAGCTCTTTCTTCTTCATTTTATAAAAGGGGCGATAGGGTCAAAATTGCTGTAACTTAAAATAAAAGAAAAACTTTCAACAAAGAAATATTATACAAAATTCTACTATTCTTCTACCCCTTGTATAATGTGACAAAAAGTGTCAACATTCTTGGCGGCTCGCGGGGTGACGAGCTCGCCTCGGCAAAAGAACCCTTTAGCCCTGATCCATTGGGCTACTGAGTCACTGATTTTCCCCAGACCCTGCTTCCGTGGTCTGTCCTTCTTCTTGTTCCTCTTCTCCTTCTTATTCTTCTTCTTCCTCTGGTGTGGCTTCTAGCTGCGACGATGGTTCGAGGCGGTCACGGACGTGCTTCATCGTTCTCCGGACATGAGTCCAGGCATTCTTTTGGAATGGTTCTTGATCTTGTAATGCCTTAACCAAAATACGAAACCGATCAATTTGCCCGATGTCAGCATGTTTGGCCCTGATGAATAAATCGTTTAGGCATGCTACCATCTTGCAGTATCTCAAGATGAAGTCTGTTATCTGCCCTTCTGAGATCGGCTCTGCCCATCCTTCTATCTCTGAGACATCACCCTCGAATTGGAGCCAAAATGGCTTGAGGTCATCTTTAGTCAGAAGGTTCCCGTCATCGTCTGTGAAACTCGAGAAACCAAAGGAGGAGAGGTCCTGAAAATAATTCATCGAGGCGCGCTACTCGTTTTCAAAAATGTCTTGGAGCCTTCTCGCCTTCTGAGCTTTCCGCACCTTGGAGAAAAAAGCACGAACCGTGACCTGGGCTGTGGACCAATCTTTAGCCGTTCGAGTCATTGCAGTGACTTGCAAGTCCTAATATCTCGCATTCTGGACGTCAAAGGCTAACTTGAGCCGGCGTCTGGCTTTCTGTGTGACTTCATCAATGATCGGCCCTCCTTCAAAAATAGCGAGCTGGGCTTCGATGATGAAGGTCAGTATCATGAGGGCGCTGGAACACCGAGACCTAAAATTCTTGAGCAAATGGGCACGAATCTCCTTAATTCTCGCTTCCATCAAACACCGTCAGGTCTTCCTTCTCGTACAGCTGGGCCTGCATTTGTGTAACTCTGCCTTCCAACTCTTTGGCCTTTAGATCATTTTCGACCTGTCTCTGCATCTGATTTTCTTAAATTTTCTAGAGTTGTAGAACTTGTAGCTTCAAGGCGCGTGTTTCCTTTTTCATGGCCTTACACTGCTCCTTGGCCTCTGCCAACTTGGAGCGGGCCCTCACCAAATCTTCTTCTAGCTTAACATTGGCGGCCTCGGCCTCAATCCTGCACTGGTTGGCGATAACTGCATGAGCCCTAAAGGTCTCAATTCGGACATGCATGGATGCCGATTCATTGTCTACATTTAGATGCACCAGGTCTTTAGGTGTTTCCTGGTAATCATAGTCCGCTAGAGTCATTTCATCCAGAGGTTTCTGCACCTTAGGGACCTTCTTGATCTTGTGTATCTTCCCAGCTTTTAGATCAAACATGACGTATTTTTCAACTTGAGCCGTCGCTCGCCCTCTTTTCTTTCTCGCCTCCTTTAGGATTTTGTCAGTATTCTATCGGGCTTGGAGCAGCTTCTTGATGAGGGGGCGTTCCTTGATCAAAGACATCTCAGACTCAAACAAGGCTGGGTCACCAGCCGAATGAGTGAACAAATACAGGGAGTGTATGGGGGATGCTTCACAAGGAGGTTCGATGGTGGGGCTCGACGTCGAAGTGATACCTTCGCTTTTGTTAAGAATCAATGGAGCGGCTGCGTGAGTGGGCGGAGTGACTTCAATGGACTTGTACTGGCCAGAATCATGGGATGGACCTGGACTAGCTACAGGCAATGTGTGAGGGGATGAGTGGCCTTGCAGGGGAGACTGATGGGATCCTTCAGTCGTGGCCGCAGTGGATGTGGGTGAGTCTTGAGCATAGGGTGGAGAATGCATACCTGAGTGCCCTCCTGGCAAAGCGACTGTAGTGACTTCAGGTGCAGCTATCCCCTGTTCTTCTCTTGCTTCGGCATCTCCAACCTCCATGGTTTCTACCTCAGCATCCCCTTCGAATTGGAGGAGTTCCTCCACATTGATTACATTGATTTTTGAGACGATCGTGGCACTTGGCAGCGTGGCACTCTCAATAATTGCTTCGGACGGACCCGATGTAGGTCGCCTAGTGGAAGGGCTCGAAAAACCTGTGCGAAGACACTTTGGATGGATTGGAGGTACTTGGACTGATTCTAGCCTCTTTCTCTTTGTCCTCACTAGCGGTTGTTTTGACTCTTCGAAACTCATGCCTTGGTCTACCACAGGTACTGGAGGTGGCCTCTGTGGCGTGGCTTTGGCCCTCTTCCCCTTCTTTGGCTTCAAAGTAGTTTCCTTTATCTTTGGGCTTTCGCCCGAACCTGGGATAGCTGGAGGAATGAGGTCGACGAAGGACAGGGGCTTCCATGTCCCGGCATTGGCCTCATAGACCGCTGCGAAGTCCTTGTCAGTCGCCAAAAGTCCGTAAGAGTTCATCTTTTGGCGGTGGACCCTCATTATCCAAAATTCTCTTAGCTGGGCCACATCCCAATCTTTCGTCGCCTCCTTCAAGTCGTCCTTTGCCCTTTTCCAGAAGGTGGAGTTGGGGCTCGGGAGAGGGTGCCGAACTGGGTCATATGCGACCTCCATTAGGTAGAACTCGTGCCAGCGAGGTAGCATTTCCATTTCTCCAAGTGCCACTCCAGATCCCTCCCGTTGGGATTGTTCCTCTGCTCCACAATTTTTGGATAGGGGCAAGAGTGGAAGCTCTTAAATCGAAGATGGTCCCTCATTACTCCTAAGGGGTCATAGAGCCATTGCTGAGGAAGCTGGACTAGGCCAAAATTGGTGAGTTTCTCCTCCAAGAAAACATTTTGTTTGAGGGCAAACACCTCGATAACTCCCATTTTGAAATGGAAATCGCAGGTGTGAGCCCATTTCCATCCATGGCCATAAATGGCGTTTGTTGCATCGCTCTACCGAGCGACCTCCAATGCGAACTGGTACTCGGAGGGGTAGACTGGCAGTAGAAAAGGCTTCCCTATGAAGCCATATATGCGAATTACAAGTCCCTGTGTCAGCTAAAAAATGTCTCCCCTCCTCTCTTGTACCACTTTGTCCCTTAGGAGGAGGGGAACTCGAGGGGAAGACCTTGTTAGCATGTGCATTGCGGGTCCCAAAAATTGTTGATTAAAATAATAATAGGACTCCGTCTTCAATAGGAGAGGGGTCCACTGGTATACAGGCAGAGGATTTCCATCCTCGTCGCTTGTCGTAATAGCAACATAAGGGAAATTCTTATGTACATGAAAGAAAAATAACCAAATAAGAAGAGAACAGGGCAAAAAGTACTTATTTGCCCCAACATTCTTCATGCTGGTGAGCCGCGTATGCAAGGTCCTGGCCAGCCCAATAAAAAAATACTGGGTTGGTGCTCGGCCTCGAAGCATCAGGGGCATAAAATTCCCCTCTGGAAATACACTCAGCCAAAGAGACCTGCCACGGGTGCACCGACGTGTCAGTAGATAGGCCTGCCACCCAAGCAATGATGGAGAAGATGTCGACGTTTTTGAAGTCCTCCAAGGGTAGGGGCATCTGGGGTAATTTGACTGAAGGGAGCCCGCTTTTGAGGCTCTACTGCAAAAAATTGATTATGTAGTTGGAGGATGTGAACCTCTCCATTTGTTCACTAAGAATAACGTTGCGAACCGTATACCCCTTAGGAGGGCCCTACTGTGGCGCAAAGGAAACCTGAACATCTTCCTTCAGAATGGAGAACAGCTTGTGACCGGAGGCATCTACCACTTGCCTGGAGGAGGGCTGATAGTTTCGCGCGATGGCATCAATCGCAGCGCCCTTCCTTCCAGAGATAGAACAAGAAGTCTGGTCATGACATCTTCATGGATAATGTCATGGAGGGTCGCTAAATCGACAACATCTTCAAGGTGTTCTCGGGCCATTCCCGCGATGCCGTTGTATTTTTTCAATGATTTCAAGGCGCTTTTGGGAATCTCGTGATAGCTTTGGATATTCAGGGGGCCTGGATCATTCCATCTAGGAAAGCTTCTCTCAGCCATTGCGACAACAGTCTATGGAAATCGTGGTTGTCTTCGCTGAGTCGGAGTTGTTAGGTGGACATTCTTTCTCCGCTTATGAGGTCAAGGCTACTCACAAAACCTTGGTTCCTCTAGGATATCTTCTCAAAACATGGGGGCTCCTGGTTACGAAAACCAGGTTTAGGTACTAGTCTCCACGACTTCAGATATTCTTAGTTAAAACAGAGTCGCTAGATGCTAAGAGTCTTTTGGTAATGAGGGCATCAATTCTCACTACTACTCAAAAGATGAGACTGACCGGATCTCACCGGGAATTTGTTAGAACTACTGGCCTCGGTGAAGATGGGCTAGAAATTTTCTCAAATATGGGACCTTGGGTCCCATCGGGCGTGCCAAAAACTGTTGGTCATCAAATCCGCACAGGAAAGGACTTTCGGTGGGTTTGCGCGCCCTGGACCTGCGACCAACATTGAAAGGCCGAAGGGAAGAGATGCCCCTCGTGCCGATCTCCGAAGAAAGGCTAGCTCCTATACTAATCTACTTTTGGGGTTTGAGACAAGAGTGCAGGAAAGAAATAAACAGGGTAAGGGTTAGGAAAAGAAATAAAAAGGGTAAGGGTTAGAGAATGATGATTTGAGGTGGGAGAGAACAGGAAGCACGATTACTCGCTAACAACTCGAATAGCAACAAGAAATACCAAGAACAACATGAAAGAAATGAAATGCCGAACTTCCTATGTATCCTCTAGACGGGTTCGCAGGGTTCTCCTTTCTCTCTCGTTGGAATTCAGGGTTCGGAGTAACAACGATTGAGATAAGGGAATAACAGAAACCTCGATCCACCGGGCAGCATAAAAGAAAGCGACGACGTTTTTCCTCTCCTATGTATCCTTCGGGGCGAATTTCAGGGGTTCGGTCCTCGATCGCGCACCGAATTCAAGATTCAGAGTCTCAATACGCGAACGAGAAAAGACAAAAGAATTAAGCACAAAAGGCAGCATAAAAGAGAGAAATAGAGCACAAAAGTCTTTAGTATTAAACGCAGGACATCAAGTTATAGCAGCTTTCTAGCAGAAAGTTCCCCCCCCTTTTCCATTACATGCCTAGGTTTTTATAGAGGACCCGGCCCTCTGAGTCATTATTACAAAAATGGCGAAGTACACCCTCGGGCCCTGAGAAATCGGTGCCTCACTGCTGCTGCGACTGAGCTTTCAAATCGGTTGTCGAAACTGGCAACTACGACTGGGTCAACCATGGAAATGTTCATTTAATGCGCCGCCCGAGTGTCCCTGGCTTCTGGATGTTGTGCTTGAGTGATCGTTACGCCCGTCATGTTTTACTTCGAGGACTGTTACGTCCCTTTCGTTTGCCAGGAATGGTCAGCGGGCTTATCGAGCAAGAAAGGAGGTATTTATAAGGGGCCTTCGATCACCTTGGGAAGCTACCCACCTTGGAACGTGGGCCCGAAAAGTGCTTCGCTACATCTCCGCCTTGTCGAAGCCTTGGGCCGAAGTAGATCTTCCTTGATTTGTTCTTCGCAAAATAATGCTTCGCAGAAACTACTTCGGGGATGTCGAGTGCCGAGCGAATTCCATCTTTGAAATGGGGCCTTTTGTCCTTTCTTGGCGAAACTGCTTCGGCTGGAAAATGTTTCGGCCCGACTCCTTCTCAAAACTGTGGTTCGGGGAATATCCTCCCGAAGCACTCTTTTGTTTTTGACACATTGTCATTTTGCTTCGGGCACTATTGCTTCGGGTGAAAACTGGCCGAAGTAGGTGTTGGAAATACTTCGGGCCCGAAGTAGTTTCCTTACCTTAGCTGATTTGGATTATGCTCTCCTCCTTCGGCGAAGTCGTTTGGATGCTGCTTCGCAAAACTTTCGCTCGAAGCGGCTGCTAGAAAATGCTTCGGGTGCGAAGCGTTATCTTTGTACTTTCTTCGACGAAATTACTTCGCAAGGTTTTCGCCCGAAGTAGTGATTTGAAGTGTTTCGGGCCCGAAGTTCTTTCCACATTCTCCTTCTTTTCTTTCGGTGAAGCCATTTTCCTTGGCTTGTTTGTTAGCGAAGCTCTTTCTTCTTCATTTTATAAAAGGGGCGATAGGGTCAAAATTGCTTGTAACTTAAAATAAAAGAAAAACTTTCAACAAAGAAATATTATACAAAATTCTACTATTCTTCTACCCCTTGTATAATGTGACAAAAAGTGTCAACATTCTTGGCGGCTCGCGGGGTGACGAGCTCGCCTCGGCAAAAGAACCCTTTAGCCCTGATCCATTGGGCTACTGAGTCACTGATTTTCCCCAGACCCTACTTCTGCGGTCTGTCCCTCCTCTTGTTCCTCTTCTCCTTCTTCTTCTCCCTCTTCCTCTGGTGCGGCTTTTGGCTGAGGCGATGGTTCGAGGCGATCACGGATGCGCTTCATCGTTCTTCGGACATGAGTCCAGGCATTCTTTTGGAATGGTTCTTGATCCTGTAATGCCTTAACCAAAACGCGAAACCGATCAATTTGCCCGGATGTCAGCATGTTTGGCCACGATGAATAAATTGTTTAGGCATGCTACCATCTTGCAGTATCTCAAGATGAAGTCCATTATCTGCCCTTCTGAGATCGGCTCCGCCCATCCGTCTATCTACGAGACATCACCCTCGAATTGGAGCCAAACTGGCTTGAGGTCATCTTTAGTCAGAAGGTTCCCGTCATCGTCTGTGAAACTCGGGAAACCCAAGGAGGAGAGGTCCTAAAAATAATTCATCGAGGCGCGTTGCTCGTTTTCAAAAATGTCTTGGAGCCTTCTCGCCTTCTAAGCTTTTCGCACCTTGGAGAAAAAAGCGCGAACCGTGGCCTAGGCTGTGGACCAATCTCTAGCCGTCCGAGTCATTGCAGTGACCTGCAAGTCCTGATATCTCGCATTTTGGACGTCGAAGGCTAACTTGAGCCGGCGTCTGGCTTTCTGTGTGACTTCATCAATGATTGGCCCTCCTTCAAAAATAGTGAGCTGGGCTTCGGTGATGAAGGTCAGTATCGTGAGGGCGCTGGAACACCGAGACCTAAAATTCTTGAGCAAATGGGCGCGAATCTCCTTAATTCTGCTCCTGTCAAACACCGTCAGGTCTTCCTTCTTGTACAGTTGGGCCTGCATTTGTGCAACTCTGCCTTCCAACTCTTTGGCCTTTAGATCATTTTTGGCTCTGTCTCTGCGCCTGATTTTATTCGAGTATTATGGAGCTGTAGAACTTGCAGCTTTAGGGCGCGTGTTTCCTTTTTCATGGCCTTGCACTGCTCCTCGGCCTCTACCAACTTGGAGCGGACCCTCGCCAAATCTTCTTCTAGCTTAACATTGGCGGCCTCGGCCTCAATCCTGCGTTGGTTGGCGATAATTGCATGAGCCCTAAAGGTCTCAATTCGGACATGCATGGATGCCGATTCATTGTCTACATTTAGATGCACCGAGGTCTTTAGGTGTTTCCTGGTAATCATAGTCCACTGGAGTCATTTCATCCAGAGGTTTCTGCACCTTAGGGACCTTCTTGATCTTGTGCATCTTCCTAGCTTTTAGATCAAACACGGCGCATTTTTCAACTTGAGCCATCGCTCGCCCTCTTTTCTTTCTCGCCTCCTTCAGGATTTTGTCAGTATTCTACCGGGCTTGGAGCAGCTTCTCGGCGAGGGGGCGTTCCTTGATCAAGGACATCTCAGACTCAAACAAGGTTGGGTCACCAGCCGAAGGAGTGAACAAATACAGGGAGTGTATGGGGGATGCTTCACAAGGAGGTTCGATGGTGGGGCTCGGCGTCGAAGCGATACCTCCGCTTCTGCTAAGAATCAATGGAGCGGCTGCGTGAGTGGGCGGAGTGACTTCAATGGACTTGTCCCGGCCAGAATCGTGGGATGGACCTGGACTAGCTGCGGGCGATGTGTGAGGGGATGAGTGGCCTTGCAGGGGAGACTGATGGGATCCTTCGGCCGTGGCCGCAGTGGACGTGGGTGAGTCCTGAGCATAGGGTGGAGAATGCGTACCTGAGTGCCCTCTTGGCAAAGCGGCTGTAGTGACTTCAGGTGCAGTTGTCCCCTGTTCTTCTTCTGCTTTAGCATCTTCAACCTCCATGGTTTTTGCCTCAGCGTCCCCTTCGGATTGGAGGAGTTCCTCCACATTGATTACATTGATATCCGGGACGGTCGCGGCGCTTGGCGGCGTGGCACTCTCAATAATTGCTTCGGACGGACCCGATGTAGGTCGCCTAGTGGAAGGGCTCAGAAAACCTGTGCGAAGCCGCTTTGGATGGCTTGGAGGCACTTGGACTGATTCTGGCCTCTTTCTCTTTGTCCTCACCAGCGGTTGTTCTGACTCTTCGGAACTCGTGTCTTGGCCTCCCACAGGTACCTGAGGTGGTTTACATGGCGTGGCTTTGGCCTTCTTCTCCTTCTTCGGCCCCAAAGTAGTTTCCTTTCTCTTTGGGCTTTCGCCCGAACCTAGGATAGCTGGAGGAATGAGGTCGGCGAAGGACAGGGGCTTCCATGTCCCGGCATTGGCCTCATAGACCACTGCGAAGTCCTTGTCAGTCGCCAAAAGTCCGTAAGAGTTCATCTTTTGGCGGTGGACCCTCATTATCCACCATTCTCTTAGTTGGGCCACATCCCAATCTTTCGTCGCCTCCTTCAAGTCGTCCTTTGCCTTTTTCCAGAAGGTGGAGTTGGGGCTCGGGAGAGGGTGCCGAACTGGGTCATATGCGACCTCCATCGGGTAGAACTCGTGCCAGGGAGGTAGCGTTTCCATTTTCTCCAAGTGCCACTCCAGATCCCTCCCGTTGGGATTGTTCCTCTGCTCCACAATTTCTGGATAGGGGCAAGCGTGGAAGTTCTTAAATCGAAGATGGTCCCTCATTACCCCCAAGGGGTCATAGAGCCATTCTTGAGGAAGCTGGACTAGGCCAAAATTGGCGAGTTTCTCCTCCAAGAAAACATTTTGTTTGAGGGCAAACACCTCGATAACTCCCATTTTGAAAGGGAAATCGTAGGTGTGAGCCCATTTCCGTCCATGGCCATAAATGGCGTTTGTTGCATCGCTCTACCGAGCGACCTCCAATGCGAACTGGTACTCGGAGGGGTAGACTGGTAGTAGAAAAGGCTTCCCTATGAAGCCGAATATGCGAATTACAAGCCCCTGTGTCAGCTGAAAAATGTCTCCCCTCCTCTCTTGTACCACTTTGTCCCTTAGGAGGAGGGGAACTCGAGGGGAAGACCCTGTTAGCATGTGCATTGCGGGTCCTAAAAATTGTTGATTAAAAGAATAATAGGACTCCGTCTTCAATAGGAGAGGGGTCCACTGGTATACAGCAGAGGATTTCCATCCTCGCCGCTTGTCGTAATAGCAACATAAGGGAAACTCTTATGTACATGAAAGAAAAATAACCAAATAAGAAGAGAACGAGGCGAAAAGTACTTATTTGCCCTAGCATTCTTCATGCTGATGAGCCGCGTATGTAGGGTCCTGGCCACCCATTTTGCCCAATCGAAAAATACCGAGTTGGTGCTCGGCCTCGAAGCATCAGGGGCATAAAATTCCCCTCTAGAAATACACTCGGCCAAAGACACACTGCCACGGGTGCACCGAAGCGTCAGTAGATAGGCCTGCCACCCAAGCAATGATGGAGAAGATGTCGACGTTTTTGAAGGCCTCCAAGGGTAGGGGCATCTAGGGCAATTTGCCCGAAGGGAGCCCGCTTTTGAGGCTTTGCTACAAAAAATTGATTATGTAGTTGGAGGATGCGAACCTCTCCATTTGTTCGCTAAGAATAACGTTGCGAACCGTATACCCCTTAGGAGGGCCCTGCTGTGGCGCAAAGGCAGCCTGGACATCTTCCTTCAGAATGGAGAATAGCTTGTGACCGGAGGCGTCTACCACTTGCCTGGAGGAGGGCTGATAGTTTCACGCGATGGCATCAATCAGCTCAGGGCAGTGATGTGTGGGGGGCGTCAGATACCAGTATATCTGGGAGTAGTAAGCGGCAGCTCTTTTGCTATCTATCGAGAGCCTACTTTTCATGAACTCGATGGTGCTCCTGATTTCGGCCACGCTCCTTGACAGCTTGGTGTCTCTAATCCTATCCCACCTGTCGACTGGTGGTTCTTCAGGTTGCACATCCCGAGAATCCTCTCTTTCTCCCATGATTTGTTTCTTAGGGCGGCGGCTAACATCGACCTTCTTCGGCCCTTTGTCATGGCCCTTTGCCTTTGGTTGCTCGGGGGCCGCCACTTTTGGTTCCTTCCCCTTTTCCTTAGAGTTCTTCTTCCCCATAGTGCTAGGGGTGATGGAGAAAACAATGCGTAGGGCTTCGGGATTGGAGGCTTCGAAGCGCAAGATAGGAGAGTTTGAAGACTAGTAGCGAAGTTTGCATGAAATATCGGGCAAATAGCTTCGTTACTGCTGAAGCCTACGTTATATAGCCGTAGAAGGCAACCACCAGTATTTATGGCACTTGCCATAATTAACTTCGCGTTGCTTCGTCCAATTTGCCGCATGGTGGAGTTGTACACAGGGTTGTGTGTTGTGATGATTGCGGCTCGCTTTGGAAGCGTGACCCTCTGCCACTTTGTACCCGAGCATGAACTTTTCTCCTAACCGAATCCCTAAAGGACGTACCCGCCACCTTTTCATTTAACTCGCCCGCTTCGGACGCTTTTGAAGGCGGCTATCGGCACGTTCCCCTAGGCACATTTTAAATGCCCCCTGACTTTTTCGTCGTTGGGTTTGGTGAAGTCGAGGTCAGGGTTGAAATGCCTCGGGGTGAACCCTTGGTGCGAGCTGTTTCTTTTATGCTTCGGGCCCGAAGTAGTTTTCTTCGCCGAAGGTGGTTCGTCGGTCCTTCTTTCGATACTGCTTCGCTTGGATTCCCCCTGGAGAAGTACCTCTCGGTCCTCAGCCTGAGTCTTGCTTGGTCACAAAATTTGCTGCGAGCTGCTTTCTATCAGCTACTTCGCACGCCCAGTTCCCGAACTTCTCTTTTTTTTTTTTTTTTTGGAAGGTGCCGAAGTAAAACTCGACCTGAGCTTTTGAGCAACACCTTATTTAGAGCCGTACTATTTACAGTATTTACACAATGTTTTTGCGGCATAATCGGCATGCCGCCACCACGGACTCAACTTCGGGTGATTATCCGGTGAACCTGCAGTGACCCGACCAGATCAGGTTGAACTTTAGCTGACCGTCGGAGTTCGGATCATTTCTACTTGAAGTTGTCCATGCTGCGAACAAGAAGCAACGTGGCCGATTTTCATTTCTGCCAGTGCCCAGATTGTTGGCGAAGAAGTTCGCCACTCGAAAGCCTTCTTGGGGCATCGGTCTTAGGGATAGCCAGAACCAGTACCAGACCCAATGCCAGAATTCTGTAGATTCTTCCAAATGAAGGCCGGGTACAGGTTCTTCCATCCTACTGATATGGTAACAAGGTTCCTCCGACGAAGAGTAGTCCTCCAGGAGCTCTTCGGGCTCATCCTCTGAATCGGACGGGCTTGATGAGCTTTGGCTGAACTCTTGCATGCCATCTCTTGGGACACAAAAAGGGTGCAAAAATGTGCCCTCTTTGTTCTCGGGTTCTACCACTCGAGTCTGCTCCTCTCCTCGGTTCACCTCTTGATGAAGATCGCAAGCAGCCATGTTGTTCATTGGGTGGACCACGCTTGCGTACTTCCATTGTTGAGCTAGTATGAGGTCTGCTTCCTGAGCTCCAGATGATTGCATCTCAGGCCTCGGCTCAGTGTGAGGAATGCCCCATGATGAGTACTGCATTGGCCAGACAGGAGCAGTAATTATCGGAGGAAGCGACGGAGTTTCTTTCCACTTGCCACTTTCTCGATAGGAGCGAAAGTTGTTCCGCTCGTATTGCCTCCTCAAATATTTGAGGGAACCTTCGTTCCCCTGATTGCAGTAGAATGAGGCTTACGTCCGGGTGGAAGGCCCGAACATAGAAGAGATGGGCTTGGGCGGGCGTCGGTTGGATCTCCAGTGGGATTCTCTTCCAACTTCGTAGAATCGGACATTGAAGTCCGTGATACCCTCCGAAGGTGCTCTCTTGATAGTGGAGAGGTATGCGAAGAGATGGAAGGGGTCCTGAGAGCCATCGAACGTCTCGATCAATGCCCCCGCTAAGTCATCCCATGAGCAGATGCTTTTGGGCCTGAGCAATCTGTACCACCGCAGCGCCCTTCCTTCCGAGAGATAGAACAAGAAGTCTGATCATGACATCTTCATGGATAATGTCATGGAGGGTCGCTAAATCGACAACATCTTCAAGGTGTTCTCGGGCCATTCCCGCGGTGCCACTGTATTTTGTCAATGATTTCAAGGCGCTTTTGGGAATCTCGTGATAGCTTTGGATATTCAGGGGGCCTGGATCATTCCAGCTAGGAAAGCTTCTCCCAGCCATTACGACAGCAGTCTGTGGAAATCGCGGTTGTCGTCGTCTGAGTCGGAGTTGTTAGGTGGACATTCTTTCTCCGCTTATGAGGTCAAGGCTGCTCACCGAACCTTGGTTCCTCCGGGATATCTTCTTTCAGATTTGAAAGGCGGGCCCCTACAACCGGGAAATCTGATATCTCGGCCCAACCGAGTCGCCGGGTGATTTTATCGGGAGGAAAACGGGCCGAAGATTCACCGAACTCGGACCTTCTCAAAACATGGGGGCTCCTGGTTACGAAAACCGAGGTTTAGGTCTTGGTCTCCACGACTTCAGAGATTCTCGGTTAAAACAGAGTCGCCAGATGCTAAGAGTCTTTTGGTAATGAGGGCATCAATTCTCACTACTACTCAGAAGATGAGACTGACCGGATCTCACCAGGAATTTGTTAGAACTACTAGCCCCGGTGAAGATGGGCTAGAAATTTTCTCAAATATGGGACCTTGGGTCCCATCGGGCGTGCCAAAAACTGTTGGTCATCAAATCCGCATAGGAAAGGACTTTCGGTGGGTTTGCGCGCCCTGGACCTGCGACCAACATTGAAAGGCCGAAGGGAAGAGATGCCCCTCGTGCCGATCTTCGGAGAAAGGCCGGCTCCTATACTAATCTACTTTTGGGGTTTGAGACAAGAGTGCAGGAAAGAAATAAACAGGGTAAGGGTTAGGAAAAGAAATAAAAAGGGTAAGGGTTAGAGAATGATGATTTGAGGTGGGAGAGAACAGGAAGCACGATTACTCGCTAACAACTCGAATAGCAGCAAGAAATACCAAGAACAACGTGAAAGAAATGAAATGCCAAACTTCCTATGTATCCTTTGGATGGGTTCGCAGGGTTCTCCTTTCTCTCTCGCTGGAATTCAGGGTTCAGAGTAACAGCGATTGAGATAAGGGAATAACAGAAACCTCGATCCACCAGGCAGCATAAAGGAAAGCGACAAGACGTTTTTCCTCTCCTATGTATCCTTCAGGGCGAATTTCAGGGGTTCGGTCCCCGATCGCGCATCGGATTCAGGATTCAGAGTCTCAATACGTGAACGAGAAAAGACAAAAGAATTAAGCACAGAAGGCAACATAAAAGAGAGAAATAGAGCACAAAAGTCTTTAGTATTAAACGCAGGACATCAAGTTACAACGACTTTCTAGCAGAAAGTTCCCCCCCTTTTTCCATTACATGCCTAGGTTTTTATAGAGGACCCGGCCCTCTGAGTCATTATTACAAAAATGACGGAGTACACCCTCGGGCTCTAAGAAATCGGTGCCTCGCTGCTGCTGCAACTGAGCTTTCAAATCGGTTGCCGAAACTGGCAACTGCGATCGGGTCAACCATGGAAATGTTCATTTAATGCGCCGCCCGAGTGTCCCTGGCTTCTGGATGCTTGTGCTTGAGTGATCGTTACGCCCGTCGTGTTTTACTTCGAGGACTGTTACGTCCCTTTCGTTTGCCAGGAATGGTCAGCGGGCTTATCGGGCAAGAAAGGAGGTATTTATAAGGGGCCTTCGATCACCTTGGGAAGCTGCCCGCCTTGGAACGTGGGCCCGAAAAGTGCTTCGCTACATCTCCGCCTTGCCGAAGCCTTGGGCCGAAGTAGATCTTCCTTGATTTGTTCTTCGCAAAATAATGCTTCGTAGAAACTACTTCGGGGATGTCGAGTGCCGAGCGAATTCCATCTTTGAAATGGGGCCTTTTGTACTTTGCTGGTGAAACTGCTTCGGATGGAAAATGTTTCGGCCCGACTCCTTCTCAAAATCGTGGTTCGGGGAATATCCTCCCGAAGCACTCTTCTATTTTCGACACATTGTCATTTTGCTTCGGGCACTACTGCTTCGGGTGAAAACTGGCCGAAGTAGGTGTTGGAAATACTTCGGGCCCGAAGTAGTTTCCTTACCTTAGCTGATTTGGATTATGCTCTCCTCCTTCGGCGAAGTCGTTTGGATCTTGCTTCGCAAAACTTCCGCCTGAAGCGGCTGCTGAAAATGCTTCGGGTGCGAAGCGTTATCTTTGTACTTTCTTCGGCGAAATTACTTCGCAAGGTTTTCGCCCGAAGTAGTGATTTGAAGTGTTTCGGGCCCGAAGTTCTTTCCACATTCTCCTTCTTTTCTTTCGGCGAAGCCATTTTCCTTGGCTTGTTTGTTAGCGAAGCTCTTTCTTCTTCATTTTATAAAAGGGGCGATAGGGTCAAAATTGTTGTAACTTAAAATAAAAGAAAAACTTTCAACAAAGAAATATTATACAAAATTCTACTATTCTTCTACCCCTTGTATAATGTGACAAAAAGTGTCAACAGGAACCAGAGTCGGCCTGAACTGAGAGGGGAGAGTCACGGGGACAGGGGGAGGGGAAAATAGACAAGAATGCAGGAGAGCTTTGCGCGCGGATGGGTTAAAAGCTTGTAGGGAGGCACCGAGGAGGGGAAAGGCCGCAGGCGTCGGGAAGGAGCGCTTGGGGCAGGGGACAACACGAGCTAGGAGGAGCTGAGGGGGCGTGGCTGACAGCAACCACATGGGGTAGGGAAGGGGAGCCAATGTCAGTGCTCTAGTTGGCACAATCTGAACGGGGGAGCAGCTTGGGGAAAACTCACAAGAGAGGCACGTGCGGGCTGACTCAGCATGGAAATCCATTGGAGCGGTGCCCGAGGCAGGAAAGTCGATCATAGAAACCGTGCTCTTCGACTTGGACTTGCCAAGATTGCCAGCGGGGCTGCGGTTATCCAGAACAAGATAGGTCGAAATACTGATGTGGCCTTTGAAGTGGGGAGCACTTGGCGAGATATGGAAGCGCTTGATCGGATTGGCCAGCCTTCAAACGAGAGGGTCGTTGGGGCCAATCATTATGGCGGAGTAGGAAGGAGTGTCCCCTGTCCATGTGGGAAGGGCATAACAACACACCTTCAGGGCCCCGACTTGGAGTGATCTAAGCACTTGGACTCTCATCGGTGCTTGAATTGTCTTGAGATGCTATTTGGACCAGAGCATCAGGGAAATTCATGGTCCAGGTAGTGAGATCTTTCGTTGTGGTGGCTTGATTGGCCATGAAATCGGCTGCCCTGTTACCTTCTCTGTACACATTGCGAAAGGCATGGTGAGTGAATCCTTGGAGGATGGTGAGAACTTCCCGAATGGTGTTGTGGATGCGCCAAGAGCTGCTTCCCGGGCTGCAGGCGGCCTTGATGATGACTTGGGAATCGCCCTCGATGATGAATTTTGGGGAGGTCTCCTTGAGGGCTATCAGCCCGCGGAGGAGGTCTCCAAGATCAGGGCCCTGTGACTGTATTGGATGACCCCGCCCGCTCCAGAGGGGTCGGGGTTTCCTTTAAAAGCTCCATCGAAGTTAAGTTTGACCCATTCGGGATGGGGGGCAGTCCACCTTGTTGCAAAACGATGGGAGGGGGCGGGGGGGACCGGGGGGGAGCTGGACTCCAAGGGAGGAGAGGAGGGTGGACTCGCCCAACCTGCGGGGCGCCTCGGTCAATGGGAGGGAGCGAGAGTTCTCAAGGGCGAAGGCAATCGCCTTGGCCGCCACCCATTGGGGGGAGCGGGCCGGGGAGGAGAAGGCTCTGCTGTTGCGCTCAAGCCAGAGTTGCCAAAGCAGGTGAGGAAGGTAGGAGACCCAAAGGAGGTGGATGAAGGGGTGGGCGAAGGGATTGGGCCACTGAGATAGGAGGTCAGAGATGGAATTGGGGGCCACCCACTGGATAGAAAATTGGGAAAGGATGAGGCCCAGGAATTCAGAAGAGAAGGGGCATCTGAGAAAGAGGTGATTAGTAGACTCCCAGTCAACACAACAAAAGAAACATTTGTTCGAGATCTGAAAGCCCCTCCTGATCAGGTTCTCGATGGTCAGGATCTTATTTTGGATGGTCGCCCAAATGAAGTGGCTAATTTTGGGGATCAGCTCCTTGGCCCACACCTGGTGGGCTAGGAATGGGGCCTCATTAGGGACTCTTTGGAAGTTGTAGGCAGATTTGACAGAGAAGATGCCACTGGGAGTGTAGTGCCAGACGCATCTGTCATTCCCTTTGGAAGACGGGATAACTGTCACCTTAAGGAGAGGCTAGAGCCTGGAGGCTTGGAGCGAGTGCCTGGGGTTCAAGATGGGCTTCCATGTTACCCGTCCTTGGTTATGGGTGAGATAGGCTAACACTTTGGGCCCTCTATCCGTCAGGCCCGATTTGAGGACGACGAGATCGCTATCAGCAGTCAGGGCCTCATCTTGGATCCACCTGTCTTCCCAAAAGTTGATCTTGGTTTCGTCCCCGAGGATCCATCTGGTCCCCTTCCGAATGATGTCTTTAGTGGAGATCAGAGATTTCTAGAAGGCTGATTCATCTCTGGACTGGGATTCGTTGAGGAAGGGGTGATGGTGGCAATATTTCTTGTGCATGATACTGACCCATTCATCAGGGGCATTGGTGAACACCTTCCAGGCATGCTTGGACAAGAGGGCCTTGTTCATGAGGGTCACCTGCCTAAGCCCGATCCCTCCCTTGCCTTTGGGGCGGTAGACCAGGGGCCAGGAAACTAGGGGAATCCTCTTCTTATCTTCACTACCCGACCATAGAAAGCGTTTCTAGATTTGCTCGATGTGAGATGCAATGGAGGTCGAGATTTTGAAGACCGACATGAAGTAGACCGAAATGCTTTGAAGAACCGTCGATAATAGGGTGGCTCTGCCAACCTGTGAGAGGAGGTGGCCTTTCCAGGGGGCCAGCTTCCTCTGGATCCGATCAATCATTCCGCTCCAAAGGGTCTTGGAGGATGCTCCTGTAAACAAGGGGAGCCCGAGGTAAGAGAAGGGGAGGGAATCAGGGGTACATCCAAGAATTCACCCGATTCTGATTTTCCTAGCCAGGGGGGTATGGATGAAGAAAATTTTGCTTTTTTGGAGGTTGATTTTTTTCCCGGCCGCCTCCTCATACAGGGTCAAGATGAGCTTGATGGTCTTGGTTTGAGGGATCGAAGTGAAAGTAGCGAGGATGGTGTCGTCCACGAACTGTTAATGGGACACTAGGGGTAGGCCCGATGTAGGCCTGATGCCCGAGATAAGTTTGTGGGAGACAACACTCGAGATAGTGCATCCCAGGGCCTCGACCAGGATGATGAAGAGGATCGGGGACAGGGGGTCGCCTTGGCAAAGGCCTCTAGAATTGGGGAAGAACCCGACGGGGGATCCGTTGATGATGGATAGAGAACCAAGGGGAGGACAAGGTTTTTGATAAGGCTGACCCAAGAGGGGTGGAACCCGAACTTGAGAAGGACCTTGGAAAGGAAATCCCAGTCAACTCTGTCGAAGGCCTTGTTCATATCTAGCTTGAGCAAAAAGGATGGCCTCGTGGATAGGAGGGCCGAGTGGATGGCCTCGTGCATGATGATAACTCCGTCTGTGATAAGTATGCCTTTGATCGAGCTCCCCTAACAGGGGGCAATGATCAGGGGAAGGATATCCTTAAGGCGGGAGGCCATGGACTTGGTCAGGATTTTGTATAAGACATTACACAAGCTGATGGGGCAAAAATCAGAGAGGGATCTGGCTGCCTGAGACTTGGGGATCAGGGCAATGAAGGTGGAATTTATACCTCTAGGGATGGAGCTAGTGGACTGGAGGTCCTGGATGGCTACGCACACTTCTTGGACAATGATGTCCCAAAAGGATTGGAAGAAACGGGAGGGAAACCCGTCCGAGCCCGGGGCCGCCTCGGCCTTCATGGAAAACATAGCAGCATGGATTTCAGAGTCAGACAGGGGCTGCAGGAGCATCTCGTTTGCCATGGTCGAGACTGAAGTTGGAATATGCTCCAACAGGGTGTCTATTGCTTTTGGGGACATGTTGGAATTGTCGCCAAGGAGCTCCTAGAAGAAATTTATGGCTTCAGTCTGAATGTCTTCTTCGTCCTTGATAATTATGCCATCGATGCTCACCAACTTGGCAATTCTATTAGAGCCCCTATTTCTGAGGGTCGATGTGTGAAAGAACTTAGTATTAGCATCACCATCTTGGAGCCATAAGGCTCTCGACTTCTGCCTCCAAAATGTTTCTTCCCTGGCCAAGATGTTGTGGTACTCGCTGAGGGCTGAATTTTCCTCTTCCCTGATCCTCGGGTCTTGGGAGCCTTCCTGGAACCTGAGCTCAAGGTCTTCGAGTTTTTTCTTTATTACTGCTTTATTTTCGAAGATGTTGCCAAACACCTCTTTGTTCCATACCTTGAGTTATTCTTTGAGACGTCTCAGTTTGTGGTAGACTTGCTCAGCAGGGCGCCCAAGGACTGGGGGAGCCCACCAGCAACCAACCTGGGCCTTGAAGTTGGGGTGGTGTAGCCACATGGACTCGAATCAGAAGGGCCGCTTGAGGGAGGAGCGGTGGTCAGTTTCGAGGAGGAGGGGGTTGTGGTCAGACCCAATTTTAGAGAGAGCCAGCAAGGTTGTGTCAGCAAATAGGGGAATGGCTTCCTTAGAAAGGAATACTCTATCCAGCCTGACCTGGATATGGCTTGCTCTCGCTCTTCTGTTTGACCAGGTGAACCTGGCTTATTTTAGGCTGACGTCCATGAGCTCATTAAGGTTGGTGAAGGCTCCAAAGTCCTCCATGCTTTTGGACGAAGCCGTTGAGCCCCCGCTTTTGTCAGAAAGGAATAAGGGGCTTTTGAAGTCCCCTGCCAGGATCCAGGGAAGGGGGCAAAGGCTTCCCTCATCAAGCTGATTTCCTTCCATAAGGCAGCTTTCTCAACTAGGCTGTTGGGAGCGTAGACGTTAGACAAGATCCACGAACACCTTGACTTCACACAATGGACCAGAACATTGATTATTCTAGGGGAAGATGATATGAGGCTCCCCTCAAAATACCGGGGGTCCCACATGCACAACAGGTCTTCGGTTGTGCCAATCGCAGGGGTAGACAGAGACTCACAGTTGCGCCAAGTAGTTTGGGCGACCCTCTGAGCAGTCGCTTCATCTATTTTAGTCTCCTGGAGGAGGAAGGACAGGCGGTGATCCTTGCGGAGTTAGCCGAGGATCCTTTTTTGGGGGCACCATTGAGCCCCCTAACATTCCAGGTGATGAGCTTCATTTGACACCCTTGGGGGGTCGCTTTCCCCCCTTCTCGAGCTGAGCGGGGGGTTTGGATCGTAGGGCATCTGCTTTGGAGAAGCTCGTGGCAACGTCAGAGAGGGTTGCCTGGGAGCCATTGGTTATGTCATCTTCAATGATCCTCGTTCGCTGATCGCCCAGGGTGGGACGAACTCTCTTGAGTTTGCTGCCAAAGTCTGTGGTGAATGTCCTGCTTCGGGTCATCTTGGGGTTGACTTCATCGGGCCCAGATGGAGAGCTGCCCTTAACCTCTTCGTCGGACCTCTGAGAGCTACACTCTGAGGGGGGGAGGCCGACAGGGACCGTCGGGAGGGGCAGGAGGGGGTCGAGAGGGGGATAGCGAGGGAGGGGGGAGGAGGAAACCCTGGTAGAGGAATACGAGAATGCGAGAGTCGATGGGGGAGAGAGTCCGGGCGGTTCACAAGGCTGAGAGGGGAAACAAGCAAGGGGCTACGGGGAGGGATTCGCAGCGGGCGAGGGGGGAAGCCTGGGATCGGGGCCCTGGAAGAGGAACTAGGGAGGGGTACAATGGAAGGGGGAACCTGGGGAAGGCCATCCATCAGGCAAGGGCCCACTTGGGATTCCTTTGGGACAGAAGGGGGAGCCTCCTTGGTGGTCTAAGCCTGGGATCTGTGGCCATTGCGGGGGGGCCCGCGGGAGGGGGCCTGACCTGGTCGAGAAGGGGGTTTAGTGGGGAGAGAGGCATAAGCCTTCTTGGATATAGGGCATTGGTAGGGGAGGTGTCCCTAAGTGCAGTAGAGAGGGCAAAAAACAAGTTTGTTTTCGTAAATTAGGGTTTGACGCCAGAAGAAGGACCTAGAGGAGATGGACACAAAAAAGGGGAGTTCAGATTCTAGATTTGCATTGATGCAGAATATGGCATGGACCATTCGAGAGCCTACCTTGGTAGCGGGATCGAAGGCCACCAACTCACCGATCGACTGGGCAATGAGCCTTAGAACATCTTCGTGCCACAAGTGGAAGGGGAGCTCAGGGAGTCGAACCCAGACCGGGGCAAAGTTGATGCTTTGGGTGCTGGGATGGAAGTCAGCTCCATATCGCCTGAGGAAGAGGCTTTTGCGACCTAGGAACCAGGGCCCGCAAAACAAAATCTTTTCAGCATCATTGCTGTTGTTTAGTTTGATAATGAAGAATCCCTTGGTGAGGGCCACCAACTGAATATGTCCAAAAACTTTCCATTTGGAAGCCGCCCATTTGCGGATGGTTTCCATGTCCGGTCGCCCTCCCAGGAACTTCCCAACCAGGGAGGCAGAGGATCCAAAGACAAAGGATGAGTAGACCTCCTCTTGAATGGAAATGTGGGTGCCCTCGAGGGAAAGCCCTATGCCCAGGGCCCGAGGTTGGGCCCTGGCACCAGCCAGGATCTGCTGATAGGAGGGTTTGGGCCCACCCGGGGCAAAACCCTGCCTAGGATCTAGGGGATTTTTCCCTAGGCCTACACTAGCATCGAGGCTGGGAGGAGGCCCTAGGCCCAAGATGTCATCCCCGCCCTGGCCGCCAGTCTGCTCAGCCTCTAAGCCCTCCTCTGGTCCCGCCGAGGACCTTGCGGGCCTGGGCCTGGGCCTCGACGACCTCGATTTCGATCCCGATCCTGCGCTCGCCCTGGATCCTGCACCTGCTCCCGCTCCCGCTCCTGTTCCTGCCCCAGCTTCCGCTATCATTCTCGGCCAACTTAAAAATTGATTGTTAAAAAAACACTTATCTTTTATTCTTGGTTTTGCAAGTTTAAATTAATAAATTTGCTCAATCATAATTTTGTAAATAACCTATAAATATAATTATGATCATTAAAATTATATATAATTAAAAAAATATTATTGAAGGTTACTAATCTCACATTTACGAAGGATAACCATAGGTTATGGAAACGGCAATCAACCTTTAAATCAAAGACCAAAAAAGTTCAGTCAGTCTTCTAGTGCTAGCATGTTACAAACAATATTTTTAGAAACTTTTTTAGTTTATTTATTTATTTTTAGTAATATTAAGAAATGAAGTTTTTGTCAAAAATATTCCAAACTGTTACAACAACTTCATTACGGAGACACACACCCAGCCCCTCACACACTCATCCATGCCACGATTTCAAAAATGTTTAATTAACTATTTGGAGTTTTTTTATCCGGCGTAGGCCGCGGCTTAAACCGCGGAGCTCCTTCCAAGAATTGAGGGAACATGTAAACATCGACTTATATCAACTAACCTATTTCCTTTACAGCACAGGGAACAATGGGAATGAATGAATGAAAGATTTTAATTACGTCCACGAGACCCAAATATGGTCTATGGGACCTCAAATATGGAAGTACAACTACTCAAATCATATCATATGATCTTTAATATCTTTGAGAAGGTTGTTCCTTCTCCTGTCGATTTGTGTTAGCAATTCTCCAACTTTTTTTATTTTCCTGTCTTCAAATAAATCTGTAATAAACTCATTCCCAAGTGTTTCTTTGTATTTGTCACGGATATCCGAAAAACTCGGGCATTTATAGATGAAGTGTTCCTCTGTCTCTCTCGCCCTTGTCTTGCATAGAGTACATATCCTTTCTTCCCATTGTTCTTTGGGCGTTGTCCATCTCCCTGTTTCACATCTAAGCCTATGAGAGCTAGTCCTTATCTGAGCAATGAGATAGAGAAACAATTCATCTATAAATGCAGCACAGGGGCAGTAGAGATAGAGAAACAATTCATCTATAAATGCCCGAGTTTTTCAGATATCCGTGACAAATGCAAAGAAACACTTGGGAACGAGTTTATGACATATTTATTTGAAGACAGTAAAATAAAAAAAATTGGAAAATTGCTAACACAAATCAGCAGAGAAGGAACAACCTTCTCAAAGATATTAAAGATCATATGATATGATTTGAGTAATTGTACTTCCATATTTGAGGTCGCATAGACCATATTTGGGTCTCGCGGAAGTAATTAGAATCTTTCATTTCATTAAATAAATTTTTTTAAATAAACCACAATTTTTTAAAAATATCTCCATCCCTAAAATAAAAACCCAAAGTAAATTTCGGAAACACATGATCCATGTCGTAATAGGCAGACAACCCAACATCCAAAAATAATATTCGCTACCATGGGATTGACCAGCGAACATGGCCACTTCAACATTGCCAATACACCTTACTCCGTGTAAATATAATGCAATTCAGACCCGCAAGTTTAGTTATCGTGCAAGTCTTCAATTCAAACGAAGGAATTCGGGCCGGCTAATCTCTATCATAACAATGGCCGAAGGCAATTCAGAAAATCCCTCTTCTGGTAAGCATTATGTCACTTTCTCGACGGTTTTTCTTACACAGGAGGCTGCGATCTCTTTTTATCAAAACACAATATTAGAACTTCTATAGTGTGCGTTAAGGCTCTGTTCCGCTGATATTAAATTAAAACCCACTTATTCAACTTCCGTTCTAGATGATTCAACATTTTTGCAAAGTTCTTGAAGGCCATTTGATGGAAGAAATCACTGTAATTTTATTGTTTAGATGGAAATCGTGTACGGTTTAAATAATTCCTTAAATATTGGGAAAACATGTGTTTGAACTCAAAACTGTGGTTGCATTTCCAAGTTTTACTAAAATGAGTAGCTTGATTCACGAATCAACTCCAATTATGTACCGATTAGCTTTAAGGCACTGAACCAAGGTTCCAGGTGCATTCCCATACAGTTGGAGTGTACCTGCATGTATAAATTAACATCGAGGGACTGTGGACATATTAAAGATTTGAGAATGCTTTATGCTAGGCTTAAAGCTTATAAAAAGTGCCTCCGCACAGATGACCGCTCCTAAACTATCATACAACGCATTACATTTAGGTCGAAACGGAAATAACAATGTCTGACAGATGACTTGCACTCATTTGGCATGTAACATAAAGAAAAAGGGGAAAAATGTTTGCATTACAGAGCCCTTGCATTAGTAAGGATTGTTCAACCTCTGACTATCGCGTTAAGCTTTTCTATAATTGATGGGAATTTTTATCCATGCACGAGTACCAAAAACTTCTCATTTTTTAGTGATATGAATATTACATGAACTCGTTGATGCATCCCTTTATGGCACATAGACTTAACAGAGACATGAAAACAAGCAGACCTTGCCAGGGCAGGGTAAATCTCACTTCAAAACTCGTTGGTAATCTTAACATCGTTAGTATAAGTGGTGTATATTCATTGTTACAAAACAATAACATTCTTAACGGCTTCAGACTATAAAAATTTAAATGGCAACAAACAGATGTTTAAGGCCTGTCAGTGCAAAGGGAATATTTGCACATGCTCTAACTTCTGGCCCCTTAATTCTGGTCCCTTAATTGACTTCTTACGTGGGCATGCCTATTGGATGTAAGGTTATAAGTATTGAATAGAAAATACCCTCTATCATTTATCCAATAATATCATCGTGCCTTGCAATCAACTCCAAGAGTCTTCCAAAGTTAAAACACCTTCTATCAGTAAGTACCTTACGTAAGGTTCATAAATCAGCATGATGTAAGTAGAGAATACAAAAACTAAATGTACAAGAATCTATAGCAAGGTATTCAACTGTCATTTTAACATTAAACGCAGTGACATGAACAAACTGTACACATTCTGAGGAGTTTCCTTTGACTCTGACATGACCCCCCCCCAAAAAAAAAAAACAAACAAAGAAAAAAGCCCAAGATGCAGAAACACCTTATGCATAAATTGCTTTACACAGGCCTTCTTTGTATTGCTAATCATGAAAGCTCAATATGCAGCATAAACTAATATATTGCCTCAAAAAACAAATAATTAACATGAGTGAGACTGAGATACAATTTTGAAACGGTTATTGAAAGTTTGGAATGTTGAGTATCAAATAATTACATAGTTTTTATGAAAATCAACACAGAGATCAGCTTGGACACCCAAAATAAATATATTATAAACCTATTTCCGATTCGAATGAAGGAAGTTGTAGACTTTTAGTTATCCAAAGTTTGATGTCTTCAACTTTAGCACAGAACTCAATCTGATTAAACGATGAAAAACGATCTGTGAAATGAAAATATTTTGTAGATATCAAGATCCATTAATTTTGTGGGCCTAATATGATAGAAAGGACACCTTAACCAGAAATTAAAGGAAAATGTTGAAGTGCTCCACATGGGTTTAATAAAAACAAAAGTATGGCATAATACGATAAGTTTGAGTTGCCTACTTCTAGACATGATAAATACAAAGCAGACTCTTTAAGGAAGTTAAACCGTGCAAGAAGGGTGAACCCTCAAATGGGCAATTTAAGAGCCATTGGAATATGAAGCAAAAGGTCACAAGGTAATTAGTTGAACTGCCTTTCTGAAGGAAAAGGAAAGGTGAAATGAAGGGTCAACATAAAAGGAAAAGACAGTTAATTTCTCTCAATAAAAAGGGATAGGATTGAAGGTTTTTTTTTTTGATGAACTGCTTTTACACTTGTGCAGTTGCATACTTGTCCTTAGGAAGGGGATGATCTTGGAATAAGGACTTGGCCTATCTTACTATCTTGTGGGATGGACCTTGTATGTCACAAGAATGACTAAAGTGCAATTTATTTATTATTATTATTATTTTTTTAATTTTAAAAAGGTTGGGGGGCGGGGGCAGCTTTGCTTGCTTTTGGCCATTGTCATTGATGGCTTTGCTATACTTCACCAATTGTAGTTTCAGTTTAAGTTATGAAGTCATCCACAATTAGCTATTCTGTGAATAAGCACCATTCACGAAAAAAATAATTTTAGATAAGATAGGATGAGATAATTAAGAAAATTTTATTATGTCCACGAATGGCCAATAGTTTGATGATCACTTCTAAAACCAGCCTTCTCTCTCATTCTAAGCTTGTCCTAATCTAGTAGTTTTGAGATTGTTAACTTTCTATGTCGAGGTAAAAGACTATATAAAATATTGAACACAAATTAAAGAAACAAGCATCTATATGAAAGAGTCATCACAACTGGCGATTGTATTAATAAGCACAATTTATCTGACAAATCATTTTAATCAGAACATAGAGTATTATAGTGGTTCTTGGATTGTTAACTTTTTGTGTTGAGGAAAACAACAATAAAGAATATTAAACACAGATAAAAATTCATGCATCCACATGAAAGATACACATTTAACATGTAAATACCCTCTTAGTGTGAAATGCTCTATAGAAAACTTTGAACTTACAGAAATTTTTCTTCCCTTTGGACCCATACATCATAGAAATTACTATAGTGATCTCCTTTATTTTTTTTAATTGTTTTTGTCCTCCCATTTTTTTAAATTGGTTCTATGGGATTGAAACAGGCCCCAATTGTATTACATTGTGACAAAGTGCTTTTATAACAACTTGGCAATTATGTATGTATGACTTGGCAAGATTTGAACCTGGTTCTCTCCTTGAAAAGTCAAGGAATTTAACGATTTGAGCTAATGCCCTTTGATGTTTTTGTCCTCCATTTGAAAATGACCTTTAGATGATTTTATTTTGATTTTTTATTTAGTAATTTGATGTGTGAATGGAAGTTATGTTTGTTACAAACTTTTCTTCTTTTCCATGCTGACATGGCAGTGAAGGGATGTCCTACTGTTGCCTTTAGTTACGTAGGCTTCTTGGATCAAAGAGAATCATTAACCTCGCTGAAGTTAAATGGTAGGCTTAGTTAGTATGAGAACACCAACTCAATTATCTTGAATTCCAAGAGTTTTGTACATCTGAAATATGAAATACTCTATTTCTGCTACATCATCAACTAAGATTCATATCATCTAAGAATAACCTGTCCTGAAGAGCCTGATTGAGTTTAGAAGCTTTCTGGGCCTAACACACTTCTACTGCTGGTTTGTTCTTGTTTTTTCATACATTTCTTGGCCACTTAATCACATCATGCTTGTCAAGGTTGCCTTTTGATGGACTCGTCTTCAACAATAGGCATTTGGAGAGTTGAAGAAGCTCCTCTGTTTAGAGCCAATGCTTCTATGCCTGACATAACTCAATGTTTGAAGATTGAGAATAAGGCTTTGGACTATGCCCTTAGAGCCGTCTTGATGCAGCATGGTCACCTTATTGCCTGTCATTTCAGAAACCTTCAGTGATATAGTTCAATTCTATTTACCCATGAAAAGGGATTGTAGGCCATCATCCAAGCTGTTCGACAATGGCGCCATAACATCATGGGTAAGGAAACCATCATCCATTTTAATAATCAGCGTTTGCAATTTTTGCATATTCAGAGTATGCAAGAAAATGCACACCATATGAAATGGATGGCATATCTTCAACAATTTCATGTCATCATCAAGCATCATAAGGGCAAGGAGAATCAAGTAGCTGACTATTTGAGTTGACCTCTAGTCCAAGTGCTTTTGACTTTTATGGACATGCAAGGCCATAACTTCTGAGACTGTGAAATGCTGTATCTTAGTGACGTTGACTTTGCGCAATTCACTACCAACCGGTAGAGGCCAAGTGGATGCTAGAGCACTACCTTAGTGATGGACTCTTGTACCCCTACCTACTGTCTAGCATCCCTTGCCAACACTTGATCTAGGGGCACTATTCTAAAGTGGTCAGACATTTTGGTGTCAACAAGACTCTTGCAGCGCTACAAAAACATTTTCAATGGCTGTACATGTGCCAAGATGTAGAGCTCTACATTAAATCTTGCGTTCTTTGCAACATTGTGAAGCCAACAAACAAGAAGTTGGCATTGGACGCAACATTACCTGTTCTTTCCAGTTTGTGGGAATCCATTAGCATGGATTGGTTGCTAGGCCTGCCTTCCGCTAAACATTGAAATGACTGTATCCTTGTTGTGGTGGATAGTTTTTCAAAGATGGCAATCATGGTGTCATGTAAGAAAAGCATTGATGCAATGCAAACTGCTCATTTGTTTTCTAGCATGTATTGATTTTGTGTTCCAGAATCCGTTGTGTTAGATTGTGATCCCAAATTCATCAGTCATTTTTGGTGGCATTTGTGGAATCTGCTTGACACTCGACTAGATAACTCTTAGCCTTGCATCCTTAGATTGATGGATAAAGTAGTGAACAAGTACACTTGCTTCAAATGGACAACCATAACCACTAACGCACATCAGATGAAACTTTGCCATACATCCAACATTCATACAATAGGGCTTTGCATAGCTCCATCAGGCATAGTCCTTTTTAGACATGTCATGTGTTTCAGCCTAGCGCTCCTATAGACGTCACCTTCCACGCACTTATCAATGCCTAGATGCCAACTCCTGTTAAGGAAATGGGTAAAGTAGAATGCTTTCTACAACACATCTAGCTTGTTATTCAAGGAAGTTTAAAAGATACTTGAGCATCAATCACAGAAGTACAAAGAGTGCCAAGATCAATGCTTCCTAAAGCCACATTGAAAAATCAAATCTCTGCACTATGGTCCTTCTAATATTTTGGATGTAGCAGGAGAGAATACTTTTGTTCTTGATTTGCCTCCATACTTGGGAATGCATCCAGTTTTTAATGTAAATCTTCACAAGCCATACTTACCACCCTTGCTTGATCTTGCAACAGTGCGACACGCTTCAGATTTGGATTTGGCTTACCTGCTTTGTCAAATCAGGTAATTGATTCCATTCCAAAACGCACTTGCCAAGGAATACACAACCTATTTAAGTTGTCAAAGTCAGTCAATTTATAGCAAAGGCCATTTGACCAACTCAAGCATCTATTTCCTCAGTTAGAATCAGATGTGATGGGGACTGTCACTCCTCAAGAGTGTATAAATGGTTCAAGCAAAGCAGGGCTTGCTCAACTCCTCATCAACCTAGGCGTCAAGCTGGTTGAAGCTTAGAAGCCTTGGCGCCCATTCAGACTCTTTGCTCAGCAGCTTAGCGCCATATGGTGGCAACATAAAACATGTCTTTAACTTGACTCTGGGTCCAACAAGCACCATCACCAAAAAAGTGTCAACGTCAGTCTATCAACATCAAGGCTAGAACTAAGGGTGACACTTGGCGCCAATGCATTTTGTCAGACTCAGATTCTATCACCCACATGGAAGAACTTCTCAGCATCCAACATCAGTAACAAGGCCATGACTGATAGATCCTATTACTGATCACCTTATCAACTAATGCCAAACCAATAAGACATGTGAATAGCTTTGTAACTGTTCTTTTTTGTTGCTTCTTGATCGATTGAGAGGGAACCACTTAGCTTCCAACTGTATTTGTATCTGCTGTAAATGTTGTATATAGTTTGTTACGGCAGGAGAGTTATTTCTTCTGTTCTTTTTATCTTGTCTGGTCCCTTTGCTTTCCCTTATGTTACTTTTGTCATTGCATAGTATCTTAGCACCCAGTGGCCACTCTATAGCGCAACCTAGTCCCTGTACCTGTGGTTAAAGCTTAAGGTTGTTGACTTTGTTGTCTGAGAGCTTTGTATTCTTCAGTTCAATTACCTTTTCCTTATATGTACTGTTGGTTACGAATCTGCCATGAGGAAAGGATTTGTTGTTAATGCGCCCAGATTCGCCCACCAGATTGAAAGGCCGGAAGGAAGGAATGCCTTCCGTGCCAATCTCCGGAGAAGGCCGACTTCCTGTGGGGGTTGTGTTAAGATAAGAGTGCAGGGAAAGAGATAAAAGTGCAGGAAAGAGATAAAAGTGCAGAAAGAAATTCCAAATGTGATTGGAGTTGGGTGGGGGGAATAAGCAGCACGACAACGAATCAATCACCACTACTAACAGCATTCATCTACAAACATACATTGAAACTACAGCTATCAGCGATCCTATGTATCCTCTATCTATGCATTCCAGGAATACTTGGCCACCAAATGCCGGAGTCCAGAGTTCAGTACAACAACAAGCAATGACACAAGAAACATGAGGCAGAAATGACAAGGAGAGGCAGCATACAAGATAAAAGACAGTAAGCAGAGCCAAGTGTATGTTTATATTTGAGGCAAACGCACAGCTACAATTGTCCCCTAGCAGTATATTCCCCTTCCACCACCTATAATGAAAACGTGGTGGGTATTTATAGCCCAATTTCCCCCCGATTACATTCATGGGCACAAAGTCCCAGACAAGACAGTAGCTGACACGAGCGGCTGAGGAGCTGCTGATGCTGACTTCTGTCGGGCAGGACTGTCCTTGCAACATGGTGTCCTTGAAGGCGGTACAGCTACATGGCAGCGCGTTGGGTCAAATCTTCGGTCAGCAGGAATGCGGGTAGGTGCGGCAGATGGCACTTCACATCGGCTTAAATGGTGACAGTTGGCGCCGGTAGTGTAGCCCATACTTTGTCCTTGCGCGGTCAAGTCTTGGCTCGAATCCCGAAGATGGATACTTGTCGGATGCTGAGGTATGACACGTGTCTGCCTTGAAAGGCAGCTTATCCAACTTCGCCCAGGATTCGGGCGCTATCGGGTTGCGCAGTTTGAAAACAGCGCAGTTGGAAGGCCTTCTTGCCTTAGCATTTTTTGAGTTGGCTTTGCCCAACTGCGCACCGGTCAGAGGGCGCACTCCGACTTCGCTGCGAAGTCGGGTGTCACACCGGTGCTTGCTTTCTTCTTCCGCTGCTCGGATTGCGCACTGGAAAAGGGGCGAACTCCGACTTTGCTGCGAAGTCGGGTGTCGCCCAGGTGCTTAGCCATTTCTTCTACTGTTCGGATTGCGCTTGGAAAGGGCGAACTCCGACTTCGCTGCGAAGTCGGGTGTCGCCCAACACTTAGTTGTTATCGCGGACCGTCCCCTAGTGTGCCCAGAAGAAGGGCGCACTCCGACTTCGCTGCGAAGTCGGGTGTCGCCCCTGACACTTAGTCAGATTTGCGTTGATCCTGCCTACTTGCGCACTTCGGGCTCCCTACTGCGCTCCAAATGAAGGGCGCACTCCGACTTCGCTGCGAAGTCGGGTGTCGCCCCAACACTTAGAATTTTAGGAACACCTCTGAAATTTTACTGGGGGAAGAAAGGGAAAAGAAGAAGGGGGAATGAAATTGCAAGGAAGAGGGAGAAAGGGAGAAATGAAGAAAAGGGAAAATGAGGAGAAGGAAAGGAAAAGAGCAGCTCACTTGCAGAAACCAAAAACATGGCACCCCGTGCAAAATGTGGCAACATTCTTGGCGGCTCGCGGGGTGTCGAGCTCGCCTCGACGCAAAGAACCATGCCTTTATCCTTTGGGTGCAGAGGAACTTCCTTCCCCTGCCTTCTGCTGCTCTGGTCGCTTCCCTTGGGGCAACTGTTCTTCTTCAGGTTCACTTTCACCAGTTGCCTCCTCAGTCTCGCCTTCTGAATCTGAAGGTTCTCCACTTTCGGCCTCCCGCTTGCTTATGCGTTCGAACGCAGCCTTAGCTTGATCCCAGACTGCGGCTTGGAATGGAGTGGGGTCGCTGATCTCTCTGAGTACTGCGTGGAATGCAGCGACCGCGTGCAGGTCAATGGTGTTATATCTTTTTCCCAACTCCTCAAGGGAAGAGTTGATCTTGCAGTACTTTGACACCATTTGGGTGACCTGAACTTCTTGAACTGGCTCTGTCCAGCTATCAATTTCAGCTGTATCTGCCTCGAAGGACAACCAGTTCTTCTTAACCTGCTCAAGGGTGAGGAACTCACCATCTCTGACGTAGCTCGGGCACCCGTGCTCGGACAGAATATGAAAGGGCGCCAGGAGAATGTGTCTTTCATGCTCTAAGGCGTCCAACGCCTTCCTGGCCGTTCTGATCTTTTCTGTCCTGGCAAAATAAGTGTGCAAGGTTACCCTTGCATCTGCCCACTCTGAGGCAAGTTGGGACATGGGGGCGATTTGGAAGCCTTTGCGCTCTAACTCTTCAAGTTTCATAGCCAGGTCCAACCATTGCCTCGCATGGTGTTCGACTTCCTCTACCACAGGCTTTCCCTGGGCAGACACTTCTTCAATCCTGGATACGAAATCCAGAACTGATAGGGACTTGACAAGGTTGGGCTTGCAACCTTGTAGCAGACTAGCGCGCATCTCCTTTGCTTTGCTCTTGGAAAAGGCCGTCGCTTGTGATGCTTTCTCTGCAAGCTGCGACTGCGCCTGTTTCAGCGAATCTTGCAGTTGTGAAACCTGCTCTAGCGCTGCTTTTCTCTCTTCTGCGGCCTCCTGCTGAGAGGCGGCCAGCTGAGCCTTAAGATCTTCTACTTCTTGCTGCGCTGACCCCAACTGCGCAGTAGCCCTAGCCAAGTCCTCCTCGAGTTGCCTTGTGGTATTCTGCAGTTGGAAAAGCGCCTCCTGGGTCTCGAGATGCTTGACAAGGAGGTTGTCTGTTCTACGACGAATACCACGGATCTCGTATTCCTCGTTGATATCATCAAAGTTCTTCTCCTTTGTCTGAAGCTCATAGTCAGCCTCGGTCATGTCACGGAGAGGCTTCTTTACCTTTGGGACCAACTTTTCTGTTGTAAGCACTCTCCGATCTAGGTCAAACTTGGTTCGCTTGACCGGGGCGGCTATCTCTTCGGCCCTTCTGTGCTTGACGCCCTGAAGAAAGGAGGTTGATCCCCCCACGGCTCTTACTGCTAGAGGCTGGTCCTCGGTGATACTCATGAAATCGAGGTCTTCCAACGTCTGGGCTTGCTGCGGCATTTTCCCTGCGAACAGTGAAGTAGGAGGGATACCAGAGGGGGTAGCAGCCTTTGAGGGCGACCGGGTCCTAGGGGTGACAGGAGTCTGAGTGGATGGCACTGGTAGGGTTTCGGTCGGCTGGGGCGAAGGATGCGGAGATGAGGGAGCAGCTTCAACGCTGGCTGCGGGTGAAGGCTCTAGGGTTTGGCTCAGGGATTGAAAGGCATTGGGATCCTGAGCAAACTGGTCAAATGAGTGCAGGCCGCTAGACGGCGGGGTAGCTTGGGAAGCGGAAGACACGGCTACGGCTTGCCCTGATGAGGTGAGAGATGGGGCTTTTGCAGGGCTGACGCGGACTTGGGCAAGAGGGACAGAGGACACACCTGCGGGCTCCGCCTGAGCCGACGCTGGAGGGCTGGTTGCGGCCTGGATGTTTGCTTGTGGTTCGAGGCTGTCTAAAGAGACAACCTCCGGCGCTGCTGCTTGCGGCTGCTCTGCGGCCGATTGCTGCATTGGCTCCTTAGGCCGCTTGGTCCTCTCGACCTTTTTCTTCTTCTTTTCTCCCGACGCTGCGGCTGGTCCAGAAGGAAGAGGCAATAAAGGGGCGGCAGGCGCTGATGTCCCCACGGTAAACTTGTACCTGGGTCGCGCTGGAAGAATACCTGCCGCACTTGGTCTGTCGGTCGCGGCGTGGACGTCTTTTCGTTGGAGGGGCCAGCTCGGGGAGTTGACCGTTCTGAACTTTGTGCCGCTTCGGGCACTGCCACAGGAGCTACGAGCTGCATCGGGCCCACTTGGCTGCTGGTTGGAGTCGCGCTGGAAGTCGCTGGAGTTGACAATGACTGAGAGGTAGCCCTTCTTTTATACCTTATATTTGCGCCTCGGGGAACGCAATTGCGAAATTCAAAGGGCTGCCACGTGTCGACGTGTTCGTCATAAAGTGCCGAAAACTCATCATCAACAACAAGGTTCCTCCGGCT
Organism: Wollemia nobilis; assembly: GCA_028583015.1. Lineage (NCBI taxonomy): Eukaryota > Viridiplantae > Streptophyta > Pinopsida > Araucariales > Araucariaceae > Wollemia > Wollemia nobilis. The sequence continues at coordinate 12,332,158 of JAQPPZ010000754.1, read as the reverse complement.
TGATTTGTCGTGTTGCGTGCGACACCTCATCTTCCAGCATTCGAGGATTTTGTCCTTATGCCAGTTGAGTGGCGCCACCTTAGCGAGGAACTTCTTGAAGCCAGCTGACTCCATTCGATGGTCCGGGTTTCGCTCTGGATCGTAGGTGACCTCCTCACAGTAAAATTCATGCCATGGTGGCCATGATTGCATCAAGTGGATGCGCCAGTGGAGGTCTGCACCTGTCCTGTTTCTTCTTTCTTGCATGATTTCAGCTCTAGGACAGATATGAGTGAACTTTCCCCGGACCCCGATTGGGTCGTACTTCCAGCGTTGCGGTAACATAATCAGGCCCATATCAATCAGCTCCCGCTCAAGATAAACGTGTTGCCCGATTTCGAAGACTTGAATATTGGCCCAGGTCATAGGATATTTAAATATGTGACCCTTCTTTTTGCCCTGGCCAAATTCCTCTTCGACGTAATCCATCTGCCGCACCACCTCCATCCCGAACTGATGGTCAGTGCAGAAGTAGGGCAGCAAACACGACTTTCCCTTGAACCCGTAGATTCGAACAACGATGCCCTGAGTCAGCCTGAAGGTATCCCCGAACTCATTGTTCCACAGATACTTCGTCATAACCGCTGGTGGGCGAGTCGCGCCACGGTTGAACAATCCCATTGCCTGGCCCAGAAATTGAATATTGAAATCATAAAATGAGCCCTTCCTGTACAGGACCTCAGTCCATTCGTACACGGGGAGCGGCTCTCCTTGTTCGCTCATTTTCTTCAGGTTAGGGACGTTCATCCGGTAATGCATGTGATACAGGCATAGCCATGTGAGGAAGGAGCAAAATCGCAAGTCCGTCGACTGCTTCTGCTGCAGTCTAACCAGGTTCGAGTGTATTGCATATGCTAGCCAATCCGCCCAGTCGTAGAAGATAGGGCGCTTCCCACTCTTTTGCGCCGTGGAATCATAGAATTCCCCGTGTAGGATACACTCGGCCATCGCCAACTGAAAAGGCCGTACTACTTTGTCTGAGTCGCAGCCGAGGACCCACGCCAGGATGATATAGATATATCTGTTTTCAAATCGGTCCAGCGGTATGGGGCCAGTCGGCCACTGTCCAGCCGCCAGCGGAGTCTTCAGCTCTGAGTCCAGAAACTCTCTCATCCGCTTCGTCTGAGAAAATCTGCCGGTCTGCTTGTCTATGTTCACCCTTCTGACAATTGCGTCGGGGCTATACTGAAGTCCTGGGGCGAACGTTGGCTGGATACTTTCTCGGAAAAGAGTGAACAACACCCTTCCTTTGTTATCGCAGACCTGCCGCGCAGCTGGTTTGTAGTATTCAGCAATCGCTTCAACCAGCTCCGGGCACCAGTGGGTCGGAGGGCACAGGAACCAGTAAAGGTTTGACTTGTACGCAGCTCCGAGGTGGTGGGAAGGCGAAACCTTATCTACCCACTTTGCGATGTTCAGACGCAGCTTCGAGAGACTGATGGAAAAGGAACCATCCTTGTATCCAGACAAGCGATTGATTGGTGGCGGCAGAGTCTGGCCAACTACGGGTCTCTTCATTCGGGATTTCGCTTTCTTGTCCTTCTGCGGCGCTGCGCTCTCATGAGCGCTAGACTCTGGAGATTCCTCAGCTTCGCGCGGTTCTTCACTAGATTGGCCTGTACGGGCGCCTTCCCCTTGTCCATCCTTGTCGAAACAACAGAGACAGGAACAACGGCTTCTGAGCTTGTCAGATTTATTCCTTGCAGTCAGGGAGTCAGCTCGAACAATATGAATTTCCTGGCCACGCCAGGGTCCTTTTGTAGACAGTGACTGCAACATTAATGGCGCGAGGGAGGGAGTTAAGGCAGTTAACTTTGGGTTGGTGGAGCCGTTATGATTTTGGCGGCTGTGCATGAGCTTTTTTTTTAGAAAAGCGTGCTTTATTAGTCACACCTTACCCTTTAAATGCATCATCATTGGTAATTGCGCAATCATTTAAAACCTTCCTTGATCGTTGTGCCGCTGCTGACGTCACCGCCACCATTCGGGCACACTTTTCAAAGAAGAATTTTCAAGTCCACAACCCAACTTAGCCTTGTGCCGAACTTCGCCCGGGGCCCACACTTATGATTTTTCGTGTTTTTTGCGGTGAGCTGTTCGGACTTCGCCCGAAATTCGGGGCGCAGTCGGACTTCGCCCGAAAAACGGGCGCAACTCGGACTTCGCCCCAAAAACGGGCGCAACCCGACTTCACCCAGCAACAAGGGCGCAGTCCGACACTTGGCATTTCCTTGTAGTCTGCTACCCAACTACGCCCTTTGGAGAGGGCGCAGCTCGAATTCGTTGCGAAGTCGGGTTGGGCAGCCAGACTTAGACATTTTAGCTCTTTTTTCAACTACTTTCTTCCCTACTTCGCACCATTCGATGAGCGCTACCCGACTTCGCTGCGAAGTCGGGGATTTGCCTCAGACCTACTTGGGCTACTCGGAAAACTAAAACTGAAAAACAATTGAAATATTTACATGCTGAAAACTGAAAAGAAAAAAAAAGGAAATCTGTACAAGGAAGGGCCCCTTCGGGCGCCTTCAGTGGCGGTACATTTTCAGGTGGAACCCGTTGACGGGAATGGGGAGAGGATGTCCCTCCATGTCCCGGAGCACATATGCATTGAACTGATTCACCCGGGCAATCTGATAGGGGCCCTCCCAGAGGGCATCAAAATTTCCATGGTTGCCGGGTTTGGCCTTCAACGAGTCCCATTTCAACACTAGGTCCCCGATTTTGAAAACTCGGGTAGTGGTGCATTTTGCGAACCAGCCTTGGGTTGCTTCAGCGTGCTTGGTGAAGGCCTGGTACGCTTTCTCTCTGTTTTCCTCCAACTGCAGAAGTTGGCAAAGTCTGTCCTCTACTGGATCCCCGTTACCTCTCTCTTCATCAAGCATCCAGAGAGCGGGTATTTCAATGTGAGTTGGCAAGACAACTTCTTTGCCGTACACGAGCGCATAAGGGGACGTTTTGATGGACTTTTTGAATGAAATTCTGTCCGCCCATAGCGCCCGATCCAGGAGTAGGTGCCAAGTCCTCTTGTTATTCTCCACTGTCCTTCGGATGATCTTCAGTAAATTCTTGTTGGTGGACTTGGCGAGACCATTCCCCTGCGGGTAGTAGTTGGAAGACATCTTGTGATAGATGCCAAATTTGTTGGTGTACTCCGTGAGTACTACGCCTGCGAACCCCGGACCATTGTCCGTCACTATTGACTCGGGGACCCCGAAACGGGTAATCAGGCTCTTGAGGAATCTGATGACCGTCTCTTGGTCGGCGTTCTTTGTGGGGATCGCCTCTGCCCACCGCGTGAAGTAGTCGGTGGCGGTTAAGATAAACTTGTGGCCTGCTGCAGAGTTCGGCGAAATCACCTCGATGAAGTCCAGACCCCATTGCTGAAATGGAGTCTTGGCTTGGATCGGTTGAAGGGGCAGGGGTGCTTTTCTATTTTTGCCAGCAAATCTCTGGCATTGGATAAACTTTTTTTCAGTAAGAAGTCTTGCAGAGATCTAAGAAGAAATTTTTTGCATGCAATGAAGTGAAAACAGATTCTTCAATTCTTCAAACAAAAAATAACCTTGATCTAATACAAAATTAAGCTTTAGTTTTCATAATGGCTCATAATTTGAGGATTGAGAAAGGGGGGTGAGTAATAAACAACCGTCCACTTTCTTGCATCACTCTGCAAAGGCTGAGCAAGGACTATCTCCTCCTTAGGGATAGTCTCCTCATGAACAGGCTTCTCCTTCTAGAGTGTAGTGTCTCCCTCTCCATCTAAGGCCTTACCTACTCATCATCGTGCATCCTTATGGAAGGTGAAGTCTCAAAGGGGATCACAACCTATGCGAACTATTTGGGAGGTGATTTGAGGTCAGGGTTCTTGTTGAAATCATGCCACTCCAAGGAGGGGTCCTTGTCCAAGTCGATCGGCACATTGCTTCCATCTCAATGGGCCTCCTCATCATGTGTGGCCTCATCTATGTGTCTCTTGTTTGCAGCTTACACTGCGCTCTCCATAATCACATCAATGTCGGTGTACTCCTTCATTAAGGTGAAATCAAATTGCTCCATCATCACAACTTCTACTTGCATAACCTCTTGCATGACATCCTCCTTCCTTATCTTCTTGTTGTACTATGCATGCTCTACATCAACATATGGAACATCTAGCGCGAGGTCTATCTCCTGCGTAACCTCTTCCTCTCGCACAATTTCCATCTCTTGTTCTACGTCCTGTGCAACCATCTCCTCTCATGATAGATTGTCTTGGGTAGTCGACTACACGATTCTCACTGCATGTGTCAGTTCCACTTCCTCTTGTGTAGTCTCATCTTGAGGAAGTGTGGGTGGGATAACTCTCAACATGTTATTGTCATTGGAAGGGTTGCTCCAAGCTACTCAATTGTTCTTCTCATTAGACATGGTATTTTATTGGAAAGTGATCTAAAATCCAACATGGTATGAGAGCCTACTCAAAGCAGTGTCATTCAATCAAGCAAAAGAATTCCTTCTCTCTAGGACAAAAGAAGCAAAAGAATAAGAAAATCCTCTTTGAGGAAAATTTTTAAAAGTTTGAATTTTGACCTTTTGGTGCTTGTTGGCCACGGATCCGCCACCTGGGAAGGACTTGGTGTGTCAATGCGCCCTAGACCCGCAGACCAACATTGAAAGGATGGGAGGAAGGGATGCCCCCCGTGCCGATCTCCGGATCTTGGGGGTTTTTAGATAAGAGTGCAGGAAAGAGATTAAAAAAGGGGGTAAAGGGAACATGAAAGAGATTGAAAAAGATAAGGGAATAGGAAAGAGATGTAAATATCATGCGTTTCGGGTGGGGGGAGAACAAGCAGCATGATCGCAAATTTGCATCCGAACCAACAACAATTAAAACAAAGCATGTAACAGAAACTGCAGCTGTTATTCTACCCTATGTATCCTTTTGTTTAGTATTCCAGATCCAAATAATCACCAATGCCCAAATCTAGAATTCAGAATTCAGATAGAAAGAAATATAAATGGACATGAAGCAGAAATACTAGTAGAAGGCAGCATAAAAGACAAAGACAAGAAGCAGAGCCAAGGATGCTTTGAATTAATTAGAAGGTGGTCCGTCACAAGAGAGTCCTCTAGCAATATGTCCCCCCTCCACCCTTGTACAATGAAATGAGGCTGCTATTTATAGCGCAATTTTTCCCCGATTACATTTTGGGCACAAAATCCTAGACCTGACAAAAGCTGCAAAAGCTGACAAAAGCGGCTGATGTTGACCTCTGCGGGTAAAGAATGTACTTGCAGCAAGGTCCATCTGAAAAATTAGCAGCTACGTGGCAGTGCGGTGGATGATGCTTCGAGTCAGCTTGACTGAGGGCAGTTGAGGTACAATAAGTCAGTTCACGCTCGCACACCTCCCGTCACATCTCTGACTCGAATCTTGAGGCTGGACACCTGTCAGAATCTGATAAGGGGAAAAATCTGCCTTAGGAGCTCGTATTTTCTTTCTTGCCTGACTTCGCCCAAAATTGGAGCGCAACCGGGCAGCGCAGGGGGGAAGTAGCGCAATTGGGAAGGCCTCCGTGCCTTAGAAAATTTTTGGGCAGGTTTCAACGTTCTTTCTGCCCTATTGCGCACAGGTCAGTGGGGGAAGCCCGACTTCGCCGCGAAGTCGGGCAGTCCCAGCACTTAGCTGTTTTCTTCAAGTGAGCTGCCCAACTGCGCACAGGTTTGAGGGCGCAGCCCGACTCCGCTGCGAAGTCGGGTGATCCCAACACCCTCATTGACAATGCCCAGGTGCGCACAAAATTGAGAGCGCAGCCCGACTTCGCTGCGAAGTCGGGTTGCGGCAACACTTAGTAAAATTTTGGGCTCAGCTCCACACATCAGCTCCCCAAGTGCGCACAAAATTAAGAGCGCAGTCGGGCGGGGCCCGACACTTAGTCAATTTTTTGGCCCGAAATTGAGCTTCTTGGTCCTGCTTCCCGGGGCCATAACTTTTGATCCGCTGACCCGATCGCCTATTATAATATATCGTCGGAAAGCTAGCGAAAAGATCTGCAATGATAAAATATCCAAAGCTTATTTCATCCATTTTATCGCCCCCGTTTATGGCCTGCGAAAACCCGAACACCTCCGCATGCTCTTTGCCGCTTTAAAGCTCCATACTTTATCAAAAAATTTAATGTGGCAAAATTGCCAACAGTGCCTTCTTTCAAGTGCTAGTTCTTAAGATGTCATTTTTGCGCACCAAAGCTCTTATGTCCTTTGTGGTATTTTGTGTATTTTCAACAGAAGGAAGGAGTCTTGTCCTCCCCTCTTAAAAAGTGTTTTCACCCTATCTCCAATTGATGGCGGAAGGTATACTGGCGAGCATGAACGTTTTAGGAATACACAGGCACAAGATTGAATTGTGTTGCCATTTCTTTTCCTCCCAGGCTGTTTTCAAAGGGCCTTTTCTAGGCAGCGAACGATTTAAAAAGATGTCTCACTGCCTACTTCTGAGATGATCCTCTAGTGCAACGACGATTCTTTTTTGGAGGCTCGAGGTCATGGGATCAAATCCCAATTTTTTTGCATGCTTACAATATTCCAAGTCTATGAAAGAAGGTTATAGGTTTGCACATAATCTCCAAATCAGCACATGGGGCATATTGGCAAGAGCAACTCTTCTCAGGGATTTCGATGCAATAGGGCATGGGTTCAAATCATGCCAATCCTTTTTTGGTCAAGACTGTTCTTTATTTGGGCTGGAAGAATGTACTTTTCTACACAAGGTAGGCATTTTGTTTCTATCCAACTTATTGGACGACTTGGCAATCTTAGCTTTTTTTTAAGGCCATTTCAGCACAAGTTGCAGGGTAAAATCTGGTTGACATTTCTCATTTTTGTTGTGTCATGCTCATAGGGTCTTCAAAGGGATTGTGCATTATGAACTCAACATCATCCCTTGCTTCCTCAGTCAATGCACTTTTTTTTTTAAGCCTTTTTCATCAAGAAGGTTTCGGGTTCTATTCACTCACGTTTTTAGTTGATGCAAGGTTGTTCCAGTCAGAAATGAAGGCATAATCTTTTTATTGATATTCCCACCCCTTTGGTCGTCCGTTACCTTAGCCAACACATCTCTTCTGAAAGTTCTCCAACTGGAAGATCGTGAGGCCTGTCTTCGGTGAAATCTTCTTGTGCTTCTTTTTTAAGCGCACTCTTTCATATCAACCACATGGTGCAGTCCTTCACACAACAAGCGCCAATTAGCATGGCAGTTGGTACCATTCTTACTTGCTCAAGGTTAGAGGTTCAAATCACAACTTGTCCATCTTTTTGAGGGCAGCAAGTCTTTGTTTTTGTGTGTGCATGCACCTCGCCTACCTCATGGGACAGGACGCACCTTTTGATAATCAACATCCATGTAGGGGCACAAGGCTACCTCAACTAGCTTAGTGCACTTGCCTTACCCTAAAGTTGTTAGTTAAAATATTTGGGCAAGCAATTTGTGAAGACGGGGGTCAGCGTGGCCTTACAAAAACCTTTTTTACCTATATAGTAGAGTCCAAACCAATCAAACAATACCAAGTGTCATTCACCTATTTGCATACTCAGCATATGTGGCAGCATCGAGTCAGATAGGTTTCAGTGACATTGCTGATAGGTGGCACCTATCATCATACAACACGTGGCAAGCAATGGCTGGCTCATTTACCTCTTAAGCTTTGGAGGCTTAACTTTTTCATTTTTACCCTACTAATATGATCACCCTTCCAGAGGCCATAACTTTTTGCATCAAAAGCATTTCGAGCCAATTTTATTTTTCCAGATTGCACGGTTTTTCAAGCTCTATGCATAGGTGACATCAGTTCAAGGACTTGTTATAATGCCGTAGGTGATTTTTTGGCTGCAAGAGTAGGCTTTGGATGGTTAGCGCAAAGTACGACTTTTTCCAATGGGTCCCTTTCTAACCACGGGTGCTGATTATTCAGAAACCTGCTTGTTGCTTGATGATTCAGTTGTTTTCTTTTGAGATGGCAAGACAAATTAGCGCAAAGTACGACTTTTGGAGCTGTTGTTAGCTTTGCTACAACTTCTTGCCATTGCAGTCTTCAACCTATTTTCTAGATTTAAGGCTTGGTCAGAAGCCTTTTAGTCCGATGTTGGGGGCACAATCCTCATCTTCTTCCAAAAATTCGAAGGAAGTCCATCCATGAACCACCATATTTGGAGTCTATTGGCAGGTTGGTTTTCCATTTTGCCAATAAGCTTCTTACAATGATGGTTCTAAGACTTGGTGTCGTCATCCTTCTTTTGTTTGGTAATATAAATTTCATCTCTAATCTTTGTATTATTGTGATTCCTTTTCAAAATCTCATTTGAGGTCTACCACGATAGCTTCTAGTTTGTTATTACAACTTTGAGTGTAGATGGGATTAGTTTCATCTTCACCACATTGTTTGTCTCTCTGATTGCTTTCCATCTTGTTGTGCAAGTACAAACATGGCAAAAGTGATCCTCCTTCCCATTTCCAAGAAAATTTGGAAACTTTTGCTTGCCTGCTCTTGTGGCAACCATCGTTGGCTATGCTATACTTGCTTTTACTCTTGGTGATGTGCTAGTCGGCTGATCTTGTTCATTGGCTAACAACCCTTCCTCTAACGCCTGGTCAAAACTCAAACATCTATGCTCTTAATCTTGGTGGTGTGTTGGTCGGCTGACCTTGTTTGTCTACGCAAATATCTTCGTTAAAATGGACTTGTTTGTCTGTGTGCATATCTTATCCACATATGTTCTTGGTGCAAACAACTTCTATGCAAACATCTTCTCCATCTTCTGCGTTCATGTTTTCTTCAATGTGTTGTATGTTTGCTATCTACTTGTCTTTTGTCGACAACAACAATGTTTCCCACCATGATTCTGGTTGATGGTTTCTTTCCACATTGGAAACCGTCCTTTTCATTTGAGGACTTCCCTCCTCTCAATGGGGCCACACATGTTCATTCTTTGGCAACAATATTCCTTCTGTCACCTAGACGGTGTCGTTGCTATTGTCAGTGTTTTCGTTCTGATGGAATGGGCACCAACTTTTGCACACCATGTCTTTCCTTGTCTCGAGGGGGCTTTGTAGAAGGTTCACTTTCTACACTTCTGTTCATGGAATGGGATCTCATGGTTGCATCGTACTCCATTGCGCGTCCCCACACACATTCTCTTCATCACATTCATCGTTTGGTCACATTGTTTGTTGTGCGATCTGTTTGGACCTTCACATTGACCCTTCTCTCTCTCGTTGTTGTCCGTGTCCATGTCTGCATACACTTTGTGGATTGTCTCATCCAACTTATCTGTCATGTTTCTTTTGTGACCATAGTCCTCGATCCAAACTTATCTGTCATGTTTCTTTTGTGACCATAGTCCTCGATCCAAACTTATCATGTCAACAATACCAAATGTAACACAACGGGTTTGGTATTCCACACACAAGTAAAAGAACATAAAATACGAGAGGAAATACTCAAAAGCAAATGCTAGCGTTAATAATAATCCATTCTTATGCAAAGTAATAACTAGTCAAATAAAACATTGGATCACTAGAAAAATAGATAGTTCATTAGATGTCTGCAACAATTGGTACAATCACAAGAGTACTCTCCAAACCATATACTACCAACAATAGGCTATTTTCCAAACCATAGTTATGAAACTCGTCAAGTGAGAAAGGAATAATTTAATAATAAATTATTCTTATAACATATACAATCAGCACATAAACTAGTAAGGACATGCTGAAGATGACTCGTAAGAGAAGTAAGAAAAGTATGGAAAGCTATCGTAATGTCCATGCTCTTATGATCTTTGTATAGGATCCTACATAACTTAGGACCCTAGAAATAACATTCATGCTTATAGGATTTAAACATTCTTTCTAGCAACTTTGGCCAACATCTAAACAACCCTAAATATGTAAAAGAATGCAGTAGAAAACTTAAAAAGTGTTGAGTGAAGGAGTGTATTATCTCTGAAATATGCATTGTTTTTCAATCTTTTAGGGTTTGTGACTCACTAAAATAACAATATTTCAAATTTATTCATTTTTGTTTTAAAGGCCAGCTCGCTAAGAAGACAAGGTCGTGTACGCACAATATAATTTTTTTTTTTACATAGAAACACAACTCAGGTGTTCATGGTTACTGCATTGAAGTTGAAGCAAATTCCACAGAAAAATTGGTTACTAACTTAAACTAAAATGTAAAATATAATTAAACTGAATGCACATATACAAATTTGAAAAAGCACTGGTTCCTATTTTCTTAAAGATTTTCTCTAATAAGAACTTTGGAGGTAATGCTTCTAACTTTGTTATTGACACAGTTTAGTTCAGTCAAGAGATTGCACTTGAATAATATCATTGGATGAGTTTTACAAAGAAAACACAATATAATATGTTCTCATATGGTAATTGTGTGGTTCTATAGCAGTTGTGCAGGAGAGGATCATAATTCCAAACAAGCATGGAGAAAAATTGGTGGGAGTGCTGGATGATACTGGCTCTAGAGAACTTGCAGTCTTTTGCCATGGATTTCGGTCATGTAAGGTAGTAATTGGAGATTTTTGAATAAACATATAAACAAATATTTTTAATCATCTTATCTATTGTCTTGTGTTAATATGAAGTCTTTTGATTCGTTTATAGTACCAAAAAAAAGAAAAAGTTTTACTGCAATCTTTTGTAAAAGTCAAATTTAAGACTAAATTTAATGGGCTACTATTGTAGTCATGCGTGTATTTTATTGTAGGATAAGTTTTGATAGTTGACATGTAGCAAATAAGAAAGATATAAGAGAAGTTTTGGTACTTTATCTAATTTGGTGAATGATGGTTGTACAATTTATTGTAATTTTTTAGTTTTGGAGTTGAAGGCTGTGTTAAAACCGAGAATCTTCTTGACATGATGGAATTAGTCTTCAACTTCTGTTATGATATTCTATGGAGGTCTCCTTTATTACTTCTTTCCTTTTAAATGGCAAAGGGCTATAATTGTTTTAAAGCCAATTAAGCATGTATATCAAATTTGTGTCTCACAATAAGCATTTCTCTATCACCAAGGCAATACTAGTAGAAAGTATGAGAAGTAGCCTGCTTGTTTTTTTTTTTTTTTCATTTATTCCTTTTTAATGCTTAAACAAAAATCATTTTACTATAAAATTGTTACTAGCCGGCCACTGCCATTTCTTATTGTTAACATGTTTCCTATCCTACTTCTCTTTGTCTGTATATTACAAATAGTTGGACTGTTTCTTAGTATCCAATCCGCATATCCTATAATGTTGCTATTTATGCCGAGAGGCGTTCCTACAATGGCAGATAGGGGTGGGAGGCAAAGAGGTCATACATGTCACGCCGTAAACAATTTTTTTTTTTATTAAAAAAGCCGACATTAACAAAAACATTTAAAATATTTAAACTAAAACAGCCGACATTAACAAAAACATTTAAAATATTTAAACTAAAACAGCCGACTAACCAACCGTTGCAAACATTTAAAATATTTAAACTAAAACAACCGAAAGATAGGCGCCTCGGGATTGATAACTCTCGGTGTTTTTAGATATATATCCTTTATATCTAAGCTAGTTAGTATATGTTTTCCATCCCCCATTTTAGTATATGTTACAACGTTTTATAATCATATAAAGTCCCGAGTCTGATAGTTTATACCTAAATAAAATTCTTCATAAACCAAAGGCATCAACATGCAAACGTTGGTTACGAATCTGCCATGAGGAAAGGATTTGGTATAATGCGCCCGCATTCGCCCACTAGATTGAAATGCCGGAAGGAAGGAATGCCTTCCGTGCCAATCTCCGGAGAAGGCCGGCTTCCTGTGGGTTTTTAGTATTTAAGCTAAGAGTGCAGGAAAGAGATAAATTGCGGAAAGAGAATCCGCCTCGGGATTGATAACTCTCGGTGTTTTTAGATATATATCCTTTATATCTAAGCTAGTTAGTATATGTTTTCCATCCCCCATTTTAGTATATGTTACAACGTTTTATAATCATATAAAGTCCCGAGTCTGATAGTTTATACCTAAATAAAATTCTTCATAAACCAAAGGCATCAACATGCAAACTGGTTGGTTACGAATCTGCCATGAGGAAAGGATTTGGTATAATGCGCCCCAGATTCGCCCACTAGATTGAAATGCCGGAAGGAAGGAATGCCTTCCGTGCCAATCTCCGGAGAAGGCCGGCTTCCTGTGGGTTTTTAGTATTTAAGCTAAGAGTGCAGGAAAGAGATAAATTGCGGAAAGAGAATCCGCCTCGGGATTGATAACTCTCGGTGTTTTTAGATATATATCCTTTATATCTAAGCTAGTTAGTATATGTTTTCCATCCCCCATTTTAGTATATGTTACAACGTTTTATAATCATATAAAGTCCCGAGTCTGATAGTTTATACCTAAATAAAATTCTTCATAAACCAAAGGCATCAACATGCAAACTGTTGGTTACGAATCTGCCATGAGGAAAGGATTTGGTATAATGCGCCCCAGATTCGCCCACCAAATTGAAAGGCCGGAAGGAAGGAATGCCTTCCGTGCCAATCTCCGGAGAAGGCCGGCTTCCTGTGGGTTTTTAGTGTTTAAGCTAAGAGTGCGGGAAAGAGATAAATTGCGGAAAGAGAATCCAAATGTGATTGGAGTTGGGTGGGGGGAATAAGCAGCACGACAACGATCAATCACCACTACTAACAACAGTCCTATACAGAACACATAATGAAACTACAGCTATCATGCATCCTATGTATCCTCTATCTATGCATTCCAGGAATACTTAATCACCAAATACCGGAGTCCAGAGTTCAGTACAACAGTAAGCAATGAAATAAGAAACATGAGGCAGAAATGACAAGGAGAGGCAGCATACAAGATGATGACAGTAAGCAGAGCCAAGTATGTGTCTTGCATTCAGAAGCAAACGTATAGCTACAATGGTTCCCTAGCAGTATATTCCCCTTCCACCCTTTTACAATGAAATTGTATGGCTATTTATAGCCCAAGTTCCCCCCGATTACAATTACGGGCACAAAGTCCCAGACTAGACAATAGCTGACAAAAGCGGCAGAAGAGCTGCTGATGCTGACTCCTGTCGGCGAGGACTGTACCTGCAGCAAGGTCTCCCTGAAAGCTGTACAGCTACGTGGCAGCGCGTTGGGTCAAACTTCTAGTCAGCAGGAATGCGGGTAGCTGCGGTAGATGGAACTTTACATCAGCTTAAATAGGGGCAGTTGGCGTAGGCAGTGCGGTCCATGCTTGTCCTTTATCCCGTCACGTCTCGGCTCGAATCCCGAGGCTGGACACTTGTCGGATTCTGATGAGTGACACATGTCTGCCTTGAAAGGCAGTTTGTCCAACTTCGCCCGGAATCAGAGCGCTGTCGGGTAGCGCAGGTGGGAAACAACGCAGTTGGGGAGGCCTCCGTGCCTTAGCCAATTTCTGGCTTGCTTGATGAATCTTGCCCAACTGCGCACCGGTCAAAGGGCGCACCCCGACTTCGCTGCGAAGTCGGGTTGCGCACCGGTACTTAGCTGATTTTGCCGCTGTTCGGATGCGCACAAAGAGGAGCGCACCCCGACTTCGCTGCGAAGTCGGGTTGCGCTCCAACACTTAGCTGATTTTCTGCACACTGCTTTCCCAAGTGCGCACAGGAAGAAGAGCGCACCCCGACTTCGCTGCGAAGTCGGGTTGCGCTCTGACACTTAGCCAAATTCTGATCATCTCCTGTCTGCTTTCGCACTTCGCATTCCCTAGTGCGCTCCAACTTGAGGGCGCACCCCGACTTCGCTGCGAAGTCGGGTTGCGCCCTAACACTTAGAATTTTTCAGGGAACACTTGCTCAGTTTTGGGAACTTGAATGGGGGAAGTACAAGGGAAAAAGGGAGGAATGAAACTGCAGGAAAGGGAGAAAGGGAAAAATGGAGAAAGGGAAGAAAGAGGAGGGAAGGAAGAGCAGCACACTTACAGATTTTGAAAACATGGCACCCCGTGCAAAATGTGGCAACATTCCTGGCGGCTCGCGGGGTGTCGAGCTCGCCTCGACGCAAAGAACCAGGCCTTCATCCATTGGGTGCAGAGGAACTTCCTTCCCCTGCTTTCCGCTGCTCTGACGGCTTCTCCCCGGGCAACCGTTCTTCTTCAGGATCACTTCCGGCAGTTGCCTCTTCTGTTTCTCCTCCTGAACCTGAATGTTCTTCACTGTCGGCCTCCCGCTCGCGGATGCGTTCATATGCAGCCTTGGCTTGGTCCCAGACTGCTGCTTGGAAGGGCCCTAGGTCGCTGACCTCTCTTAGTGCTGCGTGGAATGCAACAACTGCATGCAGGTCGATGGTGTTGTATCTTTTTCCCAACTCCTTAAGGGAGGAGTTGATTTTGCAGTATTTTGACACCATCTGGGTGACCTGAGCTTCCTGGACTGGCTCTGCCCAGCTATCAATTTCTGTTGTGTCTGCCTCGAAAGACAGCCAATTCTGCTTTACCTGCTCAAGGGTCAGAAACTCGCCATCCTTGACGAAGCTCGGGCACCCGTGTTCGGACAGAGTGTGAAAGGGGGCCAGGCAAATGCTCATTTCATGTTCTAATGCGTCCAACATCTTCTTGGCAGTCCTTATCTTCTCTGTCTTATCAAAATAAATATGCAAGGTTACCCTTGCATCTGCCCACTCTGAGGCAAGTTGGGACATCGGGGGAAATCGGAGGCCTTTGCGCTCATACTCCTCAAGTTTCATAGCCAGGTCTAGCCATTGCCTCGCCTGGTGTTCGGCCTCCTCTACCACAGGCTTTCCCTGGGCAGATACTTCTTCGATCCTGGACGCGAAATCCAGGACCGATATAGATTTAACAATGTTGGGCTTGCATCCTTGCAGCAGACCAGCCCGCATCTCCTTAACTCTGTTCTTTGAAAAGGCCGCCGTCTGTGATGTTTTCTCTTCAAGCTGCGACTGAGCCTGTTTCAACGAATCCTGGAGCTGAGAAACCTGCTCCAGCGCTGCCCTTTTCTCCTCTGACAGCTGCTCGGCTGTCTGTTTCTGCGCTGCGGCCTCCTGCTGAGAGGCGGCCAGCTGGGCTTTCAGTTCGTCTATCTCCTGCTGTGCAGACCCCAGCTGCGCGGTGGCCCTAGCCAGATCTTCTTCTAGCTGTCTTGCGCTATTCTGCAGCTGAAACAGCGCCTCCTGGGTCTCAAGCCGCTTGACAAGGAGATTATTGGTTCTGCGACGAATGCCGTTGATTTCTTGCTCCTCATTTATGTCATCGAAGCTCTTCTCCTTGACTTGGTGCTCATAGTCCTCGTCGGTCATCTCCCGGAGAGGCTTCTTCACTTTTGGGATCAATTTCTCAGTTGTAAGCACTCTCCTGTCCAAGTCGTACTTGGTGCGCTTCACTGGGGCAGCTATTTCCTCGGCCCTTCTGCGCCTGACGCCCTGAAGGAAAGAGGCGGAACCCCCTGCGGCTCTTGCTGCCAGAGGCTGGTCATCTGCGATCTGCATGAAGTCGAGGTCTTCCAGCATCTGGTTCTGTTGCGGCATTCTTCCTGCAAACAACGAAGCGGGAGGTATTCCAGAAGGAGTGGCCGCTTTTGAGGGCGACCGGGTCCTAGGGGAAGCGAGCGGCTGTGTGGATGGCGTTGGCGGGGTTTTAAACAGATGAGGTGAGCGGCGCGGCGATGTATGTGCAGCTTCGACACTGGCCGCGGGCGAGGGTTCCAGGGTTTGGCTCAGGGACTGGAAGGCGTTAGGGTCTTGGGCAAACTGGTCGAAAGAATGGGGGCTGCTGGATGGTTGGACAGTTTGGGAAGAGGAAGATGCAGCTACGGCTTGCCCTGATGAAATGGGGGACGGCGTTATGGCAGGGCCGACTGGGACTTTGGGGAGCGGGGAAGTAGACGTACCTGCGGGCTCCGCCTGAGCCGTTGTTCGAGGGACGCTTGCAGCCCGAGTTTCTGCTTCTGCTTCAGGGCTGTCCAGCGAGACAATTTCTGGCGCAGCTGTCCCCGTCTGCGCTGCGGCTGGTTGTTGTACAGGTTCCTTAGGCCGCTTGGCCTTTTCACCTCTCTTCCTCTTCTTTTCTTCTGGCGCTGTGGCTGGTTCGAAGGAAGGAGATGAGGTTGGGGCGGCAGGCAGTGATGTCCCCACGGTAAACTTGTACCTGGGTCTAGCTGGAAGGATGCCTGCCGCGACCGGTCTGCTAGCTGGCAGCGCGGGCGCTTTTTCTGCTTGGGAGGCCACCTCAGGAGTTGACCTCTCTGACCCTTGCGCCCTTTCGGGTAATGCTTCAGGAGCTGGAGGCTGCATTGGGCCCACTTGACTGCTTGTCGGCGTTGCGCTGGAAGTTGCGGAAGTAGGCAATTGCTGGGAAGGGGGCCTCCTTGTATACCTTTTCCTAGCGCCTCGGGGAACGCAATCTCGAAATGCGAAAGGCCGCCACGTGTCAGCGTATTGATCATATAGGGCCGAAAACTCATCATCAACGGCCAGCGTTTTCCGGTTGGATTTGTCGTGCTGCGTGCGGCATCTCATCTTCCAGCATTCGACGATTTTGTCCTTTTGCCAGTTGAGGGGCGCCACCTTGGCGAGGAATTTTTTGAAGCCCGCAGATTCCAACCGGTGATCCGGGTTTCGCTCTGGGTCATACGCCACCTCTTCGCAGTAAAAATCATGCCATGGAGGCCATGATTGCATCTGCTCGATGTGCCATTCCAGGTCTGCGCCTGTCTTGTTACACCTTTCCTGCATAATCTCTGCTCGGGGGCAGATATGCGTGAATTTACCCCTGACCCCTATTGGGTCATACTTCCAGCGCTGCGGCAGCATTATCAGACCCATGTCGATGAGCTCTTGCTCGAGGTAGACGTGTTGTCCTATCTCTTGCACTCGGATGTTCGCCCAGCAAATCGGATATTGAAAAATATGGCCCCTTTTCTTGCCCTGGCCGAACTCTTCTTCGACATAGTCCATCTGACGCGCAATCTCCATCCCGTACTGGTGGTCAGTGCAGAAGTAGGGCAGCAGGAACGGCTTCCCCTTGAATCCGTAGATTCTGACCACGATTCCCTGTGTCAACCGGAAGGTGTCCCCGAGTTTGTGATTCCTCAGATGATTCGTCATGGCCTCTGGCGGGCGGGATGCCTTACGGTTGAATAGCCCCAGGACCATGCACAGAAATTTAAAATTAAACTCATAGAATGACCCTTTTCTGTACAGGATCTCGGTCCATTCGTACACGGGCAGCGGCTCTCCTTTTTCGTTTACCTTCTTCAAGTCAGGAACTTTCATCCGGTAGTGCATGTGGTACAGGCACAGCCATGTGAGGAAGGAGCAAAACCGGAATTCCGTTGTCTGCTTTTGCTGCAGTCTGACCAGGCTTGAATGAATCGCGTATGCCAGCCAATCCGCCCAGTCAAAGAAAATGGGGCGCTTCCCGCTCTTTTGTGCCGTGGAGTCGTAAAACTCCCCGTGCAGGATACATTCTGCCAGCGCCAGCTGGTACGGGCGTACCATCCTGTCAGAATCGCAGCCGAGGACCCACGCCAGGATGACGTAAATGTACTTGTTCTCAAATTTGTCCAGTGGTATGGGGCCTGTCGGCCACTGTCCGGCTGCCAGCGGAGTCTTCAGCTCCGAGTCGAGGAATTCCCTCATCCTCTTTGTCTGCGTAAATCTGCCGGTCTGTTCATCCAGATTTATCCTTCTGACAATCGCGCCGGGGTCGTACCGAAGCCCTGGGGCGAACGCTGGCTGGATGCTCTCCCGGAAGAGTGTGAACAACACTCTCCCCTTGTTATCACAGACTTGCCGGGCAGCTGGTTTGTAATATGCTGCAATTGATTCAATCAGCTCCGGGCATTGGTGGACAGGAGGGCACAAGAACCAGTATAGGTTCGATTTATACGCAGCCCCGAGGTGGTGTGAGGGCGAAACCTTGTCAGCCCACTTCGCAATATTCGGCCGCAGCTTGGTGAGGCTGATAGAAAATTCGCCGTCTTTGTACCCGGCCAGGTGATTGACGGGTGGTGGCGGAGTTTGCCCTCGACTTCTCTTCGTCCGGGTTTTCTTTTTCTGCTCCTGCGGCACTTCGCTCTCATGAGCGCTTGATTCAGTCTGTTCCTCAGCTTTGCGCTCTTCGTCACTGGATTGCGCCTGTACGGGCGCTTTCCCCTTGTCCATTTTCTCCGTTAGAATTGGCAGCGACAGAGAATTACGGCTTCTGATTTCTCAGTTCTGCGCTTTGCAGTCTCGGAGTCAGCTTGACAATCTGAATTTTCTGAGTATGCCAGGGTCCTTTTTCTAGGCAAGGGTTGCAGCATTAATGGCGCTAGGGAGGAAGTTAAGGTGGTTAACTCGAAGTTGGTGGAAGCGTTATAATATTTTGGTGGCCGTGCATGGGTTTAATCTTGAAAAGCGCACCCAAGTTGCAGTTGGTCCAAATGCGCCTTGCTTTCTTAATGACGTCGTTCTTGAAAGTCGCGCAATCATTAAACATTCTTTGGACCTCGTGCTTTTGATGACGTCATAGCCGCCGTCTGGGCACACCTTTCAAGGGAGAATTTTTGGCCCATGACCCAACTTCGCACCGTGCCGTACTGCGCTCTGGGCCCACACTTAGAATTTTTCATGTTTTCCGTGATAGGTCGTTCAGGGTGCGCCCAAAATTGAGGGCGCACTCGGACTTCGCCCAGAAAATGAGCGCACTCCGACTTCGCCCATGTTTGACTGCGCAATCAGACTTCGCCCCAAAAAGTTGCGCAGTCGATTTGACACTTAGCCATTTTTGCTTCATGCTCCCCGACTGCGCTCCCAAGATGGTGCGCAGCCCGACTTCGCTGCGAAGTCGGGTTGCGCACCCAGACTTAGTTATTTTTGCCCCTCTTGTCAGCCGCTTTCTCTCAAACTTCGCCCGATCCAAGGAGCGATACCCGACTTCGCTGCGAAGTCGGGGTTTGCTTTAAGTCCTACTTGGGCTCTTGAAAACTAAAAAATGAAAGCTGAATATGTACATTCTGAAAACTTAAAAATGCGGAAAAGAAAACTGTACAAGGAAGGACCCGTTGGGTGCCTTCAGCGGTGATAAATTTTGAGGTGGAACCCGTTGACGGGAATGGGGAGAAGTTGTCCCTCCATGTCCCGGAGCACGAATGCGTTGAACTGGTTCACCCGGGCAATCTGATAGGGACCCTCCCAGAGGGCATCAAATTTGCCGTGATTGCCCGGCTTTGCCTTCAGTGAGTCCCACTTCAGCACCAGGTCCCCGATTTTGAAAACTCGGGCGGTGGTGCCTTTTGCAAACCAGCCTTGGGTCGCTTCAGCGTGTTTGGTGAAGGCCTGGTATGCTTTCTCTCTGTCTTCCTCTAACTGCAGCAGCTGGCACAGTCTGTCATCCACTGGATCCCCGCTGCCTCTCTCTTCATCAAGCATCCAGAGGGCGGGAATTTCTATGTGGGTTGGCAGGACTGCCTCCTTGCCGTATACGAGCGCATAGGGGGATGTCTTAATGGACTTCTTGAATGATATTCTGTCCGCCCACAGCGCCCGATCCAGGAGTAGGTGCCAAGTCCTCTTGTTTTTCTCTACTGTCCTCCTGATGATTTTCAGTAGATTCTTGTTAGTGGACTCGGCCAGGCCGTTCCCCTGCGGGTAGTAGTTAGAAGACATTTTGTGATAAATGCCGTACTTGCTGGTGTACTCCGTGAGTACAGCGCCTGCGAACCCCGGACCATTGTCTGTCACAATTGACTCTGGGACCCCGAAACGGGTGATCAGGCTCTCGAGGAACCTAATGACCGTCTCCTGGTCCGCATTCTTTGTGGGGATCGCCTCTGCCCACCGGGTGAAGTAATCGGTGGCGGTAAGAATAAACTTATGCCCCGCTGCAGAGTTAGGCGTAATGACCCCGATGAAGTCCAGACCCCATTGCTGAAACGGAGTCTCGGCTTGGATTGGTTGAAGGGGCAGGGGTGCTTTTCTGTTTCTGCCAGCAAATCTCTGGCATTTATCACATTTTACACAGACCGCATGTGCGTCTGTGAATAGAGTGGGCCAATAGTACCCAGCTCTGATGATTTTCAAGGCCGTAGGCCTTCCAGAATGGTGTCCCCCAGGCATCCCGGAGTGAAATTCTCCAAGGACCCTGGGTTGGTCGGTTTTCTTGACGCACCGCAACAGGATGCCGTCAATGTTCTTGAAGTAAAGCCCCTCGGGGCGAAGAGTGTATTTCAAGGCATTTAGCCGAAACCTCCTTCTTTGTGAGGCATTCAGGTGATCTGGGCATCTCCCGGTGCTGAAATACTGCACTAGGTCATCTGTCCAGTCACTTTCCTCTGATAAGGAGTTGGCTAGGTTGGTGGTTGCTGTCGGATCTTCCCACTTACAGGCGGATATCTCGGCTGCAGCGCTTCGGGCCAGCTCCTGGCACAAGGCTCGGCCTCTGATCAGCTTTGTTGGCCGTACCTCGATGTCGAACTCCTGGATCTTGGCAATCCATCCTGCTCTCTTGTGACCCGGCTCCCCTTGTATGATGAAGTTTCGGACGTCCGGGTGTATCACGAAGACAGTTGTCCGGCTCTGGGAGACGAAGTGCCTGAACTTTCGGAGAGACTTCATGACTGCGTGAACCTGTCGCTCAATAAAATTGTACTTTTCCTCGTGCGGCTGAATCACCTGGCTTAAGAACGCTATGGGGCGCTCTTCGCCATCGTCTCCCTTTTGTGTCAGGACTGCGGCGTAACTCTCGGGTTCTCCCACCGCGTACAGGATGAAGTCCTTGGAATAATCCGGGTTTATCAACACCGGAGCTTGTGCAATTCTGGCCTTGATTTCCTCGAAGGCCTGCCTCCTCTCGTCAATCCACAGGAATTCTGCATTCTTTTTCAGCAGTTCGGCCATGGGTTTGATCACTTGTGCGAAGTCCGGTATGAACTTCCTTACGAAGTTGATCTGGCCGAAGAAGGACTGTAGCCCCTTCTTGTCGATTGGGGCGGGCAAGCGGAGGAGGGCTTCGGCTCTGTCAGGATCCACTGCAAGGCCTTTCTCGGAGATGACATGTCCCAGCAGCTTACCTTCTCTTACCGCGAAGACTGATTTCTTCGGGTTTATGGAAATGCCGAATTCACGACATCTCTCAAATATCAGCCGCAGGTGGGAAGCATGGTCCTCTCGCCTGTGAGAGAATATAGTCATGTCATCCAAGTAGATGACAATGATCTTGTTAAGCAACTCTCGGAAGGCCAGGTCCATGGCTCTCTGGAATGTGGCGCCAGCATTGGACAAGCCGAAGGGCATGCGCTGATAGGCGAACGTTCCCCATTTGGTGGTGAACGTTGTCTTATGTGGTCCTCATCTTTGACCCAGATCTGGTTGTACCCAGAAAATCCGTCTAAGAGGGAGAATCTCTGCGCTCCAGCAACTATGTGGAGGATCTGATCGATTTGGGGAAGCGGGTAATGGTCCTTTAGTGAGGCCTGATTTAGATTTCTGAAATCCACACAGAGACGAATGTCTCCGTTCTTCTTCCTCACGGGGACCAAGTTCGCAACCCAGGATGAATGCTTGATGGGGTAGATTATCTTGGCTTCCAGCATTTTCAGGAGCTCGGCTTTCATCATGGCTTCAATCTTCGGGTTTACAGCCCTCTGCTTCTGCCGGAATGGTTTTGCACCATCTTCTAGCTCAATGGTATGCTGGATTATCTGTCTGTCATACCCCTTCAAGTCCTGGTAGCACCAGGCTACTATATCGGGGAACTCTCCGCACAATGATCTGATCTGTTCGAGTTCCTCTTTGGTGCAGTCCGTTCCGACCTTGATTGTCTTTCCAGGTTCAAGCTCCAGGTCGACGTACTGCTTGGGGTCTACTTTGATCCTGTGTGATATTGCTCTGTCATTCTGATCAAAGAGACTTTCTAGTGTAATCAGTCCTTTTGGGACATGATTATTTTTTAACTGTATCAACCCCTCATATTGCTCGTCATCAGGGTCTCTACCTTCGATTGTACATGCTTCGGTAACCAAAAATGTGACGATCTCCTCGTCACAGTCAAACACCTGCCAGTGGGTGTCTTTATCAGGCACAGAAGGCCTGTAGATGGTACGAACCGGCTTCGGCTTCTGGACAGTGTCATCAGCCGAAACGTACCTGGCTCCAACAGACGCCAGAATGTCAGCGTGCTTGTTTTTCTCACGTGATATGGCTTTGACATTCAATGAGTCGAATGACTCCATCAGGTCCCAGACCCGATTACGGTACGCCTTGAGATAGTGCTTCTTGGAGGCGCACTTGTTCGTAATCTTGTTGCACACCAGCTCTGAGTCGCCAAAGATCTGCAGATGCTTTATCCCCAATCTCTCCGCTTTTCTCAAACCCAAGCACAGGGCTTCGTACTCCGCCGCGTTATTGGTACAGCTCCAAGCCAGCCTGTAGGTGTAGTCCTTCTGGATCCCGGTCGGGGAAACCAAGAGTACGCTTGCACCGGCGCCATTCTTGCATCGGGCGCCATCAAAGAAAAGCTTCCACAGCTTTTCTGGTGCAGGTCCTACTTCTTTCTTGGCTGACTGGTTAGTCCTCTCAGGCTGAATGACGGTGTAGCAGCCTTGCTCAGTCTCGATCATGGCGTTGAAATCCAGCAAGGAGAACTCATCCTCCGTTTGCAACAGCTCACGAGCTTGCTCCGTCATGTCCACCACCACCAGTTCTTCCTCCGTCAGCTGAACCATGCAGTCCTGCGACTCTTCTCCGGGTATCTTCTCCACTAGAAATGTGGAAGGCTTCTCGTTGTAGATCTTCGATCTCCTTCCTTTGAAGGGCACTTCCATATGCGAGTAATCCAGAGACAGATACCCTCCCAGCTTCGCAGTGAACTCCCTGGAGAGACACATGCCGAAGTAGGGTTCCAAGTCGACAACCACGACTTCTTGAATGACCACTATGTCAAGAGCTTTGTGCAGCCGGATCGGGATATCTTTAATGACACCGACTGTCTTGACAGGGGTGCCGTCTAGTTGCAGCACACCTTGGCTGCTCCTTGTATATTCCATCCCGATTTCGTCGCAGACGGCTCTTGGCATAACGGTCGTGGAGGCACCGGAATCCACCATACAGTTGTGTACGATATACCCTTGCATCCGTAATGACAGATAGAAGGGAGGTGGTCTGTTCTTCCCAATGGCTGAGACTGTCAGGGGTTGAACCAGAACAACAGGCTGTATCTGCTTGCCATGCTTCATGCTCTTCAGAGATTCTTGCAACAGATCAACTTGCCCTGGGAGCAGAAGAGCATCATACATGCTTATCCTTGCGGGGGTCCTCTTCAGCTCATCCACTATGCTGTAGCCTGAAGTGCTAGCTCCTGTTGGCTACGAATCTGCCATGAGGAAAGGATTTGGTATAATGCGCCCCAGATTCGCCCACCAGATTGAAAGGCCGGAAGGAAGGAATGCCTTCCGTGCCAATCTCCGGAGAAGGCCGGCTTCCTGTGGGTTTTTAGTGTTTAAGATAAGAGTGCAGGGAAAGAGATAAAAATGCGGAAAGAGAATCCAAATGTGATTGGAGTTGGGTGGGGGGAATAAGCAGCACGACAACGATCAATCACCACTACTAACAACAATTCCTATACAAAACATAACATTGAAACTACAGCTATCATTCATCCTATGTATCCTCTATCTATGCATTCCAGGAATACTTAATCATCAAATACCGGAGTCCAGAGTTCAGTACAACAGTAAGCAATGAAATAAGAAACATGAGGCAGAAATGACAAGGAGAGGCAGCATACAAGATGAAGACAGTAAGCAGAGCCAAGTATGTACTTTGTATTTAGAAGCAAACGCATAGCTACAATGGTTCCCTAGCAGTATATTCCCCTTCCACCCCTTTACAATGAAAATGTGGTGGCTATTTATAGCCCCAGTTCCCCCCGATTACAATCACGGGCACAAAGTCCCAGACTAGACAATAGCTGACACAAGCGGTGAAGAGCTGCTGATGCTGACTTTTGTCGGCGAGGACTGCACTCGCGGCATGGTCTCCCTGAAGGCTGTACAGCTACGTGGCAGCGCGTTGGGTGGAACTTCAAATCAGCGGGAATGCGGGTAGCTGTGGCAGATGGCACTTCACATCAGCTTAAATGGTGGCAGTTGGCGTAGATAGTGCGGTCCATGCTTGTCCTTTTCCCGGTCATGTCTTGGCTCGAATCCCGAGGTTGGACACTTGTCGGATGCTGATGAGTGACACATGGCTGCCTTGAAAGGCAGTTTATCCAACTTCGCCCAGGATCAGAGCGCTGTCGGGTTGCGCAGGTGAAAAACAGCGCAGTTGGGGAGGCCTCCGTGCCTTAGTCAATTTCTGGGCTTGCTTGCCCAACTGCGCACCGGTCAGAGGGCGCACCCCGACTTCGCTGCGAAGTCGGGTTGCGCACCGGTACTTTGCTGTTTTCTTTGCTGTTCGGACTGCGCACCGGGGGGCGCACCCCGACTTCGCTGCGAAGTCGGGTTGCGCCCCACACTTAGCTGATTTTTTGCACATCTGCTTTCCCAAGTGCGCCCGGAAGAAGGGCGCACCCCGCTGCGAAGTCGGGTTGCGCCCGACTTGGCGATTCCCCCTCTGTTGTTCTGCCATACTGCTCCCCAAGTGCGCCCAGGAAGAAGGGCGCACCCCGAATTCGCTGCGAAGTCGGGTTGCGCCTTGACACTTAGTCAAATTTCGCCTGTTCCTGTCTGCTTGCGCACTTCGCATTCCCTACTGCGCTCCAACTGGAGGGCGCACTCCGACTTCGCTGCGAAGTCGGGTTGCGCCTCGACACTTAGAAATTTTCAGGGAACACTTGCTAGAAACTTTACTGTGGGAAGTTCAAGGGGAAGAGGGAGGAATGAAACTGCAAGGAAGAGGGAGAAAGGGAGAAATGAAGAAAGGGAAAAAGAGGAGGGAAGGAAAAGAGCAGGTCACTTACAAAAACCGAAAACATGGCACCCCGTGCAAAATGTGGCAACATTCCTGGCGGCTCGCGGGGTGTCGAGCTCGCCTCGACGCAAAGAACCATGCCTTCATCCTTTGGGTGCAGAGGAACTTCCTTCCCCTGCTTTCTGCTGCTCTGACCGCTTCCTTCCGGGCAACTGCTCTTCTTCAGGATCACTTCCGGCAGTTGCCTCTTCGGTTTCTCCTTCTGAATCTGAATGCTCTCCACTGTCAGCCTCCCACTCGCGGATGCGTTCGTATGCAGCCTTGGCTTGGTCCCAGACTGCTGCTTGGAAGGGCTCGAGGTCGCTGACCTCTTTTAATGCTGCGTGGAATGCAGCAATTGCGTGCAGGTCGATGGTGTTATATCTTTTTCCCAATTCCTTTAGGGAGGAGTTGATTTTGCAGTATTTTGACACCATCTGGGTGACCTGAGCTTCCTGAATTGGCTCTGCCCAGCTATCAATTTCTGTTGTGTCTGCCTCAAAAGACAGCCAATTCTGCTTTACTTGTTCAAGGGTCAGAAATTCGCCATCCTTGACGAAGCTCGGGCACCCGTGTTCGGACAGAGTGTGAAAAGGGGCCAGGAAAATGTTCCTTTCATGTTCTAGTGCGTCCAGCGTCTTTTTGGCAGCCCTTATCTTCTCTGTCTTCTTGAAGTAAATATGCAAGGTTACCCTTGCATCTGCCCAATCTGAGGCAAGTTGGGACATAGGAGGAAATTGGAGGCCTTTGCGCTCAAGCTGCTCAAGTTTCATAGCCAGGTCCAGCCATTGCCTCGCCTGGTGTTCGGCCTCCTCTACCACAGGCTTTCCCTGGGCAGATACTTCTTCGATCCTGGACACGAAATCCAGGACTGATAAGGACTTAACAAGGTTGGGCTTGCAACATTGCAGCAGACTAGCCCGCATCTCCTTAACTTTGCTCTTTGAAAAGGCCGCCGCTTGTGATGTTTTCTCTGCAAGCTGCGACTGCGCCTGTTTCAGCGAATCCTGAAGCTGTGAAACCTGCTCCAGCGCCGCTCTTCTCTCCTCTGACAGCTGCTCGGCTGTCTGTTTCTGCGTTGCGGCCTCCTCCTGAGAGGCGGCCAGCTGGGCCTTAAGCTCCTCTATCTCCCGCTGTGCGAGACCCCGTGCTGCGGTGGCCCTAGCCAGGTCCTCCTCTAGCTGCCTTGTGTTATTCTGCAGCTGAAATAGCGCTTCCTGGGTCTCAAGATGCTTGACAAGGAGATTGTCTGTCCTACGACGAATACCATGGATTTCGTATTCCTCGTTGATATCATCAAAGCTTTTCTCCTTCCTTTGATGCTCGTAGTCCGCCTCGGTCATCTCCCGGAGAGGCTTCTTTACTTTCGGGATCAATTTCTCTGTTGTGAGCACTCTCCTGTCTAGGTCAAACTTGGTGCGTTTTACCGGGGCAGCTATCTCTTCGGCTCTCCTTCGTTTCACGCCCTGGAGAAAGGAGGCGGAGCATCCTGAGGCCTTTGCTGCCAAAGGCTGGTCATCAGCGCTCTGCAGTTCGCCCATGAAGTCCAGGTTCTCCAGCATTGGATCTTGCTGCGGCATTTTCCCTGCAAACAGCGACGCGGGAGGTATTCCAGAAGGAGTGGCCGCTTTTGAGGGCGACCGGGTCCTAGGGGAAGCGGGCAACTGAGTGGATGGTGTTGGTAGGGTTTTGGACGGCTGGGGTGAGGAGCGCGGCGGTGAAGGAGCAGCTTCAACACTGGCTGCGGGTGAGGGTTCTAGGGTTTGGCTCAGTGATTGGAAGGCGTTAGGATCCTGAGCAAACTGGTCAAAGGAATGTGGGCCGCTAGATGGCTGGGTAGCTTGGGAAGAGGAAGACGCGGCTACGGCTTGCCCTGATGAAATGGGAGATGGAGCTTTGGCAGGGCTCACTGGGACTTGGGGAAGAGGTGCAGTGGACGTACTGCGGGCTCCGCGTTGTTGGAGGGACGCTTGCAGCCCGAGTGTCTGCCTCTGGTTCAGGGCTGTCCAAGGAGACAATCTCTGGCGTTGCTGCCCCCGTTTGTGCCGCGGCTGTCTGTTGTACCGGCTCCTTAGGCCGTTTGGCCCTTTCAACTCTCTTCCTCTTCTTTTCTTTTGGCGCTGTGGCTGGTCCAGAGGAAGGAGATAAGGTCGGGGCGGCAAGCGTTGACGTTCCCACGGTAAACTTGTACCTGGGTCTGGCTGGAAGGATGCCCGCCGTAGCCGGTCTGCTAGCTGGCAGCGCAGGCACTTTTTTTGCTTGAGGGGCCACCTCAGGGGTTGACTTCTCCGAATCTTGCGCCTTTTCGGGCACCGCCTCGGAAGATACAGGCTGCATCGGGCCCACTTGACTGCTCGCCGGAGTCGCGCTGGAAGTTGCCGGAGTTGACGATTGCTGGGACGGGGGCCTCCTTGTATACCTTTTCCTAGCGCCTCGGGGGACGCAATTTCGAAATTCGAAAGGCCGCCACGTGTCAGCGTACTGGTCATATAGAGCCGAAAATTCATCATCAACGGCCAGATTCCTCCGGTTGGATTTATCGTGCTGCGTGCGACACCTCATCTTCCAACATTCAATGATTTTGTCTTTATGCCAGTTGAGGGGCGTCACCTTGGCGAGGAATTTCTTGAAGCCCGCAGATTCCAACCGGTGATCCGGGTTTCGCTCCGGATCGTACGCTACCTCCTCGTAGTAGAACTCATGCCATGGAGGCCATGATTGCATCTGCTCGATGTGCCATTCCAGGTCTGCGCTCGTCCTGTTTCTTCTTTCCTGCATGATCTCGGCTCGGGGACAGATGTGCGTGAATTTTCCCCTGACCCCAATTGGGTCGTACTTCCAGCGCTGCGGCAACATTATTAGACCCATGTCAATGAGTTCCCGCTCGAGGTAGACGTGCTGTCCGATTTCGTACACTTGGGTATTCGCCCAGGTGATGGGATACTGAAATATATGGCCTTTCTTTTTGCCTTGGCCGAACTCTTCTTCAACATAGTCCATCTGCCGCGCAATTTCCATCCCGAACTGGTGGTCAGTGCAGAAGTAGGGCAGCAGGAACGGCTTCCCCTTGAATCCGTAGATTCTAACTATGATGCCTTGAGTCAGCCGGAAGGTGTCCCCGTACTCATTCTTCCACAGGTATCTTGTCATGACTTCCGGTGGGCGAGATGCCTTACGGTTGAACAACCCCATGACCATGCACAAAAATTTAAGATTAAATTCATAGAACGAGCCTTTTCTGTACAGAATCTCGGTCCATTCGTACACGGGCAGCGGCTCTCCTTTTTCGTTTATTTTCTTCAAGTCAAGAACGTTCATCCGGTAGTGCATGTGATATAGGCACAGCCATGCGAGGAAGGAGTCAAACCGGAAATCCGTTGACTGCTTCTGTTGTAGCCTAACCAGACTTGAATGTATTGCATACGCCAGCCAGTCCGCCCAGTCGAAGAAAATAGGGCGCTTTCCACTCTTCTGCGCTGTAGAGTCGTAAAATTCTTCGTGCAGGAGACATTCTGCCAGCGCCAGCTAGTACGGCCGTACCACTTTGTCAGAGTCGCAGCCGAGGACCCACGCCAGGATGATGTAGATATATTTATTTTCAAATCTGTCCAGGGGTATGGGGCCAGTCGGCCACTGTCCGGCTGCCAGTGGGGTCTTCAGCTCCGAATCGAGAAATTCTCTCATCCGCTTTGTCTGCGTAAATCTGCCGGTCTGCTCATCCAGATTCACCCTTCTGACAATTGCGCCGGGCTCGTACTGAAGCCCCGGGGCGAACGCTGGCTGGACGCTCTCCCTGAAGAGTGTGAACAGCACCTTCCCCTTGTTGTCGTAGACTTGCCGGGCAGCTGGTTTGTAATATTCTACAATTGCTTCAATCAGCTCCGGGCACTGGTGGGTAGGAGGGCACAAGAACCAATATAGGTTTGATTTATATGCAGCCCCGACATGGTGCGAGGGCGAAACCTTGTCTGCCCACTTTGCGATATTCGGCCGCAGCTTGGTGAGGCTGATGGAGAAAGAGCCGTCCTTGTACCCGGCCAGGTGATTAACTGGTGGCGGCGGAATTTGCCCAACTACGCGCCTCTTCGTCCGGGTCTTTCTTTTCTGGTCTGGCGGCGCTTCGCTCTCATGAGCGCTTGACTCTGGTGATTCCTCAGCTTCGCGCCGCTCTTCGCTGGATTGCGCTTGTACGGGCGCTTTCCCTTTGTCCATCCTTTCTGAAATAGCAGAGGCGTGAATTACGGCTTCTGAATTGTCAGCTCTACGTTTTGCAACCTCGGAAGCAGTTCGATACTCTGAATTCTTTGAGTATGCCAGGGCCCTTTTCTAGGCAAGGACTGCAGCATTAATGGCGCGAGGGAGGGAGTTAGAGCGGTTAACTCGAAGTTGGTGGAGGCGTTATGATTTTTTGGCGGCTGTGCATGGGTTTATTTTTGAAAAGTGCACCCTAGTAGCCGTTGGTCCAAACACACCTTGCTTTTTTAATGCATCATTCTTGAAAGTTGTGCAATCATTAAACCCTCCTTGGACGTCGTGCCATTGCTGACGTCATCGCCGTCGTCTGGGCACACTTTACAAGGGAGAATTTCTGGCCCATTGACCCAACTTCGCCCTGTGCCGTACTGCGCCCTGGGCCCGCACTTAGAATTTTTTCGCGTTTTCCGTGGTGGGTTACTCGGGCTGCGTCCAAAATTCAGGGCGCACTCGGACTTCGCCCAAAAAATGGGCGCACTCCGACTTCGCCTAGATTTGCTTGCGCAGTCTGACACTTGGCCGTTTTCTCGCTGCTAGTGACAGATTACCCAGGGTGCGCCCCAAAATTGGAGCGCACTCGGACTTCGCCCCAAAAATGGGCGCAATCCGACTTCGCTCAGATTTGCTTGCGCAGTCTGATTTTTCACTTAGCTGTTTTCAGCCTTGCGCTCTCCAGACGGTGCGCAGCCCGACTTCGCTGCGAAGTCGGGTTGCGCACCCAGACTTAGTCATTTTTGCTCCTCTTTTCAGCTGCCTTCTTCCGAACTTCGCACTGTTCAAGGAGCGCTACCCGACTTCGCTGCGAAGTCGGGGTGTGCCTTAAGTCTTACTTGGGCTCTTTTGAAAAAATAAAAACTGAATGCTGAAATATATACATTCTGAAAACTAAAAATGCAGAAGGGAAATCTGTACAAGGAAGGACCCATTTGGGTGCCTTCAGTGGCGGTAAATTTTTAGGTGGAACCCATTGACGGGGAATGGGGAGAAGCTGTCCCTCCATATCCCGGAGCACGAATGCATTGAGCTGGTTCACCGGGCAATCGATAAGGGCCCTCCCGGAGGGCGTCAAATTTGCCGTGGTTGCCCGGCTTTGCCTTCAGCGAGTCCCACTTCAGCACCAGGTCCCCGATTTTGAAAACTCGGGCGGTGGCGCCTTTTGCAAACCAGCCTTGGGTTGCTTCAGCATGTTTGGTGAAGGCCTGGTATGCTTTTTCTCTGTCTTCCTCTAACTGCAGCAACTGGCACAGTCTGTCGTCCACTGGATCCCCGTTGCCTCTCTCTTCGTCCAACATCCAGAGAGCGGGAATTTCTATGTGGGTTGGCAGGACTGCCTCCTTGCCGTAGACGAGCGCGTAGGGGGATGTCTTAATGGACTTTTTGAATGATATTCTGTCCGCCCATAGCGCCCGGTTCAGGAGTAGGTGCCAAGTCCTTTTGTTCTTCTCTACTGTCCTCCTGATGATTTTCAGCAGATTCTTGTTGGTGGACTCGGCAAGACCGTTCCCCTACGGGTAGTAATTGGAAGACATTTTGTGATAAATGCCGTATTTTCCGGTGTACTCCGTGAGTACCGCGCCTGTGAACCTCGGACCATTGTCCGTCACTATTGACTCGGGGACCCCGAAACGGGTGATCAGGCTCTCGAGGAACCTAATGACCGTCTCCTGGTCCGCATTCTTTGTGGGGATCGCCTCTGCCCACCGGGTGAAGTAGTCGGTGGCGGTAAGAATGAACTTGTGCCCTGCTGCAGAGTTTGGCGTAATAACCCCAATGAAGTCCAGACCCCATTGCTGAAACGGAGTCTCGGCTTGGATCGGTTGAAGGGGCAGGGGTGCTTTCCTATTTTTACCAACAAATCTCTGACATTGATCACATTTTGTACAGACTGCGTGCGCGTCTGTAAAGAGAGTGGGCCAGTAGTACCCAGCCCTGATTATTTTCAAGGCCGTAGGCCTTGCAGAGTGGTGACCCCCAGGCATCCCGGAGTGGAATTCTCCAAGGACCCTGGGCTGGTCGGCATTCTTGACGCACCGCAACAGGATGCCGTCAATGTTTTTGAAGTAAAGCCCCTCGGGGCGAAGAGTGTATTTCAGTGCACCTAGCCGAAACCTCCTTTTTGAGGCATTTAGGTGGTCTGGACATCTCCCGGTGCAGAAATACTTCACCAGGTCATCTGTCCAGTCACTCTCCTCGGGTAAGGAGTTGGCTAGGTTGGTGGTTGCTGTTGGATCCTCCCACTTACGAGCGAGATATCTCGGGCTGCTGCGCTTCGGGCCAGCTCCTGGCACAAGGCTCGGCCTCTGATGAGCTTGGTTGGCCGCACTTCGATGTCGAACTCCTGGATTTTAGCAATCCATCCTGCTCTCTTGTGACCCGGCTCCCCTTGTATGATGAAGCTTCGGACGTCCGGGTGTATCACAAAGACAGTTGTTCGGCTCTGGGAGACGAAGTGCCTGAACTTTCGGAGAGACTTCATGACTGCATGAACCTGCCGCTCTATAAAGTTGTACTTTTCTTCGTGCGGCTGAATCACTTGGCTCAAGAACGCTATGGGGCGCTCTTCGCCATCGTCTCCCTTTTGGGTCAGGACTGCGGCGTAACTCTCGGGTTCTCCCACCGCGTACAGGATGAAGTCCTTGGAGTAGTCCGGGTTTATCAACACCGGAGCTTGTGCAATTCGGGCCTTGATCTCCTCGAAGGCCTGCCTCCTCTCATCGGTCCATAAGAATTCAGCGTTCTTTTTCAGCAATTCGGCCATGGGCTTGATTAACTGTGCGAAGTCCGGTATGAACTTCCGCACGAAGTTGATTTGGCCGAAGAAGGACTGCAGCCCCTTCTTGTCAACTGGGGCGGGCAAACGGAGGAGGGCTTCTGCTCTATCAGGGTCCACGGCTAGGCCTTTCTCGGAGATGACATGCCCCAGCAGCTTACCTTCTTTTACCGCGAAGACAGATTTCTTCGGGTTTATGGAAATGCCGAATTCACGACATCTCTCAAATATTTGCCGCAAGTGGGGAACATGGTCCTCTCTCTTGTGAGAGAATACAGTCATGTCATCCAAGTAGATGACAATGATCTTGTTGAGCAGCTCTCGGAAGGCCGGGTCCATGGCTCTTTGGAATGTGGCGCTAGCATTGGATAAGCCGAAAGGCATGCGCTGATAGGCGAACGTTCCCCATTTGGTGGTGAACGCTGTCTTATGTTGGTCCTCATCCTTGACCCAGATCTGGTTGTACCCAGAAAAGCCATCTAGGAGGGAGAATCTTTGCGCTCCAGCAACTATGTGGAGGATCTGATCGATCTGGGGAAGCGGATAATGGTCCTTGAGGGAGGCCTGATTCAGATTTCTGAAGTCCACACAGAGACGAATGTCTCCGTTCTTCTTCCTCACGGGAACCAAGTTCGCAACCCAGGATGAATGCTTGATGGGGTAGATGATCTTGGATTCCAGCATCTTTAGGAGCTCGACTTTCATCATGGCTTCGATCTTCGGATTCTGACCCTACTGTCTGCCGGAATGGCTTGGCACCATCTTCTAGCTCAATGGTATGCTGGATTATATTTTTGTCATACCCCTTCAAGTCCTGGTAGCACCAGGCTACTATGTCAGGGAACTCTCGGCACAATGTTCTGATTTGCTCGAGTTCCTCTGCGGTGCAGTCTGTCCCGACCTTAATTGTTTTTCCAGGTTCAAGCTCCAGGTCGGCGTACTGCTTCGGGTCTACTTTGATCCGGTGCGATATTGCTCTGTCATTCTGATCAAATAGACTCTCAAGTGTAATCAGTCCTTTTGGGACATGATTATTTTTTAGTTGTATCAACCCCTCATATTGCTCGTCATCAAGGTCTCTACCTTCGATTGAACACGCTTCGTTAACCAAAAATGTGACGATCTCCTCGTCACAGTCAAACACTTGCCAGTGGGTGTCTTTATCAGGCACAGAAGGCTTGTAAATGGTACGAACCGGCTTCGGCTTCTGGACAGTGTCATCGGCCGGAACGTGCACTGGCTCCAACAGACGCCAGAATGTCAGCATGCTTGTTTTTCTCACGTGATATAGCCTTGACATTCAATGAGTCGAACGACTCCATCAGGTCCCAGACCCGATTACGGTACGCCTTGAGGTAGTGCTTCTTGGAGGCGCACTTGTTTGTAATCTGGTTGCACACCAACTCCGAATCGCCAAAGATCTGCAGATGCTTAATCCCCAGCCTCTCCGCTTTTCGCAAACCCAAGCACAGGGCTTCGTACTCCGCCGCGTTGTTGGTACAACTCCAAGCCAGCCTGTAGGTGTAGTCCTTCTGGATCCCGGTCGGAGAAACCAAAAGTACACCTGCACCGGCGCCATTTTTGCATCGTGCGCCGTCAAAGAAAAGCTTCCACAGCTTTTCTGGTGCAGGTCCCACTTCTCTTTTGGCCGACTTGTCAAGCCTCTCAGGCTGGATGACAGTGTAGCAGCCTTGCTCGGTCTCGATCACGGCGTTGAAGTCCCGCAAGGAGAATTCATCTTCTACTTGCAGCAGCTCAAGAGCTTGCTCCGTCATATCCACCACCACCAGTTCTTCCTCCGTCAGTTGAACCATGCAGTCCTGCGACTCTTCTCCGGGTATCTTCTCTACTAAGAAAGTGGAAGGCTTCTCGTTGTAGATCTTCAGTCTCCTTCCTTTGAAGGGCACTTCCATGTGTGAGTAGTCTAGAGACAGATACCCACCCAACTTTGCAGTGAACTCCCTGGAGAGACACATGCCGAAGTAGGGTTCTAAGTCGACAACCACGACCTCTTGAATGACCACGATGTCGAGAGCTTTGTGAAGCCGAATAGGGATGTCCTTAATGACACCGACTGTCTTGACAGGGGTGCCGTCTAGTTGCAGCAGGGCGTACGACCGGCGCCGGGTTCCATTGCTGCTGGGGTTGCTGTCCCGAAGTGGACGACATTGTACCAGAAGCTGATGGGTACTGGGACTGTGGAAAGTCTGGGTAAATGGGTGGTTGTACCACTGTGCGGGAGTCTGCCTATGGAAATGATATCCATTTTAGCTTGCTGGGCAGCCTCGTACAGGGCGGGGAATGAGTCTATTATGGCTATCTTCAGCAGCAGGCAAATGTCTGAGTTTAAGGACCTCAGGTAGTAGTGTGCAGCCTGGCATGCTAAGGGTCGGAGTTCGCGAGGTACTCGTTTCCAAGACCTCGCAACCCTGATGTTGAAGTCATACACCTCCTCTTGGGGGTGTCGTTGTATACTTTGAAATTGATGCAACAAAGAAGAGGGATCAGCAGACTCGTTGCATCCTTTCACGAGTCTACCGGCTAACTGTCGCCACCCCGTGATAGATCCCTCGCGCAGTGATCTCCACCAGTAAAGAAGCTTTCCCCGTAGGGAAAGGGCCAGCAGACGGGCCTTCACACCTTTGTCGGTGATGGAATGTAGTGCAGCCAGGACTAGAATGTCTTGGATGTGTTCATACGCCGTCTTGCCGTATCCGTCATACGTAGGGATAGACTTTAAGGCAGCGGGGGGCACAACTTGCTGTCCGACTAGGGCCAAGGGCCCCGTAGAGTCCACCGCCGGGAAGAGGTCATCATCATTTTGCTAGGCAGCCATGTCTTCTTCTCCTCCGGTAGTGTACTCGGTGTCAGAACCGTTCGAGGATGTAGATTGCTCTTCGGCCTCGACCTCTTCAATTTCAGCCTCGGCCTCTTCGATTCAGCCTCGGGTTCTTCTACGCGAGCTTGGTGATCAGCCAGCCTGACGCGCTCGCTTGGAGCGTCAATGTCGATTTCGTAGAAGTCAGGCGGGTTTCCCGGATTCCTTGCTTGCCACCTTCTTGTTTGCATGAAGGCGTTAGGACCGGTCTTTACGGACTCAGAGAATATTTAGGTACGTGCAGAGTCACCAGGTGCTCTGATTTTTAACAACAATGAAGCGAACACCCGTGCTTCGATTCTGTTTGGGGGTGGGAAACTACCATGTCCCACCGGGCGTGCTAGAGAAACTGTTGGCTATGAATCTTCAATGAGGAAAGGATTTGGTATAATGCGCCCCAGATTCGCCCACCAGATTGAACGGCCGGAAGGAAGGAATGCCTTCCGTGCCAATCTCCGGAGAAGGCCGACTTCTTGTGGGTTTTTTAGTGCTTAAGATGAGGGTGCAGGGAAAGAGATAAAAATGCGGAAAGAGAATCCAAATGTGATTGGAGTTGGGTGGGGGGAATAAGCAGCACGGCAACGATCAATCACCACTACTAACAACATTCAAATACGAAACACAACATAGAAACTACAGCTATCATTCATCCTATGTATCCTCTATCTATGCATTCCGGGAATACTTGATCATCAAATACCGAGTCCGAGTTCGGTACAATAGTAGGCAATGAAATAAGAAACATGAGGCAGAATGCGGAGCATGAAGGTAAGCGAGCCAAGTATATATCTTGTATTAGAGGCAAACACACAGCTACAATGGTTCCCTAGCAGTATATTCCCCTTCCACCCCTTTACAATGAAAATGTGGTGGCTATTTATAGCCCCAGTTCCCCCCGATTACAATCACGGGCACAAAGTCCCAGACTAGACAATAGCTGACACAAGCGGTTGAAGAGCTGTTGATGCTGACTTTTGTCGGCGAGGACTGTACCTGCAGCATGGTCTCCGTGAAAGCTGTACAGCTACGTGGCAGCGCGTTGGGTGGAACTTCAAAACAACGGGAATGCGGGTAGTTGTGGCAGATGGCACTTCACATCGGCTTTAATGGTGGCAGTTGGCGTAGATAGTGCGGTCCATGCTTGTCCTTTTCCCGGTCATGTCTTGGCTCGAATCCCGAGGTTGGACACTTGTCGGATGCTGATGAGTGACACATGGCTGCCTTGAAAGGCAGTTTATCCAACTTCGCCCAGGATCAGAGCGCTGTCGGGTTGCGCAGGTGAAAAACAACGTAGTTGGGGAGGCCTCCGTGCCTTAGTCAATTTTTGGGCTTGCTTGCCCAACTGCGCACCGGTCAGAGGGCGCACCCCGACTTCACTGCGAAGTCGTGTTGCGCACCGGTACTTTGCTGTCTTCTTTGCTGTTCGGACTGCGCACCAGGAGGGGGGCGCACCCCGACTTCGCTGCGAAGTCGGGTTGCGCCCCAGCACTTAGCTGATTCTCTGCCATACTGCTTCCCAAGTGCGCCCAAGAAGAAGGGCGCACCCCGACTTCGCTGCGAAGTCGGGTTGCGCTCTGTCGGTCGGGGTGCGCCCGACCTTAACCGATTCTGCCATCTCGCTCCCCAAGTGCGCCCAAGAAGAGGCGCACCCCGACTTCGCCTGCGAGTCGGGTTGCGCCTGTTCGCTTGCGCACTTCGCATTCCCTGCTGCGAAGTCGGGTTGCGCCCCAGCACTTAGCTGATTCTGCCATACTGCTCCCCAAGTGCGCCCAGGAAGAAGGGCGCACCCCGACTTCGCTGCGAAGTCGGGTTGCGCCCTGTCTGCTTGCGCACTTCGCATTCCCTATTGCGCTCCAACTGGAGGGCGCACTCCGACGTCGCTGCGAAGTCGGGTTGCGCCGCCGCGAGTCGGGTTGCGCCTGTCGCTTGCGCACTTCGCATTCCCTACTGCGCTCCAGCCGGAGGCGCACTCCGACTTCGCTGCGAAGTCGGGTTGCGCTCTGACACTTAGAAATTTTCAGGGAACACTTGTTGGAAACTTTACTGGGGGAAGTTCAAGGGGAAGAGGGAGGGATGAAACTGCAAAGAAAAGGGAGAAAGGGAGAGATGAAGAATGGGAAAAAAGGAGGGAAGGAAAAGAGCAAGTCACTTACAAAAACTGAAAAACATGGCACCCCGTGCAAAATGTGGCAACAGCTCCCTCCGTTTCCTTCGCAGGTTCATACTTGGTGCGGTATTGCTGCGTGGCTTCGACCCTTTGTCTCTTTGTCAGAGACGGATATCTCAGCTTCTCCTGAGCTTGTTCTTTGGTTTCAGCTGGAGGCTGAGCAACGGGAGCTTTAGCCGCGGGAGCTTTTGCTACGGAAGGCTTGACTGCGGGAGCTTTTTCTTTGGCTGTGTAAGGCCACAACCTCTTGTCAGGTGGCAGCCCAGCAGGTTGCGCCTTTTCTCTCCTGGCGTATACCTTCAATGGCTTTGCAGCAGCTTCAACAGACTTTCTGTCTTCTTTGGCAGGGGGCAACACCAGATCTTCCTCTGGGACGACAAAGTTGCCTTCATCGTCCAGGATCATGTAAAGTTCTTCGTCCTCTATGGCGCTGCCCGCCAGAGTCTGGAGGTAATGCTGGTGCAGTGTGCAATCTTCTTCTGAATGCGGGTCGTTGCACGTGGTGCACCAGTTAACCTGGTCAGAAGTGCCAGGTTGGTCCTTGATGGCAGCATTTCTTTCAGGAGGGCGCCTCTGATCTCGCCGTTATACGGCTTGATCTTTTGTCAGTGCCGGAGGAGGGTATGGCCTCCTTGGAAAAAGGTCCATCTGGGCCTGTTTCTTCTTCAGTATAGTCATGTCGTTGGACATGGTGTGATATCCAGAGGCCAGAGCCCGTACCTCCTGGAGGATTTTGTTTTGAATATCATTGTTCGGAGGTGGCAATTGAGCTGGCGGAGGTAATGCAGCCAATGGAGGAGGTGCAGAATACTGCGCATACTGAGGGGGAGCTAGGAGTGTTGGATAATGCGGAGGAGGCGGCGGCGGGTTAGGATAATGTATTTGTGGCGGGCCGTAAGGATTTACGACCGACGCTGGATTCCATTGCTACTGGGGATGCTGTCCTGAAGTTGACGGCATCACACCAGAAGCGGATGGGTACTGGGACTGTGGAAAGTCTGGGTAAATGGGTGGCTGTACCCTATGCGGGAGCCTGCCTATGGAGATGATATCCATTTCAGCTTGCTAGGCAGCCTCGTACAGGGCAGGGAATGAGTCGATTCGGGCTATCTTCAGCAACAAGCAGATGTCTGAGTTGAAAGACCTCAGGTAGTAATGCGCGACTGACCCGCTGAAGGTCGCAGTTCGCGAGGTACTCGTTTCCAAGACCTCGCAAACCGTATGTTGAAGTCCGACACCTCCTCTTGGGGGTGTCGCTGGATGCTTTGGAATTGATGCAACAAGGAAGAGGGATCAGCAGACTCATTGCATCCTTTCACGAGCCTTTCGGCCAACTGTCGCCACCCCGTGATAGATCCCTCTTGCAGTGATCTCCACCAGTAGAGAAGCTTTCCCCTTAGGGAAAGGGCCAACATACGGGTCTTCACACCCTCGTTTGTAATTGAATGTAGCGCAGCCAGGGCCAAAATGTCCTGGATGTGTTCGTACGCCGTCTTCCTGTAGCCATCGTATGTAGGGATGGACTTTAAGGCAGCGGGGGGCACAACTTGCTGTCCGACTAGGGCCAAGGGCCCTGTGGAGTCTACCGTCGGGAAGAGATCATCGTCATTGTGCTGGGCAGCCATGTCTTCTTCTCCTCCGGTAGTGTACTCGGTATCGGTATCGTTCGAAGATGTGGATTGTTCTTCGGCCTCGGCCTTTTCGATTTCAGTTTCAGGGTCTTCTTC
This sequence comes from Wollemia nobilis, assembly GCA_028583015.1. Classification (NCBI taxonomy): domain Eukaryota; kingdom Viridiplantae; phylum Streptophyta; class Pinopsida; order Araucariales; family Araucariaceae; genus Wollemia; species Wollemia nobilis. The sequence goes on along the minus strand of JAQPPZ010000754.1, from coordinate 12,293,378 downwards.
GCGAGCTTGGTGATCAGCCAGCCTGACGCGCTCTCCTGGTGCGGCAATGTCGATTTCGTAGAGGTCAGGTTGGTTTCCCGGATTCCTTGCTCGCCACCTTGTTTGCATGAAGGCGTTCGGACCTGTCTTCACGGACTCAGAGAATATTCGGGTACTTGCAGAGTTTCCAGGTGTTCAGATTCTAACAGCAATGAAGGGAACACCAGTGCTTCGATTCTGTTTTGGGGTGGGAAACTTCCATGTCCCACCGGGCGTGCCAGAGAAACTGTTGGTTACGAATCTGCCATGAGGAAAGGATTTGGTATAATGCGCCCCGATTCGCCCACTAGATTGAAAGGCCGGAAGGAAGGAATGCCTTCGTGCCAATCTCCGGAGAAGGCCGGCTTCTCGTGGGTTTTTAGTATTTAAGCTAAGAGTGCAGGAAAGAGATAAATTGCGGAAAGAGAATCCAAATGTGATTGGAGTTGGGTGGGGGGGAATAAGCAGCACGACAACGATCAATCACCACTACTAACAACAGTCCTATACAAAACACATAATGAAACTACAGCTATCATGCATCCAATGTATCCTCTATCTATGCATTCCAGGAATACTTAATCATCAAATACCGGAGTCCAGAGTTTAGTACAACAGTAAGCAATGAAATAAGAAACATGAGGCAGAAATGACAAGGAGAGGCAGCATACAAGATGATGACAGTAAGCAGAGCCAAATATGTGTCTTGTATTCAGAAGCAAACGTATAGCTACAATGGTTCCCTAGCAGTATATTCCCCTTCCACCGTTTTACAATGAACACATAATTCTTGTTGAAGGATACATAGGGAATAATTGCAGTGTTAGTTTCTGTTACATGCTTTATGTTGATTGCTGCCGGTTTGGCTATTAGTTAGTGATTGTGCTGCTTGTTCTTTCCCCACTGTTATTGCTTATCATTTACATCTCTTTCTGTACTGTTTTTAATCTCTTTCCTGCACTTTTATCTTAAAACCCCCAGTAGTTTAGAAAAGGAGCCAGCCTTCTCCGGAGATTGGCACGGAGGGCATCTCTTCCCTCCGGCCTTTCAATCTGTGGTCCGGGTCTAGGGCGCATACGTAGACCAAATCCTTTCCTGGTGGCGGATCCGTGACCAACAGTTTCTCTGGCACGCCCGGTGGGACCCGAAGTGTTCCACCTCATAAGCAGTATTGAAGAAGTGATGTTCGCTTCAGTGCTGTCAAATCAGAACATCTGGCGACTCTGTTGATACCCGGACGTCTCAAGTGCTCAAGGACCGGTCCAAGAATATTAAGCCTTCATGCGTACAAGATGGAGAGTTAGAAACGCGGAGGAAGAGCCCGAATACTACGAGCTTGATATCGGTGTAAATTTTCCAGCCCTAGATAACTGCTGTCCTATGTTATTTTAAAATAAATCAGATATGAAAATAATTTATTCAAACATGCAACAGTCACACGGATGGGAAACAGGCCGTTTTACCCATGCATGTAGAGATGCCTGCACTCTGGTTGCTAGATGATGAAAGAGGGGACCTAGATCCCATGGATGCCAGGCTAGCTCAGATGTTACAGCTTGAGGAAGAAAGGGAGAAATCCTATGAGGCTTTCATGAAGCACACTGAAACCACTCGGAATTGGTTTAGCAAAGGCACCACTGCCCGTGTTTTCCAGGTTGGGGATTTAGTGTTGAAGTGGGACTCATGGAAGGCAAAACCAGGGAACCATGACAAATTTGATGCCTTCTGGGAAGGCCCATTCCAGGTTGCTCGGGTAAACCAGTTCAATTCATTCATACTACGCGACATGGAGGGCCACACTCTCCCCATACCAGTTAACGGTCTTCATCTGAAGGCCTATCACCATTGAAAAGCAACATGAAATTCTCTTGTGTACATATTTTTACTTTCGCAGTATTTATTTATCTTTCCGCATGTAAATATTCTTCCTGTTTTAGGCTCCCCAGTTCGAGCCTTTTTGTTCAAAAAAGTTGTAGAGCCAAGTTTTGGGCACAAGAAAATTCCGCCTCTAAAATGCAGTCAAAGGACAAATTGCATAAGTTTTCTTCCAAGGGGTAGAAACGAAACTCGGGGTGATGTTATGTAAAAGCTGAGAAAGGGCTAAAGTTCACTCCAGTCTCGGCAAGCGGCTAGGTTCGCAGAGCCTTTGGAAAAAAGAAAAGGAAAACCCAGCTGAGATTCGCTCGTCCATGGAGCGAGCTCCAAGATTTGCCATGGTGTTGGGCGAATTGCAAAATGCGTTTAAAAGGGGCCAAGAACTCCATCTGGCCAAAGAGTGAATGGTCGAAAAATCGGGCAACATGCAACATACTAAGGGATGCCGCCGACCGCACAGGTTTCAAGTTGTTCTGAAGACCAAAACGGCTCGTAGGTGGTGGATTAGGGAGCTGGGAGTGCGGGATACTGTGGAGGCGGAGGTGGTGGATTAGGATAATGAATCTGAGGCTGACCGTAGGGGTTTATAACTGGTGCTGGATTCCATGGCTGCTGGGGGTGCTGACTTGAGGAGGATGGCATCACACCAGAGGCCGATGGATACTAGGACTGAGGAAAATCAGGATAAATGGGGGCTGCACTCTATGCGGAAGTCTGCCTATAGAGATTATGTCTAATTCTACTTGTTGGGCAGCTTCGTAATGGGCAGGGAAAGTATCGACTTGGGCTATCTTGAGAAGTAGGCAGATATCCGAATTGAAAGACCTCAGGTAATAGTGTGCAGCTTGACCCGCCGAAGGTCGTAGTTCGCGAGGTACTCTTTTCTAGGACCTCGCAAACCTTATGTTGAAGTCTGTTATCTCCTCTTGTGGGTGGCGTTGAATACTCTGAAACTGATGCAACAATGAAACTGAGCCAATAGACTGGTCTTGACACTCTCATTTGTAATAGAGTGTAGCGCAGCCAAGGCCAGAATGCCTTGGATGTGCTCATATGCCGTTTTGCCGTAGCCATCATAAGTAGGGATGGACTTCAAGGCAGCGGGGGGCACAGCCTCTTGTCTGACTAGGGCCAAGGGCCCTGTGGAGTCAACCGCTGGGAAGAGGTCGTCATCATTTTGTTGGGCAGCCATGTCTTCTTCCCCTTCGGTCGTGTATTCGGTATCGGTGCTGTTCGAAGATGTAGGTTGCTCTTCAACTTTGGCCTCTTCGACTTCGGTTTCGGATTCACCTACGCGAGCTTGGTAGTCAGCCAGCCTTACGCGCTCTCCAGGAGCGTTGATGTCAATTTCGTAGAGATCAGGCTGGTTTCCCGGATTCCTTGCTCTCCACCTTCTTGTATGCATGAAGGCGCTTGGACCGGTCTCACGGACTCAAATGATATTCAGGTACTTGTAGAGTCGTCAGGTGTTCTGATTTAACAGCAATGAAGCGAACACCAATGCTTCGATTCTGTTTGAGGTGGGAAACTTTCGGGTCCCATCGAGCGTGCCAGAGAAACTGTTGGTTACGAATCTGCCACTCGGATAGGATTTAGTGTAATGCGCCGTAGATTCGCCCAGCAGATTGAAAGGTTGGAAGGAAGGAATGCCTTTCGTGCCAATCTCCGGAGAAGGCCGACTTCCTATGTTTTCTTAATTGGTTTTAAGCTCAGAGTTCAGGAAAGAAATTGGAAATGCAGAAAGAAATATAAATGTGATTTGTATTTGGTGGGGAGGATAAGCAGCACAACAACTATCAATCACCACTACTAACAGCAACTAAATACAGAATACATTACAGAAACTACCAATGTCATTCATTCTATGTACCCTCTAACTATGCATTCCAGGGAATACTTAACTATCAAATACCGATATCCAGATAGCGAGAATAACGATAAGCAATAACATAAGCAACATGAGGCAGAAATGCTAAATAGAGGCAACATAAAGAACAAGAACAGTCAATAGAGCCAAGTGTATCTTGTATTTAGAAGCAAATGCACAGCTACAATGGTTCCCTAGCAGTATATCCACCTTCCACCCCTTACAATGATATGGCGCGGCTATTTATAGCGCAATTTCCCCCCAATTACAACTTTGGGCACAGGATCCCAGACCTGACAATAGCTGACAAAGCTGACAAAAGCGGCAAAAGGCTGCGATGTTGACCTCTACGAGATATGGACTGTACTTGCAACAAGGTCCACCTGAAAACTTGGTAGCTACGTGGCAGTGCGGTAGATGAAACTTTGAGTCAGCTTGAATGAGGGTAGCTGCGGTAGATGAAACTTTGAGTCAGCTTGAATGAGGGTAGCTGTGGTACAATAATTTGGTTCACGCTTGCACTCCACCCGTCACATCTCTGACTCGAATCTCGAGGTTGGACACCTGTCAAAATCTGATAAGGGACGAATCTGCCTTGGAATCTCGTCTATGTTTCATGCCTGACCTCGCTCGGAATTGGAGCGCAATTAGAAAGCGCAAGGGGGAAGTAGCGCTGTTGGGGAGGCCTCCGTGCCTTAGACAATTTTTTGGGCTACTTTCAACATCCTGTGCGAGTGCGCACAAGTAGGAGGGCGCAGCCCGACTTCGCTGCGAAGTCGGGTTGCGCACCCAATACTTAGCCGATTTTGCTCACCGCTCCGACTGCGCATGAAGATGAGAGCGCGCCCCGAATTTGCTACGAAGTCGGGTTGCGCTCTTGTACTTAGAAATTTTCAGGGGTCCGCTGCTTCCCAGGTGCGCACAGAAATGAGAGCGCACCCCGACTTCGCTGCGAAGTCGGGTTGCGCTCTTGTACTTAGCCAAGTTTTGATCATTTTTTCGCACTTCGGCTCCCCGAGTGCGCTCAAACTTAAGGGCGCACCCCGACTTCGCTGCGAAGTCGGGTTGCGCTCTTATACTTAGAATTTTCAGGGCTGTTGCCACATTTTGCACGAGGTGCCATGTTTTCAGTTTCTTAAAGTTCCAGCAAGTGTTCCCTGAAAATGACTAAGTGTCAGGGCGCAACCCGACTTCGCAGCGAAGTCGGAGTGCGCCCTCCAGTTGGAGCGTAGTAGGGAACGCGAAGTGCGCAACGAACGAGAACGAGCGAGATTTGACTAAGTGTCGGGCGCAACCCGACTTCGCAGCGAAGTCGGGGTGTGCCCTTTTTCCTGGGCGCACTTGGGAAGCAGTCTGGCAAAAAATCAGCTAAGTGTTGGGGCGCAGCCCGACTTCGCAGCGAAGTCGGGGTGCGCCCCCTTCTTGGTGCGTAGTCCGAACAGCAGAGAAGACAGCAAAGTGCCGGTGCGCAACCCGACTTCGCAGTGAAGTCGGGCTGCGCCCTCTGACCGGTGCGCAGTTGGGCAAGCAAGCCCAGAAATTGACTAAGGCACGGAGGCCTCCCCAACTGCCCTGTTTTCCACCTGCGCAACCCGACAGCGCTCTGATCCTGGGCGAAGTTGGATAAACTGCCTTGAAAGGCAGCCATGTGTCACTCATCAGCATCCGACAAATGTCCAACCTCGGGATTCGAGCCAAGACATGACCGGGAAAAGTACAAGCATGGACCGCACTATCTGCGCCAACTACCACCATTAAAGCTGATGTGAAGTGCCATCTGCGGCAACTACCCGCATTCTCGCTGATTTGAAGTTCCACCCAACGCGCTGCCATGTAGCTGTACAGCTTTCAGGGAGACCATGCTGCAGGTACAGTCCTAGCTGACAGAAGTCAACATCAGCAGCTCTTTCGCCGCTTTTGTCAGCTCTGGGATTTCGTGCCCAGGATTGTAATTGGGGGAAACTGCGCTATAAATAGCCGCACTGCATCATTGTAAAAGCGGGGGGGGGAACATATTGCTAGAGGAATCTGCTGTGACGGACCACCTTCTAATTAATTCAAAGCATCCTTGGCTCTGCTTACTGTCTTTTATCTTGTATGCTGCCTCTCCTTGTCATTTCTGCCTCATGTTTCTTGTATCATTTTTTACTGTTGTACTGAACTCTGGACTCTGGTATTCCTGGAATGCATAGATAGAGGATACATAGGATAGAATCGCAGTCACCTTTTATGCTGCCTTCCGCTAGTATTTCTGCTTCATGTCCATTTATATTTCTGTCTGTCTGAATTCTGAATTCTGGATTTGGGCATTGGTGATTATTTGGATCTGGAATACTAAACAGAAGGATACATAGGGTAGAATAGCAGCTGCAGTTTCTGTTACATGCTTTGTTTTAATTGTTGTTGGTTCGGATGCAAATTTGCAATCGTGCTGCTTGTTCTCCCCCCACCCGAAACGCATGATATTTACATCTCTTTCCTGTTCCCTTATCTTTTTCAATCTCTTTCCAGTTCCCTTTACCCCCTTTCTTTTTTAATCTCTTTCCTGCACCCTTATCTGAAACCCCCAAGTAGGTTAGGAAAGGAGCCGGCCTTCTCCGGAGATTGGCACGGAAGGCATTCCTTCCTTCCGGCCTTTCAATGTTGGTCTGCGGGTCTAGGGCGCATTGACACACCAAGTCCTTCCCAGGTGGCGGATCCGTGGCCAACGGGGCCTTTTGCTCTTTTTTTGGGAAATTGACAGAAGAAAGTAAAAGAGGAAAGAAAAAGGGAAATGAAGGGAATGAAACTGACGGAAGGGGAGAAAGGGGATAGTGGAGAAAGGGAAAGGAGGAGGAGGGAAGGGAGAGCAGCATACTTACAAGAAAAATGAAGACATGGCACCCCGTGCAAAATGTGGCAACAGGACTGTTGGAAAGAATTCAAAATATAAATCAGGAGCAGATTGAGCAGAGAGATCAGCAGATCCATGGGAGAGATCAGCAGATCCATGGGAGAGATCAGTGCATTGCTGATCTTAACTCAAATTGAACCATATACAGAAGAAATTTACTGCTGCATTTCACCAGTCAGAGAATTTGCAGATCCACTTGTATGAGGCTGAGCATGATTGGATGAGTCATAGTGACTTTGCAAAATGAATGCAGTAAAAGTATTTGCAATAAGGACAGGATATTCAGCAGTTGAAGGCCTTACTTGCTCAACATCATTTACAGATACCTGATTCTTTTGTTATACTGTAGACTGCCCGCATGGAGAATTCAGCAGTGCAGTCAGTGAGGATGCTGACAGATATGGAGGAGAGGGCAGATGTAGGCCACCAATCTAGTCAGCATAATCAGTTGGACATGGTGCCAGCTCAGGCACCACTTCAGTGAATAACAAATACATTTTGTATTGTACATAAATAGTTTTATCAAGTGTTGTTAGTATGTTGATCAATGGGTTGTAGCGAGTGTTGATCAATTGATGTTATTTTGCACACGTCATGGAGTTGTGAGCGTGAATAAGACAACGTGTTGTGTTTGGGATTAGTTTGCAATCAGTTGGTAGTTTGGTATGATAGGGTGACAGTTGGGAGTTGCAACAGTCTACTCTTCCTTTTCATTTTTTATATATTCCATATGTGAGTAGTGGAATGTAATCATGGAATTGCCATTGTCTGTTTTCATTGTTTGCTTTGTGCTGTTGGTAGCAAAGAGGAGAGATCATCTCATACTGTTGACAGAGATCATGTTGCTGTCAGTGGTGTCATATCAATTGCACATAATGAAATGGTTCTGTTCCTATGATTGCTGTTCATTTCTTGTAGCATGTTCTTTTGATCTGTTCACTCTGATTGTTTGGGAATAAAATCTATACAGTATAAAGGAATATGCGAGTATAAGACACCTGGCATAAATGAACTGTCAAACACCATTCAGCTGTTCCTCTGAAACTGTGCATAATAACATTATGAAGAGGAGAGTATACATTCCTGAGCTTATGCTCTGAGAATAGATACCATTTAAACCATCCAGGGCGTGAATAATTCCCAAAGGCTAGCAACAAAGCTAGTTGACTGTTCTAAACCATCTTACAAGTTAATGTTTTTCTACTTGTGTCTTTCTTTGACCTGTATGCAGAATCTTCAGATTCCTGTTAGCTTAAATAAAATTGTCTATGCAATTCCAATCAGTGCTAACTCTGCCTTTTGTTTTTGGTGTTTGAATCTGGCTTCTTGTTAATTTTAAATCTAGTTCTTACGTTTTATCTGATTGATTTATTTCCAAGCTGCACTTGTTCTGTGGATTTGTAAGTTTAGATGTAACTCAAGTTTCTTAGTCTGTTGAAATTGATCATCTCAGGAGCACAACCCTTTGGCTGATCTTGCAACTGCATTAACCAGTGAGGGAATTAGTACCTTCCGCTTTGACTTTTCTGGAAATGGGTAAGTATGATAGCCAGTTATTGATATATAGTTTTTGATCTAACTTGGATGCCTTCTTTTGACTTATTTTTTTAGTTAGTAATATGAATGGTACACCATCTTTGCGTTTGAAAATGACACAGAGAAATCTCCTTTTTATCCACTGTTGGTACTTTTACTAGCAACACAGCATCTGCAGATACTAGCTATTTGACAATCCTTAAAATATTTTTGTGTTCTCAAGATAGTACTTTAGTAGGACTGAGCAAATCCCTCTAAAGATTGTCTAACTCTATTTTTGTGGATTTTAGTATTAGTATTTGTCTTGACTTGTTTTATAATGGTTTTTACGATATTAAGGTTTACAAGCAAAATCCTTAGAAAGGTAATGGAACATTACAAAGTCATAGAGGAAATATGATTCACAGCACATCAGAGGAAACTGGCTTTCTAATCTGGGAGTGCTATCAACAACTGGCAAGCATGCAAAAGTATTCATAACCTATCTTTAGTGAAAATGCAGAGATTAAATTGGTTATCATTAATGATATTGCACGTTTCCCTAACCCAGTAATTTTGGTTTGCTTTAGGTAAATGGTCTGCTTTTTTGGATCCACTTTATGGTAGTGTTGTTTGAGTTTTTTGGGATCTGCCTGGGTCTCAGGGGGAAGGAATATTGCTAGTCCACCTGGTCATTGCTAGGCATCTACCTTGAATATGTCGGGAATGGTTTTACCTGAGTTACTCTAGTCATATCAGGGACATTTGTCTGGGTCTGACCTTGATTCTGCCTGGTCCTTCATTGGTTTCTTGCTCAGGTCTGGTTAGAGCAGTCTGTAGTATAGGTTTCAGAGTATTTGATGCACTCAGAGAATAATGGAAAATAATCAGCATATGCAATATAAAGTAAATTATATCAGCAAGCAACATATAATGCTTGGCATTAATATAGAAGTATATCATTATCTCTGAAAGAAGATACATCCATGAACTATCCAGTCTCGCATACAGACAATATAACAGCACAGATACAACATAAACGATCAACGGAAGAGACTGGAATGAGGCTATTATATAGGACAAAGGTTTATGGCTAGGCCGCTGGCAACTGCCCAACTACCTAACTACCCCATACCTGTTTACATGAAAAACAATAAAAAGTCCTGCATATTATATTCAACATACTCATTTGTTAAAGATCCATGTCATGATGTCTATGTGCACAATAATACATACATACAACAAAACACTTGTGCAACTCTATGTGCACAACATAAGCTCAATGTTGAATACATCTGCCCCCTCCTTTAGACAAGTCGATGTCCCCACCGTGTGCCTGGAACAATCTCTGGGGAAGACTCAACCATTGGGATAGTTGGCTGAGTAGACAAACTAGCAAGAGCAGCCTCTAATTGCTAAATCTGTTGGCATATCTCTATGTATTGCTTCTGTAACTACTTGTCAAACCAGTGACTCCTGACCTACTGCTGTTTGGCCTCATGCAACTTCTGTTGCGTCTTCTCCAACCGCTGTTTAGTTCCTTCCAGGTGCTGCATCTTCTCAACCAGGTCTCGCCTAACTTTTTCCCATTCTTCTTCATACAAGACTGCATGGAAGCAAGATGTTGTGCCTGCTCCTTGTTTTGGGGATGAAGAGAAGCAATCAGGGATGATTTTTTCTTTATAACCTTTCCCACTCTGCTTTGCCTTGTGTTTTCCTTTCTGCGTGGTAGGGGATAGTGATGCTTCTTTGCTGCATCAACTCCATTTGACTGACTATGGTTCTGATGAGCTTCTGCTTCCCAAAGCGGGGTACATACGTCCACTATCTAGTCTCAACTTCAACATTGCGTGGATTATGGGCTTCCTTAGTGTCGATGCAGGTAATGTTGAAGTCCCATGATGTGATGATAGGGTATGCTCTGATCATTACTTCTATGCTTCTTGATGTAATGAGCATCAGTTTTGCACTACGTAGTGGGACATATCCTGGTGGGATGTCTCATGGTGTAGGGACTCATTGTAATGCTAGATCTTTCTCATGCCCTAGTGTTGACTGTGCATCATGAAGGCTCCTTAAATTTACACCTACCATCTCTTGTCTCTGGAAACGCGCCTTCCGGATGCAGCCTTAGCGCTAGAAAATGCCTCAGAGGAGGCTTTGCTGGAAACCTGGGTGAATGCTACTAAGTCCGAAATGGACTTTCGCTCTAGGCAAGGCACGACAGGAGCTTTCGCCTAAACCGAGCCCGAAATGTGTTTTCGTTGGAGCTGGCGTTCGAAATGAACTTTCGCCTGGTTGGTGAGCGCTCTTGGCCTTCCTTGACGACTTCTACTCAAGGCAGAGATAAAGATAAACTTTCACTCCGGCTAAGTCCGAAATGAACTTTCGCTAGAGCTAAGGCCCGAAAGGAGGTTTCACTTAGTTGATGAACGAAAGCAGCTTTGACTATGCTGACTTTGACTTAGCTTTTTCTTGCCGAAAGCATCGCCTGAAATAAGCTTTCGCCCCGGTTAAGTCCGAAATGGACTTTCGCTGGAGCTGGGGCCCGAAAGGGGTTTTCGCTTAGTCAGTGGGCGAAGATGAGTTTGACCTTGCTGACTTTGCCTTTCGCCCAAGTTATGACCCGAAAAGGGCCTTCGCTCAGCCAGTGGGCGAAAATAGGTTTGACTGCGTTGACTTTTGCCTTAGCTGATTTTGATGTGTTTTTAGGCAAAACTGTTGGCTCTCGCTCCTGCACATGAGCGAAACTGTCTTTCTCCTTTCCTTCGAACGAAACTACCTTTTAGCTCCTGCTTTGTGAGCGATCTTGAATTGCTGCATCAGCCTGGGTCAACTTCTGATCTGACGCCTTCTGAAGATACTCGTTTTGCCCTAGGCTGCCCCGAAAAGGGATCGTGCTCCAAAAGGTGAGCGAAAGAGGATTATCTCAAAAAGACTGGCTGGGCCCTTGCGCCATGGAAACGTTGGAGAGGAGCAAAAGAGAAAATTGCTCTATGGGAGAAAAAGCAAGTTTGGACAGAAAAAAAACATTGCAGCAACAACCCAAAATTTTATACCTAGGGATATCTCTTAGACAAAATGTGGCAAAATTGTCAACATTCCTGGCGGCTCGCAGGGTATTGAGTTCGCCTCAATGTAAAGACCCCAGGCCTTATCCGTTGGGCTCAAAGTCATCATCGGTCCCCTCCTCTGATTGCCTGCTGCTGACTAAGGGATCTTCAAACTTCTCCTCCTCTTCTTCTTCTTCATTATGCTCCTGGTCTACGTCCCCTTCTTTATCAGGCTCTTGGTCCATCTCTGGGGGAGCGAGGCGTTCTCGAATGCACTCATAGTTGGTTTGAACCTGGGTCCAGGCTTCTTCCTGGAATGGCTTACGGTCATGGAGCTCTTTCACCAGATACTTGAAGCTTTTGATCTGTTTTATATCAGCATAGTTAGCCCTCTGGCCAAGATTGACCAGGCAAGCTTCAATCTGACAGAACCTCGTTATCAATTGTATCACCTGTGCTTCCATGATAGGGTCTACTCAACTGTCGATTTCGGTAGTATCTTCATCGAAAGCAATCCATGCTGGCTTTAGCACGTCCCTGGGTAGAAGGTTTCCGTCATCATCCATGAAGCTGGGGAAGTTGAGTTGTGTGAGGGTTTGGAAATACGCTAGGGAGGTGCGCTTTTCTTGCTCGAAGGCGTATAACAGTCTCTTGGCCTTCCTGACTCTTTTCAGCTTAGCAAAGAAAGCTCGAAGAGTCGTCCTTGTAATAGCCCATTCTCGAGCAGTTCGGCTCATTGAAGGCACTTCGAGAACCATGCGCTCAAGTGTTTGCACTTCTATCGTCAGATTGAGCCAGCGCTCTACGTCACGCTTGACCTCCTCCACAACAGGTCTGCCCTGGGAAGCTGCTTGCTTGGCTTCCCAAATGAACATGAGGACAGCCAAGGCTTTTGACACTCTAGGTCGGAAATTCTCCAACAAATGAGAGCGAATTTCTTTAACCAGGTCTTTTGTGAAGACCTCCATTTGCACCTCTCTCTGTGAACTGTTCTTGCAATTCTCGGACTTGGGCATCCAACTTCTCTACTCTTTCTTCTGCTTCTTGATGCGCTTTGAGGCGACGCTCAGTTGCGCTCTTGTGCTCGTTCACCTCCTGCTCCAAGACAGCCACGCGCTGCCGCAGCTGCTCTGATTTCGCCTGCGCGTCTTCAAGTTGGGCCTTAGTTCACGCCAGGATTTCGTCCAGCTTCATGTTTTCGTTCTTTTCCGCGAAGCAACGCTCTTTAACATGTTCCCCATGCAAGTAGATCGAGCCCATATTAACCTGGATAGTTCCGATCTCTCCTGCTACGTCGATTGTCTTCAGGTCTTTGACAGTATGGTGATAGTAGTTTGAGGGCGGCTTTCACCAAACGTAGTAATGAGACAAGTAGTCCCAGCGACAAAACTTGTCCGAAGCCACGCCTCATAACTGCTGATGTGAGTGAGCCACGCTCCATAAATGCGCTGTTGCCTGACAAGGGTCAAATCTCAGCTGCCCCAGCGATTTTAGGGTTTGACATTAATGTTCCAGAGGTGAAATCCTCTATAAAAACTAGCTCAATGCAATGTAAAAGGGGGGAACGTTCTGCTAGAGAACTGCTGTACTTAAGCTCTGCATCAATACTAAAGACTTTTGGCTCTAATTCTGGATTTCTCCTATGTATGTTGTCTTCTATCGCTATTTCTGTTAATTTCGTCTCTTTGTGTGATTGCTGTAATTCTAAAATCTGGATTTAAGCATTTGGTAAAGAACGAAAGCTGGAATTATTCTGAAGGATACATATTAGAGGAAGTTTAGTGTTAGTTTCTGTTGCATTCTTGGTAATTGATTGCTGCTGGTTTAAGTAGAGATAAGTGATTGTGCTGCCTGTTCTTCCCCTTTGGACTCTACTGGCCTGTGGCCATATTTCCCATCCCTTTCAGTTATTTTCATCCCTTTCAGCAATTTCCTAATTTCTTTCCAGTTCCTTAATCTGAAACCCTAGTTTAGTGTAGTAAGGGAGCCAACCCTCTCTGGAGATTGGCACGGAAGGCATTCCTTCCTTCCGGCCTTTCAAGGTTGGTCGGGTCTAGGGTGCGTAAACAAACCAAATCCTTTCCTAGGGCAGATTCGTGACCAGCACATTGGCTCCTCGCAGCACATGCATTGTTGTGTGCATGATTCGACTCTTTCTAGGAATTGCACATGCACTAATCAGTCTGATCTTTAGCTCCTCAAGGGTATTCTAGTGCTACATACACCTAAAACAATAACCCATCCATGTCAAAATGTCAAGGGGGTGCAACAACTCCGCAACGTTCTTGATAAACTTGTGATTGTATCCTACATGCCCTAGGAAGAACATAAGCAAGCTAACATCATATGGTTCCTCTGTTTGAGCCATTAGATGGATCTTGTCAAGATTCATCTTTAGCCTCATATTATAGCCTAGTATTGTAGATGACATGGGGGACCAATAGTCTGCACTTCCTCAGGTTCAAAGAAAGGCGAGCATTGATGCACAACAACATCAAGGAATACTTTGGACTTCCCAATTGACGTCTGCTTGATATATGTACAAATTTATTCTTTGAAATGTTGGTTGGATGGGGCACAACCCAAATGACATATGGTTGTATGCATATATACCATTCTTCAATACGAGTGTTGTCTTTTGCTTGTCTTCCTTACACTAATTTGATTATAGGCCAAAAAAACATCCAAGAATATCTCTTGACCGACTACCTCCTGTAGAATATAATCTATTAACAAAATTGAAAAGGGATATTTTATTATTACTATGTTCAAGCCTTTGGAGTCCACACATTCCGATCCATGAGGTCTTCTTTGGTTGATTACCATTGTTGACACCCAATCACTTACAATTACTTTGAAAATGATGCCTGCATTCTTGATCTCAGCATTGACAAGTTTCACATATTTGGGGTTTATGCGGTATTGCCTTCATTCCGATCCATGAGGTCTTCTTTGGTTGATTACCATTGTTGACACCCAATCACTTACAATTACTTTGAAAATGATGCCTGCATTCTTGATCTCAGCATTGACAAGTTTCACATATTTGGGGTTTATGCGGTATTGCCTTCATTGCATTGGTTGCACCCTTGGAACTAGTGGTATTTTATGAACACATAGCTTCGATGCAATCCCTTTGCAGTCTAATTTTCCATGCTAAGAAATGCTTATATTGCCTGAAGATTGTGAATGCTCTTCCCTTTAGTACTATATTGTTAGAAGGTGAAGTCATTATGCAGTTTCTTGCCAGCAGAAACTGCTGCTAGACGTCTAGGCAGCAGTACTAGACGTTTAGGCAGCAGACATCTAGGCAGCACTGCCTGACGTCTAGGCAGCACTACTAGACGTCTAGCTTGCCAGCAGAAACTGCTGCTAGACGTCTAGGCAGCAGTACTAGACGTTTAGGCAGCAGACATCTAGGCAGCACTGCCTGACGTCTAGGCAGCACTACTAGACGTCTAGGCAGCAGACGTCTAGGCAGTAGTACTGTCTAGGCTGCTAGACATCAAGGCAGCAGACGTCAAGGCAGCGCTGCTTGACGTCAAGGCAGCCGACATCAAGCCAAGTAGACGTCAAGGAGTGGACGTCTAGGTAGACGACAAGAATGCGGAAGACGAACAGTCTTGGGAGCGGAAACGAACAGACTTTGGGAGCTGAAACGAACAGGTTTTGGAGGCTTCCGTTGGAAGAGGAAACGAACAGTTTGGACTCTTCCTTCTGCTCTATAAAAGGGATGTGATCCCTTGCATTTATGAGGTTGTTGAAAATGTCAAAGGACGTGAATGTAAATTTGCTGAAAATAATAAAAGGAGAAGTTGCCATTGCCCCGTTGTTTTTCCTACACATTGCAGGTTTCCACATCAATCTCTACGTCACTTGTGTTACTGTTTCCGTGTTCTATATTTTTGTTATTGTGCTTCCTCTTGCAAGTGTGGAATCTGAAGTTTTTCCTAACATATGGTATCAGAGCTAAGGTTTTGTGTGAGTGGGAGCTGCAAAAATGACAAAAGGTGTAACCAAGTTCGAGATTGAGAAATTTGATGGCAGGAACTTCGCTCTATGGAAGATGAAGGTGGAGGATTTGCTGGATCAGAATGACCAAGCTCAAGCCTTGAAAGGGGTCACGAATAAACTGAGCAACATGAAAGATGAGGAGTGGACAACGCTTGACAGGAAGGCGGTTTATCCAATCTGTTGATGCCTAGCGGACTCCGTCTTGTTCAATGTAGCTAAAGAAAAGACCGCGGAAGCCCTTTGGCAAAAGCTTGAAAAGTTGTATGAAACAAAATCAGCAACTAATAAGGTTTTTCTAAAAAAGCAACTTTATAGCTTGAGGATGAAGGAAAGTTCATCCGTTGTAGATCATTTGAACGAGTTTAATACTCTCATCAGTAAACTGGTTTCAGTTAATGTGAAGATGGAGAATGAAGATAGAGCTATCACCCTACTTTGTTCCCTCCCTAACACTTGGGATTATATGGTGATGACCATCAGTAATTCATCATCAGGAACTCTCAATTTTGATGATGTGGTAGCCGCTTTGTTGGCAGAAGAGTTGAGGCGAAAAACGTCTGTGGAACCCTCAACCAACGAAGCCCTATCTGTGAGAGGTCGATCGTTCGAGAGCGAGTAAACAAGGTAGAAAACAGTCCAGATCTAAGTCAAAAGGACGTAAGCAGATTGGGAAGTGCTGGCATTGTGGGAAGCCAGGACACTCCAAAAAGGACTATTGGCAATTGAAGAATGGTGAAAAGCAAAATCAGCCATCAGCTGAAGCCGGTCACGACGGATTCAGGAGAGACGGCAACATGTGCAGCCTTCTGTATCAGTAAGAACAGATCGGTTTTATATACCTGGGTTTTGGACTCAGGTGCGTCTTTCCACATGTCTCTCCATAGAGACTGGTTTGACAAATATCAGTCATACTCTGGTGGAAAGGTCTATTTGGGTGATGATCACCCTTTAGAAATTGTGGGAAGAGGGGATATAAGGATCAGGCTAGACGATGGTAGAGAAAGGATGCTATGTGATGTGCGACATGTGCCCAATTTGAGGAAGAATTTGCTATCAATCAAAATGATGGATAAGCTAGGGTATTTTGTCACTTTCAACAACAACTACTGCAAGATTACCAGAGGAGCTCTTGTAGTAGCAAAGGGAGAATCTTATGGGACCTTATACCGTTTATGCGGTGATACGGTGACAAACCATGCAACAACAACAACTTCTGTCATGGCATCAACGCCTAGGCCATATGAGTGAAAAAGGCCTGAAAATTCTGCATGACAGAGGTATGCTTTCTGGGGTTAAGTCTTGTAATTTAGACTTATGTGAGCATTGTATTTTTGGTAAACAGAAGAGGGTTCGGTTTACTGCAAGTCCTGGTAAGAGTTCTGATTTTCTGCAACTCAGTCCTTGAATGGCATCATCTATTTTCTGACTTTTATAGATGATTATTCTAGGAGAGTGTGGGTGTATTTTTTGAAGAAGTCGTCGGAAGCTTTGCAGAATTTTAAAGAGTTCAAAGCACGGGTAGAGAAGAGTTTGGGCAAGTCGATTTTATGTCTCAAGTCAAATAATGGGGGTGAATATTGCTCCAAGGAATTTGATAAATTTTGTATGCAGGAAGGTATTAAGCACCGGAAGACTGTACCATATACTCCACAGCAAAATGGTGTGGCTGAGTGGATGAATCGCACAATCATGGAACGTGCAAGAAGCATGCTTAGCGCAACCATGTTGGAGAAAAAGTTCTGGGCGAAGGCTGTTAATACAGCTGTTTATCTTATTAACAGGTCATCTACGCGTTGGATGGTCAGATTCCAGAGGAGGTTGGGTGTTGTAAGCCAGTTGATTACTTTCATTTGCGTACCTTTGGTTGTGACGCTTTTGCCCATGTACCCAAAGAAAAAAGGTCCAAGCTTGACCCGAAGTCAAGCAAATGTGTTTTTCTCGGCTATGGAGATATTGTGAAGGGGTATAGACTGTGGGATCCTACTGCCCACAAGGTAATCATTAGCCGGGATGTAATTGTTGATGAAAAATCCATGCAAAGGAAGGAGATACAACAAAATCCTAATGTTGTACCGGTTGAAGTAGAATTGAGTGAAGATGACTATGAAGATGAACATGTTGAAGTTTTTGATCAGCATGCAAAACAACAAGTAGAACAGGAAGTAGAGCAGCCAGAACGGTCACAAGACCAAGAGCCAGAAACGGCAGATCATTGGGTTAGAAGATCTACACGTCCACGGAAGTTTGCGGAAAGATATTCTCATGTGTATCAGTCCTATTTTGCTTTTTTAACTGATGATGGTGAACCTAGTTCATTTCAGGAAGCTGGAGAGTCTGAGAATGCAGAAAAGTGGAGGAAATCCATGGAGGAGGAAATCGAGGCACATCGCAAGAATAAAACTTGGGAACTTGTGGATCTCCCACCTGGAAGAAAGACTGTTGGAAACAAGTGGGTGTACAAAGTGAAGAAGAACATCGATAGGCTGTTGGATCGCTATAAAGCTCGCTTGGTGGCAAAGGGCTATGTGCGAAGTCGGGTGTTGACTTTAATGAAATTTTCTCTCCAGTTGTGAAGATGACTACTATTAGAGTTCTACTTGCACTTGTAGCTGCACAGGATTTGGAACTATAGCAGCTTGATGTAAAGACTGCTTTCTTGCATGGTGATCTCGAGGAAGAGATATATATGGATCAGCCTGAGGGCTATGTAGAAAGAGGCAAAGAGCATTTGGTTTGCAGACTAAAGAAATCACTGTACGGGTTGAAACAGGCGCCAAGGATGTGGTACAGGAAATTTGATACCTTCATGAAGAGCCAAGGTTTCAGCAGGAGTGAAGCTGACCATTGTGCATACTATAAGAGGTTTGATGATGGCAGTTTTATTATTTTGCTGTTGTATGTTGATGATATGCTGGTGGCAGGCCCCAGCATGAAGAAAATCATTGATCTTAAGGCTCAGTTGGGTAGGACATTTGAAATGAAGGATTTAGGAGCAGCAAACCAAATTCTAGGGATGAAGATACACAGGGACAGAAAAGGAAGAAAGATCTGGCTAAGTCAAAAGTCATATGTGGAAAAGATTCTGCAGTGCTTCAATATGCGAGAATGCTAAACCGATTAGTACCCCACTTCTTCCACACTTAAAGTTGTCTTCCAACCGATGTCCTAGAACGGAGCAGAGAAGACAAGCATGTCTCGTGTACCGTATTCATCAGTAGTAGGAAGCCTCATGTGTGCCATGGTGAGCACCAGACCGGATATTGCCCAAGCAGTGGGAGTAGTCAGCCGGTGCATGGCAAATCTTGGTAAGGAGCATTGGAATGCGGTGAAGTGGATATTCAGATATTTAAGAGCCACTTCAGATGTTGCCATTTACATTGCATCGGCAGATTTGCAAGTTACAGATTTTGTGGATTCTGATTATGGTGGAGATAGAGATGGGAGAAAATCCACTACAGGATATGCCTTCACTCTTGCTGGTGGAGCAGTGAGTTGGGATTTTAAGTTGCAGTCTGTTGTGGCTTTATCAACCACTGAAGCAGAATACATTGTAGCAACTCATGCCAACAAAGAGGCAATTTGGTTAGATCGATTGTTGGGTGACTTCAAGGTAATGCAGGAGATAATTACACTGCATTGTGATAGCCAAAGTGCTATTCAGTTAGTGAAGAATTCAACATTCCATGATCGCACGAAACACATTGATGTCAAGTACCACTTTATCAGAAATGTGGTGGAAGAAGGTAGGATCCCATTGTAGAAAATCGACACTAAAGTGAATCCTGCAGATATGCTTACAAAGCCGGTCAAAGTAGAGAAGTTTGAGTGGTGCAAAACTTCTCTGGGCTTGCTGAAAAAGTAACAAGGGCAACATTGGGCAATTGGCACTGGCTGAATTTTTTTTTTTTGTAGAAGAATTCCTGAATACTGACTTCAAGTAGGAGAATGTTAGAAGGTGAAGTCATTATGCAGTTTCTTGCCAGCAGAAACTACTGCTAGACGTCTAGGCTTCTAGACTTCTAGGCAGCAGTACTAGACGTCTAGGCAGCAGACGTCTAGGCAGCAGTACTAGACGTCTAGGCAGCAGACGTCTAGGCTTCTAGACTTCTAGGCAGCACTGCCTGACGTTAGGCAGCAAACGTCTAGGCTGCTAGATGTCTAGGAAGCAGTACTAGACGTCTAGGCAGCACTGCAGACGTCAAGGCAACAGACGTCAATGCAACGTTGCTTGACGTCAAGGCAGCCGACGTTAAGCCAAGTAGACGTCAAGGAGTGGACGTCTTCTAGGCAGCACTGCCTGACGTCTAGGTAGCAGTACTAGACGTCTAGGGAGCAGACGTCTAGGCTGCTAGATGTCTAGGCAGCAGTGCTTGACGTCTAGGCAACAGTACTAGACGTCTAGGCTATAGACGTCAAGGCAGCGCTGCAGATGTCAAGGCAACGCTGCAGACGTCAAGGCAGCCGACGTCAAGCCAAGTAGACATCAAGGAGTGGACGTCTAGGTAGATGACAAGAATGCGGAACACGAACAGTCGTGGGAGCAGAAACGAACAGACTTTGGGAGCTGAAACAAACAGGTTTTGGAGGCTTCCGTTGGAAGAGGAAACGAACAGTTTGGACTCTTCCTTCTACTCTATAAAAGGGATGTGATCCCTTGCACATTGCCGGTTTCCACGTAAATCTCTGCATCACTTGTGTTACTGTTTCCGTGTTCTATATTTTTGTTATTGTGCTTCCTCTTGCAGGTGTGGAATCTGAAGTTTTTCCTAACATATATCCTAGTCATTGCCAATGATAATGAACTTCTCTTCATCTGCCTTGCAAAGGTTCACCTTAACCATCCTAGGTCCTTCATATTTGATAGTTTCATGGGCCTTGACTATCTTGTGCGCATCGAATTCATGTGCTGGTTCATCATCAAGTTGCACATCGCCAACTGTGTATTCAACAAAGTTCGGGAAAAGCTCCATCTTTCTTCCTCCTACATTGGCACATCTATGCCACTTGATTGACCTCTTGGATTTGCAGTGTTGCTTGAATCTTCGATTTCATATATGTTTACCATTTTTGCCTTCCCTTTTTAATCTATGCTACCTTCTTTTTCCATATCCAAGCAAAGGCATTCTAGATGAAATACATCATAGTCCTCCATTTGCCAATGGAGAGGATTGCTATTGGAGCAATGCTCATCTTCTAAACATTCTTCTGACTCTAGGAAGCCATTGTTTCCTTGGATCCATGTCGGTTTTTACATAAAATCTGTTGTCAAACTTAATAAATTTTGACACGTTTGAGGATGTAATATGCTAGCTAATGACTAGATTTCTAGGTTTATGATATATATGTGGCATCTTTTCCTAAATGCCAAGTGTTTTTTTCTGTAGTTGTGATCTATCTTGCCATCCTCATCTAACCATAATTAAATAGGGCATTGTAAGTTGCCTTCTATAATGTGATCACGACAAAGTCTTGAACAAATGTTTGTTTAGCAATATGGACCTTTTGTCTTGTCAACAATCCATTTTTATGCCAAACTGGTTGTTTCTTGTAGTAGCTCGCCTACTACCATCATGCTCCAAATGGAGATCCGTCACACAAGCTAAGGTAGAAGACAAAGTAGGGAAGAAATTAGAAAGAATTGGCTAAGTGTTTGGAAGTGGGAGAGCCCCGCTCACAGCACCCCGCTTAGGAGACCCCCCACTCATAGCGCCTCGCTTGAAAATGCCTTGCTGGTGGCACCCTGCTTTGGAACGCCCCTCTCAAGAGTTCCTTGCTCTATTGATAGGCCTCGCTCTCAACCCACGTGCCTCGCTTTATGTCTATTTATGGCAAATGAACAAGGATGATGTGTTACCTAGTAGTTATCACCATGGTACATTGCATGTAGTCAATTGGCTGCATTATGGTACATTAAATGTAGTCTTTTTGGCTGCATTTTTGAGTATAAATAAGAGCTTGATGCTCATTGTAAAGGGTCCTTTTGGCCTTCAAGCATACTAGAGCTACTCTTCGAAGTGAGATTGTACTGAACACTTAACTACAAAATCAATAAAGAGTTGTGCATGACATTCCGATTTAATTGTCTCTAACCTTTTGTTTTATGAATGTGTGAAATTAGGGGCTTTGCCCTCCTTTCCTCTGTTAGTCTTCTCTGTGATTGTTGTTGCAGTTTATTCGCAGATGTTACATATTGAAGTTATTGGGTTGCTATTGAAGACTCCAATCACACCAAATCTGAAAACTTGCTATATCGTCAACTGTATTTTACATTTCTTTTCTCTGGCACCCTTTTCTCTTAAATAAAATAGATCAGATTTGCTTTTTGCATATTTAGAATAGTTTCTTTCCTTGTTTTTCAGCCTAGTTTTTTAGCATCAACTTTTTTAGAAGGGAACCAACCCAATATTTGGAGGTTGGGAAGAGTAAAACCATAGTTGAGAAAATCGGAATCGGGAGTCAATCGACAGTTTTAAAAATCGGCAAAAAAAACCGAAGAAAACGATTTTTTTTTTCATGCATATTACAATGAATTAACATTATGCAAATCAAATATTGCAATAAAAGCAACAATTCAAGTCAAGACATCATACAAGGCTCAAGCTTTAAGTACACATGAAAGTGACAAAACACATCCTGTATTGCTTATAATATGAAAAGGTACAAATTACAAAATGTGTCAAAATGCCTCAATAGGCCCACACACTAATGTCTTGCAATTCCTTTGCCCCTTGTCCTAACATAAGCCCTAGTCTCTCTTGGTTGATGTGTGCTTGTAGTTGCTTGCGCCTCTTCTTGTGCTAAGGCCTCTTCTTGGTCCCTTGTTGCCATCTCCTCCGCTAGGTTCTCATAGTTTTGTAATTCTTCCATGGTGAATAGAGGCTCTTGTTGTTCTTGCTGCTCCTGTGCTGTTGCATCTGTGATCCATTCAGATGATGGATCAATGTCACTTAGGTCAATGGGCTCAATATTTGTTTTTTCAAAAGTTTTTTGGTGGAGACGAAGGTTGTAATGCACAAACACAAGATCATTTAACTTTTCTTGTGTAAGTCTGTTGCGCTTCTTGGAGTGTATGTGCTCAAACATACTCCAATTGCGCTCACAACCTGAAGAGCTACATGGTTGAGATAAGATTCTAACCGCCATGTGCTGCAAATTGGGTGTATAATCACCAAAGTCCTCCCACCATAAATCTAGAAACAACAAAAAAAAAATTAATATTTCACATGTAACAACTTAAAAGTTTAAATTTTAAAACAAAATCAAAAGACAATAAATAATAATTCGATGAGGTTTACCTGGCCTCATATACTCAATAGCATTTTTGCATTGCTCAGATGGGAATTGGCGACCACGACATGCCTTATAATCTTGTATCTCGGCACGCGTTTTATCGCGCAATTGTTGACTCGCGGAGAACACGCGGTCAATGCAATCTTGAAGGCCAATCTTGACCTCATAATCAGCACGGAATGTAGGGGTATAAAAGAATTTGGGGTTCAAATAGTAACCCGCTGCATGAAGAGGGCTATGGAGTTGTGATGTCCATCTGTTATCAATGATAGTCCAAATGGCATCATATTTGGCGTGGTTATGTTCATAAAATGCAGCAATTGCCTCTTTTGCCCTATCCATAGCCTCATATACAAATCCCATTGGAAATTCTTCTCCATCAACAAGACGAAGAATCTTCACCAATGGCTCTGAGACCTGAAAAAAGAAAAATATTTTAAAGAAAAATATTTTACAACATAAATAAAATAAAACAAATTAATAAGCGTAGTCTTGTACCTTGATGGCCTCATCCATGGCCATCCAGAAGTCCTCAAACAAATAAGTATAAACATTTTGCCCCTCAGGTGATGTTCGGTATCTTGCAGCTAGTTCAGAATTCCACTCATCACTCACAAACATTTGCTTTAGTGACCCTCTTGCATCATAAATGCTCTGCAATGTCACAAAGTTTGTGGCGAAGCGTGTAATGCCAGGCCGCACTAGCTCCCTCCCATTGGTAAATCGCCTCATGAGGCTAAGGACCCATGAATGGTTGTAAATGAATTTTGTGATGGCCTTAGCCCTCCTTACAACCTCTTGCCACCCAAGGTAATTTCCCAATGTCCTCGAGGAGCAAATCGAGACAATGGGCTGCACATGGGGTCCAAAAAATGGTGGGGAATCTCTCCTCCAAAATCCTCCCGGCTGCCTTATATGTTGCTGCGTTGTCCGTGATGATTTGGACAACATTCTCCTCCCCAACCTCCAAGACAACCTCCTCCAACAACCCTGCAAGCATTTCGGCACTCTTAACATGTGTCGATGCATCTACTGACCTAAGGAATGCAGTTCCTGCTGCAGATGCAACCAAAAAATTAAGCAGGGTTCTTCCCCTCCCATCTGTCCAACCATCAGACATTATAGTGCAACCCTTGGTCCTCCACACC
The DNA here is from genome assembly GCA_028583015.1 of Wollemia nobilis. Lineage (NCBI taxonomy): Eukaryota > Viridiplantae > Streptophyta > Pinopsida > Araucariales > Araucariaceae > Wollemia > Wollemia nobilis. The sequence continues at coordinate 12,269,705 of JAQPPZ010000754.1, read as the reverse complement.
CTACGCTGGTTGTCAAGCACAACCTGAAGTATAAAAAAAAATTTAGTCATGCACATTGCATATTGATTTTATCATATTAATATATATAAAAAAAATTTAGTCATGCCATATATATATAAATTTAGTCAAGCACAATGACACAACCTGAATGTCGTCCACAGATTGTCGAAGGAGAGGGCCCCTAAGGTCATCATAAGTTGGCGCCTTAAATATTGCGCCGCAGCTTGCGACGACATCTATCATGCACCGCCAGTATGGAGACCTTGCCACATTGAAGGGAATGTCAGAATAGTACCAAAAAGTGGCAATGGCTGTCCTCGCTGCATTGTGCTTCTCTTGGTTCCACGTGGCCATACCCTCAAGCGTGGATTGTGCCCCTGGCACAGAACGGTCTACAAAAGAGGACTCTCCCGTCCCACTAGCTCCTTGTGCACTTGAAGGACTCGAACTACTCTGTTGAAAGTACCGCTTAAGGTTGCCACTAGTACGAGCACCTCGGGAGGGGGGGGATGAAATGGTATCGCTATAACTTCTTTTGTGACTAGCGTTTTCATCTGCCGCAGTGATCATGGCGTTTACTTTGTTTTTAATATCTTCTGGCACCTTATCACATATTGCTATATTATTTCCTGGTATCCATGCCAAATGGAATTTGAGGCGATAAACGCCTCCATTATAATTATTGCCACAAAAATTGCATTTAAAATTCCCTCTTGTTTGCCCTTGCGTTGCATACGCCCATGCTGGATCCAATGGTTTCATTTTTTATATGCCTGCACATGGAAACAAGTTAGTAACAACAAAGTTACAATCACTTGAAAAAAGGAAAAAAAAACTAAACCCTAAACCAAAAGGCTAGGGTTTAGGCCCTTTAGGGTTTAAAATTGAAACATTGAGTCATTGACAGCTGAAAAATAGGCTTGCATACATAGTTATTAGGCAACAATATTTACTTAAAAAGAGAAGAAAAAAATCCTAAACCCTAAAAAAACCTAAACCCTAGACTAGGGTTTAGGGTTAAATGTTAATGTTTAAATTAAAGTTTAACATAAACAAAATTACAAATATTGATAGGCAGCAATATTTACTTAAAAAGAGAAGAAAAAATTCTAAACCCTAAAAAAAACCCTAAATCCTAGACTAGGGTTTAGGTTTAATGTTTAACATATATTGATAGGCATCAATATTTACTAAGTACTTAAAAGTTAAAAAGAGGGAAAAAAAATCCTAAGGACCTAAACCCTTACAAAAAAACCCTAAACCCGTTTAATGTTTAACAAATATTGATAGGATAGCTAATAATTTGGCTTGCATATATCAATTTAGTATCTATTTAAAAGGAGAAAAAAACCCTAAACCCAAAACCCTAGACTAGGGTTTTGGGTTTTAAATTTGAGAACAACCCTAACCTAATTTCAAACAGCCCTAATCTAATTTCAAACAAGCCCTAATCTATTTTCAAAAAAAAAAAAAGAGTTTTAAAAAAATTTCTGACCTTGAATGAATCTTCTGGGCGGATGTTGTTGGCTGCCGGATTCCTTCACACCGCAATCGCTCGCGCTCCTAGGATGCCTTGGCGTAGTTGGTCGGGGTGGTAGCAAGGTAGGAGAGTGTCTTTTTCTATTTGCAAGAGGTCAGGAGAAAGAATGACAAAAAACAATTGCTTTTTCCCTTTTATCGGCCGCAACCTCTAACTGCGCGGCTGCAGCCGATTTTTTGAAAAAATCGGCAAAAAATCGCCGATGCCAATTTTTTCAAAAAATTGGCAATGAAACTATAGTTTGCCAATTGAACCGGCCAACAAAAAAATCGCGATTGAATCGCGATTCTGCCGATTTTTTGCTGGTTTTCTCAACAAGGAGTAAAACGCTCCCTATTTATTTGTTGAACTGTGGTCATAGGTGCAAATTGAACTTGTCAATTTCCGTGTTCAACAATTTTGTCATGCTTGGTGGGACACACAAGTGCGATTTTGATACGAAATTGATCTTACCCCACTTGCACATAATTTTGCAGATCTACACAAGTATACTTAATATCCTTTCAAATTTATGAAAAGGGTTGTTTTACACTAACATGCACAAGACCCACAAATATTTTTTGCATTGGATATTTACGAGTTGCTTTTAGGTTCAAATTTCATAACATCATCCATAATTTTCATGCAAACAACAACTCCACTTGCATTGATCTAGAATCTTGTCTAACTTGCAATTTGTGAATCTTGCTTTTTCAAGGAAGAATGAAAGCGACAATGAAAGAAGGCAAGAGTGAGTAGGAATAGGACTGCATGAAAAATGCTAAGTGTTCACTCTACAGTGCCTAGCTTCGATACACCTCGCTCAAGCGCCCTACTTGGTGGTGCCCTACTCTAATGCACCTTGTTCCAGAGCACCTTGTGCAGAGCGTCTTGCTTTGGTGTGTCCTATTTTTCGTTTGCTTCTTGCTTTGACTAGTGCGCCTTATTTTTCGTTCTTGTCTTTTAGTGCGATTTTCGAGTTTTCTCCCCTTTTTCATTCATGAATACCAAAATGCCTTGATAATGTCAAGGATGTCTTGGTTACTAGATTATTAAATCCTTTAACAATCCGTTTATGCCCCTACAGGACCACGCATATACCAGGCAGTATGGCCAACTTGTACATTATAGGCAAGTACCTCAACCGCACCCATTTATTTACCAACAAAACCTTGCAATATTCCCTTAACAAAGGTACTCCACCCATACGACCCAAGCTCCCATCCCACAGTTCCAACACCCTTCCCCACAATCGTTACCCTAATATCCATTGTTTCCCCAAAGAACCCCAGTGTCAACTAGTCTGTCAAGACCAACAAGAATTGCAAACGCAACTAAACGAACTCAAGTATATGGTTTCAACTCTTTAGTCACTATATACACAAGAGTATGAACTTGATGAAGGGAACATGTCGATTCCTCAACAGAGAAATTTTCAAATGCCTGATCAAGGGAATTGGTTGATATCACAATAGGGAATTGACAGATGACTGATCAGGGACAAACTATATGGTGAATCAACCCATCTATTTAGTCAACCAATGACTTATCAACCCATGATGAACCAACTAGTGATGAGTCAAGTGTTTGTACCTCAGGCTGATGCAATGCAAGTCCATGTGATACTTGAAACATCCTCAGTGGGTGGAAATTGTTTATTTTTCCAAGGTATTGTCATGTATAGTGACCACTTTGGTGGGTTGATAATTCTTGCAGGAGATTCCTCACTTGAGGATCGAGAGTCATGACCCACTTTGCCAGTGCTAGAGCCCAAGATAGTAAATGAAGATTTCGAAGATGAAGGGTTAGAACTGATAGAGGAGTGTGAAGTATTTGTCCTCTCGGATAGAAGAGGAGAATCTATAGAAGTGATGGAGGCAAATCCACAACAAGAACATGAGATTGTTATATTGGGCCCTATTGAAATGATATAGAAGGAAGGAAAACTAGAGAGATTGGAAGAGTCATCGGACAAGTCCCCATTGGTGGAAGTGTTTCCCTTACTCAAAACAATAATCCCAAAAGGAAGCTACTAATTTTCTGGAATATCTTGTGAACCAGAAAGGGAACGTGAAGTGGAGAGTGAAGATTTGGAGGATGGGGACTGAGAAGTTGAAGCGGAATATGTGGCATGCCTATTTTCACTAGAAGAGGAAGAGCCTATAGGAGCAATGGAAGCAGATTTTCCTCTAGAGGATGAAACATTCAGTTTTATCCTGGAGGGGAAAGAATCTTCAACTCTCAAAGGGTTTATGATAGGACTTATTGTAGAAAAATTCTCTCTCCCTAAGGAGGAAATCTTAGAAAAAGACATTGTTCAACCATTAGGTATGGATCCACCAGTAAGTTCCCGAAGTGTCCAGATTAGTTCATATGAAGGAACAGTCCTAAGCAATAGAGATATCATAATTCTTAGAATGATGCGGTTTCCCACAATTTTGGGGAGTGAAGTTGAGGTAAGGCTCGCATTCCAATAGTTCAACACTATAGAGTAGGTTTGTTGAAGAATGACATCAAGAGGGATTGCCACTATTGAGCAACAATTTGTCGTTTGATCACATGGGAACAAAGGCCCAGACTAGCCACCAACACCAAATCCCACCATGGGACGAGATGGGGAGTAAGGAAATGGTCATAGTCACAAGAGTTCATGCATTCACCCTTGCTGCCAACCACTTTAGGGCTGAAAGGGAATATTCTCCTCTAGATGTCTGGTATCAAACCTTAGATCAAGGAGAGATCAAAAGGGCAAAAGCTGCCTTAGCTTCCAAGACTTTGATTTTTGTTTTTATATTTGCACACTCCTGTGATGGGGGGGTATATTGCTCGCTAGAGGGCATCCATGAAGTTTAGAGTCAAAGAAGACTTCTTGGCAGTAAGTTGTTAATGCCATCTAACATACTTTGTTTGCATAGGTGTTGGAAGATTCTGAGTTGGAAAGTCAGCATCAAGAGAAAAGGCAACTACCTTTTGTAGTCGGTCAATAGAAGCGACTTGCTCGACAAGAATGGCTGCCAACAAATATGTGAAAAGTGATTTGTTTTATTTATAAAAAAAAATGTCCGAGTGTTTTGCTCCATACAGAGCACTCAACTTAAGAAAAAAGAAGGCCAATCCCTTTTGAGTGAAAATTCCAAATCAGGATGTTTGATACCCCTCCCCGTCCTTATTCGTCAATCCTTTTTTGATTTTCTCTTTTTTGTCTTGTTTTTATTACTATAAAAAGGGCAAGCGGAATCTCCTTTTTTCTATTCAAGGCTATTCCTTTTCCATATAAAGGAAAAACCTTAGGTACTTTTTTATTAAAAAGAAAATGTCTCACCTGAGTGAAAATATTGCAAGAGACACTCAGGTTCCCACTTCTTCTCATTCCTTTGTTTCACCACCTGCCTCACGATCACTTCACCTCCACCTCGTTTCTTCTAATGTCATAATTCTCTCTTCCCATCACATTTCTTTTGTTGCTGCTTTTTAAATCCCCCACTTCAATTATGCGCATCTCACCTTTACTAGATGTTGCATTAGTCTGAAGGTCACTAGCACGCCTGATTGCTCTAGTCTTAGGGACATCCCCTTCGCCATTACCAACTTACATCCCATATCAATTTGTCACACCATTAATAATATAACCATCACGTGTCCTTGTTGGCCATGGATCCGCCACATGGGAAGGACTTGGTGTGTTAATGCGCCCTAGACCCGCAAACCAACATTGAAAGGCCGGGAGGAAGGGATGCCCCCCGTGCCGATCTTTGGAGAAGGCCGGCTCCTTTCCTAACCTACATGGGGGGTTTTTAGATAAGGGTGCATGAAAGAGATTAAAAAGGTGAAGGGAACTGGAAAGAGATTGAAAAAGATAACGGAACAGGAAAGAGATGTAAATATCATGCGTTTCGGGTGGGGGGAGAACAAGCAGCACGATCGCAAATTTGCATCCGAACCATTAACCATCAAAACAAAGCATGTAACAGAAATTGCAACTGCGATTCTATCCTATGTATCCTTCTGTTTTGTATTCCAGATCCAAATAATCACCAATGCTCAAATCCAGGATTCAGAATTCAAACAGACAAATATAAATGGACATGAAGCATAAATACTAGCAGAAGGCAGCATAAAAGACAAAGACAAGAAGCAGAGCCAAGGATGCTTTGAATTAAGTAGAAGGTGGTCCGTCACAGCAGAGTCCTCTAGCAATATGTTCCCCCCCTTTTACAATGAAATAATTGCCTTTTATAGCAGGAATTTTCCCCCTAGATTACATTTAGGCACGGAATCCCAGACCTGACAAAAGCTGCAAAAGCTGTCAAAAGCGGCCAAAAGCTGCTGAGATTTGACCCCTGCAGGCCGGGAGTGTACTTGCAGCAAGGTCTGTTTAGAAAAATAACAGCTCCGCGGCGATCTGGTAGGTGGGCAGTCGAATCTGGTTAAAGGTGGTAGATGCGGTACAGTTTGTTCTTCAATGCTCATCTACCCCGTACCTTGACAACACATCTTCTGTCACATCTTGACACACATCCCAAAACTGCACACTTGTCCATGATCTGAAGTCCGCTGATGAAGGGGGAAATGACGGAAGGCGCTTAAGGAAGACAGCGACGACGGACGGGTCTTGACTTGGAAACTTTCTGTCTTCCTTTTTCTTTGTCCGTCCGATGGCGCACAAAAATAGGCGCGACGTCGGGCGGCGCAACGAAGTCGGGCGGCCAACACTTAGCCAAATTTGCACTTTTCTTCTTCCGAAGTCGGACGGGGCAGCGAAGTCGGGCGGCGGCGCAGCGAAGTCGGGCGACCAACACTTAGCCAAATTTGCACTTTTCTTCTTCCGAAGTCGGGCGGCGCAGCGAAGTCGGGCGGCCAACACTTAGCTAAATTTGCACTTTTCTTCTTCCGAAGTCGGACGGGGCAGCGAAGTCGGGTGGCGGCGTAGCGAAGTCGGGCGGCCAACACTTAGCCAAATTTGCACTTTTCTTCTTCCGAAGTCGGACGGGGTAGCAAAGTCGAGCGACGGGGCAGCAAAGTCGGGCGGCGCAGCGAAGCCGGGTGGCCAACACTTAGCCAAATTTGCACTTTTCTTCTTCCGAACTCGGGTGGCCAACACTTAGCCAAATTTGCACTTTTCTTCTTCCGAAGTCGGACGGCGCAGCGAAGTCGGACGGCGCAGCGAAGTCGGGCGGCCAACACTTAGCCAATTTTCTGGCCTGAAATTGAGCTTCCTGGTTCTGCTTCCCGGGGCCATAACTTTTGATCCGCTGACCCGATCGCCTATTATAATATATCGTCGGAAAGCTTGCGAAAAGATCTGCAATGATCGAATATCCAAAGGTCATTTCATCCAGTTTTTCATCCCTGTTTAGTGCCTGCGAAAACCCAAACACCTCTGCATGCTCTTTGCCGCTTTAAAGCTCCATACTTAGGCCAAAGTTTATCAAAAAATTTAATGTGGTAAAATTGCCAATAATCCTCATCTTAAACCCTTCTCATTATCCAACATCACCTGATTCGTGCCATCATATATGTCATTGCATCAGACTAGTATCCTTATCCTCATCAATGCATAGGTCTTTGCAAGTACTCTAACACTCTTCTATCTAGAAACATTAGTTTTGTTACGTGACTACCTCAATTTTGACATTGCGCCCAAGAATAAGGCACAATTTGGGATCTCCCTTCAATCAAGATTGATTTCCCCACGAGTTGCCAGAATTGTAGTAGCTTACTACTACCATTACGCCTTGAATGGAGATCTGTTGCACAAGCTGGGGCAGAAGATAGAGCAAGGTAGAAATCAACAAGAATTGGTGAAGTGTTTGAAAGCGAGAGAGCCCTGCTTACAATGCCTTGCTCAAGAGAGCCCTGCTCATAGTGTCTCCCTCGGGAAGAGAGCCTTGCTCATAATGCTCTGTTTAGGAGAACCCCACTCAGAGCGCCCCTCTTGGGAGAGCCCCGCTCATAGTGCCCCTCTTGGGAGAGCCCTGCTCACAATGCCCCGCTCGGGAGAACCCCGCTCAAGAGAGCCTGTTCAGAATGCCCTGCTTGGGAGAGCCTCATTCACAAAACCTTGCTCAAGAGAGCCTTGCTCACAGTGCTCCCCTTGGGAGAGCCCTGCTTGATAGCGCACTGCCCACCATGTTACATTGCATGTAGTCTATTTTTGGCTACATTTTCAAGTATAGATAAGTGCTTGATGCTCATTGTAAAGGGTTATTTTGGCCTTCAAGCATATTAGAGCTACTCTTTGGAGTGAGATTGTACTAAATACTTAACTGCAAAATAAAGATTCAACTATGTCTCTAACCTTTTGTTTTATGAATGTTTGAAATCAGTGGTTGTTCCCTCCTTTCCCTTGGTAGTCCTTCTCTTTGATTGTTATGGCAGGTTATTCATAGATCTTACATGCTGAATTTATTTGGTCACTGCTGAAGACGTCAATCACACAAAATTTGAAAACTCACTATGGCTTCGGTTGTATTTTATGTTTCTTTTCTCTTGCACCCTTTTCTATTAAATAAAGTAGATCAGATTTGAATTCTGCATACTTAGATTAGTTTTTTTCTTTTTTTTTCAGCTTAGTTGTTTTCCTCATACTTAGATCAGTTTCTTCTTTTATTTTTCAGCTTAGTTAGAAGGGAACCGGGCCAAGATTTGGAGGCTGGGGATAGTAAAAACCTTCCAATCCATTTGTTGAGTTGCAGTCACGAGCGCAAATCCCACTTGCCGATTTCCATGTTAAACATTGCCTAAGAGCCTAAAACTGGGTTGCCACAAAGTTGGCAAACCCAACTTCTTCCATGTCTTTTCTCGGAGTACATTTACACTTGACCTCTTGTTGACAATGACATTAGTCAACATATGTCTCATTAACGTTATAAGCAACAACTCCAACCGCTTCCCAACATCAATTATTAGCACTACTTGGTTCTTGTATTGGTTATCTAACATCTACGTATCTTTTATTGTAGTTTGCTCACTAGACAATGATGCCTTGCAATTAGTATCACCATACATGGGTGATCACACCATCTTAATGATGACCTCATGCAAGTTAGGGATCGCCCTTACTAGCACCACACATAGATGATCACAACGTCTCATCGATGACCTCATGCAAGTTAGGGATTGCCTTCATTCGCATCCCTAGGACGCTTAACTGTAATGATTGACATGCAATGCTTTGTGACGTCAATGTCTTGTCACTAGTGGGTGTACATTTCCTTTTTTATTGGTCTTGTCTTTTGTCATCTTATATCATGGCGTTCTTGACCCTTGCCCTAGCCTCTTGCCATCATTCTTGCTCGATGGTTGGGTCAGGGTGTTTGGCTTTTTTCCTTGTTTGGGCCCTTAAGATGGCCGCAATGTACATAGACCTCATTTTTGGTTTAGTCATTTGCTTCTCAATGCCTATCAAATAAACTGAAGTAGAGTCATTTCCTCCTTGCTTTTTGGGACAATAATCCTCTTTGTGGTTTCCAAGTCCACACCATTTGCAGATAGTAGGCACATTTGGACTAGGGAGGTTTGTGCAGTCTCATGCTGTTGCCAGTTTTTAATTAGATTAATACTTCCAATGGTCAGGATCAAATATAAGATTAATATTTGAGCTTTCAATATATATGACCAATATTAAAGAACGTAACATTCATATAAAATAACAATAGTATGAAGTAAAATGGTCAATATCATTTATGAAATAACATGAAGAAAACTTACAGTAGAATTGCTCAAACTATGCATACAAGCTTTATTATTATCAATGCTTGAATGACTTCTTTGTGATCATATACAACATGGAGCTTTGTCTCCATAATATAACCTTAGAAAGGTGACTCTTGGACTCTTTGTCTATTGCTCTCCTCACATATCCATGAGATGCATCTTTTCCTATTCCACACATAAGACAAGCCTCTCATGTCTTTTGGCTTCTCATCTTGCCACTTGTATACATGACTCTTGACTCTCTATTTATTCTTGCACACTTTACTCTATGACACATTGCACACTCCTACATCTGACACTTGTGCACATCTTACTCCTCACACTTGCACACCTAATAACATGAAACTTGTTCACATCTTACAAATGAACACATACATAAAGGGGAAATATAAATCACACTCCTAAAAGATAGACTCACTTCCTAAGCCATTACATATTTACATTTGTACCATAAAGGTACCATGGGGGTACATTAGCATGTACCAAATAATGTAATATTCTCCAACACCCCCCTTATTACATTATTTGGTTATTGAAGACTTTGGTCTTCAATCTTTGATTTTAGCATTTGTTCTTTGTCTACTTGTGTTCATCCATTTTCTTTGTCTGTTGTCCTTGCAGGACAATCTTGGACTATGCTTGATCTATTTTCTTGTCTTCTTTGCCATCTATCCATTTTCAAATTTCTTCAAATACTCAATTTTATCAAAACCTTTAAGTAGAAGTCCTTATGACTCCTAATAATCAATTTTACAAATGAATTCAAATAAAAACTTCCTTTGGAATAGACAACCTTATAGCTCCAAAGTTAAATTCAATCAATCAACAAATGCAAAAGTATTTAATTTTGCATTCAATTTTAAAATCAATAATTTTCAAAAATCAAATTACAAAAAACAATTTGCAAATAGAAATTTCTAATTTTTAAAAATATTGGAGTTGAACTTTTGACTCCCTACTTTAATCAATTCTAAATTTTCAACTTTTCAAAAATCAAGAAGGAAGTCTAATTTAAAGTATCCTTATCACTTATAGCTGCAAGCTTATTGCGGTGGTAAGGACTTTGGCCTCTCTTTGAGAGGTCCAAGGTTCAAACCCCACTCAGTATGAGGGGACCGGGACCCTTCATAAAAACCTGTGTAAACTCTTTGAAAAAAAAAAGTATCCTTATCACTCCAATTATCTCAATGCCAAATATAAATATTCAACTTATTTTCAAATTCTTCACGTGCATGAAAGTAAATATTAAGTACAGGTTATATATATTACCTTAAACTTTATCGCATGCAAAATTCCACGTGGCAATCATGGACGTCAGTTGGTAATGAAGATTGGCAATAAGCATTACCCTTTTATTTCTTTTATTCTTGGGCTAGACACTAACTCCAACAAGCGTTACGCTCAAGCCTTAAACCTAACGTCTCCCACAACTCGCTTTGGCACTTTGCTTCACCCTCTGCTCAAAGATTGCAAGGGTTATTCCGCTCAGGCTTCATCCTTTTGCTTCAAACTACTCTCTGCTCTCTGTTTTGCAAAGAGATTCTTGCTTAGGGCTCGCCTTGTTGCCTCTTATCAAACTTTGGTTCACAAAGGTATTCTACTTGATGTCCACATAGGGCTCGGCTTGTTATCTCTTATCAACCTTTGGTTCATAGAGATACTCTGCTCTGACTTGTTGTCCGCACATAATTGCTGGAAATTTGACACTCAGGCTCTCGATCTCAGTCACGGAGTCTTTCAAGTGCTTAGGAATCTACTAGGTTGTAGTAGCCTTTTTTTTATATATATTCACCAGAATGCACTGGTGTTATGTGAGACGATTCAGTTTGTTTGTCTCCACTTGGGTTCTTCACCCAATATCTTAACCAAGGCGCTATATTTTCTGCCTGGTCTTCTTGACCGCTACTTCCAATCCGGTTGTGCTCAACGTCTTCAACAACAATGAGCCTTAGTGCTTTTCATAGTAGAGAAAATCGGAATTGGGTAGTAAATCGGCTGGTTTAAAAATTGACAAAGAATCGGAATCGGCAAAAATGGGGAAAGAATCAGCAAAAAAAAAAAAACTGAAGAAAACAATTTTTTATTTTATTTTTTTTCATGCATATTACAATGAATTAACATTATGCAAATTACAATGAATTAACATTAGACTAGGGTTTTGGGTTTTAAATTTGAGAACAACCCTAACCTAATTTCAAACAACCCTAATATAATTTCAAACAAGCCCTAATTTGTTGGTTGTGGAGCTTGATTCTCTCTCTAATTTGGAGGTATTGTTTTCAGTCACACTTGGACCCACTCCACAAAGAGGGGTGTAGGGGGGGCTTGCCCTCGCCTGCTACTGTCGCCAGGAGCCCCCCCTGGCGTGGGTTCGGGGGCAGCAGCGCCCTCGAAGCCAAAAATAGATGTATTTTTTCCTTTGTAAATTTGGACCATTCATTATTAGGTCACAGATCGGATGGTAGAGTGTGTTTTTTTGTCTTTGCAAGAGGTCAGGAGAGTGTTTTATAAAAAACTGTTGCTTTTTTCTATTTATCGGCCGCAGCCTCTACCCGCACGGCTGCAGCCGATTTTTTGGAAAAATCGTTAAAAAATCGTTGATTCCTTTTTTTTTCAAAAAATCGGCAATGAATCATTGGACTCACAATAGTTTGCCGAGTCACTCATTTCACAAATGACTTGCGATTCACTCGCGATTCCGGCGTTTTTTTGCTGATTTCGTAACAGAGGTCTGATAGCACTAAATCTCCTTTTTGATGTCTCCTTATCCTGTCTTCAGACTTCTTCAAATCTTTGTGCCTTTGATGACACTCAAAATATGTGTTCTCTTGGAGCTTATCTTGTAGTCCCTTCTGGCTGCAAATATCAAATATTACCAGGGTAATAAAATACCTGAGTTTTGGCTTACGTTTCTTTCACGTGGCTCTAAAATTTTATTCACACCAAAGATTTCTTCTCTGATGCTAGCTGCTGTCTTGAACTTTTCAAAGTTTAAATTCACACCGGAATCCTTCTTCGATGCTAGAGCTTTCAAATATGACTCCAAAATGGATAGTGTGGTACTCTGATATCACTTGTTGGCTTTTTAGCCAGATTATCATAGGTCCCAATGTTTAGGATCAAATATAAGATTAATATTTGAGCATTCAATATATATGACCAATATTAAAGAACATAACATTCATATAAAATAACAATAATATGAAGTAAAATGGCCAATATCATTCATGAAATAACATGAAGAAAACTTACAATAGAATTGCTCAAACTATGCATACAAGCTTTATTATTATCAATGCTTGAATGACTTCTTTGTGATCATATACAACATGGAGCTTTGTCTCCATAATATAACCTTAGAAAGGTGACTCTTGGACTCTTTGTCTATTGCTCTCCTCACATATCCGGGAGATGCATCTTTTCCTATTCCACTTTGGATTCTCATCTTGCCACTTGTATACATGACTCTTGACTCTTTATTTACTCTTGCACACTTTACTCTATGACACATTGCACACTCCTACATCTATACACATGCACACTCTATTACATGACACTTGTGCACATTCTCACTCCTCACACTTGCACACATAATTACATGACACTTGTGCACATCTTACACATGAACACATACATAAAGGGGAAATATAAATCACACTCCTAAAATATAGACTCACTTCCTAATCTATTACATATTTACATTTGTACTATAAAGGTACCATGTGGGTACATTAGTATGTACCAAATAATGTGATATTCTCCAAAACATGCCGAATGTCCCCACTATCGGCACTTGTGACAATGTATGGGAGGCCACTGAATTTGATTATTGATTCCTATGTTTCCCCTGCCTTGGTTCTCATTCTTGCCTTGGCGTTTATTTTTGTAGCCTTTGCTAGCAGCACCTCCTTTTGAGGTGCTTGGTTTTTCACTAGTCTCCCTCTGGATTGACAATGTTTGGTGATTTTTACTCTTGACATTGAAGGGACATCTACCAAGGAATGTCCATGCTCCTCGTATATTGGAGTAGGCATGGTTGGGATGTTGGACACTAGTGTGTCCTTCTGTTTTGCACTTTGTGCACTAGATATCCTCCTTGTCGATGTTGATCTCTTTAAACATTTTAATGACATCCTTCTTGAGCAGCTCAATAGACACTTCTTCGTTATTATCGTTATTAGAGACACCGATCGACTGGAAACCCCACCATTGACCTTCTTGTATTTACTCTTCAAATTCAAGTCTCTATCAGTAGCCGCTTGATATGTTGTGGGTGGTACTAGAAGTCCCTTCATAAACCATATCTTCTTTAGATCACTTGCTGTTTTTTTCTCCAACTTGCCCAACAACTCCATAAGATTACGATTTTAAGAATTGAAAATTTCCATCTTCCCTTATTTTGTATTGTAAATCTTGGTAGTGGTCTTATTGTTGTCGCATAGGAGATAAAACTCTTTTTTGAATGCATCCTTAGTATTGGAATAGGTGTTGTATAGTTTCGACAATTCCTTGCACCAATTACTATCTATGCTCTTGATTGTTGGGGGGAACGTGTGCATCCATTCCATTTCATCATCCTAGTTGCTTGCATGCCAAATGGTGGGCTGCGTCCTCCTTGCCATTTTCATAAAACTTTGAACATTATTGCTTGCCTTTCATACTAGCCATTGTTTGTTGAACTCCTTTGGCACCCATACTTGTACTAGTCAAATTGCTTGAATTAAGATTCCTTCAGTTTGGATTCCACAAGTTTGGTATTCTTTATTCCGAATCGATGTGAACATTGTTTGAATGCAATTTTGTGATGCTTCTTGACTTCTTCGGCATACTGTTAATGGCCTTTGTTTGCTTCTTGCTATGTCAAGAGTGGCACTGAGGCTTTGCGGTTGTCATCTGATGAGGACATCTACTAGCCTAGTTGTGTGTGGGTTGAAAGCAACATCAAGTGTGGCTAAGGGAGTGTATTTCAGCTCCCTATACAGATGCTCTTGTAAGCCACTCTTATATTTGGTGATGAGTGCTTCATCTGCATCTGTCACGCCTAGCAGAATCTGCAACTTGTTAAACTGGAATATGTAATCCTACACTGACATATTATTACTTTGCCTTAATCTCTACCATTTTCCTTTGAGGTCTTGCTCATAGTTTGAAGGATAGAAATAATCCTTCAAAGCTTTGATGAGGTCATCCCAAGTTCTGATTGGATTTTGGCCTTCTTGCCTTTCCATGATCAAAATCTTTGCTAACCCAAAGAGTTTCAGTTTCGCAAAGGGGACCTTCTTTTCAACAGGAGTCTCAGTGTAGGAGAACCATGTCTCCATGTCCAATATCCAACTGTTTAGGACATCTGGATTTATAGAACCATCATATGGTTAAATTCACTTTTAGTCTTAGCATGAAGATCATTATTGTAGATCTTCACACCACCTGGGGCATTTTGGACCGTTACATCATTGACTTTATCCACTAACATTCCAACTATATTGGCTAATGTAGCAATTTGGTCAGCTAAATTTGGGGTCATTGCTGAACGAGTATAAGCCAGGTGTGCCTACTAGGCAATTACAAAGAAATGATGATATTTTCTAAGTTTGCTCCAATTGTTTAACTTAGAAAAATCAATAATATGTGCACAGTATCATCCTTGATATGCACTTTACAAAAAATAATTTTATTAGCTAATTAATTTGAGTAACTAACTAATAATTTTTGTTTTAGTTGATTAATTAATTAAGAAAAATAAAAATTATATAGTAAACCTTATCCTTAAAGAAAAAAAAATATTGGGCACCAAGCGCAATGGTCAAGTTGAGCCAAAGGGGCGCCACGCCGCACGTTCAATTGCACGGTCAATTGCCAAATGGTCTTGCGACCATGCATCAGCCCAATTGTGCGGTCAATTGCCAAATGATCAAATTGTGCCCACGTGTCCAATTGGTAAAAAATGCCTGCCTGCTCCCACTTGGCACTCCAAATTGGAGCTTTAATTCTTATACAATCAATGTGACTCATGTTTTGACCGCTCGAAAGGTGGTTGATTTGAAGGAGGGACACTTGTTGTTTTAAAGCTTTAATCTTGCTCTCACCCCACCAGTGTGGGATTTAGCGATGAACCGACCATCTGTCTAGAAACCGAAACGCTGGATTTGCGCATAGCAAGCAAGCAATGCCGCGTCGAATTTGTAACTTTTCATTCTCTTCTCGGGCCTGACTTTCAACTGTCTTGCTTGCCAACTTAACCACGTCACATGGATGTAGAATGCGTACTAGTGATGTGTGCACCTCAAGCAGACAATTTTCTCGATTAGACAGCCTCCATTGTTCACGTGGGCTTCTTAGTTGGGAGGTTATCTAGAACAACCTGCCAACTAGGAAGTCCACGTGAGCAATGGAGGCTCTCGCATTACTTAGCAAGAAAAATAAAATAATCCTAGGTGCAATAAAATATTCCTAAGATAGTGCCTAGGCTAGTAGATGTCCTCATCATCATCACTTATAGACATGTTGGTTGATTGTTGCCACTCCATTCACCATCAAACACACTTTGTTGTTGTTGCTTCTTTGTCAAACTCCTGTCCCATACACCATTAGGTGTACCCTCCCCGCAATTGCTTCCATGTTGGAATTTAATACGTAGTCATTAGTGTGTGTATATATATATATATGTCATATGCTACATCCTCATGTATATATATATATATGTCATATGCTACATCCTCATGCATAGCTTCATCATACACAATAGCGCCACACTTCGGATCGATGTCTTGTTCTTCCACCATTAGCAATAAGGTCTTCAACCAATATTGGTTCATATGGAATGCACTTGTCTTTTTAGAAATTTGTCTTTTGAGGACTTTGCTCATCGTGAGGGGGCAACATGTGATCTCTCTTAGGTGATAAATTTCCCTGGACCAAGTTGGCAATTGGGATAGTGTCGTTGCTTGTCTTGGTGTGGCTTCATTCCGATAGAATAGGTAGAGGTGTTTGCACTCTCTCTTTTTTCAATGTGTGGGGGATCTATAGAATTAATGCCTTCTACCCTTACTTCTGGCTAGGGAAGTGGGTTTTGTGGTTCTTTAGGAGTTTGTTGCACTTCCACTGTCATTATTAGTACCATGTTTGTTGCTTATTATGGTTGTTCATTGCACAATATGCTTGGACCTGCATGTGGGTTCTTTGCCTATTATCGTCGTTGTCTTTTTACTTGAAGACTTTGTGGATCATCATTCATTCACCCATATTGCTGACCAATTCTGTATCGGCCATTGGGCCAAAATGTAGTATAGATTTTGGATTATTTGATCACACGCTCAAAGAATGATCAAATAAAATAAAATAAAGTACATTGTATAAAGTGAATTATATCTGCAAGCAACAATATAAATCATAGCATTAATATGGAAATATGTCATTATCTCTGAAACATGGTACATCCACGATTGATCTAGTCTTGCACACAGACAATATGATTTTACCACGTGATTTTTGAAATACTTATTTATTGCAAACACGTATTTTCATGTCAATACATGCTACAACTATGTGACGACAACACATTATATATATATATATAGGGTTGAGGTCATGTAGTTCGAAAATAATATTGGTAAATGATTTATGTTAATGAGAAGTAGAGGTATATAACAAGTGGTATCAAAGCGGTGATTATGGCAAAGTGGGGGATTGTGTTTTTTGTGGATTGTAGAGCTAGGGCAAATTTTTTCCAGAAATTGTCTCATCTTGTGGGAGCATATATTTTTTTTTCAACAGTCATTTTCTAAAGATTCTTGCACAATCGTGTAGATTGTCCCAAGTACTACACAAACGACCGGTCAATTGTCAAATTTTGATAGGCACTTTGAGGCCAATTTTGTCTTGCACATAGCTTGATGTCACAGCCAAATATCCTTGCCAAGTGCTATTTGAGGCACCTTATGCCTCCAAAAGCTCTTTTATCACAAAAGTTGCAGCAAATTTCCCCCTTCGCGGCATCCCTCCCATACTACCAAGCTGGGTCTTTTTTTCTGGTCTTTTTATTTCAATGTGGCTGCACATAGAAACAATCATCAAGTAGTTAGAAACAAAAGAAGAAAGAAAAAAGCCCTAAGGTTTAAGCAATGACAATTGAAACTTTGTTTTTTTAACCTCAAATGTAACTGTTGGGTGGTAGTTAGATTCTTAAAAACTAGGAAAAATTTGTGTTCAAGATGTAAATGTGTATTTTTTTGGGTCTGACTTCACCTTCTCTATGCTCTCTCTACAAGTGGAAACAACAAAAATGAGGCCAATTCTAATGGCAAATTAGCAATTCATTCATTGAGGCAAGAGCCTATTTAATACATGCCTTAGGGTTACAAACTAGAAGATTGATACTCCTGATTAAGAGATTGTTACATGCAAGAAATATTAAAATAATACTCCATCTAAAAATGGATGACCTAAAATAATGTAATAAAATATTCCTAATATCCCCCCTTATTACATTATTTGGAATAGGGAATGTTACTACCCCCTTAGTTTATAGTTCTAGGCTTTGGCTCTGGCTTTGGATTTGGCTTTTGCTTTGGCTCTTGGCATTGTCATGGGTAAACACCTCTGGGTTTGCTGCCTTTCGGTCTCTTGCCTCTAGTTTTGACGCCTCTAGGCCTATCACTGGATTGGCTTCTGGGTCTGCCTTTGGTTTTGCCACTGGGTCTACCTCTGGCTCTGCCACTAGGTCTGCCTCTGGGTTTGTCGACTTTGGGTTTGCCTTTAGAGATGCCATTGGGCTAGCCTCTAGGTTTGCCATTGGTTTTGCCATTGGGTCTACCTCTTGTCTTGCCTTTGGGTCGGCCTCAGGGTCTGCCTCTAAGTCAACCACTGGGTCAGCAACTAGGTCTGCCTATGGGTTTGCCTTTTGGGCTGACACCTTTTATAGAATCTCTCCAACATTGGTTTCATGTTGTCCCATTGTGTGACATCTTTCCGTCCAGAATCAATATGTACCTGGGTCGTTTTATATTTTTGCCAGCATATGGTTCTAGGAGTTGCATGGGATTCCGATTTTACAAACTTAGTGTTACTAGTTCTTGCTTGACCGTCATAGCCAAGGCATTCATTTTTTGGCCTTATACTTGGCATTATGGGCTCTCTGATGTCTTGTTCATATTTGTCCAATCTTGTGCCATTATAGCCTATACTCTTCATTAGCTTTGAGCCAACTTATTTGGTGTGGTTTTCAAAGCACCCAAATTCTTGTTCTTCAACATGGCTTTCAACACCTTTAGTAATATGGCCTTCTTCATAGCCGCCACTACCATCAATAACAATCAAGTCATTAGTATCATAAGTCCAATTTTTCTTTGTGATAAGATCACTTGTGTCACAATAGATATTTGTCATCAAGGGCTTGAGGTCGCTTGTGTCACAACAAGCATTTGCCATCAAGGGCTCGAGGTCAGTTATGTCACAACAAGTATTTGTCGTTAAGGGCTTGACCTTCAACTACTCCTTTATGTTCTCTTTCCTTTGACGCTTATAGATGTCAAGTGTGATTAACGCCATGTATACTGTCCTTACAACATCTATAGGGATTATAACACCAGTTTGAAGATCTTCGCAAACATCAACATCTTTGAGAATTGTTTGCAAACAACTCCTTAGAGTGATAAATTTTCCATCTTCATAAAAATCCTTACCTTTTGGGAAGTAAAGACCCTTATCTGGTGTTGTATACTTGTGAATTTCTGATTGATTTAGGGCTTGCTCTCTCTTGGCTTTTCATGTTTTAAGGTATTGGTCTCAGCCAAAAATGCACCTTTTACAATTGTTGAGTTCTGTAAGAAGGGTGAAGGTATCGGACTCCATCGATATTTCATCTTTTGCAAGATCAAATCACCCTTATCAATGCAAAAGAAGGCAAAACATTTCACTCAAACACCTTTATTCCTCCAAAATTATTTTAAAATTAAAGTGCATGAAAAATAAATTGCTTTCCACTCTTTTTATTTTTTTAAATAATTTTTTTTTTTTTTTATATAATAAAAAAAATGCACATTAATTTTTTTTTCATTAATAAAAAAACATGTGCATTAAAAATAAAATTCTCCCCCTTTTTTTTGATAAAATAAAGCATGCACTTTTAAAAAAAAAAAAAATCACTTTTTTTATATTTTTATTTTAAAAATTAAAAAAATGCGTTTTTTTTTTTTTTAAATAAACACTAATTTAAAAAAAAAAAAAAAAAAAAAAAAACTAAAAGAGCCTCCCTTAATTAAAAAATATCATGTGTTCTATTGTTTTTATTTTAATTTTTAAGTTTTAACCAAAAAAACTTTTAAAGCAATGAAAAAAAGCACTTGCGAGTTTCAAACAAGGGTGGTTCGGCTAGGAAGGAAAACATGCACAACGTGCTAATATTGAACAGAGGCTGGCTCCATTGTGGGCAAGGGCTTTGCCGTGAATTGGTCGATGTCAATCTTGATGCCTTTGCACGTGTTGAACAAGTGGGCCCCACATCATGGTTTGCCCTTGTTTGCAACGGAGGATTACTTGAGTGGGATGGAGTGTGCAAGATTCGAATCTTGGTTTTTCGCCCACGGATGCCCTTATCTCCTGCGTTCTCCGACATTAACACTCGATAACTGTTGCCACATTTGGCACGGGGTGCCATGTTTTCAGTTTTTGTAAGTGACCTGCTCTTTTCCATCCTCTCTTTCCCTTTCTTCATTTCCCTCTTTCTCCCTCTTCTTTGCAGTCTTATTCCTCCCTCTTCCCCTTAAACTTCCCCCGACAAAGTTTCCAGCAAGTGTCCCCTGAAAATGGCTAAGTGTCAGGGCGCACCCCGACTTCGGCCGAAGTCGGAGTGCGCCCTCCAATTGGAGCGCAATAGTGCGAAGTCGGAGTGCGCCCTCCAGTTGGAGCGCAATAGGGACAGTGCGAAGTGTGACAAAACAGGAAAATGAGCGAAATTTGACTAAGTGCTGGGGCGCAACCCGACTTCGCAGCGAAGTCGGGGTGCGCCCTTCTTCTGGGCGCACTAGGGAAGCAGTGCAACAGAAAATCAGCTAAGTGTTGGGGCGCAACCCGACTTCGCAGTGAAGTCGGGGTGCGCCCCCCTCTTGGTGCGCAGTCCGAACAGCAGAGAAGACAGCAAAGTACCGGTGTGCAACCCTCGCAGCGAAGTCAGGGTGCGCCCTCTGACCGGTGCGCAGTTGGGAAAGCAAGTCTAGAAATTGACTAAGGCACAGAGGCCTCCCCAACTACGCTGTTTTGCGCTTGCGCAACCCGACAACGCTCTAATCCTGGGCGAAGTTGGATAAACTGCCTTTCAAGGCAGACACGTGTCATTCATCAGCATTTGACAAGTGTCCAACTTCGGGATTCGAGCCAAGACATGACCGGGAAAAGGACAAAGCATGGGCTGCACTATCTACGCCAGCTGCCATCATTTAAAGATGATAAGAAGTTCCATCCACCACAACTGCCCGCATTCTTGCTGACCAAAGGTTTGACCCGACACACCGCCACGTAGCTGTACATCTTTCAGGGAGACCATGCCGCAAGTATAGTCCTGCCCGACAGAAGTCAGCATCAGCAGCTCTTCAGCCGCTTGTGTCAGCTAATGTTTAGTCTGGGACTTTGTGCCCGAGAATGTAATCGGGGGGAACTTGAGGCTATAAATAGCCATGCAATTCATTGTAAAAAGGGGGAAGGGGAATATATTGCTAGGGAACCATTGTAGCTGTGCGTTTGCCTCTAATACAAGCATATACTTGGCTCTGCTTACTGTCTTTTATCTTGTATGCTGCCTCTCCTTGTCATTTCTTCCTCATGTTTCTTGTATCATTGCTTCTTCGTTGTCTTGAACTCACGGACTCCGGTATTTGATGATCAAGTATTCTCGGAATGCATAGATAGAGGATACATAGGATGAATGATAGCTGTAGTTTCAATGTATGTTTTGTAAAGGAATGCTGTTAGTAGCAGTGATTGATTCGTTGCCGTGCTGCTTATTCCCCCCACCCAACTCCAATCACATTTGGATTCTCTTTCTGCACTTTTATCTCTTTCCCTGCACTCTCATCTTAACACTAAAAACCCCACAGGAAGCCGGCCTTCTCCGGAGATTGGCACGGAAGGCATTCCTTCCTTCCGGCCTTTCAATCTGGTGGGCGAATCTAGGCGCAATAACAACAAATCCTTTCCTCATGGCAGATTCGTAACCAACAGTTTCTCTGGCACGCCCGGTGGGACATGGTAGTTTCCCACCCCAAAACAGAATCGAAGCACGAGTGCTCGCTTCATTGCTGTTAAAAATCAGAGCACCTGGCGACTGCAAATATCTGAACACTCTTTGAGTCTGTGAAGACCGGTCCTAACGCCTTCATGCAAACAAGAAGGTGGCGAGCAAGGAATCCAGGAAACCCGCCTGACTTTTACGAAATTGACATTGACGCTCCAGGCGAGCGCGTCAGGCTGGCTGATTACCAAGCTCGCGTGGAAGAAATTCAAGAGGCCGAGGCTGAAATTCAAGAGGCCGAGGCTGAAATTGAAGAAGTTGAGGCCGAAGAAGAATCTACATCTTCGGACAGTTCCGACACCGAGTACACTATCGGGTCAGAAGAAGACATGGCTGCCCAGCAGAACGATGATGACCTCTTCCCGACGGTAGACTCTACGGGGCCCTTGGCCCTAGTCGGACAACAAGCTGTGCCCCCTGCTGCCTTAAAGTCTATCCCTACGTATGACGGCTACGGCAAGACGGCGTATGAACACATCCAGGACATTCTGGCCCTGGCTGCGCTACATTCCATCACTGACGAAGGTGTGAAGACCCGTCTGCTGGCCCTTTCCCTAAGGGGAAAGCTTCTCTACTGGTGGAGATCACTGCCAGAGGGATCTATCACGAGGTGGCGACGATTAGCCGGCAGGCTCGTGAAAGGATGCAACGAGTCTGCTGATCCCTCTTCTTTGCTACATCAATTTCAAAGTATACAACGACACCCCCAAGAGGAGGTGTCGGACTTCAACATCAGGTTTGCGAGGTCTTGGAAACGAGTACCTCGCGAACTCCGACCTTCAGCGGGTCAGGCCGCCTACTACTACCTGAGGTCCTTCAACTTAGACATTTGCTTGTTGCTGAAGGTAGCCAAAATCGACTCGTTCCCTGCTCTGTATGAGGCTGCCCAGCAAGCTGAAATGGATATCATTTCCATTGGCAGACTCCCGCACAGGGTACAACCGCCTATTTACCCCGACTTTCCCCGATCTCAGTACCCATCAGCTTTTGGTCCAGTGCCGTCCACTTCAGGGCAACAACCCCAGCAGCAATGGAATTCGGCGCCAGTCGTGAATCCTTACGGTCTGCCACAAATTCATTATCCGCCTCCTCCTCCGCATTCTCCAGCACTCCCTGCTCCCCCGCAGTATGCACAATATTCCACACCTCCTCCATTGGCTGCATTACCTCCCCCAGCTCAGTTGCCGCCTCCTGACAATGATATTCAGAATAAAATCCTCCAGGAGGTCCGAGCTTTGGCCTCCGGGTATCATACCATGTCCAACGACATGACCGTTCTAAAGAAAAAACAGGACTAGATGGACCTTGTTCCAAGGAGGCGATATCCACCCCCAGCACTGACAAAAGATCAAGCCCCAGAACGGCGAGATCAAAGGCGGCCCCCTCCGAGGAATGCTGCCATTGAAGACCAACCTGGTACCTCTGACCAGATCAACTGGTGCACCACGTGCAACGACCCGCATGCTGAGGATGATTGCACACTGCACCAACACTACCTCCAGACCTTGGCCGGCAGCGCCATAGAAGATGAAGAACTCTATATGATCCTGGATGACGAAGGCAACTTCGTCGTCCCAGAGGAAGATTCGTTGCCGCCTCCTGCCAAGGAAAACAGAAAGTCTGCTGAAGCTGCTCCAAAGCCCTTGAAGGTATACGCCAGAAGAGATAAGGCCCAACCCGCTGGGCTACCACCTGACAAGAGGCTGTGGCCCTACACAGCAAAAGAGAAAACTCCTCTAGCAAAGGCTCCCGCAATCAAGCCTCCCGTAGTGAAAGCTCCCGTGCCTAAAGCTCCCGCTGCTCAGCCTCCAGGTGAAACCAAAGAACAAGCTCAAGAGAAGCTGAGATACCCGTCTCTGACCAAGAGACAGAGAGTTGAGGCCACTCAGCAGTACCGGACGAAATATGAGCCGGCGAAAGAAGCGGAAGGAGCTAGCACTTCGGGCTACAGCATAGTAGACGAGTTGAAAAGGACCCCCGCAAGAATCAGCATGTATGATGCTCTTCTACTCCCGGGGTAGGTTGATCTGCTGCAGGAATCTCTGAAGATCATGAAGAATGGCAAGCAGATACTGACCCGTTGCTGCGGTGCAACCCCTAACGATCTCGGCCACTGGGAAGAACAGACCACCTCCCTTCTATCTGTCATTACGGATGCAAGGGTACATAGTACACAACTGTATGGTGGATTCTGGTGCTTCCACGACTGTTATGCCGAGAGCCGTCTGTGATGAGATCGGGATGGAGTACACAAGGAGCAGCCAAGGCGTGCTGCAATTGGACGACACCCCTGTCAAGACAGTCGGTGTCATTAAGACATCCCTATTCGGCTGCATAAAGCTCTCGACATCGTGGTCATTCAAGAAGTCGTGGTTGTCGACTTGGAACCCTACTTCGGCATGTGCCTCTCCAGGGAGTTCACTGCGAAGTTAGGAGGGTATCTGTCTCTAGACTACTCACACATGGAAGTGCCCTTCAAAGGAAGGAGACTGAAGATCTACAACGAAAAGCCTTCCACTTTCTTAGTAGAGAAGATAACCGGAGAAGAGTCGCAGGACTGCATGATTCAGGTCGACGGAGGAAGAAGCGGTGGTGGTGGACATGACGGAGCAAGCTCTTGAGGCTGTCGCAAGTAGAAGATGAATTCTCCTTGCGAGACTTCAACGCCGTGATTGAAACTGAGCAAGGTTGCTACACTGTTGTTCAGCCTGAGAGGCTTGACAAGTCGGCCAAAAGAGAAGTGGGACCTGCACCTGAAAAGCTGTGGAAGCTTTTCTTTGACGGCGCACGATGCAAAAATGGCGCCGGTGCAGGAGTAGTTTTGGTTTCCCCGACCGGGATCCAGTAGGATTACACCTACAGGCTGGCCTGGAGCTGTACCAACAACGCGGCAGAGTACGAAGCCCTGTGCTTGGGTTTGCGAAAAGCGGAGAGGTGGGGATTAAGCATCTCCGGATCTTTGGCGACTCAGAGCTGGTGTGCCACCAGATTACGAACAAGTGCGCCTCCAAGAAGCATTATCTCAAGGCGTACCATAATCGGGTCTGGGATCTGATGGAGTCGTTTGACTCATTGAATGTCAAGGCTATATCATGCGAGAAAAACAAGCATGCTGACATTCTGGCGTCTGTTGGAGCCAGGTACATTTCGGCTGATGACACTGTCCAGAAGCCGAAGCCGGTTCGTACCATTCTGGGGCCTTCTGTGCCTGATAAGGACACCCACTAGCAGGTGTTTGATTGTGACGAGGAAATCGTCACATTTTTGGTTAACGAAGCGTGTTCAATCGAAGGTAGAGACCCTGATGACGAGCAATATGAGGGGTTGATACAGCTAAAAAATAATCATGTCCTAAAAGGACTGATTACACTTGAGAGTCTATTTGATCAGAACGATAGAGCAATATCACATCGGATCAAAGTAGACCCGAAGCAGTACTCCGACCTGGAGCTTGAACCTGGAAAAACAATCAAGGTCGGGACAGATTGCACCACAAAGGAACTCGAGCAGATCAGAACATTGTGCCAAGAGTTCCCTGACATAGTAGCCTGGTGCTACCAGGACTTGAAGGGGTATGACAGAAATATAATCCAGCATACCATTGAGCTAGAAGATGGTGCCAAGCCATTCCGGCAGAAGCAAAGGGCTGTAAATCCAAAGATCGAGGCCATGATGAAGGCCGAGCTCTTGAAGATGCTGGAAGCCAAGATCATCTACCCCATCAAGCATTCATCCTGGGTTGCGAACTTGGTTCCTGTGAGGAAGAAAAACGAAGACATTCGTCTCTGTGTAGACTTCAGAAAGCTGAATCAGGCCTCCCTCAAGGACCATTATCCGCTTCCCCAAATCGATCAGATCCTCCATATAGTTGCCGGAGCCCAAAGATTCTCCCTCCTAGACGGCTTTTCTGGGTACAACCAGATATGGGTCAAGGATGAGGACCAGCATAAGACGGCGTTCACCACAAAATGGGGAACGTTCGCCTACCAGCGCATGCCTTTCGGCTTATCCAATGTTGGCGCCACATTCCAGAGAGCCATGGACCTGGCCTTCCGAGAGCTGCTCAACAAGGTTATTGTCATCTACTTGGATGACATGACTATATTCTCTCACAAGAGAGAGGACCATGTTCCCCACCTGTGGCAAATATTTGAAAGGTGTCGAGAATTCGGCATCTCTATAAACCCGAAGAAATTTGTCTTCACGGTAAAAGAAGGTAACCTGTTGGGGCATGTCATCTCCGAGAAAGGCCTAGTCGTGGACCCTGATAGAGCAGAAGCCCTCCTCCGTTTGCCCGCCCCAGTTGACAAGAAAGGGCTGCAGTCCTTCTTCGGCCAAATCAACTTCGTGCGGAAGTTTATACCGGACTTCGCACAGGTAATCAAGCCCATGGCCGAATTTCTGAAAAAGGATGCTGAATTCTTATGGACTGATGAAAGGAGGCAGGCCTTCGAGGAAATCAAAGCCCGAATTGCACAAGCGCCGGTGTTGATAAACCCGGACTACTCCAAGGATTTCATCTTGTACGCGGTGGGAGAACCCGAGAGTTACGCCGCAGTCCTGAACCAAAAGGGGGACGATGGCGAGGAGCGCCCCATAGCTTTCCTAAGCCAAGTGATTTAGCCGCATGAAGAAAAGTACAACTTTATAGAGCGGCAAGTTCACGCAGTTATGAAATCCCTCCGAAAGTTCAGGCACTTCGTCTCCCAAGAGCGAACTCATCGTCTTTGTGATACACCGGACGTCCGAAGCTTCATCATACAAGGAGAGCCGAGTCACAAAAGAGCAGGATGGATTGCTAAAATCCAGGAGTTCGACATCGAAGTGCGGCCAACCAAGCTTATCAGAGGCCGAGCCTTGTGCCAGGAGCTGGCCCGAAGCACAACAGCCCAGATATCCGCCTGTGAGTGGGAGGATCCAGCAACAAACACCAACCTAGCCAACTCCTTACCTGAGGAGAGTGACTGGACAGATGACTTGGTAAAGTCTTTCTGCACCAGAAGATGTCCAGACCACCTGAATGCCTCACAAAGGAGGTTTCGGCTAGGTGCACTGAAATACACTCTTCGCCTCGAGGGACTGTGCTTTAAGAACATTGACGGCATCTTGTTGCGGTGCGTCAAGAAAGCAGACCAACTCAGGGTCCTCAGAGAATTCCACTCCGGGATGCTTGGGGGTCACCATTCTGCAAGGCCTACGGCCTTAAAAATAATAAGAGCTGGGTACTACTGGCCCACTCTCTTTACAGACGCGCATGCGGTCTGTACAAAATGTGATCAATGCCAGAGATTTGTCGTGGAAATAGAAAAGCACCCCTGCCCCTTCAACCGATCCAAGCCAAGACTCCGTTTTAGCAATGGGGTTTGGACTTTATCGGGGTAATTACGCCGAACTCTGTAGCGGGGCACAAGTTCATTCTTACCGCCACCGACTACTTCACACGGTGGGCAGAGGCGATCCCCACAAAGAATGTGGACCAGGAGACGGGCATCAGGTTCCTCGAGAGCCTCATTACCCGCTTCGGTGTCCCTGAGTCAATAGTGACGGACAATGGTTCGGGGTTCACAGGCGCAGTACTCACGGGGTACACCGGCAAATACGGCATTTATCACAAAATGTCTTCCAATTACTACACGCAGGGGAACGGTCTCGCCGAGTCCACCAACAAGAATCTGCTGAAAATCATCAGGAGGATAGTAGAGAAAAACAAGAGGACTTGGCACCTGCTCTTGGATCGGGCACTGTGGGCGGACAGAATATCCTTCAAGAAGTCCATTAAAACGTCCCCCTATGCACTCGTATACGACAAAGAAGCAGTCTTGCTGACCCACATTGAAATTCCGTCTCTTTGGATGCTTGATGAAGAGAGAGGCAGCAGGGATCCGGTAGATGACAGACTTTGCCAGCTGCTGCAGTTAAAGGAAGACAGAGAAAAAGAGTACCAGGCCTTCACCAAACACGCTAAGGCGACACAAGGCTGGTTCGCAAAAGGTACCACTGCCCGAGTTTTCAAAATCGGGGACCTGGTGCTGAAGTGGGACTCGTTGAAGGCGAAGCCGGGTAACCACGGCAAGTTTGATGCCCTATGGGAGGGCCCCTATCAGATTGCCCGGGTAAATCAGTTTAATGCATTTGTGCTCCGGGACATGGAGGGACAGCTTCTCCCCATTCCCGTCAATGAGTTCCACTAAAAAATTTACCGCCACTGAAGGCGTCCAGATGGGCCCTTGTACAGATTTCCTTTCTGCATTTTTTTAGTTTTCAGAATGTATATATTTCAGCATTCAATGTTTCAGTTTTTTAATTTTTCAAAAAGCCCAAGTAAGACCTAGGGAAAACCCCGACTTCGCAGCGAAGTCGGGTAGCACTCCTTGGACATTGCGAAGTACGGAGCAAGGCAACTGAAAAGAGGAGCTAAATCAACTAAGTCTGGGTGTGCAACCCGACTTCGCAGCGAAGTTGGGCTGCGCCCCCTCCAAAGGGCGCATTTGGGAAACAGACAGCGACAAAACGGCCAAGTGTCGAACGGCGTAAGCATTTTCCGGGCGAAGTCCGAGTGCGCCCTAACTTTCGGGCGAAGTCCGAGTGCGCCCATTTTCCGGGCGAAGTCCGAGTGCGCCCACCAGGGAAAAACATGGAAAATTCTAAGTGTGGGCCCAGGGCGAAGTACGGCCCAAGGCGAAGTTGGGTCAACGGGCCAGAAATTCTCTCTTGTAAAGTGTGCCCAGGCGGTAGCGATGACGTCATCAATGGCACGATGCCCAAGGAGGTTTAATGATTGCACATCTTTCAAGAATGATGCATTAAAAAAGCAAGGTGCGTTTTGGACCAACGGCCACTAGGGTGCGCTTTTCAAAAATAAACCCATGCACAGCCACCAAAAAATCATAACGCCTCTACCAACTCCAAGTTAACTTCCCTAACTCCCTTCCTCGCGCCATTAATGTTGCAGTCATTGTCTACAAAAAGGGCCTCGGCGCAACCAGAAAATTCAAATCGTTCAAGGCGACTTCCCGATTGCCAAGGAATAAAGCGACAAACTCGAAGCCGTAATTCCTGCCTCTGTTGCTTCGAAAAGGATGGACAAGGGGAAAGCGCCCGTACCGGCGCAATCTAGTGAAGAACGGCGCGAAGCTGAGGAATCACCAGGGTCAAGCGCTGATGAGAGCGAAGCGCCGCAGAAGGACAAGAAAAGAAAATCCCGGACGAAGAGGCGCGTAGTTGGGCAGACTCCGCCGCCACCAGTTAATCGCTTGTCCGGGTACTGTTGTCACATTTTGCACGGGGTGCAATGTTTTCAATTTTTGTAAGAGAGCTGCTCTTCCCTTTCCCTCTTCTTCTTCTCCCTCTTTCTCTCTCTTCCCTACATTCTCATTCTTCCCTCTTTCTCTTGAGCCCCTCAGTCAAATCTCAAAAATGACAGCAGTTGCCCTGAAAAATGGCTAAGTGTCAGGGCGCAATCCGACTTCGCAGCGAAGTCGGAATGCGCCCTCCAGTTGGAGCGCAGCAGGAGTGCAAAGTGCGCAGTGTGACAGAATCAACCAGAAGAACAAGTGTTCTGGGCGCAACCCGACTTCGCAGCGAAGTCGGAGTGCGCCCTGCTTTCTGGGCGCACTTGGTAAGCAGGCTGGCAAGAAAAATGACTAAGTGTTGGGGAGCAACCCGACTTCGCAGCGAAGTCGGAGTGCGCCCCCTTTCCAGGGCGAAGTCCGTACAACAGTGTAAATCAGCTTCCACCGGTGCGCAACCCGACTTCGCAGCGAAGTCGGAGTGCGCCCTTTGACCGGTGCGCAGTAGGGAGACAAACTCAGAAGTTGACTAAGGCATGAAAGGCCTCCCCAACTGCGCTGTTTTTCACCTGCGCAACCCGACGGCGCTCTGATCTTGGGCAAAGTTGGATAAACTACCTTTCAAGGCAGACACGTGTCAAGCAACATCATCCGACAAGTGTCCAACTTTGGGATCTGAGCCGAGAGGTGCCGAGCACAAGGACAAGCATGGGATGCACTACTTATGCCAGCTACCGCCTTTAAAGCTGATTGGAGGTTCTACCTGCTTCAGCTACCCGCATTCCTGCCGATGAGAAGTTCTACCTAACGCGCTGCCACGTATCTGTACAGCCTTCGGGGAGACCATCTTTGCGGGTACAGTCCAGCCCGACAGAAGTCGGCATCAGCAGTTCTGCGGCTGCTTTTGTCAGCTAATGTTTGACTAGGACTTGGTGCCCATAAATGTAATCGGGGGGTTCTCAGGCTATAAATAGCCACCACGTTTTCATTGTAAGGGGGTGGAAGGGGAATGTCTGTTAGGGAACCATTGTAGCTGTGCTTCTACCTTTTAATATAATACATACACTTGGTGCTGTTATACTGTTTTTATTTTGTATGCTGCCTCTCCTTGACATTTCTGCCTTACGTTTTCTTGTGTCATGGCTTGTTGATTCACTTCAGCGAGTTGGTGGTCGGGTATTCTCGAGGTGCATAAATCGGGAGGATATATAGGGCAAACGTCGGTGGCGGTTTTCTGGTTATGTTATGGTTATATTGGTGTTAGTAGTGGTGATTGATGCGTTGCCGTCTTTGTTAGTTCCCCCCACCCAACTCCAATCTAATTTGTAATCCCTTTCCGCATTTTTATCTCTTTCCTGCACTCTTATCTTGAACCTCAAAACCCCACAGGAAGCCGGCCTTCTCCGGAGATTGGCACGGAAGGCATTCCTTCCTTCCGGCCTTTCAATGTTGTTTTGCGGGTCCTAGGGCGCAATAGCAACAAATCCTTTCCTCATGGCGGATTCGTGACCAACAGTTTACGCATGCCGGTGGGACAAGGAAGTTTCCCACCCCCAAACAGAATCGAAGCACCGGTGTTCGCTTCATTGCTGTTCAAAATCAAAACACCTGGCGACTCTTCACGAACATATCCTCTGAGTCCGAAAGACCGGTCCTAGCACCTTCATGCAAACGAGAAGGTGGCAAGCAAGGGATCCGAGAAACCCGCTTGCCTTTTACGAACTAGACATCGACGCTCGAGGCGAAATTGTCAGGCTGGCTGATCAACAAGCTCGTATCGACGAAGCCGAGGCTGAAATCCAAGAAGAAGCCGAAGCCGAGGTCGAAGGAGCTGAGAACGAAATAGAAGAGGCCGAGGAAGAAGAGGAATCTACATCCTCGGAAGGTACCGAAACTGAGTATACAACCGACGGAGGAGAAGAAGAAGAAATGGCTGCCCGACAACGAGATGATGATGATCTCTTCCCGGCGGTGGACTCTACAGGGCCTTTGGCCCTGGTCGGACAACAAGCTGTGCCCCCTGCTACCTTAAAGTCCATCCCTACATACGACGGCTACGGCAAGACGGCGTACGAGCACATCCAGGACATCCTTGCCTTGGCTGCATTGCACTCCATTACTGACGAAAGTGTGAAGACCCGTCTGCTGGCCCTTTCCCTAAGGGGAAAGCTTCTCTACTGGTGGAGATCGCTGCCAGAGGGATCTATCACAGGGTGGCCCCAGCTCGCCAGAAGGCTCGTGAAAGGATGCAACGAGTCTGCTGACCCCACTTCTTTGTTGCATCAGTTCCAAAGTATCCAGAGACACCCCCAAGAGGAGGTATCTGACTTTAACATCAGGTTTGCGAGATCCTGGAAACGGGTACCTCGTGAACTTCGGCCTTCAGCTGGCATGGCTGCTCACTACTACCTGAGATCCTTCAACTCAGACATATGCCTGCTGCTGAAGATTGCCAGAATAGACTCGTTTCCTGCTCTGTACGATGCTGCCCAGCAAGCTGAAGCGGATATCATTTCCATCGGCAGACTCTCGTCCAGGGTGCAGGAACCCATTCATCCCGACTTCCCCAGATCCCAATATCCGTCAGCTTCCGGTGGTGCGCCGTCCACATCAGGGCAGCAACCCCAGCAGCAATGGAATCCGGCGCCGGTCGTAACTCCTTACGGCCCGCCGCAAATGCATTATCCTCACCCGCCTCCTCCGCATTTTCTAGCACTCCCTGCTCCCCCGCAGTACGCACCTTATTCCAATCCTCCTCCATTAGCCGCATTGCCTCCACCGACACAATTGCCGCCTCCTGACAATAACATTTAGAACACAATCCTAATAACATTCAGAACACAATCCTCCAGGAGGTACGGGCTTTGGCCTCAGGTTATCATGCCATGTCCAATGACATGACCGCTCTGAAGAAGAAGCAGGCCCAGATGGACCTCGCTCCTAGGAGGCCATATCCGCCCCCGGTGCTGACAAAAGACAGGCCTCCAGAACAACAACTGCAGAGGCGTCCGCCTCCGAGAAATGTTGCTATCGAAGACCAACCTGGTCCTTCCGACCAGAGTCAGCCGAGTGCACTACGTGCAACGACCCGCATTCGGAGGAAGACCGGACACCGCACCTGGCACTACATCCGGACTTTGGCGCAGCGGCCATAGAGGACGATGAACTCTACATGATCCTGGGACGACGAAGCCAACTTTGCCCTCCGAGAGGAAAATCTAGTGCCGCCCGCCAAGGAAGAAAAGAAAATGCTGAGATGCTGCCAAGCCCTTGCGGTGTATGCCGAGAGAGAAAAGGCACAGCTCGGTGGGCTGCCACCATACAAGCGGCTGTGGCCCTACACAGCCCAGGAGAAGGCATCCAAAGACAAAGCTCCAGCCAAGCCTCCTTCGGTAAAGGCAGCCCCTATTCCAGCCAAGCCTCCTATTGCAAAAGCTCCAGTTCCGGCTAAAGCTCCAGAACCTCAGCCTCCAGTTGAAACCAAAGAACAAGCCCGGGAGAAGGCAGAAGTACCCGTCTCGACCAAGAGACGGAGAGTTGAGGCCACCCAGCGATGACGGACGAAGTATGAGCCGACAAAAAAAGCAGAAGGAGCTAGCACCTCGGGCTACAGCATAGTAGACGAGTTAAAAAGAACACCCACTAGAATCAGCATGTACGATGCTCTTCTGCTCCCAGGCCAGGTGGATCTGCTGCAGGAATATTTGAAAAACATGAAGAACGGCAAGCAGATACAACCCGCTGTCCTGGTTCAACCTCTGATAGTCTCAGCCATCGGGAAGAATAGACCGCCTCCCTTCTATCTGTCTTTACGGATGCAAGGGCACATAGTACACAACTGCATGGTGGACTCTGGCGCTTCCGCAACTGTTATGCTGAAAGCCGTTTGTGACTAGATCGGGATGGAGTACACAAGGAGCAGCCAAGGCGTGCTGCAACTGGACGACACCCCTGTCAAGACAGTTGGTGTCATAAAAGACATCCCTATTCGGCTGCATAAGGCTCTCGACATCGTGGTCATCCAAGAGGTCGTGGTTGTTGACTTGGCTCCCTACTTCGGCATGTGTCTCTCCGGGGAGTTCACTACGAAGTCGGGCGGGTACCTGTCTCTAGACTACTCACACATGGAAGTGCCCTTCAAAGGAAGAAGAGTGAGAATCTTTAATGAGAAGCCTTCCACCTTCCTAGTAGAGAAGATACCCGGAGAAGAGTTGGACTGCATGGTCCAGCTGTTGGAGGAAGAACTGGTGACGGTAGAGCTGACGGAGCAAGCCCTCAAAGTGCTACAGCTCAAAGATGAGTTCTCTTTGCGGGATTTCAATGCCGTAATTGAGACACATGAGGGCTGTTACACCATTGTACAGCCCGAGAGGCTTGACAAGTCAGCTGAAAAAGAAGTGGGAACTGCACCTGAGAAGTTGTGGAAGCTTTTCTTTGACGATGCACGATGCAAAAATGGCGCCAGTGCAGGGGTGCTTCTGGTTTCTCCGACCGGGATCCAGAAGGACTATACCTATAGGTTGGCTTGGAGTTGCACTAACAACTCGGCGGAGTACAAAGCCTTGTGCTTGGGATTGCGAAAGGCAGAGAGGCTGGGGATTAAACACTGCGAGATCTTTGGAGATTCGGAGCTGGTGTGTCACCAGGTTACGAACAAGTGCGCCTCCAAAAAGCACTATCTCAAGGCATACCGCAACCGGGTGTGGGACCTGATGGAGTCGTTTGACTCGTTGAATTTCAAGGCGATATCATGCGAGAAAAACAAGCACGCTGACATTCTGGCGTTTGTTGGAGCCTGGTACGTTTCGGCTGACGACGTTGTCCAGAAACCGAAGCCGGTTCGCACTATTTACAGGCCTTCTGTGCCTGATAAGGACACCCATTGGCAAGTGTTCGATTGTGACGAGGAGATCGTCACATTTTTGGTAAATGAAGCATGTTCAATTGAGAGTAGAGACCCTGATGACGAGCAATATGAGGGGTTGATACAGTTGAAAAATAATCATGTCCCAAAAGGATCGATTACATTGGAGAGTCTATTTGATCAGAATGACAGAGCTATATCTCATAGGATCAAAGTAGACCCGAAGCAGTATGCCGACCTGGAACTCGAACCTGGTAAAACCTTCGGAGGAACTTGAGCAGATCAGATCACTGTGCCAAGAGTTCCCCGACATCGTGGCCTGGTGCTACGAGGATTTGAAGGGGTATGACGAGAGATGTAATCCAAGCATACCATTGAGCTAGAGGATGGCGCCAAGCTGTTCGGCGAAGCGAGAGGGCCGTAAATCCGAAAATCGAGGCCATGATGAAAGCCGAGCTCCCGAAGATGCTCGAGGCCAAAATCATCTACCCCATCAAACATTCATCCTGGGTTGCGAATTTGGTGCCTGTGAGGAAGAAGAACGGTGACATCCGTCTCTGTGTCGATTTCAGAAACTTGAATCAGGCCTCCCTCAAGGACCATTATCCGCTTCCCCATATTGATCAAATTCTACACATTGTTGCTGGAGCCCAGAGATTCTCACTTCTAGATGGATTTTCTGGCTACAACCAGATTTGGGTCAGGGATGAGGACCAGCATAAAACGACGTTCACCACCAAATGGGGGTTGTTCGCCTACCAGCGCATGCCTTTCGGCTTATCCAATGCTGGTGCCACATTCCAAAGGGCCATTGACCTGGCCTTCTGCGAGCTGCTCAATAAGATCATTGTCATCTACCTTGATGACATGACTGTTTTCTCTCACCAAAGAGGGGATCATGTTTCCCACCCGCGGCAAATATTTGAGAGGTGGCGAGAATTCGACATTTCTATAAACCCGAAGAAGTCTGTCTTCGCGGTAAAAGAAGGTAAGCTGCTGGGACATGTCATCTCCGAGAGAGGCCTTGCCATTGACCCTGACAGAGCAGAAGCCCTCCTTCTCTTGCCAGCCCCAATTGATAAAAAAGGGCTGCAGTCCTTCGGCCAGATTAACTTCGTGCGGAAGTTCATCCCGGACTTCGCACAGGTGATCAAGCCTATGGCCGAACTGCTGAAAAATGATACAACTTACGAATGGACTGATGAGAGAGAGCAAGCCTTCGAGGAAATCAAGGCTCGAATTGCGCAAGCTCCGGTGTTGATAAACCTGGACTACTCCAAGGACTTCATCCTCTACGCGGTGGGAGAACCGGAAAGTTACGCCACAGTCCTAACACAGAAGGGAGACGATGGCGAGGAGCGCCCCATAGCGTTCCTGAGCCAAGTGATTCAGCCGCATGAAGAAAAGTACAACTTTATAGAGCGGCAGGTTCACGCTGTCATGAAATCACTCCGGAAGTTCAGGCATTTTGTCTCCCAGGGCCGAACGATTGTCTTTGTGATTCACCCGGACGTTCGAAGCTTCATCATACAAGGGGAGCCGGGTCACAAGAGAGCAGGATGGATTGCAAAAATCCAGGAGTTCGACATCGAAGTGCGGCCCACCAAGCTTATCAGAGACCGAGCCTTGTGTCAGGAGCTGGCCCGAAGCGCTGTAGCCGACATCTCCGCTTGTAAGTGGGAGGACACGGCAACAAGCATCAACCTGGCCAACTCCTTATCGGAGGGGAGTGACTGGACAGATGAATTGGTGAGATATTTCTGCACTAGAAGATGTCCAGATCACCTGAACGCCTCACAACGAAGGAGGTTTCGGCTAGGTGCACTCAAGTACACTCTTCGCCCCGAGGGGCTTTACTTCAAAAACATTGATGGCATCCTGTTGCGGTGCGTCAGGAAATCAGACCAATCCAGGGTCCTCGGAGATTTTCATTCCGGGATGCCTGGAGGTCATCATTCTGCAAGGCCTACGGCCTTGAAAATAATTAGAGTTGGGTACTATTGGCCCACTCTATTTACGGGCACGCTTATGCGGTCCTGTTCCAAGTGTGATCAATGCCGGAGGTTTGCTTGGCGAAACGAAAAGCACCCCCGCCCCTTCGACCGATTCGAGCCGAGACTCCGTTCTAGCAATGGGGTCTGGAATTCATTGGGGTGATTTCGCCTAATTCCTCTGCCGGACACAAGTTTATTCTTACAGCCACCAATTACTTCACACGGTGGGCAAAGGCGATCCAAACCAAAAACGTGGACCAGGAAATGGTCATCAGGTTCCTTGAAAGCCTGATTACCCGCTTCGGGGTTCCAGAGTCAATTGTAACGGACAATGGTCCGGGGTTCGCAGCGCTGTACTCACGGAGTACACTGGCAAACTTGGCATTTATCACAAGATGTCTTCTAATTACTACCCAGAGGGAATGGCCTTCTTGAGTCTACTAACAAGAACCTCCTGAAGATCATTAGAAGGACCATTGAAAGGAACAAGCGGACTTGGCATTCACTTCTGAACCGGGCGCTGTGGGCGGATAAAGTTTCGTTCAAGACATCCATTAAAACGTCCCCCTATGCGCTCGTCTATGGTAAAGAGGCTGTCATGCCATCCCATATTGAAATCCCTGCCCTATGGATGTTGGACGAAGAGAGAAGCAGCGGAGACCCGGTGGATGACAGACTGTGCCAACTCCTGCAGTTGGAGGAAGATAGGGAAAAAGCATACCAGGCCTTCACCAAGCATGTTGAAGCCACTCAAGGCTGGTTTGCGAAAGGCGCCACTGCCCGAGTTTTTGAAATCGGGGACCTGGTGTTGAAGTAGGACTCATTGAAGGCGAAGCCGGGCAACCACGGGAAGTTCGATGCCCTCTGGGAGGGCCCTTATCAGATTGCCCGGGTGAACCAGCTAAACGCTTACATACTTCGGGATATGGAGGGTCAGCTCCTACCTATCCCCGTTAACGGGTTCCACTTGAAAATCTACCGTTGTTGAAGGTGCCCTGATCGGGCCCTTCCTTGTACAAATTTCCCTTACGTATTTTATTTTTCAAGCATGTACAGTTTTCCGCTTTTAGTTTTTTATTTTAAAAGAGCCCAAGTAGAACAAAACTGAAGACACATACTTCGCAGCGAAGTCAGGTGTCGGCCCTGGGAAAGAGCGCAGTGTGTAAAGATCCTGCTGACAAGAGGGGCAAAATGGTTAAGTGCGGGTGCGCAGCCCGACTTCGCAGCTAAGTTGGGCTGCGCACCACCCGAAGGGCGCAGTTGGAGAGGGAGCATTAAAAGGAGGTAAACAAGAGTTCGGACTGCGCCTGGTTTTCGGGCGAAGTCCGACTTCGCGCGAAGTCCGAATGCACCCGGCTCTCGCGCAGAGTTCAAGGCGCGCCCAACCCTCGGGCGAGGTCCGAGTGCGCCCGTTTTCCGGGCGCATATCGGGTGTTCCGACCGAGGAAAATTGAAAAAGAAAAAGGGCAGAAGGGATTTAAGCGAAAGGTAGGACTGCGCCCAGTTTTTGGGCGAAGTCCGACTGCGCCCCGTTTTCTGGGCGCAGCTTGGATGGTTTTAAAAAAAAGATTTAATACTCCCAAGTGTGGGCCCAGGGCGCGCAACGGCTGTGAAGGTTGGGTTTCCGAACCAAAAGGGTTTTTTCTTGAGCAGTGCGCCCAGATTGTGGCAGTGACATCAGCCATGGCGCAGCAATCAAAGTCAAATTTAATGATTGCGCAACCTTCAAGGAAAACGCAATCAAGGAGGCATGGCGCGGTAACCAGGGTACATCTTTCAAGACGTTCTCCTGTGCAGACACCAAAAAACATAACGTCTTCACTAGCCGGCCGACCTACCCCCTTCTACGCACCATTAATGACGCTGTCATTATCATTAAAAGGAGGTCTGGTGCACCCAGACATGCCAAATCGTGCAGATTATTCCTGTGACTGCGAAATCTTGTGCAGACGTCCAGAGGTCATAATTATTGCTGTTTCGAAGGAATGGACAAAGGAAAGTTGCCAATGCCAGCTCAATCCAGCGAGGGGTGCGAAAGTGGAGATTTCCCGCAGTCAAATGCTTTCAGGAGTGAGACGCCGCAGGATCAAAAGTCAAAATCCCGGACAAAGAAAGTACGAGCGTGGGCAAGCCCCACTACCACCGGTTAATTACCTGTCTCGGGTACAAGGACGGCTTGTTTTCCATGAGCCTTACTAAACTGCGGATAAATGTGGAAAATTGGGCTGATAAAGTTTCGCCCTCTCACCATTTCGGGGCTGCGTACAAGTCGAACCTTCATCGGTTCTTATGCCCTCCTGTCCACCTATGCCCGGAGCTGGTCGACATCATTGTCAGACATTACAGGCCAGCTACCCGGCAAATTTGCAAGCTCGCAGCGGAAAACCCTTGTCTGCACTCCCGCGAGACACCGTCCGAGCCGGCCTTCGCCCGGGGTTGCAATATGACTCCAGCGCGATTGTTAAAAAGATAAATCTTGGCGAGCAAGCGGGGCGCTTTACGCATACAAAAAAGACGAGGGATTTCCTCAACTCAGAGCTGAACGCCCTGCTCGTAGCTGGACAATGGCCAACCGGCCCCATACCCCTGGAAAGGTTTCAAAATAAATATATATACACCATCCTGGCGTGGGTCCTCGGCTGCGACTCTGACGAGTTGGTACGGCCGTACCGACTAAGCGTTGCGAGAATGTCTCCTATGCGGAGAATCTTATGAACCAGCAGCGTAGAAAGCTGGGAAGTGCTCGATCTTCTTCGACTGGGCGGATCGAGCTTGCATACGCCATTCACTCCGACTGGTGAAGCTACGAAAAGCGATCAAGCTGAATTTCGATTCAGTTCCTTCTTGGCTTGGCTATGTTTGTATCACTTGCACTCCCGTATGCCGATCCCTAACCTGAAGAAAGTAAATGAGGAAGGAGAGCCACAGCCCGTCTATGAATGGACGGATGACCTCTACTTCAACTTTCTGGGCTTGGTCATGTCAGTCTTCAGGGATGGTGAGATCCCTCGCCCCCGCGAGAAATGACAAACTATGTGTTGAATCACAAGCTCGGGGACGTTTTTGACCGACGCGAGGGGATCGTGGTTAGAATCTACGGATTCAAGGGCAAGCCTCATCTGCTGCCCTACTGGTGCACGGATCATCAGTTTGGGAAGGAGGTTGCGCGGCAGATGGATTACGTTGAAGAGGAGTTCGGCCAGGGAAAGAAAAAGGGCCATATCTTTCAATATCCTCTTTCCTGGGCGAACGTCGAAATATCAGAGATAGGGCAGCATGTCTATCTCGAGCGGGAGCTCTATGACATTGGCCTGATTCTGCTGCGCAGCGTTGGAAGTACGACCTGTATGGGATAAGGGGGAAAGTTTGCACATATCCGCCCCGGGCGGATATAATCGAAGACAGATGCGATGTGGTCCACGTTGACCTCGATCGGGAGATTGACTTGATGGAAGCATGGCCTCCGTGGCGATAGTTTTCTTGCGAGGTAGCATATGACCCCGAGAGAAACCGGGACCACAAGTTCACTTCTCCGGGATTTAAGAAACTCATCACCAAGGCAGGTGGGCCTTAACGGCCAAGAGAAAAAGTTGTTGAATCTTTGGAAGATTAGGTGCGAGGTAGCATAATGTTGAATGCTGGAAGAAGGAGTCTTTGAAGCGGCGCGATCGTAATCTACAGAGAAAGCATCCCAAGCGATGGTCTTTTCAAAGAGCAAAGTTAAGGAGATGCGGGCTTATCTACTGTGGGGATGCAAGCCCCACATGAATAAAGCCATGTCTGTCCTAGATTTCGCATCCGGGATCCAAGAAGTTTTACGCCTGGGAAAGCCTCGTGGTAGAGGAGGCCGAACGCCGAGCGAAGCAATGGCTGGACTCGGCGATAAAATTTCAAGAATACGAGCGCGATGGCCTCCAATTCTCCCCCATGTCCCCATTCGCTGCAGAATGGGCAGATGCAAGGGTAACCTTGCATAAGTATTTTAAGAAAACAGAAGAGGTGAGAGTTCCAGACGAATGCTGGATGCATTCGAACATGAAAGAGACATTTGTATGGCTCCCCTTCACGCTCTCTCTGAACTAGGGTGCCCGGGCTATGTTGAGAATGGTGAGTTTCTCACCCATGAGCAAGTGAAAGAGAATTGGCTGTCCTTTGAGGCAGATACGGCTGAAATCGATAGCTGGACTGAGCCAATTCAAGAAAGTCGGGTCACCCGAGATGGTGTCCAAGTCTTGCAAGATCAGCTCCTACTTCCGGGAGGCGGGAAAGAGATATCCCACCATCGACCTGCACAAGGTCGCTGCATTCCACACAGCATTAGAAGAAGTTGCTGACCGCCGACCCTTCGAAGCGAGCTCGGGGCCAAGCCCAGGCCGCATACAAGCGCATCTGCGAGGCAAAAGCCGACGCTGGAGAGCATTCGGAAGGCGAATCCGAGGAGGCAGCCGCCGGAAGTGGATCTGAAGAACAGTTGCTGCGAGGGGAATGACCAGAGCAGCAGAAGGCAGGGGAAGTAAGTTCCTCTGCACCCAATGG
Source organism: Wollemia nobilis (assembly GCA_028583015.1). Taxonomy (NCBI): domain Eukaryota; kingdom Viridiplantae; phylum Streptophyta; class Pinopsida; order Araucariales; family Araucariaceae; genus Wollemia; species Wollemia nobilis. Next base: position 12,229,504 of record JAQPPZ010000754.1, on the reverse strand, counting down.
ATGAAGGCATGGATTCTTTGCGTCGAGGCGAGCTCGACACCCGCGAGCCACCAGAAATGTTGTCACATTTTGCACGGGGTGCAATGTTTTCAATTTTTGTAAGAGAGCTGCTCTTCCCTTTCCCTCTTCCTCTTCTCCCCCTTTCTCTCTCTTCCCTACATTTTCATTCTTCCCTCTTTCTCTTGAGCCCCTCAGTCAATCTCAAAAATGACAGCAGTTGCCCTGAAAAATGGCTAAGTGTCAGGGCGCAATCCGACTTCGCTACGAAGTCGGAATGCGCCCTCCAGTTGGAGCGCAGCAGGAGTGCAAAGTGCGTAGTGTGACAAAATCAACCAGAAGAACAAGTGTTCAGGACGCAACCCGACTTCGCAGCGAAGTTGGAGTGCGCCCTGCTTTCTGGGCGCACTTGGTAGCGAGCGCGGGAGAAAATGACTAAGTCTTTGGGGAGCAACCCGACTTCGCGGCGAGTCGGAGTGCGCCCCTTTCCGGGCGAAGTCCATACAACAAGTGTAAATCATCTTCCACCAGTGCGCAACCTGACTTCACAGCGAAGTCGGAGTGCGCCCTTTGACCGATGCTGTGATGGGAGACAAACTCGAGAGTTGACTAAGGCATGAAAGGCCTCCCCAACTGCGCTGTTTTTCACCTGCGCAACCCGACGACGCTCTGATCCTGGGCGAAGTTGGATAAACTGCCTTTCAAGGCAGACACGTGTCAAGCAACATCATCCGACAAGTGTCCAACTTTGGGATCCGAGCCGAGACTCGCCGAGCACAAGGACAAGCATGGGATGCACTACTTATTCTAGCTATCGCCTTTAAAAGCTGATTGGAGGTTCTACCTACTTCAGCTACCCGCATTCCTGCCGATGAGGAGTTCTACCTAAAGCGCTGCCACGTATCTTTACAGCCTTCAGGGAGACCATGCTGCGGGTACAGTCCAGCCCGATAGAAGTCAGCATCAGCAGTTCCACGGCTGCTTTTGTCAGCTAATGTTTGACTGGGACTTGGTGCCCATAAATGTAATCGGGGGGTTCTCAGGCTATAAATAGCCACCACGTTTTCATTGTAAGGGGGTGGAAGGGGAATGTCTGTTAGGGAACCATTGTAGCTGTGCTTCTGCCTTTTAATATAATACATACACTTGGTGCTGTTATACTGTTTTTATTTTGTATGTTGCCTCTCCTTGACATTTCTGCCTTACGTTTTCTGTGTCATGGCTTGTTGATTCACTTCAGCATTTGGTGGTCAGGTATTCCTGAGGTGCATAAATCAGAGGATATATAGGGCAAACGTTAGTGGCAGTTTTCTGGTTATGTTATGGTTATATTGGTGTTAGTAGTGGTGATTGATGCGTTGCCGTACTGTTAGTTCCCCCCACCCAACACCAATCTAATTTGGAATCCCTTTCTGCATTTTTATCTCTTTCCCTGCACTCTTATCTTGAACCTCAAAACCCCACAGGAAGCCGGCCTTCTCCGGAGATTGGCACGGAAGGCATTCCTTCCTTCCGGACTTTCAATGTTGGTTTGCGGGTCCTAGGGCGCAATAGCAACAAATCCTTTCCTCATGGCGGATTCGCGACCAACAGGTACAAGGATGGCTCTTTTTCCATCAGCCTCACAAAACTGCGGCTGAACATTGCAAAGTGGGTAGACAAGGTTTCGCCTTCACATCATGTCGGTGCTGCGTATAAATCGAACCTATACTGGTTCTCGTGCCCTCCTACTCACTATTGCCCGGAGCTGATTGAAGCAATTGCAGAATATTACAAACCAGCTGCTCGGCAAGTCTACGATAACAAGGGAAAAGTGCTGTTCACACTCTTCCGGGAGAGCGTCCAGACAGCGTTCGCCCTGGGGCTGCAGAACAAGCCCGACGCAATGATCAAAGGGTGAATCTGGATGAGCAGGTCGGCAGATTTATGCAGATGAAACGTATGAGAGAGTTTCTTGATTCAGAACTGAAGACTCCGTTAGCGACCGGACAGTGGCCGACTGGCCCCATACCCTTGGACAGATTTGAGAACAAATACGTCTACATCATCCTGGCGTGGGTCCTGGGCTGTGACTCTGACAAAATAGTACGGCCGTACCAGCTGGCGCTGGCAGAATGTCTCTTGCACGGAAAATTTTACGACTCTACAACACAGAAGGGTGGAAAGCGCCCTATTTTCTTCGATTGGGCGGACTGGCTGGCATATGCAATACATTCAAGTCTGGTTAGGCTGCAGCAGAAGCAGTCAATGGATTTCCGGTTCTGCTCCTTTCTCACATGGCTGTGCCTGTATCACATGCACTACCGGATGAACGTTCCTGACTTGAGGAAAATAAATGAAAAAGGAGAGCCGCTGCCCGTGTACAAATGGACTGAGATTTTGTACAGAAAGGGCTCATTCTACGAATTTAATCTCAAATTTCTGTGCCAGGTCATGGGGTTGTTCAACCGCAAGGCGTCTCGCCCACCGGAAGTCATGACAAAATATTTGTGGAAGAATAAGTACGGGGACACCTTTCGGCTGACCCAAGGCATCATAGTTAGAATCTACGAGTTCAAGGGTCAGTCGTTCCTCGCTGCCCTACTTCGCACTGACCACCAGTTCGGGATCGCGGCAGATGGACTAAGTTGAAGAAGAATTCGGCCAGGGCAAAAAGAAAGGCCATATATTTCAGTATCCCATGACCTGGGCGAATACCCAAGTGTACGAAATCGGGCAGCACGTCTACCTCGAGCGGGAACTCATTGATATGGGTCTAATAATGCTGTCGCAGTCGCTGGAAGTACAACCCAATTGGGGTCAGAGGAAAGTTCACGCATATCTGTCCCCGAGCCGAGATCATGCAGGAAAGAAGGAATAGGACAGTTGTAGACCTGGAATGGCACATCGAGCAGATGAAATCATGGCCCCCATGGCATGAGTTTTACTGCGAAGAGGTGACGTACGATCCCGAGCAAAACCCGGATCACCGGATGGAGTCTGCGGGCTTCAGAAAATTCCTTGCCAAGGTGTCGCCCCTCAACTGGCATAAAGACGAAATCATTGAATGCTGGAAGATGAGGTGTCGCACACAGCACGATAAATCCAACCGGAGGAATCTGGCCGTTGATGACGAATTTTCGGCATTATATGACCTGCATGTTGCCACCTGGCAACCTTTCGAATTCCGCAATTGCGTCCCACGAGGCGCTAAGGAAAGGTATATAAAGAAGCCCTCGTCCTAGCAATCGTCAACTCCGGCAACTTCCAGCGCAACTCCGGCAAGTAGTCAAGTGGGCCCAATGCAGCCAGCAGCTTCTGAAACAGCGCCCAAAAAGGCGCAAAATTCAGAGAAGTCAACCCCAAAGGTGGCCCCTCCAGCAAAAAAAGTGCCTGCGCTGCCAGCTAGCAGATCGGCTATGGCGAACATTCTTCCAGCCAGACCGAGGTACAAGTTTACCGTAGGAACGTCAGCGCCTGCCGCCCCGACATTATCTCTTTCCTCTGGACAAGCCACGGCTCCAGAAGAAAAGAAGAGGAAGAGAGTCGAAAAGACAAAGCGGCCTAAAGAGCCTGTGCAGCAATCAGTCGCAGAGCAGAGGGAAGCAGTAGCGCCAGAAGTTGTCCCTTTGGACAGCCCTGAACCGGAGACAGACATTCGGGTTGCAAGCGTCCATCCAACAACGGCTCAGGCGGAGCCCGCAGGTACGTCCACTGTTTCTCTCCCCCAACTCCCAGTCGGCCTCGCCAAAGCTCCCTCTCCCATTTTATCAAGGCAAGCCGTAGCCGCGTCTTCTTCCTCCCAAGCTACCCAGCCCTCTAGCGGCTCACATTCCTTCGACCAGTTTGCTCAAGATCCTAACGCCTTCCAATCACTGAGTCAAACCCTAGAACCCTCTCCCGCAGCCAGTGCTGAAGTTTCTCCTTCGCCACCGCACTCCTCACCTCAGCCGTCCAAAACCCTACCAGCACCACCCACTCAGCCGCCCGTTTCCCCTAGGACCCGGTCGCCCTCAAAAGCGGCCACTCCTTCTGTAATACTTCCTGCGTCACTGTTTGCGGGAAAAATGCCGTGGCAAAATCCAATGCTGGAGGATCTGGACTTCATGGGCGAACTACAGAGCGCCGATGACCTGCCTTTGGCAGTAAGTGCTTCAGGATGTTCTGCCTCTTTTCTCCAGGGCATAAAACGAAGGAGAGCCAAAGAGATAAATGCCCCGGTAAAGCGCACGAAGTTCGACCTAGACAGGAGAGTGCTGACAACCGAGAAATTGATCCCGAAAGTAAAGAAGCCTCTCCGGAAGATGACCGAGGCAGACTACGAACTTCAAAGGAAGGAGAAAAGCTTTGACGACATCAACGAGGAATACGAAATTCGTGGTATTCGTCGTAGGACAGACAACCTCCTCGTCAAGCATCTTGAGACCTAGGAAGCGCTATTCTAGATGCAGAATAACACAAGGCAGCTTGAGGAGGACCTGGCTAGGGCCACTGCGCAGCTAGGGTCAGCACAACAGGAGATAGATGAGCTTAGGGCTCAATTGGCCGCCTCTCAACGGAGGCCACAACACAGAGATAGACAACCGAGCTGCTGTCAGAAGAGAAAAGAGTTGCGTTGGAGCAAGTTTCGCAGCTCCAAGATTCGCTGAAACAGGCGCAGTCGCAGCTTGCAGAGAAAGCATCACAAGCGGCGGTCTTTTCAAAGGGCAAGGCCAAGGAGATGTGGGCTAGTCTGCTACAAGGTTGCAAGCCCAACCTTGTCAAGTCCTTGTCAGTTCTGGACTTCGCGTCCAGGATTGAAGAAGTATCTGCCCAGGGAAAGTCTGTGGTAGAGGAGGCCGAACACCAGGCGAGGCAAGGGCTAGACCTGGCTATGAAACTTGAGCAGTTTGAGCGCAAAGGCCTCCAATTTGCCCCTATGTCCCAACTTGCCTTAGAGTGGGCAGATGTAAGGGTAACCTTGCATATTTATTTTGACAAGACAGAGAAGATTAGAACTGCCAGGAAGGCGCTGGGTGCCCTAGAACATGAAAGAAACATTCTCCTGGCCCCCTTTCACACTCTGTCCGAACACTGGTGCCCGAGCTACGTCAAAAATGGCGAGTTTCTGACCCTTGAACAGGTTAAGCAGAATTGGCTGTCCTTCGAGACAGATACAGCAGAAATTGATAGCTGGACAGAACCAATTCAAGAAGCTCAGGTCACCCAGATGGTGTCGAAATACTGTAAAATCAACTCCTCCCTAAAAGACTTGGGAAAAAGATATAACACCATCGACCTGCACGTGGTCGCTGCATTCCACGCAGCACTAAGAGAGATCAACGACCTCGCGCCCTTCCAAGCAGCAGTTTGGGACCAAGCCAAGGCTGCATACCAACGCATCAGCGAATGGGAGGCTGACAGTGGAGAACATTCAGGTTCAGAAAGCGAGACTGAGGAAGCAACTGCCGAAAGTGATCAAGAAGAAGAACAGTTGCCCAGGATGAAGCAGTCACAGCAACAGAAAGCAGGGGAAGGAAGTTCCTCTGCACCCAATGGATAAAGACATGGTTCTTTGCGTCGAGGTGAGCTCGACACCCCGCGAGCCGCCAAGAATGTTGCCACATTTGGCACGGGGTGCCATGTTTTCAGTTTTTGTAAGTGACTTGCTCTTTTCCTTCCTCTCTTTCCCTTTCTTCATTTCCCTCTTTCTCCCTCTTCTTTGCAGTCTTATTCCTCCCTCTTCCCCTTAAACTTCCCCCAGCAAAGTTTCCAGCAAGTGTCCCCTGAAAATGGCTAAGTGTCAGGGCGCACCCCGACTTTGCAGCGAAGTCGGGGTGCGCCCTTCTTCCTAGGCGCACTAGGGAAGCAGTGCAGCAGAAAATCGGCTAAGTGTTGGGGCGCAACCCGACTTCGCAGTGAAGTCGGGGTGCGCCCCCCTCTTGGTGCGCAGTCCGAACAGCAGAGAAGACAAAAAAGTACTGGTGCGCAACCCGACTTCGCAGCGAAGTCGGGGTGCGCCCTCTGACCGGTGCGCAGTTGGGCAAGCAAGTCCAGAAATTGACCAAGGCACAGAGGCCTCCCCAACTGTGCTGTTTTCCGCCTGCGCAACCCGACAACGCTCTAATCCTGGGCAAAGTTGGATAAACTGCCTTTCAAGGCAGACACGTGTCATTCATCAGCATCCGACAAGTGTCCAACTTCGGGATTCGAGCCAAGACATGACCGGGAAAAGGACAAAGCATGGGCTGCACTATCTACGCCGACTGCCATCATTTAAAGCCGATAAGAAGTTCCATCCGCCACAACTACCCGCATTCTTGCTGACCAAAGGTTTGACTCAACACACCGCCACGTAGCTGTACATATTTCAGGGAGACCATGCCGCAAGTACAGTCCTGCCCGACAAAAGTCAGCATCAGCAGCTCTTCAGCCGCTTGTGTCAGCTAATGTTTAGTCTGGGACTTTGTGCCCGAGAATGTAATCGGGGGGAACTTGAGGCTATAAATAGCCATGCAATTCATTGTAAAAATGGGGAAGGGGAATATATTGCTAGCGAACCATTGTAGCTGTGCGTTTGCCTCTAATACAAGCATATACTTGGCTCTGCTTATTGTCTTTTATCTTGTATGCTGCCTCTCCTTGTCATTTCTGCCTCATCTTTCTTGTATCATTGCTTACTGTTGTACTGAACTCTGGACTCTGGTATTTGATGATCAAGTATTCCTGGAATGCATAGATAGAGGATACATAGGATGAATGATAGCTGTAGTTTCAATGTATGTTTTGTAAAGGAATGCTGTTAGTAGCAGTGATTGATTCGTTGCCGTGCTGCTTATTCCCCCCACCCAACTCCAATCACATTTGGATTCTCTTTCTGCACTTTTATCTCTTTCCCTGCACTCTTATCTTAACACTAAAAACCCCACAGAAGTCGGCCTTCTCCGGAGATTGGCACGGAAGGCATTCCTTCCTTCCGGCCTTTCAATCTGGTGGGCGAATCTGGGCGCAATAACAGCTCAAAGATGAGTTCTCTTTGCGGGATTTCAATGCCGTAATTGAGACACAGCAGGGCTGTTACACCATTGTACAGCCCGAGAGGCTTGACAAGTCAGCTGAAAAAGAAGTGGGAACTGCACCTGAGAAGTTGTGGAAGCTTTTCTTTGACGATGCACGATGCAAAAATGGCGCCAGTGCAGGGGTGCTTCTGGTTTCTCCGACCGGGATCCAGAAGGACTATACCTACAGGTTGGCCTGGAGTTGCACTAACAACTCGGCGGAGTACAAAGCCTCCGTGCTTGGGATTGCGAAAGGCGGAGAGGTCGGGGATTAAACACCTGCAGATCTTTGGAGATTCAGAGCTGGTGTGTCACCAGGTTACGAACAAGTGCGCCTCCAAAAAGCACTATCTCAAGGCATACCGCAACCGGGTGTGGGACCTGATGGAGTCGTTTGACTCGTTGAATTTCAAGGCGATATCATGCGAGAAAAACAAGCACGCTGACATTCTGGCGTTTGTTGGAGCCAGGTACGTTTCGGCTGACGACGTTGTCCAGAAACCGAAGCCGGTTCGCACTATTTACTGAGCCTTACGTGCTCGATAAGGACACCCACTGGCAAGTGTTCGATTGTGACGAGGAGATCGTCACATTTTTGGTAAATGAAGCATGTTCAATTGAGAGTAGAGACCCTGATGACGAGCAATATGAGGGGTTGATACGATTGAAAAATAATCATGTCCCAAAAGGACTGATTACATTGGAGAGTCTATTTGATCAGAATGACGGAGCTATATCTCATAGGATCAAAGTAGACCCGAAGCAGTATGCCGACCTGGAACTCGAACCTGGTAAAACCTTCGGAGGAACTTGAGCAGATCAGATCACTGTGCCAAGAGTTCCCCGACATCGTGGCCTGGTGCTACGAGGATTTGAAGGGGTATGACAGAGATGTAATCCAGCATACCATTGAGCTAGAGGATGGCGCCAAGCTGTTCCGGCGAGGCGAGAGGGCCGTAAATCCGAAAATCGAGGCCATGATGAAAGCCGAGCTCCCGAAGATGCTCGAGGCCAAAATCATCTACCCCATCAAACATTCATCCCGGGTTGCGAATTTGGTGCCTGTGAGGAAGAAGAACGGTGACATCCGTCTCTGTGTCGATTTCAGAAACTTGAATCAGGCCTCCCTCAAGGACCATTATCCGCTTCCCCATATTGATCAAATTCTACACATTGTTGCTGGAGCCCAGAGATTCTCACTTCTAGATGGATTTTCCGGCTACAACCAGATTTGGGTCAGGGATGAGGACCAGCATAAAACGACGTTCACCACCAAATGGGGGTTGTTCGCCTACCAGCGCATGCCTTTCGGCTTATCCAATGTCGGTGCCACATTCCAAAGGGCCATTGACCTGGCCTTCTGCGAGCTGCTCAATAAGATCATTGTCATCTACCTTGATGACATGACTGTTTTCTCTCACCAAAGAGGGGATCATGTTTCCCACCTGCGGCAAATATTTGAGAGGTGGCGAGAATTCGACATTTCTATAAACCCGAAGAAGTCTGTCTTCGCGGTAAAAGAAGGTAAGCTGCTGGGACATGTCATCTCCGAGAGAGGCCTTGCCATTGACCCTGACAGAGCAGAAGCCCTCCTTCTCTTGCCAGCCCCAATTGATAAAAAAAGGGCTGCAGTCCTTCGGCCAGATTAACTTCGTGCGGAAGTTCATCCCGGACTTCGCACAGGTGATCAAGCCTATGGCCGAACTGCTGAAAAATGATACAACTTACGAATGGACTGATGAGAGAGAGCAAGCCTTCGAGGAAATCAAGGCTCGAATTGCGCAAGCTCCGGTGTTGATAAACTCCGGACTACTCCAAGGACTTCATCCTCTACGCGGTGGGAGAACCGGAAAGTTACGCCACAGTCCTAACACGAAGGGAGACGATGGCGAGGAGCGCCCCATAGCGTTCCTGAGCCAAGTGATTCAGCCGCATGAAGAAAAGTACAACTTTATAGAGCGGCGGAGTTCACGCTGTCATGAAATCACTCCGGAAGTTCAGGCATTTTGTCTCCCAGGGCCGAACGACTGTCTTTGTGATTCACCCGGACGTTCGAAGCTTCATCATACAAGGGGAGCCGGGTCACAAGAGAGCAGGATGGATTGCAAAAATCCAGGAGTTCGACATCGAAGTGCGGCCCACCAAGCTTATCAGAGGCCGAGCCTTGTGTCAGGAGCTGGCCCGAAGCGCTGTAGCCGACATCTCCGCTTGTAAGTGGGAGGACACGGCAACAAGCATCAACCTGGCCAACTCCTTATCGGAGGGGAGTGGACCGGACGGATGAATTGGTGAGATATTTCTGCACTAGAAGATGTCCGAGATCACCTGAACGCCTCACAACGAAGGAGATTTCAGCTAGGTGCACTCAAGTACACTCCGAGGGGCTTTACTTCAAAAACATTGATGGCATCCTGTTGCGGTGCGTTAGGAAATCGGACCATCCAGGGTCCTCGGAGATTTTCATTCCGGGATGCCCGGAGGTCATCATTCGCAAGGCCTACGGCCTTGAAAATAATTAGAGTCGGGTACTATTGGCCCACTCTATTTACAGACGCTTATGCGGTCTGTTCCAAGTGTGATCAATGCCAGAGGTTTGCTGGCAGAAACAGAAAAGCACCCCTGCCCCTTCAGCCGATTCAGGCCGAGACTCCGTTCTAGCAATGGGGTCTGGAATTCATTGGGGTGATTTCGCCTAATTCCTCTGCCGGACACAAGTTTATTCTTACAGCCACCAATTACTTCACACGGTGGGCAAAGGCGATCCAAACCAAAAACGTGGACCAGGAAATGGTCATCGGGTTCCTTGAAAGCCTGATTACCCGCTTCGGGGTTCCAGAGTCAATTGTAACGGACAATGGTCCGGGGTTCGCAGGCGCTGTACTCACGGAGTACACTGGCAAACTTGGCATTTATCACAAGATGTCTTCTAATTACTACCCGCAGGGGAATGGCCTTGTCGAGTCTACTAACAAGAACCTCCTGAAGATCATTAGAAGGACCATTGAAAGGAACAAGCGGACTTGGCATTCACTTCTGAACCGGGCGCTGTGGGCGGATAAAGTTTCGTTCAAGACATCCATTAAAACGTCCCCCTATGCGCTCGTCTATGGTAAAGAGGTTGTCATGCCATCCCATATTGAAATCCCTGCCCTATGGATGTTGGACGAAGAGAGAAGCAGCGGAGACCCGGTGGATGACAGACTGTGCCAACTCCTGCAGTTGGAGGAAGATAGGGAAAAAGCATACCAGGCCTTCACCAAGCATGTTGAAGCCACTCAAGGCTGGTTTGCGAAAGGCGCCACTGCCCGAGTTTTTGAAATCGGGGACCTGGTGTTGAAGTAGGACTCATTGAAGGCGAAGCCGGGCAACCACGGGAAGTTCGATGCCCTCTGGGAGGGCCCTTATCAGATTGCCCGGGTGAACCAGCTAAACGCTTACATACTTCGGGATATGGAGGGTCAGCTTCTACCTATCCCCGTTAACGGGTTCCACTTGAAAATCTACCGTTGTTGAAGGTGCCTTGATCGGGCCCTTCCTTGTACAAATTTCCCTTCTGTATTTTATTTTTCAAGCATGTACAGTTTTCTGCTTTTAGTTTTTTATTTTAAAAGAGCCCAAGTAGGACAAAACTGAAGACACAGACTTCGCAGCGAAGTCAGGTGTCGGCCCTGAGAAAGAGCGCAGTGTGTAAAGAGCCTGCTGACAAGAGGGGCAAAATGGTTAAGTCTGGGTGCGCAGCCCGACTTCGCAGCGAAGTCGGGCTGCGCACCACCCGAAGGGCGCAGTTGGAGAGGGAGCATTAAAAGGAGGTAAACAAGAGTTCGGACTGCGCCCGGTTTTCGGGCGAAGTCCGACTTCGCGCGCGAAGTCCGAATGCCCCCGGCTCTCGCGCAGAGTTCAAGGCGCGCCCAACCCTCGGGCGAGGTCCGAGTGCGCCCCGTTTTCCGGGCGCATCTCGGGTGTTCCGACCGAGGAAAATTAAAAAAGAAAAAGGGCAGAAGGGATTTAAGCGAAAGGTAGGACTGCGCCCAGTTTTTGGGCGAAGTCCGACTGCGCCCCGTTTTCTGGGCGCAGCTTGGATGGTTTTAAAAAAAAGATTTAATACTCCCAAGTGTGGGCCCAGGGCGCGCAACGGCTGTGAAGGTTGGGTTTCCGAACCAAAAGGGTTTTTTCTTGAGCAGTGCGCCCAGATTGTGGCAGTGACATCAGCCATGGCGCAGCAATCAAAGTCAAATTTAATGATTGCGCAACCTTCAAGGAAAACGCAATCAAGGAGGCATGGCGCGGTAGTCAGGGTACATCTTTCAAGACGTTCTCTTGCGCAGACACCAAAAAACATAACGTCTTCACTAGCCGGCCGACCTACCCCCTCCCACGCACCATTAATGACGCTGTCATTATCATTAAAAGGAGGTCTGGTGCACCCAGACATGCCAAATCGTGCAGATTATTCCCGTGATCGCGAAATCTTGTGCAGACGTCCAGAGGTCATAATTATTGCTGTTTCGAAGGAATGGACAAAGGAAAGTTGCCAATGCCAACTCAATCCAGCGAAGGGTGCGAAAGTGGAGATTTCCCGCAATCAAATGCTTTCAGGAGTGAGACGCCGCAGGATCAAAAGTCAAAATCCCGGACAAAGAAAGTACAGCGTGGGCAAGCCCCACCACCACCGGTTAATTACTCGTCTGGGTACAAGGACGGCTTGTTTTCCATGAGCCTTACTAAACTGCGGATAAATGTGGAAAATTGGGCTGATAAAGTTTCGCCCTCTCACCATTTCGGGGCTGCGTACAAGTCGAACCTTCATCGGTTCTTATGCCCTCCTGTCCACCTATGCCCGGAGCTGGTCGACATCATTGTCAGACATTACAGGCCAGCTACCCGGCAAATTTGCAACTGCAGCGGAAAACCCTTGTCTGCACTCCGCAGAGACACCGTCCAGCCCGGCCTTCGCCCGGGGTTGCAATATGACTCCAGCGCGATTGTTAAAAAGATAAATCTTGGCGAGCAAGCGGGGCGCTTTACGCATACGAAAAGACGAGGGATTTCCTCAACTCGGAGCCGAACGCCCGCTCGTAGGCCGGACAATGGCCAACCGGCCCCATACCCTTGGAAAGGTTTCAAAATAAATATATATACACCATCCCGGCGTGGGTCCTCGGCTGCGACTCTGACGAGCTGGTACGGCCGTACCAACTAGCGTTGGCAGAATGTCTCCTATGCGGAGAATCTTATGAACCAGCAGCGCAAAAAAGTGGGAAGCGCCCGATCTTCTTCGACTGGGCGGACCAGCTTGCATACGCCATTCACTCCAACCTGGTGAAGCTACAGAAAGCGATCAATCGAATTTCGATTCGGTTCCTTCTGGCTTGGCTATGTTTGTATCACTTGCACTCCCGTATGCCGATCCCTAACCTGAAGAAAGTAAATGAGGAAGGAGAGCCACAGCCCGTCTATGAATGGACGGATGACCTCTACTTCAACTTTCTGGGCTTGGTCATGTCAGTCTTCAGGGATGGTGAGATCCCTCGCCCCCCGCAGGAAATGACAAACTATGTGTTGAATCACAAGCTCGGGGACGTTTTTTGACTGACGCAGGGGATCGTGGTTAGAATCTACGGATTCAAGGGCAAGCCTCATCTGCTGCCCTACTGGTGCACGGATCATCAGTTTGGGAAGGAGGTTGCGCGGCAGATGGATTACGTTGAAGAGGAGTTCGGCCAGGGAAAGAAAAAGGGCCATATCTTTCAATATCCTCTTTCCTGGGCGAACGTCGAAATATCAGAGATAGGGCAGCATGTCTATCTCGAGCGGGAGCTCTATGACATTGGCCTGATTCTGCTGCGCAGCGTTGGAAGTACGACCTGTATGGGATAAGGGGAAAGTTTGCACATATCTGCCCCCGGGCGGATATAATCGAAGACAGATGCGATGTGGTCCACGTTGACCTCGACTGGGAGATTGACTTGATGGAAGCATGGCCTCCGTGGCAGTAGTTTTACTGCGAGGTAGCATATGACCCCGAGAGAAACCAGGACCACAAGTTCACTTCTCCGGGATTTAAGAAACTCATCACCAAGCTGGCAGGCCTTAACTGGCCAAGAGAAAAAGTTGTTGAATGCTGGAAGATTAGGTGCGAGGTAGCATAATGTTGAATGCTGGAAGAAGGAGTCTTTGAAGCAGGCGCAGTCGCAATCTGCAGAGAAAGCATCCCAAGCGACGGTCTTTTCAAAGAGCAAAGTTAAGGAGATGCGGGCTGATCTGCTGCGGGGATGCAAGCCCCACATGAATAAAGCCATGTCTGTCCCTGGATTTCGCATCCAGGATCCAAGAAGTTTCTGCCCAGGGAAAGCCTGTGGTAGAGGAGGCCGAACGCCAGGCGAAGCAATGGCTGGACCTGGCGATAAAATTTCAAGAATACGAGCGCGATGGCCTCCAATTCTCCCCCATGTCCCCATTCGCTGCAGAATGGGCAGATGCAAGGGTAACCTTGCATAAGTATTTTAAGAAAACAGAAGAGGTGAGAGTTCCAGACGAATGCTGGATGCATTCGAACATGAAAGAGACATTTGTATGGCTCCCCTTCACGCTCTCTCCGAACTAGGGTGCCCGGGCTATGTTGAGAATGGTGAGTTTCTCACCCATGAGCAAGTGAAAGAGAATTGGCTGTCCTTTGAGGCAGATATAACTGAAATCGATAGCTGGACCGAGCCAATTCAAGAAAGTCAGGTCACCCAGATGGTGTCCAAGTGCTGCAAGATCAGCTCCTACTTCCAGGAGCTGGGAAAGAGATACCTCACCATCGACTTGCACACGGTCGCTGCATTCCACGCAGCGTTAGAAGAAGTTGCTGACCGCCGACCCTTCGAAGCAGAAGCCTGGGGCCAAGCCCAGGCCGCATACAAGCGCATCTGCGAGGCAGAAGCCGACGCTGGAGAGCATTCGGAAGGCGAATCCGAGGAGGCAGCTGCCGGAAGTGGATCTGAAGAACAGTTGCTGCGAGGGGAATGACCAGAGCAGCAGAAGGCAGGGGAAGTAAGTTCCTCTGCACCCAATGGATGAAGGCATGGATTCTTTGCGTCGAGGCGAGCTCGACACCCGCGAGCCACCGTAAATGTTGTCACATTTTGCACGGGGTGCAATGTTTTCAATTTTTGTAAGAGAGCTGCTCTTCCCTTTCCCTCTTCCTCTTCTCCCCCTTTCTCTCTCTTCCCTACATTCTCATTCTTCCCTCTTTCTCTTGAGCCCCTCAGTCAAATCTCAAAAATGACAGCAGCTTGCCCTGAAAAATGGCTAAGTGTCAGGGCGCAATCCGACTTCGCAGCGAAGTCGGAATGCGCCCTCCAGTTGGAGCGCAGCAGGAGTGCAAAGTGCGTAGTGTGACAAAATCAACCAGAAGAACAAGTGTTCTGGGCGCAACCCGACTTCGCAGCGAGGTTGGAGTGCGCCCGCTTCGGGCGCACTTGGTAAGCGGTGGCGGGCAGAAAATGACTAAGTGTCTGGGAGCAACCCGACTTCGCAGCGGAGTCGGAGTGCGCCCCCTTTCCGGGCGAAGTCCATACAACGAGTGTAAATCAGCTTCCACCGGTCAGCAACCCGACTTCGCAGCGAAGTCGGAGTGCGCCCTTTGACCAGTGCGCAGTAGGGAGACAAACTCAGAAGTTGACTAAGGCATGAAAGGCCTCCCCAACTGCGCTGTTTTTCACCTGCGCAACCCGACGACGCTCTGATCCTGGGCGAAGTTGGATAAACTGCCTTTCAAGGCAGACACGTGTCAAGCAACATCATCCGACAAGTGTCCAACTTTGGGATCCGAGCCGAGACGTGCCGAGCACAAGGACAAGCATGGGATGCACTACTTATGCCAGCTACCGCCTTTAAAGCTGATTGGAGGTTCTACCTGCTTCAGCTACCCGCATTCCTGCCGATGAGGAGTTCTACCTAAAGCGCTGCCACGTATCTTTACAGCCTTCAGGGAGACCATGTTGCGGGTACAGTCCAGCCCGATAGAATTCGGCATCGGCAGCTTCCGCGGCTGCTTTTGTCAGCTAATGTTTGATTGGGACTTTGTGCCCATAAATGTAATCGGGGGGTTCTCAAGCTATAAATAGCCACCACGTTTTCATTGTAAGGTGGTGGAAGGGGAATGTCTGTTAGGGAACCATTGTAGCTGTGCTTCTGCCTTTTAATATAATACATACACTTGGTGTTGTTATACTGTTTTTATTTTGTATGCTGCCTCTCCTTGACATTTCTGCCTTACGTTTTCCTGTGTCATGGCTTGTTGATTCACTTCAGCATTTGGTGGTCAGGTATTCCTGAGGTGCATAAATCAGAGGATATATAGGGCAAACGTTAGTGGCAGTTTTCTGGTTATGTTTTGGTTATATTGGTGTTAGTAGTGGTGATTGATGCGTTGCCGTACTGTTAGTTCCCCCCACCCAACACCAATCTAATTTGGAATCCCTTTCGCATTTTTATCTCTTTCCCTGCACTCTTATCTTGAACCTCAAAACCCCACAGGAAGCCGGCCTTCTCCGGAGATTGGCACGGAAGGCATTCCTTCCTTCCGGACTTTCAATGTTGGTTTGCGGGTCCTAGGGCGCAATAGCAACAAATCCTTTCCTCATGGCGGATTCGCGACCAACAGGTACAAGGATGGCTCTTTTTCCATCAGCCTCACAAAACTGCGGCTGAACATTGCAAAGTGGGTAGACAAGGTTTCGCCTTCACATCATGTCGGTGCTGCGTATAAATCGAACCTATACTGGTTCTCGTGCCCTCCTACTCACTATTGCCCGGAGCTGATTGAAGCAATTGCAGAATATTACAAACCAGCTGCTCGGCAAGTCTACGATAACAAGGGAAAAGTGCTGTTCACACTCTTCCGGGAGAGCGTCCAGACAGCGTTCGCCCTGGGGCTGCAGAACAAGCCCGACGCAATGATCAAAGGGTGAATCTGGATGAGCAGGTCGGCAGATTTATGCAGATGAAACGTATGAGAGAGTTTCTTGATTCGAGCCGAAGACTCCGTTAGCGACCGGACAGGTGGCCGACGGCCCCATACCCTTGGACAGATTTGAGAACAAATACGTCTACATCATCCTGGCGTGGGTCCTGGGTCGTGACTCGACAAAATAGTACGGCCGTACCGAGCTTGGCGCTGGCGAATGTCTCCTGCACGGAAAATTTTACGACTCTACAGCACAAGAAGAGTGGAAAGCGCCCTATTTTCTTCGACTGGGTGGACTGGCTGGCATATGCAATACATTCAAGTCTGGTTAGGCTGCAGAAGACGAGTCAATGGATTTCCGGTTCTGCTCCTTTCTCACATGGTCGTGCTCGTATCACATGCACTACCGGATGAACGTTCCTGACTTGAGGAAAATAAATGAAAAAGGAGAGCCGCTGCCCGTGTACAAATGGACTGAGATTTTGTACAGAAAGGGCTCATTCTACGAATTTAATCTCAAATTTCTGTGCCAGGTCATGGGGTTGTTCAACCGCAAGGCGTCTCGCCCACCGGAAGTCATGACAAAATATTTGTGGAAGAATGAGTACGGGGACACCTTTCGGCTGACCCAGGGCATCATAGTTAGAATCTACAGGTTCAAGGGGCAGCCGTTCCTGCTGCCCTACTTCTGCACTGACCACCAGTTCGGGATCGCGGCAGATGGACTAAGTTGAAGAAGAATTCGGCCAGGGCAAAAAGAAAGGCCATATATTTCAGTATCCCATGACCTGGGCGAATACCCAAGTGTACGAAATCGGGCAGCACGTCTACCTCGAGCGGGAACTCATTGATATGGGTCTAATAATGCTGCCGCAGCGCTGGAAGTACAACCCAATTGGGGTCAGAGGAAAGTTCACGCATATCTGTCCCCGAGCCGAGATCATGCAGGAAAGAAGGAATAGGACAGTTGTAGACCTGGAATGGCACATCGAGCAGATGAAATCATGGCCCCCATGGCATGAGTTTTACTGCGAAGAGGTGACGTACGATCCCGAGCAAAACCCGGATCACCGGATGGAGTCTGCGGGCTTCAGAAAATTCCTTGCCAAGGTGTCGCCCCTCAACTGGCATAAAGACGAAATCATTGAATGCTGGAAGATGAGGTGTCGCACACAGCACGATAAATCCAACCGGAGGAATCTGGCCGTTGATGACGAATTTTCGGCATTATATGACCAGCATGTTGCCACCTGGCAACCTTTCGAATTCCGCAATTGCATCCCACGAGGCGCTAAGAAAAGGTATATAAAGAGGCCCTCGTCCCAGCAATCGTCAACTCCGGCAACTTCCAGCGCAACTCCGGCAAGTAGTCAAGTGGGCCCAATGCAGCCGACGACTTAAACAGACGCCCAAAAAGGCGCAAAATTCAGAGAAGTCAACCCCAAAGGTGGCCCCTCCAGCAAAAAAAGTGCCTGCGCTGCCAGCTAGCAGATCGGCTATGGCGAACATTCTTCCAGCCAGACCGAGGTACAAGTTTACCGTAGGAACGTCAGCGCCTGCCGCCCCGACATTATCTCTTTCCTCTGGACAAGCCACGGCTCCAGAAGAAAAGAAGAGGAAGAGAGTCGAAAAGACAAAGCGGCCTAAAGAGCCTGTGCAGCAATCAGTCGCAGAGCAGAGGGAAGCAGCAGCGCCAGAAGTTGTCCCTTTGGACAGCCCTGAACCGAAGATAGACATTCGGGCTGCAAGCGTCCATCCAACAGCGGCTCGAGGCGGAGCCCGCGAGTACGTCCACCGTTTCTCTCCCCCAACTCCCGGTCGGCCTCGCCAAAGCTCCCTCTCCCATTTTATCAAGGCAAGTCGTAGCCATGTCTTCTTCCTCCCAAGCTACCCGACCCTCTAGCGGCTCACATTCCTTCGACCGCGTTGCTCAAGATCCTAACGCCTTCCAATCACTGAGTCAAACCCTAGAACCCTCTCCCGCAGCCAGTGCTGAAGTTTCTCCTTCGCCACCGCACTCCTCACCTCAGCCGTCCAAAACCCTACCAGCACCACCCACTCAGCCGCCCGTTTCCCCTAGGACCCGGTCGCCCTCAAAAGCGGCCACTCCTTCTGTAATACTTCCTGCGTCACTGTTTGCGGGAAAAATGCCGTGGCAAAATCCAATGCTGGAGGATCTGGACTTCATGGGCGAACTACAGAGCGCCGATGACCTGCCTTTGGCAGTAAGTGCTTCAGGATGTTCTGCCTCTTTTCTCCAGGGCATAAAACGAAGGAGAGCCAAAGAGATAACCGCCCCGGTAAAGCGCACGAAGTTCGACCTAGACAAGAGAGTGTTGACAACCGAGAAATTGATCCCGAAAGTAAAGAAGCCTCTCCGGAAGATGACCGAGGCAGACTACGAACTTCAAAGGAAGGAGAAAAGCTTTGACGACATCAACGAGGAATACGAAATTCGTGGTATTCGTCGTAGGACAGACAACCTCCTCGTCAAGCATCTTGAGACCCAGGAAGCGCTATTCCAGATGCAGAATAACACAAGGCAGCTTGAGGAGGACCTGGCTAGGGCCATCGCGCAGCTAGGGTCAGCACAACAGGAGATAGATGAGCTTAAGGCTCAACTGGCCGCCTCTCAGCAGGAGGCCACAACACAGAGACAGACAACCGAGCTGCTATCAGAAGAGAAAAGAGTTGCGTTGGAGCAGGTTTCGCAGCTCCAAGATTCGCTGAAACAGGCGCAGTCGCAGCTTGCAGAGAAAGCATCACAAGCGGCGGTCTTTTCAAAGGGCAAAGCCAAGGAGATGTGGGCTAGTCTGCTACAAGGTTGCAAGCCCAACCTTGTCAAGTCCTTGTCAGTTTTGGACTTCGCGTCCAGGATTGAAGAAGTATCTGCCCAGGGAAAGTCTGTGGTAGAGGAGGCCGAACACCAGGCGAGGCAAGGGCTAGACCTGGCTATGAAACTTGAGCAGTTTGAGCGCAAAGGCCTCCAATTTGCCCCTATGTCCCAACTTGCCTTAGAGTGGGCAGATGTAAGGGTAACCTTGCATATTTATTTTGACAAGACAGAGAAGATTAGAACTGCCAGGAAGGCGCTGGGTGCCCTAGAACATGAAAGAAACATTCTCCTGGCCCCCTTTCACACTCTGTCCGAACACTGGTGCCCGAGCTACGTCAAAAATGGCGAGTTTCTGACCCTTGAACAGGTTAAGCAGAATTGGCTGTCCTTCGAGACAGATACGACAGAAATTGATAGCTGGATGGAGCCAATTCAAGAAGCTCAGGTCACCCGGATGGTGTCGAAATACTCGTAAAATCAACTCCTCCCTAAAAGACTTGGGAAAAAGATATAACACCATCGACCTGCACGTGGTCGCTGCATTCCACGCAGCACTAAGAGAGATCAACGACCTCGCGCCCTTCCAAGCAGCAGTTTGGGACCAAGCCAAGGCTGCATACCAACGCATCAGCGAATGGGAGGCTGACAGTGGAGAACATTCAGGTTCAGAAAGCGAGACTGAGGAAGCAACTGCCGGAAGTGATCAAGAAGAAGAACAGTTGCCCAGGATGAAGCAGTCACAGCAACAGAAAGCAGGGGAAGGAAGTTCCTCTGCACCCAATGGATAAAGACATGGTTCTTTGCGTCGAGGTGAGCTCGACACCCCGCGAGCCGCCGGGAATGTTGCCACATTTGGCACGGGGTGCCATGTTTTCAGTTTTTGTAAGTGACCTGCTCTTTTCCTTCCTCTCTTTCCCTTTCTTCATTTCCCTCTTTCTCCCTCTTCTTTGCAGTCTTATTCCTCCCTCTTCCCCTTAAACTTCCCCCAGCAAAGTTTCCAGCAAGTGTCCCCTGAAAATGGCTAAGTGTCAGGGCGCACCCCGACTTTGCAGCGAAGTCGGGGTGCGCCCTTCTTCCTAGGCGCACTAGGGAAGCAGTGCAGCAGAAAATCGGCTAAGTGTTGGGGCGCAACCCGACTTCGCAGTGAAGTCGGGGTGCGCCCCCCTCTTGGTGCGCAATCCGAACAGCAGAGAAGACAAAAAGAATGCGGTGCGCAACCCGACTTCGCAGCTGAAGTCGGGGTGCGCCCTCCGACCGGTCGTGCAGATTGGGCAAGCAAGTCCAGAAATTGACCAAGGCACGGAGGCCTCCCCAAGCTCGTGCTTCGTTTTCCGCTCGCGCAACCCGACAACGCTCTAATCCTCGGGCAAAGTTGGATAAACCGCCTTTCAAGGTAGACACGTGTCATTCATCAGCATCCGACAAGTGTCCAACTTCGGGATTCGAGCCAAGACATGACCGGGAAAAGGACAAAGCATGGGCTGCACTATCTACGCCAGCTGCCATCATTTAAAGCTGATAAGAAGTTCCATCCGCCACAACTACCCGCATTCTTGCTGACCAAAGGTTTGACTCAACACACCGCCACGTAGCTGTACATATTTCAGGGAGACCATGCCGCAAGTACAGTCCGGCCCGACAAAAGTCAGCATCAGCAGCTCTTCGACCGCTTGTGTCGGCTAATGTTTAGTCTCGGGACTTTGTGCCCGAGAATGTAATCGGGGGGAACTTGAGGCTATAAATAGCCATGCAATTCATTGTAAAAATGGGGAAGGGGAATATATTGCTAGCGAACCATTGTAGCTGTGCGTTTGCCTCTAATACAAGCATATACTTGGCTCTGCTTATTGTCTTTTATCTTGTATGCTCGCCTCTCCTTGTCATTTCTGCCTCATCTTTCTTGTATCATTGCTTCATTGTTGTACTCGAACTCGGACTCTGGTATTTGATGATCAAGTATTCCTGGAATGCATAGATAGAGGATACATAGGATGAATGATAGCTGTAGTTTCAATGTATGTTTTGTAAAGGAATGTTGTTAGTAGCGGTGATTGATCGTTGCCGTGCTGCTTATTCCCCCCACCCAACTCCAATCACATTTGGATTCTCTTTCTGCACTTTTATCTCTTTCCCTGCACTCTTATCTTAACACTAAAAACCCCACAGGAAGTCGGCCTTCTCCGGAGATTGGCACGGAAGGCATTCCTTCCTTCCGGCCTTTCAATCTGGTGGGCGAATCTGGGCGCAATAACAACAAATCCTTTCCTCATTGCAGATTCGTAACCAACAATAACTTCCAGATAAAAATTGAAAAAAAAATGCTTTAGTTGTTCACAAGGTAGTTGTCTTGTCCAACCATCAATCCTCCTATTTGTCGTTGCTTGCCTGCTCATGTTGACGATCGGATCCATGAAGGTTACCTATCAAAACTTGCATGTATCAAATGAGTATGGGCATGTTGTCGGATGGCGACAATTTTCCCTTCGCTCAAACCTCACACACTCTCTCAATTAGTGCACTTGAGCCAAGGATTCCTTTCTGGTAAACTAGATCAGCTTAATGCTACAGGTTTAGAGCATATTCGGAATATCCTGCTCTGATACCAACGATGGCAAATTAGCAATTTATTCATTGAAGCAAGAGCCTATTTAATACATAACTTAGAGTTACAAACTGGAAGATCGATGCTCCCAATTAAGAGATCGTTACATGTAAGAAATATTAAATTAATACTACATCTAAAAATGGATGGCCTAATCATCTAAAGATGCAATGACCTAAAAGAATGTAATAAAATATTCCTAACAAATTTGAAGAAGGAAAAAAAACTTATATGCTGTTTTTTGTTTTTCTTATGCTGCGGCCAAAAGTTTTTGTCAGACTCATGAGTTAAAAAAAAAACTCACAAGCCAAAAAAGAAAGCGGAAGTACAAAAAAATCGATGAGTTAGTTAAAAAAAAAGCGGGAACTGTGAGTTAGGCACAGACTCAGCGAGTTTTTCAAAAACTCGTTGAGTTTCATATGGATATTACTAAATACGTATCATGCACTGCAGGTGTCATTGTGAAGCTTGTGAATAAGAAACAACGAGTGTACACTTCATTATCAATGCTTGATGAAACAAAGGTGTTAGTTTCCATGGACATTAAGTTAGAACATTTTGCTATAAAATGTGATAATGAGTGCATCTACATGCTGATAGATCAGTTTTTGAAGATTTCAGTTCTAAGACCTTGTCAAAAGGGCAACTTGGCAAAAGACACTGCAAAAATCTTCTTTAAGCATATGTACACACACTTTGGATTGCCACAAACCACTGTATCAAAAAGAAATAGGTTCCTAAGCAGTTTATGGTCTAACTTCCCATCCATAATGGACACAAAGTTGACGAGATCGACTGCCACCCATCTGCAAACAGACAGGCAAACAAAGGTAGTCAATTAGATGATAGTAGGCCTTCTCAAAATGTACAATTCAAAACATCTTTTGACATGGGACAAGAACATGCCATTTGTACAAGTAACAACATAGCCACAGCAGAGCTCTTTACAGCTCCATTGTTTACATTCCATTTCAGGTGTGCTCGAGGTTTCATTCATTTGCCCAATTGACATAGCATTAACCATTACGTCAATAGAGAACTCCACCCATTCTCGACACATTCAACATCATGTCCATAATATATAGTAGAAAACTAGTGCCAAGTACGAACAATGATATTACAAGCATTGGGTACTGCACCAGTACACGGTTGGTACATGTGGCTAGATATTCAGACAGAGAGGCTCAATGGGCCCAACAAAAAAATCAGACCTCTTTGTTAGAGGTCTCACACCACCACTAAGCAGGATGGGAGAGCACTTGAGCTCAAACTACCAACCTACCTGATACTACATCTTGTCTTCAAGGTGGAGCTTCTTAGATACTACATATTTGTCACCTTTGTTGGACACGATGAATTTATGTAATGGCTACAGCTTCTGAAGTTGAATCTTGGTTATGATATTGCAGTGACCATAGATTAGCTAGTAAACATTTGGGTCAGTAACACCAGAAACAGGAGGGCATCTTTCCATCAAGTTTCCAGAATAAGACAACTCATCCATTGGAGAAAGTGCTTAACCAAGAATCAAATAGAGGGGAAGTTCTCACAGTTCATTTGAGAGTTTGATGCAATGGTGGCCATTGCTCCTCAAGTGGGGTGATTGATATAAGTAGGAGTTAGGGACCAGATCTAGTTGAACCTGAAACTTAGTCAGCATTTTAAAATTTGAATTTTAGGCATCTCGGAGTAGATTATGGGGCTTAAACATTGCCAAACAAAGTTTTTCGCTTTCATGATATTCCGTACATCATAAGTTTTCTGACAAATGTTGAAATGCCTCATTTTAAGCTATGGTTGCAAAAATATGTCCTACAAGCTTTAACCTATCAAATTGCCAACTACTAACACTTTCTCGTCAGTGTCAACTCAAAAAAAGTGGTTTAACTGTGGCATCAATATTTATTAACCATTGGAAGATGAACCATTTCATCTCCCTAAATGATGTTGTTCTTAGAGATCTATTGTATGAAGCTTGCATATGAATAAATAAATTCTGATTTAGATCTTACCTGATTTGATCCCATATTCCTTCATTGCTCTTTCTCTGCCCTTCTATAACACATTAGATTCTACAATATGACTTCTTGTTTCATGGATTGCTCTTAAAATCTGGATGAATGCTGAGAGCCATTGGTTCCTTTTGCCTTGTTGAAACCTTATTATGGAGACTGAGTCTGATTACTATGAAGCCTTACTAGGTACCATTTGTTTTTATCAGAAGTTTCGCAGTTAGTATGAGAACTCAAGATTACAACTCTCCACTATAATATAAAATGCCACTTATGCTGTCAATAAAAAATGGAATCCCAAAGTTGGGCATTGGGGATGGTTGGTGGGAGTGGTAGGCATGGCAGAAGCTCATAGAAATCCACTAGAGGCAAAATTTGTTACTGTACTAGCATGCAATGTCAGGATATTGTGTTACAAATTTTGTTCCTTCCTTTTCTCCTTCTTGCTCAAGTGGTCTTATAAAGATAATAGTCCTATCCATGTTCCTTGGTTGGTCCCTCCAGTACGCATGGTTTGCTCTTTAGTATTGTTAGATTTACAAACGTTTTTATCTACTGTGCTGCTTTTGAATTGGTATCATTTTTCAATTATGCAAATGTCCTTTTAATATTGACAATATTGTAAACTAGCCCACGATGCAAGTTTTCATGCCATGCCGGTGTTTATCCTGTCTGCTTCCTGCGTCTAGTCCTGAATACTGGCTTTTCCATTTAGCTACCAGTCGATGGCTATTTCAAAGATTAATTAAGATTTACGAAGGTGAGAACCGCCACTGCTTTCGTTCAAGCCAAAGGTAATTTTTCCCTTCAGTATTCCATGTAGAATCAGATTCAGATCTCCTGGCCAAACAATCCCTCGCCCCATAAGTTGCAGAAGAAAATGTATTTTAGCGTTCATGGTTGAGGATCTTATCTGTTATACACTGAAAATGTGTAGTTGTATTTTTTTTAATAAAAATTATTGTTCTTAATAATATATTTTTATGATAAATGTTTTTTTTTATTTTAATATTTTTCTTACAGTTTTAAAAAATAAAAAATAAAATTTTAACTGTCACAACTAAACACTGTATATAGTTGCTTTTGAACCGTCTGTTGGCTAGAGAATGGACGCAATTGATACGCCCTGCCCAACGAGGATAACGCAAAACGTTTTCAGTCTGAAGCCGTACTTGGAGTGCAAAAAAACTAAGATTTAGGGCTGGCAATCTATAAATTTTATATAGATAAATCAGGGATCCAGCTACCATTTTTCTTTGTTTTTTAAAATTTCGGGAACCGAAGCTGGTATTGCAGCAGCACAGCCAACTTTGTACTGAGAAGATCAACTAAGGCCTCAAGATGTGGACCACATTTTCAAGGAATGAAATGAAGACAAAACAAACACACGGGCGAGCCGCATAGACACAATACAGACAAGGTACCACCCTTTCAGGGCGAAGGAGCATTTACTGAAAAGAGTGCATGCAATGCATCCTATGAAGGAGACATACCCTTCTAATCTGATGCACCATTTTGTTCAAAGCACAGACAATTCCCATCAAAGAGCATACACATGCAGGATGACCTTGCTACATGAAGAGTGCCATATTCACAAGTGAGACATTTACACGTGATAGTTAAAGTAATATAATCCTACCTAACTACTAGTGCAGACGTGAGAAATTAACACATAAGTTAATAACATATAATGTCCCAACAGGCAGTTTTTGCCTGATCTACTTTATCATTGTTTGACTGGGACATGCTTTTTGTTTGCCCAAGTACAGTTGGGGTCTATGTGAGCATGGCTAGAGTTTACAAAGGATTAACTGTTTCTTGGAGTCAAGTTCTTGGTCCACTTTGGGCCTGTACTTGGATATGTCTGAGTTTGGATGCTTTATTTGTGAATCTGTGTGGAACTACCTCAGTGCAGTTCTTGCCTGATCCACTTGATGTTTGTTTGCATGGGATTTGCTTTTGGTCTGCCAGAGTCCTTGCAGTCTACTTGCACTTGTCTGGAGTCTGAGGAGTTGCTTGGAATCAGATTCTTGGGCCACTTAAGAGAATCTGCCTGAAATTAGCAGTTATGCCTGAGTTTGTCTGGTTACCCAGGAATCCACCCAGGCTTGCTGTAAAATGATGGCCGAGATTGCTTGGGCTAGTTTTAGCTCCTTGGAATTTACCTGGTTGTCTATGAGGGTTTCGCTAGGTGCATTTTGAGATCATCTTGGAGTCCACATGGGGGTGCCGGCGGTCAGTCTGGGTACACCTGAGATCTGTTGGATGTTCACCTTGTGTCTGGTGGAGATCTGCTTGTGCTTCACCTTGGGTCTCCCTGAGATCCTCACGGTGTTTACCTTGTGTCTGCCTGAGATCTGCACGATTTTCACCTGAGATCCACATGATGTTCACCTTGGGTCTGCTTGCCCTTTTTAATCTACCTATGTCCACAAGGAACTATTCATGCTTTTTGTGAGGAAGCATTCACTTTAGGTTTCGATCTTTAGTTATCATGACAGCCATTTCTCAACCCGAGATCTGTTGGATATTCACTTCACCTTGGTTCTGGCCGAGATCCGCTTGTGCTTCACCTCGTGTCTGCCTGAGATCCTCACCATGTTCACCTCGTGTCTGCCTGAGATCTGCAATGTTCACCTGAGATCTGTATGATGTTCACCTTGCATCTGCATGCCCTTTTTAGTCTATCAATGTTCACGAGGAACTATTCATGCTTTTTTGTCAGGAAGCATGCGCTTTAGGCTAATCTTTAATTATCATGACAGTCAATTCTCAAATTTACCACTCAACCACAAATTGATGAACCCCAAACCTTGAATTAGTTGCTATAAATGGTTTGCATGTTTTTGAGTTTTCTCTTTAGCATTATCATCTATGTTTTGTTTGGTCAAGAAAGGTGATTCAAGTTCAAATTCTGTCTTGTTACTTTGATAAAAATTTGCTGAACAAGTATAATGGGAAGACAAAGCATTCTCGCTGCATGGATAGTTTGTTGTTTTCCTGTCATGTGTGATTTAATTTTGGATCCCTAATGTCCAGGAATTTGTGCAGATTTCTACACATTCAAAAGGATCACCCTTCTATTTGAAAAGTATTGGTTGCTCATTACGGTTATTTCAGTGTATCTCTCATGGAGATTTATTACATTGCAAAGTTTTGAACTCTAAGCCTAACACTGACCACCATTCATTCTAAGACCTATTTTTGACAGGTTCTAAATCTTTAACAACCCCCATGAATTTTGAAAGGGAGAATGTATGATAATCTACTCATCGCTCCATTGTTTGGTCTCAAAGTTTTGGCAATCTTTCTATGAGTGTACAATGATCATAAAGTGTCTGTACACATGCTACAGTTCTTTAATATCTAATTGAATTACAATGGTAATTTATGATTTGTCCAAACTTTGCTCCCATCTGCAATCTCCTACGGAAACTTAAATCTCTTCTGTACAATTGCTTAAAAACTTTAATGTTTTGCTTTAAGAAATAGGCAGGCATTTGTAGAAATACCCCAATTTTGATCTTTGCTTTTCTTATGCTTTCTGGGTATGAATTTTCTTCATAATTTGAATTTTTAAGCATTGTCCATTTATAGTTTTCCTTTCTCAGTTCCTTTCCTTTTCTTTGTGGGTGTGTGTGGGCATGCATGCATTTGTTGTTTGTCTTTTTGTTTTGCTCAGTCTAATGGGAAATGAATGACTAAACAATGCTATATTTCAGGGAAAGCGAAGGCCAGTTTCTATTTGGAAACTATTGGAAGGAAGTTGAAGATCTCCGGGCTGTGGTTCTCTATTTCACTGGAAAGGAGCGTAAAGTAAACACTATAATAGGGCATAGTAAAGGTGATGTCTTCTTCTTGGCGTGCACTCCTCTCTGTTGGATTGCAGCCCTCCCCCCTCTGCTCTCCCTTTTCTTTTCTTTTCCCTTTCTCTTTGGCCCATTTGTCGGGTTTCATCTTGTATTTATCTTAGTTCTTTTCTTTGTTGGGCTTTTTAGCCTGCTAGCTGGCAGTCATTATTGTCCTTCTTATAGTCCCTTGGGTCTTATTTTGGCCCACCACGGACATTAATAATATTTCATTTCATTTCTACCTGTGATGCCATTATCATTTTGTATTCTTATCTGTCAGTGACAATAATACTGCCTCTGGGAAACCTGGAGTGTTGCTTTTTTTTATGATGGCAAATAACGGAAATGCAACATACTAGAAGACATGGGATTTTTGGTTTACCAATTTTTATATAAGATGTAACAAATTGGAGAGAAAATGAAAAGTAATAACTTATATTGAAGTGGGTTGTTACATATGCCAGAAGGAAAGGAAACAATATGAAAAAAAAAGTGGTCAAAAACAGGTCAAAACAATTCGTTCTTAGTAGAAAATTTAGTTTCAGCGGAAACATATAAAGGGAATCAAGCATAGTTAAAAAGACTAGAAATTCAGTGTAGGTATCTGTTGAATGCTATATGAATGGAGTTGTGTGTAGCTGTGTCAGGTAGTATATGTTTGGTCAAAGGCCTAATGAGGCTGTTGAAAATTGTGGAATCCAGTCAAGACTTAATACCACTATTCCATATAAATGAAATGTATTAGACTTTGGCATTGACCTGTAGGATGAAGATTAAGATTTGTGCCTATATGGTTCTATTTTCCATTAAGATTATTTGGACTGATCATTTTGATCTTCAGCTTTACTGACCACAGGTATTTGGCTCTGTACCTTCGGGAAGCTATCACTATTTGATGTCATTTGTTATAGGAGAGATCGACTACTACTTGACTAATCACCTCATTCCGTCACTCTAACTCTGCTGTTGAGAGTAGGAAGCATTCATCTTTAGCTACCGCTCTCCATAATGTTAATGACAGATCTGTGTGCCGTTGTCTGAATGTAGGAGTGGTTACGAGGGATTTTTTTCTTTCTTTTTTTGCATGCAGCAGGACAGGACTGCTGTTCCCTGGGATTGGGTTTCAGCCACCCCTCATGTACCCTGGAGTTGGGACAGATGCAGCTTACCAATTTTTTTTCTCTTATATTATTTCCATGGCCATGGATGTTAGAAGAGTCTTGAGAGGTTAACCTCCATGTCTTGTCAGGATTATTCAATCCGGCTCCCTTAATCCTGGCCATTCTCTTGGAAGCATCATTAGATTTTGTGCTGGTCCTCTTAGGGTAGGTGGTGATGACGAAGATTGTGTTTCTACTTTACATCCCACTACAGATTAGTGTTGGCATTTGGATCCATTGGATCTCTGTCTCTCTCATGTTCGCTCTTCGTCATTAGCATGTTGGGATTTGTCCATTTTGGGTCCATCTCTCAAGTTTGTAATCTAATGTCATTCAGTTGTTCCATTTTAGTGTATTTTATGCTAGTTTATTTACTCTAGTTTGGCTTGTTTTCATTGTACTTCTTGGATACTACAGATCATTGTTACAGCTCTTTTCAACAAGTCCCATTGGCCTACTTTGGTCATCCATGGACATTAATAAAATTATCTTATTCAAAACCATGAGATACCCTGCCTATCTATGTTAGTTGGCCCAAGCTGGAGTGCTCAGGTTCAATACATAGGTGTGATTAATGTCTTTCAGATGGTTGAATCAAGTAGTTTTTTTTTTTTTTTTAAACAGCAGTTTGGATTTGGGCAAATGCAAGAAAAATGGTTGTTCTGGAGACCTTGACGGAGTGCACAAAAATACATCCTGTTTTGATGTTTCCTTTGTAATGCAACCATGATGGAATAGACCAGATCACACTCCACTAATATCTATTTCCATGGCAGATGATTGATTTTGTTGTTTGTCCATCAGTATGGGGTATCACCATAATTTATTATGAACCTCGTACCTTTTCTTTCTCAACCAATTGTCTTGGACAAGCAAAAGTACCTTGTTAGAATATGTGAATTTATTTTGACAGACTGGATATTATCATAGTTCAATTGCTATGTTGTTACCTCTGTAGGGCTTAACTACTACCATTGCTCCATTAACTTCAGGAATAGGTCTGAAACACTTGAGGGAAATTTGTAAACAACTCTGGGATTGGCTAAGTAGTTGACAAAAACTGACAAATAAGAATATCTGGATGGTGGCTGTTATCTCACAAGCATCCTCCACTTGACCATAAAAAGACCAAAGAATCAAATATTCTGTAACTTAGCAGGGTTTGTAGAAAGGCAAATTACTGACATCCATGTTACTCTGAGTCTCTGACCAAAATTATGCTCAGTCAACTGATAAAGTATCTTGCAAAAGACAACTTAACTATTTTGTTCTTGATTTTAAACATCTGGGGTATATTTGTGTGCTTTTCTAAGCTCATAATGAGCCAGCAAGCAGTTTGTGATAATGAACTAGTCAAACTACCATATCTATTACCAACTCAACTGCTAAGGTGTCTTATTTAATCTGGCAACTTTCGACCATTTCTCAAAGGAAAAAGTATCAAAAAGGATATTCTGAGCTAAATTGTTCTTTCAGAAAAGGCATTTTTATTCAAGAAAGACTTCTCGTCTGACCGATTTTCATCCAGCTTATAAGACACAAAGTGTTTGACAGAAGTCCTAAATGACTATTCTTTGTTGATAGTTTTCTTTAGATTTTCTCACTTCTAGGAAAGAGGGCATTAAACTATCCATAGTGTCTTTTTCAACCTATCCCTTAAGAAGTTAAGATATAGATTAATCCAGTTCTTACTTTGACCTGCAGATGGAATATTGAGTGATTGTGAAACACTTCTACCTCTTCATTCTTCTGACAGACTTCTGTGCTTGTGTTTAGAATGAAAGAGTTCTTGAGAATAGTGGAGCACTGGAGTAATGACCTCCAACGGTATAAAATGGGTCAGTTACTGGATTGACACCTTACTCATTATTTACATAATAAGATTGCGGTATTTTGAAACTCTTTTTCTTGTATTAGACCAGATCAATTGTTTCTTCTTCATTCTATTGTATTGTACAAGCAGTCCATGTTTAAGGATCTTTATTTGGTGGGCCTTCTCTATTGTATTCTCCATTTCAAGCCTATTTTGCACCTCTTTGTTGTTTTCAACCAAGTGGGCAAATCACTGTCCATGTTTGCAGCTTGGATAAGTATACTTAGTAGCTGGAGAGAGGGTCCCACTGAATGTTGGCTGATGCCTGTAGGAGTCTCTGCAGCTAGGATCTTGTTGTTTATTGATTTTTGGTTAGGTGCCATTAGCTGATTTGGCTCCTATGATGGAATTCCATTCCATTTTAATACCTCTGCTCTTCTATGGCTCTTGGGGTCTGTGCTTATTGCAACTTCTTTCTCCCACTTTCTGTCCAGTCTGCTTTGGTCTATAAACAGCAGGTGCCATGCTTTGTGAGGGATTTCCTGGGGTATTGATGTGCAAAGGGAAGGCACAAATTTGAAGGACCAAAAGAGGAGAACAAGCATGATGGAACAACCAAATAGATTGGAGCAAATAGACCATTGATCATTAAATTATAACTTTAATATTCATAAGATCTTGTGGTGCAACATCTGCCAGCCCTAAGAGCAGAAGTTTGAATTAGAAATGCAAACTTGGAAGGTATATTGCAACTTTGTAACACAATATGAAAAGACCTATGCAATGTACTCCTTTATTTATTAGGCGTGATGTTCTTGTACAGTTTTTCTGGTTTAGAAAATGTTCTTTATTTAATGTATATTTATAGTAATAATTTTGCTATTGTCTTGTGGATTGTTTTATCTACAATTTTCTTAAACTTTGATAAAAAATTTGAAATAAGTTATCACATTTTGCTGGGCATGCCAATGTTCCAAAGTTTTGAACATATTATTATAAAATTCTGAACAGCTTTTGAGGGTGCTACGCAAAATTACTGAGGTAAAACTTTTCAATGTATTATTTTGCAGGAGGCAATTGTGTATTACTTTATGCTTCCAAGTATCATGATATTGTTGACACTGTTATCAATATTAGTGGGCGATATGAAATGGAAAAAGGAATAGAGGAGCGCTTGGGTAAAGACTTTATGCACAGGATCAATGAAGATGGATTTATTGATGTGAAGGATAAGCATGGTAAATTTTGTTACTTCTTAAAAAAAAAACATTGTTGAATCAAATTTGGAAAATTCTTCAGCTTTGTACTAGACGCTTAGAAATTGATAATTTGTGAAGACATAGAAAGTGAATATAAAGTAAAAATTTTAGTAATGTGCATAAAGGTTGACCAAGTGTATGAGATTATTATGATGGTTGCTTACATAGTACATTTGAAAATGTATGAAACAATGTGACAAATCTTATAAATTCAGCTTTCTCTTACAAGCACTTCGAGTTAGGATGCCATCAATCATGAAATTTGCGGATCTTCAACTCGGTTTTCCTTTTACTTCAACCTTCTTTTGTTACTTTTCTTTGCCAATTGGTTGTTCCATTATAATGATATAAGGCTTTGCCATTAAGGATTTGACAAGGAAAATTTAAAGGAATGAAATTTTTTATTTAAATATTGTAGATCCATATTGTCATCATTTAAACAATGATATAAAATAATAGATATAAAGAAAGACTCAAGTAAATGAAGGATTTATTATCTTATATTATGATGTATCTTTTTAGTTTTACCTTTTGAGTTAGAAAATAGTTATCCATGGGACCCATGGGTTCAACCAATGTACACATTCTTCAAGGGCAGTGTGTATTTATTTATTTGTTTTGGATTGTTGATAATGACTCAGATCTCCACCTTAAACTTCATCGTTGTGTCATTATGTAAGTTTTATTATTGACACAGATATTGACATGTGCGAGATTAGAGCGGTGGGCTAGAGATTGCACAAGAACAGCCAGCGTTGGACCATGGGAAGGTGCATCTAGTGGTGTAGGGGATGGGAGTCAGGCATGATGGCAATGGCAACCAAGTACGTATGGAAGTGCGTGTAGTGGTAGAGCAAAGCCTATATTCATCTATATTTGATGAAAATCAAGGTATCTTGGTGGATAAACGAACGAAAGAAGGTTGATGCCATCAACTAATAACTCAAGGGAGTAAGTTGAACTAGATAATCAGAGTTAGACATAGGTAAACCAAACATAAGCACCAAAGAACTAGGCTAGGTCGGGTGTAAATAGAGCATAGAGGACCATGGCTATGATTGGAGGGAAGGAGAAGTGTGCCTCGTTCTACAATGATGAAAAAGAAGGCCTAATCCACCATTGTAGAATTTGTCACCATCTGGTGTGTGAATGATTTGGCTATGGAGTGGATTGGATACAAATATTTCTTGCATGGCGAAGGGGTGCTATAGTAGATCGGCATACTAAGGTACCAACTTGCTACACAACCTATGATGAGTTGTGGAATGCGTTTGAAAAGTTTTGACTCCTGTGCAACAATAATGAGATCATTGTTGGTATATAATATATATAATATGCCACAAGGAAAGATTGAAAACATTTGACCATATAATATGTTAGAGCATATTACATTATTTGATATATGAGAAGGTCAAGAGTCTCTTTGACATGTGCCAAGATAAGAAGATCAAAGGTCATCTTGTAAAAGCTATATTATGGACACAAAGCTCCATATTCTTTTGTACAATTTCTTTTACATAATAGAATACTACAGATTGTGTTCTCTCTTGTCTGTAAGTTTCATTATTGTTATTATTTTGAGTTTACTACATTGTGGTTATCTTATGTTTGATTCTGTAGAAATTATTTTGTGAAGTATTATATTGATATTAAGGCTTAAAAGTTAACAGTGGTATCAGAGCCACAAAGTGAAGGTATAGGGACAATCGTCGCCATCCGACGATAAGCTCAAATTGGAGTTGAAAAAGTGTATTGTAAATGGACGAGCTGAAGACTGGACATCTTTAAGTTTTCAGGTCTTGAAGTGAGACCTTGATAAAGATTCAGACAGAGATAGATGATGCAGAAAGAGATACAGGTTACCTATTTGGAATAGAGACCTTGATAAGGAATCAGGTCATTAGATATTGACCTTGATATTTTGGCTTGACATTGTCAGCCATATTAGATTTTAGAGAAAGCTTTAAAGAGCTACAGCAGCAGTAGAGATTTAAGAAGAAAAGGCCAGAGAAGCCTATATTATATTGAAGATTAAGAATTCTCCATTGAAGGAGAAGAGATAAGCATTATTGAAGAAGACAAGTTTGCACTATTAAAGATGTATAAAGGAAGATTTACAAACAGCCTTGGTATATGCATACGTAAGGTATTTGTAGAGTTAAAGAAGATATTTGGTGCAGCTAGAGAAAGCTTACAAAGGTAACGTAAGCATATACATGCAGAGAAGATATATAGAGCATTCAAGAAAGTATACTAAGCCAGCAGAAACTTATATTAAAGGCCAACATAAATGAAGCTGGCATAAACCAATAGTCTACACAGGAAGAAGAACAACAACTAGCTCAAGAGAAAAGGAAGTAATTGTTGGTCACAAATTTGCCACAGGAAAGGATTTTGTATGCATACGCGCCCTAGACCTGGACCAACATTGAAAGGCTGGAGGGAAGAGATGCCCTCCATGCCAATCTCCGGAGAAAGGCCGGCTCCTTAACTAAACTACTGATTCTTTAAAGATGAGAGTGTAGGAAAGAGATAAAAAGAGTAAGAGTGCAGGAAAGAAATAAAAGAGTAGGGAAGAAACACAGTTGGTTGATTTAATAAGGGGAAGAACCAGCATCACGATCACTAACTAATACCTTGAAGTAGCAGCAATAAATACAAAAGATAACACATAAATGAACACCACGCTAACTTTCCTATGTATCCTCTGGACGAGTTCCAGGATTCACTTACTCCCCTATGCCTAAATCCAGGTTTCAGAATTACAGCGAACAGGAAACATGTAAATATAGCAAAAACACTATCCACAGGCAGCATACAAGAACATTAACACGACATTTTCTCCCCTATGTATCCTCCAGGAGAATTACAGGGTTTTGTCCCTAATTACACACCTAAATTCAGGATTCAGAATTACAGTATACAATCAAAGACAGAATAGCAGAAATAATCCAGAAGGCAGCATACAAGAGAGAAATGAGCCCAAAGTCTTCAATATCAATTGCAGGAATCAAGTTACAGCAGCTTTCTAGCAAAAGTTCCCCCCCTTTTTCATTACAATTCATGGGTTTTTTTTATAGAGGACCCGGCCCTCTGAGCCATCATTGCACAAAACCTAGCAGTACGCCCTCGAAAAAATGGAAAATCTGCCTTCGCTCCTCCCATGACTGAGTTCTCACATCCGTTCCTATATTTAGCAATTACGACCGCTTTCGCCGGGGAAACTCTCATTAATGGGCCGCCTGACTTGTCCTCAATCTCTGGGCGCAATGCTCGAGTGGCTGCCGGGTCCATCGAGTTTTCCTCCTGCGGCTGACCTTTCCTTTTCCATTGCTGAAAATGAGTCCCGGGTCTTTCGGGCAAGTAAAGATGCATTAATGAACCACTCAATTGCCTCGAAGAAATACCCAGTCTTGGGATGTATGCCCTGGAGAACTTCACTGAATTTTAGTTCCGGGAGCTGCTTTGCCATGGATGAGAGCCGAAGTGGGATAGACCTCTTTGTATTGGTGCTTCGCAGCGAAGGGACATCCAGAAACAGCTTCGCTGCGAACCTTCTTTCAAAGTGGCCGTTTGGGGAAAATTCAAGCGAAGTAGAATTTTGCCTCAGAAAATGTTGGGCATACAGTTAGGCTTCTACTGAGGGAGCTTCGCACAAAATTCAGCCGAAGTGGACCTTCAAAATTGCTTTGGCGCGAACCGTTGCAAAAACAGCCTTTCGGGGAAAATTCAAGCGAAGCTCCTCCATGCCTTAGAAAATTTTCCGGGACAACCAGCCTTCGGAGGGGGAAGCTTCGCACTTGAGTCACCCAAAGCGGGTGCTTCGGGAAGATTTTGAGCGAAGTAGATTTTCCTGAGGAGTGGTTCGCCAAAAGGGACAGCCGAAGCAGGTGCTTCGCTAGCATTTCTGCGAAGTGTTTTTCCACACTTAAGAATTTTTTCTGGCATTTTATGCTTCGCAAAACTTCTGCCCGAAGCTAGTCTTGTGGGAGCTTCGCTTGCGAAGCTCTTTCTGTGCCTTAGAACATTTGGCTTGCACCTATGTTTTTTCCTGCCTGTTGTTTGCGAAGCTCCTTTTTCTTGCTATATTATGGGCGAAGCTCTTTTAAATTCAGTTATGTACAAGGGGGATTCAAAAAATGACAGCCAAAATTGCTGCAACACTACTATCAACAAAAATAAGGAAAACTACATCAAGAAAATCAACATAATCAAATTTCACTACCCCTTCAGAAGCAATGTGACAAAACTTGTCAACAATAATCAGCTAGAAATAGACATCAAGGAGCACAAAAGTCAAGGAGCATAGTCAGGTGGAAAGAACTTTGCAATGAGATCACTGTTCTAAGTAAGAACATCACAGTAAAAGCCTACGTCAAAGAAAGGAGATTCGGTATTCAGTGTTAGAGAGGCGCTATCTTCAAAACAATATTCAGCTCTAGAAAAGCACTATCTCCCTAGCAAGGGAAAGAGCAGAGAGAAGGTGAAAGCAGATCCAAAAAAACACTCATTTGCATCCTAAATCCAAAATTTTCTTAGTTCTCAAGAATCTAACTACCACCCAGCAATTGCATTTGATGTAAAAAAGCAAGAACCAAAAGGAAGGCTAATGCCACAAGGCCCACCTGATTACAAAGGACCAAAGATGAAAGAAAAATAAAAATTAGTCAGCAAAGTACAAGGATAAGGTCAAAGAAGATCAACAATGGACGTTGAGACCAAAAGGGTAGACAACATTAAGAGGAATCTGAACCAATCTTGTATGGAGTTCCTATTGCCACATTTTGCACGGGGTGCCATGTTTTCAGTTTCTGTAAGTGAGCTGCTCTTTTCCTTCCCTCCTCCTTTTTTCCCTTTCTTCATTTCTCCCTTTCTCCCTCTTCCTTGCAGTTTCATTCCTCCCTCTTCCCCTTGAACTTCCCCCAGTAAAGTTTCCAGCAAGTGTTCCCTGAAAATGACTAAGTGTCAGGGCGCAACCCGACTTCGCAGCGAAGTCGGGGTGCGCCCTCCAGTTGGAGCGCAGTAGGGAATGCGAAGTGCGCAGCAGACAGGAAATGAGCGAAATTTGACTAAGTGTCAGGGCGCAACCCGACTTCGCAGCGAAGTCGGGGTGCGCCCTTCTTCCTGGGCGCACTTGGGAAGCAATCTGGCAAAAAATCAGCTAAGTGTTGGGCGCAACCCGACTTCGCAGCGAAGTCGGGGTGCGCCCTCTGACCGGTGCGCAGTTGGGCAAGCAAGCCCAGAAATTGACTAAGGCACGGAGGCCTCCCCAACTGCGCTTGTTTTCCACCTGCGCAACCCGACAGCGCTCCGATCCTGGGCGAAGTTGGATAAACTGCCTTTCAAGGCAGACATGTGTCACTCATCAAAATCTGACAAGTGTCCAGCCTCGGGATTCGAGCCAAGACATGACGGGAACAAGGACAAGCATGGACCGCCCTATCTACGCCAGCTGCCATCATTTAAGGCTGATGTAAAGTTCCATCCGCCACAGCTACCCGCATTCCTGCTGACCAAAGGTTTGACCCGACACACCGCCACGTAACTGTACAACTTTCAAGGAGACCATGCCGCAAGTACAGTCCTACCCGACAGAAGTCAGCATCAGCAGCTCCTTGGCCGCTTTTGTCAGCTATTGTCTGGCCCGGGACTTTGTGCCCGTGATTGTAATCGGGGGGAACTTGAGGCTATAAATAGCCATGCAATTTCATTGTAAAAGGGTGGAAGGGGAATATACTGCTAGGGAACCATTGTAGCTGTGCGTTTGCCTCTAATACAAAGCATATACTTGGCTCTGCTTACTGTCTTTTATCTTGTATGTTGCCTCTCCTTGTCATTTCTGCCTCATGTTTCTTGTATCATTGCTTACTGTTGTACTGAACTCTGGACTCTGGTATTTGATGATCAAGTATTCTTGGAATGCATAGATAGAGGATACATAGGATGAATGATAGCTGTAGTTTCAATGTGTGTTTTGTATAGGAATGTTGTTAGTAGTGGTGATTGATCGTTGTCGTGCTGCTTATTCCCCCCACCCAACTCCAATCACATTTGGATTCTCTTTCCGCACTTTTATCTCTTTCCCTGCACTCTTATCCTAAAACACTAAAACCCCACAGGAAGCCGGCCTTCTCCGGAGATTGGCATGGAAGGCATTCCTTCCTTCCGGCCTTTCAATCTGGTGGGCGAATCTGGGCGCAATAATATCAAATCCTTTCCTCATGGCAGATTCGTAACCAACAGTTTCTCTGGCACGCCCGGTGGGACATGGTAGTTTCCCACCCCAAGACAGAATCGAAGCACTGGTGTTCGCTTCATTGCTGTTAAAAATCAGAGCACCTGGCGACTCTGCAAATATCTGAATACTCTCTGAGTCCGTAAAGACCGGTCCTAACGCCTTCATGCAAACAAGAAGGTGGCGAGCAAGGAATCCGGGAAACCCGCCTGACTTTTACGAAATTGACATTGACGCTCCAGGCGAGCGCGTCAGGCTGGCTGATCACCAAGCTCGCGTAGAAGAACCCGAGGCTGAAATTCAAGAGGCCGAGGCTGAAATCGAAGAAGACGAGGCTGAAGAGCAATCTACATCCTCGGACGGTTCTGACACCGAGTACACCACCGGAGGGGAAGAAGACATGGCTGCCCAGCAGAATGACGATGACCTCTTCCCGACGGTGGACTCTACGGGGCCCTTGGCCCTAGTCGGACAGCAAGCTGTGCCCCCCGCTGCCTTAAAGTCTATCCCTACGTATGACGGCTACGGCAAGACGGCGTATGAACACATCCAGGACATTCTGGCCCTGGCTGCACTGCATTCCATTACAGACGAAAGTGTGAAGACCCGTCTGCTGGCCCTTTCCCTAAGGGGAAAGCTTCTCTACTGGTGGAGATCACTACCAGAGGGATCTATCACAGGGTGGCGACAGTTAGCCGACAGGCTCGTGAAAGGATGCAACGAGTCTGCTGATCCCTCTTCTTTGTTGCATCAATTTCAAAGTATACAACGACACCCCCAAGAGGAGGTGTCAGACTTCAACATCAGGTTTGCGAGGTCTTGGAAACGAGTGCCTCGCGAACTCCGACCTTCAGCAGGTCAGGCTGCACACTACTACCTGAGGTCCTTCAACTCAGACATTTGCCTGCTGCTGAAGATAGCCAGAATAGACTCGTTCCCTGCTCTGTATGAGGCTGCCCAGCAAGCTGAGATGGATATCATTTCCATAGGCAGACTCCCGCACAGGGTACAGCCGCCCATTTACCCTGACTTTCCCCGGTCTCAGTACCCATCGGCTTCCGGGGCGGTGCCGTCAACTTCAGGACAGCAACCCCAGCAGCAATGGAATCCGGCGCCGGTCGTAAACCCCTACGGCCCACCACAAATTCACTATCCGCCTCCTCCTCCTCCGCATTATCCAGCACTCCCAGCTCCCCCGCAGTATGCACAATATTCTACACCTCCTCCATTGGCTGCATTACCTCCCCCAGCTCAGTTGCCGCCTCCTGACAATGATATTCAGAATAAAATCCTCCAGGAGGTACGGGCTCTGGCCTCTGGATATCACACCATGTCCAACGACATGACCGTTCTAAAGAAGAAACAGGCCCAGATGGACCTTGTTCCAAGGAGGCCATATCCGCCCCCGACACTGACAAAAGATCAAGCCCCAGAACGGCGAGATCAGAGGCGGCCCCCTCCGAGAAATGCTGCCATCGAGGACCAACCTGGTACTTCTGACCAGGTCAACTGGTGCACTACGTGCAATGACCCGCATTCGGAGGATGACTGCACACTGCATCAACACTACCTCCAGACCTTGGCCGGCAACGCCATAGAGGACGAAGAACTCTACATGATCCTGGACGACGAAGGCAACTTTGCCGTCCCAGAGGAAGATCTGTTGCCGCCTCCTGCCAAGGAAGACAGAAAGTCTGCTGAAGCCGCTGCAAAGCCCTTAAAGGTATACGCCCGAAGAGATAAGGCGCAACCTGCTGGGCTACCACCTGACAAGAGGTTGTGGCCCTACACAGCCAAAGAGAAGACTCCCGCAGTCAGGCCTCCCGTAGCGAAAGCTCCCCCGGCTAAAGCTCCCGCTGCTCAGCCTCCGGCTGAAACCAAAGAACAAGCTCAGGAGAAGCTGAGATATCCGTCTCTGACCAAGAGACAGAGAGTTGAGGCCACTCAGCAGTATCGGACAAAGTATGAGCCGGCAAAAGAAGCGGAAGGAGCTAGCACCTCGGGCTACAGCATAGTAGACGAGCCGAAGAGGACCCCCGCAAGAATCAGCATGTATGATGCTCTTCCGCTCCCGAGCCAAGTTGATCTGCCGTAGGAATCTCTGAAAAACATGAAGAATGGCAAGCAGATACAACCTGCTATCCTGGTTCAACCTCTGATAGTCTCAACCAATGGGAAGAACAGACCACCTTCCTTCTATCTCGTCATTACGGATGCAAGGGTACATAGTGCACAACTCGTATGGTGGATTCTCGGTGCTTCCACGACCGTAATGCCGAGAGCCGTCCGCGACGAGATCGGGATGGAGTACACAAGAAGCATCCAAGGCATGCTGCAACTAGACGACACCCTTGTCAAGACAGTCGGTGTCATTAAGGACATCCCTATTCGGCTGCACAAAGCTCTCGACATCGTGGTCATTCAAGAGGTCGTGGTTGTCGACTTGGAACCCTACTTCGGCATGTGTCTCTCCAGGGAGTTCACTGCAAAGTTGGGAGGGTACCTGTCTCTAGACTACTCACATATGGAAGTGCCCTTCAAAGGAAGGAGACTGAAGATCTACAACGAGAAGCCTTCCACCTTCCTAGTAGAGAAGATACCCGGAGAAGAGTCGCAGGACTGCATGGTTCAGCTGACGGAGGAAGAACTGGTGGTGGTGGATATGACGGAGCAAGCTCTCGAGCTGCTGCAAGTAGAAGATGAATTCTCCTTGCGGGACTTCAACGCCGTGATCGAAACTGAGCAAGGCTGCTATACCGTCATCCAGCCTGAGAGGCTTGACAAGTCGGCCAAGAAAGAAGTGGGACCTGCACCAGAAAAGCTGTGGAAGCTTTTCTTTGACGGCGCACGATGCAAAAATGGCGCCGGTGCAGGAGTACTTTTGGTT
This sequence comes from Wollemia nobilis, assembly GCA_028583015.1. Taxonomy (NCBI): domain Eukaryota; kingdom Viridiplantae; phylum Streptophyta; class Pinopsida; order Araucariales; family Araucariaceae; genus Wollemia; species Wollemia nobilis. The sequence continues at coordinate 12,188,883 of JAQPPZ010000754.1, read as the reverse complement.
TCCCCGACCGGGATCCAGAAGGATTACACCTACAGGCTGGCCTGGAGCTGCACCAACAACGCGGCGGAGTACGAAGCCCTGTGCTTGGGTTTGCGAAAAGCAGAGAGGTCGGGGATTAAGCACCTGCAGATCTTCGGCGATTCGGAGCTGGTGTGCAACCGGATTACGAACAAGTGCGCCTCCAAGAAGCACTATCTCAAGGCGTACCGTAATCGGGTGTGGGACCTGATGGAGTCATTCGACTCATTGAATGTCAAGGCTATATCACGTGAGAAAAACAAGCATGCTGACATTCTGGCGTCTGTTGGAGCCAGGTACGTTCCGGCTGATGACACTGTCCAGAAGCCGAAGCCGGTCCGTACCATTTACAGGCCTTCTGTGCCTGATAAGGACACCCACTGGCAGGTGTTTGACTGTGACGAGGAAATCGTCACATTTTTGGTTAACGAAGCGTGTTCAATCGAAGGTAGAGACCCTGATGACGAGCAATATGAGGGGTTGATACAGCTGAAAAATAATCATGTCCCAAAAGGACTGATTACACTTGAGAGTCTATTTGATCAGAATGACAGAGCAATATCACACCGGATCAAAGTAGACCCGAAGCAGTACGCCGACCTGGAGCTCGAACCTGGAAAAACAATTAAGGTCGGGACAGACTGCACCACAGAGGAACTTGAGCAAATCAGAACATTGTGCCGAGAGTTCCCTGACATAGTAGCCTGGTGCTACCAGGACTTGAAGGGGTATGACAGAAATATAATCCAGCATACCATTGAGCTAGAAGATGGTGCAAAGCCATTCCGACAGAAGCAGAGGGCTGTAAATCCGAAGATCGAAGCCATGATGAAGGCCGAGCTCCTGAAGATGCTGGAAGCCAAGATCATCTACCCCATCAAGCATTCATCCTGGGTTGCGAACTTGGTTCCCGTGAGGAAGAAGAACGGAGACATTCGTCTCTGTGTAGACTTCAGAAATCTGAATCAGGCCTCCCTCAAGGACCATTATCCGCTTCCCCAAATCGATCAGATCCTCCATATAGTTGCTGGAGCCCAGAGATTCTCCCTCCTAGACGGCTTTTCCGGCTACAACCAGATCTGGGTCAAAGATGAGGACCAACATAAGACGGCGTTCACCACCAAATGGGGAACGTTCGCCTATCAGCGCATGCCTTTCGGCTTATCCAATGCTGGCGCCACATTCCAGAGAGCCATGGACCTGGCCTTCCGAGAGCTGCTCAACAAGATCATTGTCATCTACTTGGATGACATGACTGTATTCTCTCACAGGAGAGAGGACCATGTTCCCCACTTGCGGCAAATATTTGAGAGATGTCGTGAATTCGGCATTTCCATAAACCCGAAGAAATCTGTCTTCGCGGTAAAAGAAGGTAAGTTGCTGGGGCATGTCATCTCCGAGAAAGGCCTAGCCGTGGACCCTGATAGAGCAGAAGCCCTCCTCCGTTTGCCCGCTCCAGTTGACAAGAAGGGGCTGCAGTCCTTCTTCGGCCAAATCAACTTCGTGCGGAAGTTCATACCGGACTTCGCACAGGTAATCAAGCCCATGGCCGAATTGCTGAAAAAGAATGCAGAATTCTTATGGACTGATGAGAGGAGGCAGGCCTTCGAGGAAATCAAGGCTCGAATCGCACAAGCTCCGGTGTTGATAAACCCGGACTACTCCAAGGACTTCATCCTGTACGCGGTGGGAGAACCCGAGAGTTACGCCGCAGTCCTGACCCAAAAGGGAGACGATGGCGAAGAGCGCCCCATAGCGTTCTTGAGCCAAGTGATTCAGCCGCACGAAGAAAAGTACAACTTTATAGAGCGGCAGGTTCACGCGGTCATGAAGTCTCTCCGAAAGTTCGAGCACTTTGTCTCCCAGAGCCGAACAACTGTCTTTGTGATACACCCGGACGTCCGAAGCTTCATCATACAAGGGGAGCCGGGTCACAAGAGAGCGGGATGGATTGCTAAAATCCAGGAGTTCGACATCGAAGTGCGGCCAACCAAGCTTATCAGAGGCCGAGCCTTGTGCCAGGAGCTGGCCCGAAGCGCAGCAGCCGAGATATCCGCCTGTAAGTGGGAGGATCCAGCAACAACCACCAACCTAGCCAACTCCTTACCCGAGGAGAGTGACTGGACAGATGACCTGGTGAAGTATTTCTGCACCGGGAGATGTCCAGACCACCTGAACGCCTCACAAAGAAGGAGGTTTCGGCTAGGTGCACTGAAATACACTCTTCGCCCCGAGGGGCTTTACTTCAAAAACATTGACGGCATCCTGTTGCGGTGCGTCAAGAAAACGGACCAACTCAGGGTCCTCGAAGAATTCCACTCCGGGATGCCTGGGGGTCACCATTCTGCAAGGCCAACGGCCTTGAAAATAATCAGAGCTGGGTACTACTGGCCCACTCTCTTTACAGACGCGCATGCGATCTGTACAAAATGTGATCAATGCCAGAGATTTGCTGGCATAAACAGAAAAGCACCCCTGCCCCTTCAACCGATCCAAGCCGAGACTCCGTTTCAGCAATGGGGTCTGGACTTCATTGGGGTTATTACGCCGAACTCTGCAGCGGGGCACAAGTTCATTCTTACCGCCACCGACTACTTCACGCGGTGGGCAGAGGCGATCCCCACAAAGAATGCGGACCAGGAGACGGTCATCAGGTTCCTCGAGAGCCTCATTACCCGCTTCGGGGTCCCTGAGTCGATAGTGACGGACAATGGTCCGGGGTTCGCAGGCGCCGTACTCACGGAGTACACCGGCAAATACGGCATTTATCACAAAATGTCTTCCAATTACTACCCGCAGGGGAACGGTCTTGCCGAGTCCACCAACAAGAACCTACTGAAGATCATCAGGAGGACAGTAGAGAAGAACAAGAGGACTTGGCACCTACTCCTGGATCGGGCGCTATGGGCGGACAGAATATCCTTCAAGAAGTCCATCAAGACGTCCCCCTATGCGCTCGTCTACGGCAAGGAGGCAGTCCTGCCAACCCACATAGAAATTCCCGCTCTCTGGATGTTGGACGAAGAGAGAGGCAACGGGGATCCAGTGGACGACAGACTGTGCCAGTTGCTGCAGTTAGAGGAAGACAGAGAAAAAGCATACCAGGCCTTCACCAAACATGCTGAAGCGACCCAAGGCTGGTTTGCAAAAGGAGCCACCGCCCGAGTTTTCAAAATCGGGGACCTGGTGCTGAAGTGGGACTCGTTGAAGGCGAAGCCGGGCAATCACGGCAAGTTTGATGCCCTCTGGGAGGGCCCTTATCAGATTGCCCGGGTGAACCAGTTCAACGCATTTGTGCTTCGGGACATGGAGGGACAGCTTCTCCCCATTCCCGTCAATGGGTTCCACCTAAAAATTTACCGCCACTGAAGGCACCCAAATGGGTCCTTCCTTGTACAGATTTCCCTTCTGCATTTTTAAATTTTCAGAATGTATATATTTCAGCATTCAGTTTTTAAATTTTAAAGAGCCCAAGTAAGACTTAAGGCAAACCCCGACTTCGCAGCGAAGTCGGGTAGCGCTCCTTGGACAGTGCGAAGTTCGGAAGAAGGCAGCTGAAAAGAGGAGCAGAAAAATGACTAAGTCTGGGTGCGCAACCGGACTTCGCAGCGAAGTCGGGCTGCGCACCGCCTGGAGAGCGCAGTTGGGAAAGGCAAGGCTGAAAAGAGCTAAGTGAAAATTCAGACTGCGCAAGCAAAACGGAGCGAAGTCGGATTGCGCCCATTTTTGGGGCGAAGTCCGAGTGCGCCCCAATTCTCGGGCGCACCCTGGGTAATCTGTCGCTGGCAGCAAGAAAACGGCTAAGTGTCAGACTGCGCAACTTTTTGGAGCGAAGTCTGACTGCGCAGTCAAATCCGTGCGAAGTCGGAGTGCGCCCATTTTTTGGGCGAAGTCCGACTGCGCCCTGAATTTTGGGCGCACCCTGGATGACCTATCACAGAAAACGTGAAAAATTCTAAGTGTGGGTCCAGGGCGCAGTACGGCACGGTGCGAAGTTGGACTTCATGGGCCAGAAATTCTCCCTTGTAAAGTGTGCCCAGATGGCGGCGATGACGTCAGCAATGGCACGACGCTCCAAGGAGGTTTAATGATTGCACATCTTTCAAGAATGATGCATTAAAAAAGCAAGGTGCGTTTGGACCAACGGCTACTGGGGTGCGCTTTTCAAAAATAAACCCATGCACAGCCGCCAAAAAATCATAACGCCTCCACCAACTCCAAGTTAACCGCCCTAACTCCCTCCCTCGCGCCATTAATGTTGCAGTCGTTGTCTAGAAAAGGGGCCCTGGCGCACTCAGAAAATTCAAATCGTCCAAGCTGACTCCCTGACTGCAAAGAGCAGAGCTGACAACTCAGAAGCCGTAATTCCCGTCCCTGCTGTTTCAGAAGTTTCAGAAAGGATGGACAAGGGGAAAGCGCCCGTACAGGCGCAATCCAGCGAAGAGCGGCGCGAAGCTGAGGAATCACCAGAGTCAAGCGCTCATGAGAGCGAAGCGCCGCAGGACCAAAAAAAGAAAGACCCGGACAAAGAGGCGCGTAGCTGGGCGAATTCCGCCGCCACCAGTTAATCACCTGGCCGGGTACAAGGACGGCTCTTTCTCCATCAGCCTCTCCAAACTGCGGCTGAACATTGCCAAGTGGGCGGACAGGGTTTCACCCTCACACCATGTCGGGGCTGCATACAAGTCGAACCTGTATTGGTTCTTGTGCCCTCCTACCCACCAGTGCCCGGAGCTGATCGAAGCAATTGTAGAATATTACAAACCAGCTGCCCGGCAAGTCTGCGACAACAAAGGAAAAGTGTTGTTCACACTTTTCCGGGAGAGCGTCCAGCCAGCGTTCGCCCCAGGGCTCCAGTATGAACCCGGCGCAATTATCAGAAGGGTGAATCTTGATGAACAGACTGGCAGATTTACGCAGACAAGGAGGATGAGGGAATTCCTCGACTCGGAGCTGAAGACTCCGCTGGCGGCCGGACAGTGGCCGACTGGCCCCATACCCCTGGACAGATTTGAAAATAAATATATCTACATCATCCTGGCGTGGGTCCTCGGCTGCGACTCTGACAAAGTGGTACGGCCGTACCAGCTGGCGCTGGCAGAATGTCTCCTGCACGGAGAATTTTACGACTCTACAGCGCAGAAGAGTGGAAAGCGCCCTATTTTCTTCGACTGGGCGGACTGGCTGGCGTATGCAATACATTCAAGTCTGGTTAGACTGCAACAGAAGCAGTCAACGGATTTCCGGTTCTGCTCCTTCCTCGCATGGTTGTGCCTGTATCACATGCACTACCGGATGAACGTTCCTGACTTGAAGAAAATAAACGAAAAAGGAGAGCCGCTGCCCGTGTACGAATGGACCGAGATTCTGTACAGAAAAGGCTCGTTCTATGAATTTAATCTTAAATTTCTGTGCATGGTCATGGGGTTGTTCAACCGTAAGGCATCTCGCCCACCGGAAGTCATGACAAAATACCTGTGGAAGAATGAGTACGGGGACACCTTCCGGCTGACTCAAGGCATCATAGTTAGAATCTACGGATTCAAGGGGAAGCCGTTCCTGCTGCCCTACTTCTGCACTGACCACCAGTTCGGGATGGAAATTGCGCGGCAGATGGATTATGTCGAAGAAGAGTTCGGCCAGGGCAAGAAGAAAGGCCATATCTTTCAGTATCCCATCACCTGGGCGAATACCCAAGTTTACGAAATCGGACAGCACGCCTACCTCGAGCGGGAACTCATCGACATGGGCCTGATAATGCTGCCGCAGCGCTGGAAGTACGACCCCATTGGGGTCAGGGGAAAATTCACGCACATCTGTCCCCGAGCCGAGATCATGCGGGAAAGAAGAAACAGGACAGGCGCAGACCTGGAATGGCACATCGAGCAGATGCAATCATGGCCTCCATGGCATGAGTTCTACTGCGAGGAGGTGACGTATGATCCGGAGCGAAACCCGGATCACCGGTTGGAATCAGCGGGCTTCAGAAAATTCCTCGCCAAGGTGGCGCCCCTCAACTGGCAAAAGGACAAAATCATTGAATGTTGGAAGATGAGGTGTCGCACGCAACATGATAAATCCAATCGGAAGAACCTGGCCGTTGATGATGAGTTTTCGGCCCTATATGATCAAAACGTCGACACCTGGCAGCCTTTCGAATTTCGTAATTGCGTTCCCCGAGGCGCAAAGAAAAGATATATAAGGAGGCCTTCATCCCAGCAATCGTCAACTCCGGCGACATCCAGCGCGACTCCGACGAGCAGTCAAGTGGGCCCGATGCAGCCTGTAGCTTCCGAGGCAGTGCCCGAAAAGGCGCAAGATTCAGAGAAGTCAACCCCTGAGGTGGCCCCTCAAGCAGAAAAAGTGCCTGCGCTGCCAGCTAGCAGACCGGCTACGGCGGGCATCCTTCCAGCCAGACCCAGGTACAAGTTTACCGTGGGAACGTCAACGCCTGCCGCCCCGTCCTTATCCCCTTCCTCTGGACCAACCACAGCGCTAGAAGAAAAGAAGAGGAAGAGAGTTGAAAGGGCCAAACGGCCTAAGGAGCCGGTACACGAGACAGCCGCGGCACAGACGGGAGCAGCAGCGCCAGAAATTGTCTCCTTGGACAGCCCTGAACCAGACACAGACACTCGGGCTGCAAGCGTCCCTCCAACAGCGGCTCAGGCGGAGCCCGCAGGTACGTCCACTGCACCTCTTCCCCAAGTCCCAGTCAGCCCTGCCAAAGCTCCATCTCCCATTTCATCAGGGCAAGCCGTAGCCGCGTCTTCCTCTTCCCAAGCTACCCAGCCCTCTAGCGGCCCACATTCCTTTGACCAGTTTGCTCAGGATCCTAACGCCTTCCAATCACTGAGCCAAACCCTAGAACCCTCACCCGCAGCCAGTGCTGAAGCTGCTCCTTCACCGCCGCGCTCCTCACCCCAGCCGTCCAAAACCCTACCGGCGCCATCCACTCAGCCTCTTGCTTCCCCTAGGCCCCGGTCGCCCTTAGAAGCGGCCACCCCTTCTGGTATTCCTCCCGCTTCCCTGTTTACAGGTAAGATGCCGCAGCAAGATCCAATGCTGGAAACCCTGGACTTCATGGGCGAACTGCAGAGCGCTGATGACCTGCCTTTGGCAGCAAAGGCCTCAGGATGCTCCGCCTCCTTCCTCCAGGGCGTGAAACGAAGGAGAGCCGAAGAAATAGCTGCCCCGGTAAAACGCACAAAGTTCGACCTAGACAGGAGAGTGCTGACAACTGAGAAATTAATCCCGAAAGTAAAGAAGCCTCTCCGGGAGATGACCGAGGCAGACTACGAGCATCGGAGGAAGGAGAAAAGCTTTGATGACATCAACGAGGAATACGAAATTCATGGTATTCGTCGTAGGACAGATAATCTCCTCGTCAAGCATCTTGAGACCCAGGAGGCGCTGTTCCAGCTGCAGAATAACACAAGGCAGCTTGAGGAGGACCTGGCTAGGGCCACCGCGCAGCTGGGATCTGCGCAGCAGGAGATAGAGGAGCTTAAGGCCCAGCTGGCCGCCTCTCAGCAGGAGGCCGCAACACAGAAACAGACAGCCGAGCAGCTGTCAGAAGAGAAAAGAACGGCGCTGGAGCAGGTTTCACAGCTTCAGGATTCGCTGAAACAGGTGCAGTCGCAGCTTGCGGAGAAGACATCACAAGCGGCGGCCTTTTCAAAGAGCAAAGTTAAGGAGATGCGGGCTAGTCTGTTGCAGGGTTGCAAGCCCAACCTTGTTAAGTCCTTGTCAGTCCTGGATTTCGTGTCCAGGATCGAAGAAGTATCTGCCCAGGGAAAGCCTGTGGTAGAGGAGGCCGAACACCAGGCGAGGCAATGGCTAGACCTGGCTATGAAACTTGAGCAGTTTGAGCGCAAAGGCCTCCAAATTCCTCCTATGTCCCAACTTGCCTCAGAGTGGGCAGATGCAAGGGTAACCTTGCATATGTATTTCGATAAGACAGAGAGGGTAAGAACTGCCAGGAAGATGCTAGATGCACTAGAACATGAAATGAGCATTTGCCTGGCCCCCTTTCACACTCTGTCCGAACACGGGTGCCCGAGCTACGTCAAAGATGGCGAGTTTCTGACCCTTGAGCAGGTTAAGCAGAATTGGCTGTCTTTTGAGGCAGATACAGCAGAAATTGATAGCTGGGCAGAGCCAATTCAAGAAGCTCAGGTCACCCAGATGGTGTCAAAATGCTGCAAAATCAACTCCTCCCTAAAGGAGTTGGGAAAAAGATATAACACCATCGACCTGCACGCGGTTGCTGCATTCCACGCAGCACTAAGAGAGATCAGCGACCTCGGGCCCTTCCAAGCAGCAGTCTGGGACCGAGCCAGCGCTGCATACGAACGCATCCGCGAGTGGGAGGCTGACAGTGGAGAGCATTCAGATTCAGAAGGAGAAACTGAAGAAGCAACTGCCGGAAGTGATCCTGAAGAAGAACAGTTGCCCGGAAGGAAGCGGTCAGAGCAGCAGAAGGCAGGGGAAGGAAGTTCCTCTGCACCCAATGGATAAAGGCATGGTTCTTTGCGTCGAGGCGAGCTCGACACCCCGCGAGCCGCCAGGAATGTTGCCACATTTTGCACGGGGTGCCATGTTTTCAGTTTCTGTAAGTGAGCTGCTCTTTTCCTTCCCTCCTCCTTTTTTCCCTTTCTTCATTTCTCCCTTTCTCCCTCTTCCTTGCAGTTTCATTCCTCCCTCTTCCCCTTGAACTTCCCCCAGTAAAGTTTCCAGCAAGTGTTCCCTGAAAATGACTAAGTGTCAGGGCGCAACCCGACTTCGCAGCGAAGTCGGGGTGCGCCCTCCAGTTGGAGCGCAGTAGGGAATGCGAAGTGCGCAGACAGAAATGAGCGAAATTTGACTAAGTGTTGGGGTGCAACCCGACTTCAGTAGATCGGGTGCGCCCTTTTTCCTGGGCGCACTTGGGAAGCAGTATGGCAAAAAATCAGCTAAGTGTTGGGCGCAACCCGACTTCGCAGCGAAGTCGGGGTGCGCCCCCTTCTTGGTGCGCAGTCCGAACAACGGAGAAGACAGCAAAGTGCCGGTGCGCAACCCGACTTCGCAGCGAAGTCGAGCTGCGCCTCTGACCGGTGCGTAGTTGGGCAAGCAAGCCCAAAAATTGACTAAGGCACGGAGGCCTCCCCAACTGCGTTGTTTTCCACCTGCGCAACCCGACAACGCTCTGATCCTGGGCGAAGTTGGATAAACTGCCTTTCAAGGCAGACATGTGTCACTCATCAGAATCTGACAAGTGTCCAGCCTCGGGATTCGAGCCAAGACATGACGGGAACAAGGACAAGCATGGACCGCCCTATCTATGCCAGCTGCCATCATTTAAGGCTGATGTAAAGTTCCATCCGCCACAGCTACCCGCATTCCTGCTGACCAAAGGTTTGACCCGACACATCGCCACGTAACTGTACAACTTTCAGGGAGACCATGCCGCAAGTACAGTCCTACCCGACAAAAGTCAGCATCAGCAGCTCCTTGGCCGCTTTTGTCAGCTATTGTCTGGCCCGGGACTTTGTGCCCGTGATTGTAATCGGGGGGAACTTGAGGCTATAAATAGCCATGCAATTTCATTGTAAAAGGGGGAAGGGGAATATACTGCTAGGGAACCATTGTAGCTGTGCGTTTGCCTCTAATACAAAGCATATACTTGGCTTTGCTTACTGTCTTTTATCTTGTATGCTGCCTCTCCTTGTCATTTCTGCCTCATGTTTCTTGTATCATTGCTTACTGTTGTACTGAACTCTGGACTCTGGTATTTGATGATCAAGTATTCCTGGAATGCATAGATAGAGGATACATAGGATGAATGATAGCTGTAGTTTCAATGTGTGTTTTGTATAGGAATGTTGTTAGTAGTGGTGATTGATCGTTGTCGTGCTGCTTATTCCCCCCACCCAACTCCAATCACATTTGGATTCTCTTTCCGCACTTTTATCTCTTTCCCTGCACTCTTATCCTAAAACACTAAAACCCCACAGGAAGTCGGCCTTCTCCGGAGATTGGCACGGAAGGCATTCCTTCCTTCCGGCCTTTCAATCTGGTGGGCGAATCTGGGCGCAATAATATCAAATCCTTTCCTCATGGCAGATTCGTAACCAACAGTTCCATGGCAATATGTCCCACCCCATGCAAAGTGTAACACCTTCAATAATCAAGAGCAAAATTTCTTTGCACTTCCCTATAATATACATTCTCTAGAACATTCTTCTAAGTTCTAACCACTGGGCCTAGGAACAAATATATGCTTTCGAAATCCTAACCACATAGGAAACATTCACCATATGTGAGGTGATTCAAAGGCATCAAGAATTAGACACAAAATATTGGAACAGTACAGTGCTTGGGCCTGCTTGGGCCCTCACACAATCCTAGTGAGGTTTATAAGATGCACATAAAATAGCAAGAGCCCATTTGAAGAAGCACAAATTGTCCTTGAGTTTCCTTTCTAAGGAAGACAGGTTGACTAATAATTGTGATATGTAGTTATACCCTTTGAATAATAATATGCTATCCATACTTTGCCAGAGAATAGCATCAACCATATTCAGTGTTGGTTTGAGCATTTCACCTATGTGTGGCCACAAAACCAGAATGGAAGATAATATGACAAGAGGGGTTTTTTAATTGTAGCCACTAGGCCATAGATTACCATTCGTTTATGGGAGTCATCCCCTAGTACAGCGACAATCTGAAAACCATGGAAGTTAGAAGGAATATGTACCAGCCTTGTGTACTCTCTTTGGACTTTGACTTAATATGAAATATTAGCAAACACTACATATTCATTAGGAGGAAATAATTACAATTAACAACACGTTAAATGACAACAAAAGGGCTCGTAGATGCTCCAAGATTGAATCTAAAAACCAACCAGTAGTTACATTTATGTGTGTTTTGTCACTTTCATGCGTAGTTTAAGGTTTTATTGCTTACATTATTAATTTTGGATTTGTATAATGTTAATCAATTGTGATATGCATGAAAAAAACTTTTTCCAATGAAATTTTGCATTTTCTTCCCTTTGAGTTTTTCCAAGTCTATTTTGCTGAGTCCAAGTCCGAGTAAAAATTGGCCTTGACGAGTTTGTGTCGAGTCTGAATTTCTCTACTATGGGTCTATGCTTAAACGCTACAACGTATGTGCTCAGAAAAATTTCATTTGAAGAACTGATTGGTACTTCAGTCTATGTTCAAAGTACACTTTCTAAGTAGTCATAACACATGTTGGCAAATGTGGCAACTTGAAGGTGGTGGAGTAACAATGAATCAGGCCACTAGTAGTTTAGTTAATCTAGACAACAAGGAAGCCAACCAAGTGCCATGGCCTTATGTTGGAGATGTGTAGGTGGAAGAGGTGAAGTAACAAGTACATTGGCCGCTTAGAAGTGTGGATAAAGAACTCAAAGTCATATTGCATAGTTTAACTTGTTTAGATGAGGTGGTTGCCCTTGATAAGGTAATCAAAGTAAATAATAATTCAAAAATTAGTGGGTCCAACATGCGTCAACGGGAGTCTACAAGTGTTGGAGCAAAGGAATGTCACTAGAGGATTATAGCTAATAACTACTATAATGACAGGTTAAATAGTGATCACCCAACCCTTAGGAGAATCCATTTTGCATGTAGGGAAGTAAAGAATTACCAAGTGAGACTACCAAATTGCTAGCATGCCTTCCTATGGAGTTCTCAAGATTGAAACAGAAGGAAAATTGTCGTTCAGAATTTCTGGTGCTCTTGCGATTGATGTTCAAGTATTTGAGGTTGCAATACATCATGGGGATGTTGTCTAGCGCTGAGCTAACATTACATCAATGTCCAAATAGGTTGAATCCAATTAGGAAGAAGTAATTTCTAACCATGTAATAGTCAAATTGAACAAGTACAAAGGGGTTTCAACGTAGTAGGATAATTTTAGCTTGTAGATTAACGCTAGAGGTTTTCCTTTTGAATGTAGTGTGAGCCAACCATCCATTGTTCCTTACAGTAAGTGACCACCCCATTTCATTGGGTGATAATTCAAGGAACATGGGCACAAGTTACATGGTCTCTAGTTTGGTGATTGTTAGGAGGGTGAGAGTTCATCTTATGCAACCAACTAGAGATGAAGTGGTGTGTGATAGCATTGAATGATTGAGCATGCTGCAAAATAATGTCTTAGACATTACGAAGGTTGAGGGACTTGTGCCTCAATTTGGACTTGTATAGAAGGGAGTGATTTATTCTCTCCGAAGTCAGTAGCATTTAGGTGCAAAGGTTGAATGTACAACAAATGAGCCACATTAGGAGCAAGTTGTACACAAGGGTTAGTCAAATCCTAACTAGAGAGCTGCTACTCTTGATGATGAGAGAGAGTATGTTGCTTCTCCTAAGAATGAACCAACATCACAAAGTTTGGAATTAGATGCTCCTCATGAGGAGAGAGAGTTCATAATTGTTTTAGGATTGAGTTTGACCCTAAAATTGACTCAGCTGTTCAAGATTCCATTGACAACAAATTGTTTGCCAATGCTGGAACATAAAGGACTTTATCAATCTGACATTTTCCATCTGGAAGAGTGACTGAAACATTTCCTTCACCCTAGACTCGGTAGGTCTTATCATCAACTATGGTAACTGGTTTGCCTTCCTTAGCCTCAAATGTCTCAAACCACGATTTATCACTAGTCATGTGTTTACTAGCACTAGAATCAATATACCACACATGATCCTTTTGTTGAGAATCTATGTGAGTCATGAGCACCTTGTGTGCCCTCTCAGAATTTGAGTTTGATTCCTCATAAGCAACATGTCCCTTTGGTTGCTTATTCTTCTTTTGTGGTTTGTACTTGCCATTTTTCTTTTGACCTTGGTCATGTGGTTGTTTATTTTTGAACCAACACCTGCTGGTGTCATGGTTGTCCATATCACAAATTTTGCAATACTTATTTCGTCCCTATTGAGGTTGCTTGCCTTTGGAACCTTTGGAAGAAGATCCCCCCCTCTGAAAGTTACCTTGTTTCTTTGACCCCTTTTTTGAGTAAAGTGCATTATCTATCACTTCATCTCGTTGAAGTTGATTTGCCTCCTCAGTTTGAAGCAAATTTACCAACTCTACAAAAGTAACTGTTGACAATTTTGTCACATTGCTTGAAGGGGTAGAGAAAACTAAAATTTTGTAAAGTATTTTCTTATTTTTCATGAATTTGTTCCCTTGCTTTTTATTGTATTTCAAGGCATTACAGCAATTTTGGTTTCCATTTTTGCCCCCCTTGTATATAATCCATGTATATAAGAACTTCGCCAACAGAACAGGGTAAGATAAGAAGCTTCGCTGAACAAAGAGAAGGAAAGGGGCAGCTTCGCAAAGGAGGAACAGGAAAGCCTAAGTTCGAGCCCGGAAAATTTCTAAGGCATGGAAGGAGCTTCGCTCGCGAAGCTGCCAAAACACCTACTTCGGGCAGAAAAGTAGCGAAGCTGCAATTGTGAGTTGCCAAGATTTTCTAAGTCAGCGGAGTCACTTCGCTAGAATTTTAGCGAAGCATTCACTTCGGCCCTCTCTTCTAGCGAACCATTTCATTGGCAGCTGCTAGTTCGCTCCAGACCCTAGCGAAGCACTTACTTCGGCCATTCCCCCAACGAAGCTCCCAATCGAACCCTTGCTTCGCCAAAGCAGCAGGAAAAGAAAAGGAAAATGTTCTAAGGCAGGGAGCCAGCTTCGGACAAAATCTCTCCGAACTGCCTTCTCATAGATGGTTCGCTGCGAAGTAGTTTCATAGCCCATTGCCAGCAGCCAACTGCTTCGGGCAAATCCTTTGCGAAGCAGCATTTTTGCTCACCTCCCAAGCGAAGCAACATAGCTAGAGGCCATCCACTTCGGCCTAAACACCTAGCGAAGCTATTTTCGGAGGCGCTTTCGGGCGAACCATCAACACTTGTTCCCTTGCTTCGTCCCAAGTCCATTGCGAAGCAACACTCTGATTTGAGATTTGGCGAAGTTCCTCCCAGGGCACAATCAACGATGGCGCTTCTTTCAAGGAGCACACATCCCAAGGCCGGGTATTTGTTCAAAGCATTTGAGTGTTTCATAAATGCGATTTTTCTCACCGAAAGACCCGGTATCCATTTGAGGCAATAGGATGTGTATTCTCAGTTGCATGGGAGGGCAGCAACTTGTGAAGCCACTCGAGGCCCCACCCGGAGCAACCCAGGACAGGTCTGCGGCTTATAAATGCAAATTTCCCCGTCTAACGCGGCCCGACAACTAGTTATAGAAATGGGATGTGAAATCTCATTTGCATAAGAAGGCGAGCGCGATTTTTTCGGCCGCCGGAGCGTCCTTGTAAACCCAGTTCATTAATGGCTCAGAGGGTCGGGTCCTCTATAAAAACCCTAGCATTGTAATGAAAAAAGGGGGGGAACATATTGCTTAAGAAGCTGTTGTAACTTGACTTTTTGCAATCAATATTGAAGAACTTTGGGCTCCATTTCTCTTTTGTATGCTGCCTTCTGTGATTATTTTTGCTTTCTTTTTCTTCTTTGCTCTGTAATTCTGCATCTGGATTTAGGTGTGTATTGGGGACAAACCCTGAATTCTCCTGGAGGATACATAGGGAGAAAACAGTGTAGTTTTTGTATGCTGCGTGGGTAGTTTTCTGCTATATTCATGTATTTTCCCAACTGCTGTTATTCTGAAATCTGGATTTAGGCGTAGGAAGATAGGTGAATCTTGGAGCTCTTCCAGAGGATACATAGGGAAGCTAGCGTGGTGTTCATTTATGTTTTATTCTTTGTATTTATTGCTGCTACTTCAAGGTATTAGTTAGTGTTCGTGCTGCTGCTTCTTCCCCTATAAATCAGTTATTTACATTTCTTTCCTGCACTCTTTTTATCTCTTTCCTGCACTCTTATCTTAAAACCCTAGTAGTTTAGTAAAGGAGCCGGCCTTCTCCGGAGATTGGCACGGAGGGCATCTCTTCCCTCCGGCCTTTCAATGTTGGTCCAGGTCTAGGGCGCGTATACATACAAAATCCTTTCCTGTGGCAGATTTGTGACCAACAGTTTCTGGCACGCCCGGTGGGACCTGGTCAGTCTCACCTTATGAGTGGTATTGAGAGTTGAAGCTCATCTCATTACTGTAAGACTCGAGCATCTGGCGACTCTGTTCAACCTGAAAATCTCAAAGCCTTAGAGACCGGTACTAAACATCCGTGCCTTCATGCGAACGAGATGGAGAGTTAGGAATAGTGGAGAAGAGACCGAGTTCTTTGAACTCGACATTAACGCCTTCGGGGAACGTCCTAGGCTAGTCACACCCGAATCACTCCTACGCGAAGGGTCCTCGCAAGAGGCTGTCTTTGACGAACAAGGTCTGACCTCGGATAGCACAGCGACCAGTCTTCCCCCTAATCCCCCTAACTCCCCAGATCACCAAGGCGCCTCCGTTCCACCTAGCAACCAACCAGGAACTTCGGGAGCTTCGGTTTTGCCGAACCAACCGAATCAAAGCGCAAGTATGGCACACCAACAACATCAACAACAAATGCAGCAGCAGCCGCCGCCCAGACTGTTCCCAACATGGAATTCTTCTGGACCATTAAATCTAGCAGGACGGAGAAGTTCCGCCTGCTGCTATGAAGAAGATCCCCACGTTCGATGGCACGGGGAAGACGGCTTACGAACACATCCAAGATATCGCTTCCCTGGCCGCGATTCATAATATCACAGAAGGAGTTATGGTTAAGCTCTTGATTTTGTCCCTCCGAGGGAAACTCCTTTACTGGTACAGATCCCTGCCACCCGGCACTATAACAGGATGGGACCAGTTAGCTGGACAACTGATGAGAGGGTTCAACGAATCTGCCGATCCGTCTTCCCTCTTGCACCAGTTCACAACAATCCAAAGGCACCCTCAAGAGGAGATAGCCGATTTCAATGTGAGGTTCGCCCGAACCTGGCAGAGGGTACCTACTGGACTACGACCGACTAGCGAAGCTGCAGCCTATTATTACCTTAGGGCCTTCAACGCCGACATTAGCATGATGGTAAGGTTTTCAAATGTTAATACCTTCCCCGAATTATATGAGTTGGCCCAAAAGGCGGAAATGGATTTGATCGCCATTGGTAAACTCCCTCCGAGGATGCCGATGCCCATATTCCCAGAATTTCCCCAATCATAGTACCCTAGTGCCGCTGCTTCGCAGACTTCCACATCTCCGGTGTGCCCAATCCCACCATGGAATCCCAACCCCATAGTGTCTCAGTTTTCCGCTCCACAAATACATTTCCCTACAACTTCGGCACCACAACCTACGGTTCTTCCACCATTTCCGGCGTTACCAGCGCCACCCCAATACCCTGCCTTGCCCCCGGTACCAACAATAGCCCCACTGCCACCTCCAGTAGCATCGGCCCCTACAGCCGTGGACATACAGGCTAAGATATTACAGGAGGTTTCATCTTTGAATTCTACTGTGCGAACCTTGTCTAACGACATGGCCGTCATGAAGAAAAAGCAAGCGCAACAAGAATTCTTGCCAAGAAGGTCGTATCCTCCACCAGCGCTCACTAAGGACCAGTTGGCACAGCCAGGCAGACCTCCAGCAAGGAATGCCGCTATCAATGAGGAGCCAAGCACTTCTGATTACGTGCATTGGTGCTCCACCTGCAATGACCCACATGAAGAGGGCACTTGCATGCTACATCAACATTATGTTCAAACATTATCGGGCAGTGCCTCCAGCGGTCAGGTCAATATGATAATGCAGACAGGTCATAATCTGGTGATCGCTGAGGAAGAGCAGGTTTCGGTCCTCACCAAGGGGGGAAAGAAACCGATGGAAGTAGACGCAGCTCAAATGGGCCCCTTGAAGGTGTATACCCGCCGCGAGAAAGAACAACAACCTGGTAAGGCTCCTGATAAAGCTCCTCAGCCTCCGCCGGCAAAAGAAAAATCTCAGCAAGTTGCCGAAGTCCCGCCCCAAGCTGAAACCAAAGAGCAGGCTAGAGAAAAGCTCAAATTCCCTTCGTTAACAAAGCGGCAAAGAGTCGAAGCCACACAACAATACCGTACAAAATATGAGGCAGCGAAGGAACCAGAGATACCTGCTACCACAGCATATAACATCGTGGATGAGCTGAAGAAAACTCCTGCTAAGATCAGTCTGTATGATGCCCTGCAACTACCAGGACAGGTGGACCTGCTACAAGAATCCTTGAAATCAGCAAAAGCGGGGAAATCAACACAGCCCGTTTTGGTTCAACCCCTACCCACTTCGATCACCGGGAAAAATAGGCCTCCTCCATTTTACTTGTCCTTGCAGATGGAAGGATACATCGTTCATAACTGCATGATTGACTCCGGTGCCGCAACTACAGTCATGCCGAAAGCCGTCTGCGAAGAGATAGGGATGGAGTATACGCGAAGCAGTCAAGGCGTGCTCCAGCTGGATGGTACCCCTGTAAAGACAGTCGGCGTAATCAAGGATATACCTATCCGATTGCACAAGGTACCCCAAATCGTGGTGATACAGGAGGTGGTAGTTGTTGACCTTGAGCCCTATTTTAGCATGTGCCTCTCAAGAGAGTTCACGGCCAAGCTGGGCGGGTATCTTTCCATGGACTATTCACATCTAGAAGTTCCATTTAAAGGAAGAAAGGTCAAAATCTACAATGAGAAACCTTCTACGTTCCTCGTAGAAAAGATGACCGAAGAGGGAGAAAATGATGATTCAGTCCACACGATAGCCGAAGGGATAGAGCAGGTGGACTTAGTGGAAGAGTCTTTAGAGAAGTTGTATGCCGAGGATGAATTTTCACTAACAGATTTCAATGCGATGATAGAAACAGAGATGGGATGCTACTCCATCGCTAGATCTGAAGAGCCCACGAGGCCGATGCAGGAGAATAAGAGAGCTGCCCGAGATGAATTGTGGAAATTGTTTTTCGACGGCGCCAGGTGTAGAAACGGCGCTGGGGCAGGGATACTCCTAGTATCGCCATCTGGCGAACAAAAGGATTATTGCTACCGGCTGGCCTGGAGCTGCACCAACAACGCAGCCGAATATGAAGCCCTATGCCTAGGACTGAAGAAGGCAGAGAAGTTAGGCATTAAACACCTCCAAATTTTCGGCGATTCGGAACTGGTATGTAATCAGATCACAAATAAATGTATTTCCAAAAAGCATTATCTCAAGGCATATCGCAACAGGGTATGGGACCTGTTCGAGCATTTCGAATCGCTTAATGTGCAGTCCATCCCACGGGAGAAAAACAGGCATGCTGATATCTTGGCTTCTATCGGGGCCAGATACTCTCCAGCCGATGAAATGGTGCACAAGCCCAAAGCCGTGAGGACTATTTATAGGCCCTCTGTGCCGGACAAAGATACTCATTGGCAGGTCTTTGACAGTGATGAACAAATCATCAATTTTCTAGTTCAAGAGGCAGCCACCGTTGAAGGAAGAAATCCCGAAGATGAAGAGTATGAAGGGCTGATTCAGCTGAAGAACAACCATGTTCCGAAGGGATTGATCACCTTAGAAAGCCTGTTCGATCAGAATGATAGAGCAATTTCCCACAGGATCAAGGTCGATGCGAGGCAATACCAAGATCTGGAGCTCGAATCAGGGAAAGTGATAAAGGTCGGGACAGATTGCACTCCAGCAGAACTGGAACAGATCCGGTCTTTATGCAAAAGATACCCAGACATAGTGGCATGGTCTTATCAAGACCTGAAAGGCTACGACCGACAAGTCATTCAACATACAATCGAGCTACAAGAAGGGGTCAAACCTTTCAGACAGAGGCAAAGGCCGGTCAACCCGAAGGTCGAAGTCCTAATGAAGGCCGAACTCCTAAAAATGCTTGAAGCTAAAATCATTTATCCAATAAAGCATTCTTCTTGGGTTGCGAACCTCGTCCCTGTCAGGAAGAAAAATGGAGATATCCGCCTGTGTGTGGATTTTTGCAACCTAAACCAGGCTTCATTGAAAGACCACTACCCCCTCCCGTAGATCGATCAAATCCTGCATTCAGTAGCTGGAGCCCAACGTTTTTCCTTGCTCGACGGTTTTTCAGGGTATAATCAGATCTGGGTTAGAGATGAAGACCAACACAAGACGACATTCACCACTAAGTGGGGAACGTTCGCTTATCAGCGAATGTCGTTTGGCCTTTCAAACGCGGGAGCCACATTTCAAAGGGCTATGGACTTAGCGTTCAGCGAACTACTGAATAAAATCATCGTTATCTATTTAGATGACATGACTGTCTTTTCTCGGAAAAAGGAAGATCACACTTCGCACTTGCAGCGGATATTTGAAAGGTGCAGAGAATTCGGCATCTCGATTAACCCGAAGAAATCTGTCTTCGCGGTGAGAGAAGGGAAGCTACTGGGACATGTTATATCAGAAAAGGGACTCGTCGTCGACCCCGACAGAGCCGAAGCTCTCCTTAAGCTTCCACTCCCGATGAATAAGAAAGGGCTGCAATCATTCTTCGGTCAAATCAACTTCGTGAGGAAGTTTATCCCAGACTTCGCCCAAGTCATCAAGCCGATGTCCGAACTCCTGAAAAAGGATGTTGAGTTTGCCTGGACAGAAGAAAGAAAAAGAGCGTTCGAAGAGATCAAAGCTCGGATCGCCCAGGCCCCCGTGCTGATCAACCCAGATTACAGCAAAGACTTCATTCTTTATGCAGTCGGGGAGCCCGAAAGTTACGCAGCGGTCTTGACACAGAAGGGAGATGATGGTGAGGAGCGCCCAATCGCCTTCCTAAGTCAAGTGATACAGCCCCACGAAGAAAAATACAACTTCATAGAGCGCCAGGTACATGCGGTCATGAGATCCCTGAGGAAGTTCAAACACTTCGTCTCTCAGAGCCGGATCACGGTGTTCGTCGTCCACCCAGACGTGCGGAGCTTCATTATCCAGGGAGAGATGGGCAGCAAAAGGGTCGGTTGGGTTAATAAAATACAAGAATTTGATGTTGAAATCCGGCCCACTAAATTGGTTCGCGGTCGCGCACTATGCCAGGAGCTTGCGAGGAGTATCGTTGCCGAAGTGACAACATGCCAATGGGATGATCCAATAGCAGAAGGAAGCTTCGTTGATCAAGTTACTGATGAAGATGGATTGAGGTTAGGGAGATCAAAGGTACTTCAACACCGGGAGGTGTCCCGAGCATTTAAACGCCTCGCAGCGAAGAAGGTTCAGGATGCAATCCCTCCATTATGTCTTACGCCCCGAAGGACTATACTTCAGAAATATTGATGGCGTTCTTCTGAGATGCATCAGAGGAGATGATAAGGGAAAAGTCCTCGATGAGTTCCATTCTGGACTATCGGGAGGCCACTCTTCCGGAAGGTCGACGACCTTAAAAATAATCAAGGCGGGCTACTATTGGCCTACTCTCTTTGCCGACGCCTTCGCAGTCTGCCGCAAGTGTGAACAATGTCAAAGGTTCGCCGGCCGAAACAAGAACGCCCCCATGCCCCTCCAACCAATACAGGTCGAAGCGTCGTTCCAGCAATGGGGGCTAGATTTTGTAGGGGTCATATCTCCGAATTCTTCAGCAGGACACAAGTTCATCTTGACTGCGATAGATTATTTCACCAGATGGGCCGAAGCAGTGCCCACGAAACACGCCGATCAAGAAACAGTCATCACGTTCCTAGAAAGTTTGATCACCCGTTTCGGCGTCCCTGAAGCAATAGTGACAGATAATGGCCCCGGGTTCATAGGCGCCAGGATCAATGAATTTGCCTATAAGTATGGGATATATCTCAAGGCCACCTCAAACTACTATCCACAGGGCAATGGGTTAGCGGAATCAACGAATAAAAACTTGTTGAAATTATTGAGAAAGCTTATAGAGAAGAACAAGAGGACTTGGCACCTCCTCCTGGACCAAGCGCTATGGGCCGATCGGATCTCTATCAAAAAGTCAATCAAGACCTCACCCTATGCCCTGGTCTACGGCAAAGAAGTTGTCTTGCCGACTCACATGGAGATTCCCGCATTATGGATGTTAGATGACGAGAAAGGGGAATTTGATCCCATGGAAGCTAGGCTAGCTCAATTGCTGCAGCTGGAAGAAGATCCGAGAAAAAGCCTACGAGGCCTTCGCGAGACACACGCAAATCACCCGAGACTGGTTCAAAAGAAAGTCCTCTGCCCGTACTTTCAAAGTCGGGGACCTAGTGTGGAAGTGGGACTCATGGAAGGCCAAGCCAGGCAACCACGATAAGTTTGACGCGTTCTAGGGAGGGCCATTTGAAATTGTGCAAGTAAATCAAGCTAATTCCTTTATCCTTAAGGATATGACCGGCCAGACTCTACCCATCCCGGTCAATGGTCTTCATCTGAAGGCCTTTCACCATTAAGAGGTACCCCAAAATTTTTTGCCCATGTATATAGCATTTTGTTTCCAGTTATCTACACTTGTATATATTCTATTTCAGAGCCTTTTAGAATTAGAAATAGATTTAGGATAGATTCGCAACTTTTGCTGCAAGATAGACTGACTCCAGTCCAAAACCATTAAGGTTCGGCCTATACCTGAGCCTAACAAAGCACTTCGGGAATTTTCCGCGCGAAGCAGTTGTTACCAGTTGGTTCGCTGCGAAGCACCTCAATGCCAATAAAGCAAAATGGGCGAAATGGTGTCAAAAGGCTACCTCCGGAACAAGACGGCGTCAAAATATGGGGTTCAGGGCAACGACGCTTCATAACTAATATCGAGATGGCTCGTATAGCCTAGGACCGAAGAAAGAGAGCGGAAAGGAATAGCTTCACTCAAAGGCAAGCTTCGCTGAAGAAATAAGCAAAGGGCCCCTTTGAGTTTGAAATTGGCTAAGGCACGGAGGATACTTCGTCCAAAAGGGCCTAGCGAAGCTACACTTCAGCAACAACCTAGCGAACCACCTCCCTTTCCCATAAAGTCAATGCGGTTGAAGAGCGTGCGAAGTAAGCACTTCGCTCAAAAGATAGTTGAATCTCCACTTCGGGGCCTGCTCCGAGCGAAGCAGCCATCCACCAAAGAACGCCAAAATGACAGCTTCGGGCCAGGGACATAGGGAACCTATCGATCGCTCCAGATTTCAGCGAAGTACCATCCGAAAAGGGGCAACAGGAGGTTGGAGGTCAAGCATAAGGAAACTGGTTCGGCGAAGTTCTACTTCGCTAAGTCTTGAGAACAAAATCAACTTCGGGTAAAAAGTGGGCCGAACTTCTAAATCGCTCTAAATCTCAGTGAAGCAACAAAACAAAGGGAAGAGCGCATTTAAAATGTGCCTTGGAGCGCGTGCCAATTGGCGGCCTAGGTGAACGTTCGAAGCATATGGAGTTAATGCAAAGGTGGCGGCACATACCCCAAGAGAATTTAGTTACGCTAGAAGATCGTGCCCAGGTACGAGGTAACAGAAAATTAAGTTTTCGAGGCAGGGTTAGACCTTCAAAGTACCTTGGCCCTCGTGAACGGCGCCACAGAACCAATTGAAGGACAAAGCGATCTCCTCGGCCTGATTCGCACATTTAATTTTAGCAGGTGTCATTAATGGAAGTAGCTTCAACTATCATCTATAAAATCCGAGCTCCATTGGTAAAAATTTATCTACCTACTGGATAATTTCGAGCGAGAGCTTAAGAGCTGTAAGAACCCTAACCAGAACTCTGCTGTGTTCACGCCACTCTGCCTTGAAACCCTGTTACATTCTGTGAGCTAAAATGGGGAAGAGAGCTTCAAAAGAAAAGAAGGGGCCGGAAGAGGCAAGTACGGAGAAGATTAAGAAGGCAAAGGAAGAAAGAAAGCACAGACCTAAGAAGGTCGACCTTAACGTCCGCCCGGAGAAACAAGTTGTAGAAGAAGGGGAGGATTCCGAGGAAGAGCAGCCCGTAGAGCCGCCCATTGATGGGTGGGAAAATATTAAGGATACTGCGCTCACCAAGAGCATTGCCGAGCTCCGGCAAACTATTGATTTCATGAGAAGCCGACTATCTGCAGAGAACAAACGGGCCGTTGCTTATTATTCCCAATTATACTGGTATTTGAGTCCGCCAGTGCACCATTGCCCTGAATTGGTTCATGCAATTGCACAAAATTACCAACCTTCGACCAGGCAGGTCCTGGACGCGGCGGGGAACAAGTTGTTCTCAATCTATAAAGAGGATGTACAAGATGCCTTCGCTCCTCGGCAAGGGCCACCTAAGGGATATACAGTTCGTAATGTCAGCATGAGCGAACAGACTGGGAGATTCACCCCCTCCGACCACATTATCAAGTTCCTGAGCGAAAATTTGAAGGATGGGCTCCCTTCAGGCAAATTGCCACAGATGCCTCGTTCCCTTAGTGATTTCAAGTATCCAGACATCTTCTCCATCATTGCATGGGTGGCAGGCTTGTCTACCGACGCCGCCATGTATCCCTGGCAAGTAGCACTTGCAGAATGTGTTTCACATGGAGAATTCTATGCCCCTGACCCGTCGAGGCCAAACACCAACCCAGTATTTTTTGACTGGGCAGAATGGGTAGCCCGAACCCTGCACACGCGGCTGACCAACTTGAAGAATTCTGGGCCGGACCAGTATTTCGGGCCATGCTCCTTCTTGATTTGGCTCTTCTTCTACCACACTCAGGAGCATTTCCCCCACATTGTCGTCAATTGCATCGGCAAAGATGGAGTTCCCCAGCCGATATACTAGTGGACTTCCCTCCTGGCGAGGACGGAGTCATATTATATTTTTAATCAACAGTTTTTGGGACCCGCCATGCAGCTCATGCGAGGCTCCTACCCTCGGGTGCCTGCAATTCTCAGAGACAAAGTCGTCGTCGAGAGGAAGGGCAACGTTTTTCAACTGACACAAGGGCTCGTTGTTCGTTTGTTTGGGTTTACAGGAAAACCCTTCCTGTTACCCTTTTATACTTCTGAATACCAATTTTCACTGGAGGTCGCTCGCCAGAGCGACGTGACTAATGTAATCTACGGCCACGGCCGAAAATGGGGACCAACCTGCGATTTCCCCTTCAAAATGGGAGTCGTTGAGGTCTTCGCCCTCAAGCAGTATACTCACCTGGAAGAAAAACTTGGCGACTTCGGCCTGCTGCAGATTCCTCAACGGTGGTTCTATGATCCTCTGGGAGTGATGAGGGATCACCTCAGATTCAAGAACTTCCACATTTGCCCTCACCCGGAAATAGTAGAGCAGCGTAACAACCCGAACGGGAGGGATCTAGAGTGGCACGTTGAGCGGATGCAAATGTTGCCCCCGTGGCATGATTTTTACGCTGTTGAGGCCGAATATGACCCCGCCCGACACCCTTTTCCAGAACCTGACTCAGCGTTCTGGAGAAAGATGAAAGATGATTTGAGAGGAGAATTGAAGGGTTGGCGCGAGGAGCAACTGAGAGAATGGTGGATAATGAGAGTCCACCGCCGGAAGCAGAAATCGAGCGGCCTCCTTCAGATGGATAAGGATTTCGGCATCTTTTATGAAGCCAACGTTGGGTCCTGGCAACCCATCTCCTTCGCGGACTTTGTGCCTCCTAGTGCCCCGGGCTCGGGTGAGAGCCCAAGGAGAATTGAGGAAGTCTCCGAGCAAGAAGAGGAAGAAGAAAAGACAGTGACACAACAGGAGCCGCAAAACGAGCCTGCTGAAGGTTCTGATCCAGCTGCTGAGAGGGAGGCACAACAACAAGAGGAGGAAAAGAAAAAGAGAAAGAGGGTCGATAAAGCTCAAATGCCTCCCCCGCATCCCAAACGGCCTCGCACAAAACCCTCTGGCGCTTCTAGTGAACAACTTGTGGCGAGCCCAGTTGAGATGAGTGTTGGAGAAGCGGCACCCGAACCACCGCCGCAAGGAGAAAAGGAAATTATTGAGATTGATGTCATTGATGTGGAGGAGCACCTCCAAGAAAAGGAAGATGTAGGAGAGAAGGAAACGGAGAATGTTAAAGGGGCAGAGAAGGAAAGTGGACGTGAGCCCAACACGCAGGACTTCACCACTACTGCTCTATCATCAGAGCACGCAGGTACGCACCCCCTTTCCCCTTCTCTTGTATCCCAGATTGCATCTGTAGTAGCCCCGACCGAAAGGCCCTCAGAGTCTTTTGTCCCTCCGAACACTTCCCCCTGAATTACCATCCCCACTAATATTATACAATCACCAGTTCACACGGTCTCTTTTGCTGCTACCGCCTCGTTTTCCCAAACCATGTCTCGTGCTCCCACCGGTTCATCAAACGTTTCCACACCATCTGAGTCACTTGGCCGGGGCACGTCCACCAGCGAGCCACCACTCACCCACAACAATCCCACGTCATCCGAACAGTCCGGGGGTAATACTTCACTCCCGAACCCCAACACCCCCACTACGGTAGCACAGTCTGTCACTTCACCCATTGGATCCCCCACCACACCTATCGCCAATCCCTCTGGTGAAACATCATCCCTTCAGTCATTATACTTGTTCACCCCTCTGGTTGGTAACCCAGCCTCATTGGAAAATGAGTTAGCATTGATTAAAGAGCGCCCTCTGGCGGAGAAGTTGCTCCAGGCCCGGCAGAACACCGACAAGTTGCTCAAGGAGGCCAGAAAGAAAAGAGGGCGGACCCTGGCGAAGGAGGAGAAGTGTGTTGTTTTTGATTTGAAAAATAAAAAACTCTACAAAGTAAAGAAGGTACCTAAGGTCCAGAAGCCTATAGATGAGATGACCCCTGCCGATTATGAATATCAAGAGAGGGTCAAGGATCTGGAGCATCTGGATGTAGATGATGAATCTGAATCCATGCATGTGAGGGTAGAGTCAGTTCGCGCACATGCAAAGATAGCCAATGAGCGCCGCTATGAAGCGGAGAACGCGAACATAAAGTTAGAAGAAGATCTTGCCAAGACTCGCTCACAGCTAGAGGATGCTCAAAAGCAGTGCGAGCAGATGAAAGGAGAGATGGATGCCCTAAAACAACAAGTAGTTCAACTGCAGGTTGCAGCAGGAAGCCAAGGCAAGATACAAGCTGAAGCTGAAGCGAAGGCTAAGGAATTTGAAGCACGAATCTTGGAGATGCAGCAACAGTTGTACGAAAAGGAGAATTTGGAACTATTTGATAGGGATAGAATCAAGAGCATCCGCTCGCATTTGCTGAAAAACTTTAGATCTCGGGCCTCCAGTGCCCTGTCAGTACTTTCTTACATTACAGAAGCCCAGAGTGCTGCTTCGCAGAAAGGACCAATAGTTGACGAGGTAATGCAAGAGATAAGACGTCGACTCAAGTTGGCTTTTGAGGTACAAAGCACAAAGTACCAGGATTTGCAAGTGGCTGCCATGAGTCGGACAACAAGAGATTGGTCCACTGCTCAGTCCACAGTTCGCGCCTTCTTCTCAAAATTGAGGAAAGCTCAGAAGGCCAAGCAACTGATGGACGTATTCGAGCAGGAACAACGCACTTCATTGGGATATTTCCAGGATCTCTCACAATTGGGTTTCCCGAGCTTCACTGATGATGACGGGAATCTCTTGTCCAAAGAAGAGCTCAAGCCGGCCTGGCTCCAGTTTGAAAGTGATGTTTCAGAGATAGATAACTGGGTGGAGCCAGTTCAGAAAAACAGATCACGGATTTTATTCTAAAGTATTGTCAAATTGCGGCTTGCCTGAATGATTTGAGCAAAAGGGCCAAACATGCCGACATAGGGCAAATTGATCAGTTCCATATTCTGGTCAAGGCACTGCAAGATCGCGAACCCTTCCAGAAGGGTGCATGGGCCCACATTCGCCGGACTATGGAGCGCATCCGTGATCGCCTTCCCCGGCCGTCAGAACAGGAGCAGGCGCTTGATGAAGAGGAGAAAGGAAAAGGAAAGGAGATAGCTGCAGAAGCACCCTCAGAAGGAGAAGAGCAGATGGAAGAAGGGACCGGAGGCAACTCTGGCCCAATGGATCAAGGCTGAGGGTCCGTGCACCGAGGCGAGCTCGTTACCCCGCGAGCCGCCAGGAATGTTGACAATTTTGTCACATTGCTTGAAGGGGTAGAGGAAGACTAAAATTTTGTAAAGTATTTTCTTATTTTTCATGAATTTGTTCCCTTGCTTTTTATTGTATTTCAAGGCATTACAGCAATTTTGGTTTCCATTTTTGCCCCCCTTGTATATAATCCATGTATATAAGAACTTCGCCAACAAAACAGGGTAAGATAAGAAGCTTCGCTGAAAAAAGAGAAGGAAAGGGGCAGCTTCGCAAAGGAGGAACAGGAAAGCCTAAGTTCGAGCCCGGAAAATTTCTAAGGCATGGAAGGAGCTTCGCTCGCGAAGCTGCCAAAGCACCTACTTCGGGTAGAAAAGTGGCGAAGCTGCAATTGTGAGTTGCCAAGATTTTCTAAGTCAGCGGGGTCACTTCGCTAGAATTTTAGCGAAGCATTCACTTCGGCCCTCTCTTCTAGCGAACCATTTCATTGGCAGGTGCTAGTTCGCTCCAGACCCTAGCGAAGCATCCACTTCGGCCATTCCCTCAGCGAAGCTCCCAATCGAACCCTTGCTTCGTCGAAGAGCCAGGAAAAGAAAAGGAAAATGTTCTAAGGCAGGGAGCCAGCTTCGGCCAAAATCTCTCCGAACTGCCATCTTTTAGATGGTTCGCTGCGAAGTAGTTTCATAGCCCGTTGCCAGCAGTCAGCCGCTTCGGGCAAATCCTTTGCGAAGCAACATTTTTGCTCACCTCCCAAGCGAAGCAATGTAGCTAGAGGCCATGCCTTTCACAAGAAGCATCCACTTCGGCCTAAACACCTAGCGAAGCTATTTTCAAGGGCGCTTTCGGGCGAACCATCAACACTTGTTCCCTTGCTTCGGCCCAAGTCCATTGCGAAGCGACGCTCTGATTTGAAATCTGGCGAAGTTCCTCCCAGGGCACAATCAACGATGGCGCTTCTTTCAAGGAGCACACATTCCAAGGCCGGGTATTTGTTCAAAGCATTTGAGTGTTTCATAAATGCGATCTTTCTCACCCGAAAGACCCGGTATCCATTTGAGGCAATAGGATGGGAGGTATCAGTTGCAGAGGATGGCCAGCACAACTTGTGAAGCCACTCGAGCACCCCACCCCGGAGCAACCCAGGACAGGTCAGCGGCTCATAAATGCAGAGTTTCCCCGTCTAACGCGGCCCTGTAACTAATTATAGAAATGGGATGTGAGGTTTCATTTGCATAAGAAGGCGAGCGCGATTTTTTCGGCCGCCGGGACGTCCTTGTAAACCCAGTTAATTAATGGCTCAGAGGGTCGGGTCCTCTATAAAAACCCCAGCATTGTAATGAAAAAGGGGGGGAACATATTGCTTGAAAACTGCTGTATCTTGATTTTTTGCAATCGATATTAAGAACTTTGGGCTCCATTTCTCTCTTGTATGCTGCCTTCTGTGATTATTTCTGCTATTCTGTTTCTTCATTTGCATACTGTAATTCTGCATCTTGGATTTAGGTGTGTGATTGGGGACAGAACCCTGGAATTCTCCTGGAGGATACATAGGGGAGAAAACGCTGTGTTAGTTTCCTTGTATGCTGCCTGTGGTTAGTGTTTCTGCTATATTCATGTATTTTCCCAACTGCTGTAATTCTGAAATCTGGATTTAGGCGTAGGAAGATAGGTGGATCCTGGAGCTCTTCCAGAGGATACATAGGGAAGCTAGCATGGTGTTCATTTATGTTTTATTCTTTGTATTTATTGCTGCTACTTCAAGGTATTAGTTAGTGATCGTGTTGCTGGTTCTTCCCCTATAAATCTGTTATTTACATTTCTTTCCGCACTCTTTTAATCTCTTTCCTGCACTCTTAGCTCAAAACCCCAGGAGTTTAGTAAAGGAGTCGGCCTTCTCCGGAGATTGGCACCGAGGGCATCTCTTCCCTCCGGCCTTTCAATGTTGGTCCAGGTCTAGGGCGCATATACGTACAAAATCCTTTCTTGTGGCAGATTTGTGACCAACAATAACTTGTCTCATGGACACTTGAAGGGATGTGATCAACACCTTGTAGGAATGTGGCAAAGCTCTCAAAATGACTGAACTCAAGAGCTTATCCTCTACGGTTTCTCCCAAAGCATTCAAGTTGGACTTCAATTCTGCCACTCTACATAGGAACCATTCTACTAATTCACTAGACTTCATACTGAGAGTATGAAGTTGGGATTGAAGGTTAAGAATGGTGGATTGATTCTTCCCTTCATATATGGTAACTAATGCATCCCAAGCATCTTTGCTGCGTTTGTGAGGATTGAAAAGAACCTCTCCTCACTAGGTTCTTTGATTGCTTTTGGGCAGTCGATGAGTCGAACCTCCTTTTTCCGCTGTCCACGTGGCGTAGCTGGAGGGATCCAGGTCATCCAATGTCGATCCATGTGGCTTGTGGCTTGTGGCTTGTCTGGCACGTGTCCAGTCCACGTCAGCATCGAGTCCACGCGACCGTTCGATCCACGTTAGTGTCGAGTCACCGCCACATCATCGCCTTGATCCGCGTGCCCGACCGCCAAGTCAGCTTTGCCACGTCAGCCTCGATTCGCGTGCCGCTACGTCAGCAGTCACGTCAGCTGCGCGTCCAGTCCGGGTTGTCCAGGGGTCCCACTCTGGGATTTGTGCCCTGATCTGTCCGTTAGTCCGCTAGGGTCCCGCTATGGGATTTGTGCCCTGATCTATCTGTCCGTCAGTCCACTAGGGGTCCCGCTATGGGATTTGTGCTCTGATATGTCCGTTCGTCAGTCCGCCAAATCGTCCAACCACGCCTAGCACCTTCATTGCTTTGATACCATATAAGAGTAAGGTGAGCATTAATAATTGTATTGAGAATCAAGCAATAAATAGTACATGACCAATTGGTTCCCTAACCACCTACCCTAATCACTCGAGAATGCGCTTAACATCCATCTTGAGAATGCGCTTAACATATGATGTAATAAACATATAACAATCTACCCTAACATGGAGTATGGTTGGATAAACATATATTGGGTAAAAAACATCCTCCATGAGGGTTGTCTCATATGGCTTATGGCATTGTGGACGTTAAAATCTACTTTTTATCCTTTTCTTGAGATCTTTCATAAAGAGGTTTACCATGATGGTTTAGAAAAGTGAGCCCATGGTCACTCCTATTTGTTCATAGATCTCTCCTATGAAAGTAAAGAAAGGTGATTTGAGGTGTGATTCTACTAAACTTGCCATTTCTAGGTCTACTAATTTGTTTAAGTTGGTATTCTGGTAAATAGTTACACCATGTCAAAACACACTAGAAGGCCATTCTCTCTTCCTCATCACTTCTTTCGTTTGTTGACTAGGAGGGTTGGATCTTGCACAAAGTTGTCTTTCCTGCCAGTGGTTTGAATTTCCTTGCTAGAAACTTGGCCAAAGCATAAATAGACATGTCTCTAGTTTTGACAATTGGTTGGAGAGTGACACCTTGCTTGTGTTTTACCCTTTTTTTGAGATCTTTCATAAAGAGGTTTACCATGATGGTTGACAAAAGTGAGCCGATGGCCACTCCTATTTGTTCATAGATCTCTCCTATGAAAGTAAAGAAAGGTGATTTGAGGTGTAATTCTACCAAACTTGCCATTTCTAGGTCTACTAATTTGTTTAAGACTTTCATCGTTTCTTTTATGGGTATTTTGGTAAATAGTTACACCACATCGAAACTCACTAGAAGGTCATTCTCTCTTCCTCATATACTCTTTCGTTTGTTGACTAGGAGGGTTGGATCTTGCATGCACAGAGGTGTCTTTCTTGCCAGTGGTTTGAATTTCCTTGCCAGAAACTTGTCCAGATCATAGATAGACATGTCTCTAGTTTTGACAATTGGTTGGAGAGTTACACCTTGCTTGTGTATTTTAGTTACTCCAAAGATTCATGAAATATTGAGGTTGTGTGAGTTAAATCTTCTTTTTGTAGTATCATCCCTTGAGGACTACTTGATTGCTTTATTAACCATCATAACTATTCACATTAGTGGGTCTTCTGTTACTTTCCAGTAACTACAATTGCCTAAGAGATGGTCCATCATTTTGGCCTCGTAATATTTGGTCTTCATGATGATCATAACATTCCCTTTGTTAGCCTTTAGTATGGTAATATTATTTTCTTATTTTAACTTCTTTGGGGCCAAGTGTTCCTCCTGTAAGATATTTTGTTTCTTGGGAGGTCTTAATCTTTTAAAATTATTCAGTATTCTTGTCATATTCTCTTAGCTTCTTTTGGAAAGTGTTTGATACTCGCTTCCCTAATACTAAGTATATCTTCATCAAGAATGCCTCTTAGAGCCACTGCAAAGCCTTTCTTTAGAAGTTTATTGTGTTATTGTCAAGAGCTAGGTTTGAAAGGTTCATGACATTAGTAAACATTTTGTCACATTCCTGAAGGTAAGTGTTGGTCACAAATCTGCCACAGGAAAGGATTTTGTGCGTATACGCGCCCTAGACCTGGACCAACATTGAAAGGCCGGAGGGAAGAGATGCCCATTGTGCCAATCTTCGGAGAAAGGCCTTCTCCTTTACTAAACTACTGGTTTTTTTTAAGATGAGAGTGCAGGAAAGAGATAAAAAGAGTAGGGTGCAGGAAAGAAATAAAAAGAGTAAGGGAAGAAATGTAAATGGTTGATTTAAAGGGGAAGAACCAGCAGCACGATCACTAACTAATAGCTTGAAGAAGCAGCAATAAATACGAAGAATAAAACATAAATGAACACCATACTAGCTTTCCTATGTATCCTCTGGACGAGTTCCAGGATCCACCTATCTCCCTACGCCTAAATCCAGATTTCAGAATTACAGCGGTTAGGAAACGTGTGAATATAGCAGAAACACTATCCACAGGCAGCATACAAGAAAACTAACACAGCATTTTCTCCCCTATGTATCCTTCAGGAGAATTCCAGGGTTCTGTCCCCAACCACACACCTAAATTCAGGATTCAGAATTACAGTACGTAAATGAAGACAAAATAGCAGAAATAATCACAGAAGGCGGCATACAAGAGAGAAATGAGGCCCAAAGTTCTTAATATCAATTGCAAGAATCAAGTTACAGCAGCTTTCTAGCAAAAGTTCCCCCTCCCCTTTTTTCATTACAATGCCAGGGTTTTTATAGAGGACCCGACCCTCTGAGCCATTAATGCGCTGGATTCGGAAGTACGCCCTTGGTAGTTACAAAAATCTGCGCCCATCCCCTTCCGTGACTGAGATTTCACATTCATTTCCACAATTAGCAACCATGGCCGCATCAGCCGGGAAACCTGCATTTATGAGCTGTTCGACCTGTCCTGGGCTGCTCCGGGTGAGGTGCTCGAGTGGATGCACAAGTTGCCCTGGCTTTTCTTCTGCAACTGATAGCTCATATCCTATTGCTACAAATGGGCACCGGGTCTTTCGGGCAAGAAAAACGCATTTATGAAACACTCAAATGTCTTGGAAAAATACCCGGCCTGGGGATGTGTGCCCTTGAAGAAAGCGCCCTCGTCGGTTGAGCCCTGGGAGGAGCTTCGCTGAATTCTGGTTCGGGGCTTTGCTTCGCAGCAGGTGTGGGCCGAAGCGTGAATGATGATCATGTGCTTCGCCCGAAGGGACCTTTAAAAACGGCTTCGCAAAGTTCTTATGCCGAAGCGGATGTTTCCTGCAAAAAGCATGGCCTCTAGCTATTTACTACTTCGCCAGGGATGTGGGCTCAATGCCGCTTCGCTAAGGATTTTGCCCGAAGCGGCGGATGGTCGTCAACGGGCTACAGACTACTTCGCCGCGAACTACTTCAAAAACGGTTGTTCGGAAAGGTTTTGGCCGAAGCTGACTCCTGCCTTAGAATATTTCCTTAACTTTCGGGGGGAGCAAGGCCTTGGATGGGAAAGCTTCGCATAAGAGGTGGCCAAAGTAGATGCTTTGCAACGGCCTGAGGCGAAGTGGAATTCGCCGGAGAAATGGTTTGCCAAAGGAGGGGGCCGAGGCGGGTGCTTCGCTCAAATTTTAGATACCACAGACTTAGAAAATTTCGGCAATTTACAATCGCTGCTTCGCAAAATTTCTGCCCGAACTAGATGTTGTGGTAGCTTCGCCAGCGAAGCTCATTCCATGCCTTACAAATTTCTTAGGATTTTACCTAGACTCTCCTGTTTTCTTTCTGCGAAGCTGCCCTCCTCCTTTCTCCTGCGAAGCTCCTTAGCCTGGTTTGTTCTGTTGGCAAAGTTCTTGCTTGCATGAATTATGTACAAAGGGGGGCAAAAATGGGGCCAAAATTGCTGTAATGCTTGAAATAGACAAAAAGAAACAAGAAAACAAACTGAGAGAATTCTTTACAAGATTTAGTTTTTTTTTCTACCCCTTCAAGTAATGTGACAAAATTGTGAACAGTAAGCACCATAAGAGATATTGAAACATTGAAAAATAACTTATACGGGCAATGATTATAGAAGTTAAGCCCTTTTTTATCACATTTATTGCCCCCTTGAAAAGTAGGCAGACATGATGCTCCTGAAAACAAAGAATCATATCATGCATTTTGATGTGGGTGGAATTTGTTTAGTGTGTACAAACCTATATTACAGGAAACTCCTGGGGTTTGACCTCCCCTTTTTTCAGAAAACGTTTTGAAGCAGAAACTTTTTGAAAACTCTAGGAAACTTGTCATTTAGACTTTCCACCTTTGTTAACATTTCCAATGGGTGTTTCCTTTCATCTTGTGGCATTTTGAAAAAAGATAAGTCTAATGGGATTTTCGAGGGGTTGTTTGGGCCTTGAATGAGATCTACATGTAGCTTGCATGTCCCCCTTTAGTAAAAATATCTCCGTTGAAAAACAAAAATGTCGTAAATGGTGAAAAAAACATACAAACGAATATATGAAACAAGTTGGAATCAAAGAAGCAACAGACTATTGCTTTTGCATTCTACAATTTGTTTTTTATCTTGTAAGAAATAACATTGCATAACAGAGAAAAAAAAATGTTGGCATATGGATTCCAGATATCTATGGTTTTCTGAGTTATTTATTTATTTATTTTATATAGGCTTTTCCTTTTCTGTTTCTTTGATTCCAAGGGGTTTCTGTTTTGGAAACCATGTCTTTCCAAGTCTAATGCACCTCAGGCACAAACACTTACTTTCCCAAGGTACTTGTTTTCTTGGCACTTTAATAAGTCTTGCAAGGATATGAACCTTATAATTTTATGGTTACCTCATTACTTATAAATTAAGAGCAACTTTGTCTTTGTAAACAATACCAGTCTTAAAAATATGTTCTGAAACAACCTCTTTACAACTTTGTGAATTGTAATGAATTACCATCTTTAGAATGTTTCAACCATAGTAGAGAAACTCAGACTTGGCAAAAACTCGGCAAGGCTGAATTAGGACTCGGACTCGGACTCGGCAAAAAAATTCAGAAAAACTCGGCAAAAAAAAAACCGAAGAAAATGCAATCTTTCATTGAGAAAAAAGTTTTTTTCATGTATATCACAATTAATTAACATTATACAAACCCAAAATTAATTTTGTAAGTGATACAACCTTAAACTACACATGACAGTGACAAAACACACTTCAATTAAAGGAATTTTAATGCCTCCAAAATTCAAATACTCTTGTATTGCTCATGATATAAAAAGCTACAAATTACAAAATGTGTCAAAATGCCTCAATAGGCCCACTATCTAGTGTCTTGCAACGCCTTTGCCCTTTGTGCTAGTAGAAGATCTAGTCCTCACTGTTTCCCTTCCTGTTACTCCTCCCCCTCCTCCCTCCCCTTCAGTCCCTTGAGTCACTATAGACTTTGACTATTATTATTCCTTTACCTACATGGACCGGTTGCGTCATGTTCTCCCCAAGGTGTCTTCTCTTTCCGATGTTTCTGATCATTCTGCTTGCTTGGTCCAAACTATTTGGAAGGCTGCTTTGGAATCATACCCCCACACTATTCGTCCTCCCCCTCGTCCTCGTCCCCTTGGTCATTGCCCCATGAACATCTGGTATGATGAGGAATGTAAGTCTGCCCACCGAAGGTTGAAATATGCCATTCGAAATCCTTCCCAGCCCCATGCCATTTCTCACAAAGACTATAGGATGCTTCTTCGAAATAAGAAGCGTCTCTTCCTCTCTCGGCATCGACTTGATCTTATCCACTCCTTTCAGCAATCTCCTAAATCCTTCTGGCGCCTTATCCTCCCCCGTGATCGGATTACTCATGGGATCGATATTTCCTCCTGGACCATCCATGCCTCTTCCCTTTATACCATCCCAAATAAGCCTCGTATTTCTGTTCCCTCTCCCCCCTCTTCGTGCCACCTCTTTTCTACCAGTCTTGTCAGGCAGGCTATCTGGAAACTTTGTACAAGCAAAGCAGCAGATTTGGATGGGTTACAAGCGGAATTTTTGAAGCATGGTATTGACCCTCTTGTTGGGCCCCTTGCTGATCTCTTTAATCTTGCTGTCTGTTCTGGGTTTCCTGAGTCCTGGACTCAGCATATCATTCACCCCATTCATAAGGCAGGTGATCCCCATGAACCCAATAACTATAGGACTATCATGATTGGGCATATCTTTGCCAAGCTCTATGCCACAACATTGGATGTGCTTCTCTCTCGAAGGTTGGAGGAGGGGGTTTCAGGGCTCTTGGCCAAGCTGGTTTTCGACAAGATCATCAGACCACAGATCACATTCTAGTCCTCAGAGCTATTATTGAGGAGACGCGTTCCAGGTCCTCAAAGGTTTATTGTTGCTTTGTAGACTTCAAGAAAGCTTTCGACACGGTGCCTCGACATTTACTTCTTGAGAGGCTTTGATCAATTGGCATCTTTGGGCAACTTTTGACAGCGGTTACACGGTTATATGAGACTGTGAAAGGTCAGTTTCGCTCCCCTCAAGGGCTTTCAGCCAATATTCTTAGCACCATAGGAGTGAAACAGGGATGCCCCCTTTCGCCGACACTTTTTGGGATCTTTATCGACGAGCTTGAGACTTTTATCAGGGAGAACGCTCACCCAGAGGATGGTTGCCTTCTTCACCATGTGTTGATTTCTATTCTCCTCTTTGCTGATGATGTTGTTCTTTTGGCCTCATCCCCTGAGGGGCTTCGGCGTCATCTGGACACACTTGCCGCTTTTTGTGACTCGAGACAAATGACAGTGAATCTTTCTAAGACCAAGGTTATGGTATTCAATACTACCAAAGAGGCCCTATACCATCTCCACTTCCTTTTCCAGGGCCAGGAGGTTGAAATCACCACCTCTTATGTGTATTTGGGGGTTCTTTTCACTGGTCCCACTTTTGGTATGAAACCCGCCGCCCAGGTTCGGGTGTGTAAGGGGTATGCAGCTCTGTCTTTGCTAGAGAGGAATTGCTTCAAAGCACATTTTCAGGATATACCTGTGAAGATGAGGATCTTTGACGCTTTGGTCAAGCCAACTATTACTTATGGGTCAGTGGTTTGGGGCCCTAGTCTTGGCCCGACTGAGTGGTCACGGGTTGAACGAGTGCAGACACTCTTTCTTCGACGATTCATTCGTTGCAAGGGAACAGTCCCTCGTTCTATTATTCTGGCAGAGTTTGGGGCTTCTCCTCTCCAGCTTGAGATTATCTTCCTGATTATCGGTTATCTTCACAAGATTCGTACTTTCGGAGATACCCCTGAGGGTTGCAGGCGATACCCTTACCTCGCCCTTCGCTCCTCGATGGAACTCTCTCCGAGTTCTTGGAGAGGCCGGAGAAGCTGGTATTTTCAGGTTTCTACTATCCTGGCCAGCATTCAGATACAGATAGACAGGCTGCCCCCTTATTCTTTGGGGGTTCTCCCCCCTCTCGGCTTACTAAGGAGAAGATGCTCCACGAGATTCGGAAGGATGTTAGTCTCCAGTACACCAGATGCACATGGATCTCTCTTGTTGCCCCTCTTTCCCCCAAGTTGTCTTTCTACCATGAGCACTTCTTACAGATACAGGAGGGCAGAATAGTTCCTCCACAATACCTTCAGCAACACACAATGCATAGACTTCGGATCACTATTGGGCAACTCGGGGGTGTGTTCTCATCAACTCCGGATTGAGTTAGATCACCATCTTCCGATGGAGGAGCGGATTTGCTTGTTTTGCTCCTTGGGTGAAGTTGAGACCCTGCATCACTTCATTTTTTGTTGTCCCATTTATTATGAGATCCAGGGTAGGTTCCATTGCCTTTTCAGGGACAACTCTCTATGTGTTTCTACCTTCTTCAGATACCCGGACCAGCGTTGTCTCACACTCTTTCTTAGGGAGATAACTCAACTTCGACGACATAAAATTTCTCCAAATGGATCTCACCCTCCTCAACATCGGCTCATCACAACATACTTCACCAACTCCGACTGACCAGGTGACTTCGATCGAAAACGTCCCACACCATCCAGTTTGAACAGAAGCAGGGTCACTAGACAGCGCACCAACAGTTTGTCAGGGTTCCGAACTAGCAATGGGCAGAGACATATCATGGACTTCTTCAACTCCGGTACTTCGGCCTCGATTGTTAGGAGAGATTAGTTTTTGGGGATTCTCGAAGCTTGCCCCTCCTGGTCTGCTCCCTCCCCCCTTCTTCTCTCTCTCCATTCTTCTTGGCATGCACTTCTCTCTGTTGGACTGCAGCCCTCCCCCCCTCTGCTCTCCCTTTTCTTTTCTTTTCCCTTTCTCTTTGGCCCGTTTGTTGAGTTTGATCTTGTATTTTTCTTAGTTATTTTCTTTGTTGGGCTTTTTAGCCTGCTAGCTGGCAGTCATTATTGTACTTCTTATAGTCCCTTGGGTCTTATTTTGGCCCACTACGGACATTAATAATATTTCATTTCATTTCATTTCTCTCTTTGTACCTGTGCCCATTTAAAGTTAACTGTATTGAAGCATGCTGCATGGGTGGTTTAAATGGCCCACTACTTATAGGATTTCTTTCTAAAATTGGATCAGCCTGAGAAATGTGATTGGATGAGTGTCCATTAGAATGTCCAATCACTCTGTTGTTGAACTAACAAACTGTATAGGGCTCAAATAGTCAAAAGTGAAGAAATTTATACTGTGTTCAAAACTGAGACCATCTCTATACTGAGTGTCACTGAATTCCTCTCAAGGACATCTATGTGTACTGGTCTATCGTGGTAACTCAACTATCTGTTTTTACAAATTTGGTGAGCCTATATTTATCTGGGTGCTTTCATCTTTACGAACACATACTAAGAGGTTTTCCTTGAGGCGCATAATTTCTTTCTGAAGATTCAGTTTTTCCATTTGCAAGTCAAAAGTTGCTTCTTCAATTAATTGGATCTCTGAATCCATGGTTACTAAGTTTCCAGCTCAGAAGTAGTCTACTCCCTGGCCCTTTGGTAGAACAGTAGTGTAAAAATTTTTACCAGGAAGATGTCTTTTCCTGAAATAATGTTTTGTATAGGATACTGTTGCCACATTTTGCACGGGGTGCCATGTCTTCATTTTTATGTAAGTATGCTGCTCTCCCTTCCTTTCTCCACTATCCCCTTTCCCTTTCTCCACTATCCCCTTTCTCCCCTTTTGTCAGTTTCATTCCCTTCATTTCCCCTTTTTTCCTCTTTTACTTTCTTCGGTCAATTTCCCAAAAAAGAGCAAAATGCCCCTAAAAATTCTAAGTACAAGAGCGCAACCCGACTTCGCAGCGAAGTCGGGGTGCGCCCTTAAGTTTGAGCGCACTCGGGGATGCGAAGTGCGGAAAATGATCGAAATTTGGCTAAGTGCAAGAGCGCAACCCGACTTCGCAGCGAAGTCGGGGTGCACTCTCATCTTCATGCGCACTTGGGAAGCAGTGGACCCCCGAAATTTCTAAGTAACAGAGCGCAACCCGACTTCGCGCGAAGTCGGGGTGCGCTCTCATCTTCATGCGCAGTCGGAGCGGTGAGCAAAATGAGCTAAGTGTTGGGTGCGCAACCCGACTTCGCAGTGAAGTCGGGCTGCGCCCTCTT
Organism: Wollemia nobilis; assembly: GCA_028583015.1. Lineage (NCBI taxonomy): Eukaryota > Viridiplantae > Streptophyta > Pinopsida > Araucariales > Araucariaceae > Wollemia > Wollemia nobilis. The sequence goes on along the minus strand of JAQPPZ010000754.1, from coordinate 12,149,934 downwards.
ACTTGTGCGCACTCGGGCAGGATGTTGCAAGCAGCCCAAAAATTGTCTAAGGCACGGAGGCCTCCCCAACTGCGCTGATTCCCCCTTGCGCTGTTTAATTGCGCTCCAATTCCGGGCGAAGTCGGACATGAAAGAGAGACTGTCTTTCAAGGCAGATTCGTCCCTTATCAGATTTTGACAAGTGTCTAGCCTCGGGATTCGAGTCGAAGATGTGACGGGGAAAGGGCAAGCGTGAGCCAAATTATTATACCGCAGCTACCCTCATTCAAGCTGACTCAAAGTTTCATCTACCGCAGCTACCCGCATTCAAGCTGACTCAAAGTTTCATCTACCGCACTGCCACGTAGCTGCCAAGTTTTCAGGTGGACCTTGCTGCAAGTACAGTCCATATCTGCAGAGGTCAACATCAGCAGCTCTTTTGCCGCTTTTGTCAGCTTTGTCAGCTATTGTCAGGTCTGGGATCCTGTGCCCGGAGGTGTAATTGGGGGGAAATTGCGCTATAAATAGCTGCACCATATCATTGTAAAGGGGTGGAAGGGGGATATACTGCTAGGGAACCATTGTAGCTGTACGTTTGCTTTTGAATACAAGATACACTTGGCTCTATTGATTGTTCTTGTTCTTTATGCTTCCTTTACTTAGCATTTTTGCCTCATGTTGCTTATGTTATTGCTTATTGTTATTCTGCTATCTGGATATCGGTATTTGATAATTAAGTATTCCTGGAATGCATAGTTAGAGGAATACATAGAATGAATGAGTAGTTTCTGTAATGTATTCTATATTTAGTTGCTGTTAGTAGTGGTGATTGATAGTTGTTGTGCTGCTTATCCTCCCCACCCAACACAAATCACATTTATATTTCTTTCCGCATTTCTAATTTCTTTCCTGCACTCTGAGCTTAAAACCACTTGAGAAAACATATAGGAAGCCGGCCTTCTCCGGAGATTGGCACGGAAGGCATTCCTTCCTTCGGCCTTTCAATCTGCTAGGCGAATCTAGGGCGCATTGCACTAAATCCTATCCTAGTGGTAGATTCGTAACTAACAGTTTCTCTGGCACGCCCGGTGGGACCTGAAAGTTTCCCACCCAAAACAGAATCAAAGCATTGGTGTTCACTTCATTGTTGTTAAATCAGAACACCTAGCGACTCTGCAAGTACCTGAATATTCTTTGAGTCCGTGAGATCGGTCCAAGCGCCTTCATGCATACAAGAAGATGGAGAGCAAGGAATCCGGGAAACCAGCCTGATCTCTACGAAATTGACATCAACGCTCCGGGAGAGCGCGTAAGGTTGGCTGACTACCAAGCTCGCATAGGCGAATCCGAAACCGAAGTCGAAGAGGCCGAAGTTGAAGAGCAATCTACATCTTCGGACGACACCGATACCGAGTACACGACCGGAGGGGAAGAAGACATGGTTGCTCAGCAAAATGATGACGACCTCTTCCCAACGGTTGACTCCACGGGGCCCTTGGCCCTAGTCGGACAAGAGGTTGTACCCCCCGTTGCCTTGAAGGCCATCCCTACTTATGATGGCTACGGCAAAACGGCATATGAGCACATCCAAGACATTTTGGCCTTGGCTGCGCTACACTCTATTACAAATGAGAGTGTCAAGACCCGTCTATTGGCTCTTTCTCTGAGGGGGAAGCTCCTCTATTGGTGGAGATCTTTGCCAGAAGGATCTATCACGGGGTGGCCTCTGTTGGCAGGCAAGCTCGTAAAAGGATGCAACGAGTCTGCCGATCCCTCTTCATTATTGCATCAGTTTCAGAGTATCCAACGCCACCCACAAGAGGAGGTATCAGACTTCAACATAAGGTTTGCGAGGTCTTGGAAAAGAGTACCTCGCGAACTACGACCTTCGGCGGGTCAAGCGGCACACTATTACTTGAGGTCTTTCAATTCGGATATCTGCCTACTTCTTAAGATAGCCCGAGTCGATACCTTCCCTGCCCTATACGAAGCTGCCCAACAAGCAGAATTAGACATAATCTCCATAGGCAGACTTCCACATAGAGTGCAGCCCCCCATTTATCCTGATTTTCCTCAGTCCCAGTATCCATCGGCCTCTGGTGTGATGCCATCCTCCTCAAGTCAGCACCCCCAGCAGCCATGGAATCCAGCACCAGTTATAAACCCCTACGGTCCGCCTCAGATTCATTATCCTAACCCACCACCTCCGCCTCCGCGAGTATCCCGCACTCCCAGCTCCCCCTCATTACGCGGCGTATTCTGCACCCCCGCCATTAGTCGCAATACCTCCGCGACCCGGCTGGCGCCTGCAGATAATGATATTCGAATAAAATCCTCCAAGAGGTACGGGCTCTGGCCTCTGGGTATCATACTATTTCCAACGATATGACGATAATGAAGAAGAAGCAAGCCCAGATGGAGTTCCTTCCAAGGAGACCACATCCTCCCTCGGCACTAACAAAAGATCAAGCTGCACAAGCTCAAAGACACCCCCCGGCAAGGAATGCTGCCAATGAGGCTCAACCTGGCACTTCTGACCAGGTTAACTGGTGCTCCACGTGCAACGATCCACACTCAGAAGAGGGTTGCACGCTGCATCAGCATTATCTTCAGACCCTTGCGGGCAGCGCCATAGAGGATGAAGCATACATGATCCTGGACGATGAAGGCAACTTTGCGGTCCCAGAAGAAGATCCTGCGTTGCTCTTGACCAAGGAAGGCAAAAAGCCCATTGAGGCTGCCACGGCCCAAGCAAAGCCGTTGAAGGTATACGCCGAAGAGAGAAGCCACAACCTGCTGGGCTACCACCTGACAAGTCACCTTGGCCTCCTACAGCCAAAGAAAGGTTCCCTACGCTCAAGGCTCCCGCGGTGAAAGCTCCCGCAACCCAACCTCTAGCCGAAACAAAGGAACAAGCTCAAGAGAAGCTGAGATATCCGTCGCTGACGAAGAGACAGAGAGTCGAAGCCACGCAGCAATACCGGACCAAGTATGAGCCAGCAAAAGAAATAGAGGGAGCCAACACTTCAACCTACAATATAGTTGATGAGCTAAAGAGGACCCCTTCGAAGATAAGTATGTACGAGGCTCTTCTGCTCCCAGGGCAAGTTGATCTGCTGCAGGAATCCTTGAAAAGCATAAAATACGGAAAGCCGACGCAGCCTACTGTGTTAGCTCAGCCCTTGACAGTTTCCGCCACCGGAAAAAACAGGCCACCTCCTTTCTATCTGTCATTACGGATGGAAGGCTATATAGTACACAACTGCATGGTGGATTCTAGTGCTTCCACGACTGTCATGCCGAGAGTCGTCTGCGAAGAGATCGGTATGGAATATACAAGGAGCAGCCAAGGTGTGCTGCAGCTAGACGGCACCCCTGTCAAGACAGTTGGTGTCATCAAGGATATCCCGATCCGACTGCATAAAGCCCTCGACATAGTGGTCATACAGGAAGTCGTTGTGGTCGACTTGGAACCCTACTTCGGCATGTGCCTCTCCAGGGAGTTCACTGCAAAGCTGGGTGGATATCTGTCTCTCGGATTACTCACATATGGAAGTGCCCTTCAAAGGAAGGAGACTAAAGATCTATAATGAAAAGCCTTCCACATTTCTAGTAGAGAAGATACCCGGAGAAGAGCCACAGAACGGCATGGTCCAGTTGACAACTGAAGAGCTGGTAGTGGTTGATATGACAGAAGAGGCCCTTGAGTCGTTACAAGTGGAGGATGAGTTCTCCTTGCTAGACTTCAACGCCATGATTGAGACCGAGCAAGGTTGTTACTCCGTCACCCAGCCTGAAAGACTTGACCAGTCAGCAAGGAAAGAGGTTGGACCCGCACCAGAAAAGCTATGGAAGTTGTTCTTTGATGGCGCCCGATGCAAAAATGGCGCCGGTGCGGGTGTACTCTGGTTTCCCCGTCCGGAGTCCAGAAGGACTACACTTACGAGACGGCTTGGAGCTGTACTAATAACGCAGCGGAGTATGAAGCTTTGTGCTTGGGTTTGAGAAAGGCAGAGAGACTGGGGGTGAGACATTTGCAGATCTTTGGCGACTCAGAGCTGGTGTGCAACCAGATTACGAATAAGTGCGCCTCCAAGAAGCATTACTTCAAGGCGTACTATAATCGTGTCTGGGACCTGATGGAGTCATTCGACTCTTTGAATGTCAAAGCCATATCACGTGAGAAGAATAAACATGCTGACATTCTGGCGTCTGTTGGAGCCAGGTACGTTCCGATTGATGACATTGTCCAGAAGCCGAAGTCGGTTCGTACCATCTACAGGCCTTCTGTGCCTGATAAAGACACCCACTGGCAGGTGTTTGACTGTGACGAGGATATCGTCACTTTTTTGATTAACGAAGCAAGTACTATAGAAGGTAGAGACCCTGATGACGAGCAGTACGAGGGGTTGATACAGTTAAAAAACAATCATGTCCCAAAAGGACTGATTACCCTAGAGAGTCTCTTTGATCAGAACGATAGGGCAATATCCCACAGAATCAAAGTAGACCCCAAGCAGTACGTGGACCTGGAACTGGAACCTGGAAAAACAATCAAGGTCGGGACGGACTGCACTGAAAAGGAACTGGAGCAGATCAGATCTTTATGCGGAGAGTTCCCTGATATTGTGGCCTGGTGCTACCAGGACTTGAAGGGGTATGACAGAGAGATGATCCAGCATACTATAGAGCTGGAAGATAATGCAAGACCTTTCCGGCAGAAGCAAAGGGCAGTGAACCCAAAAATTGAAGCTATGATGAAAGCAGAGCTCTTAAAGATGTTGGAGGCCAAAATCATCTACCCCATCAAGCACTCATCTTGGGTTGCGAATTTGGTCCCTATGAGGAAAAAGAATGGAGACATCCGCCTCTGCGTGGATTTCAGAAACCTCAATCAAGCTTCACTGAAGGATCATTATCCGCTTCCCCAAATTGATCAGATCCTCCACATCGTTGCTGGAGCACAGAGGTTCTCTCTCTTGGACGGATTCTCTGGATACAACCAAATATGGGTAAAGGATGAAGATCAGCACAAGACAACGTTCACCACCAAATGGGGAACGTTTGCATATCAGCGCATGCCCTTCGACCTGTCTAATGTCGGCGCTACGTTTCAAAGAGCTATGGACTTGGCGTTCCGGGAGTTGCTCAATAAGGTCATTGTCATCTACTTGGATGATATGACTGTATTTTCACACAAGAGAGAGGACCACACTTTCCACTTGCGGCAAATATTTGAGAGATGTCGTGAATTCGGCATTTCCATCAACCCGAAGAAGTCAGTTTTCGCGGTAAAGGAAGGTAAGCTGCTAGGACATGTCATTTTCGAGAAAGGCCTTGCAGTGGATCCTGACAGAGCAGAAGCCCTCCTCCGCTTACCCATCCCAGTCGACAAGAAGGGGTTACAATCATTCTTCGGCCAAATCAACTTCGTGAGGAAGTTCATACCGGACTTTGCACAAGTAATTAAGCCCATGGCCGAACTCCTAAAAAATAATGCCGAATTCTTGTGGACTGACGAAAGAAAAAAGGCCTTCATAGAGATCAAGGCCAAAATCGCACAAGCTCCGGTGTTGATAAATCCAGATTATTCCAAGGATTTCATCCTGTACGCGGTGGGGGAACCCGAGAGTTACGCTGCAGTCCTGACTCAGAAGGGAGATGATGGCGAAGAACGCCCCATAGCGTTCTTAAGCCAGGTGATTCAGCCACATGAAGAAAAGTATAATTTTATTGAGCGGCAGGTGCACGCAGTCATGAAATCCCTCAGGAAGTTTAGGCACTTTGTCTCCCAGAGCCGGATAACTATCTTCGTGATACATCCGGACGTCAGGAATTTCATAGTACAAGGGGAGCCAGGTCACAAGAGGGCAGGATGGATAGCCAAAATCCAAGAATTTGACATCGAGGTACGGCCAATGAAGCTGATCAGAGGCCGAGCCTTGTGCCAAGAGCTGGCTCGAAGCGCTGCAGCTGAAATCTCTGTTTGCCAGTGGGAAGATCCGATAGCAGAAACTAACCTTGCCAACTCCTTATCAGAGGAAAGTGATTGGATGAATGACCTGGTGCGGTATTTTAGCATAGGGAGATGTCCAGATCATCTCAATGCCTCACAAAGAAGGAGGTTTAGGCTAAACGCCTTGAGATATGTACTACGCCCCGAGGGGCTGTATTTCAAAAATATTGACGGCATCCTGTTGCGATGCGTCAGAGAAACGGATAAACCAAAGGTCCTCGGAGAATTCCACTCTGGGATGCCTGGGGGACATCATTCAGGAGGCCTACGGCCTTAAAAATTATCAGAGTCGGGTATTATTGGCCCACTCTCTTCACAGACGCACATGCGGTCTATGTTAAATGTGAAAAATGCCAAAGGTTCGCTGGCAGGAACAGAAAGGCACCCTTGCCCCTCTAGCCAATTCAAGCCGAGACTCCGTTTCAGCAGTGGGGTCTAGACTTCATCGAGGCCATCACGCCTAACTCTGCAGCGGGACATAAGTTCATCCTTACAACCACCGATTATTTCACTCGGTGGGCAGAGGCGATCCCCACTAAGCACGCGGACCAAGAAACGGTCATTGGGTTCCTTGAGAGCCTCATCACCCGTTTCGGGGTCCCGGAGGCAATAGTTACAGACAATGGTCGAGGGTTCGCAGGTGCTGTACTCATGGAGTTCACCAGCAAATACGACATCTATCACAAGATGTCCTCGAACTACTACCTGTTGGTTACGAATCTGCCATGAGGAAAGGATTTTTGGTTAATGCGCCCAGATTCGCCCACCAGCATGAAAGGCCGGAAGGAAGAGATGCCTTCCGAGCCAATCTCCGGAGAAGGCCGGCTCCTTTTGGGGAGCTTGATTTAAGCTAAAGGGAATAGGAAAGAAAATAAAGGAACGGAAAGAGACAAATGTACAGAAAGAGATTACAAATATGTCCAAAGGTTGGTGGGGGGGAACTAACAGTACGGGAACACACCAATCACCGCTACTTACTGCATACAAACACAGAGCATGACAAGGAACTGCAAAACCTAGGCGTACTTCCGATACACCAGCAGCGTATGCACGGCTTCAATAGCTCCCCTAGCAAACATTCCCTACAAGGAACTAACGACGAGGGATCGCATCAATCACCAGATACGTACACTGACAGGGGTAGAAAGTAAACCTAGAGATATCAGAGCCAGGTATATGTGTTAGGTAGAGAGTTTAACCGCACAGCTTCAATGGCTCCCTAGCAAACATTCCCTACAAGGAACTAACAGCAGGGGATCGCATCAATCACCAGATACGGGCCAGCAACGTCACACATAACTGATGGAACTGCTACCACATCTATTATGAATGCTTTAAATTATGAAGTACGAAGGTGCTTTAAGCAAGCAATGCTAGAGGAACCCGATCGCCAAATGCCGAAATGAATCAACGAGCCATGACACGGGTGGGCCTAAGGCATATAATGAAAGACGACATAAAAGAATAAAGACAGTAGAAACGGAACCAGGCATACGGATTGTATTCATAAGTAGAAGCACGGTTACAATAAGCACGATGGTTCCCTAACAAACATTCCCCTTCCACCCTTTTACAATGAATTTCAGATGGGCTTTTATAGCCCGAGTCCCACTCGTTACATTAATGGGCACAGAGTCCCAGTCAAACATGAGCTGACAGAAGCGGCGAAAGAGCTGCAAATGCTGACCTTTTGTCGGACTGGGCTGTACCCGCAGCATGGTCTTCTTGGAAGCTGGACAGCTACGTGGCGGAGTGCTGGGTAGAATCTTCAAGTCGGCAGGCTTGCTAGTAGCTGGAGCAGGTGGAACCTCAGATCAGCTTTGAATGAGGCTATTAACGCAGGCGGTGCAGGCAGCCCATGCCTATCCCTTTTGGTCGGCACGTCTTGGTTCAAATCCCGAAGCTGGACACTTGTCGGATGATGGGTTATGCTGTGTGACACATGTCTGCCTTAGAGGGCAGTCTATCCATCTTTGCTTGGGATCGGGGCTCCTTGGGATGCGTGGGCAGAAAACAGTGCAGTTGGGAAGGCCTTCACGCCTTGGTCAAATTCCGGGTTTGTTCCCCTACTGTACACCTGTCAAGGGCGCATTCCCGCTCCGTTGAGAAGTCGAACTCGCGCACGGCGAACACCGGTGTCCGCCGCCATATGGACCTGCTCCGGCATTTATCATTCTTTTTCGTCTTGACTGCCGGCTGCAAGGTGCGCCCAGAAAGTGGGGCGGAGTCGGACTTCGCACCGAGCGGGCGAAGTGCGCACTCGCACCGAAGCGGGCGAAGTCGCACTTCACACCAGAACCGGGCGAGTGCGAACTCGCCGGCGGCGGGGCGGGGCGGTGCGACCGCACCGGCGCGCCGCCGAAGTACGAACTTCGCACCCGCACTTAGCCAATTTCAGATAGAACTGCTGGAAAGCTGGAAAATCAACTGGGGAACTCCAAGGAAAAAAGGGGGAGAGAAAGAGAATGCGGGAAAGAAAAGGAAAGGGAGAGAAGAAGGAAGAAAAACGGGGAAGGAGGAAAAGAAGAGCAGCACTGTTACAAAACAATATTGAAGACATTGCACCCCGTGCAAAATGTGACAACATTTCTGGCGGCTCGCGGGGTGTCGAGCTCGCCTCGGCGCAAAGAATCCATGCCTTCATCCTTTGGGTGCAGAGGAACTTGCCTCCCCTGCCTTTTGCTGCTCTAACTGTTCTCCTTGCGGCAACTGTTCTTCAGATTCATCTTTGTCAGTTGCCCCCTCAAAATCTCCTTCCGAAAGCTCTCCATCTCCTGCTTCTGCCTCGCACATGCGAGTGTATGCCGTTTGGGCTGAACGCCAGGTTTCTGCTTCGAATGGCTTGCGGTCAGCTATATCTTCTAATGCTCCGTGGAAAGCAACGACCGCGTGCAGGTCGATGGTGAGGTATCTTTTCTCTAACTCCTGGAAATAGGAGCGGATCTTGGAATATCTGGACACCATCTGAGTGACCTGACTGTCTTGAATTGGCTCAGTCCAGCTATCAATTTCAGCTGTATCTGCTTCAAAGGACTGCCAATTCTTCTTTACCCGATCTAGGGTGAGGAGCTCGCCATTCTCAACAAAACCTGGGCACCCAAGTTCTGAAAGAGCGTGAAAGGGGGCCAGACAGATATCTTTTTCATGTCCGAATGCGTCAAGCATTCGTCTGGCCACTCTCACCTCTTCAACTTTTCTAAAATATTTGTGCAAGGTCACCCTTGCACCTGCCCATTCTGCAGCGAATGAGGACACGGGGGAAAAATGGAGGCCGTTGCGCTCGCGCTCCCGAAGGTTTATCGCCGAGTCCAGCCATTGCTTTGCTCGGCGCTCGGCCTCCTCTACCACAGGCTTTCCCTGGGCAGAAACTTCTTGAATCCTGGATGCGAAGTCCAGGACCGCCATCGCCTTAAAGGTATGGGGCTTGCATTCCCTCAGCAAACCAGCCCTCATTTCCTTAACTTTTGTCTTTGAAAAGACAGTCGCTTGAGATGTTTTTTCTGCAAGCTGCGACTGTGCTTGCTTCAAAGACTCCTGGAGCTGAGAAATCTGCTCCGAGGCTGCTTTCTTTTCGGTTGCGGCTTGTTGCTGAGAAGCGGCCAGCCGGGCTTTGAGTTCATCTGTTTCTCGCCGCGCCGCTTCCAGCTGCTCAGTGGACCTAGATAGGTCCTCTTCAAGTTGCCTTACTTTGTCCTGCAACGCGAAAAGTTCTTCCTGCTCCTCCAGACTCTTGACAAAGAGATTGTCAGCTTTGCGCATGATCGTCTGAATCTCATACTGTTTATCAATGTCATCAAAGCTTTTCTCCTTTGTCTGGAGCACGTAGTCCGCCTTAGTCATTTCTCGGAGAGGCTTCTTCACTATTGGGATTATTTTCTCCGTTGTAATCACTCTCCTTCCGAAATCATACTTTGCGCGTTTTGCCGGGGCGGCTATCTCTTCATGTCTCCTCCGCTTCTGGTCTTGGCGGAAAGAGACCAGAATACTCTACGGCTCTTGTTGCCAGGGGCAAGTCATCTGAGTTCTGGAGGTCGTCCATAAAATCTGGTTCCCCCAGCCTAGGGATCTGCTGAGACGTCTCTCCTGCGGGGATGGGATCAGGAGGAACCGGACAGACCTTGGAAGAATCGGTCGCTTGTGGGGGCGACCGGGAAATGGAAATGGGAGAGGCTGACACTGTGAGGGTTTGAAGCGGCTGAGGCGGAGGATGTGATGGTGAACGGACAGCCTCGGCACTAGCCTCGGGCGAAGGGTTTGGAGTTGTGCTCAGAGAAAGAGAGACGTTAGGGTTCTGAGCAAACTGGTCGAAAGAATGGGGGCCGCTAGAAGGACGCGGAGACGGGGAGGAGGATGTGGTCATGGCTCGCCCAGATTGAGCGGGGGACTGAGTGGAAGTAGAACTGGGTGAGACTAGAGAGACGGGGACAGCAAACGTACCTGCGGGCTCCGCCTGAGCCGATGCCGGGTGAATGTCTTCGCTTCTTGTCTCGGCGGCCGGCTTGGGACTGCCCAAAGGAATTGCCTCTCGCGGCGGCGGGACGCGGCCGCGGCTCTGCGACCGGTCGCTGCACTATCGAGCTAGGGTCGCCTCGATTTTCTCGACTCTCCTCCGCTTCTTCTCTTCTGGAATAACCGTCGGATCAGGGGAAGGAGACGAAGCAGGTGCAGCAAGCGCTGATGCTCCCACGGTAAACTTGTACCGGGGTTTGACTTGCAGAAGGTCTGCCGCGACCGGTCTGCTTTCTGGCGGCGCTGGCGCTTTTCTTGCCTGAGGAAGTGCCTCGGGCGCTGCCTTGGCTAACTTTTTCGCCTTTTCAGGCGCCGCCTTGGGAGCCACGGGCCGCATTGGATCGGCTCGGGTACTTGCCGGGCTCGCGCCGGCGATTGCCGAAGTGTACAACTGTTTGGGAGGAGACCCACTTTTATAATCCTCAAAGGGGCCTCGGGGAACGTAACCTTGATATGCGAACGGCCGCCAGCTGTCATGATGCTGGTCATAGAGAACTGAAAAGTCGTCATCTACGGCCAAGTTTCTCCTTGTGGATTTGTCGTGCTGCGTGCGGCATCTCATCTTCCAGCATTCAATAATCTTTTCTTTAGACCAATTAAGGCCTGCTATCTTGGATAGAAATTTTTTGAACCCTGGAGATGAGAAGTGATGGTCCGGGTTTCGCTTGGGGTCATATGTCACCTCCTCGCAGTAGAAATCCTGCCAAGGAGGAGAAGCTTCCATTAATTCAATCTCCCAGTCAAGGTCCACATGGACCACATCGCATCTATCTTCGGTTATATCCGCGGGGGCACAAATGTGCAAACTTTCCCCTTATCCCATGAGGGTCATACTTCCAGCGCTGCGGCAGCAAAACCAGGCCAATCCGGGACAGCGCTTGCTCTAGGTAGACATGTCCTACCTCAGTAATCTCAACGTTGGCCCAGGAAAGAGGGTATTGAAAAATCTGTCCTCTTTTCTTCCCTAGGCCAAACTCTTCTTCCACATAGTCCATCTGTCGGGCAACCTCCATCCCGAACAGATGCTCTGAGCACCAATAGGGCAGCAAATAGGGTTTGCCCTTGAATCCGTAGATTCTGATCACAATCCCTTGCGTCAGTCCGAAACGTCCCCGAGCTTCTGATTTATCAAAGCACTCGTCATTTCTCTCGGGGGACGGGGGATTTCACTTTCGGTGAAGACTGACATGACGAATCCCAGAAAGTTGAAGTTGAACTTGTAGTAGGACCCTTTCCGGTATAAGTCATCCGTCCAGTTATAGACGGGCTGGGGTTCTCCCTTCTCGTTAACCTTCTTCAGGTTCAGGATCGGCATTTGGGGGTGCAGATGGTACAAACAAAGCCAGACCAGAACGGAACTGAAACGAAAATTGGTTGACTGGCGCTTCTGGATTTTCAGCAGACTGGAATGAATGGCGTAAGCCAGCCGATCTGCCCAGTCGAAAGAGATGGGGCGTTTCCCGCTCCGCTGCGCCGTTGGTTCGTAAGATTCTCCACACAGGAGGCATTCTGCCAGCGCCAGCTGGTACGGGTGCACCAACTCATCGGAGTCGCAGCCGAGGATCCATGCCAAGATGGTATATAGATACTTGCTCTGAAATTTTACCAAAGGCATGGGGCCAGTCGGCCATTGTCCGGCTGGAAGCGGGGCGTTCAGCTCTGAATTGAGGAAATCCCTCATTCGCTTGGTGTGCGTGAAGCGTCCCGCTTGTTCGCCCAGATTTATCTTTCTGAGGATGGTGCCGGAGTCATACTCCAGCCCTGGGGCGAAAGCTGGCTGCACAGTCTCCCTGCGTAGATGCGAACAAGGGTTTACCAACGGAGCTGCAGATTTGCGGGAAGCTGGTTTATAGTGTCTGACAATTAAGTCTATCAGCTCCGGGCATTGGTGGACAGGAGGGCACATGAATCTGAAGAGGTTTGATTTGTACGCCGCTCCAAAATGATGGGAGGGCGAAACTTTGTCAGCCCAGCTCTCCACATTCGCTCTCAGCTGAGTTAGGCTCATGGAAAACGAGCCGTCCACATATCCTGCCAGGTAATTCACCGGAGGTGGTGGGGATTGCCCACGCTGTACCTTCTTCGTCCGGGCCTTTGACTTTTCTCTGGCGGAGGATCGCCTTTGAAAACTCCCTGGCCGCGGCAAATCCCCTGGTTCGCTGCTTTCACTGGACTGCGCTGACACGGGCCTTTTTCCCTTGTCCATCTCTCCGAGTCAGCAATAATGACAGGTTCAGGCTGTCTGCAACAAATTTCGCTATCAGAGGAATAATTAGCACTGTCCGAGGAATAATCTCTGCAATCTGGAATGTTGGCATGATTCTGACCCCCTTTTCTAGATAAAAACAACGCCATTAATGCAACGCAGGAGGGGGTAGGTCGGCTGAGTTAAGACCTTTGGGTGGTCGCGCAGGAGAACGTTTAGGAAAAGACGCGCCCGGCAGCACGTGCCATGCTTCTTTTGTTGCATTTTCGCTTTGAAAAGCGCGCAATCATTAACTCGGCGTTGGGGATTGCACCATGGCTGACGTTGCTTCCACCACTTGGGCACACTGATCAAGACAACCTTCGGTGCGGAAACCCACATTAAAACAAGTGCAAATGCGCCTTGGGCCCAGCTTGGGGTTTTCGAAAAAATTTTATTATTCTTTAAACTGCGTCCCAATACTGGCCCGGAAAACTAGGCGCAGCCGACTTCGCCCGGAGTTGGGCGTGGCTCGACCTCGCCGGCGAAGTCGGACTTCGCCCGAATTTCGGGCGAAGTACGAACTTCGCGCGAAGCGCGTGCTTGAACTGTTCTACTCTCGTGCTTCAAGGTCTGCGCCCAAGGTCTTGGGCGCCGATCACTTAAGTCTTTGCAGCCTTTGATCTTTAGATGGTCTTCGCACGGGCATCGGCGCTTTGTTCGGACTTCGGCCGAAGCTTGGTGCGAAGTGCGAACTTCGCACTTCGCCCAAGCGTTGAGCGCAGCGCGCACTTCGCACGGGCGCTGGCCGAAGTCGGACTTCGGTGCGAAGTTCGCACTTCGCACAAACTTTGCGCGCAGTGCGTACTTCGCACGGAAGGGTTGCGCAAGCTAGCGGACTTCTTTAGTGTGCCTTAGCATTTTTCTCGATCAAACTTCGCAATTCGGCTGGGCCGAAGTCAGGCTTCGCTGCGAAGTCGGACTTCGGTCAACACTTAGTCGATTTTTTGCTCTTTTTTCTCCTTTCTTTCTTTGCATAGCCGAACTTCGCCCCTGCGGGGCAACGACAGACTTCGTTGCGAAGTCTGTCTTTCTCTCCCATGCCGCATTTAAGCTCAAAGAAGGAAAAATAAACTGAATGCTAAAACTGGAAACTATACATGCGGGGAAAAATAAAAACACAAGGCAAAATTTTTACAAGGAAGGGCCACTCGGGCACCTTCAACAGCGATAAAGCTTCAAGTGGAACCCGTTGACGGGGATGGGGAGGAGCTGACCCTCCATATCCGAAAGTATGTAGGCATTGAACTGATTCACCCGGGCAATCTGATAAGGGCCCTCCCAGAGAGCGTCAAATTTTCCGTGATTACCCGGTTTTGCCTTGTATGAGTCCCACTTCAGCACCAGGTCCCCGACTTCGAAAACTCGGGCAGTGGTGCCTTTGGCAAACCAGCCTTTAGTGGCTGCAATGTGATCGGCGAAGGCCTGGTATGCACTTTCTCTGTCTTCTTCCAACTGCAGGAGTTGGCACAACCTGTCGTCTACCGGGTCTCCGCTGGTCCTGTCTTCGTCAATCATCCACAGGGCGGGGATTTCAATGTGTGATGGCATGACAGCCTCTTTGCCATAGACGAGCGCATAGGGGGACGTTTTGAGGGATTTCTTGAACGCAACTCTGTCCGCCCATAGCGCCCGGTTCAGGAGCAAGTGCCAAGTCCGCTTATTTTTTTCAATGGTCCTCCGGAGAATTTTCGGGAGGTTCTTGTTAGTAGACTCGGCAAGGCCATTCCCTTGCGGGTAGTAATTAGAAGACATTTTGTGATAGATGCCAAGTCCGTCGGTGTACTCCGTGAGTACAGCGCCTACAAATCCCGGACCGTTGCCTGTCACAATCGACTCTGGAACCCCGAAGCGGGTAATCAGGCTCTCAATGAACCTGATGACCGTTTCTTGGTCGGCGTTCTTGGTCGGGATCGCCTCCGTCCACCGTGTGAAATAGTCAGTAGCTGTGAGAATAAACTTGTGGCCGGCGGAGGAGTTAGGAGAAATCACCCCAATGAAGTCTAGACCCCATTGCTGGAATGGAGCTTCGGCTTGAATCGGTTGAAGGGGCAGGGGTGCTTTTCTGTTTCGGCCAGCATACCTCTGGCATTGATCACATTTGGCGCAGACCGCATACGCGTCTGCGAACAGAGTGGGCCAATAGTATCCAGCCCTTATTATTTTTAAGGCCGTTGGCCTTGAAGAATGGTGACCCCCAGGCATCCCGGAATGAAATTCTCCGAGGATCCTAGGCTGGTCGGATTTTCTGACGCACCGCAACAGGATGCCGTCAATGTTTTTGAAGTAAAGCCCCTCGGGGCGAAGAGTGTACTTGAGTGCACCTAACCGAAATCTCCTTCGTTGTGAGGCGTTCAGGTGATCGGGACATCTTCCGGTGCAGAAGAATCTCACCGATTCATCCGTCCAATCACTCCCCTTCGATAAGGAGTTGGCTAGGTAGATGCGTGTCGCCGTGTCCTCCCACTTACAGGCGGAGATGCCGGCTACAGCGCTTCGGGCCAATTCCTGACACAAGGCTCGGCCTCTGATAAGCTTGGTGGGCCGTACTTCGATGTCAAATTCCTGGATCTTGGCAATCCATCCCGCTCTCTTGTGACCCGGTTCCCCTTGCAAGATGAAACTGCGAACATCGGGGTGAATCACAAATACAATGGTCTTACTCTGGGAGACAAAGTGCCTGAACTTTCGAAGGGACTTCATGACCGCATGGACTTGCCGCTCTATAAAATTGTACTTCTCTTCGTGCGGCAAAATCACTTGGCTTAGGAACGCAATGGGGCGCTCCTCACCGTCGTCTCCCTTCTGAGTCAGGACTGCAGCGTAACTTTCGGGTTCTCCCACTGCATACAGGATGAAGTCCTTGGAGTAGTCCGGGTTTGTCAACACCGGAGCTTGTGCAATTCGAGCCTTGATTTCCTCGAAGGCTTGCTCTCTCTCATCAGTCCATTCGTAAGGTGTATCTTTCTTCAGCAGTTCGGCCATAGGCTTGATCACCTGTGCGAAGTCCGGAATGAACTTCCGCACAAAGTTAATCTGACCGAAGAAGGACTGCAGACCTTTTTTGTCGATGGGGGCTGGCAAGCGAACGAGGGCTTCTGCTCTGTCAGGGTCAATGGCGAGGCCTTCCTCGGAGATGACATGTCCCAGCAGCTTTCCTTCCTTTACCGCGAAGACAGACTTCTTCGGGTTTATAGAGATGCCGAATTCTCGACAACTTTCAAATATCTGCCGCAGGTGCGAAACATGATCTTCTCGTCGGTGAGAGAAAACAGTCATGTCATCAAGGTAGATGACAATAATCTTGTTGAGCAGCTCTCGGAAGGCCAGGTCCATGGCCCTTTGGAACGTGGCACCAGCATTGGATAAGCCAAACGGCATGCGCTGATAGGCGAACGTTCCCCACTTCGTGGTAAACGCCGTCTTATGCTTGGTCTTCGTCTTTGACCCAAATCCGGTTGTAGCCGGAAAATCCATCTAAAAGTGAAAATCTCCGGGCTCTAGCGAACGATATGCAGAATCTGGTCGATTTGGGGAAGCGGATAGTGGTCCCGGAGGGAAGCCTGATTTAGGTTTCTGAAGTCGACACAGAGACGTATGTCGCCATTCTTTTTCCTCACGGGCACCAAATTCGCGACCCGGGATGAATGTTTGATGGGGTAGATGATCTTGTCCTCCAAGCATCTTCAAGAGCTCGGTCTTCATCATGGCCTCAATCTTTGGATTTACGGCCCTTTGCTTTTGTCGGAATGGCTTGGCGCCATCCTCTAGCTCAATGGTATGTCTGGATGACAGATCCGTCATACCCCTTCAAATCCTCGTAGCACCAGGCCACGATGTCGGGGAACTCCTGGCACAGTGATCTAATCTGCACCAGCTCCTCCGACGTGCAGTCTGTTCCGACCTTGATGGTTTTACCAGGTTCGAGCTCTAGGTCAGCATACTGCCTCGGGTCTACTTTGATCCTGTGGGATATTGCTCGTCATTTCGATCAAAGAGACTTTCTAATGTAATCAGTCCTTTTGGGACGTGATTATTCCGTAACTGTATCAACCCCTCATATTGCTCGTCATCAGGGTCTCTACCTTCGATTACACACACTTCGTTAACCAGGAATGTGACGATCTCCTCGTCACAACTGAATACCTGCCAGAAGGTATCCCTATCGAGCACGAAGGCTCAGTAAATGGTGCGGACCGGCTTCGGTTTCGGACGACGTCTTCGACCGGAACGCACTGGCTCCAACAGACGCCGAATATCCGCGTGCTTGTTTCTCTCACGCGATATTGCCTTAACGTTCAATGAGTCAAATGATTCCATCGGTCCCGGACCCGATTGCGGTACGCTCTAAGATAGTGATGCTTGGACGCGCATTTATTCGTAACTTGATGACACACTAAGCTCGAATCTCCGAAAATTTGGAGATGCTTGATTCCTAGCCTTTCCGCCTTTCGCAAACCCAAGCACAGGGCTTCGTATTCCGCCGAGTTGTTAGTACAGCTCCGAGCCAGCTCGTAGGCATAGTCCCTCCGGATTCCGGTTGGAGAAACCAAGAGGACCCCTGCACCGGCGCCATTCTTGCATCGCGACGCCGTCAAAGAAAAGCTTCCACGGCTCTTCGGGTGCAGGTCCTACTTCCTTCGCAGCGGACACGTCAAGCTCCTCGGGTCGTTTAATGGAGTAACAGCCCTGCTCTGTCCCGATTACGGCATTGAAGTCCCGCAACGAGAACTCGTCTTCGAGCTGTAGCACTTCGAGAGCTTGCTCGGTCAGTTCCACTGTCACCAGTTCTTCCTCTGACAACTGGACCATGCAGTCCATCTCTCCTCCGGGTATCTTGTCCACTAGAAAGGGGGAAGGCTTCTCATTGAAAATTTTCAGTCTCCTTCCTTTGAAGGGCACTTCCATGTGTGAGTAGTCTAGAGACAGGTACCCGCCCAACTTCGCAGTGAACTCCCGAGAGAGACACATGCCGAAGTAAGGCTCCAGGTCAACAATCACGACCTCTTGGATGACCACGATGTCGAGAGCTTTGTGCAGTCGGATAGGGATGTCCTTTATGACACCAACTGTCTTGACAGGGGTGCCGTCTAATTGCAGCACACCTTGGCTGCTCCGTGTGTATTCCATCCCGATCTCATCGCAAACGGCCTTCGGCATCACAGTCGAGGAAGCACCAGAATCCACCATGCAGTTGTGAACTATGTGCCCTTGCATCCGTAAAGACAGATAAAAGGGTGGCGGTCTGTTCTTCCCAGTGGCGGAGACTGTCAAAGGTTGAACCAGGACAGCAGGCTGCATCTGCTTGCCGTTCTTCATGTTCTTTAGTGATTCTTGCAGCAGATCTACCTGGCCTGGGAGCAGAAGAGCATCGTACATGCTGATTCTGGCAGGAGTCTTCTTCAACTCGTCTACAATGCTGTAGCCCGAGGTACTAGCTCCTTCTGTTGGCTTAGCCGGTTCATACTTGGTCCGGTACTGTTGGGTGGCCTCAACTCGCTGTCTCTTGGTCCGAGACGGGTACTTCAGCTTCTCCTGGGCTTGTTCTTTGGTTTCATCGGGGGCTGAGGTACAGGAGGCTTAGCGGGAGTTGGGGCCTTTGCTGGAGGCTTGGTGGGAACAGCGGCAGCCTTTGCTGGAGAAGGCTTAGCTGGAGCTTTATCTTTGGATGCCTTCTCCTGGGCTGTGTAAGGCCACAGCCGCTTGTACGGTGGCAGCCCATCGGGCTGCGGTTTTTCTCTTCTTGCGTAGACTTGCAAAGGCTTAGCCGCGTCCGCAGCTTTCTTTTCTTCCTTGGCGGGCGCCACTAGATTCTCTTCTGGCAGGGCAAAATTGGCCTCGCCGTCCAAGATCATGTACAGCTCATCATCTTCTATAGCGCTGCCGGCCAAGGTCTGGATGTAGTGCTGGTGCAAAGTGCAGTCTTCCTCCGAATGCGGGTCATTGCACGTAGTGCACCAGTTGACCTGGTCAGGAGGACCAGGTGGGTCATCTATAGCAGCATTTCTCGGAGGCGGACGCCTCTGCGGTTGGTTCTCTGGGGCTTTATCTTTTGTCAGCGCCGGTGGCGCATACGGCCTTCTAGGAGCGAGGTCCATTTGGGCCTGCTTCTTCTTCATAGCGGTCATGTCATTGGACATGGCATGATATCCGGAGGCCAAAGCCCGCACTTCTTGTAGAATCGTGTTCTGGATGCTGTCGTCGGGAGGTGGCAACTGTGCCGGTGGAGGCAATGCGGCCAATGGAGGAGGGTTAGAATAAGGCGCATACTGCGGGGGAGCAGGAAGCGCTGGAAAATGCGGAGCGGGAGGAGGCGGATGAGGGTAATGCATTTGAGGCGGGCCATAAGGAGTTACGACCGGCGCCGGATTCCACCGTCGGTCGGGCTGCTGCCCGAAGTGGACGGCACACCGCCAGAAGCAAAAGGATACTGCGATCTTGGGAAGTCGGGATGAATCGGCTCCTGCACTCGGACGGAAGCCTGCCGATGGAGATAATGTCAGCTTCAGCTTGCTGGGCAGCCTCGTACAGCGCAGGAAACTCGTCAATTCTGGCGATCTTCAGCAGCAGGCATATGTCTGAGTTGAATGATCTCAGATAGTAGTGAGCAGCCATGCCAGCTGAAGGCCGAAGTTCGCGAGGTACCCGTTTCCAGGATCTCGCAAACCTGATGTTGAAATCAGACACCTCCTCTTGAGGATGCCTCTGGATAGCTTGGAACTGATGCAATAGAGAGGTAGGGTCAGCAGACTCGTTGCATCCTTTTACGAGCCTCCTGGCAAGCTGGGGCCACCCTGTGATGGATCCCTCTGGCAGCGATCTCCACCAGTAGAGAAGCTTTCCCCTCAGGGAAAGGGCCAGCAGACGGGTCTTCACACTTTCATCGGTGATAGTATGCAGTGCGGCCAGGGCAAGGATGTCCTGGATGTGCTCGTACGCCGTCTTACCGTAGCCGTCGTATGTGGGAATAGACTTTAAAGCAGCAGGGGGCACAGCTTGCTGTCCGACCAGGGCCAAAGGCCCCGTAGAGTCCACCGCCGGGAAGAGATCATCGTCATTCGGTTGTTGAGCAGCCATTTCTTCTTCTTCTTCTTCTTCTCCGCCGTCGGTTGTGTACTCGGTATCGGTACTTTCCGAGGATACAGGATCTTCTTCTTCCTCGGCCTCTTCTACTTCGTACTCGGCTCTTCCGACCTCAGCCTTGGCCTCTTCTTGGATCTCAGCCTCGGCTTCGTCGAAACGAGCTCGCGGATCAGCCAGCTGGGGATCTCGCCTCGAGCGTTGATGTCCAGTTCGTAGAACTCAGGCGGGCTTCTCGGATTTCTTGTTCGCCACCTTCTCGTGTGCATGAAGGTGACCGGACCGGTCTTCTAGACTCAGAGGATTTGTTCGTGCAGAGTCGCCAAGTGTTCAGATTTGGAACAGCAATGAAGCGAACACCGGTGCTTCGATTCTGTCGGGGGTGAGAAACTTCCTTGTCTCACCGAGAGCTCAGGAACTGTCAGCGCCAGGTGGAGACGGATCGGAAAATCTCTCGTCAGATGTGGGACCCGTGTTCCACCGAGCGGGTCAGAAGAACTGTTGCGCTAGGTGGAAACTAGATGGGTACTCTTTATTTAAATCGTGGGACAAGCGTCCCACCGGGCGTGCCAGAGAAACTGTTGGTTACGAATCTGCCATGAGGAAAGGATTTTTGGTTAATGCGCCCAAATTCGCCCACCGACGATGAAAGGCCGGAAGGAAGAGATGCCTTCCGAGCCAATCTCCGGAGAAGGCCGGCTCCTTTTGGGGGGGGTTTCGATTTAAGCTAAAGGGAACAGGAAAGAAAATAAAGGAATGGAAAGAGACAAATGTACGTAAAGAGATTACAAATATATCCAAAGGTTGGTGGGGGGGAACTAACGATGACGGGAACACACCAATCACCGCTACTTACCGCATACAAACACAAAGCATGACAAGGAACCGCAAAACCTACGCGTACTTCCGATACACCAGCGAGCGTATGCACAGCTTCAATGCTCCCCTAGCAAACATTCCCTACAAGGAACTAACAAAGACGGCGATCGCATCAATCACCAGATACGTACACTGACAGGGGTAGACAGTAAACCTAGATATATCAGAGCCAGGTATATGTGTTAGGTAGAGAGTTTAACCGCACAGCTTCAATGGCTCCCTAGCAAACATTCCCTACAAGGAACTAACAGCAGGGGATCGCATCAATCACCAGATACGGGCCAGCAACGTCACACACAACTGATGGAACTACTACCAAATTTATAATGAATGCTTTAAATTATGAAGTACGAAGGTGCTTTAAGCAAGCAATGCTAGAGGCACCCGATCATCAAATGCTGAAATGAATCAACGAGCCGTGACAGGTTGGCCTAAGGCATATATAATGAAAGACAGCATAAAAGAATAAAGACAGCAGAACAGAACCAAGCATGCAGATTATATTTATAAGTAGAAGCACGGTTACAATGGGCACAGTGGTTCCCTAACAGACATTCCCCTTCCACCCTTTTACAATGAATTTCATGGTGGGCTTTTATAGCCCGAGTCCCTCCCGTTACATTAATGGGCACGAGTCCCGATCAAACATGAGCCGACGAAGCGGCGAAAGAGCTGCAAATGCTGACCTTTTGTCGGACCGGGTCTGCACCCGCAGCATGGTCTTCCTGGGAGCCGGACAGCCTACGTGGCGGAGTGCTAGGTAGAATCTTCAAGTCGGCAGTGCTTGCTAGTAAGCTGGAGCAGGTGGAACCTCGGATCAGCTTTGAATGAGGCTATTAGCGCAGCGCGGGCAGCCCATGCTTGTCCCTTTTGCTCGGAACGTCTTGGTTCAAATCCCGAAGGCTGGACACTTGTCCGATGATGGATGATGCTGTGTGACACATGTCTGCCTTGGAGGGCAGTCTATCCATCTTTGCTTGGGATCGGAGCTCCTTGGGATGCGCGGGCAGAAACAGTGCAGTCGGGAAGGCCTTCATGCCTTGGTCAAATTCCGGGTTTGTTCCCCTACTGCACACCTGTCAAGGGCGCATGCCCGCTCTGTTGAGAAGTCGGATCGCGCACGTGCGAACACTGGTGTCCGCCGCCGTATGGACTCGCTCCGGCATTTATCATTCTTCGTATTGACTGCCGGCAAGGTGCGCCCGAGTGGGTCGGGTGGGGGGGAGTCGGACCCACCGGGGAGTGCGCTCGCACTGACGGCGAGTGCGAGGTGCGCCCAGAAAGTGGGGCGGAGTCGGACTTCGCACCAGAACTGGGCGGAGTGCGCACTTCGCACCAGAACTGGGCGAAGTGCGAACTTCGCACCGAACTGGGCGGAGTGCGAACTTCGCACCCGCACTTAGCCAATTTCTTGGGTAACCTGCTGGAAAGTTGAAAAATCAACTGGGGGACTCCGAGGAAAAAAGGGGGGAAAGAAAGAGAATGCGGGAAAGAAAAGGAAAGGGAGAGAAGAAGGAAGAAAGATGGGGAAAGAGGGAAAAGAAGAGCAGCACTGTTACAAAACAATATTGAAGACATTGCACCCCGTGCAAAATGTGACAACACTACCCGGGAATGGGTTGTTATTTGGGGGGTGGCACCTACTCCTGAATCGGGCGTTGTGGGCGGATCGCATATCTTTCAAGAAGTCTATCAAGACATCCCCCTACGCACTCGTGTATGGCAAGGAGGCAGTTCTGCCTACCCACATAGAGATGCCCGCACTCTGGATGTTAGATGAAGAGAAGGGCGACGGGGATCCAGTGGACGCCAGACTTTGCCAACTATTGCGGTTAGAAGAAGAAAGGGAGAAGGCATACCAGGCCTTTACTAAACATGTCGAGGTGACCCAGAGCTGGTTTGCGAAAGGCACCACCACCCGAGTTTTCAAAATCGGGGACCTAGTGCTAAAGTGGGACTCACTTAAAGCAAAGTCGGGCAACCATGACAAATTTGATGCCCTCTGGGAAGGTCCCTATCAGATTGCTCGGGTAAACCAATTCAATGCATTCGTGCTCAGGGACATGGAGGGGCAGCTTCTCCCCATTCCTGTCAACGGTTTCCACCTAAAAATTTACCACCACTGAAGGCACCCAAGGGGTCCTTCCTTGTACATATTCCTTTCCTGCATTTTAGTTTATGACAGAATGTACATATTTCTTTCAGTATTCAGCTTTTAGTTTTCAAAGCTGAAGTGAAGCATAGAGCAAACCCCGACTTCGCAGCGAAGTCGGGCATCGCTCCTTGAATTGTGCGACATCGGGAGTTTGAGAGAAAACAGCTAACAAAAAGAAAAAAAAGAGCCTCGACTTCGCAGCGAAGTCGGACTGCGCACCATCTTGGGAGCGCAGTCGGGCAGCAGAGAGCGAAAATTGGCTAAGTGTTGAAGTCGGACTGCGCAACAAATTCCGGGCGAAGTCGGATTGCGCACGTTTTCTGGGCGAAGCCTGAGTGCGCTCTCAATTTCGAGCGCACCTTGAACGACTTGTCAGGGAAAACAAGGGACATAATGGCGAAAAAATTTCTAAGTATGGGCCCAGGCTGCACAATGAGGCATAGCGCGAAGTTAGGCTGCGTCCCTCCTTAAAACCCTGGGCCAAAATCTCCCTCGAAGTGTGTGCCCAAGCGGCGGCTGTGACGTCATTGGAAGCACGAGGTTCAAAAATTTTTTAAAGAATGATTGCGCGTCTTTCAAAGCAGATGTCATTAAAAAAGCAAGCGCATTAGGACCAACCGCAACCAAGGTACGCCTTCCAAAGAAAAAGCCCACGCACGGCCGCCAAAGAATAACAGCGTTTCCCACCTACTTCGGGCAAATCACTTTAACCCCCTCCCTTGCGCCATTAATGCTGTATTTTTTCCTAGAAAAGGGGCCCTGGCATACTCAGAACATTCGAATTATCAAGCCAAGTCTGAGCTGCAAGGCGCAGAATTGAAGAACTAGTAACCAGAATCCCCGTCTCTGCCACCACGAGCAGAAAACAGAAAATGGACAAGGGAAAAGCGCCAATGCAGACGCAGTCCAGCGATACAGAGCGCGAGGCTGAAGAGCACACAGAATCCAGCGCTCATGAGAGCGAAGCGCCACGGGAGCGAACAAGGAGATCCAGGTCAAAGAGAAGCCAAGGGCAAGCTCCACCGCCGCCCATCAACCGCCTGGCCGGGTATAGGGACGGCGAGTACTCCATTAGCCTCACCAAGCTGCGGCCAAATATAGCAAAGTGGGCAGGCAAAGTCTCACCCTCGCACCATGTCGGGGCTGCATACAAGTCGAACCTGTACTGGTTCTTGTGCCCTCCCGTCCACCATTGCCCGGAGTTGGTTGAGTCTATTGTGACATATTACAAACCAGCTACCCGGCAAGTCTGCGACAACCAAGGAAGGGTGTTGTTCACCCTCTTCAAAGAGAGCGTCCAGCCAGCCTTCGCCCCGGGACTCCAGTACGACCCCAACGCCATTGTCAAAAGAATTAACTTGGATGAGCAGGCGGGCAGATTCGCTCAGAACAGAAGGATGAGAGAGTTTCTCGACTCAGAGCTGAAGACCCCGCTACCAGCCGGACAGTGGCCAACAGGCCCTATACCCCTGGAGAGGTTCGAGAATAAATATATATATATTATCCTGGCATGGGTACTCGGCTGCGACACGGATAGAATGGTGCGCCCGTACCAGCTGGCGCTCGCGGAATGCATCTTGCATGGAGAGTTTTATGACTCCACTGCGCAAAGGAGCGGAAGGCGCCCTATTTTCTTTGATTGGGCAGATTGGGTGGCGTACGCCATACATTCGAATCTGGTCAGGATACAGCAAAAGCAGACAACAGAGTTCCGGCTCTGCTCGTTCCTCACATGGTTGTGCCTGTACCACACGCACTACCGGATTAAAGTACCTGACCTAAAAAAGGTAAATGAGAAGTGAGAGCCGCTGCCTGTGTACGAGTGGACAAAAGCCCTGTACAGGAGAGGGTCGTACTACGATTTCAACTTCAAATTTCTAGGTATGACCCTGGCGTTGTTCAACGGCAAGGCATCTCGCCCTCCACTGGCCATGACGAACTACCTGAGGAAGTACAAATGCGGAGATACCTTCCGGTTGACTCAGGGCATTGTGATCAGAATCTACGGATTCAAAGGGAAGCCGTTCTTGCTGCCCTATTTTTGCACTGAGCATCAGTTCGGTATAGAGATATCGCGCCAGATGGACTATGTCGAAGAGGAATTCGGCCAGGGAAAGAAGAGGGGCCATATTTTCAAGTATCCTATTACCTGGGCGAACATTCAAGTGCATGAGATTGGGCAGCATGTCTACCTCGAACAAGAACTCCTCAACATGGGCCTGATACAGCTACCTCAGCGCTGGAAATACGACCCGATTGGGGTCAGGGGAAAGTTTGTACATATCTGCCCCCGAGCGGAGATCATGGAGGAAAGGTGCAATAAAACAGGTGCAGACCTGGAATGGCACATTGAGCGGATGCAATCATGGCCGCCATGGCAGGACTTTTACTGTGAAGAAGTGGAGTATGATCCGGAGCGCAATCCAGACCACAGGTTAGACTCAGCAGGCTTCAAAAAATTCCTCTCAAAGGTGGCGCCCCTCAGCTGGGAAAAGGACAAAATTATTGAATGCTGGAAAATGAGGTGTCGCACGCAACACGATAAGTCTAACCGGAAAACATTGGCCGTAGATGATGAATTTTCGGCCTTATATGATAAATACGCCGGCAAATGGGAGCCGTTCGCGTTTCGAGATTGCGTTCCCCTAGGCGCCAGAAAGAGATATAAAAGGAAGCCCCCATCCCAGCAATTGCCCATTCAAGGGACTTCCAGCGCGACACCAACAAGCAGTCAGGTGGGCCCGATGTTGCCTCCAGCTCCTGAAGCGTTACCTCAAAAGGTACAGGAGCTAGAAAAGTCAACTAGTGAGGCGGCCCCCCAAAAGGAAAAGGCGCCAGAAGAGTCAACCGGTGGGCCGTCGGCAGCAAGCATTCTTCCGTCAAAACCCAGGTACAAGTTTACCGTGGGAACACCGCTGCCAGCCGCCCCAACCTCCTCCGCCTCCTTCGAGCCAACTGCAGCTCCAGAAGAAAAGAAGAGGAAAAGGAGCGAAAAGGCCAAACGGCCTAAGGAGTCTGCGCAGCAAACGGCCGCAGCACGGACAGTGACGGCCGCGCCGGAAATCATCTCTTTGGACAGCCTAGGGAAAGAAGCAGAAGTTTGGGCAGCAGGCGTCCTTCAATCAACGGCTCAGGCGGAGCCCGCAGGTACGTCCTCTTCCCCGGTTCCCCAGATCCCAGTTGGCCCTGCCGTAACACCGTCCCCCACTGTATCAGGGCAAGCCTTAGTTGCATCTTCCTTGTCGCATATCTCCCAATCCTTCCACAGTCCCCATTCTTTCGAACAGTTTGCCCAGGACCCGAACGTTTTCCAAACCCTGAGTCAAACCCTAGACCCCTCGCCTGCGGCCAGTGCCGAAGCCGTACCTACATCGCCGCGCCGCTCACCTCCATTATTCAAGACCCCGCCTTCACCTCCCACTCAGCCGCTCGCTTCCCCTAGGACCCAGTCGCCCTTGAAAGCGACCACGCCTTCTGGGATATCTCCTGCTTCATTGTTTGCAGGAAGGATGCCGCAGCAAGATTTAGCCTCGGCGTATCCTATGCTGGCAGAACTTGACTTCATGGGGGAGCAGCTGCAGATTACAGACGATCAGCCTCTGGCAGCAAAGGCCGTAGGGTGTTCCGCCTCTTTCCTCCAGGGCGTCAAACGAAGAAGAGCCGAGGAGATAGCCGCCCCGGTGAAGCGCACCAAGTTCGACTTGGACAGGAGAGTGCTACGAACCGAAAAATTGATCCCTAAAGTAAAGAAGCCTCTCCGAGAAATGACCGAGGCTGACTATGAACACCGGGTCAAGGAGAAGAATTTTGATGACATAAGCGAAGAATACGAAATCAACGGTATTCGCCGCAGAACTGACAATCTCCTTGTTAAGCGACTCGAGAATCAAGAGAAGCTGTTTCAGCTTCAAAATGACTCGAGACAGCTGGAGGAAGATCTGGCCAAGGCCACCACGCGGCTGGAGTCTGCCCAGCAGGAGATCAAGGACTTGAAAGCACAGCTCGCCGCCTCTCAGCAGGAGGCTACAACACAAAGAAGGACGACCGAACAGCTGTCAGAAGAGAAGAGGGCGGCATTGGAACATGTCTCTCAGCTGCAGGATTCGTTAAGGCAGGCCCAATCTCAGCTGAAGGAGAAGGCGTCCCAGACGGCGGCCTTTTCGAAAAACAAGGTCAAAGAGATGCGGGCTGGTTTGTTGCAGGGATGCAGGGCTAATGTTGTCAGGTCCCTGTCCGTCCTGGATTTCGCATCCAGGATCCAAGAAGTATCTGCCCAGGGAAAGCCTGTGGTAGAGGAGGCCGAACACCAAGCGAAGCAGTGGCTGGACTTGGCAATGAAAATTGAAGAGTTTGCGCGCAAAGGCCTCCGATTTCCCCCCATGTCCCAAATTGCCCTAGATTGGGCAGATGCAAGGGTAACCTTGCATAATTACTTCGAAAAAACAGAAAAAACAAGGGCCGCCAGGAAAATGTTGGACGCATTGAACCATGAAATGAATATTTGCTTGGCCCCCTTCAACACTCTTTTTGAGCTCGGATGCCCGAGCTTCGTCAAGGATGGGGAGTTTCTGCCCCTTGAACAGGTAAAGCTGGATTGGCTGTCTTTCGAGGCAGATACATCGGAAATTGACAGCTGGGCCGAGCCAGTCCAGGAAGCACAGGTAACTCAAATGGTGTCAAGATATTGCAAGATCAACACCTCCCTTCAGGAGTTGGGAGAGAGATATGACACCATCGACGTACACATGATTGCGGCATTCAGAGCAGCGCTGAAGGATGTCAGCGATTTAGGGCCCTTCCAAGCAGCGGCCTGGGACCAGGCCAAGGCTGCGTACAATCATGTTCGTGAGCGGGAGCAGCCGGCCGAGCAAGAAGGTGACAGTGGTGAGCATTCGGATTCAGAAAGAGGAGGAGAATCAGAAGAAGAAACTGCTGAGAGTGAATCCGAAGAGGAGCAGTTACCCAAAAAGGGGACGCAAGAGCAGCGGGATGCAGGGGAAGGGAGTTCCTCTGCGCCCAAAGGATAAAGGCCTGGTTCTTTGCGTCGAGGCGAGCTCGACACCCCGCGAGCCGCCAGGAATGTTGCCACATTTTGCACGGGGTGCCATGTCTTCATTTTTATTGTAAGTATGTTGCTCTCCCTTCCCTCCTCCTCCTTTCCCTTTCTCCACTATCCCCTTTCTCCCCTTCTGTCAGTTTCATTCCCGTCATTTCCCCTTTTTTCCTCTTGTACTTTCTTCGGTCAATTTCCCAAAAAAGAGCAAAATGCCCCTAAAATTTCTAAGTCTAAGAGCGCAACCCGACTTCGCAGCGAAGTCGGGGTGCGCCCTTAAGTTTGAGCGCACTCGGGGATGCGAAGTGCGGAAAATGACCGAAATTTGGCTAAGTGCAAGAGCGCAACCCGACTTCGCAGCGAAGTCGGGGTGCGCTCTCATTTCTGTGCGCACTTGGGAAGCAGCGGACCCCTGAAATTTCTAAGTACCAGAGCGCAACCCGACTTCGCAGCGAAGTCGGGGTGCGCTCTCATCTTTGTGCGCAGTCGGAGCGGTAAGCAAAACTAGCTAAGTGTTGGGTGCGCAACCCGACTTCGCAGCGAAGTCGGGCTGCGCCCTCTTACTTGTGCGCACTCGGGCAGGATGTTGCAAGCAGCCCAAAAACTGTCTAAGGCACGGAGGCCTCCCCAACTGCGCTGATTCCCCCTTGCGCTGTTTAATTGCGCTCCAATTCCGGGCGAAGTCGGACATGAAAGAGAGACTGCCTTTCAAGGCAGATTCGTCCCTTATCAGATTTTGACAAGTGTCCAGCCTCGGGATTCGAGTCAGAGATGTGACGGGGAAAGGGCAAGCGTGAGCCAAATTATTATACCGCAGCTACCCTCATTCAAGCTGACTCAAAGTTTCATCTACCGCAGCTACCCTCATTCAAGCTGACTCAAAGTTTCATCTACCGCACTGCCACGTAGCTGCCAAGTTTTCAGGTGGACCTTGCTGCAAGTACAGTCCCTATCTGCAGAGGTCAACATCAGCAGCTCTTTTGCCGCTTTTGTCAGCTTTGTCAGCTATTGTCAGGTCTGGGATCCTGTGCCCGGAGTTGTAATTGGGGGGAAATTGCGCTATAAATAGTTGCGCCATATCATTGTAAAGGGGTGGAAGGGGGATATACTGCTAGGGAACCATTGTAGCTGTACGTTTGCTTCTGAATACAAGATACACTTGGCTCTATTGACTGTTCTTGTTCTTTATGCTGCCTTTATTTAGCATTTCTGCCTCATGTTGCTTATGTTATTGCTTACTGTTATTCTGCTATCTGGATATCGGTATTTGATGATTAAGTATTCCTGGAATGCATAGTTAGAGGATACATAGAATGAATGACATTGGTAGTTTCTGTAATGTATTCTGTATTTAGTTGTTGTTAGTAGTGGTGATTGATAGTTGTTGTGCTGCTTATCCTCCCCACCCAACACAAATCACATTTATATTTCTTTCTGCATTTCTAATTTCTTTCCTGCACTCTGAGCTTAAAACCACTTGAGAAAACATATAGGAAGCCGGCCTTCTCCGGAGATTGGCACGGAAGGCATTCCTTCCTTCCGGCCTTTCAATCTGCTGGGCGAATCTAGGGCACATTGCACTAAATCCTATCCTAGTGGCAGATTCGTAACCAACAGATACAATAATGATGATCTTCAAAAAGGTCTTTAGAGGCCTAAAATATTCTAGTCGAGCAGAACTAAGCAAATCAACAAGCCAACAAAGCTTTACGAAAGAGTTGGAAGTTGACGAGAGGTGAAACAAGAGTTTCTATTGAGGCTTTGCACTTGGCCTCCTAGTAGAACTCAAAATTTTAAATTATATATGCATGACATCTGTTGAGGCCTTGATCATGAGTTGTCAAATAGAATCTGAATGTATACGACTTCATAATAACAATTCAAATACTTGAGGATAGGATATCTCTATTAAAATGCAATAACTCTTTGTGAGTTAAATTCCCTGCACCTCCAATGACACTTATAATATATAACCCCTTTTTATGTTTGAGGCACATCACTTGAACCTGTGAAATAAATGGGCAGACAAAAGAAAGTTTTTTAATTTGACCCAAACATGTTGACCTCTTTTTACAATCAAAGACCAACACTCGTGTTTTTGTTCTTTTGAGCTTCCAATGACACTTCCTTAAAATATATAACCTCTTTTTATGTTTGAGATGCACCACTTGGACTTGCACAATAAATGGGTCAAGAAAACAATTTTTTAAAATATGAACCAACCATGTTGACCCCTTTTAATGATTTTCAAAGCCCAACACTAGTGGTGTTTATGTTCTTTTTCGTGAGTTCATTTGCACTTTTCTTATTTTCCTTTTAAATTATCTTTTACTTGCTTATATTTCCCTCTAAACATAATAATATTAAAAAATGAAAAATGTCACATTATCTTTAAAAAAGAGTGATCTTCTGACCTCTGTCAGAAGGCAGAAAAAATGATAAAACAGTCTCTTGTACAGGCTTTTGGCAGACTCTGTCTTCTCTCAGGCCTGTCAGAGTTTAGCAGACTTTTGGCAGACTCTTGTCAATCCTTCTCCATTCTTGTGGTTATAAATGTCTCTGCCTTATGGAAGAAGATTAATGTATGAAGAACCCTGCAAGTAATGCAGAAGAAGTTGTGAGTCAAAGAGCTATAGCCGTGCCATCCTAATCACACATCCTTTTTTAGTCTCCTTCCCTCTGCAGAGCAATTTTTTTTCCTTGAATGCTGTTTATAACTATCAGTGACATCTTCTCATCCTCGATGACAGTTTTTTTTTGCAGTATGACAATATTTTTGCCATATCCAAGTTTACCAATCTTTGCGTTGTCAACCATTCCCTTCTCTGCTATTAGATGTTTGAACCCTATTGCTGGGCACTGTGTGAAGATTCTCTATATTATAACATCTAAATCTACTCTGCAAGTTTAAAAGTTCAGTTCTAATATATATTATTTCCTATTGTTCTTCACATCACTATCCAAGCCACAATTTGTACATTCCGCCAGACAGAACATCAGAATTTTTCCAAAGCAACCAAAGAAAGAAAATTAAAATGAAACCACTGATCAAGATAGACACAGAAGAGTTCAGACCTGATTACTATTACACCACAATTTCGTTTTGTTCAGATATGCTTTCCTCCAATATCTGGATTGATAATTGTACCCATAGCTACCAGGTTGGTCTGAATCTGGACCAGGAGTTTGAACCCGACCAAACAGGTGCAGTTCCGTTCAGTCCTGCTTTTTTCTTTTTCTTTTTTAATTTGGAATTTATTTTATATATTCAAACATAACATATGACTTACCCAGGTGTTGTAGGTGAGTTGGAGAGGAGAGGGCAATCCTCCAAGGGAGGTCCCAAGTTCGAATCTCCACCCTACCAAAAAGTTGAATTGGGTACTGTTGGTTACAAATCTGCCATGAGGAAAGGATTTTGGGTTAATGCGCCCAGATTCGCCCACCAGCATGAAAGGCCGGAAGGAAGAGATGCCTTCCGTGCCAATCTCCGGAGAAGGCCGGCTCCTTTGGGGGGTTTAAGCTAAGAGTGCAGGAAAGAGATAAAGAAACGGAAAGAATTTACAAATATGATTGGAGTTTGGTGGGGGGAACTAACAGTACGGCAACACATCAATCACCATTGCTTACTGCATCATAAATACAAAGCATGACCAGGAACTGCAAAACCTAAGTATACTTTCTGTACTAAGCAGTGTACGCACAGCTACAATGGTCCCCTAGCAAACATTCTCCCTACAAGGAGAACTAACAGCACGGCAATGCATCAATCACCACTACGGACAACAACATAATCAGAAAGCAACCAAGAGATATCAGAGCCAGGTATATGTGTTATGCAGAGAATTTATACGCACAGCTACAATGGTCCCCTAGCAAACATTCTCCCTACAAGGAGGACTAACAGCACGACAACGCATCAATCACCACTACGGACAACAACGTAACACACAACTGATGGAACTGCTACCACATCTATTATGAAGTTAAAAAGTGCTTGGCCACCAAATGCCGAAATGAATCAACAAGCCATGACACAAGCAATGCTTTAGGTATATCTGACCACCAAATGCTGAAACGAATCAACGAGTAGTGACACAGGGAAACGTAAAGCATAAAGAATAAAAGCAGTAGAACAGAACCAGGCATACAAATTATATTTATAAGCAGAAGCACGGTTACAATGGTTCCCTAACAGACATTCCCCTTCCACCCTTTACAATGAAATCATGGTGGGTTTTTATAGCCCGAGTCCCTCCCGTTACATTAATGGGCACAAAGTCCCAGTCAAACAATAGCTGACAAAAGCGGCGAAAGAGCTGCAAATGCTGACCTTTGTCGGACTGGACTGTACCCGCAGCATGGTCTTCCTGGAAGCTGGACGGCTAGGTGGCGGTGTGTTGGGCAGAACTTCTTATCGGCAGGAATGCGGGTAGCTGGAGCGGGTAGAACCTCCAATCAGCTTTAAATGAGGTCACTGGCATAGGTAATGCAACCCATGCTCGTCCTTTTGCTCGACACGTCTTGGCTCAAATCCCGAAGCTGGACACTTGTCAGATGATGGATGATGCTGTTTAACACGTGTCTTCCTTGAAAGGCAGTTTATCCAACTTCGCCTGGGATCAGAGCGCCATCGGGTTGTGCAGGCAGAAAACAACGCAGTCGGGAAGGCCTTCATGCCTTGGGTGCATTTCCGAGTTTGTTTCCCTACTGCACACCTGTCAAGGGCGCACTCCGACTTCGCTGCGAAGTCGGACTGCGCACAGGTGAAAGCTGGTTCTACGCCGCCGTACGGACTTCGCTCCAGCACTTAGTCATTTTTTTGCCAACTTGCCAGCCTGCTACAAGGTGCTCCCAGAAAGGGGCGAAGTCGGACTTCACACCAAAACTGGGCGAAGTGCGAACTTCGCACCAAAACTGGGCGAAGTGCGAACTTCGCACCAAAACTGGGCGAAGTGCGAACTTCGCACCAACACTTAGCCATTTTCCAGGGCAACTGCTGTCAACTCTGAAATCCAACTGAGGGGCTCCAAGAAAGGGGGGGAAAAAGAGAATGTAGGAAAGAGAGAGAAAGGGAGAGAAGAAGAAAGGAAAATAGAGGAAGAGGGAAAAGGAAGAGCAGCACTGCTACAAAATTGAAAACATTGCACCCCGTGCAAAATGTGGCAACATTTCTGGCGGCTCGCGGGGTGTCGAGCTCGCCTCGGCGCAAAGAATCCATGCCTTCATCCATTGGGTGCAGAGGAACTTGCTTCCCCTGCCTTTTGCTGCTCTAGCTGTTCTCCTCGCGGCAACTGTTCTTCAGATTCACCTTCGTCAGTTGCCTCCTCAGAACCATCTTCCGAAGGCTCTCCAGCTTTTGCTTCTGCCTCGCAGATGCGGTTGTATGCGGCCTGGGCTTGGCCCCAGGCTTCTGCTTCGAATGGCCGTCGGTCAGCAACTTCTTCTAATGCTGCGTGGAAAGCAGCGACTGCGTGCAGGTCGATGGTGAGGTATCTTTTTCCTAGCTCCTGGAAGTAGGAGCTGATCTTGCAGCATTTGGACACCATCTGGGTGACCTGACTTTCTTGAATTGGCTCAGTCCAGCTATCAATCTCAGCTGTATCTGCCTCAAAGGACCGCCAATTCTTTTTCACCTGCTCATGGGTGAGAAACTCACCATTCTCAACAAAGCCCGGGCACCCTAGTTCAGAAAGAGCGTGAAAGGGAGCCATACAAATGTCTCTTTCATGTTCGAATGCGTCCAGCATTCGTCTGGCAACCCTCACCTCTTCTACTTTCTTAAAATATTTATGCAAGGTTACCCTTGCATCTGCCCATTCTGCAGCGAATGAGGACATGGGGGAGAATTGGAGGCTATCGCGCTCGTGCTCCTGAAGATTTATTGCCAGGTCCAGCCATTGCTTCGCCTGGCGTTCGGCCTCCTCTACCACAGGCTTTCCTTGGGCAGAAACTTCTTGAATTCTGGATGCAAAATCCAGAACTGACATAGCCTTATACGTGTGGGGCTTGCATCCCCGCAGCAGATCAGCCCGCATCCCCTTAACTTTGCTCTTTGAAAAGACCGTCGCTTGAGATGCTTTCTCTGCAGATTGCGACTGCTCCTGTTTCAAAGACTCCTGGAGCTGAGAAATCTGCTCCAAGGCTGCCTGCTTTTCCGTTGCGGCTTGTTGCTGAGAAGCGGCCAGCTGGGCTTTTAGTTCATCTATTTCTCGCTGCGCCGCTTCCAGCTGCTCAGTGGACCTGGATAGGTCCTCTTCAAGCTGTCTTGTCTTATCCTGCAACCCGAAAAGCTCTTCCTGTTCCTCCAGACTCTTGACAAGGAGATTATCCGCTTTACGAATGATTCCCTGAATCTCGTATTGCTTGTCGATATCGTCAAAGCTCTTCTCCTTTGTCTGGAGCTCGTAGTCCGCCCTGGTCATTTCCCGGAGAGGCTTCTTCACTTTCGGGATTATCTTCTCCGTTGTAAGCACTCTCCTCTCGAAGTTAAACTTGGTGCGCTTTACCGGGCGGCTATCTCTTCGGGTCTCCTTCGCTTCAGGTTTTGGAGGAAAGAGATAGGGTATTCTACAGCTCTCGTTGCCAGAGGCAAGTCGTCCGTATTCTGGAGGTCGTCCATGAAGTCTGGTTCCCCCAGCCTAGGGTTCTGCTGAGACGTCTCTCCTGCGGGAATGGGATCAGGAGGAACCGGATGGACTTTGGAAGGATCGGCCGCTTCTGAGGGCGACCGGGGAGTGGAAAAGGGTTTCAAGCGGCTGATGCTGAAAGGGTTTCAAGCGGCTGAGGCGGTGGATGTAATGGTGAATGCACGGCTTCAGCACTAACCACAGGTGAAGGGTTTGGGGTTTGACTCAGAGATAGGGAAACGTTGGGGTTCTGAGCAAACTAGTCAAAAGAATGGGGGCCGCTAGAAGGGTGTGGAGACGGGGAGGAAGATGCGGCCATGGCTTGCTTGGATTGAGCGGGAGATGGAGTAGGAGTAGGGCTAGATGAGACCAGAGAGAGTGGGGCAGCAAACGTACCTGCGAGCTCCGCCTGAGCCGATGCTGGATGGATGTCTGCGATTCTAGTTCCGACGGCTGGCTCGGGACTGCCCAGAGAAACACGCTCTGGAGCGGCTGGACGCGGCTGCGGCTCTGCGACTGGCTGCTGCACTGTCAGACTAGGTCGCCTGATCTTTTCAACTCTCTTCCTCTTCTTCTCTTCTGGAACAATGGCCGGATCGGGGGAAGGAGATGAAGCAGGTGCAGCAGGCGCTGATGTTCCCACGGTAAACTTGTACCGGGGTTTGACTTGCAGAAGGTCTGCCGCAACCGGTCTGCTCTCTGGTGGTGCTGGCGCCTTTTGTGCCTGAAGGGTCACCTCAGGCGTTGACTTGACTGGTTTCTGCGCCTTTTCAGGCACCACCTTGGAAGCCACGGGCTGCATTGGGTCCACTTGGATGTCTGCTGGGCCCGCGGGCAGTTGCCGAAGTGTACAACTGTTGGGAGGAAGACCCTCCTTTATAACCCTCAAAGGGACCTCGGGGAACGTAATCTTGATATGCGAACGGCCGCCAGCTGTCATGGTGCTGGTCATATAGAACTGAAAAGTCGTCATCAACGGCCAGATTTCTCCTGGTGGATTTGTCGTGCTGCGTGCGACACCTCATCTTCCAGCATTCAATAATCTTTTCTTTTGGCCAGTTAAGGCCTGCTATCTTGGAGATGAATTTTTTAAATCCTGGAGAAGAAAACTTGTGGTCCGGGTTTCGCTTGGGGTCATATGCTACCTCCTCGCAGTAAAAATCCTGCCACGGAGGCGAAGCTTCCATCAAGTCAATTTCCCAGTCAAGGTCAACATGGACCACATCGCATCTGTCTTCAATTATATCCGCCCGGGGGCAGAGATGCGTGAACTTTCCCCTTATCCCATACGGGTCGTACTTCTAGTGCTGCGGCAGCAGAATCAGCCCAATGTCAAAAAGCTCCCGCTCGAGGAAACTGTACATGCTGGAAAACAAAAATGCATAAGGGAAATTTTTACAAAGAAGGGCCACTCGGGCACCTTCAGCAGCGGTAAATTTTTAAGTGAAACCCGTTAACAGGGATAGGTAGGAGCTGACCCTCCATATCTTGAAGTACATAGGCATTGAACTGGTTCACCCGGGCAATCTGATAAGGGCCCTCCCAGAGAGCATCAAACTTCCCATGATTGCCCGGCTTCGCCTTATATGAGTCCCACTTCAGCACCAGGTCCCCGATTTTAAAAACTCGGGCGGTGGTGCCTTTGCAAACCAGACCTTGAGTGGCTGCAATATGATCGAGTGAAGGCTTGGTATGCTTTTTCTCTGTCTTCTTCCAAGCTGCGGGAGTTGGCATAGTCTGTCGTCCACCGGGTCTCCACTGCCCCTGTCTTCGTCCAACATCCATAGGGCAGGGATTTCAATGTGGGATGGCATGACAGCCTCTTTGCCATAGACGAGCGCATAGGGGGACATTTTGATGGATTTCTTGAATGAAACTCTGTCCGCCCACAGCGCCCGGTTCAGGAGTAAATGCCAAGTCCGCTTGTTTCTGTCAATGGTCCTCCGGATGATTTTCAGGAGGTTCTTGTTAGTAGACTCGGCAAGGCCATTCCCCTGCGGGTAGTAATTAGAAGACATCTTGTGATAGATGCCAAGTTTGCCAGTGTACTCCGTGAGTACAGCGCCTACGAATCCCGGACCATTGTCTGTCACAATTGACTCTGGAACCCCGAAGCGGGTAATCAGACTCTCAATGAACCTGATGACCGTTTCTTGGTCTGCGTTCTTGGTCGGGATTGCCTCTGCCCACTGTGTGAAGTAATCGGTGGCTGTAAGAATAAACTTGTGTCCGGCAGAGGAACTAGGCAAAATCACCCCAATGAAGTCTAGACCCCATTCTTTGGAACGGAGTCTCGGCTTGAATCGGTTGAAGGGGCAGGGGTGCTTTTCTGTTTTTGCCAGCAAACCTCTGGCATTGATCACACTTGGAACAGACCGCATGAGCGTCTGTAAATAGAGTGGGCCAATAGTACCCGGCTCTAATTATTTTTAAGGCCGTAGGCCTTGCGGAATGATGACCCCCAGGCATCCCGGAATGAAAATCTCCGAGGACCCTGGGCTGGTCGGATTTTCTGACGCACCGCAACAGGATGCCGTCGATGTTTTTGAAGTAAAGCCCCTCGGGGCGAAGAGTGTACTTAAGTGCACCTAGCCGAAATCTCCTTCGTTGTGAGGCGTTCAGGTGATCTGGACATCTTCCGGTGCAGAAATATCTCACCAGTTCATCTGTCCAATCACTCCCCTCCGATAAGGAGTTGGCTAGGTAGATGCGTGTCGCTGTGTCCTCCCACTTACAGGCGGAGATGCCGGCTACAGCGCTTCGGGCCAATTCCTGACACAAGGCTCGGCCCTTGATAAGCTTGGTGGGCCGCACTTCGATGTCGAACTCCTGGATTTTTGCAATCCATCCTGCTCTCTTGTGACCCGGTTCTCCTTGTATGATGAAGCTTCGAACGTCCGGTGAATCACAAAGACGGTCGTTTTGCTCCGGGAGACAAAGTGCACGAACTTTCGGAGGGATTTCATAACGGCGTGAACCTGCCGCTCTATAAAGTTGTACTTTTCCTCATGCGGCTGAATCACTTGGCTTAGGGAACGCTATGGGGCGCTCCTCGCCATCGTCTCCCTTCTGAGTTAGGACTGCAGCGTAACTTTCGGGTTCTCCCACTGCATAAAGGATGAAGTCCTTGGAGTAGTCCGGGTTTGTCAACACCGGAGCTTGCGCAATTCGAGCCTTGATTTCCTCGAAGGCTTGCTCTCTCTCATCAGTCCATTCGTAAATTGTATCTTTTTTCAGCAGTTCGGCCATAGGCTTGATCACCTGTGCGAAGTCCGGAATGAACTTCCGCACGAAGTTAATCTGACCGAAGAAGGACTGCAGCCCTTTTTTATCGATGGGGGCTGGCAAGCGAAGGAGGGCTTCTGCTCTGTCAGGGTCAATGGCGAGGCCTTCCTCGGAGATGACATGTCCTAGCAGCTTTCCTTCTTTTACCGCGAAGACGGACTTCTTCGGGTTTATAGAAATGCCGAATTCTCGACACCTCTCAAATATTTGCCGTAGGTGGGAAACATGATCCCCTCTTTGGTGAGAGAAAACGGTCATGTCATCAAGGTAGATAACAATGATCTTATTGAGCAGCTCTCGGAAGGCCAGGTCCATGGCCCTTTGGAATGTGGCACCGGCATTGGATAAGCCAAAAGGCATGCGGCGATAGGCGAACGTCCCCCACTTGGTGGTGAACGCCGTCTTATCCTTGGTCCTCATCTTTGACCCAAATCTGGTTGTAGCCGGAAAATCCATCTAAATGTGAGAATCTCTGGGCTCCAGCAACGATGTGTAGAATACGGTCGATTTGGGGAAGCGGATAGTGGTCCCTGAGGGAAGCCTGATTCAGGTTTCTGAAGTCGACACAGAGACGAATGTCGCCATTCTTTTTCCTCACGGGCACCAAATTCGCGACCCAGGATGAATGTTTGATGGGGTAGATGATCTTGGCCTCCAGCATCTTCAAGAGCTCGGCTTTCATCATGGCCTCAATCTTCGGATTCACGGCCCTCCGCTTCTGTCGGAATGGCTTGGCGCCATCCTCTAGCTCAATGGTATCTTTGGATGACATTTACTGTCATACCCCCTCAAATCCTCGTAGCACCAAGCCACGATGTCGGGGAACTCCTGGCACAGTGATCTGATCTGCTCAAGTTCCTCCGACGTGCAGTCTGTTCCGACCTTGATAGTTTTACCAGGTTCGAGTTCCGGGTCGGCATACTGCTTCGGGTCTACTTTGATCTTGTGAGATATTGCTCTGTCATTCTGATCAAACAGACTCTCCAATGTAATCAGTCCTTTTGGGACATGATTATTTTTAACTGTATCAACCCCTCATATTGCTCGTCATCAGGGTCTCTACCTTCGATTGAACCAACTTCGTTAACCAAAAATGTGACGATCTCCTCGTCACAGCTGAACACCTGCCAGTGGGTGTCCTTATCGAGCACAGAAGGCACGTAAATAGTGCGAACCGGCTTCGGTTTACGGACAACGTCATCGGCCGGAACGTGCACGGCTCCAACGAGACGCGAGAATGTCGGCGTGTTTGTTTTTCTCACGCGATATCGCCTTGACATTCAACGAGTCAAACGACTCCATCAGGTCCCACACCCGGTTGCGGTACGCCCTAAGATAGTGCTTGTTTGGAGGCGCACTTGTTCGTAACCTGGTGACACACCGGCTACGAATCTCCAAAGATCTGCGGGTGTTTAATCCCCGACCTCTCCGCCTTTCGCAAACCCAAGCACGGGGCTTCGTACTCCGCCGAGTTGTTAGTGCGGCTCCGGGCCAACCCTGTAGGTATAGTCCTTACGGATCCCGGTCGGAGAAACCAGAAGCACCCCTGCACCGGCGCCATTTTTGCATCGCGCGCCGTCAAAGAAAAGCTTCCACAGCTTCTCAGGTGCAGGTCCCACTTCTTTTGCAGCTGACATGTCAAGCCTCTCGGGTTGTACAATGGAGTAACAGCCCTGCTCTGTCTCAATTACGGCATTGAAGTCCCGCAAAGAGAACTCGTCTTCAAGCTGTAGCACTTCGAAGGCTTGCTCGGTCAGCTCTCTTGTCACCAGCTCTTCCTCCGACAGCTGGACCATGCAGTCCAACTCTCCTCCGGGTATCTTCTCTACTAGGAAGGTGGAAGGCTTCTCATTGAAAATTTTCAGTCTCCTTCCTTTGAAGGGCACTTCCATGTGTGAGTAGTCTAGAGACAGGTACCCGCCCAACTTCGCAGTGAACTCCCGAGAGAGACACATGCCGAAGTAGGGAGCCAGGTCAACAACCACGACCTCTTGGATGACCACGATGTCGAGAGCCTTGTGCAGCCGGATAGGGATGTCCTTTATGACACCAACTTGTCTTGACGGGGGTGCCGTCTAATTGCGGCACGCCTTGGGCTGCTACGTGTGTATTCCATCCCGATCTCATCGCGAGACGGCCTTCGGCATCACGGTCGTGGAAGCACCGAGAATCCACCATGCGGTTGTGAACTATGTGCCCTTGCATCCGTAAAGACGAGATAAAAGGGAGGCGGTCTGTTCTTCCCGGTGGTTGAGGCCGTCGGAGGTTGAACCGGGACAGCGGGGCATGTACGCTTGCCGCTCTTCATGTTCTTCAGAGATTCTTGCGGCAGATCCACTTGGCCTGGGAGCAGAAGAGCATCATACATGCTGATTCTAGCAGGTGTTCTTTTCAACTCGTCTACTATGCTGTAGCTCGAGGTACTAGCTCCTTCTGCTTCTTTTGCCGGCTCATACTTCGTCCGATGCTTGCTGGGTAGCCTCAACTCGTTGTCTCTTGGTCAGAGACGGGTACTTCAGCTTCTCCTGGGCTTGTTCTTTGGTTTCAGCTGGAGGCTGAGGTACGGGAGCTTTAGCCGGAACTGGAGCTTTTGCTATAGGAGGCTTGGCTGGAACAGGGGCAGCCTTTGCCGGAGGAGGCTTGGCTGGAGCTTTATCTTTGGATGCCTTCTCCTGGGCTGTG
Organism: Wollemia nobilis; assembly: GCA_028583015.1. Taxonomy (NCBI): domain Eukaryota; kingdom Viridiplantae; phylum Streptophyta; class Pinopsida; order Araucariales; family Araucariaceae; genus Wollemia; species Wollemia nobilis. The sequence goes on along the minus strand of JAQPPZ010000754.1, from coordinate 12,109,422 downwards.
TAGGGCCACAGCCGTTTGTACGGTGGCAGCCCACCGGGCTGCGGTTTTTCTCTTCTGGCGTAAACTTGCAAAGGCTTGGCAGCATCTGCGGTTTTCTTTTCTTCCTTGGCGGGCGGCACTAGATTCTCCTTTGGGAGGGCAAAGTTGGCTTCGCCGTCCGGGATCATGTAGAGTTCATCGTCCTCTATGGCGCTGTCGGCCAAGGTCTGGATGTAGTCTTTGGTGCAAGTGCGGTCTTCCTCCGAATGCGGGTCATTGCACGTAGTGCACCGGTTAACTTGGTCGGAAGGACCGAGCGGGTCTTCTATAGCGGCATTTCTCGGAGGCGGACGCCTGCGCAGCCGGTGCTCCGGGGGCTTGTCTTTTGTTGGCGCCGGGGCGCATATGGCCTCCTAGGAGGCGAGGTCCATCCGGGCTGCTTCTTCTTCGGAGCGGTCATGTCATTGGACATGGCATGATATCCCGAGGCCAAAGCCCGCACCTCCTGGAGGATTGTATTCTGAATGCTACTGTCGGGGAGGCGGCAACTGTGCCGGTGGAGGCAATGCGGCTAATGGAGGAGGGTTAGAATAATGTGCGTGCGTGGGGGAGCAGGAAGTGCTGGAAAATGCGGAGGCGGGAGGAGGCGGGTGAGGATAATGCAATTGAGGCGGGCCGTAAGGAGTTACGACCGGCGCCGGATTCCACTGCTTCTGGGGTTGCTGCCACGATGTGGACGGCGCACCACCAGAAGCAGGAGGATACTGGGATCTGGGGAAGTCAGGATGAATGGGTTCCTGCACCCTGGACGGGAGTCTGCCGATAGAAATAATGTCAGCTTCAGCTTGCTGGGCAGCCTCGTACAGAGCAGGAAACTCGTCTATTCTGGCAATCTTCAGCAGCGAGGCATATGTACGAGTTGAAGGATCTCAGATAGTAGTGAGCAGCCATGCCGGGTGAAGGCCGAAGTTCGCGAGGTACCCGTTTCCAGGATCTCGCAAACCTGATGTTAAAGTCAGACACCTCCTCTTGAGGATGTCTCTGGATACCTTGGAGCTGATGCAGCAGAGAAGTAGGGTCAGCGGACTCGTTGCATCCTTTCACGAGCCTTACGGCAGGCTGGGGCCACCTTGTGATGGATCCCTATGGCAGCGATCTCCACCGGTAGAGAAGCTTTCCCCTCAGGGAAAGGGCCAGCAAACGGGTCTTCACACTCTCATCGGTAATGGTATGCAATGCGGCCAGGGCAAGGATGTCCTGGATGTGCTCGTACGCCGTCTTGCCGTAGCCGTCGTATGTAGGGATAGACTTTAAAGCAGCAGGGGGCACAACTTGCTGTCCGACCAGGGCCAAGGGCCCTGTGGAGTCCACCGCCGGGAAGAGATCATCATCATTTTGCTGCTGGGCAGCCATTTCTTCTTCTTCTCCGCCGTCGGTTGTGTACTCAGTGTCGGTACTTTCCGAGGATGCAGATGCTTCTTCTTCCTCGGCCTCTTCTATTTCGTACTCAGCTCCGCCGACCTCGGCTTCGGCTTCTTCTTGAATTTCAGCCTCGGCTTCGTCGACACGAGCTTGCGGATCAGCCAGCCTGGCAATTTCGCCTCGAGCGTTGATGTCCAGTTCGTAAAAGTCAGGCGGGCTTCTCGGATCCCTTGCTCGCCACCTTCTTGTTTGCATGAAGGTGTTGGGACCGGTCTTTCGGACTCAGAGGATTTGTTCGTGCAGAGTCGCCAGGTGCTCAGATTTCGAACAGCAATGAAGCGAACACCGGTGCTTCGATTCTGTTGGGGGTGAGAAACTTCCTTGTCTCACCAAGTGCTCAGAAACCACTGTCAGCGCCAGGTGGAGACTGATCAGAAAATCTCTCTTCAAATGTGGGACCCTGGTCCCACCGGGCGTGCCAGAGAAACTGTTGGTTACGAATCTGCCATGAGGAAAGGATTTTGGGTTAATGCGCCCAGATTCGCCCACCAGCATGAAAGGCCGGAAGGAAGAGATGCCTTCCGTGCCAATCTCCGGAGAAGGCCGGCTCCTTTGGGGGGTTTAAGCTAAGAGTGCAGGAAAGAGATAAAGGAACGGAAAGAATTTACAAATGTGATTGGAGTTTGGTGGGGGGAACTAACAGTACGGCAACACATCAATCACCATTGCTTACTGCATCATAAATACAAAGCATGACCAGGAACTGCAAAACCTAAGTATACTTTCTGTACTAAGCGATGTACGCACGACTACAATGGTCCCCTAGCAAACATTCTCCCTACAAGGAGAACTAACAGCACGGCAATGCATCAATCACCACTACGGACAACAACATAATCAGAAAGCAACCAAGAGATATCAGAGCCAAGTATATGTGTTATGCAGAGAATTTATACGCACAGCTACAATGGTCCCCTAGCAAACATTCTCCCTACAAGGAGAACTAACAACACGACAACGCATCAATCACCACTACGGACAGCAACATAACACACAACTGATGGAACTGCTACCACATCTATTATATAAAGTTTAAAAGTGCTTGGCCACCAAATGCTGAAATGAATCAACAAGCCATGACACAAGCAATGCTTTAGGCATATCTGACCACCAAATGCTGAAACGAATCAACGAGCAGTGACACAGGGAAACGTAAAGCATAAAGAAATAAAAGCGATAGAAACCAGAACCAGGCATACAAATTATATTTATAAGCAGAAGCACGGTTACAATGGTTCCCTAACAGACATTCCCCTTCCACCCTTTACAATGAAATCATGGTGGGTTTTTATAGCCCGAGTCCCTCCCGTTACATTAATGGGCACAAAGTCCCGATCAAACAATAGCTGACAAAAGCGGCGAAAGAGCTGCAAATGCTGACCTTTGTCGGACCGGATTGTACCCGCAGCATGGTCTTCCTGGAAGCTGGACAGCTACGTGGCAGTGTGTTGGGCAGAACTTCTTCTCGGCAGGAATGCGGGTAGCTGGAGCGGGTAGAACCTCCAATCAGCTTTAAATGAGGCCACTGGCATAGGTAGTGCAACCCATGCTCGTCCTTTTGCTCGGCACGTCTTGGCTCAAATCCCGAAGCTGGACACTTGTCAGATGATGGATGATTTTGTTTGACACGTGTCTGCCTTGAAAGGCAGTTTATCCAACTTCGCCTGGGATCAGAGCGCCATCGGGTTGCGCAGGCAGAAAACAGCGCAGTCGGGAAGGCCTTCATGCCTTGGGTGTATTTCCGAGTTTGTTTCCCTACTGCGCACCTGTCAAGGGCGCACTCCGACTTCGCTGCGAAGTCGGACTGCGCACAGGTGAAAGCTGGTTTCTGCCGCCGTACGGACTTCGCTCCAGCACTTAGTCATTTTTCTGCCAGCCTGCCAGCCTGCTACAAGGTGCGCCCAGAAAGAGGGGCGAAGTCGGACTTCGCACCAAAACTGGGCGAAGTGCGGACTTCGCACCAAAACTGGGCGAAGTGCGAACTTCGCACCAACACTTAGCCATTTTCCAGGGCAACTGTTGTCAACTTTGAAATCCAACTGAGGGGCTCCAAGAAAGGGGGGAAAAAGAGAATGTAGGAAAGAGAGAGAAAGGGAGAGAAGAAGAAAGGAAAATAGAGGAAGAGGGAAAAGGAAGAGCAGCACTGCTACAAAATTGAAAATATTGCACCCCGTGCAAAATGTGGCAACAAGTACCCAAAATCCAATTGATTATGTTGGTGCGGGCAGGGCCGGGTGCGACTCCCGGGTGACTTTGACGGTGTAGAACCCCCAGTTCGTGGTCTCTTAGACCAAGGCGGCCCCGCAAGCGGTTTTTCGCTTAAAAAAAAAACATAACATATGACTCATAAACTTATATATTCATAAAACATAAAATATACTTGAATGTGGAAAATATGGAAGAACCTGAATTTCACTACGTTTTTTTGCATATTTTATAAATATTTTGTATGAGTGTATATATATTATATATCTTAGTTATCTGAAATTTTTCAAACCGAATGAAACCTCCCTGAATTAACTAAACCTCTGAACATTTTTGGCCTTCTGAACCTCCAGATCAAACCGTACCTGGTAACTATGGTTGTAACTGATGTTTCTATATCTTGGTCTTCAGTATCCTGATCTCCTGGCTTCTGTTTCCTCCGGACATTATAGGGCTAGAAATCTGTGTCGTCCTTTATATCTTCTCTGATAACTCCCTTAAAATTGACCTCAGTAAATAACCCTTGCTCCCAAAGACCTGCAATGGGCTGTGATACCATATTGGAAACATGCTTTCAGTGAAAGAAGAGACAACATTAAAAAGAGGAGAGAGAATGAAGTGTCTTTATTGAATTTGAATGTCATATTCATACATTATTGAAGTTAGCTACGTAACCACAAAATCGTTATTAGTTATGTAATCACTTAGATTGGTTAATACAGCTAATTATATTGTTAATTCTTATGACATTCTTAATGACATCCCATATTTACTTAACAAGCTGACTAAATACTATAGACCTAAATTATCATGAAGGGACATTATGCTCTAATAAAGTTGAGGAGCATTGTCTTTTGCAGGGTGTGAGGCAATGCCCCATTAGCACCATATACAATGCAGACATAAACTTTTGCATTATCAACCAAATCTCAGATGGTGAATACATTGATTTGACATGTTATGCTACAGGTATAATGGTCACCTCCATATGCAAGAGGTAATATGCTGAATTTTTAGATTCTGCATATCAATCACCTCTTTTGCTTTTCACAATTACTTCCTCTGCGTGTCATCCATCTATACATATGTTCATGACAGTGGAACAGGGGATAAAGCAGAGCAGGGTAGAGCAAAGTAAAGAGCAATCAACATACTATACTTTTAGCTTATTTTCCTGACATGTCCAACCTATTTTGGTCTAGACATCCCTTGAGGAACACAATGTCCACACAACAAAGTGGATTCGTCAATGTACATAGTTCATGGATCCTGTGACATCCACAGGCATTGCAGACTGTTACAGAAGTCCTTATATTAACTTGTATGTTACTCTTGGATAGAGTTTACATGTACATGAATGTAGCACAGTCATTGCTATTTAGTATACATTGCTCATATGCCCTTTAATTCTTTTCTGTAGTATTGCAAGAAGTGTTTTTTGTCAATCTTTTACTGTTTTAAGTCTAAAATCAGAACTGCGGTTTGCTCTCTTGTATAATAAATTGTTATGCATCAGCTTTAACATATTAATCTCACAATTGATGTGTTTGCCCTCCCAGCTTGTCATGGGTGCTTGGATCACTTTTGTTATATCTTGACCATGGGAATAAAATCATATGCACATGCAATTTGTAGAGCTGGTTCAAAATATTGATGGTGAAACTCCATAGTTAATAGTGAGGTGCACTTATCCTAGAGTGCTAATATGGTTGGATTGATGGGGACTATTGCTTGTGCACAACATATGAAATTCATGAACTTTATTTACAGTATTCATATCGTAACGTATTTGTTGAGTTACATTCATGATCATGATTTCTTAGTACTGGGAAGTATTCCTTATTCTCAAAAAGATGCTTATCTTTTCACAGGAATCATTTGTAGAATGGTGAATGCTTGTTGATGTTATTAGCAATGTATACACATGTGTCATCTATCCTCAAACCTTCTATGGATACATAAGCTGAGAATTATATTCAACATGGAAGAGTCAAATGCACAAATAGATCAAACATTCTGGACATGTGTGAAAGCCAACAAACCAAATAGAAGCTTTCTCAGTAGTCAATGTTGTTCTTGTTAAATAGATTCACTTATTTCATGGCTGCCACATTTTTCTATATTAAAGGATTTTAAGTAGTCATGATGAGATGCTATCCCATGGTTTTAACTATTATCCTTTGTTCTTAGAAAGCTCTTTAACTAAATGTTGCAATAAATAGAAATGTTACCAAATAACTAAGTGCTGCTGTTATATCTTTCTTGCCTTTGCAGGGAATATGGCCTACCGTGTTACAAAAGAGGGTATGATGGATCGACTTCAAACAGATATGAAATCAGCCGCACTTTCCATTGCTAGAAGTTGCAGGTAGATATGTTCAAAAAACTGATTCTTGGTAATTCATTTTTATTTTATTTATTGCAACATACAGCTGATTGAATTCTAGTAGTGTTTAGTTGATAATGTTTGGCATGGAAACACTACAAAACCTTGTAGTTTTCATAGCTTCAAATTGAAGAGACTACCATATGACTTTTGCAAGAGTGCAGATGGGAAAGGCAAAGATTAATAGTTATTCAATTTGTCAATGATGAATTTAGATTTTTGTGGGATTTTCTTGTTAATGTTGTCCTAGCAATTGCTGTAGCAGAGTCATCATTTCATCTATTACTTTCTTTGCAAATTTTGCTTGCTTTTATGTTTTGCATAATCCTTGAGTGAAGAGGTAAACAAGGTTGGGGGGATATTGCTTCTTTGTCCAAATGTTCCTCAATATGTTCTTATTAAGGTATGCTATGTTTTTAAGTTGGAGTCTTTGAAAGGCCCAAGCTGTATATGAACTAACTCAGATGATATGATACAAGAAAATTAATTGGGCTCTTTATAGAGGTAAGTCCTCTTAATATTTTACCACCTTTTTTAATTTTAAGAATCTAATACTAATTGGTGACAAATTTTGAGTGTTTTGTTATATAAATACAACCAGACATTCAGTTGTACAAAAAATGTAATGTGCATTAGCATAAAGTACAATGTGAAATATAAACATGATGAGCATCTACTAATAATTATTGAATATTATTAGTCAGTTTTAATTAGTTATTTTGTGTCAAGGACTCAAGATAATTCAATATAATTTTCAAGAATTTGCTTAATATAGGTTGTAAAGAAGTTTAGTCCACTTGAGTTTATTCTAGGATAACATAATTTCTTTAATGCATAGCAATTCAAATATATAAATTTTGTTAGCAAATCACCACTATTCTCACAGGTTAATCAATCTCAAGAACATACATGAATCAATCCACAACAATGAATATAAATCTCACTTATTATTATTGATAACCATCTACTACAAGCAATGCATAAATGCAATGTCTCTTCAATTACATATTACAAAGATTTGTCTTCAATATATACATACATGAGACTCTTCATATTCTCAAGACTCTTGACCTTTGCACTTACATAAACTCCATCTTCTACCCACGGGAGATTTAACTTTTCACATTTCTTAAATACATAATAATAAATCTCACACATTTACATAAAGACAGTCTATCATGATTGCTCATAACTCATAACTCCTCACTTATAAACATGAAACTTCACGCACATAACTCCACATTTATTTACATGACACAACTTACACCTACCATAGACTCAAATATTAAGTACACCTTAATCTAAATTATTTAAAAGGTCCTTGCAGTAATATTTTTTTAATGAGTTTACACAAGTTTTTATGAGGGGTCCCGGTCCCCTCATACTTAGTGAGGATTGAACCTTGGACCTCTCAAAAAGAGACCAAAGTCCTTAACCACTGTAGTAAGCTTGCAACTTAGGTCCTTGCATTAATATTGCAAGGTACCAAATAATGAAACACCTCCAACACCCCCTCGTATTACATTATTGGTATGAATGTCCTTTGTCGTTATTCTGTTTTTACTTTTTTTTGCTATGCAAAGATGACTTTGAAATATCTTATACTTGTTTTGTCCAAGTGCTTTTGTAAAAATATCTACAAGTTGATATTGAGTAGAAACATATTTTATTTGAATATGATGGTCTAGAACATGATCTTTGATAAAGTGGCCTTGGGCTTCAATATGTTTTGTTTTTTCATGAAACATAGGATTTTTAATTAATTTTTGAACTCCTTGATTATCACAATTTAGTATTGTAGTTATTTTGATTCCCATATCTGATAGAATATATTGTAACCAAAGTGCTTCACATATAGCATCTCTTTTGGCATGATACTCTACTTATGTTGATGAGAGAGCTACTGCATGTTGTTTCTTACTAGCCATGAAATAGATCCTAATCCAAGATAAAATATATAGCCTGATGTTGATTTTTTGTCATCTATTGGACCTGCATAGTTTGAATCTAAATATTTTTGTAAATAGAAATTATCATTTTTGTTATACTCTAGCCTATATATTCTGTGATATTGTTGTATCCTTTTTGTCGCTTTCCAGTATTTTTCCCTAGGATCTTCCATAAATTTGAAGAGATAATTTACAGCAAAAACAATAATTGGTCTAGTATTTATCAAGTATAGAAGGTTTCCGATTAGTTGAGGATATACAGTAGCATAATGTTGTGGTGATTCATCATATCTTGATAATTACAGCCCTTGTTCCATTGGAGTATCTTTAGGTTTGCATTTTGTCATTTTGTACTTTTCAAGTAATGTTCTTGCATATTTAGTCTGAGTCAATGTGATATTATTTTCCTTTTGACAAATTTCTAGACCAAGACAATAGTGTAGAAGCCCCAAATCTGTCATTTCAAATTCTTTTTCAAATCATTTTTCACACTATTTATTAGTGTTTTTGAACTTCCTGTGATTACTAGATCATCAACATATACTACAAGAATTATTATTTCAGATCCAACTTTTTTTACATAAAGAATTGAATCAGATGCACTTCTTTTAAAGTTGTGTCGTAGTAGATAATCATATGTTTTTATATACCATTCCCTAGGGTCTTGTTTGAAATCGTATAGTGTTTTTTTTTTTTAATTTGCAAACTTTTTGTTCTTGGCCCTTGATAACAAATCCTTCTAGTTTAATCATGTATACTTTTTCTTCAAGGCCAACATTAAGAAATGCACTCTTAACATCTATTTAATGTATTTTTCAACCAAACTGAGCTGCTAGTGCACAAATGGTATGAATAATAGTCATTTTTGTTGTAGGTGCAAATGTTTCTTGGAGGCTTTCTGCTATTTTTTATACTTTATTTAGCAATAGAACCATCTACCTTGTATTTTGTCTTGTAAATCCATTTGCATCCTATTATTTTCTTAGATCCAATTTTTTTATATAAATATTTGAATCAGATGCACTTCTTTTAAAATTGTGTTGTAGTAGATGATCATTAATTTTAATATACCATGCTCTAGGGGCTTGTTTCAAACCGTATAGTGATTTTTTTAATTTGCAAACTTTTTGTTCTTGTCCCTTGATAACAAATCCTTCTAGTTGAATTATGTATACTTTCTCTTCAAGATCACCATTAAGAAATGCACTCTTAACATCCATTTGATGTATTTTCCAACCAAATTGAGCTTCTAGTGCATAAATTGTACGAATAGTAGTCATTTTTGCTGTAGGTGCAAATGTTTCTTCATAGTCAATTCTTTCTGTTTGGGCATAACCTTTTGCAACTAGTTGTGCCTTATATTTATCAATAGAACCATCTACCTTGTATTTTGTCTTGTAAATCCATTTACATCCTATTATTTTTTTTCCTTTGGGTAGATCAACTAAATCCCATGTTTTGTTCTTCATTAGTGTTGTATATTCTGATTCCATTGTTGCTTTCCATTATGGTTGTCTTATTGCATCTTGTATTGTCGTAGGTTCTATTACTAAACTCATTAGTCCCATATTTGTTCTTGTCATACTACGAGTTTGAGGTCTTGTAGTGGTAAGATCTGGTAGTCTTTCTAGTTTTGAGTCTTTAAGCATACTTGTATACCATTTTGCCTCTTTTCTTTGTGATGAGGTTATGACTTTTGAGTCCTCAACTGGTTCATTAAATGTTTTTTATTCTTCATCTAAAGATTCTTCTTTATTTGATGTAATATCTAAGATAGAAATTGTATTGTCCTTTGGATGTTCAATATTTGTTTTGTTTTCTTCATCAAAAATCACATCTTTGCTCACATAGATTTTTTTTGTGATTAGATCAATTATTCTATAACCTTTTGAGTCATCATCATATCCAAGAAATATGCCACATAAGGTTTTTGTATCTAATTTTGTTCTCTTTTGTTTTGGAATGTGCATGTATGCTTTACATCCAAAAATTCTTAGATGCGCTATTGAAGGCTTTCATCTTGACCAAGCTTCTTTAAGAGTAATATTTTTAAGAATTCTTGTGGGAGATCTATTTTGAATATATATTGCAGTACTAACAGCCTCTACCCAATATTGATGACCAAGATTTGCTTCTTTAAGCATACAATGTACCATTTCCATAATAGAACGATTTCTTCTTTCTGCTATACCATTTTGTTGTGGTGTATAAGTTGTAGTAAGTTGCCTTTTTATACCATTTTGTATTAGAAATGATTCAAATTATTTAGATAGATATTCACCACCCTTATCTGAGCAAATATTCTTGATTGATCGTCCAGTTTCTGTTTCTACAAGTTGCTTGAACTATTTAAAATATATAAAGGCTTTAGATTTAAATTTCAAGAAGTAAACCCACATTTTTTGAGAATAGTCATCAACAAATAGCTGAAAATATCTGTGTCCTCCAAGACTAGCTTCCATTGGTCCACATAAGTATGTATGTACTATTTCTAGTGGTTCCTTGGCTCTGTGTAAGCTTAATTCAAATGGCACTCTATGTTGTTTTCTTGCTAAGCATTCTGGATAGATTGTAGATTGCCATGTTAGATTGGGTAAACTTGTTACCATTTGATATCTGTTCAATTCATTTAAGGATGATGCACTTATATGCCCTAACCTCTTATGCCAAAGATCTCTTGTTTCTAATGTTCTTATTGATAAAACAATATTTGATGAAGTGTCAAGTGCAAATAGACCATTTGTGAAGGATCCAATGGCTATAAACTTTCCTTGTTTGGTGATGATACATTTCTTTTTGTTTCCAACAATTCTAAATTCAACCATTAGATTTTGGTCTAACATCTGAGATACTGATAGTAGGTTAACAGCTAAACCTTGGTACATATAATACATTTTTAATCATGCATTTTCCATCAGATAAGTTGATTGATATATTTCCTACACCTTTGACCTCATATATTTTATCATCTACCATTGCAATTGGTTCCTCATATTTTTCTTGAAAAGAACTAAACCACTATTTGTTTCCAGTCATATGTCTACTTGCCCTTGAATCAATGTACCAATAATTACCTTATGGATTTTTTCTTGAAAAGAATTAAACCACTATTTATTTCTAGTCATATGTCTACTTGCCCTTGAATCAATGTACCAATAATTACCTTATGGATTTTTTCTATCATATCCTTTTTCAAAATTTTGCTTTGAAACTTCAAACATGTTAGGCCTTGTAGAAGAAATTGTATAGACCTTGATTAATTTCCTTCGTTTGTTGAAATCTTAACTCCAAATTTAATAATTTCAAATATTTTCTTCAATTTCACTTTTCATAAAAAAATTCTTCAAATTATCTTCTTCTTTCTTCAATTTATTTTCCTTCAAATAATTCTTCTCTTCTTTAATTTCTAAACTCTAATACTTCACTTTTCAATAATCAATTTTCTTCTTTAATATTTTTAAAATTCTTCGTAAAACGCCCACAATTATAAATTACTTTTCTTTAATTAATTTCAACCAAATTAATTATTCTCTCTTTAATAATTCTTTTCCTTCCAAATATTTTATTCTTCTTATTATACTATTTTTTCTTCTTCAAAAATTTAATGCTTCACCTTTATCTTCTTATAACTCCCTTAAATAATAAATATCTTCCCGCAATATTCAATTTAACCATTCACCAAATAAACTGGGAATTAAAAATACCTCTGATTTCCAACATTCTCTCTTCATTGTTTGCACCCTTCTGATTGCAATTTGTAGGCAGTACTCTTTTTAATATTCTCTAACGTTCACATCCAACATGCTTCAGTTCCATAACAACCACCTCTTTAATGTTTGCTGCAAACAATTATGGTGATGTCCCAACATTCTGTGCTCCTTTAGGCGTCCTCAAAAGATAAAATGGTCAATTTTGCACCTTCTCAATGCACATTTTTTCAAGGTTTTCAAATGCTTCTGAAGTCAATATGCTCTCTCGCCTTTCTGCCTTCATCCGGTCCTGTGCAAGATTAATTGTTGCTATCCTCTTCACGTTACCTGCTGCTATCTCTTATACGCTTGAAGTTTTCCAGAACTTTTTTGGACACATCTGGACAACAACTTTCTCCGTTTGCTTCTTTGCTCGCAACTTCTGGTTATGCTCACACACCTTTCCTTCTCATAACCTTGCTCCTCTCACACCTCTTTCTCCTTCTCACAACCTTGCTTCTCTCAAATGTTGCTCAACGTTGCTTACACCAAGTGACTCTAATACCACTGTTAGCAAATCACCACTATTCTCACAAGTTAATCAATCTCCCAGGATCAAACAATATCTCAAGAACATACATGAATCAATCCATAACAATGAACATAAATCTCATTAAATATTATTGATAAACATCTACTTTAAGCAATGCATAAATGCAATGCTTCTTCGATTACATATTACAAAGCTTTGTCTTTAATATATACATACATGAGACTCTTCATATTCTCAAGACTCTTGACCTTTGCACTTATATAAACTCTTCATCTCCTCATACTCATGGGAGATCTAACTCTTCACATTTCTCAAATACATAATAATAAATCTCACATATTTACATAAAGACAAAGTCTCTCATGATTGCTCATAACTCATAACTCCTCACTTATAAACATGACACTTCACTCACATAACTCCACACTTATTTACATGACACATAACTCACACTTAATAACATGACACCTACTATAGACTCAAATATTAAACACACCCTAATCTAAATTATTTACAAGGTCCTTGCATTAATATTGCAAGGTACCAAATAATGTAATACCTCCAACAAATTTCACAAATGCTGCAAATTTAATGCTAGTGTAATTAATCTATTATTTCATATCTGACATGTTGAATTTTACATAGAATCTAATTTCCAAATATATGTTCTATCGTTTAAAAACATTTCCCTCCTTGTTATTAACATCCAAAAATATTGGTTGGATCTATATTCAAAACTTGGTAGCATTTTGCATATAGTATTTGCTCAATGGTGAAGATGGATTTAATTTGTAGTTATGAGCAATTTTACAATTTTCATAATTTGACAAATTCTAAAATGCTTTTACAGGGTGTTGACTATTCATGGATCTAAAGATGAGGCTATTCCTGTTACAGATGCTTTTGAATTTGATAAGCTCATTCCAAATCACACTCTTCATGTTATAGATGGAGCTGACCATGTTTACAGTTTCCATCAAAATGATTTGGCACCCGTTGTTCTTAACTTCATAAGGAGCGGTTAATATGCAATTAAAAGTCAAAGTAGACTAGGTAGTGCCTTTTTCAAGAAGATTCTGGTTCTTTACTTATAAATGATATCTTCTACATCAAATAGTTTTATTATTTGGTAAAATTATTATAGTTTTATCCTTGTGAGTGTGGTCTACCGGCAAGGACGCCACTTACATTATCGGTGATGTGACCTGGGTTCAATCCCATGGTGGATGTGTATAAGAAGTATTACTAAAAATAAAAAACAATTATTGTTTGTATAATGAAATTTGGGCATCTAGTGTCTTCTTTGTTATATTTAAATTAGATATATTATTATGATATTTCGATGTTAGCAATGCACAATTAGTCGTTCCTTCTCTTGTTATACCCTATGTATGCCCTACCTTGGTCAGAGCAAGGGAGTTGTCATCATGGCATGCTCATTGTATATGTGGTGTGTGCTTAACTGGGTTATTCTAGAGATGTATTGCATATGATTGAGAAGTGAAGAATCCATGTGTGCTATGTACTTATGTGTATTTGTAAGTTGTTTCCACTGGATCGTCTTTATTTGTATACTACAAGACTATAATGTAGTATGTTGCATTGTATATTTGTTTTGTGATTAGAATACTCCCATATGCTACACTTGGTTTGACAGTAATAGTTAAAGCTAATTGTGGGATGCAAGTTTGGAGCCATGTCCATCATCCACTTTGCTTAGAACATGGGAATATGTGGACAAAGGGGCTCGTGAGCACAACTAAATGTTCATGACAGCTTTGAAATTTAAAAGTCTTCAAAATGCCCTAATTTCATATGGATATATAGTATCATTCTTTTGGATATATCATTACAATACAATGTTGCACCATATTTTACATCACATGTTTTGGGCGGAATTGCTTTATTTCAGTTAAAACATTCACAGGTGTCAAGTCACTAACTTGAGATTTCTTCTTAAACTTCTTTCTTATTCATAATAGGCCATGCTATATATGCTATTATAAGAAGCCTCCTTTATTACCTTACATACACTCATACAAACAAGGAATTATATTAATGTCGTTAGTGGGCAAAGTATATCAATGAGAGTTGAAAGTTCTATTTTGTTACAATAGAATATGGGAAGTGAAGAGAAGTGCTCCACAATTAGAATGAGTACAAAAATACAAATTAATTTGTTGGATATGGGTAAACGATGACATTGTGTGTAACCATGCACTAAAGTGGTACAAATATGGTATAATATGTTATAAATACTTTATAAAATAAAGGAGGCTCAAACAACCATAAAAAAGCCCCTTATCTATTAGAGGTAATGGTTATTGTTTGAATTCATGGGTCATTGGTCCATGTTAATCAGTGAAAGATGGCTTTCATTAGTAATGTTTGTGAAGAGGCCAATGCAAGAATTGATGAGATTTGAAAGAGTAATTTGGATGAAGGGGACTAGGTTGGATATGAAGAGGATTTCCACAAGTACCCTCTTACCATTGAAGGTCGAAGATCCTTTGCGTAGAGGTATATGAAAATGAATGCTTTTCTAGAGTGATTAAAGTATGAACATGCATGACACTAGGATGGTGGGTTTGGCCCATCTAGTGTGTGAGGAAGAATAAGGACATTTGGTAGTTGCTTCATGAGGAAAATGTTCTCTCATAGATATAACCCCATTTGTGTATGTATTTATACTATCTAGTGAGTGATCAATGACTCCTCCAATTGAAAGGGGATGAAATGAAGAGGTAATCAAACTAGTAAACCATTGAGTTTGCTAAGCCCCCATCAAGACTTGATATTTAAGGGTGATTACTTCCTGAAGATATAGATTCGGGTTCATATACATCTAATGGGGGTAACAAAAGAAAGTAGAAATTGACATCTTTGTATGTCTTTGTAAACAATAGGATCTCTCTTTGATCTCATAACATAAGAGATATAAAGATAGAAGGGTCCTCTTAGCAGAATTAGCAAGGCTTATCAACTTTGGGAAGATGATGGTTGTTGCTCTTGACCCATAGCTAGTGCAAGTATACCCTCATAAAGTGCTTCCTATAGAAGGCCAACCAAGGCCAAGGGCCTATGGAGGAGGAACTTTGTTTAAAATTTAGCAAGCAATGCATACCTAATCAACTACTATATGTGTCATATTTAAATTAGTATTGAACTCTCTACATGGGGCAACAAAGTATGACCAACATCTTACAAAGGATTAGCCACCATGGTCAACACCAATGTCTTTTTAGCATTTGTGCTCACTATTTTTCTCTAAGAGCACCATATTTACTCCCACTCTATAAATAAAATAATGAAGTAATACAATATAAAATTTTAAATGATATGAAAAATAAAAGAATACTTTTCACTACTTCCTCCAAAGTGAGTCTTCTTGAACAACCAAACAGATAAGTACATATTTTTCCAAAGGTAAAGGTGGGAAGTGAACATATCCAATCCATTAGGTTTTTTTTTTTTTTGGCTCACATTGTGCATCATAAGAAAATTTTATAGATCATGCACAAAAAAGTCATATTAATACAAGTTGATCCTCTTTACACTGATCTATGCATGGAATTTATCTATCTAAAGGTGCATATAAATTTCAACACAACTTATAATTGAACACCATTTGTTAAAAGTGAATATTATATATTGAGCTCATTCTTGTTATGTTATTTGGAGCAAACTCGGGTTAGTTAAATTGTGAAATATGGCATATGAATATTAGTCAAAATTTTAACATATAAGCGTCCCTAGCTCTTTGTTTATATTAGATTATTTCAGAACTAATAATAGTAAAATATTGATGCATTATATGTTCATGAATGTGCTATGTTTAAATTCACCTTCTTCCTTGCTTATTCATTTCAATGTACCTTATGAATTTTGGTCTAATCTTATAGCTTCAAAAAGTAGTACCCTAGGTCCAAATGATTAATCAAGTTGAATATAGATTTCTTATGTATTGTTCAAAACATCTTGGCATATATATTGCAATGTTGTATATTTTGTATTATTATGATGTCCATGTTTTTATTTGTTCCTTAGTTTCTTTAATTGAATTAAGGTTGTCTGTGATATAAAATTTGTTCCTATATATAATTAAAAGTATGTTTTTTTTTTTTCAATGGGTTATATGGGATTGGAATGAAATAATGTTTTTTTTTTTTTCAATGGGTTATATGGGATTGAAACGAGCCCTACCCGTATTACATCATGACTACATAGTGGTATTACAACAACTTGGCAATTATGCATGTATCATTTTTCAAGATTCAAACTTTGGTCTCCTCCTTGAAAGTTGAGGAATCTAACCGGTTGAGCTAATGTCATTCGAACTTTGGTCTCCTTGAAAGTTGAGGAATATAATTTTCTTGTATTGGTTATTATTATGAATGCCATAATTGTTTGCTCATGCATGGGTCCTTTATTTTCTTGGCTAAACCAATGGGGGTTATATTGGGACTCCCATGACCAAAAGAACACATGAAAGAAAAATGAATACCCTGCCACTGCCAATTACAACCCAAATTGACAATCACCAAAACAACTGTCTAGCAATTACAATACTAGATGGAAAGATAAAATTATACTCATAATTTCATTAAAACATCTAAGCATCCATTTGAATTCTTACAAGTATATACTACATAGTGTGTTATAGTACTTAGTATGTTCAGTTTATGTTCAAAGTAAAGCATTAGCAACCCATGCGTTGAAACAAGACAACATAACTACATACCATTCTTCCATGATGTCTAATGTATGAACCTTGCAAGAAGGGAAAGTATTATGAACCTTGCAAGGAGAAGGGAAAGTATTATGAACCTTGCCATAGTCATTGAGCTCACTTGAATTTGCCAAACTTCGACCACCACCATGAAGAACCAGTTGCTTTCGACCACCATGAAGAACCAATTGATTTCGCATTGTGAATTGATACAACCATTTCATGCTTGACCCTGCTATGAACTATCGCATTTGAGATACAAATATTAATGCAACCTTCCTTTGTGCCATAGTGTTGACCATTATTCTTGATGCCATTCTCGTTCATTAAAACATTTCACATCCATATTTGGTTCTATTCATTTGAAATACCTTCAATTTTATTTGATTTCTAGGTCTTAAGAGATATTTTCACAATTTCCTCAATATGTCCTCTCCCATTCTATCGTAAATGGCTTCCCCAATGTATTGTGAAAGTAATCTTCTAGTATTTTGTTACCTTGTATTAGATTTTGCACTTCATTCCCTAGAAAATACTTCACAACTTTTAAGGCACACTTGTACTTTAATTTAAGCCTAGGTACAGATCTTCATTTGTTATACATTTTGAGTGGATATTTACTGATGCATTTGGATATTCTACATGATGAGTCCTATGAACACCATCAAACATGCAACTTTAAGCCCTATGGCCACCTAAAGCACCATCAAACATGCAACCTTAAGCCTTATGATCACCTAAAGCACCTCATTTTCCATGTCCCTCTCCCAATTAAGGTGTTTTCCATTTTCTTTATTCCACTTCTATGAATAACACTATTTCAAGTCATGGTTCATAGTACCATTCTAGTCAACAATTCAACAATTTTGGATTCGATCACCTTGTGAAGGCCTTTTTTGGGTGATTGTATCTTAAAATAAGGCAATCCAACAATGTATCGAGACCTTGAGGAGTTAGAATAAGATAAATGGATTTTAAATTAATATTGAAAAAAATTGACCCACAAGATCTACTCTAAATTGCCCAAAATTTGCAATATATATTTTTTTCAAAACTGGGTCCCTCTAATTATAATTTGAAATTGCCAAAATGACCTTTGTATTAGTGCCAAATCAATAGAAATGGTTAGGAGATTTCACATTCTTTCAGTAATATTTAAGATAAACCATTTCATCTTTGATAGATGTCTCTTTGTACTTTATTGTGCAGAGGTGATCAAATTACATTCCCTTTTTGAAAAAACTATTGTGCATTGATTCAACACACCCTCTTAAAGAGCCATTGTATGAATTTTCCATATGAATATCCTCTTTGTACTTTTAGTTCACTTGTTCTTTGTCTGTGAGTGGTCCCTTGTTCCTTTATTGTTATTTCACTTTAATGATCCTCAACAATGGCTATTTTTTGCATTTAATGAGAATTATGTCTCAATAGAAGAAATTGTAAAAGTGTCTTTGGGCATGTGCAAGTACAACTTGAGTGGCCATAGACAATTGTGTTAGACAAAGATATTGTATTCCTAAAGATATTTTGGCCTAGCATTTGGTCCATGATGGATACTAAGCTAGCTTGATCACTTACCTTTCATTTGTATATTGATAGACAAATTGTTGTAGTTAACTGGATGATAATACACCTTAGAATGTATAATTCAAAACACCCATGCATGTGAGATGAGAATTTGTTGTAAGAAAAACATAGTTACAAGAGAGCTTTACATAGCTCCATCAAGTATAAACCATTCTAGGCATGCCTTTGGTGCCAACCATTACTACAATTGACATAATTGTCCCCATAACATTCATAAAGGATTCTACTTATCCCTAAAATAAAATTGACACACTAGGTAGGATGGGCGAGCATACTACGTTCAACACCAAGTCCATGATATTCTACAATAATATAATGCCAAGTATAGGCGAAGACATGATATGCATCAAGTGTAACACCGATACATTGTTGGTGACAAGATGTGGCTACATCTTTAAGAGGAGAGACTTAAGGGTTCCATCAAGAAAATCAAATTGCTATGTTATGGACCTTACAATCACCAAGTAGGTGAAAGATAATATTTTTTTTAGCATAATATTTTTCCCTACTTAGGACTTGATCCAATCTTCAACATGGAGCTTATTGAGACGTATTGCCTACCTCTACTAGACGCATCAAATATGGTATTGTTGAATGTAGAAATCGTTTGATTAGAATCGCACTTGTGTTTTTTTCTTAACAATCAGAAGGAAAGAAATTGTGTTTTCCTAACCTTTGGATTTAGGCTAGCTCCCCACTAATCATGCTAAACTAAAAGTAATCTAAATGTATAAAAGAAATATGAGAAGGAAATGGTGCTAGAAATGTGAAGTAAACACAATAATAGAAAAAACTAATAGAAAGTGAAACAATAGTGCCATAATTAAATGTCTTGCACAATCTTTCTGTTATTATTAAAATAATCTCATAAGTACAAAGTGGAGCTCTACATTCTCAAATAGCCAAAAGAGCCTAGCAATGGAGCTCATAACTCATATTTATAGTAAATTATTTACCTAAGAAAAATTAGAGGTAAATCCTTTCTACTAGTAAAATATCTTGTTTAGGGGCATCTTTAACAAAGTGATGCACCTTTGAATTTTAAATGCTTTTAAATTGTCTCTAAACATACTTAGAAGACTTCTAACTCTTAATTCACACCATATGAAGACAAAATATCATTTTTTTAAGAAATCTCTTTGAATTCCATGTTGACCTATCTTGCTTAAGCCAAAAATTGTGACTCACCAATTTTGAGATATGTGATTCACAATTTTTCAAAGTTACAATTCACCATTTTGGGGACCAATCACATGCTTGTGAACAATCACATCTTTGGGACTTAGCCAATTTTTTTGCCAATTTTCTCCCAAACTTTATTATTTTGCGTTGTTGCTTCTAGGGCTACACAATTATTTTACTTTATTCTTTATGGCTAATTCCTCAAGGAATTTGAAGGTCATATCCAAGTTGCTACATTTTTAGCGACTTCTTAGGGTGCCAAGCTCGATTAGTGAGGGATACCAAGTCTTGCCTTTATTCTTGGGCATGTAATCTTCAAAGTTGGGAATAGCCTAGTACAAAATTGTAAAACTACAGGTCACTCTGGCTCATTGTTGGGGCAATAGCTTGAAAAGAACTTGCCAATATGCATGAGAAGGTAGTTTTATGTCACTTCAAATTTCTATGTCTAGTTCTTGCTCCTCATACTATTCCTTTAAAAGGCTCTCTCTCTGGTTTACCACACTTCGGTTTATCCAGCAGGGCTTTGAATATAGTGAATTTGTTGAGAGTAGTGCTATCTATTGCTTTGATCTTCTCATAAAAAATTTTGCTCATCTACTCGGATGTGAGAAGTTATCCTTAATATGAATATTTTAGATAATCTGAAATTTATTAGTTGCACTTCCTTTTTTATTTCTTGCATGAGTAATTTCAGAGAATTGTGGGTGGTCTTGCATTCTAGTAGCCTTCTTTGGATCTTTGATATGTTCTTTAGCTGCTTGACTATAGTTATATTGTTAGATAGTCCCAACTAGTTTGCTTGTTCTACAAATATTTTTGACAACTACTGAAGTGCTTCGGTATACCTTGTCCTAACAACTAGGTCATTCTCCATTTGTTGAATTGTCATGGTGGTTTGGTTCAAGAAAGCTTTAGATTGGCTAATTAAGTCAAAACAGGCCTTATTACAAGTGACTTTAGCATATATCTTGTTCCATAGGGACTTGACTTGTTCAATAACCAAATTCTATGCTTCTATAATTTTTGCCTTCTTCCCTAGATCTTCATTAGCTTTGTTCAGTTCAACAATCTCCTTATCGTTATTCTTCACTACCAATTGAAGCTTTAGATTTTGATTTACCTTCTCAAATTGTTGCTTCAACCACTTTTGCCCTTGTGCCAATTGTCCTTTTAGATTTTGTAATTGTTTCTCTAGCTTGCCCTTTAGATCTTCCAACTATTTTTCCAACTCAACTTTCTTTATTGTCTCTTTTAATGCTTTTATCTTTTGTTAAAATTGTGTCACTTGTGTTTACTTGTATTCCGCTAGTTGCCTCATTGCTTGTGTGTTATCCAAGACCTCCTTTTTGTATCTTTCGACTTCACATACTACTCATGCATATCCAATAGTGATCACTTGCTACAGTTGCTCTGTTAGCTACATCATTTGAAATTGATCAACCCTTGATAGATCTAGTGTAGATAGCCTAGTAATATGGTTTGTAGGCACAATGGTTGCTCTTCTTGGATCTATAGGAAGTGTCTTTGCTATCATAATTTTTTTTCTACCTTTTATTAGTTGTGAACACATGACCACAGATGCCTTACGATCTAGATCCATGAAGCTATTAATATCCTATCTTGTTTCTCTTAACCTCTTTCATTAACCTGCTCATTTCATTGATAGCTTTCATCCCAGGGATTTATATTTCTTGCCAATGAATGCTTGGTTTGTCCCTATTGCTTTTGGATGGTATGTGTAGACTCAACCATCCTTGGAAAATTTTGCAAAGATGACGCCATCATCCTAAGGAGTTATTGAACTGATTTGCTTGAAGTAGATGTGGGATGCAATGACATAGTGGAAGGTGTGAATTGGGTGGTGACAAATAGTCAGATGGTTATAAGCAAGGACACGAGTGGTGGAATGTCAAAAGGTGGTTGTGAGTGGTGATACAAGAGGGGATGTCATAGTATTTGAAGAATATGCTAATAATGAGTGGGTTGTCATACTAGTGAAGGTGGGAAACTAAACTATGAAGGGAATGGTGCATGGGATGCAGATGAGCATGGTGAATATGATTGTTGTTGCCTAGCAATAGAGGGAGGTGGGCCTCTAAGTGATCCTATGACTATGCTTGTATGTGGTGAGGTGGGTGCAATAGAAGTGTGGATTAAGAAGTGGAAAGAAAAAAGGATGATGATAAGAGAAGAGAGGGTGGATGTGAGAGGAGCTTTCCAATGAGAGTGAATGTAGGGGAAGTTGTAGCCTCTTAAGTGATGATCCCCATTGTTACAATCTCATCCCTAGTGGTGAAGCAATTACTTCTTATATGACACCCTCATTGTGTTGGAATATATGTAATCTAACCTTATTAGGCCAAGGTCGACAATGATGAAGTGCCTATGAGTGCTATTGATATATCTTACAAGCAAGTGTTATGTAAGCCATTGGGTATTCTTCTATGTAAGCCTACATGCATATTTATGTGAGCCTATATACATTTTTTTATGTATTCATCCTTAGTGATATTGGTTAAACCATCTCTATGGTTAACTTTGATTAAAGGGTTCAATTCACTTATTATTTTTTAATTTAACCTTTAAGTTAGATTATGTGTGCTTGAGATTAGAATTTAATTGGGGACTAGGTATCATTATAGATATCCCCAATTATTGATCCATTGTGTCAATTTCTGATGTGAGATCATGGGGGTGCATATGGGCACCCAACCCTTATTCCTCTTATTTGATTTTCTCTTTATAATTTTGTCTATATGTTTTTTATTTTGCTCTTATTACTCTTTTGTATATGATCATGGTAAAATGTATTTTTAGAAAGTATTGTGAAATCCAACATGGTATCAAATCCAATATGAAGAAACTTCGCTCAATTGCACAAAAAGACTATATAGAGAAAATTATGGCAGATATGGATGAACCATCAGTTCCATTGGATTCCTTGTGAGATTTTAGGGTGGGTTCCACTTTAGTGCTTTTGACGATTTTACCATTTTGCCACCTATTTTTGCAATTGAAAATTTTCCTCAATAATTCAAAATATTGAATTTAAAAAGAAGAATATTCAAGGATTATTTTGTTTTAACGATGAGATAAAGGTGAGTGCAGACATATTTTTGACAGTTCATGTTCAATTTGTGATAGGTCGCATGTTATCCAAGTTAATTGGCATGACGATAAGGTGTATGCACATTTTTTGGTTGATTCCAAGTTCAAAAACGTGGTTGTTTTATTCTTCTAAAATTTGTGTGATATGCCTAATGATAACTCTATTAGAGTGGTCCATTTCTATTCTTTATCAATGAATGTCAAATTTACCACTCGATAAAGGTGGATGGTGCAATGATAGGACCTTGCGCTATTGTGATTGGCGTTTAGAGTTCAAATCACCATCCCTTATTTTAAAAGGCCTCCTCAAATTTTGAGATTGCATTCCCATATGCCATGCAATAGCCAACAGAGACTATTGTGCAAAAGTTAAATGATATTTTGTTACAATGTAACTTTAACCATGAGTCTGGCCTAATGGTTGGTTTATACTTTTACTGATAACATGTCTAGTGTTTAAATCTCTATGTGCGTCATTTTATTCTTGTGTATTGGTTCCAATCATGATTTTTAGATTTCATGGTATATCCTTAGTGCTAATATGCTTAGTGGCACAATGATTGATCATTAGCTCCCTTGTTGAGAGGGCCCGTGTTAAAACCATGGGATTGACTATTTTTATTTGCTCTTGGCATTTGGGAGAGATGTTATTTGGCAGAACCTTTTGTTCTAGACACCTTGAGTGTGTGCATGACTAGGTGCACAAGGGCTTGCATCATAACAAGTGTAAGGTTCAAACACTATTGGCTATGCATAACATGAAACCCTTTATTTATATAAATATGGGGTATTCTTCAAATAAAAATATGACAATTATCAAAATTGAATTTGTTGATTTCAATTGAAGGTTTGTAGGATATCTCCTCATCAAAGGATATATTGGTATGATTTATTTCAATTCAATTGACAACTAAGGTGAAGTCATTAGAATTAAGACTTTGATGAACTATATGTTCACTCAAGATCCTAATTAGGTTTTTTTGATAAGTGGGAGAAGTTTTGAGAAGATTAAGTTGGATATTTTAGTTGGTATGTTTTCAAGATGTTGCAACCTTTTTCTTCAACCTTTTGGTTGTGATTGAACAATTAGAAGCATAATTGACTAGCTTGTTAAGGGTTATTTTGTAGATCAAATAACCATATTAGGTCTTATTTGTTGGCTAGTTGAAGGTTAATCGATTGAAATATTTATTTGTTGTTGTTGTGTGACAATGCAAATATATGAGATATTACTGAGAGAATATGATGCACTAATTCCACCTACCACTCCTTTATTTGGAGAGGGCACATTATTGAATTTAATATTATTTACTACATTTTATTGATTGTGATTCATGTGCCTAGGGAATGGATTCTAAAATATACCCCAATGTCGGTTGGGTGATGGTTGTGATTCAAAGCTATTAACAACAATTTGGAAATATCAATGAAACCTTTCACTATATTTTTTAAGCTTACACATCTAAGTGATAGGATGGATATTGACTCTATGGAATGCATAATACTTATTTGGTTTAACCAGTGAGCCTTTTCCTCTTCAAATTCAATAGACTTGATGGGAGGTAGCTCCAACATCTTGGCATTATAGAGTTGTTCTAAAATAATAGAAAGAGGTTCATCTAATTTGATATATTTCCTCTTCAAATTCAATAGACTTTATGGGAGGTAGCTCCAACATCTTGGCATTATAGAGTTGTTCTAAAATAATAGAAAGAGGTTCATCTAATTTGATATATTTCCTCTTTGGCTGAGATGACTTTTGTTGGATCGGTTTACTAAGGATGATCCTTTTTAAATTCTCGATAGTATTCACACTATGGGTCTTGTTTTGGGAATCAATGACATCATCATCAACAATATGTTTGTTCTTATACTACTCCTTTTGGTTTGAAGTGGAAAATGATTTATCCTCTTCTTTACCTAGTTTGTTTTTTAGTTGTCATTTTATAAGGACAATCTCTATTCTCTTGGCTGTGTGTATTACATCTTCAAAATAGGATATGTTAGATATTTCCAGGTAGAAGGCTAACTAGTCTTGTAGGCTAGAGATGAATAGGTCAAATAGTTCCTTTGATAGAGGGGCATATTGTAATCTTTTGACCAAGGCCTCCATATTCTTAGAAAGATACCAATGCTTTCATCTTTTCACTACTTGAACTGGTATATGTCAATGATAGTGATTTTTGTCCATGACATATACTAAGAATTGTTTCACAAATATCTTCACTAAATCATTCAAGCTCTTCAAGGAATGTCTAGGCATTTGATAATACTATTCTAGGGATGGACAACTAGGCTCTTAAGAAAAAAATAAAAGGCGTGTCTAATCATAGACCATAACACTACAAGCAATTCTAAATAACCTAATACTTCCTCTTATACATTTGAGACCTTAGAGTTTCAAAGTTTAGAGGAAAGGACCTACTGGCAACAAGAGGATCTCTTAGTGTATCATAGATTTGATATCTTCTCTGTTTGAAATGCCACCTAAAGTAGGCTTGGTTAGTTCCGGTTGTTACGGACAACCAGACTAATTTGGGCTTCCATTGTAATTATTTAAGCATCATCATCTGATTAATCAAAGCTTGTTGGTTCTCTGACATGGTATCAGAGCCATCAAACTTAGCATAGGCTGATTTTTTGAATTGGCCTTTGACATGGTATCAGAGCCATCTTAGCATAGGCTGATTTTTTGAATTGGCCCGACTGTGTCATCTTTAACATAGGCTGATTTTTCGAATTGGCCTGCCTGACTGTGCAGCACTTGCTCCCCACCCCCACCCTCACCCTCACCCTCACTTGAGGGTGGGGGTGAGGAGCAAGTACAGCCAAGTGTAGCACTTGGCCATCTTTAGCATAGGCTAATTTTTTGAATTGGCCTGCCTGACTGTGAGGAGTAATTTTTTTGAAGGCTCTCTTTTAATTGACTCAAATTGGCCTGATTGTGAGGAGTAATGGATTGCACACATTCCCGAGGAGGTGATTGATCGATGTTGGACTGGAGCTCGGGGGCCTCCCTTTGGTCGGATGCGCACCGCTTTCCCAAGAATCCCGCTTTCCCATCCCAACCTCATTACGCGCGTGTTTGGATCTAATCAGAGAAATCGATAGTTTTTAATACGTAGAATAATGTCCCTCAAAATCCGAATGATGGAAATATGTATTTAGAGGTTAACCCCAGACACAACCTCACACACAATATGTGTAAGAAGTTTTTCGAGAAATAAGAATCGAAAATCCGAATAATTGAAATACCGAATCCGAGAAATAATAAAATTATATTATTTCAATCTTATCTTTTTTAGATCAGCTGGAGCATTATCGCATAATCGCGATCGACTGGATGCAAGTGATCGACGTTGGACTGACCTGACCGACGTTGGACTGACCTGATCACGACAGGCGACTTGGACAGACACTTGGCAGCAGGTTAGGCCTCCTCGTGTGGGAAGCCTCTCTGTCCTCTTGGGCAAATTCTCCTTGAGAGAAGACATAAGCCTATAGAGGCTTTGTTTGTTTTAAAGACCTAAAGTCTTTTAACATGTCCCATGTGGGATATTAATCCCCATTTAAAAAAAAATAGTGCAAAGGACAACAAAAACACTTGAGCATGAAGGACGACGAAAAAAAAATGCAGAAGGTATATTTTCAAACCCTTTGGTGCAGATACATCGCAGCGTTTTCGACGATCACGATTTTATTAGATTATAGAAGGCATCACGCGACATGGAGGGGCCATCGAGGTGAAAAAAGAAACTGATGGCAAAAACTAAGTCCACCAATTTTTCCTTGCCTCTGTTTACGATCGATCTTTGATCTGATTGCATAAAATTAATTTGCAAAAGTTTTTAAGCATTTTGGCTGGATTAGTTTTTTGAATTCCTCTTCAACTGGCATGAGATCGCTCTCTGCACATTCTTACGGACGATGAGTGGCAGTTTTAGCTATTTTCTCAACTTTGTTTCGTGAAGATCGTGCAGGTATTTAGTGAAGAAGCTAACCTTGTGTGTGCCTGTCGAAGGATACTCTATGTGCAGCGAAGGTCGAAGGAGCCGTCGACCACAGAGGTTGAAGGTGCCACCGAAGGTTGACGGTGCCACCAGAGGTTGAAGCCGCCATCGGAGGAGGGAGCAGCGACGCTTCGCAGGAGGTAGCGATGGTCGTATTTTGTTAAATAAAGGGTCTTTCCCTTTATATCTCGTCAAAGCGCATAGCTCGACTGGCAAGTGGTCGAGGTGCAAAGTCGCTGCTTTGCAATAGGTCGCGGGTTCAAATCCCTTTGACCCCCCCGTAAGGTAAATTTTATTTTTTTGTTTGTTAATTTTTTTTTTGTAATGTTTTTAAATTTTTTTAGTTTAATTAAATATTTTACTTATTTTTCTTAAAAAATAATTATTTTTTTAATATTTATTTTTTGGAAAAAATTTTATTTAATTAAACTTTAATTATTTTTTAACATTAGAAATTAATTTTTTTTACAAACTTAAAAAATGGGGGCATTTTTTTCACCTACATGTTGCATAAGTGAAGGGGGGATTTTTTTTTCCTCATTGCACATTTCTTCAAAACTGAAAAAGGGGGAGAGTGAGAAAATTTTTCAGCATTTTTGACAAATTGGCATTTTGTAAAAGGTGCATTTTCGGTGGAAACCGACACCTTAGCTTCATTTTTTGGATGCTTTCTGATGTATGTTGCATTTTTCCTTTACATTTGCACTACCTCATTAAGTAAAAACAAAGCACTCCTAAGTTCCAAAATTTGAAACCCATCCGTGCAATTCAATTGCACCGTAGTGTTCGGTATTTACGATACCTCTGGCCCACACTTATAGGTAATGTTGTCGTGCTTTGGGCTACTGTATCTGTCGCCTAACATAGCTGCAACAACGACGTCTGAGCTTGTTCTCTATCAATCGTCGAGGAGATATAAGTCTGCCAATTTTTGCTATTTTTTTACTCCATTCCACTACCCTAATCGTTCTTGTGTTTAGACGTAAATCCTGACGAATGTTCTGATATCCAAAGTGTTTAGGGGAAGTTACGCCCCACGCATGAGGATTGACGACCTTCTATGGTAGGTGTCATCAACAAGACGATTCCCTTTCAGTACCGCCTATGTTCCACTTATCGTTCTGATCTCTAAAATACCTATAGTCTCCCTCACGTAAGGGTGGGTATTTTTTGAAAAGTTCGGTATAAAGGCCTGGAAAAGGTATATAGAAAGGGGGACCATTTGGTGATATAAGGAACCCTCATTATGGTTGCTATCCAAAAGTACCTGACAGATTCTCAGTTATTGAAAGGTTCCAATTACACACCATGGAAAACCAAGATGAAGGCTATCCTCCAAATGGAAGATTTATGGGATGTTGTTTCTGGCACAACAACAAGACCTTCACCAGCAGCTGGATCAACTCAAGCTACACCCCCAACTGCAGATCAAATAGCATTTGACAAGAAAGACAACAAGGCAAGAGTGCTCATCTTGCTTGTTGTTTCAGATGAAGTTCAACCTCACATAGTTGACATAGAACATGGTAAAGAGGCATGGGATGCCCTTAAAACCATTTATGAGGGAAAGAATGAGTCCACCATTCTTTACCTTCAATCTCAACTTCACAGTTTGAGTATGAAGCATGGTGAGACAGTTGAACTCTTTCTTTGCAGAGTGGCTGAGTTGAAATCAAAATTGAATTCCTTGGGAGAGCCTGTAGATGATAAGCTCCTTACTTCAGTAGTAATGAGAGCTTTACCTGATTCTTACAGAATGTTGATAACCTCTCTTCAAGTGTCACAGAGAAAAGTTACCTTTGTTGAGTTGGTCAATATGCTTCAGGAAGAGGAGGCTCACCAACTTCAAAGAGATGAATCTTCTAATACAACCCTCTATTCCAACAGGAAGGGTTCTAAGAAGAAGGGTAATTTTTAGAAGGGAGGAAATTCTCACAAGGATTCAAAGGGAAAACAACCTCAACAAACAAAATGATATTGCAAAATTTGTGACAAAGACACCCATGACACAAATAGGTGTTGGCACAAGAACAAGCAACCTAAGAACAAGGGCCATAACAAACCACAAAACAAAAACAAGCAACCCAAGGTGAATGTTGTTGTTGAAGAATCTGACTCCGATTCTGAGTGGGCACACAAGGTGCTCATGACTACCACAACCTCCAAGCAGAAGGATCCTGTATGGTATGTTGATTCTGGCGCCAGTAAGCATATGACTGGCGATAAATCATGGTTTGAAACATATGAGGCCAAGGAGGGCAAACCTGTCACTATTGTTGATGACAAAACCTACAAGGTTCAGGGAGAGGGTACAGTTTCAGTAAACCTTCCTGATGGCAAGTGTCAGATTGAAAAAGTCCTCTATGTTCCAGGATTGGCAAACAATTTGTTGTCAGTCACACAAATTCTGGATAAAGATATGGTTGTTGATTTTTCGTGTTGAGGATGGCAAGAAGTGTTGCTTTATTACCAGGAGGGGTAAAAACATCGCAACAACTTCATACAAGCATGGCTTATTTGCCTTAGATGTTATCTCTACTCCTCATGTTGCCATGACAGTCTCTACAAAGGAGGCAACTTCCCTATGGCACAAGAGATACAGGCATCTTAGTTCTGGCTACTTACTTGAGCTAAGTAAGTATGAGATGGTAAAGGGCCTTCCCTCCCTTTCCTCTACATTGCTAGTGTGCTCTAATTGCTTGGCAGGAAAGCAGCATAGAGTACCATTTGAAAAGAGCTCTACACGAGCAAAGAAACCTTTGGAGTTAATTCACACCGATCTGTGTGGTCCTTTCACACCAAACAGTTGTGGGGGGAAGAGGTACTTTCAGTTGTTTGTAGATGACTACTCACGAAAGATGTGGGTTTTCTTTCTTCATCTAAAATCTGAAGCCTTTAGTTTCTTCCAACAATTCAAGAAATCTGTTGAGAAGGAGTCAGGGACTTCTATAAAGACCCTCCGCTCAGATCGAGGGGGAGTTCACCTCTAAAGAATTTTCTGCATTTTTGACTGCACATGGAATCAAGAGACAGTTCACTACTGCTTATACTCCTCAGCAAAATGGAGTTGTTGAAAGGAGGAACCGTTCCATCATGGAAATGGTTCATTGTATGCTCACAGGAGCCCATCTAGAGCAATAATTTTGGGCAGAAGCTGTCACCACAGTAGTATACCTATTGAATAGGGCACCCACAAAGGCCCTAAAAGGAATAACTCCATAGGAAGCATGGAGTGGTCAGAAACCCTCCATCTCTCATCTACGCATTTTTGGATGTAAAGCTTTTATGCACATACCGAAAGAGAAAAGGAAGAAGCTAGATGAGAAGACATTGAAATGTGTTCTTCTTGGCTATGATGAGCACTCTAAGGGTTATCATTTGATTGATCCTTTGACCAAGAAGATTCATATCAGTAGAGATGTTGTTTTTGATGAGGCTTTCACATCACAAAGCACATCTGATGTATACCTAGATCTTGTGGAATCTAAAAATGAGAAGTCTCCTTCGTCACCTCAGACTGGAGGTTCTTCTTCTTCTTCTTCTTCACCATAGAAGAAGAATCCTAAATGGTATACAAGTACTATCAGAGACTCAAAGTTATCCACACCACCAGATTTGACTTTGAATAGACCTCGTACTCGCAGTATGGCTCGATAGGATAGAGCAACAACAGAGACTACTGAGGTTGATGATCTTTGTCAATATTTCGAGGAGCTTTCAGTAGATCCAGAGAGAGAAATAGAGGATATGGACATGGATGATGATAGGGTGTTTATGTCTTCACTTGATGAGCATGAACCTACCTCTGTACAAGATGCCCTTAGTGAGCCACAATGGAAGGCTGCTATGGATGTTGAGTACAAGTCTCTGAAAAAGAACAAAACTTGGGAGCTTGTCGATCTGCCACAAGGAAAGAAGCCCATTGGCTGCAAATGGGTGTACAAAGTCAAGTACAAGGCATATGGGACAATTGATAAGCATAAGGTCCACCTTGTTGCAAAGGGCTATGCGCAAAAGGAAGGCATTGACTATGAGGAAACTTTTGCACCTACTGCTCGGATGACAACCATTCGAGTTCTTTGTGCTATGGCAGCACAGTTTGGGTGGAAAGTTCATCATATGGATGTCAAGAGTGCTTTCCTGAATGGTGATCTCCAAGAGGAAGTCTACATGACACAACCTGAAGGATTTGAAGTGGAAGGCCAAGAGCAGAAAGTGTGCAAATTGGTCAAGTCCTTGTATGGTTTGAAACAAGCTCCTCGAGCTTGGTATATAAAAATGGATAATCACCTCCTGCAGCATGGATTTAAGAGATGTCCGTCAGATGCAAACCTCTATTTCAAGAAATAAGGTTCTAAAATAGTGTTGCTTGTACTCTATGTTGATGATCTGATCATTACAAGCAGTTCAAAAACAATGATCTCTACTGTCAAAAGAGACTTGTGTAAATATTTTGAGATGATAGATCTCGGACTTCTCCACTATTGTCTTGGCCTGGAAGTGAGCCAGAAGGAGCACTACATCAAGGTGTCTCAGAAAAAGTATGCCAAGACATTGTTAGAAAAATATCGCATGACTGATTGCAAACCAATGGTAACTCCGATGGAATCAGGACTTCAGTTATCACGATATGATGATTCACCTCAGGTAGATGGTACTCTCTATCAATAATTGATTGGGAGTCTCATATATCTGATGAATACTAGGCCAGATATCATATTTGTTGTCAACTATCTTTCGAGGTTCATGCAGGAACCTAAGACTACTCATTGGAAAGCAGCAAAACGTGTTCTTCACTATGTCCATGGTACTATGGAATATGGCCTAGAATACAAGAAGAATGATAAATTCTTCTTGCAAGGATACACGGACTCCGACTATGCCGGGTCATATGATGATCGTAAGTCAACTTCAGGATATATATTTCATCTTGGATCCGGTCCTGTCTCTTGGCACAACAAGAAGCAACAGGTGGTTGCTATCTCATCTACAGAGGCAGAATATCGTGCCGCACGTGAAGTCGTGTGTGAAGTGATATGGTTGCGTCACATTTTGACAAGTATGGGTCATCCATCCAAATCTCCAATCCACTTGTTCTACGACAACCAGGGTGTTTTGAACCTTGTTAAGAATCCAGTGCATCATGACAGAACCAAACACATTGACACACAATGTCACTTCATTCGAGATGAAGTTCCAAGACACCGAATTCAGCTTCAGTACATTCCCACCAATGCTCAGGTTGCAGATATTTTCACCAAGGCACTTGCACGTGTCAAATTTGAGATGTTTCGCAACTCTCTTTGTATTGCAAAATAATGTAATAAAGGGGGGATGTTAGCGTATCATATATTTGATATATTTGTTATTACATTATTAGGTAGGTAGCGTATCTTATTCGTTTGAACTGCCACCTAAAGTAGGCTTGGTTAGTTCCGGTTGTTACGGACTAATCTGGGCTTCCATTGTATTATTTAAGCATCATCTGATTAATCAAAGCTTGTTGGTTCTCTGACAGTATCTAAGGGATGGTTGCAAAAATTATTATATAAGTACCTTTGACTATATGAAGGACCTTGGATAATGGCCATTTATTATTTTAATGGATCAAGTTGAATTATTAGAGCTTGAAGCTTTAGAGAGAGGGTTAGGATTTGGTATATAAATGGATTAAAGATTTTATAAAATTGACTATAGAGCAAACTATGAATAAGGCATTTGATATTGATATGCTTGAGGTTGTGATTGGGGAACCTAAAGAAATGATTCTAAATTTGGTACAATATTAGAGGAGCCCAACACTTTTGAGATTAAGGAGTTGATTCAGTTGGTAGTTTATTGGGAAGCTGGGATGACATGATTAAAGAGATTGATACTATAACTAGGATTAATATTTTGAATTAAGATTTATTTAAGTTGATTTAGAAATAATACTAAATGATGTTGGATTAGGATTGATAGAAAATTTTGGATTAGAATTTGGATTTATGTTGAACAAGCAATTTTAATTTAGATTTTAAAATTTTGACTCTATATTTTGTGAGGTCAAAATGACTTGAATTGCCCTAATGTAGTTCTTCTAGAGTTGGTTCAAGACATGAAACCAATGAAATTTTGGGAGAACTTGGCTTCTATTTCCCATTATTGTCACATTGAGAGATGGGATTATGCCTACAAAATTAGGCAATAATGTATGAAGTTCATGCATACTAATATTCACTAAAGCTTTTGATTAATATGATTTATTAGAATGTGGATAACTTAAAATAGGGTTTCGAGGTTAGTCTAGAAGTGAATTACCCTCTAGGAAAATTTTTAAATATCTTTATATTATCTAAATAAATGTTATATGGCTTCTATATGTATTTAGAGGAAGCAATCCATATCTATGGTTGATCAAATGTTAACCTTCCCTCTTCATCCTAGGTTGGGTTATATGGACTAGGGGAGGGATGTTCCTCTTTAATCAAGTTAAAAGTGGGATCTTCATAATTAAAAAAATATCCTTGAATCTCATCACTAATGGTTATGGGATGATCATATTGGTTAGCCAATTGATGGGTGACTCTATGGGTTAAGTAGCATCTTTCATCCATGTTGAAAGAGTTATTAGGGGTAGGATGATTTTATTTATATATTTATTTAATAAAGATAATCAAGAATATAACCAAATTGTTATTCCTACTAGGAATATTTTAGATCCATTGAGTAATAATAGAATGAACTCTTTGGCCATATTGGGTATATAGCGAACCTATACCTCTATCCACCCACATAGAGTCTTACATGTACATGCACTGATTAGGGGGTATATCATAGTGGATTAGTAGGAGTCATAAGGAGGCTTTGATAACCCTCATATATTGGTTTCTACCATGTATCCAAAGTCTATTTCCACATATTATTGGTATTCCACATACCAACTCTGCTCTCAGATACTAATAGGTATGTCGATAAGGGTAAGTATACTAGGAGTCAACAATATATAGGGAGGTATTCGAGGTATATAGGAAATATTGATATATTGAGGGAAGGAGTGATAAGGATTATAAAAATACCTTGTTATTATTTAATTAACTCTCTAAACTTCTAAAAAATTGTGGTAATATAAACAAACATATTTAGTAGTCTTGTTGAAGGTTTTCCTAAAATTATTTCATTCTTTAGGTTGTATTAGGGAAAGTTTGGAAAGTATCTTGTTAGGAATTATGCAGTGTTCACATCAGGTTCACCAAAATTATAAGGTGATATCCTATAGGTGCACACATGAAAGCTATCATAGCAGTTCCCAAGAGATGTCTTATTGGTAGAGATATATGGTATTTTAATTCATAAAGAATATCTACAATTGATGCTTTAATCGAAGAACACAACCTAGGTCACTTATAGACCCCTTCCTATTTTTTACCCTTTTAGAATGAAAAGAACAACCTCAAATAAATCTAAACTAATAATAGAAGCATGCATAAAAACAACAATGTAAGAAGACAAACCCTATCCTACTTGCAATTTTATTTAATGCTAACAAGAAATAAAATAATACTTTCTTCTCTTTTTTAGGAAAGGATTCAAGATATATATGTAGCCTACATGAGCCTAAGATACATGTACTTTGATTTCTTGTAGATGCATCCCTATTTAATCCAAATAATAGTTATCACTAGCTAATTTGAATGTTGATCTATTGATTTTAACTAAAATAAATTGACCTATAGAAGCATACCTCTATCTAAGCATAGATAGAAGCACACCAATAAGAGAAGCATTGTATCATTTTTATAAGCATTGGAAAATAATAATGTTTTTGCATAGGGTTTTAGTTTGATAAAAAAAATACAAGAATATAAATCGTAAATAGATTTATCTTATTGAAATAAAAAATATAATAGAAGCAGGGATTAGACAAGACATTTTTGCACTCCAAACATGTATGATGTTGAATGGATTAATACCTTCTTTTTGCTTATTTTCCCTTTGACCATTGATGCATATAATAAACCTTTGCACAAGCCCACTTTAAAATAAATTAGATGTTTTATGGGTCTTCCACTATTAGATCCCTTATTTAGAAAGATAAAAAGAAAAATAAGCCTTTGAAAATGTATGCAATAATTGAGTTTTATGATAGGACCTGCAAAAGCATTGTTTCAGAGACAATGCTAATGATAACACTATGACCCTACTGATAGCCAGGGTTATGCATAAGGGGTCGGTGCTAAAATATTTTTATAATAATAAGGTGAATCAGTTTCGAATTTGAGGTGAATAATGTTAAAAGTCATATGGCAAATTGCACTTTTTTCACCAAAAATTTAACAATGCAACGAATTTATCTTAATATTTGACAAAAATTGTGAATATTTTAAATAAATAGTAAAATTCTATTGACAATATCGTATTGGGCAACTGAATGATGCTATAGTGCCAAACTATTGGTAGGAAAAAACCACCAATAGCTACGAACTATCAATAACTGCCACACTACAAAACTATCAATAGCTGCAAAATACCAATAATTGCATACTACCAATAGCTATAAACTACCAGTAGCTGCAAACTACCAATTTTTGCAAAATACCAATAGCTGCAAACTACCAGTAGCTCCAAACTATCGATAATTGAAATGATCGACACCCTACAAATCATTGGTAGCTAAAAACTATCAATAGTTGTAAACTACTAACAACTGCAAACTATCAACAACTCCAAACTACCAAAAGTTGTAAAGTATTAATAACTACAAACTACCTGTAACTAGAAACTCCTTATATCTACAAACTACCGATAGTTGTAAACAATTGGCAGCTCCAAACTATCAGCAACTGCAAATTACCAGTAGCTTCAACAATTGCATATTATTGGTTGCTGCATACTACCGATAAATGTATACTATCGATAGTTGCATAATACTAGCACCATCACATCTACATACTACCGGTTCTAACCACTAATTTAATGCTCGCATTTCGACAACATTATCACATGTTAATATAAAAAAAAATTAGGAACATGTGTCGAAATTTCTTGCAAGGAAAAGTCTATAAAAGAGAATAACCCTCACCATTTCAACTTTATGCAAACCCTTCCAGAGCCTTAGAAATCCTTCCAAAACCTCCAATAGCCTATAAAAATTACAAAAACCATTCGAAATTGTTACATCTATTGCAATAATGGCCACCTCACCCACCATTTTTGCATCAAAACTTACATTCAAAAGGCTTATTTTTCCATTAATATATGAGGTTCTCATAACGCCAGGTTATGTTGCTACATGGGTAGCAAATTCAAGCCTTTTAAGTTTAGTATCAACGCCCCAATTCAACATCGACAATAATTTGTTGTTGAAAATTGTTAGATGTTACAACCATGACAACTCGAACTTCAACATTGACATCGACAACAAGACTCTCTCCTTCACTATCAATCCTACAGACATCCAAATATTGATAGGGCTCCCCCATGAGGATTTTCCATCCATCACATCAATTTTTTCTTTAACTGATAAAGATAAAATCTACCTTGAGACGAGCTTCAGTTTCTCATCAAGCTTTTTGTCAAGTAAGTTTTCTTTTCTAAACCTTTTTATTCTTGTCTTCATTAATTTTATGTTATATTTTCTTTTTAGTTCACTAAAATCAACCTTCTAGAAGAGGCCTCCAGTTTTCACATATCACTAGCCAGTTTTTTCGTGCGATGATCGAGTTCTTCCAATCGCGTATTATTTTGTAGGGGAGGTCAACTAACATTCCAATGTGGGGGCTAGTGTATTTGGTGCGATGTTTAGCACACGAAAAATTTGATTGATCAATATATTTCCAATAAAATTAAATATGATCTCAACAATACCCACTCAAACAGTGGGGCAGTTGTTCCCACATCTAATTTTCTTACTTTTTTATGAATCATACTATAATCTACAAAATACCTTGATGCCCACCTTGCTCCACACAAAAAAGAGGATAATTAGCTTGACAAATGAAGAGATGTAGGTAAAAATACAAATTTTTATTAACATAATTCTTGTTATTTTAAAATAGTGTTTATTTGATACTTAATATTTACTTAAATGCAAAAAAGGGCAACCTCCTCTTCTTCCAAAAGAGAGGTTGCAATGAGGGGAATTCTACTAGAGGCCATAAAAGATTTTGATACTTAGTCATAGCAAGAACAACCACTCATAATATATCATAAATGCTTAAGGTCTTTTGCATCCCCTCTTTCTCATATTATTGCTTCATCAACTACACGTAAAGTGCACATTGATCTCGAAGAAGTTAGCCAGCCCTCGAGAGATAATGTGACACAAATGTTTCGGTCTACTTTATTTCATTGGGTTAATTTTATTGATAGCTTCATTTAATATTTTTTATTATGTTTCCAGGGCAACATGATGCACACCCTTCAGAATCTTCATTTGGTATAATCGGTTATACATTGGTCGCAACATAAAAAATTGATTTTGGTTCTTCATTTTAACAAAATTTCTTAATAATTTTTTTTTATTTTTTTTAGGAGCATCAGTTTGATTAGCTTATCACACAATAAATGATGCAACCACCACCTCCACTATGACCACACCCGATGAGGGGTCAACAATGTATGTGTGGGAAGCAACTATTTTCTGCAAGGAGTTGAGGAATAACCTATATAGACATTTTTAGATATTTCAAATATTTCGATTGGAATGTTTAGTCTGTGTGGTTTAACACAATGGATAATACTCATCTTGAACAAGATTATATTTTTCAAGGAAATATGCCTAAGTTTTTTCAACCATTTGATATGCTTCATCGTACACAACAACAAACAAAAACACAGGAACCTAAACAGGTAGGGGTAGTTGCTAGGAGCTCTTCCCCTCCATAAGAAACCGGCGATGTTGGTCCTCTTTTTGATGACCAAAAATTAGCATTTTCACCAAATATTCTATTGGCCAATAATTATGAGGTCAATATGAAAGGAATTCTATTAACTGATATCTCTGGGTTGAGATATTGGGAATATAGGGCAAAAAATTTAATTCAGGAACTAAAAACCTAATACATTTTTTTTCAAAGAGACCATAATTTTTTATTGGTTGAACAAGAATCAAAATAGCTTGATGCTTTGTCAGATCAAGGCCATTTTGGAAATGTAACAACCTCTTGTGTACATAATGATGAAATTGTATATAATATTTTAAATAGGCTGGAGAATTTAAATGTTGAAGCCCAAACATATTATAATCAATGGGCTATTGATAAGAAGGTTAAAGTTGTAGAGGAAAGCATAATAGTTGTTGATGTAAGTTCTAATTTTATGTTTATTAATTGATTTGTTTTTATAAAAATTTGTATTATGTAACTAATATATAATAATTTAACTATTTTGTAGTCTAATTTTGATAATCTAAATAAACAGGTTGAGAGTCTCATTATTTATTTAAACACTGCCAAGGAAAATCTATACAAAGTGATACAATTGAAAGAACACTTAGCTTACACTATTAGAGAGAAGAATGCACTCAAGAAGATGATCATTTTGCATAGTTTAGATCCTGATATATTACTAAAAGAAAGAGAAAAAATATCTTCATCATTTAAAGAAGATCCTACCAAATATCAAAGGGCATTGATCTCAACTTTGTAGACAGTGTAGGAGAGCCTTATTAGAGTTGATGCACTACCACTAGATGTTGCTTATCAAAGTAATGTGCAAATTGAACCTGATCTAGCAATAGTCAAAACATATGATACTCCTTTAGAGACAAGATCTGCTTTAGGCCACGTAGTGTAGTATTGTGAAACTTAGTTAAAAGTTCACTATTTTTGTAAAATGTAATGTAATAAAATATTATTCGAATTAATGAAAAAATATTTTACAAATATTTGTCATACAATTTTACATAATTGTTGTTTTATATATTTTTATAAGATCTATGAAACCATTCACAAAGAGCACTATGATTTTGGTAAAAAATACACTGTTTTAGCAAAATTTGATGTAATAAAATATTATTTGAATTAATGAAAAACTATTTTGCAAATATGTCATACAATTTTAGGTAATTGTTTTGTTTTATATCTTTTTTGCAAATATGTCATCAGAGTAATGTGCAAATTGAGCCCCATATAGCAATAGTCACAACATATGATACTTCTTTAGAGACGAGATCTACTTTAGGCCATATAGTGTAATATTGTGAAACTGAGTTAAAAGTTTACTATTTTTGTAAAATGCGATGTAATAAAATATTATTTGAATTAATGAAAAATATTTTGCAAATATGTCATACAATTTTAGGTAATTGTTTTGTTTTATATCTTTTTTTTCAAATTTAAACTTGAGCAAATATAGTTACCATATTTCAAAATCAAATGTTTACAACAAAAATCAAATCTATCAAATATAACATAAAATTTTCTTAAAAAGTCTATGATATCATTTATAAAATTTGACAAACAAAGAATAATATGAACAAAAAATATATATTTGCATAGTTGATCCTTAAAAAATTATAGTGGAGGAAGCTAAAATAAACACTTATCAGTTTTTCCAAAATCAGTTATTTGCATAGGTGTCCCTTGTGTTTCTAGAAGTTGACCAATGCAAGTATCTTTATTGAATATTTGTGATACCTCTTATGTTTGCTAGGTATTTACAATATGCCAAAGCTCTGTCATATGGATACTTGTCCACCTCATAAGATGAGACATATGTTCTTAGAAAAATTTCTAAATTTTATCCAATCTGTTACAAAATTTAGATTTTACAAAAGAAAAAGCACTAAAAATCATTTCATTTTCTATTGATGCCAAAATCATTGTTTGGAATAATTCATATAAGCAAAAATATTCACTCATTTTATACTGTAAAACATTGTTTGGGTATAATTTATTCCATAAACTTGTTATAGAATCCAATTCATTTGGACTAGTTAAATGCAAAATTTGATCTATCATTGTTGATCCAAAATATGATGACTGATTTGTCAAAAGGTCTTTGTTGAGAATACCATTGATCATAATACCATTGACCTCCACACGTTTAGTAAAATGTTTAACAATTGCACCCATATAGTTTATAAATAATTTACTTGTAATATTGTAGTCAGTGCCAAGATCCTAGAACATGGGGTTAATCACAACCATGATCTCAAGCAACTCGTCTCTTTGAAAATGGTCTCTTATTTCTCTTGTCAAGGTTTCTACTATTTTTCATAATTTAATCATTGCATTTTGTAGAACTACATAAAATCTACTATATATTATGGGTATTTGTTCAACATTATTTGTAACTATTTTTGATTAACTTTCAAAACAATATAATTTTATCTGCTTTCAATGAACATTAATGCAAATATTTTTGTTGACATTGAACTTCAAAAAATTGTTTGGATTATCGAAGTTTGTTAAATTTCTCCAATATTCAAACAACATATCCATAAATTTTCTTCTAGACAAGTATAAATTATCGATACACATACATATTTGTTTTCTAATCTTGATGAAATCAAGAATATAAATGGCTCTTTTTTGAGCAAGTTTTGTCAAAGTATTCATTTCATGCAACATTGGAAGGATATCACATAAAGTGAGCAAAGTTTCCAATTTTATGATTCAGTATAACAAGTCCTTTGCCTTATCAACTGCCCTTCGATTATCATACATAAAACCTACTAAGCATTGATATTCTTTGAAAACTCTGGATGTAGGTTGAAACAGTCAAATCCACCTTGTATCCATATATTTTAATAATTTTTGTTGCCTTTAGTAACTTCTAGTATAAAGAATTGAAACTCTGGAAACCTTTTTGGATTGCACAAAAAAAATATGTACCTCGCGGATGAGTTCTTCCAATTTAGTAATATTTTCAATTTTCTCATAAATTTGTATGTAAGATTCATTCTATAAGCCATATAATGAATGCAAATCAAATATGAGGTAATTGATATTTGAAGTCGAACACAAAATCCATTTTTGTGACCTTGCATTATAGTAGCACCACCAACTTTGACATATATTAACTTACTGGCTATTATTGTATCATCCATTCTCACAATATCCTTTAAGCTTCTTAAAACAAAATTATAAAGGTTTTTTGCATTACAACTATCGTCCATCTTATGTAATGCTAGCAAATGAGGTTGTCTTAAATGATCACGAAATGTGTAAACATGCATGCATATCGAATATGTGGTGTCAAAAATAGTTACTTCATCAATTAAAATTAAAATGAATTTATCATCTTTAACGTTCTCTCTTAGGTCCTCCTTCTCAACAAAAGATAGATATTTTTCATTTCCCAACCACTACGATTTGACCAATGGACACTGGGAAGATTCTACACATCAACTAGTTGAAAGAGATGCTTAAAATCAATAAAATCAAACATTGGTATACCCTTTTTAAGAATGGTATATATGATAACAAACTAAAAAAAAATTGAAACTAAAATGGTTTTATTAATTTTTTTGAAATTTTGTTGTAATCGTCCCACTATTCTAAATAATTATTTTTTGTTGTTTCATCTCTTTGTCATAGTTGTGCATATCGAACATGTATGCATTCAGAAGCATTCTTCCATCTTATTGTTTTCTTATTTGTTCCATCACTTGCTTTTATTGTCACATAAACTTTCCCACAATATTTTTCTATTGTGGCATTGTTAGTCACTATGGTTGAAGGTATCCCAAATCTAGTGATGATATTCTTTAGAAGTTGTAAGATAACCTCCTAGTTTTTTAACTTAACTGGTGTTGCTCTGGTCCACTTAGTGAAGCAATCAATAGCAGTTAAAATCCACTTGTTCCCAACACTTGACAAAAGGATGATTTTTCCAATGAAATGAAGACCACATTGTTGGAAGGGTTCTATGATGATTATAGACCTCAAGGAAATTGGAGCCCTTGTTTTATCCTTAAAATTAGAACAAGCTTTGCAACATTTTAGCCATTGGAAGTAATGAAAGAAGGTAATTGGTCAATAGTATCTTGCTCTTAAAATTTTAGGAGTTGTGGTTTATGTTGAATAATAGTTGCTTTCATAAAATTATTATTAAAGCCTTTGTTATTTCTTCTTCCACACATATTAACAATATTCTACCATATCCTTTATAGAAAATATCATTATTTATCCAAGTGTAATGAGTTTCCTTTTGTCTAAACTTGGCCCTTTCTTTTGGCGTTAGTCATCTTGGGACTTATCCCATTGTCATACATCTTTCGATGTTGCATATCCATCTTGCTTGACATTTTGGTTCAAGTTCTTCTACTAGTTCTATTTGTTCTTTTAGAGGTAACATAACAAAGGTTTGACATAAGTTTTGTCCTCTAACCAATATGGTTGGCTTAATTTCATGTCAAACTCATAGATTTTGTTTATCCACCCTACTCTCTTTTCTCCCCATTCACCAATAGACCTTACATTAGTATGGACCATAAAGATAATGGTCTTGCTTTGGAATAAATAATATTTGAATTTTCTAAGAGCCTTCATCATTGGAAACACTTGTTTTCTATAAAAAAATATCTTTTTTCATAATTGTAGAGTGTTTGGATCATGAAAGAATTGGGTGTTCTTCATCTTTTGATCCTTCTAGATCAACATGATGACAATACTTGTTGAGAATTCTTCCAAATTATCTCACAGGTCTAATATCAAGGATCAAATATAAATCACATAAAATAAAGTTCACAATATTGCACACAAAATAAAAATATTATTGATAAAATATCTACTAATGCAAGAAGAAGCTATGCATATTCAATGCTCATTACAATGTTTTATTACCGATATATAATTACATGTGACTCTTCACATGCATGCCTCTTGACCTTCTCTCTCCTACATAACTCTTCACTTGCCTACTTGACACTTTGCACTCTCACAACTCACACTACACACCTTATATGCTTTATTACATTGGCGCACACCTTGTATGCTTTATTACATTGACGCATAGACACTCATGACATGACAGTCACACTTATACACCTTATATGTTTTATTACATTGACACATAGACACTCATAATACAATGATACATACATTAAACAAATATAAATTATTTTCTTAATCTAATAATTCACATCTAAACTAACATGATCAAATAATATATTACTTCCAACACTCCTTGATAATTTATTTTTTTATTTTTTAATAAAAACTGGATTTTAATAAAGGCCAATTACATTTATGTGTAGACGACTAGTTAATGAAGTCTAAGCATTGCGCATTATCTCTAAGAAGATTCTCCATTGTTTTTCGTGTGAAACTGGATTTCCTATTCCCTTGGATTCCCAGAAGTGAAACTGACATTTCCGCGCATAGAAAAAATCACAGCCAAGACATTCACATTTATCATTATCGTTTCTTGCACCGGTCTGATGCTATAGAACATGCTGGTCATAGTCACAGTCTCTGTGTCGTCCAATACGGGCATTCCATCTCCACCGCCAGTAAGACGCCTCTTTGGACATTTATTGATTCCGGTATCTTCTAATATTTTTTTTTATTAGTTGGTATCTTCTATTATGAACTGCTTTTCAAGTATTTCATGCAAATTCAAATGTTATCTACTTAGTGGTTAATATCCGTCAAGTGGAATCGCTATTTAACTGTCCAGTTATATTTCCATGAAATATCCCTTCGCTTTCTAAAAACATTAAAAAAAATTATGTGCAGTTCATTCAATTCAACCTTAACGCCAGTCAAAAAAATCAATTTTTGAGGCTTTATCCCTTGCTTTAGTGCATGCAAGCTTTGGGTTCATGTCTCGATTTGCACCACTCTGTAACTTTGGTATATTCCTCCTTGTTCCTCTTTCAAACGCAAGAACCGGTAGAAAAAATAACTAATTTCCATTAAAAATTATCTCCAGGCATTGAACGTCTAATACCAGGAGCCTCATAATTCCAATATTGTGATTGGATTTGTAGAATCAATTATCAAATGTTTTTCAAATATTCCCTGATAATATTTGCACGCTTTATATTCCCAGTATTCTTTATTGACTATACACGTAGTGCAGTCTTCCATATTTATCTCTTTTCTGTTACGCATATTATAATCTGTCAGCTCATTATTTAGGAAAGACAACATGTGCAGCGTTATAATCTTTCTCCTACAACTATAAAGGCTACTGTAACATCTCTTGTTCCTTCATATAACGTATTTGTAATCAATATTTTCCTTCTCAAAATGTTTTTGCTGTCATCTTTTTCAAAACTTTGTAGCTCTCATATGGAAAATCATTTTCAAAATCCATTTTCCTGCACCTGCATATTATTCTCACAAATAGAGTAGCTAAAGTAGCTCCCACACTATGCTCTGTCATGATAAACTTCACGTCCTTCTTCTTCTCCATGTGAAAATTCCAATTAATGATTCTGCAACGTCTCCATTTAATAACGTCTCCTACAAATAAAATGTTCCCTGCAAATGTAACGCCTTCGTTCCTGCCAATATGGGCAAATCCACCACCACCTTTTCCGATGCCATCGCCCTTAGATAGGCAACCTGGGTTAAAATCTTCTTTCAAAGTATTTGTCAAAAACCACATCCATATGTGAAAGTTCATTGGATCCAGCTACAAATGCAACAAAGGTTGGTGACCTAGACTTCAATTGAGTTAAATACTTCATTCTTGACCCATGAGCTTGATCTTTCCACAAAGGCCATGACCTTATGAAGCCACGTGCAGTGGCTAATCTTACACACTATTTATCTTAAGATTTTATGACTTTGCTCGTGACCGAAGCTTGCCCTTTTCCTTCCAATGACAATATAATTCACGGGGTTAATGCGCTTCTTAAAAAAAAAA
This sequence comes from Wollemia nobilis, assembly GCA_028583015.1. Taxonomy (NCBI): domain Eukaryota; kingdom Viridiplantae; phylum Streptophyta; class Pinopsida; order Araucariales; family Araucariaceae; genus Wollemia; species Wollemia nobilis. The sequence continues at coordinate 12,064,755 of JAQPPZ010000754.1, read as the reverse complement.
AAAAACCATTTTTTAAGTTTACCATCTCTCCTTCTAAGTTATACTCCATGGTACTATCAAGTATTTATGACCTGTTGGTCACGAATCTGCCACAGGAAAGGATTTTTACAATTGCGCCCTAGACCCGGCCAACATTGAAAGGCTGGAAGCAAGAAATGGCTCCCAGACCAATCTCCAGAGTGGGCTGGTTCCCTTCACTATTCTAAAATCTGGTTTTAAGATAAGGGTTGCGGGAAAGAGATTTAAAAAATTGCAGAAAGAAATGGGAAATATGGCCACAGGCCGAAGTGATGGGATCAGAAAAACAACAGCAGGAAACTACAAACGTAACAACAGCAAGTAACATAAGGAATTAGCTTCATCCTCGCACAATCACATGCCGCAAATCCCTCCAAACCCACATTCCAGGAATTGTACCCTGACCGCGATATTTAAATCCGAGTATGCAGAATTTAAATGTAATAGCAATGCAGGAGTACGAATGCTATTAGAAATGCAGAAAACAGAAAGCAAATTCATCCATGCGACGCTTGAAAAATTAGAATTCGATCCTTGTATTCCCGCAAATACAATTCCAGTTTCTAGCAGCAAGTTTTTCCAACCTTTGTAAATGAGAATTACATTGGTTTTTATAGAGGTCCGTCCTCTTTGCAGCATTAAAAATTTAAAAACAACTTCCTCGTGATCCACAACCGTCACTAGGAAATCAGGAACACGATCCCCTTAATCGCAGCCTCGAGGAAATAAAAATTAAATACCATGAAACGTTCACGGTCCTTTATTAAATACGATTCTTCGAACATGTGCATGAAAACCGTTGAATTAATCCACGAACCGTAGCTTTGAACCAATAAATCTTTTAATTTTGGTGGCCTGGGAACTCTTCGACCTTAACCGCATCGGAAATCCGCAAAATATTTAATTCGGGTTAGCATTAAATCATCGAAAATCGAAAAAACCCTTTCGGCCGTTCATATTGCACTTGGCGGGAAAACTGCGCAGGTCGCGAAAATGCGACGGGTCGCGAAATCGCGACGTCTTATCATGCAGTACGCTTTGACCACCGTTGACCCGCGAAAATGGAACATGTAGCGATTTCGCTACATGTTTCCGCCGTTGCTCCTCCCTGCGCTCTGCCCCGCGAAATCGGAACATGTAGCGATTTCGCTACATGTTTCCGTCGCCATACCAATCATCTTTTTCGGTCGCGATTCGCTGACATGTCGACGACGTGCTTCGCAAATTTTGACTTAACGCCTTCGAAGTCGCCCGGTCGCGATTCGTCGACATGTCGGCGAATCGTCGCATGTTTTCAACTTAATGCTTTTTGCCCGCCGACCCGCGATTCCGAACACGTCGCGATATCGCGACGGTTCCGCCAACTCGCTCGCGTTGATCGAGTTGATTGCGATTTTGAAACATGTCGTCGCGTCGTCGTAGCTTTCTGACTTAACCATTTTTTGCTCAATTTTTCTCCTTTTTTCGCCCAAGCTGCATCAATCAAAGGTCAGATCCCGAACAATACATTAATGCATTCATCAATGAGAATCAATGTGGCAAAAATGCCAACATTCTTGGCGGCTCGCGAGGTATACAGCTCGCTGTATGCAAGAATCCAGGCCTTAGTCCATTGGGCACAGAGTCATATCCGAACAGAAGGCGGGCTGTTGCAATACATGTTCTGCTGAAAAATTGAAACTGGAAAAAACTCGCATATAACTGATTATGAAACGACTAATGGAACGCGATGATGGAGTGAGCTCTTGCGGTTGCGCAAGCGGTGACTGCAATGGAATGATGAAATGAAAATGAACGAAGTTATGGAGTGGGAATGGAACTAGGAAAGCTATGAAATGAAATGAACTAGACTGTTAGCAAATGCGTAAAAGACTGAACTTAGAGGAAAGGGATAAGAAGATACGGGGAAAAACAGAAAAGGGAAAAAGAAACAACAGCCGTGGCTCATTTTGTTTTAATGCAGAATAAAAAGAAGTAAAAGAAGGAAGATGAAGAAGGGAAAGGAAAGAAAAAGGGAAGGGAAAAGAAGAAAGTGCTAGAAAGCCACCAAACTGTTGGGAGGAGAAAAACAAAGGAAAAACAAGCATCTACGGCTCGCAGGCAACAAGAACCGAGATGAACAAATAAAAACAATACCAGTTTTTTTTTTTTTTTTCTTCTTATTTTTCTATTTTTTTTTGTTTTTTTCAAAATACTATATACAATAATGCACGACATGATTGGCATGTCGCCACCAGACACCCAATCTCAGAATGTTATCCGGTAAATCTGCAATGTCCCGACCAGATCTGATCATACTTAAGTCGGTCCTTGAAATTAGGCTGGCTCCTTCCTGAAGTTCTCCATGGTGCTGATAGGATGCAATTCAGCAGATTATCCTTCTTACTAGTACCCATATGGAAGACTTCTTCAGGTACCGGATGTAGTGGCTGGAACCAACACCACCACTTTGCAGACTTTACTGGTCATGGGCTGAGTACAGGCTCCTCTAACTCCTTGATGTGATCACGGGGCTCTTCAAGTGAGAACTCGATTCTGGGATCTCCTCAGACTCTGAAATTTGCACTTGTTCTTCTACTTGGCCCATCTCTTGATGAAAACTGCAAGCAACCATATTTTTCATTGCTGGAAAAGTGCTTGCATGTCCCAATCCTTGACTTTGGACGAGATCTGTCCCTTGAAATTCACATGACTGCATCTCAGGGATCTGGCATGAATGTGCAGGGTAAACAGGAGCAGCAACCACCGGAGAAGGTAATGGAGTTTCTCCCCACGGTAACTTTCTTGATAAGAGCAACGACTGCTTCGCTCGCACCGCTTCCTCAAATATTTGTGGGAACCGTTGTTCACCTGACTGCAGCAAAAAGAGACCTATGTCAGAGTTCAGAGCTCGAACATAAAAGAGGTGGGCTTGGGTGGGTGATGGACGGATCTTCTCTGGAATTCTCTTCCAACTTATTAAAAATCGGACATTGAAGTCCGTGATGCTTTCTTGAGGTGCTCTCTTGATGTACATGAAAAATTGGTAGAGATCCAAAGAACTGTAGAAAGGATCTTCATCAAATCTTTTGATCAGTGCTCCCGCTAGATCGTCCCATGAGCTGATGCTTTGACATTTGAGCAATCTGTACCATTGCAATGCTCTTCCTTCCAAAGACTGAACCAGAAGTCGGATCATGACATCTTCGTGTTCTATGACATGGATCATGGATAGAATAGCAATGTCTTCAACATGTGCCAGAGCCATGCCTTCGGTACCATCATATTTTGCCAGGTTCTTCAGGGCACCTTCGAGAATTTCATGTCGAACTTGGAGATTCAGAGGACCAGGATCATCCCATCTAGAAAAAACCCTCGCCTTTGTGGCAATGGTCTCGGAATCACGACCATCGCCATTAAGTCAGAGTCGCCAGATGAACATTCTTTGAATTTTTTTTTTTTTTTTTTAAACAAAAACAGGCGTCCACGAACAGATCTTCAACTCAGCAAAGTCGCCAGATGAACTTAAAAATCTTCGCTGTGAGGCCAAGACAGCTCATCAAATCTTGAGACCTCCGGGTGTTAAAAACGTGCCAAAACTGTTGGCACCGGTGGGGTTATCACTTTGGAAAATTATGCGTATCCCACCGATTATGAATTCTTGGAGACAGAAACAGTCTGTCCCACCGGGCGTGCCAAAAACTGTTGGCACCGGTGGGGTTATCACTTTGGAAAATTATGCTTATCCCACCGATTATGAATTCTTGGAGACAAACAGTCTGTCCCACCGGGCGTGCCAAAAACTCGTTGGTCATGAATCCGCCACAGAAAGGATTTTTACAATTGCGCCCTAGACCCGACCAACATTGAAAGGCTGGAAGCAAGAAATGGCTCCCAGACCAATCTCCAGAGTGGGCTGGTTCCCTTCACAACTCTAAAATATGGTTTTAAGATAAGGTTTGCGGGAAAGAGATTTAAAAAATTGCAGAAAGAAACGAGAAATATGGCCACAAGCCGAAGTGATGGGATCGGACAAACAACAAGGAGGAAACTACAAACGTAACAAAAGCAAGTAACATAAGGAATTAGCTTCATCCTCGCACAATCACATGCCGTAAATCCCTCCAAACCCACATTCCGAGAATTGTACTCGACCGCGATATTTAAATCCGAGTATGCAGAATTTAAATGTAATAGCAATGCAGGAGTACGAATGCTATTAGAAATGCAGAAAACGAGAAACAAATTCATCCATGCGACGCTTGAAAAATTAGAATTCGATCCTTATATTCCCGCAAATACAATTCCGAGTTCTAGCAAGCAAGTTTTTCCAACCTTTGTAAATGAGAATTACATTGGTTTTTATAGAGGTCCGTCCTCTTTGCAGCATTAAAAATTTAAAAACAACTTCCTCGTGATCCACAACCGTCACTTGGAAATCAGGAACACGATCCCCTTAATAGCGGCCTCGAGGAAATAAAAATTAAATACCATGAAACGTTCGCGGTCCTTTATTAAATACGATTCTTCGAACATGTGCATGAAAACCGTTGAATTAATCTACGAACCGTAGCTTTGAACCAATAAATCCTTTAATTTTGGTGGCCCGGGCACTCTTCGACCTTAACCGCATCGAAAATCCGCAAAATATTTAATTCGGGTTAGCATTAAATCATCGAAAATCGAAAAAACCCTTTCGGCCGTTCATATTGCACCTGGCAGGAAAACTGCGCAGGTCGCGAAAATGCGACGGGTCGCGAAATCGCGACGGGTCGCGAAATCGCGACGTCTTATCATGCAGTACGCTTTGACCACCGTTGACCCACGAAAATGGAACATGTAGCGATTTCGCTACATGTTTCCGCCGTTGCTCCTCCCTGCGCTCTGCCCCGTGAAATCGGAACATGTAGCGATTTCGCTACATGTTTCCGTCGCCATACCAATCATCTTTTTCGGTCGCGATTCGCTGACATGTCAGCGACGCGCTGCAAATTTTGACTTAACGCCTTCGAAGCTGCCCGGGTCGCGATTCGCTGACATGTCAGCGAATCGCTGCATGTTTTCAACTTAATGCTTTTTTGCCCGCCGACCCGCGATTCCGGAACACGTCGCGATATCGCGACGGTTCCGCCAACCTGCCTGCGTTGACTGAGTTGACCGCGATTCTGCAACATGTCAGCGCGTCGCTGCAGTTTTCAGACTTAACCATTTTTTGCTCAATTTTTCTCCTTTTTTCGCCCAAGCTGCATCAATCAAAGGTCAGATCCCCAACAATACATCAATGCATTCATCAATGAGAATCAATGTGGCAAAAATGCCAACATGACCTTAACAAAAATCAGGGGTTTGAATTATGTATATTCTTAGTCTTCACACATTTCATTTAAACATCAAGTTTTACTTATAATAGTTATGAAAAAGAAAATTACATAGATATAAATTGGAATACTTTTATAAAATTGTTTAATTGTTGAAATTTATTATTTTATTTTACTTTATTAAGAAATATAAACGAATGGTGGTAATCTTATGTCTTCAAACATTATAAGAATGAATGCTGAATGATGTCTTTTGACATCCTTTAAACCCAATGGTAATATGCAAATAGTTGTCATGGAATGAAACCTTTTGATTATTTTTTAAATTGAAACAAACTTAAAAGAAAGAAAGAAATTATATTGATTTCACGAGTGACAAAAGTAGATCACTGACACTTTATAATATGGATTCTGAAAATATGGGTGATATAGAGCTAATAGAAATACAAGAGAGCCAACAAAGATAGCCTAATTCTAATAATTACTAAAAGGAAGATGCATATCTTGGAAGGGCTACTAACAATGAAGTTGAAAGATTGACTATCAGACAAGGTTCTCTCAATGCTTGGAAGAATGGGGTTAGAAATATCATAGTTGAGTCTAACTCACAAACTATGGTGGGGCTTCTAGATGCTATTAGAAATTTCAGACCAAAGGCTTCGAGGATAAGAAACATTATGAGCCAAATTAAGTCCATTTGGTAGCAGTTCGAGAATGCCATTCCGATCTATGTTGATAGATAAAATAATGTAGTGGCTAATTTTTTGGTTAAACATGGCAGTGAAATTCCAATTGGATACATGCTAAATTTTAATCAAGATAGGAACACTTCTGAATGGCTGGAGGTGAACCAAATGGTTCTTAATTTGGCCACCAAAAACTTAGGTAAGGATGAGGATAGGTCCAGAGTCCACCGAGCCTTGTGGATCAATGGAGGATGAAAAAATATTTGTTGGGTTTTTTGTTGCCTCTTGCAGCATTCTATGGCCCTTTTTGGGATAGCAATGATAGTGTTTGCAAGACTGTCTGAAGAACACAAGCTTATACTGAGAGGGGGGGGTGAACAGTATAAGACCTCTTTTTACTTTTTCCTTTATACCTCAAAACAGTAAAGCAATATACCCAAAGCAATATCAAAGCAATGCACAATATCATCCACAAAGTGACACCAATTTTAACGTGGTTCACCCAAAATGGCTGGGCTACATCCACAAAAATTTTCTCTAAAAGTTATCTCAAAGTTCTTTGGGAATCCTTCCCAATTACAATATTTATGAGCCTCAGCCCAAAGGAGATACCTTCCCCTAATCAGAATTTATGAGCCTCCGCTCAAAGGAGATACCTTCCCCTCTGCTCTAGAAATGATCCCTCAAAAGATCAACTACCTCTACCTCTTGCCAAGCACGTGGAACTCCTTTCCACCGAAGACCTCCTATCCTCAATGCTTAGCCTAAGAGACCTTCGCCTTCTATGATCACATCCATAGCGGCTCAAGCAACCTATACCAAACACGATCAATCGTTCTAGTGCAAGTCTTCCTCTATCTGTCAGATCTGTCCAACGCTTGAACAAATCAATCCTCTGCACACAAGCCTTCTCAAAGACTTGCCAAATATGTCCTCAGGTTCTTCTCAAAGAACCAGTGCACCTCCATCCTCAAGTTCTCTGATAGAACTATCAAACTCAGCTCATAAGTCCTCTGCTAGGACCTGTCCAAATCTGCTCACAAGTCCCCACCGAAACCTGTCCAAAACTGCTCACAAGTCCCCACCGGAACCTGTCCAAAACTCAACAAGCTCACCAAGAAAAAAACTTTCTTAGTAGGAAATCACAAGGTGAATTGTTAGAGACCCAATGTGATTTGTCAAACTCATAAAAGCATAAAGAGAATTGTTAGAGACTCAATATGTTATATACTCAACTCCCAATCTCAAAACTCAACTCAAATCAACTCAACTCAAACTCAATCTCAAATCTGAAAACTCAACTCAATATCTAAAATGGATAGGATAGAATGCTTTCTTTCAAGAACATGAAACCCCAACAATTGCCAACTATGCAAAGAATCACATAACAATGATACTCATGTTCTTTTCACCATCAATTAGGGCTTCAACAACAATGCTCATCAAACAAGGTTCAATCAACACCATTCAACTCAAAACACAACCTTGAAGCATTTTACAATCAACATCATAAAAGGAAACAAGTAGAACTCCTTTTCTCTCCAATATTGTTTGAACAAAAAGCATCCACCAACTCAAATCACAAGAGCACACAACAACTTTTCAAATCATCAACAAAGGAGTAAGCCCAACACTTTAACCAAGTAAAGAATAGCTTGATTATTACCAATTTAATGAAAGCAAATGTCAATCTCAAAGCTGCCCACTTAAGGTTTCACAACTTCACATAAGAAGCAATTTTAACCTTAAAACATCATGCTTTCATTACCATAATCAACCAAAAGCACTCTCAACATTACAAGAAAAATTTATCCCTTATACACCTTATTTCTCCCTTATAGTCTTATCAAAAATAAAATTTATCTCTCATAAGAATGCAATAAGATATTTCAAACAACACCTTCAAAAGAATCTTTTATCAAAATAAAACAAGCTTTAAACTCCTTATAACTCCTAAGCTATTTTTACCTCTAATAAACTTCCTCCATCCGCAAAATACACTTAGCAAAAATTAATTTCGAAAATACCTTGGCCAACATCAAAAATTGCGCTATGGAGAAATTGCACACGAATTCTAACACCACCCGCTGTGTCCACTTCACGATGAAAAACCCTTTCACGTTATTCGAATGCGGAACCTCCCGTTCGGGTAGCGCGCCAATAGCCTAGCCGCTACCGGTGCGCCAAAGGTGCCCGATGAGGTTTAAACCTCACGCTGTTAGCCTTGTTCCTTCTGTGCTAGGGATTAAATAAAACAATAGTGCCTCCCTTTCTTTTGACGCGAACACGAAGACGAAAACCTTACGACGGATTTACAACAAACAACGAGTACAAAAAAATGAACAACGGATCACGAAATCATAGCGAGGAAGAAATCGAACAGCAGATCACGAATTCACAACGAGCAACTCTTTTCAAAATGCAGATGGGATCATTCTTGATTTTCATTGAGGGAGATTTATATGCATTTTTACCATAATATCTTGACGTCAACGAGGATTTTAACACGTCGATGGAGGTCTTGGCTAGTGCCCACAATCTTAAAACATAGCGCCCACATAGTTAAGACATTTGCACCATGGGTTAGGAGAACCCATTGCAAACAATAATTTAATATTTATTTAAAAATAATTAAAGGGAACCTTAACAAGGTTTTTAATTATTTAAATAAATACTTCCTCCTGGACCCAAAAGCATTAAACTAATGCATCCACCTGTAATCTTTAAACCTACCAACTTGGGGTTTACAAAAGACCTTTGAAACTGTCATGCCGTAACCTTCATCAAAACAAATTATCAAATCAAATTCTTTCAAGAGCTTCTTGACATCAATGACAACTTATACACTTGAGCAAAGGCAATGTACCCAAAGTACCCAAAATTGCCAACAATCTCCCCCTTTGTCATTGATGGCAAACCTTTACTGAAAACACTTCTCAAGAGCCAAAATTGAAACCAACTGTGCTAACAACTAACCAATTGTGCCCACAACTGAGAATCTTCCTTTGAAGTTTTGCTCCCCCGACTTGAAGCTCTCCTCTTCACTTTGAAGCTCTCCCCCTTACTCATATCTCTCCCCCTTTGTCATCAATGGCAAAGGGTCACCTTTGGGGATCGGGACTAAGAATGAGCCTCTTAGCTTAGTCCCTCCCCCACCTCCTGATGAGGTGATTAATTATGGGGTGGGAGTAAAACTCCCATTAGGCACTGATCATCAGCGTCTATAACTTCCTTGTCGGGCCTTCTCTTGAACTCTTTATCCATATTCCTATTCTTGTCACTATTCTTGTTCTTGTTCTCATCCCTGTTCTTGTCCATGCCTTGATACTTGGACCTGATCATGCCATTGTTCCTGTTCCTATATTCTGGAATTTTAGCTCTACATTATCTGATTATGTGACCTTCATTGTTGCACTTGAAACACTTGACGATGTTGTTTCTCTGAGGTAAACCTGATCTTTGAATCCACCTGTTCTGACCAAACCTGTTCTGACCAAACCTGTTCTGGCCAAACCTGTTCTGACCAAACTTGTTCTAACCAAACCTGTTTTGACCAAACCTGTTCTGGCCAAACCTGTTCTGACCAAACCTGTTCTGACCAAACTTGTTCTGACCAAACCTGTTTTGATCAAACCTGTTCTTGTTATTTACCTTGCAATAGACTGCCTTGTGCCCAAACTCGTTTACAAGAGTAGCAATACCCTTGAAAGTAACTAGCACTTCGAAACTGCTCATTTACCTTCTTCACTTGAGCCATGCAATGTGAAGCCATGTGACCAAACCTATGACAAGCAAAACATCTGCCTTGAAACTTTCCTTTATTTGACCTCTTGGTTTCGAAAACTTCTTCTTCTCATTCTGAATTATGTTTTCTATTTTTGTGCATCTATCATTCAAGGACTCCTTTTCTAAAGTACTTTTCTCATCAGAACTCTCTTCCTTTTGGAGTCTCTTACTAGACTCTCCATCTTGTTCCTTGTGTGGCTTAACAAAACCAAGGCCTATTTTATCTGTTGTCTTTCTTTGACCTTTGATGAGTGACTTAACCTTTTTGGAGCTATCTTGAAACCTGTAAAGCTTATCCTTGTACTCTTTAGTTTCCTCTTTCAAAGAAGCCATTTTCAGTTCTAACTCACTATACTCAAGAACCTTAGACTCTAAATCATCCTTGAGTTCTTGTGTCTTAGCTATAGAGAAGTCAAGACTTTCTATAAGATCATCTCTCTCCATACAACATTCATCTAACTTATCTTTGAGTCTAGCATTCTTCTTTCTTTCCTTTTTCAAAGCACTAAGAGCACTAATAAGTTCACCTTCAAGATCTACTTCACCTTCCTCTATATCTTCCTCTATTTGTTTGCTTTTTGAATCATCAAGGCCTTTTTCAGATTTCTTATCACTAGAGGTGCTACCCTTTTCAAAAACCATACATGCATCTTCCTTATAGTTTTTTGAAGCATCCTCATACATACTAGAAACTAAATCATTATTTGTGCAATCATCCTCAAGGTGACCAAAGTTTCCACATCTAAGACATTTCATGATAATGAATCTATGTTTCGGCTCTTCCTCTTTTTCTGATATGAACAACATCTCATTTTCATCATCACTTGAAGAACTTTCACTATCACTACTAGAACACTTACTTGCTTTTTCTAGGTAGAAACTCTTCTTGTGCTTGTGAGAATACCTCTTTCCTTGATTGTTGTGCTCATCTTTGTTCTTCCTGTGATGCTTGTGCTTTTCAGAATCCTTGCTCTTAGAATCCTGTTTATCTTCATCACTTTCATTCTTGGGAACGGTACGATCAGTAGCATAATGACCAAACTTTCCACAATTGAAACATCTTATATTTTTCATACTTTTGTGCTTTCTAGAGAACTTGTCTTTCTTGTTGTAATATGCCTCTTCATCACTAGAAGACTCATCACTATCTTGAAGCTGTTTACCCTTGGATTTCTTTGTAGCCTTGAAAGCTGCATCTTTCTTGACATCAACCTTCACTTGAGTTCTCAACTCAAATGCTGCAAGTATACTATGGATCTCATCCTTTTTCAACTTATCCAAATCTTTAGCTTCCTCAATAGCAGAAATATTTTCACTAAATCTATTAGGAAGAGATCTTAAAATCTTATCACAAACATCATTTTCAGCAAGCTCAAGACCTAAGTCTTTCATGGAGTTAACAACCTCATCCATACGAAGCATGTAGTCACTAATCTTTTCATCATCATTCATCTTGAGTTGTTCAAACATACCTTTGAAGTGTCTCAACTTGGCCTTTCTAACATTTGTATCACTTGTATGAACCACCTTCAACTGTTTCCACATTTCACTAGTTGTCTTGTAGTGAATCACCTTGGTGAGATCTGCTTTCTATAAGCCTTTCAGGATTGCATTCATTGCTTTTGAATTGTTGTGATGTAGGAGCCTTTCTTCTTTAGTATTAGGACCATGTTCATGAATAGTGTACTCATCTTCAATCACTTCCCAAACCTCATTCCCAAGTGCCATTAGATGAACCTTCATCCTTGCACTCCAAAGACCAAAATCTGACCCATCAAGAATAGGTGATGCATTGCCACTTGAATGATCCATTGTGTTCTTTACTAGCTTTTCCTTCAAGTCGTTAAACTTTTTGAAGGCACCTGCTTTGATACCAATTGAAGAACACAAGCTTATACTCGAGAGGGGGTGAACAGTATAAGACCTCTTTTTACTTTTTCCTTTATACCTCAAAATAGTAAAGCAATATACCCAAAGCAATATCAAAGCAATGCACAATATCATCCACAAAGTGACACCAATTTTAACGTGGTTCACCCAAAATGGCTGGGCTACGTCCATAAAACTTTTCTCTAAAAGTTATCTCAAAGTTCTTTGGGAATCCTTCCCAATTACAATATTTATGAGCCTCGGCCCAAATGAGATACCTTCCCCTAATCAAAATTTATGAGCCTCTGCTCAAAGGAGATACCTTCCCCTCTCGCTCTAGAAATGATCCCTCGGAAGATCAACCGCCTCTACCTCTTGCCAACGACGTGGAACTCCTTTCCACCGAAGACCTCCGATCCTCAATGCTTAGCCTAAGAGACCTCCGCCTTCTATGATCACGTCCATAGTAGCTCAGCAACCTATACCAAACATAGTCAGTCGGTCTAGTACAAGTCTTCCTCTATCTGTCAGATCTGTCCAACGCTTGAACAAATCAATCCTCTGCACATAAGCCTTCTCAAAGACTTGCCAAATTTGTCCTCAGGTTCTTCTCAAATAACCAGTGCACCTTTGTCCTCAAGTTCTCTGATAGAACTATCAAACTTAGCTCACAAGTCCTCTGCTAGGACCTGTCCAAATTTGCTCACAAGTCCCCACCGAAACCTGTCCAAAATCGCTCACAAGTCCCCACCGGAACCTGTCCAAAACTTAGCAAGCTCACCAAGAAAAAATTCTTAGTAGGAAATCACAAGGTGAATTGTTAGAGACCCAATGTGATTTTTCAAACTCATAGAAGCATAAAGAGAATTGTTAGAGACTCAATATGTTCTATACTCAACTCCTAATCTCAAAACTCAACTCAAATCAAATCAGCTCAAACTCAATCTCAAATCTGAAAACTCAACTCAATATCTGAAATGGATAGGATAGAATGCTTTCTTTCAAGAACATGAAACCCCAACAATTGCCAACTATGCAAAGAATCACATAACAATGATACTCATGTTCTTTTCACCATCAATTAGGGCTTCAACAACAATGCTCATCAAACAAGGTTCAATCAACACCATTCAACTCAAAACACAACCTTGAAGCATTTTACAATCAACATCAGAAAAGGAAACAAGTAGAACTCCTTTTCTCTCCAATATTGTTTGAACAAAAAGCATCCACCAACTCAAATCAACAAGAGCACACACAACTTTTCAAATCATCAACAAAGGAGTAAGCCCAACACTTTAACCAAGTAAAGAATAGCTTGATTATTACCAATTTAATGAAAGCAAATGTCAATCTCAAAGCTGCCCACTTAAGGTTTCACAACTTCACATAAGAAGCAATTCTAACCTTAAAACATCATGCTTTCATTACCATAATCAACCAAAAGCACTCTCAACATTACAAGAAAAATTTATCCCTTATACACCTTATTTCTCCCTTATAGTCTTATCAAAAATAAAATTTATATCATAAGAATGCAATTAGATATTTCAAACAACACCTTCAAAAGAATCTTTTATCAAAATAAAACAAGCTTTAAACTCCTTATAACTCCTAAGATGTTTTTCCCTCTAATAAACTTCCTCTATCCGCAAAATACACTTAGCAAAAATTAATTTTGAAAATACATTGGCCAACATTAAAAATCGCGCTATGGAGAAATTGCACACGAATTCTAACACCACCCGCTGCGTCCACTTCATGATGAAAAACCCTTTCGCGGTATTCGGAACCTCCCGTTCGGGTAGCGCGCCAACAGCCTAGCCGCTACCAGTGCGCCAAAGGCGCCTGGTGAGGTTTAAACCTCACGCTGTTAGCCTTGTTCCTTCTGTGCCAGGGATTAAATAAAACAATAGTGCCTCCCTTTCTTCTGACGCGAACACGAAGACGAAAACCTTACGGCGGATTTACGACAAACGACGAGTACAAAAAATGAACAACGGATCACGAAATCACAGCGAGGAAGAAATCGAATAGCAGATCACGAATTCACAACGAGCAACTCTTTTCAAAATGTGGATGGGATCATTCTTGATTTTCATCGAGGGAGATTTATATGCATTTTTACCATAAGCTCTTGACGTCGGCGAGGATTTTAACACATCGACGGAGGTCTTGGCTAGCGCCCACAATCTTAAAACATAGCGCCCACATAGTTAAGACATTTGCACCATGGGTTAGGAGAACCCATTGCAAACAAAAATTTAATATTTATTTAAAAATAATTAAAGGGAACCTTAACAAGGTTTTTAATTATTTAAATAAATACTTCTTCCTAGACCCAAAAGCATTAAACTAATGCATCCACCTGTAATATTTAAACCTGTCAACTTGGGGTTTACAAAAGACCTTTGAAACTGTCATGCCGTAACCTTCATCAAAACAAATTATCAAATCAAATTCCTTCAAGAGTTTCTTGACATCAATGACAACTTATACACTTGAGCAAAGACAATGTACCCAAAGTACCCAAAATTGCCAACACTGTCAAGCCTGCTAGGTTACTTAGTATCAATGGAAAGCAAAAATGAAACCAGGTTAAAATTTTATGCTCTTTAGATGGTACTCAATTTTCTGTTATTTTTTGAGATTTTATTCGGATTTTCAAGCTTGCCAAAAGTGATAGATTTATGAGTATAATTTGATTCTTGTTCTATTAATATAATTTTTGTTACCTTTTGAAAAAAATAGAAAATCAATACTTATAAATAGTAATTTGATTATATTTAAAATTTTACATATAAATGAGAAGAATAAATTGAAATTCATTGTTGTAATGATCATAGAACCTATGAACATATTTATAAAATACCATATTTTAATTAAAATAATAACATAAAGAAAAAAACAAATAACCTTAAAAAAACAAAATCTCCAATATTTAAGGTTTGTTAATAGTCTTTAATAATTAATAACCTTACAAATAGAGTTTCCAATTTTTTTCTCCTCATGGAGCATGTTTTTATATGATAAGTTTGTTACTTTTTAGTTATGTTTTAAAGATGTATTTACTAAATGGCAACTTGAATGGGTTTTAACGACAAAGAGATTGTAACTCCCAATATAGGGTTTGAATTCAATGAAATAAAGTTGTATACTAAAATTTGATTGTTAAACAATTTTTTTTATAAGTGTTGTCTCATATAGTTTATGGCATTGCTTTTATTTTAATCTAAAACAGTATTTACACGATAGAAATTTTCTGGTTTTATAAGGACAGTGCAGAGGTTAGGGCTTTGGATTTTTTTTGGGGAGGTTCAAGGTTCAAATCATTGTGAGGGATAGACTAGATGGCAGCAGTGTTTGTTCGGTTGACTACAATACCCTTGAAGGTCAATTAATCCAATGGGCTAGGGTTTATAGTGGTAACACTCAATGATGTTTTTAATTCTCCGTAATATAATTTTTTTTTTTTTAATTATTAAATAAAAGAAGAGGTTTTGAGAGGATCCCCAAACCTCAATACATATGGATAGGAGAAAAATCAAGGAAAAAATCAATATCTTTCTCTACACAAAATACAAAAAAAAAAAGAAACAAAATTCCGCTGAAAAACATCTTCAAACATCACAACAACATCAGGAACAATCGCAAAATAAAACCAACCAAAAAGGAAAAAAAACTTAAAAAAAAATAATGGCTAGTGGGGGAAGGACCATAGTTCCTGACCATTAAGAAGACCTCGAGACCTTCTGATGATTAACCTTTTTCTTGATGTCATTAATGATAGCAATCGCCACCAGAAGTGATCCTAGTAGAGCCTGATATTTTTCGTCAAGCATCTCCATAAAAAGTTAAGCACCAGAGGAATCAAGATCCGAAGGAGGAGGCATCTCCATAGCAACATCAGAATCCTACGATCCTTTAAAATGCTTCTGTAGTGTGATAATTTTCTTCAAATCTGTTGTATCCACCAGAACTGGTGAATCTTACAATTTTGAAACTTTCTCATACAACCATTTTAAACGTCGCACTTGGCCTCCCCTAGACTCACTGCGAGTCAGCTTCGATTTCTTTGAGGATGCCACCTTTTTTCCTTTCGAAAAAGGGGATTGTAAATTCTCCATCTTCCAACCGAGAGGACTCGAATTTTTTTAATGTAATGAATATAAATAAATAACTTTAAAACATGAAGTCTCCAACATTTTATATTTATTTATATTATTTAAATAAAAAATATTATTTGATAATTAATAACTTTCGAAATAAAAACTTCCTTATAAATTATATTGTATTTGACAATTAATACTATTAAAAATAGAATTTTCAATATCTTATATTTTGTTTTGGTTATATAAATTTTAAACAAAGTCATACTTATATTACCTTGTGAAATGAAATGAAAGATTTTAATTACGTCCACGAGATCCAAATATGGTCTATGGGACCTCAAATATGGATCCAAATATGGCCTATGGGACCTCAAATATGGAAGTACATTTACTCAAATCATATCATATGATCTTTAATATCTTTGAGAAGGTTGTTCTTTCTCCTATTGATTTGGGTTAGCAATTCTCCAACTTTTTTTATTTTACTGTTTTCAAATAAATCTGCCATAAACTCGTTCCCAAGTGTTTCTTTGTATTTGTCATGGATATATGAAAAACTCGGGCATTTATAGATGAAGTGTTCCTCGGTATCTACTACCCTTGTGCTGCATGGAGTACATATCTTTTCTTCTCATTGTTCTTTGGGCGTTGTTCATCTCCCTGTTTCACATCTAAGCCTATGAGAGCTAGTCATTATCTGAGCAATGAGGATTTTTTCCTTCCACTTGATTTTAGCTCCTATATACGCTTTTTCCTTGTGGTCGTACGTTGGGTTAAAATTTGCAATATAATATTGTCTTTTCCTGCTTGTATTTTTCCACATTCCACTTCTGAACTTTTCATTCACATAATTTTTTATGTCTTTTTTGACATTTGGGCATTCATTTATGTTGATTTCCCAATGTTTCATCCATTTCTGATTTTGTTTCATCCATGTATTCTTGTGCCTATGCAACTCTTCGTCCCTAGCTGCCCTAGGCCATCTATCATCTTTCATGTTTTCTAATTTTTTCAAGTAACATAACAACTTGGTCATAGCAATTGCTTCTAAAGAGAACATTCTAGTTTCAGCTAGAATAATTTCATAAGGGGTTGTGGCCTTAATTTTGAGAAAATTTGTGATTAGATATTTTTGAATCCTTTCTATTTGCCTCCATTTTGCATTTTTTGTACCACTAGCCCACACCTCGCAACCATACAACAAAATCGGTGTAACAAGTAGGCCAAATAAGACCTTGGTGGTCTTCCAGTCCCACAACTCAAACATTCCTACACCTGTTTTGAAGTGCATGTAGTGCTCTCCAACCACTTTGATTTCTTTTCATCCTACATGTATTCCAATTAAGTTTGTCATGAAATTCTATGCCCAGGTATTTGTATTCTACTACTACCTCAAGCGGTTCTCCTGTAAACTGAAATTCAAGTTGTTGCTTCTTCTTTTTCTTGAAAAAATCATAATTTTTGTTTTGCTCATGTTCACCTGCATCCCAACTCCTTTACAAAAGAGTTCTAGAGCTTGAAGGTGATCTTATATATCTTTGGTTGTTTTGGCCACAAGAATTACATCATCTGCATACATGACGAGTTTTACCACATATTTGGCTAAGTGCACACCCTCTCCCCCAAATTTGTTTATCCATTCTTCTAACTTGTCAATGTACATCCCAAAAAGGTCAGAGATAGAGGGTAACCTTGTTTGACACCTATGTCACTACCAAAATATTCAAATAACCCTTCCTGTGTTCTGATTATAGTCTTTACATGCTCATATAGTCTGTGAACTGATGCCCTGTAGTGAATTGGAACCTCTATCTCTTCCATTCTACTCCATAATTTTTTCCTTGGCATTGTGATCATTGGATAAGATTCGAAATTTCATTTTTTTAAGTAAAAAACTTTAACTTCTTAACTAACATCATATTTGTTTATTAAAACTATAAATATATCATAAATTAATAAGCATGTTGTAACCTTTTCAAAGATATAAATAATCCTATTGTGAGGGGTAGGTGTCAATGTACCCTCCCTCTCGATGTTGCGGCGATTGAGAACTGAATCCAAGCTGCACGCAGTGTGAGTCACTGTGCCATCTTGGGTCTAGGGGATAGGCTCCCTAGACCCTACTAGGTTGTGTCTAAAATTGACCATAGCCTATACCCCCAAGGGCGGTTTGGTTGAGTGCAGTTTGGCCTCCTCTCTTCCCATTGGTTAGGTTGGGGCGATGGGCTCCTCAGGCCTATATTAGGTTAACCTGCTCACGTGGTCGCAATTTGTGCTCGATATTGAAGGTGAATAAGCTAAGGGCTCCCCTCGGTCTTGGGTTAGTCTGGGAAAATAGGCTCCTCAAACTTTGCTGGTAAAAAAACCAAATATTTCATTCATGAGTGCCAAATTTATTTACAGAGGACTCAAATTATCTCATAACAGATAAATCTAAAAACAACGAACAAAATATTCTCTCCCAAGAATAACACACCTAACCTTAGCCTTAGCTAATTATTACAATTATGCACGTTCTTCTAGAATACCAATTTGATGTGCATTAAAAATTATCAAATGATGAAATAACTATAACCTATAGCCTAACATCTCCCCCTTATTACATTATTTGATGTACATAGAGAGTTGTGAAACAACTCAAATTTGACACGTGCAAGTGCATTAGTGAAAATGTTCGCAACCCGTTCATCGATGGGAATGTACAAGAGCTGAATCTTGTACTTTGGAAATTCATCTCAAATAAAGTGACATTGAGTGTCAATATGCTTTATTCGTTCATGGAACACTGGATTCTTGACTAGTTTCAAAACACCTTGGTTATCGCAATTCAAGTGTATTGAAAGATTCTTTGGAAGACCCATACTTGAAAGAATACGACATAACCATATTGCTTCACACACTGCTCCTCGTGTTGCATGATATTCTACCTTTGTAGATGAAAGTGCAACAACTTGCTACTTCTTGTTGTACCAAGAGATAAATCCAGATCCAAGATGAAATATGTATCCTGACATTGATTTTCTGTCATCTATAGATCCAACATAATCTTAGTCCATGTATCCTTGCAAGAACTTATCATTCTTCTTGTAATCTAGGCCATATTTTGTTGTGCCACAAACATAGTGTAAAACTCGCTTCACTGCCTTCCAATGACTGACCTTAGGTTCTTGCATGAACCTCGAAAGATAGCTCACAACAAAGTTGATATTTGGCCTAGTATTAATCAGATATATGAGACTCCCAATCAACTGTCAATAGAGAGGTCCATCTACCTAAGGAGATTGGTCATAGTGAGATAGTTGCTACCTTATTTCCATTGGTGTTTCTTTGAGTTTATAATATGTCATGTGATATTTTTTAATTAGTGCCTTGGCTTACTTCATTTGTGTTACCTTGATGTGGTTCTTCTTCTGTACTACTTCCAAGCCAAGACAATAATGTAGAAGTCCTAGATCTATCATTTGAAATGACTTCTTCAAGTCACCCTTCACTACTTCTATCATATTTTCTAAGCTATCAGTGATGATCAAATCGTCAACATAGAGCACAAGTATCACTATATCATAACCAACTTTCTTGAAATAGAGATTGGCATCTGAGGGACTTCTCTTAAAACCATGCTACAAGAGGTGATTATCAATCTTAATGTACCAAGCTCGTGGAGCTTGTTTCAACCCATACACGAAATTTATCAATTTGCAAACTTTTTGCTCTTGTCCTTCAACAACATATCCTTCAAGTTTAGTCATGTACACTTCTTTGAGATCACCATTCAAGAAGGCATTGTTCACATCCATATGATTAAGTTTCCATCTGAACTACACTACCATTGCACAAAGTACATGAATGGTTGTCATCATTGTTGTTGGTGTGAATATCTCTTCATAATCTATACCTTCGTTTTGTGCATAGCCCTTTGCAACAAGACAAACTTTATGCATGTCAATAGTTTCATCTGCCTTATACTTGACTTTGTATACCCATTTGCATCCAATGGGTTTCTTTCCAATAGGTAGATCAACTAGCTCCCATGTTTTGTTCTTCATAAGAGACATATGTTTTGCATCCATAGTTGTCTTCCATTAAGGCACACTAAGTGCTTCTTGCATTGAATCAAGGTCATGCTCCACCACTGAAGTCATAAAACCTCTATCTTCCACTTCACTCCTTTCTTCTTCTTCATTTTTTTCTCTTTCCTGGCGTGACATACTTCGAGTACATGGCCGATTGGAATTGAGATCAGGAGGTGCATCCAATTTTGTGTCTCTTATTGTGCTAGTATACCATTTTGGAATTTTCTTCTATTTGGGGGAGTCATTGACTTAGGCTCTTCAAATTCCAATGTATAGTAGGAGATGTGTCTTTGCTAGATTTTGGTGTATCCAACTTGGGAGCTTCGTCGAATACCACATCTCAACTTATATGAATTTTCTTGGTTATATGATCAATCAATCGATACCCCTTGGATTCTTCATCATAACCAAGAAAGATACATTGTAGAGTTTTCTCATCTAGCTTGCTTCTTTTCTTCTTTGGAATGTGCATGAAGGCTTTGCATCCAAATATCCTTAGATGAGAAATAAAGGGTCTTCTTCCACTTTAGGTTTCTTCTAGGGTGATTTCCTGAAGATATTTTGTTGGTGCTTGATTCAGGAGATACATGTTTGTAGTGGTAGCTTCTGCCCAATACTGTTGTCCAAGATGTGCATCTATGAGCATATATCGTACCATATCAATGATAAATCCTCCTCTCAACAACTTCATTTTGTTGACGAGTATAGGTAGTAGTAAGATGTATTTTGATCCCATGTTTGGTGAGAAACCTTGAGAACTCCTTAGAGGTGAATTCCCTCCTCGATCTGAGCGAAGGGTCTTTATGGAACATCATGATTCTTTCTCAATACACTTCTAAAACTATTGAAAATACAAGAAGACATTTGACTTCAACTATAGAAAGAAAACCCACATCTTTTGGGAGTAATCATCAACAAAAAATTGAAAGTACTTATTTCCACCACAACTGTTTGGCATGGGTCCGTACATATCGATGTGTATTAACTCCAATGGTGTGTTAGCTCGTGAAGAGCTCAACTCAAATGGAACTCGATGTTGCTTTCCTGCTAAGCAATCCGAGCATACATGTAAAGTATGTGAGAGGTTGGGCAGACCTAACACCATATCATGCTTACTTATCTGAATCAAATAACCTAAATTGATATGCCCATACCGTTTGTGCCATAATGAAGTAGCCTCTTTGAAGTTGGTAGCCATGGCAACATGAGGGGTATAAAGAGCATCTAAAAAAAACAATCCATGTTTGTAGGAAGTTGTTGCTATATGTTTAAATTTTTTGGTAATGAAGTGACACTTTTGTCCATCAACGACTTTAAATTCAACCACCATATTTTTGTCCAGGATTTGGGATATGAACAACAAATTGTTGGTCAATCTTGGCACATAAAGGACCTTCTCAATTTTACATTGTCCTTCTCAAGGCACTTGTGGTGAGGCGGGCACACTATAGGTCAGCTGTAGTCTCGATCCTCTCAGGAACACATGTCAAGGTTAGGCACCTTAGGGCAAACTTGGATTAATGATATGAAATTAGTCTTCTTCCACAACCTTAGTTTTTGCTAAGTTCAGGATCAACAACTAGGAGTTGATCATGATGTGTACCTGCCTTACTACTTGAGCATCCAGTATGGGATGACTGTTCTGGGTTAGGAGGACAAGGGCAAAGACTAACCTCACTTCCCTCCGAGGGGTGTTGGGTGTTGGCATCCTAGTTTGGAAAAGTGAGACTTAGTTGATCCGAAGGGAATCCCCTCTTGTCTGCCTAGTGAGGAAAACCAGTATGGGATGACATTTCTAAGCTATGATATAGAGGAGACTCAGGCTCACCCATTGGGTGTCAATGTTCACTAGGCAAGGGTGATGCCTTGTGTGGGTGGTTGGAGCCAAAGGTGACACGTGGGGAGACATAGGCGTAGTCATCCCCCTCCTCGAAGGAACCTCTTATTGACGTCGTAGTGAAGGATCAACTCACATTGTTGGGCAAAGGTGCTAAGGTCAGATTCAGTCTAATCCGATTGAGGATGTTAGTGGAAACACTTGAGACAGTCAGCTCAAGGAGTCTCGGCCTTGATATGGGCCGACACTTCGGTAGGTGATCGTGTCTCATGGGGACCATCATACCCTCAAGGCATAGTCGGGTCACTTAAACAAGCCGATGTTAGACATAGTCAAGTTGGTGGAGCTGGAGACTCTTAGATAGCCAACGCTCAACTTATTATAAATAGGAGGTTGGCTTGGGGTATTATAACCCCACATTCCAAAATAACATGGTTGTTGAACTGTCTTCTACTGTGTATACTTGTCGAGTTAGAGGAAAGAGAGAGGCATACATCTCTAGAAAAGTGTCGAAAGGCGTATCCTGTGGATATTTTTGGTGTTAAAGTGCGCACAGTGTCGATCAGGATAAAGGAAACCTTTTCGTAAGTGTTGAGCCCATCACAGTTGGTATTAGAGCCTCAGTTAGTAGTAGTGCAAAAGCATGATTCCAAAATATGAAAGGTGATAGAGCAATCGATGCTTGTACTCGCAAGGCCGAGTTGTTAAAAGAGCTCAATGAGTTAGAGTGCCAAGAAGCCTACCGTACTAGTGGACTAAAGTCATGAATGAAGGGACTGGACAAGAATAATGCTAAACTCCATATTAGGCTGGAAGAAAAGGTGGTCGAAAAAGCTTGAAGAATTAGTTCCTTGCCAATCTAGTCTCACCACATCTAGGGCAAAGACTACGAGCTCAGTGTCTCCGATCGTTGGAGACCCTCGAGCTCAATGCTATACCTACAATAGTAGCCACAAAAACAAAAAAACATCCATTAGAACACCCATGAACTAAGCAATCAAGGGTAAGGAGAACTTGTTCCCAGGTTTGTACCTAGACAAGCTACCTGGTATGTGGCTAAGGTGTTGGTCGTGTAATGGACCCCACATGCAAAATAAATGCCCCAATAGACGACAGACCTCTGGTGAATGGTTGGATTCATATAGTTGGCACAAACCACTTGAGGCACAAGGTATTTACCCAATGATCGAGGGAGAGCGAGTCTCAAAAACCTTGCACCCTTGGCGAAAGCAGAAAATCCAACAAAGATGAATCCAAGACTGCAATATCAATAAGAATTATTAGGCAAGGCAGTGTGTACGGTCCGAACTTGATTCCTGGCGAACAAGACCCGTGAGAGGGCTTGGACGCGAACTTAACTGAGGCTATAAGAATTGGTTACCTCTTGAATGTAGATCGTGACAAAGGAAACAATTTTAGTTGAAATAGTAGCTTCTCCAACCCTGATCATGCGGATGGAGAAGAGAAACTCAATTGGGTTGATGAGTTCGACTGCCATGACACCTAAAAAATTACAAGAAGATGAGCAAGGACAAATTGAAGTACAGGTGATCAATCCCCTTGGTTGGTTGACCCTATGTCGGTTGATCCGATAATGTCACCCAATGATTGGCAATACTGAGGCAGGGTGATGCCCCTCTCCAAGGGCCTATGCAGTGTGCAGGGCCATTTTGTTGGGTGTGGTATTGTGTAGATGACACCATGCCCTATACATTCTTGTGTTCCAAGATTGCTCCCCGATGCCAAGGATGACATCAATTTTTAAGTGGGGAATATTGTGAGGGGGTAGGTATCGATGTGACCTCCCTCTCGATGTTGCAACAGTTTAGAACTGAATCCAAGCTATGCGTGGTGCAAGTCACTGTGCCAACTTGGGTCTAAGGGATGGGCTCCCTAGACCCTAGTAGGTTGTGTGTCTGAAATTAGCCACAACCTGTACCCCCAAGGTCGGTTTGATTGAGTGTGGTTTGGCCTCCTCTCTCCCCTTTGGTTAGGCTGGGGCGATGGGCTTCCCAAGCCTGTATTAGATTAGCCTGCCCATATGGCTGTAATCTATGTGCCCCAAGAGCTTGAAGGTGGATAAGTTGAGGGCTCCCCTTAGCCTTGAGTTAGTCTGGATAGATAGGCTCCCCATACTTGTGGTGAGACAGGCATGTTGTGGGGTAGCTATAGTCTCGAGCCTCTTAGGAACACATGTCGGGGGTAGGTGCCCCAAGGCAGACTTGGGTTGACGATATGAAATTGGTCATCTTCCATAGCCTTAGTTCCTACCAAGTTTGATATCGACGACCATGAGTTTGTCATAGTGCGTACCTACCTTACTGCTTGGGTGTCTATTATGGGACGACCGTTTCGGGTTAGGAGGGCAAGGGCAGAGACTAACCTCACTTCCCTCCAAGGGGCAATGGGTGTTGGCGTCCTAGGTTGGCAAAGTGAGACTTAGTTGATCTGATGGGAATCCCCTCTTGTCCACCTAGTGAGGAACACCGATATGGGATAGTGTCTTTAAGCTATGATATGGAGGGAACTCAGGCTCGCCCGTCGATCATTGATATTCACTAGGTGAGGGTGATGCCTTGCTGCGTGGGTGATCAAGGCCAAAGGTGACATGCATGGAGACATAGGGGTAGTCATCCCCTTCCTCGAAGGAACCTCCTGTTGACGACGTAGTGAAGGATCAATTCGCTTTGTTGGGTAAATGTGCTAAGGCTAGCTTCGGTCTGATCTGATTGAGGATGTTAGCGGGAATGCTTGAGGTGGTAAACTCAAGGAGTCTCGATCCCGAGATGGGTCGACACTCCCTTATAAGGCTTAAGCTAACTGATGGACGATCGCGTCCCATGGGGACCATCGTGCCCTCGAGCCATAGTTGGGTCATTTAAACAAGTCGATGTTAGAGACACAGCCAGGTCGGTGGATCTAGAGACTCTTGGATAGCCAACGCTCAACTTATTATAAATAAGAGGTTGGATTGGGCTATTATAACCCCACATTATGAAATAATAAGGTTGTTGAACTGTCTTCTGTTATGCATACTTGTCGAGTTAGAGGAAAGAGGCATACATCTCTAGAAGTCTAAGTGTCAAAAGACGTATCCCATGGAGGCTTTTGGTGTCAAAGCTCGCACGGTGCTGGTCGGGGTAAAGGACACCATCCCTTAAGTGTTGACCTGTCACACCTATATTGTGCAAAATTAATACCACTAAAATTTTAAATTTTTATAATTTTTTTTGAAGAGATTAAAAAGCAAGGTATATCAAGGTATCTTTCTTTTGAATTGAAGTACTTTTCTCGTGAATTGAATTTAGGTCTTTGTTAAGAAAGTCCAATATCTTTTGTCATTGCAATGTGAGGACAATTTTTTAATAATTATTATTATTTTTGGTTACATAGGAGAATTGGTCACAACCACACTATTTTTAGTAACTTACAAGCTTAGGGTTCAAACCACAGGGGCTGCTCCCACCAAACCTATTCCACCTTATTATTGTTAACCTGATGTGAAGGGGACCATCAGTCGCTCGAGATTCGTATCGTCATTGTCGATTTGACACACTCAAAGAATTCAAATTAGACTTCTACCTTTACAAATAAACTGCCCTCGAGGTTTGAACTTGGGTGTCTTCTTAGTAAATGCTTGGCTAGACAAGCACTTACCCATTTTACCTAGTCCTCGTGGACAAATTTTTAATAATTATTATTTTAATTTTTTTTTAGTATAAAAAACCTCTATATTTTGTAGCCTATTAGGTAAAAACAAAGTCAATGAGACCTCGAACCCTTTATGGAATGCAACCCACTTGCATTAGACTACTATCAATCGGCCTATCTAACCTGTTTTTATTTTTTTATAAAATTTTAAGATAAAGCATGAGTTTTTGAAAGGGGCCCGTCTCCTTACACCTTATACACCGGAGTTTTATGTTGCACCTAAATTTCTTAATGAAAATCCAAAAACATATCACTAAATATTCTTAACAAAAATTATTTTTAATTTTTTAAATTCAACAATTTCACAAACATCAAGCTTATTATATGATAGGTTATATGCTTTTCCACTTTACGAGTGAACTGAATAAGCTTTGCACATCCCAAATAACATTCTTAACCAATCGAATACGAGACAACCTCCGGCTAGGATGAGGGTGGGGCTCAACCCTCTCCTTTGCCCATTCTTTTATAAATTAAATAAACCAGTATATTTTTGTAAGGAAATAAAAGTTAAGGTTGATATTATTTTTTAATAATTTAAATTTTTGAAATAAAAATATATTAATATTTTTTTATATTATAAAATAAAGTAGTTTTATTGATATAGTTATATTTTATCTTATTTTTTTATTTAAATTTTTAATTATTATTTTTTTAACTTTTAAAAACTAGTTAAAAATTTCCATCAGCCAGTCTATCGTTTCAAGTAAAATCTCTAACGTAAGACAAAAATGGTTCAATCCTACAGCAAACCTCGGGGACAACCTAGTGGGTATATTATTACAAGGCGACACAAGCGTTAATTACACAGACTAGTTAATGGAAGAGTCCTGCCATTTACGCTCACCATGTTCAAAAAGTAGATAATATCTTGCTCTAAACCAAAACCATGTCTCCCCGTATTCCCCATCCCATAGGTAGGTAGTTCAACATAAAAAGCTGTGAGCATGAAAAGAACACACACCATTTACGGTTACCGTTCTCATGAGAAAAAATGGCGTTGAGCAACAATATCACCGGGGCCTTGAATTTTGCATCAGGAGTGTTATCAGTCCTAATTATTGGCACAGGGATCTGGCTGGCCTCCAAAGAGGATGCAGAGTGTCTTAAATTCCTTAGATGGCCTCTTATAGTCATTGGAGTAGTACTTCTGCTCGTCTCTCTTGCAGGCTTTGTGGGGGCCTTCTGGAAGATCCCAATTCTGCTGGTGCTCTATCTCTTCTTCATGTTCATCTTCATTGTTCTGCTCTTGGCCCTGGTCATATTTGCCTTTGTGGTCACCCACAAGGGAACTGGGCACCCTGCTTTTGGGAGGAACTATGATGATTACCAGCTCAGTGATTTTTCAGGGTGGCTGAAACATTATGTTGAGAATACTAGGCACTGGAATAGGGTTAAAAACTGCCTGAGCTCTTCTGATCTGTGCCGCCGCTTGGATCAGAGGTACCTCAGTGCCCAAGACTTCTTCGGTGCCCACCTCACTCCTCTGGAGGTAATATAGGTGTAGTTAAACCTTTTTTGGGGTGTTCTTGTTCTTGAAATTGATGTTTTTGGAAATGGGTGCATGCCTGCTTGATGAATTCAGAAGTACTTTTTATCAGCTACTTTTTGAAATGAGTGCATATCTTGTGGATGAAGTTTAAAAGTATTGATTTTGGAAACGGGTGCCTTTGTTGTGGATGAATTTTATAAGTACTGGTTTTGGAAATGGGTGCAAATTTTCTGCATGAGTTCTAAATGTAATTCTTATCAGCTGGGTTTGGAAATGGATGCATTTCTTGTGGATGAATTTTAAGAGTACTAGTTTTGGAAAGGGTGCATTTCTTGTGGGTGTGTTTTAAAAGTACTGCTCATCTGTAGTGGGATTTTTATGTGGGACAGACCCATTTCACATCTGACGATTTTGGTGTTAATATGGTGCGTGGATCCATATGGTGGATATCATAATTTTGGTGTAACAAGGGTTGGGGGTGTCACTTGATGCTCTAGTTCATTTATAGTCCACAGAAGTGGACTTGAAATTACAGTGCATGCATTATGTTAGATAATGACTTTAATGCAGGGGATTCTTGGGTGGATAGATAAATCGGGATAAGTTAAATTTCGTTATCTACAAGGGAATTGTTAGGCTTTCCGTCAGACATAGATTGGATGCAAATTAGCTAAAAAATTGCTGTTTTGCTGCTATGCTTATGTGACTTTATATAAGCTGTAATTAAATCTTATAGAGCATTCTTTATATTAGGTCATAGCATCTGAGAAGAGGCCCCTAGATATGATAGGTTCTAGGCTTTTGGTATGGTCAATGTTTGCCAAATTCTTTGTCGCTAAGGCTATTGGGTGTGACGTATATGCCTTTTCCACTTTTGTGGATGTTGTGAACCAGGATTACTTGAAGTGTTGAACTTTTGGATAGGGCCTTCGTGTCATGTTTTTGGACAGGGGTCTGTTGCAGTGGTGAAAGGCAGGAAAACCTCATAACATCACTGTTAATATTTTCCTCTTAAACTCCCTTTTTATTTTATGGGAGGCTTTAGTGTGATTTTAGTGTCAGTGTATATAGAAAATTTGGTGTAAAGGAAGCCACTGCCTTTGACAATTTGATGCTTCCTTACAAGCATCAAACGCTCTTTATCTGGATCTCAGTTCTGGGTCTGTCCAACTGCTTGTTTTGGTTTAGGTTATGTGGTTTTATTTACATCTTGGAGAACAGGGCAATTTAAACGAACATGTTTGTACCCCATTTTACCTTTAACATAAATTTTCTCTTAGCTCATAGAAGTGAACCACAGGCATATATATATCATTGGTCTAGATTGTTGGGCATCCCAGGATTCTTAATGGCACAAACTAGGATTTGTACATTGGAAATGCGCTACTCTGTACTGCGCAACAAATAGGAGATCAACATTTGATTTTAGGGCAGGTGATTGTTGTTGTTTGGTGTTAAGTGATTTTTACCAATGACAGTACATGATGGTATCATGACCATTGCCTCTTTGCATATTGGGCTGGATTTTGGGGAATTAGAGTGTTTGATAAGATTGGGTGATTACTGATTTTTTATATTTGTTTTGAACTTCCTACTTTATAGCATTTCTATTATTGAAGGTGTGCACTACTACTTCTTTCTTTGTCTTTATTGTATTGCTATACTGCTTTGTTCTTATCCTAGAGCTGCCTTAAGCACTCCGTTAGTATATTGTGTATGCTCTATTTACCAGTTCAGTTGACCCTCTTTGTTCTTCTGTGGCCTTCAATATTGTTGCTTTCTTTCTCCTTTCTCCCCTATATCAATGTTTATGTTCATTGCTTGCTTGAGAGACATTGGTTGTCGTTCTCTTGCAGATGTTTCACAAGTTCTTCTCTGCAATGATAATCTGGAGCTGCCCTGTCTGCTCTTTCTTAATGCAGACTTTGTCAGTTATGAGAATCTTGGAAGCAAGGGCAGTCTTATAACATATATTGTTTGACTATCTTGTACTTACTTTTCTTTTGCATTAAGGGGGTGAGAGAATTTGTTCGTATTGTTTTCAAAATCATGCCAGTTTGTCTTTGTTTTTTAAAGTATCTGCTTTTGTTTATTCTGTTCATATTCAATTGAGATTTTTTTATAAAAATGAATAATTTTTATTCTTATCTTTTGCAACTTCAGAAAACCATAACTGTCCATTGTCTTTTTCATTTTCTCAGTACATCTTTAGAACCATTATGCCTCCTAGCAATGTACAAACAATTACTTATATGCATGTTCACTTTTTGTTAGCCTGCTCCATTTTGAGCTCTGGCAGCTTACTCCACCTCTGAGGGTAAGGCTCACTTCATCCATGATCTTTATCACAATGTCAAAACCTGAGGAGATAGCACTTCGGAACAATATGTAATGTAGAAGGCAAAATGAAAAGTGTCCATGTTCCCACAGGAGGGTTCCATATGCCAATTATGTGATCTGGCTAGACTGGGACATAAGAAGTCACCTTTTTACTAGTTCACATGATTACAGGGATACTGTTTCCTCACGATCTATAGTCCAAATTGACTTGAAAATTTGGTATCTCTATTCAAAATGTCAAAACGTGAGGAGGTAAAAATTTGGAACAATATATAGAAGGTAAAATGAAAAGTTTCTTTGTTTCCACAGGAGGGTTCCATAGACAGTTATGCGATCTGGCTAGATTGGGACATTAGAAGTCACCTTTTTACTATTTCACATGATTATTGGGATATTGTTTCCTCACAATCTGTACTCCAAATTAATTTGAAAATTTTGTATATCTTTTAAAAATGTCGAAGTTGGGGCAAAAGCAGACTTAGCAAGTTATGCCTTTCTTTTGCAAAATTGATAAACATGCAGCTTATCATCTCTTTTTCCCTCTCCTGTTCTGCATGCAAGGTGTGTTATTTTTGCAAGTATTTTTCTTAAAGAATTTTGTGAATTTTGGAGTTTGGAATCTCACCTGTTTAAGATTTTTGCCACACAAATAAATAGCTATCTTTTTTACTCTTAAAGAAATACTTGGATTAATTGAGTAAATTTTTTTCTGTTATAGATCTACTTGAATCAAATTGTTCCTCAAGAAATGCTAATAAAATTAGTTGTTTTTTCCTTCTGTTTCATGTAGTCAGGATGCTGCAAACCTCCAACAGTCTGTGGTTATAATTTTGTGAATCCAACATATTGGATAAGTCCAATATACCCAAATGCAGACACTGATTGTATGGCGTGGAGCAATGACCAAATGCAGTTGTGCTTTAACTGCAACTCTTGCAAGGCTGGACTTTTGGGAAATGTAAAAAGAGAATGGAAAAGGATAAACATCATTTTAATCGTGGTACTTGTGGCTCTTATATGGGTTTATCTTATTGGCTGTAGTGCTTTCCGGAATGCCCAAACAGAAGAACTTTTCAGGCGATACAAGGAACGTATTATGTCATAAAACACATGAATATGTCAATGTATTACAGAAAGTTCACTGGGGTAGCATCTACCGGGTCAAACTCCTGACCAACTGTTTGAATTAAGATCATTAGCTTTTCATATTCACTGTAGTATAAGTTAATGCTTGTGAAATATAACTTCACAGAGAGGTTGCATTACACAATTATACCAAGGAAGAAAGAAGCTAGCGTAGAAAGCTTGTATTTTTTAATTATTAGGTTTTGCTATTTCTGTTATGTATGGCTGCTAGAGATGGTACATCCACTCGATTGCCACAATACATAAAAATGGATTCCTTAAATACCCTTAAGGGGGGAATGAGGTACCTACCTATCTCTCTTTCAATACTATGTTAATTTTATGGGTTTTTATCAGTTGTTCTGTGAACTAATGCAAACTTGTGCATATTGATGCAGTAGTTTTTTTTTTTTTGTTTACTTTTTCCTTATCTGGAAAGGTGAGTTGATGTTGTTGAGATTGAGGTGTAAAAATATTCACATTTGTTTAGCTATTGTGCTGTCATTCAGAAAATGGGGGCAGCAAGCACATGAAACAAAATTATAAAAATCTAAGAATCTTCCTTTTCACATGGGAAGCTTTGAAAAGTCGTCACTTTTGAGATGCATTGAAGTTGATAACCTTTTGTCCTTTTGGATGATGATGGATGAGATTGGGCCCATGTTGTAATTTGCTGACACAAATGTTGACTTGCTGGTTGGTGTTTGGACTAGTGATTCAAATTGATGTTTACATCTTACTAAGATATCGGTGTAACATCTAATTAAAATCTCCATACATTCACCAAACAATTGTTTGATATTGACAAACATGCAAGTCATGAATGTGAATGAAGCTACCACCTAAGTAGACCATTTTTTTTTTCATACAGAGATTAGGTTTTCTCGTTCTAAAATATTTTATGTGAAGATCATTTATCTGCTAATTATTCTCTCTTCTGAATAGTGATAGATTTATTAGACTGGCTAAATATCTGAAGGTCATGGAATTGACAGTTTACCTTTAAAATTAAAAGGAATCTTCCCAGTGGGGACAATAAAATCAGATTTCGCAGGTATAATTGGATCCCAAACAAATTTCTGTAACCTTTCATCTAAATATACTGGATAGAAAATCATATTGAAGGTTAATGGAATGTGTTGGATTATTTTGCCGAGTTCAATTAATACCCGTATAGAAACTCAAATGAAATAAAGGAATAATACATTAAATTATTTAAAAAAAATTATGTTATTAACATTTTGGTTAACTTGAACTTTATGAAAATTAAAAAATGAGTGGAAAGTCTAACTTGAATTATGTTTGACTTGAATAAAAATGACAGTCTATAATTAATGGTATTAGTCTAATAGGATAGATTTCTGAACATTTGAGGAAGAGATCAAGGTTCAAATAAAATCAAATGGCATTAGTTTAAAAGATTAGATTTCTCAATGTTTGAAGAGATTAAGGTTCAAATTTTATCAAGGATAATATATAATCAAATGACATTAGTTTAATAGATTAGATTTCTCAATGTTTGAAGAGAGATCAAGGTCCAAATTTTATCAAAGATAATATATAATCAAATGACATTAGTTTAATAGATTAGATTTCTCTCAAGGTTCAAATTTTATCAAGGATAATATATAAACTTTGTTGTAATACTACTATGTGGTGATGATGTAATACGATAGGACCATTCAATCCCATATCCCATATAACTAATTGAAAAAAATTAATTAATTAAATTTTCATAAACTATACATATTTACAAATTATTAAATTATATACATGGGGCTGAGCACTCTCCTCCCAACCATGACCCCTCTTAAAGTTGAGAGCTATACTTATTAATAGGGAATTTAACACAAAGGCACCACAGAACCACCTCCTCACATACTCGCCCACACCGCGGTTTGAACCTTAC